>JACCHZ010000192.1:6179633-8638200 GCA_018907045.1 Wiebesia pumilae
TGCGCGTACGCGCCCAAGAAAGTACTTTGCCTTCTTCGAGCGAACCCTTCTCATGCTTAAGGAAATCTTGCGAAAGTACTTTCAGAATTTATCTCAACTTATTGAAATTATAATTTATCTTGGTCGATGTTTTCTTTTTCGAAGAAGTTGTTTTATAGACTTACGGTAATCGCATTGGAATTATGCTAAATACAAAGATGCTTTCGCTCGAGCAACGACTTTCCTGGATTTATGTCGAATAAATTTTGGACAACGTGAAAAATTTTTTAAAAAAATGCACGTTAACTGATAGTACATTGTAAGACAAAATTTAGTTTCTTAAATAAACAAGACGCGTGGATGTTAATTTTTTATTCCTAACTTAATAAACGCATTTGAACATAAAGTGTTCGCTGTGGAAAATGTTGTCTCTAAAGTCAAGTCTGTTCGTCAGTTGTATAAGCAATTGTACGCACACAAAAATATCTATTGTCAACGAGGGTACAAGTACCTGTTCAAATATCATTCGTGGGCAAACAGTATTCTAATGAAACGTAACTTTAAGAGTTTCGTCTAAATGGTGAAGGAGGACAACAATATAGTTGACGATCCGATCGTCAAAGTTTTACCCGTTAAACCAGCGAAAAAATAAAGTACATGTAAGTATGATTTTTATTCAGTAGGGAAACACCTATCAAAATAATTGATAAGCGTAAAATGTTCGCTTTCGATGCCTACAGAACGCACCTTAAAATTCCTGGTCGTCGAAAATTCATATTTTATTCATTTCTATTTTCTTCCCTAAATGTATCGATAAAGTTTTCAAGGATTTACATTTTTTACGTTTCATAAACGATTTGTAATGTTTCGCTGCGATTAAAGAAAATAAGAGTCAGTATTTTCAAAAAAAGAGTATTTTGAGAAACGATTACGTACAAATGTAAAACAATATGTAGAAAGTGATCACTTTGATCGTGTCTAGGTCATAAAAGAGTGAAAACTTGTGTATTTCTACGCGAGTGATTTTATTGTCATCGAACGAGGTATAATTTCATTCAATGCTAAAAGCAAAGGGAAATATACCTTTCCGCGAATCCGTAAAGGAATGATCTAGGGGTACCGATTTGCAAAACGGGATCAGCACGGCAAACGCGGCCTCGTCAGCTAATGATTTTACACATCGCAGTAAGGCTATCGACGAAACTTGTACGCGCGGTGTTAAATATAGAAAAGCGAAAAGAAAGCCCGTAAGATGGAAGGGAGATGGAGACGAGCGACTGCGAAAATGAAGTACTTGGTGCGCTTCATCGCGAGCACCGATGAGTGCCTATACCTGTAATAATATCGGGCGATTTCCTCCTCCATAGCGGATTAGCGTCGGAAAGTGTCGTATCGATAATGAGCATCGTCTTTACGAGCCGCTTGATGCAGTGGCCAACCCGTTTTGCGCGCACCTCCGATCAGGTTGGGAACGACGGGATTACGCTTGCAACCGCGTTCCTCGAAGAAGTTCGCGAGCTCGGTGCGGTAATCATTATCGCGCACTTGCACGTTGTATAAAAACCGCGAAAATAAATCTGCACACGCACGGGACGATACGGATTATTTGCGATTGATCTTTCCTTTTTCTTCCGCTGTGCCAGCCATCGTCGAGGATTTTAATGGCGCAGCTGACGCACACTTGGATTGCGCGCAGTTCGCGCAGTAAATTCGGGATTAATGAATAAATTAATTGAGCATACGAGTTGATGAAACAGAAACCTCATGTGTATGCGTCGTTACGATAACGACCGCAACATTAAGCCAGATAGAATAATTATTTTTTAGTACTTAGCTAATATAGTTTATTGATCTATCAATATTATAAATGATTCAGAATCAGAGGCTAAAGGGAATTTTATTACCTTTCTAAAACTAAAAAAAAAACTACGCCGAAGAAATATATTACGAAGATAAGTTTCACTCATTATTCTGCATAATTTCCGTGTAATAATTATGAATAAGAGTCAATAAATTAATACTTTTTTTAACTTTTATTATAAATTTCTTAACAAAATAGCATTAACGTAAATTTTGAATAAAACTACTAACACGACTCTCGTATTATTGCTAGTGCTTATTATTACTCAGTCCTAATTTGAACTCTCATCAACTTAAAATCCTCCTTTTCATTTTACCTCAGTCGAAAAATGTTAATCTGGTGTTTTCAGGACAATAGTTGTAATTGTTTGTAATATAATTCTATTTGATAGTTCAACCTGATTTTACGTACATTTTCTAATCATTATTAGAAGCTGATGAACTTGCAAAGTTATCGACGAAAAGGTCATTTTTTATGTGAGCGGTAAATATTAATTTTATTTTATTGAGATAATGTAACGTATTTATCTTAATTTTAATAACGACATATAAGAGAGGCAAAATCAATTAATCCAGAGAATAGTTTTCTGGAAATATTTATTATTTACATTCGCATCACTTTTAATTGCTAGTTTTGATAATTAATGCATGACTTAAACAAAAATGTCAATTGAATAGCTGGTGATTTAAAACTTTGAAAATTGGAGATACAACTAACAATGGAAAATTATCGGTATTACGAAAAGAACTCATATAAATTTATGACCAAATTTATCACGGTGTTATTTGATGTTAGAGAATATTAAATTAAGAAATATATATATATATATATATATATATATATATATATATTATTATTTAAAGGATCTCTCTCGAATAAATCTAAAATTTGAACTTCTCCGCGTTTAATTATAGTTTATATGTTATCTGTTAATACTTTTAAATCATAATTCTTACAAAATTAGATTGTAAGCCGACTTTGCGAACTGATGCAGCAATGTACACTTGCAGAGATGACTTTTATAACGATTTCTTAAAATTTACAATGATTGACTCTCTCTATGAGAATATTTGGAGAATTATCCTAATAGAATAATCTCTTTCGAGTCTTTAGTTCAAAATATAAAATATTAATGATATTGCAGATTAGTAACTACATTACGGGATATTACAGATTAGTAACTACGTAATAAAATAATTCAGTACACATATAAACCACGTGCTTTATGTAACTTCTAGCAAAATGCTCCGAGAATGAGAAATTGCAGCATTAATACTGCTTATGAACGAATATCTCATGGTTTTACCATCACATTGAAGCTGATCACACAGTTTACTCGATTTGTATGGTTACATATACAATACAGCTCTGTTAGATAAACTTCAAGCAGTAATAAAGCCAATTTATAGGGATCAAGTGAATGACGATTTGCTAGATGATGTTCGGACGAAATACGTGATATTACATAATGATAATGAAAGTTTGAATGATTAGTTATAGCACTTCGCTAAAAGCAGTCGAAATTATCTAACAACTGTAATTTTGAATTGAAACCACATTTAATTTCTCGGAGATAATATTGTTCACTTGTGGCGATGAATTTTTGAGCCTAAGATATACTTCCGTGAGTTATCTTCCCAAGAAACGAGATGCTCGCAAACTTCGCATTTTTATTATAAGTGATAAGTGAATGATAGCTTCGATAGAAGTCTGGATATTTCCAGAGGTTAATCTTACTTTAGCATAATTAAATGACAATTAAAAATTACAGTGGGTAATACAATTAAAATTTTTCTTTATAAAAAAGCAAAACTTTTTACGAAATCTACAGCATTTAAATATTCTATTAATTATCGTTTATCATCATTAAAATAATATAATTATAAGAACTTATAATGTTTTGGAATTTTATATTTCGAAGAAAAGCTCAGGAACCAAACTCTGTTAGGATATTTAAAAATCGATCTATTCTGTATTGTAATAGCCGTTAATGTATTTAGAAATTATTCGATACAATTTAATGGTCAAGTGAGAGTTTCAAGTAAAAAAGACAGGAGCTTTATACTAATTCTAAATATTCATACTAGAAAGATTCGAAGAAAGCAAATTGAAAATATGCGAAGGTAGTTATTTAACAATGATCACAGTTCACTAGCTATTCCTAATAATATTTTATATTAAAGAATCAGAAAAATGACAAGAATATTTAATGTATAATATTGAGATTGCATTCTTAGAACGTAACTACGAATCGGAAAATATTGTAATCAATATATCTGCATTATGTAGACGGTTTGATTGTACTGGAAGTTGATAAACTGCCACTCATTTGTTAGAAATGATGGGAAGCATAAAATACAATTCAAAATATTGGCAATATATCATTAGAATGAAATTACGGAAGCTAAATTTATCAATGAAATTAACGTCGTAGCAGTGATATTCATGACGCAGAAGATGTTATCTTTCACTTTTAACCCAAGCATTGTACCTTTTCCGAAGGTACAAATCAAGCAATATAATAAATAATTTCTTAGAAAGAAAAGTATTCGTCATAAAAACTCCGTAAAACTACTGGATGAGCAAAAGTTTTCAAGAGCACAAGTAACTGACAAGTGACAAACATTATTCCTAAATCAGCAGCAACATATATGTATAATAACGTATAAGACATAATCTTCCTTCCCTTTACACCGCATATCGTAACGGTGAAAAGAAAAAACAATTCGATGAAGGATGAAGGAAATCATTCAAGACATCCGACGTACATACATATTAAAACAATATCACTACTCAAGCAGTGCAATTCTGCTCCACTCGTGCATCTGTTCTTTCGCTTGCAATGCTCTTATCTGGTGTCGCATGGCACGCAATGTATACATAACAACATATATACAGACGCGGTCGTGGACAGGCAGTAATTTGCTGGTCGAATGATCAAGCTGAGCCGGCGATTTACTCGCGGATGCTCTCCGACGTCGCGACGCCGCTTACACGTTTGCTCGCGCGAAACAAATATCCTCGCTCCTGCTTACATGCATTTCTCGACACGTGACCTGTAAACCACAGCCGTCCGTTTCTCGCTCATGATCATGCAAATTAAATGTGAAATTTCACAACGACGCAGTCCTCGCACTGGCACTGCGTGAAAACTGAAATATATTGGCTCGGTTCGATCGCGGACGGCATTGGACTCATGGACGCATACAACCTAATTCGCAGGCTGCCTAATTGACGACCAGAATGTTGTAATATTTAATGGTACCGAGCGTTTCTCGAAGTTAATAGTATGTTCATTCATTTTCGTATTATGAGCTTATCCAATATGTTTCTGAGCTTGCCAATATGAGAATATAAAGATATAGGTTGTAATTGGAATTAGAATTTTGCTTTTTTTTTTTTTTTTTATCGTATAATGGAAAAGAACAAGTTGCCGTGCACTGCCAAGAACAGTGGATGATCATCTGATCTCGAGCATAATCTTTACAATTTGTGAATAGTTTTGAAAGCGTTCGTTATTCGATAGTTATTTCTTTAAGTTATCTGTGAATTTCTCCGTGAAATATTTTATTACTTGTGCAACACATCATAAATCACATTCGGTTCCATGTAATTGCATTAAAACTTGTTAAAGTGGAGCTCATTGTACGTTGATATTAATCCTTATTGATAGTGTGACGAAGCAAAAATGTAATTTGCCAATACTTGTATTACCTCTTTTGCACTATTATATAAAACAGAATAAAAAAAAACAATTAAAAAAAATAATGTGTATTCGTTCTAAAGGAAAATGCACGCACTGATTACCTACGAAACGTTAAGTAGCTTCAATTTACAATTCCTCTCTTTTAATATTCAAGTAACATTTGACGTTTCGTTGTTAATTATAATTGCCACGATAAATGTGATTTTAAAATTGTCGATCCTCGATTCACCTGGAAAGTCAATTTGACATCGAAACTTCTCTATCGATCAAAAACAAACTTCATTCCCGAATGAATCTTATGTTGAAATGCAGTATTCACTCACTGAAGATAAAAATGTAAACACATCTCGTTATGTATAAAGAGTAAGTAAACTTTTCTGAAATTCCATTCCTCGCTTGAGAGAGATTAATTATTTTCATTAAATAATTACTACACAATTAATTGCACAATTAATTGAAGTGAATATCCTCTTGACACGTGAACGTAAAGATACGTAAGTTTGCTTTGCACAGATGAGTTTTTAAAAGAACGAGAGAGCGAGGAAGACAGAGAGGAGAAAGAGAGAAGAGAAATCAGTCCGACAAGGTGCGATGTCTGCGCGGTGCAGTACGTCGATAAAAGATCACGATTAAGAATACCTGGTGTCCATTCGTCTGTCAACAATCGACATACGTGTCAACCATTCTCTCTCTCTCTCTCTCTCTCTCTCGCTCTCTCTCTCTCTCTCTCTAACTCACTCACGCCTTTTCCGTCTTGTTACAATCCTCTCTTACAAGCCGTAATAGTATACTTTTATTTACCTTGGTTGCATCACTCTATCAACCTAGAATGGTCATCATCATTACATTTCTCTCATTCACTCCTAGTGCGTTCTGATTTTGTTGGATAACCATTGGATAACCATTGGATAACCGTTACTTTAATATTCGAACAAAGTTTAATCTTTCCATCTATTATTGTTTCATAATGTAATTTATCGCTGTATTAAAAGTACGTTTGAGATCTACAACTTCAATTAATACTTTTTAAGTAATGCATTGGTAGAAAAAGTGTTAACTTTAAAAATGATAAGAATTTTATTGCCTAATTTAGAAATTTAATAATTTAAATACATTTGGGGTAAATAACATTTATTCTCATAAAGCTTCGAAATGTATTTCCATTAAATTAAATCAATAATTTTTGGTTTATTACACCATCGTCATATTACTCGTTCTTCTTTCGTAATACGATGATAGACCAATATTTAATTATCTTGACCTTATCGTATTTTATTATAACATTTAAATTTACAATCTATTCGACGAAATTGAAATGCGTACATAAACAATTGCTAAAACGAATGTTCTACACGCGCGGACACGCACATTAAAAATTTTAACATTATTATTTTTGCCCTTAAAGTTTATTGCATCGTACCGTCGAAAGGGTGTGCTGCAATAACCCTGTGTGTGCGCGTTCAAAATGTAAATAAAAATGACAAAAGTGCTTGTAATACTGTTAATCATGTTAGTTAACGGCATGAAACAGTCAAATTTCATTACACGCACCATTGTACAAATATATTTTATTTTCTTCTCGTTCCTACATCGCTCTCGCCCTCTATTGCTCTTACACAACCACCTGATTCAGATCTTTCGTTTCATGATATTGGCTGCGGCCTCTTGGTCTCTCAACCACATATAGGCGTGATAGCGACGCGTAAGCGAGAACGTGTAAAGCGATTTTTTGCGCGTATCATTCGCAAGCCTGTGTACGTGCTGGGCACACTTTGTGGAATTGCTTTGACGACTGCAAAAATCGAACGAGTTGGCTTTCGGAAGATAAATGCTCGCGCGTTAAGATGCGATTTAACGTCGGGCGTATTGAGCGACGATGATTGGCATCACTCCGAGCGAGGTTTATGCAAAACGCACGAGAGAGAACGACAGTGTGAACGCGGTTTGCATTCGGCAGTTCTCGAGTCTTCCGTACTAATTATTTCGCGGTAATGATCTCTCCAAGTATTTCGTGCATTTTTCGCGAGATCGTTAAACGAATAATTATTTACTTGATAGCGTGCTCGTTTCACTTCGGAACTCTGAATTTGGAAGATTGCACGCGCGAAATTTCTCGTAGAGAATTATTTGTTTGATCATCGTGCGGTATTGCATAATATCTTATGTATATCAGCATAATCTCAAAAAGAAAGTCTCGCTCACTGCTTTGGGCTCGGCGAAGGTGCACCGTGAGTTCCAGCAATTTACCTGAAATAGAAGAGAAGAATGAATATATTAAATGCGAATTGCAATTCACTCGTTTACGAAAACATTTAGAAAATTACTATTAACTGTGGCTTGAACTTGGTGCTCTTTAAAATTAATCGAGCTTCATAGAAAAATATACCGTTGGATGCACATAAGTGCGTCTCAAATAGAGTAATCATCTATTTTATATTGCATAAAATCATCAAAATTAATTACTTATTTCAGGGGAAAGTCGAGAAAGACGCAATTAAGGTTCGCAAAGTACTTTAGGTTAGTTTGCGTTAATATCTTTATCTCGTATCGTGTACCTAATTACTTAATATACATTTACTAACTATAAGCGCAATATGTTCGAGAATTTTAAAGGCAATTTGTTTAGTTTTCTACGAGATGAAATCAATATTCGCATTAATTTGCATTATTTTGTATTTCTGATATTATTTAAAGCGATGGAATTTTCATCGCTAACTTCAATCGCATCAGGTTCGTTGCAATTCTTTTATCGTGTTTTGTCTTTGATTTTTGATGATTTTTTGTTAGTATCAGTTTGAAAATTAATTGGCTTGTGCATTTATTTTTTTACCTTTGCACTTTATTATAATTATCTTATAATTGATTAGATTTTTGTTATTATTGTATTTATTATTATTGGAATTATATTTTTATAAAACTTACAAAGATATTGTCTGATTTGCGACGGTTCACTACATTTTATATTGACAAATTTATTTTTTAGCGACAAACACTGAAATTAACATATCAACTTCCACGATACATTACATAACATACTATCGCGTATTATCATCTTATTGATATATTCGTAATGTATACGAATATTTCTTAGAAAACACATCATTACAATTATACCTATCGATGATTCTTGAAAGATGAGCATCTCAGTTATAGAAATTCAGGTAAAAATTAGAATGCTGAAGAAATGTACACTAAATATAAAAATAACTTTGAATTTATATATTAGTGCACAAATTTATAAAAAGTTCTACGTGGAAAATTAAAGATTATTTTCAGACCTTATGCGTTATAAAAGAATTTACGTCGGACACCGATAATGAAACTTTTTCTGCTCCTTTCTCTGGAAAATATCAATGTTTATATTCGAAAGTAGAAGAAATCTTGTAGTTTATGCATATGAGTCATAACTCTTTTATAAATTATTTCATAGTTGAGTCGTATAAATTTGTTCATAAAGGTATGCTCATAATTAGCAAAAACAGGCATAAAGTCTTAACCCAATAGCCTTGCATAAGGTGCAACAATTATGAAAGTTTGTATAATTCTCAAGTTTTTAAAATTATTTTATTTCTATTTGACATTAATAATAATAATCCATTACAAATACAATCGAATGAATTTATAGGAAGGAAGAAATAAATTTTTTCAAACTCAATACGAAATGTAGATGAATTACTTTTACAGCAACATAATTCAGCGCAGAATTTAAACGAGTAAATGCAGTAATCAAGAGCCCATAGTATCGCATGTGAAACAACATTGTCTAAAGAAAAGGGAAAATTCTTCTCATTTGACATTAAATTTCATAAATTTTATAAATATGAAATTTATAGCGACGGTGTGCAAGCATATTCAATATGACGTTCAATTCTCTTCTGATTTTTCATAAAAATATTTCCTTAGAGTAATCGAATTAATTGGAGAAAAAATCCTGAAAAATCTCCAAACCTAATCCATTATCCGATGTGAAAATAAAGTCAATAGCATCGAGTACTCTCGAACCACAAAACGGTTCGAACGGTAATCGATGATAATTTATGAGATCGCCACAATCGGAAACAACCACTTTGCTACATACCACCTTATCTGCAGTCCTTCGTTAGAAAAAAGGCAAAATCCTGTGCATAAAATGAACGCACAGTCGAGATGATTTTTCCGATCCTTGGAACGCGTAACTGGTAGTAATAACTGTTCGCGCACGTGTGCTGCGTTATTTCTTGCATTATTTCGCAACCGGGCTACGCCTCTCTGTATCTGCGAGAACGCGTTCTTCCGGTCTCGGCAACTTATTCAGCATTCGCTCAAAGGCGCGGAGTCAACATTGCGCGATGGTGCTCGGAAAACGAAAACAAAGATGGCGTCCTTGATGGAGGATTCGAGCGAAAAAGCGCTCGCGTTGCTTCGTGACAAGGGCTAAAAGTGAAAGCGAAGATCGTCACGCGCCTGAAACAAACGATGTTTTACCAGACACCCCGATGCTATTGCGACGACTCCGATT
Source organism: Wiebesia pumilae (assembly GCA_018907045.1). Lineage (NCBI taxonomy): Eukaryota > Metazoa > Arthropoda > Insecta > Hymenoptera > Agaonidae > Wiebesia > Wiebesia pumilae. The sequence continues at coordinate 6,189,678 of JACCHZ010000192.1, forward strand.
GACCCCGAAGCAGCTCGCATCCGCACTTCTCTTTGTACATCGATCTCTTTCTTTCTCTCGTGGCTTTATCCGTTTTTGCTCGCGGCCGCGCCTGCGCACGCTTGTCTTATCGGCAGCCGCACCGCTACTAACGGCGTAGCTTAAGTTTGAACTTGAGGTACTCGGTACCGGCGAAGCGTGCGTTTCATCATCCACATTATGACTTTAGTTGCTCAAGCCTCGAAATCTGTATTTCTAATCCGCGAGTTCTGCCAAGTGATTTACCGCCAGACAAGAGAAATGTAATGGTCGAGTATCTCGATGTGAAGTTCCTTTCCGAGGCGATTTCACGTAGAACGAGCCAATAACTTCTATTAAGATAAGGTAGTAAAAAATGTATCGCATACAAGTTGGTATATTAAATCACGTTGAGGTGAAAAATGCACTTGACATGTTTGTAGTAGAAGGGGATTACAGAGGGCACTTGATAATACTCGCAATGTCCTTTTTTCTTCGAATCACTTCTCATCCGAAAAATTTTATTTATTCCACTTGTAGTCGTTAATTGTGGCTCGTTGCTTTGAATAAAAAGGATCGCCTTAAAAGCTTTACCTTCGAATTTAACTGTCTTCGCATCGAACAACAAGTTTCATTTTCTTTTGGTGCATTTTGCGAATCGCGAGTGATAATTGAAATGAAAAATATAATTTCATAAATGCCGCGTGCTATGTGTATACCGTGCGTATGCCGTGTGTATACCGTAATATCTCGAGTCATATGGAACACTCAAAGTGAAAAGCACGAGATTCGAGTAAGAAGATTATGGGAGATGTTTCACGCATAAATTTCGAAAAAGTCAACCGCCTGACTTGCAAACAATAAACAAATTAGCTTGCTTAAAAATTTATTCGAGTGATTTTTTTACAAGGTCAACCTAGGAACAGCTTTAATTACGTTATATTTTGCATTAATTTAATTTGAAAGGGTAATTGAAGAAAAACTAGTCTCGTTATAACGGCTTATGAGCCGCGAAGTTCATTATTCGGCACTAAACAGTGACGCCTACCTCATTATCCAAATTCATATTTCAGAGGATTGATATTCTTGCTCTTAGCAGCGGCGTTGATATACTTGAAAAATTATAACTTTACGCCGTTTCATCAAAGTTTTCTCTTGAATTCCGTTGAGCGTTGATAATTTTGGGCGATTCGTCGGATCCTTCTTACCACTTACCTCTGAGACTCTTCTACATTTGCAAAGGAATGAAATTGATTACCGAGTAGTCTGCATTACACTCGATCACTTTTACCTTAGCAGTTCCAAAGAATCAACTTTCCTTAAGAACATAAGTCTTTGAGCAGTCAAATTTGTCATTTTAATTCCTTCGCGGCTTCGCTCTGCCTACATCCGAAAGCAGCTTTCGAAGAGATTAATTTACACTTCAGACTTTGAAAGCATGCTCACAATGCTTTCATATGGTAATGTAAGAAAGAGAAGGCTAATGTCCCGAAGGAACCAGTTCGTTTAAAAATTGCCTCGGCCTCTCCCTTCTATCTTGCGAGTTAATTTTAGTTTAGCACGCGCAGAGAAAGAGATAGAAAGAGAGATAGAGAGAGAGAGAGAGAGAGAGAGAGAGAGAGAGAGAGAGAGAGATATCGTAGAAAATAAACCAATGTCTAGATCGCATTACTAAATATTCCATCTCGGGCTGTGCATAGTTGCTCGGGCGCCAAGCCCAAAGTTATTCCAGTTTTTAGCCTCTCTACTTCTCGATCTCCTTTCATACCTACTGACTCAAGGTAATATCTAGACTCGCGTGTTCCACGGAGTCGGATGAAAATCAAGGCAATTTTATCATCGATAAACCATCGGTACGTCTCGATAAGTGGAAAATACCGGGATTTCTCGGCGAGCAACAGTTGCGGCGGCGAATCCCCTCTTGAGATGATTTACAAGAACGTCCTTTTTGTTTTAGCTTTTTACGGTGAGTATCCAGTGCAAGAATTAGTATTCCCTTGCGCGCAATCTCCAGTTATACTCGAGAGGAGATCGACCGATATCGACCTTAATTCGCACCTTCCGACAAGCCTAATATTATCGAAACTTAAAGAAGTTGGTGCACTTAGCGATACCTTTACAAGCTTTTATTCCAGTTGTTTCTTGCACTTCTCTTGTCAATCAAGTGCTGGAATGAAGCAACGGCACACGCGTCTTAGTTGCGACAAGGCCAAATGATTATCCTATTTTCACATTTGCACAAGTGCGACGCCAATTTTCACGATTAATTGGCTCCTGTAAATTATCGTTATTTTCCAATGTCAATATTAAGATCTGTCGTTTTCCCGGTGTTCTCCTTATATCGCAGCGCGCAAAGGATTGAGTACAAGGATTCTTCAAATACACAAATTTCTGCTGTTCGGAAAGGTTCTTTATTTCAGAAAGCCTCAATCTATACGAGAGACGATCACAAGTATGAGGGACAAGAGAGTCGAATTAAAATTGAGTATGCGCGAGAGTCTGCAAACGTTAATATTATCTCAAAGTACAGATATTCATAGTCATTTGTAAATTGTTGAGCAGCTTTAATGCACGCTGAAAGGAGTTGTAAAAATTCAATAAACGTAAATAGTTGCCAAGAGAGCCTTTAAAAGTAACTCTAATTATCTCGTAAAATCTCGCAGTTACTTAGTTTTACTTTACAAAAATTATGCATTTTCGCCTTGTAAGGACAAAGGCATCTGCCGGTCATTATAAATCATTCGCGAGTACATCGCTGACTCGGTACGATAATTCTATTTACATTCGTAATATCCTCCTTCTTCGACAAATACGGCGCATTGGTCACGCCTGAAACTAGAGTCGGTCGCGTGTCCTCGAAAAGAGTATAGAACCCCAACGAAAACACGGGTGAAAAAGCAGGTTCTGAAAGAGACTGTGCTACAGTGTGCACGCATTGGGAATCATAGATACGGAGATGTACGAGAAAAAGTGGACGGAACGATGTAGTCCGAAAGAGGCGAGCACAAGGGGACAAAGAGAGAAGGAGGGGCACGATATACGTTGTCGCAGTCGTTGTCCTCGCTACCGCGAGAATCTCATTAGGCGTCCCGCGGACACCTATCTCGCGAGTTGTCCTAGAATTTCCTAATGTAAAATGCAATCGCACTGCAGGATCGTAATGGTGCATTGCCTTATAGCGAGCGCATCGCGAATGAAACGTCGCGACTATGCTGTTATCGGAAAAAAGTGCGAGCCCTTCTTTCGCCCCTGCCAAGTCCAGAACTTCCAAGAGAACGCTAATGGCAGATGTAACGAGAGCGTGCCTCGATATATTGACGAGCGGCGCGGTCAAGAAGCTCGTATGCCTTCGAGAAAAACGAGGGAAAAAAGCCGCGTGCTTGAACTTGCCTTCGTTCACTCTTGCACTTGTGCGCGTTGATTCGCTTCTGCCGCCAATGTTGGCTTTTCTTTTGCGACCAGACCCTCGTAATACCCCTTGCTTTAAAAATGCGTCCGATGCCTGTGCCATTTTCATTTCTAGTTTTTGCTCTATTCTTCGGCATCCGAGTCGATCCGTGCTTTTGTTTTTGAAATAATAGCAGCGAACTTTTCCGAATGATCGATCTTTTTCTGCTCGACTCAACGTCGTACATCTTGCGAAAAATCCAAGTAAATATGCGAAGGAAAGAAAACGTTAAGATTCACGATGAATGTTCCATTGTTTTTACTCGTTGAACGAGGCACTCGCACGAGATTCCTGTCCAGTGATCGGGATGTTGCTACTTTTGCGCGTGACGACTCAATTTGAATTTTTCAGCGTTATGATACGACCAGAGTGAAAAGTACGCCACTGCACGGCTTGTAGAATAACGCGCAGCGGTGCAGTCGAAGTTGTTCGCGCTGTCGATGCAACATAATATCGACGTATCACATTACGTCGTTAATTATTCAAATGCTATTTACAATGTCGCTCATTATCGTACCTTCACAACTGTACGTTCCCATCGAGCGAGGCCCACTTAGAAACGTCCCCCGTCACATCGCAAAGTATCGCGACAGTAGTAACTAATGATCCGAGAAATCGATAGAGTTCTCAAAGTGCAAAGAGCAGCAAAGGTTCACCAAAGGTTCCCCACACTCGAACTCGATAAATGTCCAGCTCTCGATCGATGTTCCCTCTGAAACCGCACTTTTTCAAAAGCTCGTCGTGCCCGCCCACGCCTTGGTGTCATCGGCAAACCCGGATGCAGAATCTCATCGCTGGAATCTATCCTGTAAGCGAATGACGTGCCATATCTCGCGACGACTTTCAACAAACCATAAATTACTTTGAGCGTGCTTTTTCTTTTAACCGGCTGCAGCTGCATCATCCGAGAGGGGATGCGCGCGCGATTATCGCACAAGTATTAAGCGAACACCGTGGAATGTCCGTGGAGAAAGAAGTTGGTGTGAAGCTCGATGGAGGCGAACTTTGTTCGAAATACTCCCGAGCTAATGACTACGTAGGCGTCCCTCGTGCACTTCTGCGTTTCTACATTGTTTGAGCCATCAAGCGGGTTCTGATAGAAATTTTGCGCCAAGCTGTAAATCATTTTACCGGTGTATCATTTTACAGGGATATTTATTCATTAATTACATCGATAAATTTGTAGTTGGACTGTCTAATCAGTCAATTATGTACCGTGGATTATTTTAAATCGGACTATACGAAGTTGACTCATTACATCGAAGATATAAGCGCTGTAATTATATTTACTATCTAATTTATATACCTAAATTCAAAATGCTCGTATAACGTACTTCTACTCTCGTAATCGTAAAATAATCTTGAAAATGTATTGCACGCGTATTCTTGATAAAAAAATATCAAATGATTTGTGATTAAGGTATTAGATAGCAATGTGCTCCGAGTATTGGAGAAATGTAATCATTAAATAGGTTTGTAATTCTATTTACTTTAACTTCGAAAAACCTTGTAATGACGACAAGTTAGTCGCGATTTTTATTAAATAGAGGCAAATCTACATGGTAGAAAGTTCCGTAATCATCCTAAATCTTATCTCACATTTAAGCAAGGAAATTCAAGGAAACTTTTTAAAGTAATGTTTTCCTGCCGTTATCATTTACTGCAAATTTACAATTAGTAAAAGTATTAGTACGCGAAGTAAATTAACTGAAAATTCGAGTAGTATATACGGTATAGTTTACAGAAATTGAAAACTCTTGCCATTGACTGATGGATTTGAACTGATCTATGGCATCGAATGTTTCTCTTCCACAAAGTCTATCAATCGATAAACTATGGACTCTTAATTTAAATGCGTTACAAAAATGAAGAAAGAAAGAAATAAAGCGAAAAGTTATTTTTACTAAACTTTGAAAGTTACTTTATGAAGTACATAGTGACCGATGCATCTTATTCGTAATCTTCATAACAAATTCTTGATATTAAGAACTATCGTTGCGATAAAATTCGATAAAGATACTGATAAGTTTGAAATAGTACGGTCTTAAGTATCTCGATTTTGGCATTAATAAGGTCACAAATATAAAACGTTTTTTATATTAAATGAGACGTTTACATCGTTGTATTTTAAATAAATTTCAATTATTTCTGCACAGCTTCTATACGTTATTCATTTAAACGTTCAAAAATTAAAATGATTGAAATATTTACTTACCGAGCGTCTAAAATTAAATTTCTCACTTCTTTGGTAAAAAGACACTTAACGCATTTTTTAAACATCGATGTTCTCATTATGATTTCCGTCCACAATTATCTGTGCGTTAGAATCATTTAACAGAAAAGAACCCAATAAAACGTGGGTATCATTATTTTATCGTCTTTCAAAGCTTCATGAAATTTCAAAACCCGTATTCGCGACATTCTTGCTAATTGAATGCCAACTCGACTAAAACTACGCGTGGAAAATCAAGTTTTCGAATGTGAAAAACTGGTAAATGAAAATAAATTTGTACTGAATAGTTTCCTTCTCTCAAGATGTATAATATTCAATGCGATATAAAAATTGCATCGATAAATCAATAGTAAATCAGCAGTAGCGGCATTCCTTGCTAAAATTACCAAACATTCTTTCTTTTAACGATTAACAACGATTTGCATACGTATAATAATTAGTCATAGTACGAGCGTTAAAAACCAGAAGTTTCAGCCGAATAATGCCCACGGTAAACCATTAAATATCGATTAGCTTTACAACGCTAAGATGAAATGCAGCTTCAACCTATAATAATATTTCACCAGCAAATTATTACAAAAGTTCTCGGAAGCACCGCTGCATAATGAGCGTACTATCACGTAGAAGAGTATGTCGCGAATTGAGAAATCATAAGGCACATTTATCTCGTAAAAAGCGACATCGAGGAAGCGACCTTGGCTCGCTGAGCAATAAACAATAGCGTCCATTCGTTTGATTCTCCGTAAACATCCACTGTGCGCCTCTGCCTTTGAACTTGTTACTTGAACGGTGTTACGTAATCGCTGGCCCAGACGACGCGTAAGGGCCGCGAAGCTCTGCGAGCATCACCGATGCAATCCGCATTCCAGCTGCGTATCGTCGCGCGGCACTGCCGAGGATAAAGATACGGAAATGCCGAGGACCCGATGTACGCTCGTGCACTCTCTCTTGGCTCACCTCTTCGCCGCACGATAATTACGGGCTTAGAGCCCGAGTGCGACTTTTGCCACTTATCGCATAGTGTCTCGGAAACTCGTGATAGTTTCATTTGTTTGGCGATCAGAGTTGAGGTACCGCGGAGCTCCTAATTATTTGAGAGTTGCCTTGCTCGTGCACTTGCGAGTTAGGCAATCGTGTTTAAGCGACTCAACGAGGCAGTAAACTGTCTACCTTTGGCTGAGACTCTAAGCTCTCGATCGAGCGAATATTTGATACACGTGAGTTGGGTGTGGATGATGCAACGGGCCGATGCATCGGTAATTTTTCATAATAATTGTGAAAAATTACCTATTCGGGAAATAAGCTGCTCTATCAGCAGTTGTAAAGGAATATAAAATATGAACAGCAAGGCTGAATGTGAAATTTATAAGAGACGTAATTGGCTTCGTAGATACCGCTTGATACTTATCTGCTGTTACATTATAGAAGCAATAAAGTCAACTATCTTTGGACGTGTGATTTTACCGACTTATACTCAATGTAGATCGAATTAATGAGCCCGAGGCTTCGATTTTTGTAGCTCGAATGAAAAAGGAAATTTTTAAGGGACAAAATTTCTCTCGAAGAAATACTTTGTAATAAATAATTACAGCATAAGATAACGAAATTTATCATTTCTCTCGGTTAACTGCCTACGATTATCCTATTAAGGATATGAAAAATTATAAAAATTATAGGCTGACAAATTTTCCCGTTTAAAAAGTTTTATTAACAACCATTATTATAAATTCGATCGATAAGAAAATTAATTGGATTTTAGTTGTCAAAGTAGATGCGATACGTATGAATGCACGAACGCAGTCCGTTTCACAGCTTTAAGGGTTTTAAATATGAGACTTTTCTCATTGACTCGTCAACCGTCGTTGGGAATTATTTTTCAAAATTATATCAACACAGATAAGAAGCTTTGTATATAAAGTCATTGAGCTATAGTACATTGTGCGTAATCGGTTTAAGCGCACATGCCCCGTACATATGAATACACAGGGTGATTACACGTACGTGACACATAGACATTCCACAAATTTTTCGGCAGAACATTTTGTTCTTTAAAAATTCGATTACTCAAATGACTTTCTGGTTCTTGAAATTTAGATCTGAGCATTTTCTAAAATTGTCTTTTAACGAACACAACGGACATGTACAGCCTACGCGTGCCCATTTCAAACAAATATAGCACAGACGTTCCACAGCTTCGCATCGCACAATTTGTTTATCCGACAAGAGATTACCACTTAATTGATTTCCTTATTCGAAAAATGAGATCTCAACGCGCAGTTTTAAAGAACTTAAACCGAATATTCAACAGTTTTGATATTTTTGGAAATGAAAGACTGCAAATATTCATCGCTAGAATGCCGAATTCGGATGATTTATGTTCAGAGCTATGAACTTTAGCGCTCGAGTCGATAGGCAGAGAGAAGGTTCCGAAACGTTGGAGCGATTTCGAATCGAAGGAATAATGCTTAGGTTGCACGGTCAGCAGAGATAATATAACTGGCGTAAATTGAGACCGCAACTATATTAAAGGAATAGTGGCGTGATTAACGTCGTAGGGAGGACTAGAGTCGACCGGCGCAGCTTTTGCGCTTCTTGGGATCTTAACTCAGCGGTGGCGATAGCGCGATCCAAGGATCGCGGCACAAGGTAATCCACGACTCGCGCATATCGGCACTTCGTAACCGCTGTGTGCAGAAGTACGATAAAGTATGCGCTTTAGCAGCCTCGACCCTAATGCAATAAGCCGTAAACGTATCGTTTAGAAGTCGCGGGGGCACGAGTGTACGCTCGATAAATCAGGTATTTTATTCGCTCGCCGTTGGCTGGATGTACCGTAAGCCGCTAGAATTCAAAGTCCAGTAGGTTGCGAGCACGCAGAGGTTCTCGAGAACGAATGCAGTAGAGGAGAGAACGAATACTGCCTCCGTCGTTGTCGATGCTCCTAGGCGCGAACACCTACGGTGGTGTAGGAGTACTGTTACTTGGCCTGGCCGCAATGAGCTTCGGCTTCTCCTCTTGTCTTTATTGCATATAGAATAGACCAACGCGGGAATATGTCGAGCGCTTTCTCGTTATCTTCTTTTTCGTCCGCTTCTTTCACTTGGTTGCGCTTTGAACAACTTTCTGGCTCATTAAGTTTAGATACTCATTGTGTTTGGATGAACGTTTACGGAAAAACGCGGCGCTCAGCTTCAACTATTTCCAAAGGTGCTTTGTTTTTCGCGCGAAATCAATTTTCCATACTGCGATCACTACGTTGATTCGTATACGGATGATTCGATATAAAACACATTTTCAATGCGCAATGTACGTATCGCCGTTTTTCCCTACCGTGTATTATTTAATAAGGCAAAGCTTTTATCGGCGATGCTAATGAGATGTTGCGCAATTTTAATTGCGCCGCAAAGATTTATTAGAAAATTATTGTACAAGCGTTTTATCGTTAATTCAATTTCAATGCATCCACCTTTCTTTCGTTGAGTTTTAAAAGTCGCGGTTCATTCATTGCCATTCATTGCAATTTAATTGAAAGCTCTTGATTAACATTTAACACTTTCGCCCATTTAGATATGGTTTCTTCTTTCACAATTCTTGGTCGTAAAGGTTTTTCTCAGTGGCTGCACATTATATTTAGCACCCGAATGACAATACCGTTCATAGCTCTCGGAGTAAGAGATAAAAAGAAAAGCAGCGATCCTTCGCTTTTTCACGCTCAGAAGAGAAATAAACTGGATGGTTTAACCGCGTGTACATCTGGATTCCATTCGTAGTCGATTTAAGCGTCTCGAGTGTAAATTAAATACAGAAAGCGCACAACAACTATTTATTTGAGTTTCGTCGGACAAAGAAAAGGCTACATATAACACAACGAATAAACTCTTAATTTTCAATATTATAATGAGAACAAAATTGAAAAAATTACACGTAATGTATTCAAGCTTATTAATAAGAACAGTAAGACCCTAATGAATCAGCAGTAATAATGGACGTAGTAAAAATTTTGCATATTTCTGAACAGAAACAATTTGAGACATTATAAATAATGAGCCAATATACAAGATATAATACGAGTTAAAATTGTACGATGCATTAAAGACAAGAACAGTTAGGAAAGAAAGTAAAATGCCCGTGGGTATCATTCGACTTGCCATTGCGCGCATTCGAGTAAAATAATATAGCATAGAACGTCGTGTCATAAATTTTAAGATAAAGCTAAACAAAACGACGATTAAATTGATAAAATATAACAAACTCTTACTCGTTTAACGTTAAGACGATACAGTAATATGATGGAATCCACTGTTTAATGTACTTAGTTATAACCTAACGTTAAATTTTATTAAGCTAAACTTAACTTTTTTCTCAGCGTCATAAAGATACTATTTTACTCTAAAATGTTTGGCCGTCTTCAACAAAATCGAAAATAACCGGTATGCTCTACCTAAAAAAATATCCCCTTGAGCACCGTGCATAGCAATTTCACGCAGCTGAATCCGCTTTTCCTTTTACAACGCAGAAAACCCACGTGCAGAGTGGTATGGACGTACATTACTTTCCGCACCGCGAATCAAAAAGGAATTTCCAAACACAGCGAAGCAAACAAGCATAGCGCGACGACTGGTCGGGCTGGATATGTGCACCGAGAGAAAAATATTCTGAACAAAATTATTATTTTTAATCGCGACTTAAGATATTGTGAGCTTCGTTGGATACGTATGCAACTAGAATAATAGATTATTATAACGAGTGGCGCCGTACTGCGCTGAATATTGAAATTACGTGGTCCCATTTAGTCAAGTATCAAAACTGCACCTTACTTTTCCCTAAGCTCAATTTTGCTAAATTATACAATTTTGCAGCCTCGATGTAAAACATTAATGCAAAACAATGATCCCACTGACTTATAGAATTTAAGGTTGCGTGTACAAATGTGCATGCCAAAGTTAATTTGAGCTACTGTTTACCAGCTTACAGACAGTTTATCAGCCGATTAGATACCAGCGTAAACGCGTTAGAGATTTTCCTTTTTCTTAACCGTGAATTAGAATTAGAAGCCCTTCAGACTGGTGAAATTCACCGCCCTTCACCCGACAATCCACGATCCCCGAACCCTCGATATCGGTCCACAACTCGCTAACAAGAAGAAATTCTCACCAGCCTGCCGAGAGTTACTCAGCCATTTTGTCAAACAGGATATATTGTTACGGTGAAGAAATTTCAGAAGCAGGGGATTGCGTCTCGAGTCACGATTAATAAAACGGTAATTTCACGTACTTTTGTTCCCTCGACGCATATATTAGAAGTGCCACCACGTAAATCCGCACAAGCACGAAACAATGTAAGCCTGTGGAAGGAAAGAGTAAAGCACGAGACTACCGAGATGAAAATCGAGCTTGAAAGTTCTTTCGAGCGAAGAAGAAAGTTCTTTCGAGCGATAGCAATGTTTGACTTGGCGAATGAGCACCATATTCCACACTGCCAGAAACAGAAAAGAGTTGATTTACCCACCGGCCAGCTTTACCGTCTCCTCGAAATTGAACCAACTTCTGGGGACGTCGAATCTATTGCACACAGGCGGGCGCACGCACACGAGGGAAACGTCCGATTAGCGTCGGCGCACGCAACCGTACGACATAATGTTGCCCGAGGCTGAGCATACGCGCGCTTTCATAACGAAGAGCAGAGCAGTTACCCGCATGCAAAGCAGTTGAGCATCGTTGAGCATCGTTGAGCATCGTTGAGCATCGTTGAGCATCAGCAGGGGATGCGATGTGCCCCACTCGGACTACATACGGCAAAGATGCCCGCGAGGCTGTTCTGCGCGTGAATCGCAGATTAATTGACGTCCACAAGTGTACATTAGGGGAGGCTGAGAGTCGTTTGTTACCGACTTAGACTCTTCGTGCAAGAACTTCGAGGCAATTTATTGCGAGGATTTCGATTAGAATTACACGCAACGCCGCGCCCCATCGACAACCGTGCCTAAATACATTGCCCGCACTTTTTCAACGTCCCTCTATAATAATTTATCCAACATTTACAATCTTCCGTCGCTATCGAACGGCGAAAGATCCGTTTATTATTGTTGTTGTTATTATTACTATTATTACTATTACTAATACCACTATTGCTCTTATTATTTAAATAACTCGTGTAATCTCGTAAAGAGGATTTATATTGGTGAAGCCAATTTAACGTTAAGGTAGCCAACTGATTTTAATATTATTAGTGTAAACTTCGAATGTCCTCGTATTCCCGAATTGGACGTTATTTTTCACTAGATTCCGACAACTGATACTCTCATTTTTCACTATGCTTGCGGTTAAGAATTATCCAATCTTCGAGGAACTTTGCTCCTTGCTTGGCTCCTAAAATGTAACAAAATCAAATCGTTTGATTTTCCAAACGGTATTCAACCGGAGGATTAGAGTTTGGTTTTCCATTTAATAACAAGACACTTTTTCCGTCTTTATAATTCAAGGATTACAAAAATTGTATTTTTGAAGTAAAATTTGTACGAACTTAGTAAAAGCAATTGCGTATACTTTTTTATTGGCGAGTTTGTTATTATTAAAAATCTACGCTCGCGCTACAAATTCGCTATTAAGTTAATGGACTATTTATACGGAATGAGCAAGAAATTCAAGCAGAAGCCTTAAAAATAACCGCTTGTTTAGACAGTCAGTACCTGAATAATTCAGTACTTCGTGCTATCGCCACTTAAGCAATGAAGGCAATAGAAACTTCTTCACTGTACCAAAACATTGTAAAGCTTTATAACTAAATTAGTAATCGTAAAAGCAAAAAGTTTTACAATACTTTATGTTTCGCTAAAATTGTTAATTTATTTTTATAGTCAGATGTACAATCTCAATGATAATACCATTATTGTACTTATTATATTTTAAATTATTTTACGCGGATGATTTCTTTCTCAAAATGCAAAAAGTACGTTCTCGTAGTAGTACAAATACCCCATCAACTTCAACGCATTGAATAATAAATTTATTTATGAATAATAAAACCTTTGCACGTTGAGAAATTACCGAATACTTGCACAGTGTATAAAAATCGAATTTGCACATTGCATTACCAACTCGAGAACTTTCTTGGTCATTATTAAATTTCAGTCTTTTAGATTTGTTATTTGTTCGGATATTTGACGTTCCCGTCGTGGGTTTGAAGCTGAATTTGCATGTAAACCAAGGAAATGAAAGCAACGTTCCCCGTCTTTCGAAACTATTGGGCACAAGTGCGCGGTTCTACCATGCGAAAAGTGCGCACGCATAGACGATCTAAGGAGCATGCGCTAGTGTTCCCCCGTTGTGAGTAACCAGTGCTACGGGTGTGCCCTTGGCACGCGTCGTTCTCCTTAAACGTGGACATAACCGAGTGCGCGACCTCGAGCACGCGACGTCGCTGAAGCCTAAGGCAAATATGGACCTGTGCGCCGTGCAAATAGAATGGAAAGCTGGAGGGGGAAGGGATTGCGCGTTGTACATTCGTTTGTACCATACGAGGCCCGCATGGCTCTGCCGCGATACACTTTCCGCGTGTTTTCTAAAATGTTACTCTGCATTGCTGATTCCTTTCTTTTAGTTTTGCATCGACGGCACCGTTGACTTTTGTTCTGTCAGAAGTACAAGGCACGAGCTCTTGTCCTTAGAAAAAATAAAATTATAATTCGAAGCCTTATTTGTCAACGCACAATGCAGCGCTCGCTCGCTCGCTCGCTGAGCATAGCAATTAAATATGCCTTATAGTAAACGATAACGGAAAAATTATCATCCGGTTTTAATTATTTTAATTGTTACAGGGCACGACTGCAAGACTGTGACAATCGGACAGCTTTTGCACAATTTCTGAATGGATGACTGAAAGCACGCTTGCTACTTGAATTTCGTAATACCTATGCTAAAGGTGAGATTTGCAAGATTTGCGTGATAAATAAGCTCGATTGTCGATTACAATTTCACGCAAGAATTTGAATCACATTCAAACGACTACTACTACTACTACTACTGGCCTAACGTTTTCATTACACGAGCCCGCGCTTACGAATACGTGGCAAAAGTTAAGCAACGCAAGCGGAATTAGGATACATAAAAACAACAGAGACATCATAGGGAATTTTTGTTACCCATACGATTATCGTATGGATAATCGTATGGATAATCGTATGGATAATCGTATAGATTAACCGCTCTATGTGTCTGCGTGCCTGCGCTTGAGCTATTAAATCGCGGGTCCACGAGCTTCTAGTCTAAAGGCATGAACCTCCGCATAATTCTCACGCAATCATCTGCTACTAATCGTATGCGCTATCAACTATTCGCATAAGATAAATATCTTAAGAGTAGTTGCAGCGAGCATAGTTTATCTCAGCTTGTGCTTAAATTTTGTCTCAATTTACGCAAGGCTAATCACGCAAACCCGCTTAGAGCAACAGGCAAATTTGTGCGAGTGCGCCGACGGTCTGGAACCTCCTTCAATAACCGAGGATTTACTTTACTACACGAGATAAGCGAACACTCGGTGAGTTATAAATTTTGATCACCCCGTGCTCTTTATTTGTAACCGAACACTAAAATTTTATCCGTACTTCCATCGTACATTTAAAGTAAATTCCAAATACTTTCCCGTAATTTCAATTTCCATTCTTTAATCCGCGATGTGAATTTACTAGTTCCGTTGCTTTATTAATTCTCAGACGAACCGAGTCTTTCATATTTCTTATAATATATTCAAACTCAGTCATCGTATATTTTCATATTTAGACTCGTATAAAATGAATCAAAATAAATTGAAAACGAAATTTATTCCTCGATTCGAGTTTTTTTTCATACGACAAATTAAATAATTGACAAAGCACTGCATTCTCAATGCGAGTAAAAGTGGAATAAAAGATCTTTGAAAAATGGCAACCATTGCCTAATTTTACGAGTAGCCGTTTGATGCACTTATTTTATAAAGATCATAATAAACGGAAAATGTCGGATATACAAGCTTTCGTATTAGGTGTAAGCTGTATTAGTTAATGTGAACGGCGCACTTTTTGTCGGCATATGCGTAACAAGACTTCGATCGGGTCGCGTGCGTACACGAGAAATCACCGTTCAATATTCATGCACAATCCTGATGAGCGTATCGGGCACAATTGGAACGACGGCATTCGAGGACTTTCACTTACCGATCATTGGATTAATGACTAATCATCGGATGAGGATATTTTCTATAATTAACCAGAGCGGCGGTGTAATTAGAAACTAATCTTGATGGTTCTTTTGAACCAAATTTTGGACAGAATAATGTACCTACACGACTACTTCCTCAAGTTATATAAAAAAATCTAATGTAACATAAATGTAATGTCCGAGGCATTAGAATCACGCAGACATTTAAATGAAATTAGATGGAAGTGGATATTAGAAAGGTTTAATTTTCTTCAATCAATTTTGAATAAAGGTAATACATCAAGTAACTTAACGTGTTATTTAGCATTTTAAGAAGTCCACTCGTCGAATATCGACAATCATTAATAATTATAACTTGGTATAATAATATACAATTGACTAGTGTACGATGAAAGTTAAATGTTAAAGTTAAATGTTAGATTAGAAGAAGTCAGTAATTATTGTATTCAAATTCAAATTGTCTACAGTTTTCACTTAATTTTATACAGTCATGCTAAATCTATATTATTGTAAATAATTGTTTATAATTTCTGATGATTAAAGCGAGACGGGGATGTTTAGAAGCAATTGATAAATCAAGTATACGTGTGTGTATATGTATAATTTTTTTAAACAACAGAAATTACCGTAAGCTTCGGCCCTTGCAGTATTAATTAGAGCATTAATTTTTTTTTCTACCCCTGTTTCTTTTTTCAAAGCTTTGATTAAAGCTCACTTTTTAACGTATGTTTGGACTCTGAAAATGTTCTTTTCTGTCAACTACATGATAACTTGTTCGAGAAAAAAATGTTATGTGTAATTTCGGATGAGTTGAAGATACATGCAAAAGATAGTATAATGTTATTATAAGAGCACGAGAAAAGCTGATTCAATTTATGAAAATTTTATAAAAGCACCCGGTAAATTAATATCAATCTTCAAAAAGTACAACTGATTGCACCAAAAATTTGTTAAAAAAATGTTCACCTTCATAAAATTATCTCATCAGATTATTCATAATTTTAATCATTGCCGTTAGAAACATCGAAATGAATAAAGGAAAAACAGTTTCCAATATCATAAACGAATCCACTATCCAGTATTTACGACTGCATTTTTTCACTAAGCTTAACCAAAATCACACATCGATAATCGGCAATATTACAGTAATATTGTTAGCTAATTGTTGTTATTCAGCAAACTGTAGTCTCTCCTGCAATTTCTCAGTATATCTTCAATCGAGAAAGCATAATAACTACCTGTACGTATGTATTCTTCGCAGATAAAGTTCAACGCATAAACATATACGTATTGATTAGAAAAAGAGAAGGACGAAATAAACGAGAAAGAGAGAGAGAGAGAGAGAGAGAGAGAGAGAGAGAGAGAGTGAGAGGGAGTGAGAGGGAGACAAGCAGGCGCGAGCCTCTCGTTGTACAGCTAGGAAACGGCGCACGATATGGGTATGAAGAGAGAACCCATAAGCTGCCAAGTACGGCTAGCCGTGGGCGAGTGATTATTCCTGGGTCCTGGCGCAGCTCAGCTTTCACTGCTATTCACAAACAGGCACTTACAGCATGAAACTTTCCTTCTCTTTTATACGTCGCTATGTGGGAAGATGCAGTTCTTCTGTTCCAGCCATCGTCGACCTTATCGTTTTTATAGTTGTTATTGCAGTTATTACTGTTGTTGTTGTTGTTGTTGTTGTTGTTGTTGTTGTTGTTGTTGTTGTGGTTGCCGCCTGCAACGGACGAGCGTTATACGCGATGTGCAACACTTGTGCGCAAAACACGAGAGGTCCGACAGTCGCACACAGTCTCCTCATTTTTGCAGAATAAGTAGACAATGAGCGTGGAAGCACGAAGAGGAGTCATCGTTTGATGCTTTCAAGAAGTTTTGTGTCCGGGCGTTCGTAGATATGCGAGTTGGTCTGCACGACATCCAACCTTTCTTTTCCGGGGTGAGACCAATATTCACACACGCTTGGGCACTGTGTGCGTGTCGCGCGCGTGCGTGTGTGTAGATGCGCGAGTGGATAGTCTCCATGAGAACCGAATAATCGATGGTTCGGTGAAAGGCAAGGCAGGACTCTCTCGAGTCGCGGATGAATCGTAGAGATTGGTGTATATGTAACTTAAAATTTCTAGCGCTTGCACATCGAGTGAGAGATCTCTTTGGGTGATATTGTGCCCGGGTACAACGATTCGAAATGTATACGTTTTGCGCACTCGGACATCAATTCTGTCAGTCATCGATTGTCAGCGTCGTAGATATTGCACACCTATGACCCACCAATAATTTCAAATTCTTTCGACTGCCTGATTCTGCAATTGCAAGGATATCGGCACCAAAAATCTCCTCCGATTTACGGTTCAGCAGCTATTCATTATTGTATAAAAAATGAAGAAAACTTAAGCTCATCACTATAGTCACTGCATTACGCGTTATTTTTGGCAAATCGAAACTTGAAATACAAATAGGAAGGTTGAATTTACATTTCGCTACACGACGGCATCCATGGCTTTGTAGTTAAGAAATCGTAAAGGATATAAAGAAACTCTTTCCTTTACGTATTTTCTTGAATTGCATTAATTGAGATAATCATTTCCTAAGAGCGGCTTGAGCTACGTTTTAACGATAGTAACGTATTCTGAGAATGTAGGTAGTGCAGTTAATTTGAAGTTTATTTACCTTTTATTAACTAACAATTTAGCATACATTAAAGTGCCATTAAATTAATGTTAGCGAGGCTTCTCCTACGACATAATAAAATATGCAGTAGCTATAGTGCAATCTTGAGTTAAGGTTCGTACAATGTCCTCTTAAAAAATGACGAAGTGCAATATACGGTGGATCCCGGTGTTGTTAATGCTGATCTAGAAAAATAGAAAGAAACAACGACAATTTCTACGGAATGAAAAGTAAATAATTGGACAGCGTCTTATTCTATCTACGTGCCTTAGCAGCCGACTTTGGCAAAAAGTCGGCGCCGTAACATACGAGTAACACAGTTTGCGAGAGATATTTGGTGCTGTAGAATTTATTTTACGCGCAATAAAGTTCGTAGTTTTATTTAACGCGCAATAATAACCTGCCGTTTGGCCAAGTGTCGTTCTCATTTAAACCTAATAATTATGAGCTACCAGCAAGTATACAATTGTCGTTCCTCCACGAAAATCTCCTACGCACCGTTCGCAATATATACGTTATATATTTTGCCTTTATTACGCCCGACACACGTACGCAGCATATTTCTGCGCTGCACAAGCTTGTGCACCTGCCTTATTAATACTCGCGTCGTATCTTACGGTAAGAATCTCGACTAGTTGCCAGGTCACAGCCGCACTTTGTATGTACCACGTGGAGTGGCTGCAGCTCAGCGCGTGTAAGCCATAAAGTAGTCCTTTGCGCGTTTTCCTATAGGCGTGTTTAAAGAATTGGAGGCAGTTTGTGCGAGCCAACAGGAAGAACGAGGAAGGTAAAAGCGTTAACTTATTGGCGTTCGCACCGATACCTGTACATTTAACTCACGCGAGTGCGCGTTCGCGAATAAGAACTTTGGATAGCATTTGAATGTCGCACGCGCATCTCTAGATAAAAGCCAATGAAACTGTAGGCAAATTTACTAAATGCAAAATTTACCCTCGTTTATTACATTCGTCATACGAGCTTTTTAAATTGCGTTTTCTTTGGTAGCCAGTTTATAACTGGCTGTATAATAAATGCAACGCTTCAATTTTTATTTTTTTTTCTGTTTTTTCTTTTTTTTTTTTTCTTTTTTTTTTTTTCTACTAACACAAGCATCTAGTTAGCGTTGTTATAAAATAGCAGCCGATAGCTACAAACGATATCTTTCACGCGATACGCGATAATATTTTCAAAGAGAAGGATAATTGACTGGGCTCGGTTATTCATTTGGCTATTCAATTAGCATTTCATATGAAAAATGATGAGTTAATATTTTTTTAAATAATTATCTTTAGCGCGATAACGAAATGTACGGCTTGTATGAATTAGCGAGCTAATGAAATCATATGAACATATTTGAAGGAATGTTTAACGAATTAAAAAGTTATGTGCTTAATGCAGAAAAAAAGACGAGAAAGAGAAATTTTGAAGACCATAGGCTGAAAAGGCATCCGGTTTGGAGAATGAAAAGACGAGGTACGTCGTGCCATCAATTTCGCTTTTCCGCTCGGTGTACTATAATAACAAACTCATCTAGCAACATCACGAATTTATATGTATGTTCGCTATAAATACAGTACGATGCCCATTTGCGGTTAAGAGTTTCATTCATTATTTCCACGTTTACGAGAAATCTGCATGGAGCTGCTTATCTTGGAATTGTTGTAGAGTGCCTTAATCAAAGAGGCAAGTCAAATTTATTCATGGCATTCATGGGCGTAATTATCTCGGATGCGTATCAGAGTACGAATACAGAAAAATTGTAGCTAACAGTCATAAGGAAGAAAGAGCACTGAACGTGGATAAAAAATAACGATAAGGAGAAAGGATGCGATGATTGTTAGGTTTGTAATAAATCTTCAGAGAGAGAGAGAGAGAGAGAGAGAGAGAGAGAGAGAGAGAGAGAGATTCTTTTCATTTCACGGAACTAATCCGTAACCACGTAACTTCAAAAATTGAAACGCGCCTTTCTGTCTGTTGAACGTAAGGAATAATTTCATTAATCAGACGATATATCAACCTTAGTTATTTTAACGTCGAGTCTGATGTACTGAATTATTGTGTTTCAAATACGTCGGAAAAAATCTTACATAATTATAATAATCTTTAAACGGTATTCGTTATTACATAAAATCTATATGGGAAGCTTTATAGCTTGAATTAATTCAACAAAATTATTCAATCGTACTTCTATTCAATGATGGTTAAATTAATCATTCGTTGTTTTGGTTTTACTGTTTCCGTTGGAGATCCGAATTAATTTTGTTTAGACCTACTTTTGAATAAGTCTTTATTACGTGACCGTACATAAAAGAAATTTACCCATCCAAGTTCGTACAATATTATTTCATAATATTTAAATTACCGTAGTTCTACAGTGTTTCGATATAAATGAAAAAGGCTGCGTTCGTAATAGATTAAATTTTCATAATTAAATTTATAAAAGTCTTAGGACAATGAAAGGTGACAACCATTGTCTTCCATATTAATGGATAAAATTTCGTTTAGCGAAACGTACTTCCATAAGTAACGATACAATTTGAAGAATTTCAAAGTAAAGGAGTAACATTTTCCGCTCTTGTCGACTAAATTGAGATTGCGCATGAAAAAGTAAAAAGCTTTTTAGCAGTCCACGGAGTGACGTCTAATTACACTTGCGAAAGGCTTCAATAAGTTGACAACTAATGCCAAGAATTAACTGGCTTAGTCTTTTGCCACGCGGGTACATCACAGTAATTACCAATGAACCGACGATCGCCACACGCTAAGGTAATGATGGCGCAATTCTAGTCGATCGATAAATGGGCCTTGCAATACAGCAGAAATCGAATTGAATTTCTTTTCTAGCGGATAACGACTTTGTAAATTACAGCTTGAAATTAATATGTAAATAGCCTCTGAATTAATGATAAGCTTTTATCATAATTTTCGTAAACATTGTTTCCACAGACTTACTGGAGAAGGAATCAAGAGAAATCTAATCGTGATACGAACGACTCTGTACTCTATAGCTAGATTATTAGAGCCATAATTGAAAATACAACTATTGAGTGTATGCTTTTTTGTTAAATAATAATAAAGATAAGGATCTATCCATTTCTCTAACTCAGAATTCTTACATTATGACCTATTATGTACTACTCAACATGTAACGCACTATTGTTGCCAACATTTTCTTACATTATTTAAAACCATTTCATACAAAAAGAATCTCCAGTTAATTCATAGTATACAAGTAGTACTATTAAGTATTTCTTAAAACAGAAAAAAGTTTAATCAAAGAGGCAATCGTTTGTCAAGTGTAATTTTATTATTTCACAAGCGAAATTTCTCAATGGTAATTTCAGTGAAACGCAAATTTATTCGCCAACATTTATCGGGAATGCAGCGATGTAAAATAATTAAGGAGTTCATAATTTCATTCCAATTTGCATAAGCAGTACCGATGGGTAAATTGGAAATATTTCACCACAAATCAGTTTACTGAGACCGGATCATAGAATTGGTCAAATTAACCCGTTGCATCATTAATGAATATCTTAAAATAAATTTTTATTATAAAATAATTAGAAATTTTAATTCTTAATTAAAAGCATGAAAACATTTTCAATGCATTTCAATTTCAATATTGCAATGTTTTTCACATGCGAAGTCCAACAGCATTCATAAACATTTTGAACTCTTATTTCAATATATTGCAAGATAGTTTTACCATATTAATGGTAAACTATTTATACGTCTTTGCATTGATTCTATTGTGAAATGATATTCTGCAAGTAATGTTTACATTAGCGTACACATTAAGAAAGATTTTCTTCGCAATAAAAGGAAAAAGCGTACATAATTCTCTAAAGGAAAAGCGTATTGAGTAACGTCGCAGAAAACATCAACAATAATTAGTATTTGAATATTTCGAAATGCGGTTAAGTCGGCAGAGATACGAATAAACTGTGGAAGGTCTCTCGAATACAATTACAAAAAGAAAAGAAAAAACAAAAAAAAAAAAAAAAAAAAACCACACAAACATGTGTGCCTCTAGAAACAAACGTTTAGCAGATATTTTCTCCATTGTACCCCTTTATTTCGATGGCAATCCGTATTTGTTCTTATATTTTTCGTACACGTGTATCCATTGGAAGTGGGGATGCCAAGCTGCTCCGTCTTTGCGATTCTAGTGTTAAATTCGCATAAACGACCGAGTGCGCTTATAGTGTGCCATCCTAGTCATTGCTGGTGCTGGTGCTGGTGCTGGTGCGGCCGTTGCTTTCTCTATAGGAATTCACAACTTTACTTTCGCAATAGAACTATGTATCGCCCGCACGTCGTTCACACGGCTGCTCTTGCGTGCGCCGTTTTAGTTGTTGGCCGTTGAGTGCGCTCTCAACTTAACTTTTGCGTAAGGATATTTATTCACGAGAAAAATATCGCCTTTGCACGCCAACGCATCTGCTCGCTAAGGTCTCGGTTCATCAAGTTCGACTAGCTTTTCCTTATTCTCCCTTTATGTACTAGTAGCTTTAGTCTTCTCGCGTACAATGCGACTCGTCAAATAATCGATAATCAGTCCGATGATGCATTATCCGGAGTTTACGTTAGTGTACTGTACGCTCTATGAAAGAAGTTGATCAACGTTGACGTAATAACATCGAGCGAGTGAGCTACCGCTGACAACTTTGCGTAAGAATTCATTTGGAAAAGATGCAGAGGAACAGAAAGGATAATGTCTATCTTGTCTCGGGGATCCAACCAGTTTTATCAGACAATTCCGTTTACGAGCTACTTCGCGCTACGAGCGAAATAAATTGATAGTGCGCAGGCAGATCGTACAATATATCGGCATTACGATAAAGTCTACTGCAAAAAATTATTCCTAACGAAGATATAAATAATTCATCCTTTATACGTATACTAGCATTAATTCAAGAGGCGCATGTCACTCGACATTTTTTTCAAGGGTCACCGCATATAACAATGCCAGCGATGCTTACGTGTACGGTGATAACGAACAATTACAAGCATCGATGAAAGACCATAAAAGTATCGTACACGGAGAGCAGAATAATCGCACCAGTACGAGTTAGGTCACGCTATACATCAAAGACTTTACTCGATTTCCATTTGCAATTACCGTCGAATCTTATACTATTCTAATACTTTAGTGGCGAGTTGTACTTAATACCGCATTTATATTCTTGTCCCGTTTAAAAGTTAATATTATGTCAAATGTATAAAGCTGTCACAATCGTATTAGCTAACTAACCATAATCTGAGCATTTGCATAATTCGTTGCTATTTTATTGGGCAAGAGTCAACGTTTCTTCTGTTTTTGTTTTCGAAAATCATTAAATATGCATTTAATCGTATTGCTTTCTAGCGCATATATTTATGCATAGCAAAGCATCCGTTCTTAAAAATGTACTAAACATAAGTAATGTATGTATCTGTACTTGAACAATTGAATATTTTCTTTCTTATTTACAACGCTGCAGTCTTCCACTTGTATTCTTCACTTTAAAGTTTTCCGTACTTTGAAAAGTTCTTGTATCGTATGGTAAGTGATTTATATTTTTAATATAAATAGAATATCCGTGAACGGAATGCCTTGAAAGTTTCGTTAATACTCGATAATTATTATATCAATTTCTTTCTTTCTTTCTTCCTTTCGTTTTTCTTTTTCTTATTAAAACACTATTTCGTGAAACTTTGTCGAATTGATTTCACCTGCAAACGACTCGATAAACGTAACGAGCATCTTCGATTTTAAGGTGAAGAATTGAACATAAAGTACGAAGAGTTGAGATCGTAAAGCAAGGATTATTACATTTTCGAAGTATTTTCAAGGAAATTTTAATAGACTCGCTTCCTGAGATAAATTTAGTTTTAAATAGTTGAAAGAAAGGTTGCGCCCGCGGTAACAGTTGATTCGAGCGCTCAGCAAAGATCGACCATTTCGGTCAGTAACACACAAGTATCTGTACAAAGAGATCTTTATGAACAGATTTATATCTGAAAAATAGCCTGGAGGACTTGAAGCCTCGCCAGATCGCGGGTCGTCGTATAAGTGTCGTACAACAGTGTGTAGTCGTAAGTCGTACTTAAGGTATAGGTACACACGGGAAATGTCGTAATCGGTAAATCGCCGTGACTCGTCCGTCCGTTTTCTTCGAATAAAATAAGTATACAAAAGAATGTATACCTCTTCCGAACACACGAAAGAGAGAGAGAGAGAGAGAGAGAGAGAGAGAGAGAGAGAGAGAGAGAGAGATAGTAAGAGAGATGCATCAGACCGCGCGCAATGCATTATATCGAAGACACGCGTACAGAAGATAAAAAATTAATTCATCGCAATAAAAGTTATCTGACAACGAGTCACCAGAACCTATGGTTGACAACTTTTGCCAGGATTCTTGTAAGAATTTCGTAGTAACAGATAACGACGTTGATATTATAATGGAGAAAAGGTGCTTTATGTTTCGAAATGTATTGTTTTTCATGAAAATGAGCGAGTAACCAAAATAAACGAGGGAAATAAATTTAAAGTCCAAATGATCTAGCGAGGCAACTTTGCTTATTTCACTCGTTCTACATTTTAAAATGATCATTTTATGACATGATTTTGTTTTCATGTAATAGATAAGCGAAGAAAGATACCCACTTATGCTAAAAGTACACGGTGCTTCAAAAATGCTATTACAACTAATGATACACGACCTAATACTCGATGCAGTCTACGCACGATCGTACGACACTTGCGTTATCATTGGTACTCATTTGTTGAACGCATACCATGAAATTGATGAGGAAAAAGTCAAAAGTAACTAAGAGTATCATCACTGCTTCTTGCAAATTCTTGACTTATAAGCTAACTCGGATTTTTTTCAAACTAATGTACCTTCGAGTACGTAAAAGCAACTTTTTAAAGATGTACGTATGAAAATCAACTTAAACTTAAAATACAAGTTATCAATTTTAATCTTCGCTAGTAAAGAACAATTGGTGAGCTGTGGATCAGATGACTCCTTATAAGTAAAATATTTAGCATGCACCTCGCCAAATCCCTTTTTTACGCACATTACTAGCAGCAACATATCGAACATGGTAAACGGATATGTAGGCGACCTCGGAGCTCATGCTCGTCGTCGTCGTCGTCGTCGTCGTCCTCGTCGTGTGCTCTTTTGGTTTTATGTCGTGCTGGGACTCCTCTCTCCAT
Source organism: Wiebesia pumilae (assembly GCA_018907045.1). Taxonomy (NCBI): domain Eukaryota; kingdom Metazoa; phylum Arthropoda; class Insecta; order Hymenoptera; family Agaonidae; genus Wiebesia; species Wiebesia pumilae. Next base: position 6,214,424 of record JACCHZ010000192.1, read on the forward strand.
CTCTTCCTCTCTAAGGTACTAGGAGGAAAGCTTCATGCTCCTCGCTTGCCGATCCTTGTGCTTTGTTATTTTCTTCCCAACGCGGACACGCCATATATAATGCGACCACGTGTAGAAGGGATGGTGGATGGCGGGGGGCGGGAGGAGGAGGATCCTGGGGCTCATTTTACAAATCGTCCGTGCAGGCGGGAGAACGAGGAGGTGGAAGAGGAGAAGAAGAGTAACGGCTGGTCGCGCTTTCGTTACTAGATCCGAAAGCGCTGCGCGATATCGATCTTTCGGCGAGTTATGAGCGAGCGAATTTTGCCGCGTTGTCACACGCTAGGTAAGCTGTCGTATGGACCAACATTTGCCCCAACGATCCTTCTCGATCGATCGACCGTCAATTGCATCGAGTCCTTCTTGATTCTCACGCTAAACTGAAGAATTTGGTTGGTGGGATACGAGAAGTACATTTCCATTCGGGATGAAACGAAAGACTACCTTTCGATATTCTCTCAATTTCAAGTATTGTAAATACTACTCGTTAAGAAACACCTATGTGGTAGAAAAAGCAACGAAGCATTTTTAATCGTTAAGATAGTCGTTGGCCTAGATAATATTCTCATCAACTTTCTTTCATAAAGCACAAGAGCGCACGCTACATTATAAAAAACACGTTGCCTCATTTGCGAGCAGGAAAATCATAATTGCTAATGATCGGGTGGGAAATATCAGAACTAGTGCACAACATCACCATCTTTTGAATATGCATTTAACGCCCGCCGAACGAGCTTGACCCCCATACGTCCATATGTATAAGATGTGGAACGCAAACTAGGTTCCCCGCTGGGGAGCACTCGGGTAAAAGTAACGATCCTCCCTGTGGGATCGCCTTCAATTAACATGTACCGCTGTCATTAAAATAACTTCTAACTAAGCGCAATCCTAATAGCGAGGCATTTATAAATCAAACTAATAGCGTAGTTAATTCAGCGTGAATTTTATCGAGAGACTTGCGAAGGTCTCTCGCTTCACGCATCGGTATTCCTAGAATCTTGATAACGCACGGGCTAATACATTCGCTAGGCAGGCATAAAAGATGCTCGTACACGCCAGTATCTTATCTCGCGCGAGATCTTCGGCAGAAAGCTCGAAAGTACCACTCGAAAGCGTCTTCTCGATGCATCTATCATTGATAGAGGCGGGAGATTCGGCAGTTGCGGGACTGCGGATGAATAACTCATTCGCGGTCTCTGTTAAAGAGGCAAGCCGGGACCTTCCGGATATAATCGTACCTACACGATAGATAAAGCGGGATGCGCGAATTCACCCAGACTAGGCACTCGATAATTTGAAAGAAGAGATGCGTCGTTAAACCGTGCGATTCCTAGCTGCTAGTCACGGCTGGATAAAGCACCTTCGAGAACTTTTTCTACTCAGTCTTGACAATCGTTAATGTAGAACGCGTGCGTGCAATTTCGCTAATTTACTCGTTCTCACACTTACGAGCGAACCATAGCAATTCATTCTCTTTGTTTTTTAGGTAGATTACTTTAGGTAGATTAGTTAATGTTTGTGTAATGTCGTACATATCGTAACACGAATAATTCACGCCTTAATAATAAGGTTGTACGAGGTTAGAAAGAATCTCCGCTTTAACATTGAAAATTGTTTACCGGAGATGGAGAGAGAAAATTATATTCCTCTGTTCGCAGAAATAAGTAAATTTAAGAATACGCATTCTCATCGATAAAGCAATATTAGTGCACATAATTATTCGATATGACTGGGATGTCAGAGAGTTTTCAAGGAAAGGTTTAGTGGAGAGAATATGTAGGTAAACGGCTCAAGGGCATTAATTATTTACAATGGATAATATTTTCCATTGCAACTATAAAAGGTGTTTACAAAAGAATGTTCATCGATTGTTTATGAGATTATAAATGTACATAATCATAAAAGACTTAACCAACGTACAATGTCATATATGCATCGACGTGTTATATTATGTACACACGTGTGCGTGTGTATACACGTGCAATCGTAACTGCTTAAGAAAATCGATTGCTAGGTAAACAAACTTGAAAGTGAAAAATAAGAAAATGCAACGTTCCATTAGAAAAATAAGTGCTTTTATTAACTCCAATATACATTTTTTCAAAATATCTTAAAGAAAGAAAACTTGTATAACTAAATCAAACTACACGCAATTATGGATTAAAAAGTATTATAAAATAAGTACAGGAAATTTCTCCGTAATAAGAATTACTAAAAATGAAAGTTAACCAAAAAACCAATTAGAAAAATTTAATTAATTTCCTTCACCGAGTCATAATTAGATCTATTGTACGCACTAAAAAAACTTTAAGTTTTTCTTGTAACATAGGTGTCTGAAGTTTAAGGAAGTTACGTAAACTTGCATAGTTTCAATATTTTTGAACTGGCGTTTTCAACGAAATTTAAGATTATCTCAGAAAACTTTGAAAGCTTACTAAATGCGAAAAAACTGTACATTCGATTCAACGTGAAACCAAGAAAGCTGTACAAAATTCTTTATCACTTGGATTTTCACACGTAAACTGCCTTGCCGCGAGTGTCTTTTACTTCCCAAATCGCATCCCTCGAACAAACTGTCTCTCCAAATGTCAATAATTGAGCACCAAGGCCGACTCGTTGTGTTTCTTACTTTTCTCCAAAGTCGGACCGAAATAACCGTAACGGGGACAATGTGTTGGAGCGCAGTGAACCTCTCCCCTCCGTTTCTCAAAATGCCAACAAGTGGTCGCGGTATACATACGAGGCGTTAGCCTTGCTCACCTGGTTCTTAATGTTCTAACAGCCACGTAAGTTCCCTCGCGAATCGCGTGGGCGGTTCTCGCGAACGTTTCCACGACTGACTATCGCACCACCCGATTCACGAGCGCAAACACGCGACTTGGAAGACAGACCCAGTGACATCGATATGAGACGGTGCACGGCTTGGCCTCCTTTGCGCGGAACCAGTTTTGACTTTTCATTTTATGTTGACGTGGATGCTCGGATGGTCCGCGAGTCATTTATTGTACTTTATTCTTGGCGCTTCGACGCCAACTTTTCACTCGCTCTTTTGCCTTTGGTTGGAATCGTTCTGCGATTTTTGTGACGTTTATCCGTCTTCTTTTAAATGGGTACTTACAGCATCAACAACTTGTAAGTCAAAGGCTTGTGTAAAAAGTCAGTGTTTGAACTTCGATACTTTTCGGACGCTCGAGAGACGCTCAAAAGTACATTTTTCTATAATTAGCTTTACTTACGAGGTCGGCCAAGAGCAAACGTGTACTTTTTATAATAGTTCGCCTGTACTTTAAGGTTAATGTATCCATAGTTATAGGCATCGAAGATTTTGATAGAAATTATCAGGGCATGAATATGATAATTTACGAGTTTTAAAAATTTCGGATAAAATTTTCGTTGTTGACGTGATATTTAATACATAGAATAAAATTTGGATTAATTGATTAATTACGGATAATATTTGCTTCGCATTTAGTTCCAAACCTTTTGGACTGTTAAATTATCAAATAAATTAAAATTTAATCTACATTAAATTTTTTTATGAAAACAAAGGAATTCAATTCAATATTTGAATTATTTTACTTGTACATTTTAACAGAAAGTAAATACAAGGTTCAATTTTCTTAAAATAGAATATTTTTAATTATACTATTTTTAATAATGCAGGTAATTGAGATGTAAAATTCCTAGAATAATTTAATTTCAAGAACATACATTGTCAATGAGATTTTCATACGATGTGTATTTTCATAAAGTTAATTACAATGAAAAATAGCAGAAAACTGGAGATCATAAGCATTATAATTGTCGTCGTTTATGATTTTATAATTTTGCGATGTAGTATAGTCGTTGATCTTGAAATAATAATAGAAGAATTTATATATATATATATATATATATATATATACGTGAGTTTAGTCACATCATTAAGTGTGACGTAAGTGTAACTATATTTTTTTTATGTTTGCTACACGATTCCTTGATAATGAATGCATTTATAATTAGTTTTTGAACTACGAAAGGTAATAGAAATCATTCGGTAAAACTTGTAATAATCCATGCTTTTAAAGGACTAGAACGTTAGTTTATATTTTTCATTCTTACGACTAATAATTTTCATAAATTAATGTTTGTAAAAACAATTACAAGAATAAATGTTTCAAACAAATCTAATAATCATCGATAAATATTTGATGAATTCATACGCACGAATTCTAAGAACATTTTTCGAAAACATTTGTATATTTAGAATTCTACTTTCTATTATATACAAAATTATGTACAAAAATATTTTACACAGATATGTAAAATAATTTTATGCACTGATTCACACACGTTAAGACGATATACTTAAATGTCATTGTGCACTGGACTTATCCGTTTATTGTATGGTCACGTCTTATATTAAAATGCTGAACTGTTTTCAAATTTATGTTTTTTATTATTAAAAAACATGATTCGCTACATTGTGAATAAATCTTTGCTTGAATGCAAGTTATTAAAAAGTTATGTTCAAATTTTATTACAGTGTTAAAAGACCGTTTGCGTATCACTTACTTGGAATATGCGAATTACATCGATTGATACGCAAGAATGTTTAGACTATATTACTCAGTATTTCAAACACATTACAATTTCAAAATTGTGTACGTATTAAAATCGCCGAATCACGTAAGGTCAAAACTACTTACGAAACGCAAATATGTACAAACGCACTCCTCGTAATCGTGAATTCGAGCGCCAAGTAAAAACTCTATTTCTTTAAAAGAAAACCAGAAAGAAACTAATTCTCAGCACTGCAAACTAATTACTGGTCAGTAATCATAAATTCTGTCTATCGTGTGAACGATAGTTCAAAAAAAAAAAAAAAAAAAAAAAAAAAAAAAAAAAAAAATAGAGCCTCGATCTTATTATCATTCGGCGTATTTTAAATATCGTTAATAGCGCCGGGAATTCGTAAATCCAGCCGCGGGGCATACAACATTTGTGTCCGCAAACGGAAACCTCCGTCGCAGCAGCAAGTGAAAGCCACTATTTACCAGTTAAACATTGTACGCACGTAGATGAGTAATTATCGGAGTGCGCGAGCTTTATGAGGGTCGGCTGGGGGGAGGGGGATACCCTATGGTCGCTTGTTCGGTTACGCAAGGGGCCATTGTCAATATTTCTCCGAAAGAACGAGGCGCAATGAATATTCCTCGCGTACAGACAAAGTAAGTAAAACACTCCTTAAACGTACCAGTAAGCAAGGAAATCACGGTGGCAGCAGGTACGTGTACGCGTGCGCAACTCGGTGAGCTTAAGTACATTTTTAAGCGATCGACAACTTCATTAATTATAACGTTCAAAAGTTGCGCGAAATACTTTTATCTTTGTTCCGGGGACATAAAACGAAAAGCACCTTGCATTCTTCTTTACCGTGAGAGTTTTTCGCACAGCTACTCGAATTATATTACGGATAATCAAGCTTTATAAACTTATCTTTTACCAGAACATTTTCGAAACTTATAATTCAGACTTTTATTAATTGGACAGTTGCTCGTAAAGTATATTTGCATAACTCCGATGTTACAAAATTCTTTCAAAATATAAATTTATATATATCATAAATATTGTTTTATTTACTTTTAAAACGATCGTATATTTTCTTTAATAGGTATATTTATTTCATAAATAAAATCTACAGGTTAGAGCACAACTGCAATCATAAAATTTGAATTCTTGAACGTTTGGATTCTTTATATTATCTCTATGTAACAAAATCTTTAAATGAACATTTTTCCACTTCAAATTATTCTTAACTTATATTGATTTTGTGATATTAATTTTAATATGCCCAACTTAAGAAAATTTATAGTTGTAGACATGAAATTCATCTTGTTACAAAGTGTTAACTGAACTTAAGATTCAATTTTCCGATATAAAATAAATTGTAAGCTCAATAATTATAATTATAAAATTGTGCCGAAAAAAAATTAATTACAGTACAATTACGAACATCCGCTGAAATTCAATTATTATACTTACACGTAAATACAGTTCAGTAAGTTAGGTATTGCTGTTACTCACCTGCAAGTTAAAAGAAAACTATAATTATTAAAATATTAAATATTAAAATAGTACAATTTATAATAGTTGAAACAAGATTACAAGAAACTGTCACAGTTTCTTATAATCTTTCTTTTACAAATTTTACCACGAATTTAATTTTTAAAAATCGGTAACAGATCTTTTATGATATCTCTAGAAATTTTATAAAGTATAATAAAAAACTAATTATTCTAATAAATTTATTCAATATATAACAAATTGAATGAAAATACATTTAGAAATATGAGACTTTTTCATGCTGAATCATAATTTAGAATTTTACAAACAATAATTAATTAAGGACATTATCTATTATTTTAGCAAAGGTATGGTTTTAAAAGTTTTTTAAATGTATTTTTAGCGTGTTATTGAGATTTTAAGTCTTAATAGCTTTATCATCTAATACATTACAATATTGAACAATTTTTTAACCGATTCTTAATCCATCAAAATAACAGATTCACCTGGTCTAAATAACATTTTATTTAGCCCAATAGACTTAAATAAAAAACTAACGTATATCCTCGCAATCTTAGAGGCTTATTTGACGTATTCAGTGAGGTACAGGATCAATACTAGGATTTTTTCAACCGTTCGGCTGGAGACAAATTTACATCCAATCTGACTTGTTAAGCTTACATACGTTCTTGTAAGTATTTATATTTTCAGGGTTTCCGAAAATCAACGATCGGCTTTATTCAAACGTGTGCTTCAACTTCAGATTTTCCGAAAACGAATGGTCATATTAACTAGTGCCCTTATAATTATTTCTTTCAAAATTTTCTAGTCAATTTTTCTCCTTCTCTTAACGTGTAAATATAAATTTTACGGAAACAACTTGTTAATTCTTAATTATTCCGTGGACACGAGCAGTTGAAGCTATTGGTAAAAAATAACGACTTATTATGGAATGTATTAGTTCCGTTTATAAAGATCTACGCAGCGATGATCTTTTAACAAAAAAGTTCCAGCTGACATGTACAGCATTTAAACAAGAATTTCAATGTCAGTTCCCACAAAATTCTGCCATAGTGTCAAGTTTTATTTGATGCGTGCCGAATCACGTGAGAAAAAGGACATTAACGAAACATAATTAATGTACCGCACGTAACTTCAAACAAATACAAAAATATTAAAAATTTTAAGAAGCTCAAATTTCATTTCTGAAATTTTTTGAACTTTTAGAATAAATAGTAAATAAATGCCGTAAGTTATCGATGCAAATCAAAATTCATTCTTTAGAATATTAAAAACGAGCGTGATTAAGTATAAAATATGGAGAAAACATTTTTTGAACAATTTACATTGCACGAAGAGAGCAAAATTTTTGTCTGAATATTGCGATTTTTTACACACTCTTTTCAACTTTAGATAGAGTTACGTTGATGAACCTTCTTATTAATGAAAAGTATTTTTTATATTTTCGTTTCTGATAAATTTAAGGGGTTCCATTTTTCTTAACAATTGTTTCTTAACCATTAAATCTACCATTTGTTGTTAGATATGGATGTCAATATCTTCTTACTGCAAAGAACCTCCTGTTCTTTCTATTTTGAATTTTGAATTGTAGAAAAGCGCATTTTTTTTTGTCGATAAATCAGACGATTTTCTTAAGATATTTCAGTAATATACCTTAAGCGTACTCTTAATATTTAAAAGTAATAGCAAAAGAGAAACAGCGTGTCATTATTTGAATTGACGTTACTATTTATATCCAGTAGTTTTCATTTATTACATTCACATTTTCAATGTCAAAAGTAGTGATTTCTTAAATTTCTTGAATATTATTCAAGAAGATAGAAAATTAAATAATTTCTTCGGGAGTCTCTCTCAAGTTTGGATTCTAAGACAATAATTAATTATTTGACGAACGAGAAAGAATTATTGTAATTATTGAAATCTATAAAAGGTATTTCATTTATCTTACAGTTAAATTTTAGTTAAATTTTTCTAGTGATTTCATGTAGCAATATACGACCTTTCATTGATCTTATCCGTTGAAAAATTTTTATTTTGTCCAACTATCCCGAAGGAAACAAAAAACAACAACCATAAGAGGTGCTAGCGTCAAGAGCCAAGTACCTTGGCACTCGAGCATATCAACAAAGTTCAACCGTCTTTCATTCTTCTAAAGTATCATATGGCATCTCAACCAAACAACAAGATACGTCATGCGATAATTTTTCGAAAGTGGTTTATAAATAAAGCATAACAATGCAAAGCAAGCATTATTCCGCTGTGCCATTTGAAGGCTCTTAACAAAGCCACGTCGCTGGAAATAAAGCGCGGGAGCTCGTGGTATTAAATTATAAATACGCAAAGCGATTCTTCTCGACATTCGGACTGACTACGAAAGAATGATACGCCTACGTTACGTCTCGCGAGGCAAGGCAGAAGGGAGAGCAGTGGCATGAAACAAGTATGGACGGAAAAACGTAAAGGATTTTGCACACGCGTAGTTCTCCGGCTATAATTGGGTGTAAAGTATAGAAGAGGTTAAATATCCTTGAACGCGCTGATCTCGTTCATTACGCTACGCGCGCACACCTTGCGAAATGAAGATCTACGGTGATAATTCCTCTTGTAGTACGCGGCAATTTTCTTCTCGCTCTTTCCCTGAGCTCCGCGCGATATTAGCCTAGCAAAAAGTGCATTGACCCGACGAACTAATGAATAACTCCCTAGAGCAGGTAGATACGCGTCACTTTGGTTGCGTGTAATAAGGTACTTACGAAACGTCAGCTTCTTTTTTTTAAAGACACGCTATTATTGTGCTTTATCACCGTAATAAATTCTTAGTTATTTATGAAACGAAATGAAAAAAGGATTCCGCTTTTGAGAATTTGCTATTTCGTATATTACCAGCAATAGTTCGCAGTTATTAGCGAAGTTAAATTGATTATTGGAGGGTGGATCGACAGATAGTGCATTCGCTAATGTGCTCAAGGCTTGCTACATTGTTACTAATTATTAATAGAGCATTAATTCAATAATTCCGTAATATCACGGGATTTCGATCGACGGCGATATTGCAAGATGATAAAGTCGGTCGTATGGTGGATTGAGCAAGTAAAACATTTTTACAATGCAGTGAAAGCTCTCGTTTGTAAGATCGTATTCTTAAATAAATAACGATCGTAATTGGACATTGATTCGTAAGCTCTATCAATAGATAAGAAATAAATCGCCTCAATCTTTAAATTAGAATGGAAGCACATTTGTCTCGGTAATTTTTCTAGACGTTTGAAAGCACAAAACCGAACAGTTTTTATTTCTCGTAGCTGAGAATTATTCCCTGGAAGCCGAGTAGTAAGTCAAGATAAGTGGCATCGAATGGCATTCCAAGAGCTCTTCAAGATGTCATGCTGATAAATTTTGCACGCATGCTCTGTTGTGTAAGTGCACCAGTACAATTCAAGTATTTTACGATAGTGTCGAAGATGTAAATCATGCATTTTATCGGGAACACCTACATTGTTATTGCAGCATTTACTTCTAATAAAGGTACACATGTTCCGTTTTAAATTAAAATTATAAATAATTGCTTAATATTCTCCGGTGAATTATATTTAATACAAAATAAATGCAATTTATCGTTTAAACGGAAATGAATTTATGATTAATGATTCAATTACAAGTACATTGCACATAAGTTTTTTCTTTCTCCAAAACATTTTTTGGTAAAATAAAAAAAAAGAACGTGGGTGCCCGTGATTCGATCATATCGAGAACAACTTTTTTTCAACTGTATTATTTTCTTAACTTATACGCAGTGAATTTTTGTGTACGTGTCGTGCATAAATTCGTAATGCAGTAATAAGGAACTGCTTATAAAAAAAATTTATTCATTTTTAACGATACCACATTTCGCCACTACTGAGGATTAATATAAAAATTAATTTTCAGCCGCGAGTGTCAATGTTAATATACAAAAATGATGCGCGTAAGCAATTCAGACTTTCGTCCATCAAGATTTTGCTTTTTAATACGACCACAAATGTCTTTCAGTTAAAAATTGAGACGATGAGCATGATAAACTAATATCTAAAACCCAATGAAAACATAAGAAGTTTTTCATAATGCGTTTAATCGAGTAAATCGAGTACAATATCTAGTTAAACTCCTCAGAGTTCTATAACAGAGCCGATGCTAACCGCTATTTTCAATAAACCAGATGAAAAAGAAGAAAGAAAAATAAAAGAAAAATCCTTATAACTGACGACTGCACAATAGCGATAGCATCAACAGCGCTCTATCCACGACCCGAAAATTATCATCTTTCATCCAAAGCGAAAGTATCCATACATTGAGCGGCTCAATTTTCTTAACCCATAGCCTCTTGTAAAACGTTTCAGAGCAATACGTAACCGTGGCACCGACATACAGAAAAACAACTATTGAGTCGTAAATTGATCGAGCGGAAGGTGATATCTTTTTACAACGAATCAAATTTCACTTTTAGCGAAAACAGTTTTCCTTATCAAGGGAGAAGCAATTTTCTTAAAAAAAAATCGATCTATCTTTGTATTCTCCAACGGCATGCACATTTTGAAATAAATGCGTTTGCCTTGTAAAAGGAAAAAACGAATCGCTTATCGGCGCGGGCAGGTGTCGAGTGTCTGGATCTAACGGTTCTGTTAAAAAGATATTTAATGCCAAGAAAATTAAAATAAATGCGCTGCCTACAATGGTCATGCACAGCGGTGCGTTCAAATAGCAAAAAAGTCAATGCTCTGTGACACTGCAAAGGAATTACCCGTTCGTACGATGCGAGCTTACGCCGGCAGGAAACTTCTCGTGCAAACAAGAGAGATTGCTCGTGACAATGCTTTTACCGAGGAATTCCTTTTGTAGCGGAAGGATTTAGTTCGTCACAAGAAGCACGCTACCGAATGAGAATCAATTATACAACAATAGCAGGGTAATCGCCGCTCGTGCTCCTGCATTCGAGGAAGCGTGATCGTGTCCGTGCATCTTCATTATTCCCTCTCACTCTCTCTCTCTCTCTCTCTCTCTCACTCTCCTCTCTCTCTCTCTCTCACTCACTCTCTCCTCTTTCGCATTCCGTTTCGTTCCGGCGTCGTGCATCGGACAAAGTGTCATATCGGGGGCTCAGGGAGGCGAGCGCACTCACCCCGGTGGTTAAGCGGAGGAGCCGATCAATTAGCGTTGCAGCCTCGTTATACTCGTACACCGAACGAGTTCGCTCGTAAAGGAGGTACTGAAAAAGGAGCGCAAGGCTGGTTGTGGCTTCTTGTGGCGCATATGCGAGCTGCAGCCTGCAGCTGAGTTCTTATCAATCCAGAAAGGCCACGAGCAGTGGCTAGTTTTTATACCATTCAAAATGCCATTCGTTCTTTCCATTTGTTGAGCGTACTTATTTTTTCTTTTCTACTCCTAAAAAGAGCTCTGTTTTTATTTTATTCCCTATGGTAAACTCAACATGGTAAACTCCTTTACGAGATTCTCGTGTACTTTTGGAACAAATGACCGTTATTTGCTGCTCTTCTTTATGTGTCTACCGATCTCGCTAAGCTACAAATAGCGTTAAAACGAAAATATTGCTTGTGTAAATATTGCTTAGAGGTATAATTAATGAGTTTTTTCATTTTTAACAATATTCTTTCCGTATGCTGATCTCCACGAATCTTGAAGAAACAATAATCACATCGGCAACGGAACTATGAATATTATTATTAAATTATGTTAAACGTTCGGAATAAATTAAGAGCTCTGTTTTTAAATTTACATATAAAGTAAGCACTTATTATACACCTATAAAATATAGGTACTTTAACTAATGCATGCAATTTTTTAAATAAGCATGTCAGCATCTCATTATATAAGAAATAATTGTAAAAGGTATCGTGAGTTTAAAATCGTAGTCACGATAAATTGGTTTTTGAATTTACTTTTTTCTTAAGCCAGGAAAATATATCATCAAGAGGCATAATTGTTATGCGCTAGAAATAATAAAAATCATCTCAATTACTCTTGAAACTATAGCAACAGTAGTTAAAAGCTTAACTGCGCGGTTAGTTTTTTGGTTCTTCTCTTCATCTGTACCATTCAACATCGCGTATCGTATTGACCATGAACTTCCTCCAACTCATACTTTGAACTAAATAGATAATGAGGAATATTGATTCGTTGGCAGACAATTTTACTTTTGCACCGAAGAAGTAAAAAAGTGCAAGCATGATGTACAAGACAGTGTAGCAGTGGCGCAAACTTCTCTGAACGGCCGGAATAAAGAAGGGCATCTGCGAGGAAGAGAGAGGAGAGATAAGAATACAAAAAAGGTAAAACATTGTTAGTTCGTGCTAAGCAAGTAAATGGTCGATAAACGCACGGCAGAAAAGCAGAAGAGAGCCAAACGTGAACTGAGTGACGAAGTAAGATCAACTGAGGCCACACTTGATCACTTCGGTTATCATTTTAAGCAATTAAATCACTGTATATAAGAATAAATATGTGAAAACATTTGTGATTTTGTGACAACAAATTTTGTGATTTTATGGAAATTGTCATAACGTTTTATACTGTTTGGATTTATTGTATACTAAGGATAAAAGTAAAATAGTCCAATTAAGGATTAAGTTGAAAGAAAATTATATTTATGACTTTAAATAAATATGCATGCTGGTGGTATATCAAGTATATTCTTCGAACTATTTCTCAAATATGAAAAATCACTGAAAAATAATAACGTAATATTTGTAATCATAAGTTATTAATTATGATTTTTTTTAATATTCTTACATACAATCCTTAAAATTATTTACATAGTTAAATGAAAGTTCGATAACGATCTTCAAATCATAAATTGCTTGAGACTTAAAGTTGCAGAATGGATTATTTATGAAATTACTAGAATGAATAAAAGTTTAGAACATTAAGTTTTTAGATTAATTTTCATAATTAAATTAGAAAGAAATTTCGAATTTATTGTGCTCAAATTTTCCTGCTGGAAAAGGGACATTTTCAAGTGATAAATAAACATTTATCTCCCTCATGACTAATATCTTTTTAATTCCACAGAAGGTTAGGGCAACTATTATTATAAAATTTAGCCAAATCCTAACAAGTTTTAGTAATTCTTATAAAAATAACTTATAATTTATTGTTACTTTTAAAATAATTGCACATACAATCTAGATTGTATCGCATTTACCTGGTTTTATTAAAAGAATTTACTTACTTAATTTTCGACGAAAGTACACAAGGAATTTATTGAAAGAAAAACTTTCAACTGAACATTAAAAATGGAGATAATGTTCTATCAAATAACTTTTCATATTTATAACAAGAATATTCGTGAAAGAAGAACTTCTCACGTTTCTTACAATGCACTTGTAGTTTCTTACGCAGGCGATTCGTTGTTCTTCGTAACCTTTAAAATTTTAACCTTGTATCTAAATGTCCCGTACATCTTTCTGAATATTCAGCAAAAATAATCCAGGTGTACAATTCTATTGTCGTACAAATGTCGGTACGATATCATGTTGAAGTCTTTTACAGTTTCATAACTTACACAGCGAATGCTCTTGAAAATGATAGTTAAACTTAAAATAAAGCTTTGATCTTGAGATATTTTGGAATTCTAAACCTAAAGAGAATACTTTACCCTGATATCATAATTTGAAATTCAGAACACGTCGAGGTCATACGTAACTAAATATTACCGATAATCTTGCAAAATTAAAAAGTATTTTTCCCGAACCTTGATTTAAAAACATCGTACATATATGATAAGACTATAATCAGTTTAACGTACTTATAAGGATAAAAAAATATTTTCAAATTGAATTTTTAGTTATTCGATATTCTTCAAACTTTTTATACGCGTTTCTCACGAATATTAATCAATTAAACGAATATTATTTGTAATACATGTTTTGTTTGAAAAATAATCTGGCGTAAAAGAAAAATGAAAAAGCTTTCTAAAAATTATGAAGCACACATTTTACTGTGATTGCAGTGGCTTGACATTCTGAAAGTGCAAAACACTGCGCAATATTGAAGATAGTGTTGACGGTTTACAATTCCTACGTTCATAAATGTCTTTTCAAGTGATCAGTGCCCGATTAGTAAGTAACCAACTTACCTTAGTAGGACTTTGTAAAAAAATGTTCATGCAAGATTTAAGAAAGACTAACCCTATGTTTAACTCAAAGTTTAACTCGAAGTGTAATATAATACCTGATAAAAGAGTCACGAAAGTTCCTTAAAAGGCTAGTTTACTGCGCCCTAACCCGAGCCTAATAAGGTACGCTTAACAGGACTTACTTCCAATAGCCTAAGTAGAGCTCCTTGAAGATTTTACAAATAATTTCTTTCGCAAAAATCCCTTGAATAATGAAAATTTACCAATAAAACTTTCAATGCAAACATACATTCTAATTTTTCACGTAACCACTAGATTTGTGATAACGTACAATTTCTGAAATATTTTATTAATGTGCATTTGGAAGAAGAATGTTACAAGTATAATAATAAATAACTGCAATAAAATAATAATTATGTAATTTATGTTGTTATGTATATTAACAAATGTTTTGGTTAGATATAATTTTAAAATATGTATACTTGTAATTAAAAGATAAATTGTTCTCCCGTTTTTGTCCATGACAATGAATATCTCCATATTCCGTTTTAATTTCTATTAACTGTTGTGCGAAATATAAATTATTGTTTGACTATTGTTTGTCATTTATAAGCAATTAGTTTTTTTAACTTGCAAGCTGAATCGGATTCTTCTTATGTTGTTACGTACTCGAGGAACTTATAGAAGTGTATTTGCATTGAAATATTTGCAAATACAATTGATGTAGAATGAAATGTATTGTCATATAATTAGACTATTTCTAGATATTGTTAATTACGTTTTAGTAACAAGTTCGTTACTATGAAAAACCGAAATATATGAAACAGTAATGAATTAATACATTAAAAATACTCTTTAATAAAAGTATCAAAGAAGGCCATTTTCGATAACCTACTTTTCTTTGCATTTAATTTGTATTAGTATTTAATAATGTATAATATTTTTAATATTTATTAAGTCTGAACTTTATTTTTCGAGATATTAAGAAATCATGCAAACATGATGTGCGCATGACTAAAATAATAGCTCATTAAATGTTTGAAATTTTTTGTTTTCAAATAGATAAGTAATGTGCTTAATTCATTATTTTATTGCGCATATCCACGTTACTAAAATGAAAATAACACATAAGCATGTTTTATAGTTTCGCAAAGAATTCGCAAAGAAACAATATTTATTACGAAACATGTGAAAGACTATTGTATATAATATTACATTTATGTTAACTGATTCTTCGTTCTATTGCTTAGAGATACGAGCTCATAATACTACGATCACAGCGAAGAAAAATTCATCAGATGTTTTCAAGTCTACGTGAACAGACTTATTATTAATGTATTTGAAATGTTGTACCTCTCAATTTACCAATGATTACTTGAATAACATTTACGTCAACGGATTAAGGTTGTGGAAGAGATCTTTGCGCCATCGATTTCAATTTTTTCTATTATCAACAAGTATAATTTTCCTTTGAATCTAAGTTTTTGAAAAATAAGGTAGAGTTTTCATTTGCGAGTATCAGTGCATCTACACTATCGCATCTACACTTGATAGTTATAATTTATATGCGCACAAATACATACGTGCCTACGTAGGCTTACATTCTCCCCGAAAGGATCACGTATCTATTATCCTAAAATAAAACCGTCCAACTACTTTTTAGTAAGCACAAATATTAACGCTAATTATTCATTCGTATTGACGACCAAAGCGTTTAAAAGATTAATTATAATACTCGAACGCTTAGAAGTAATTAAAAATATTTAAATTTTATGGAAAAGATTTTTTTCCCAACGTAGACGTATGTCAAGGGAAGTTTGGAATAGCATCATAAATTGGGACCATTCTTATCTTCGCTTCATAGAGCGTTAACGAGGCAATTTCCTTCAGCAGTCCTTTTGCACCTTCAGAGGACTTTAATAAGCACGAGATAAGTTCATACCATTGGCCAATTAAGTTATTGGTTGGTGAAATCCGTGATTACAAATCGAGGTATAAAATCTACATGGCAACATGGCGAATATTTGTACATGGGGAAAATAAATATGCGAGCTCGTAAATTGCCCGACATTTCTTGGCTTTGCTGTTTGCAGATACCTGTCAACGTATATAGGTCTCCGATAAAATTGTCATGCCAAATGTGTAACTCTTCTCTAGGCAGAAGCCTTTGGTCGATGTACGAATCGAAGATTGAAATTATACACGCGGAGGTATGAAAGTCGTTGATGTTGACAGCCCTATGAATAGAGTCTCGCAGAAAACCGCAATTAAAGGGAAACGAACTATTTAATTAAGGAATAGAGGCGAAACGTTAGGCGTAGATCTCCCCCCCCCCCCCGCCGCCTCGTTCCATTAAAAAGAGATCGGTTCGGAAAGACATTATTCCACGAGATCGATGACTCACATACGAAAAGAGCCTCTAACAACTATCCGGCAGACGAGGTCGAATCGAATTATCTCTCGCGCGCATCGCGCTGTCGATTTCTTACGTCGTCGGCTAATCGCGATGTATTTGTTGCTCGCGGACGATCGTAAAAAGAAGCGAGCCAAGTCGACGTGGAAAACGCAAGAAGAGTCGAGAGTGAAGAAGACGACGCTTCTAGCAGTCTATGAAGCAGCGACCGCGGAGGAAGGACTCCGCGGCGAAGAGGCGACGACCGGGAGGAGGGAATGAGAGACCTTAGTTTTAAAAATCTGAGACGTATAATCTTTACGGAGATGTGCACTCGCAACGTGACGTGAACCCGCGCGCGATGGTCTAAGCGCTCGTACGCACTAGACAAAGGCAAACACGGCCGAGCGCCTTCGTGCGCAACACACTCAAGCATATGTTCCTCGTAATAATTTACTTTCCCGAAGCACACGTCCATCCTGTAATTACAAGCCCTTCGCGCACAGCCGTTATAGGGCGCATTACAGGTACGCGCGAAGGTAAGTTCGATGATGGTTATCGCACTGCGGGAGGATCCGTGGCTATTTGGTAATTTATGAAATAGGTAGACACGCAGCCGCGCTTTCACGCGGTGACTTTGTACGTGGATTTTAAATCAAAGCCATTCTTGATGTATAAATTACACAGGCTGTCCGTAGTGACTTTTTCACCTTTTTTACCCTGGAGTTTTTAAGACTGCGGATGTTCAGGAGGTGGAGCGCTGCATACTACTAAACTCATCGAGTACTCAAGATAAATTAAATTTCTCCGACAAAATGTGAATAACGCTTCCCAAGTCTGCCAATTAAATCAAACGAGTGTTATTTTAGATTGTGTCCAATTTGCAAGAATGGCTAGTTTGAAAACTAGACGGTACAGGAACGCATGAAAGATTTGTTATTAAATATCACTTTCAACAATGCGATTATCAATATTGAATTAACCTTATGATAAAATTAATACCTTCTCATCGACGAAGGCTCAAATAACATCGTAAACGTTCCTTTGAAACTTTGTATCCGAAGACACTTCGAGTGCCTGGATGTATAAGCGGCTACATATACATAGCGAAATCTTAAGAATCGGTATTCGATCGATATTTTTCTAATACAAATGCTTCTACGGAAATATAGCGATAAAGTATTAAGTACTTATTACTCAACCATTAAATAAATAAATAAATAAATATATATATAATCATTACCGAAAGTATATTTCCTATTACGTTCGGTAAGCTATCGTAAACTGTTTGCATCTATAACGATCGAAGGATGATCGCATTATTAATATTTCCTTTAGACGTTGTTCAAATAATATTCTATTCGTTTACGCACACTCAGGATTGAATTTCACCGATCGCTTTAAAGAAACAGTTTCACTACAAGTAACAAACTATTTCGAAAAATTTATAATACCTACAGTGTAATAAGGAAAAGAGTAGTAATTTTCATATTAGATGAAAAATTACAAATACTTGTATTTATTCGAGATAGGAAAAAACGTAACTGCAAAAATGGAATTAAAACCATTAAGCAATATCATTTATGAAAACGTATATACTTTCGAGCATATTATAAAAGTATAATTTGAATTAACGTTGTGCTGTGGATGAAATACATCGATTTTCACAGCTTCAACTTTTTCAATGACTCATGACATTTAGTTCAAGATGTTCTCTTAATGTAATTTGATTGTATGACAGTAGATATATTTTTGTGTACTCGTTACATAATCTGTAGAATCTTGCAAGAAGAATATTCCGATATTTTTTTATCGACGCATTTATCATAATTGTTATTTGTGAACTAGTGAAATTCAAGCATGTATGATCATTTGTAAGCGTGTGATCGATTCTTGCGACGGTGCCCTAATACGTCAAAATAACTATTAATCATCGATTTGAATAAAGCCACGATTTAAGAGATAAAAAGTACTATACTTGTCTTTTCTACACTATGATTGACGTTTAATTAAATTGTTTAAGTTAATGACACGAGAAAAGCTTATTGCTTTATGTGAAGTCAACTTTTTCATTAAGTCCATTTTATATTAGAAAGGATTGATGTACAAAACAGAAATCAACAAAGACGATTTCTCCCATTATTCAACCAATTTATAAGAATGAGCGATATCAGTAACAGCAATAAACAATAATTTTGTTCCTTGATTTTTATTTTGTAATATCGCTAGAATACGTGAAAGTTACATTGTCATCAGTGTGAGCATAATGAAGTACAATTTCCTATTCCACAAATTTCTTAATATTTGGGACTTTGAACCTGTATTAGAAATACAGTCGAGTGTGCATAATTTTACAAAACCTTAGTATAGCATTTGAAATAATACAATAAAATATAAATAAATCGCAAAATTCTCATTACAAAGCTTTTAAAACAAAGAGATATTTCTAATAGAGTAAGACAGCATTACACTTGATAAAATTTCTCTTATTGGTCGGTAATTTATTCAAAACTTTCAGCAACTCGAATTTTTCCATTTTTTATCTCAAATACGTGGACTAAGTGTAGTCTACCTAAGTATTCACTTTAGCAAACTGAAAAAATTATTTTTCAGTTATTAAAACGAAAGCAAAAGCAACGTCTGGATCTGATATATTTCGACTGGCATGACAGAGGCTATTTATAAATTACACATCTCCTTTTATTACATTTTATGAGCTGCAAGACATTTATTACGAATACAATAAGAGAAAAAGTTAGGCCTATTCAGTGTAAGCGTACCTTGTACAAATGGCATCTTCCTTTAAAAGACAACGATCGGAAAAAGTATCATGGAATTGCAAGTAATAAAAATGCGGAATTCTCGAGAGACGTTCGTAAATTTGCATAACATACGTTCACGGGAATACGGAGCTTGTAATTACGTAGAGTTCTCGTGCGCGGATTTGAACTTTTTGGCAAAGATTATCGATTTTTAATTAATGCAGACACTAGCATCGCGTGAGTGTTGGCGAATCGCAAAATAAAAGATCTTCTCTTTCTTGCGAGATACGGACTCGTAGCACAAGTACGCGTTCTTATGTACGAACGAGTGCTGGAAAATCAGGGTGGGAGTGAGAGAGAAAGAGAGGTAGCGATGCCGTGAGTGAAAGAGGGAGAGAGAGAGAGAGAGAGAGAGAGAGAGAGAGAGAGAGAGACGCAGACTGCGTAAACTCGAGAGCGCGCTCGTTAATAATTGCAAGGTACAAGTGGCCGTGAGAACGCGTGTAACTTCTCTCTCGAGACTTTCTCTCTTTCTCTTGCACGATTCGAAGCTGAAACGATTGACCAAGATTCCGAATTCCCTGCATTCGCGCAAATCGCGATGAATGTTCCCTGCGTGCTGGGCGACACCTTCTCCACAGATACCTATATCGTAGCTCGCAATCGTGTTTCAAGTTTACTTCGAGAGAATGTGGGAACTAGTACTGCTAGCATTGAAAAGCGAGTCATCGTAAGCATGATTCGCTCCATTTTCCAGACATTTTCCCTGAAACTCGCTAAATTCCCAGAAATTCTGGCGTTTGAACCTTTGAAGAGTCATTTAATTTCTCCGATTTTATGTTGCAGTTTTATGCTTACGATCAGCGGCATGTCCCACTTGATCATTTATTACTCTTGGAATATACTTTTATTTGTACACACTTTGTATCCACGGAAAATTAGCTCAACTGAAAACGATATTAATTGAAAGTAAAAGAGACATTTTGTCCGTGACGTATAAAAATGAACCAATAAATTATTCGATCATATGATACCGAATGACAGTGTTTATGGTATTTGATTTTTTTTTAAATGTTATTTTTGTCCACTAGTCTTACGCATAACTCTACTAATCTTAACAGATTGAAAAAATTACATTTTAAAGAAGTTTGATTTCCAAATATTTTCATTTTACACTTGGAAACATCAAAATCATAAAAGTTGGATCTTCCACACAAGGATTGTAATCTATTAATTAAGTACCTTTCGTAAAAGGAAAGCTTTTCATTTAAATTCCAAACTGAAACATTTTTATTGATGTAATCAGAAAATTTCTCAATGAACAACTTCGAATTGATTTTCATTACTTACACGTAGATGATAGTTTTGATAATTTTGAAAAAGAAAATTAATATTTTGAGAAAATCGTAGGCCACCGTTTAATATGTACATATTGTACACAACAGAATTATTCTAATTACTTTCAAGATTTACGCTTTAATTTAAAAATCTCGACTTATTATTTCAATTTTAATGAATTATCATTCACCTAACGCTTTATTTATTCTACATATGATTTATGTATAAGTATTCTATATGTACTTTATCTATTATGTAAGTTTTCGATAAGCATTACGTTTTAATATAAGATTTTACTTTTCGAACATTATACTTAAGTTAATATTCCAAAAATATTATTACGTCAAGTGTTCCAATTTTCTGTGTAAACTTTTACGTAATAATTTACCTTCGTAGTTTAGAAGTATTGTCCATGCAGTTTAATTATATACGCGAAAATAGCCAAACAACTGCCTTTTGATTGCAACAACTTTTTCTATTCTTGTATCGACAATTTAAAACAATTATACTGTATTTTCAATTAATCCAGTAAAGAAATAGTTATAGAACTTTATAATTTTTATACGTTTCTTATGAAATACCATTTGGCTATTCTTCTTTTTGGAGAGAAAGGGCAAATTAATGACTTTCAAATGTTGATATTTAAGTATTAATTTTACGTATTAATATAAAATTTTTTGTTTGCAGATAATACCCTCGTAATTGTGCTTGTAATATAGTGAATTACTAAAATAAGGTGTTAAGTTTTACTCCGAAGAAATAAAAGTTTTTACTGCGTTATTACATGCTTTACTAAAATAAAAGATGATAGCTAAAAAATAGTAAATAACATTTGTAGCTGACACAGATTTTGAATAACAGAGTAATTTTCTTTTTTATTTTAAGAATGTGCAAACGAGATTTTGACGTCAATAACCATTTATATATTTCTATTAACAATTGAAAACGAATTAACCGTATTTTTAATCCCTGTTTATTAAGGAGTGAAAATTTGTCAGACTACGAAATAAGGCTACTGGACTTTTGTAAGTGTTTAGGAGATCGTAAATCACCTTTCTACATGTATAGAAGTCACAAATTTATAGGCGAGTTTTGCGAAATTGATGATTGCAAAAAACTGGTGAAAAATTACTATCTGTCATCGAGGGTGACACACGTAATCTTTCAAATTACTAACAATTCTATACGCAAACCGCGAAGAATTATAATAATCTTCATTAATGATATATTAGCACATAAAGGCAATGTATGCAATGTGTATAATAGTATCTTTCCTTGTGAATAAAGAAGATATTTTAATATCTCATTTAACCTTAATTTTAAAAGAATTTTAGCTTTAATTATCATAACTATTGTAAGTCTACAATTACATGTTGCTTGTATACCAACTTCGTAAAGGTGAGTCGCTGTACATAACACTTTTTTTCTTCTATGCAAGTGCAGCTGCTATTAATTGTCCGAAGACAAATTACGACTAATAATCCAAACTTTTGAAATCTAACGAAAAGTCCATTCCAATATCACTTGAACTCTTTAACGCTAAATATTTTAAAAAGATATATTACCGTGCTCCTACTTTTTCGTCATCGGCTCTAAATCTCCCGTCAAGAGTTATTACAATAATTCTGTAATTCACATTGTGTTGCAACACGTCACGCGAAAACAAGTACTTCGTGTAAATTTTCGGACCCCGTGTAGAGAAACTATTCATTTTATATAAATATTATTCATTATAAGACAACTTTTCCCTCTATTCTGCTCTTAAACGGTAATTACAATATATTTTCATTTAAAACACTCGTAAAGTATTTTTGTTTTTTGTCCAACAAAATTTACTAAGCACTAAAGTTTCCAATATAGCATTTCGATTTAAACGATAATAATTTCAGTATACTATTGTATTTGAAATATTTTTCAGCGAAAATAAAATAATTGGTTTATTTTGAATCTTCGTAGATAAAACACGGAGTAACTATAAGACATTACCATTCATAAATTATAGTTATTCTATTAAGTTTGGTTGTTAAAGATCATTGATATTTTATTTATGTATAATGAATTTTATCATAAATTTATTACATTATTAGGTTATTTGTCTAAAGAATTTTGCTGCTGTTAATAAGATTTTCTCCGTTACAGCATTCATTATAGCGATTGCGCAATTTAAAAGAAAATTTATGAAAGATCTCGATACAATGTCGTCCCATTATCTGTTCGCAATTTCATTATAGACTGTATTTTTCTATTTATCAGAAAATCGGAAGTCGATTTTCGATTTTTATAATGATAACAACGTCATTTTTTCATATGCTACGGCAATTCAATTAAGGATTCATGTTAATATTCTAATTTTTAAAACCACCTATAAGATTCTTTTACATTTATCTTGTTAAAGTTAATACACCATTTTTTCCACATTAATTTTTCAACTATAATTTAAGAATTGTTTCTTCGACCATTAAGTTTAGTTATACGTGCAATTAACCTATTCAGTTAAAAAAACTCCATAATACTAGGCATTACATTAAGCTTTTATATATCCATCATTTACCTCATCCTGCTTTACTTAGAAATTTATTTAATGCATATTTCTTGAACATTTTTATCAATCTCTTGAACGGTTTATATTTATAATATCAATTTACTAACATAACATAATATACGTATAGCTAGTAATTGTTTACGAATTTTTTGTGATTGACTTTTTTCACAATCAAATTAAACTAAAGAAAGAATTTGGAATAAAAAATTAATTTTTTAGTTACATTTAACTATTGCAATACCGCCCATATGTATTATCCTTAATTAGTTCATGGAGAAACATACAATAAAAACAACTAAAAACAAATAACGAACTGTTATAGTTACTTTGATAATTTTCTGTTGTGATGTTTCCATTGTGAAAGTATCTTTTGCATCATTTTGAAATGCTCTACTGTTAAGTTAAATCCCAAAAAAATATTATTTTAAAAATTTATTTGCTCTGAAAAATCTAGTTTTTTCGTAATGTTAATAATTGTTTGCTATCACTACTACTTTCTTAAGATCGAAATACATCTAGAACCTTAGAATAAAATCTCGAGTGTATTTAATATTTAGAAATACGTAATAATTCGTATTCTCAGAATCTCACCGGATGTTACAACTTCTCAACTGATCTGATAGTAACATTTTGTGTATTATTGATATATTTTACTAATGTATGCATTTACAATTCGCAATAAGTTTAAATATAAAACATATTAATTTAATAGCGATCTATTATTAGTGCCTTTATTGAATAACATGTTTTTTTTTTTTTTGGTTTTTTAACTTATAGTCATTATTCGATACGTTTTTAAAAATTTAAAAATATTTCCTTTTTAATCAATACGCGCATAATAAATTCATATCAAACTATTTATCTAAACTCTTAATACTAGTAAGTTTAAAAGTTTAATACAAATGCAATTAACTCGTATCTATTTTATCTACACCATAAATTCCTTCGAGTTCTGCATTTTTTATTTTATTAATAGTTCTAAGTAATTCTTTACTGTGCGCAGATTTACACAGAGGTATTAAATTTTTAATGAATTTTCCTCACTACGCCGAAGTAAATATCTCTGAATTACTGGAAAAATTACAAAAAATTGAATTAACGGATTTTGTTCCTTAAAGTAATGTTGTTTGAATTAATAAATAATTTTCCGCATGTTATCAACGTTGAACGCATCGTTCTCGCATCAAAATAACAAACTCGATTTGTGTAAAAGGCTCCACAAAATGATTACCTTAAGCTATGAAATTCACAAGAAGATTATTCGGATAAAATTTTTTAACTGATAAATTCTATGCATACGTCAAAGATCCTTTTGTTCCCTTGAAGAGCCAACGATTCCTTAATACTTCTAAGAATATTTTCCGCTCATCAATACTTTAAGAAAATGGTTATATACGTTTGTTACTTTTAACTTCGATTCATAACTTCGATATGTAAATGTTAAATTTGTAAACTCTGCACTATTGGAAATATAAATAATTATGTAACTATTTGTTTTCGTGATTGTAATTTAGAATACCCGCAGCTATTCAAGAACAAAATTATATTTATCTCGTTAAGAAAGAGTTACGAGTCGTGTGCACATTAACCCAAGCTTTAGTGCCAAAACACTTTTGAAAGAAACCCCAACCGAAATACAAGTGAATTCGTTCAAAATAATTTTTAAATTGTCCCGCGTTATGCTTGCGTTACTCGTACGAATGAATAACTAATCATTAGAGTAGAGTTGCGAGGGTCTCCCATGATATTGTCTTCCACGATTAATTGTCCCGCTCACAGGAACACCCGAACCAGACATTTCTCATATTATTCATTCGCGTTACGTTTCCTGTACAAGTACTCGAATCACGAAAAAGAAAAGCAGCCCGGCAGTTACCTCTCTATGTTGCCCGTGTGCGAACAGAACTCTAGCGTAACGGTCGCGCGAAATGAAAGAAAAGTCGCGTTCCCGCGGTAAAAAGAAAATTTTACAGGACCTCATAGTTCCCCTCGTCCTTCACAGCGCTCTTAATTGCGCTTTTCGCGTTCGCAAGCGCGGGACGCAGGAATCGAGCGGACAGATGCCTCCTCGGCTCTCCAGAGGCCAATAAATCTCAGGGAAGCCAGAGATATCGCGGGCTCGGCCGTGTCCGGGCATCGGCATTGCGCATTTCCTTATAATCCCCGTGACGAGAAGCGCGCGCCGCGACTACCGCGAGAGGCTCACGGAAGATTGTCTGTGCCGCGGTAACGAGCTCCCGTGTACCGCGTCGCTTATTTTCCTAGACTGGTAGCCGCTAATGTCGACGGCCGTGGAGTGGCCCATTGAGCAAACCCCGTCTGCTAGTGGAACGTGCCCGTACGGAGGCGTACACGGAGCTTCTCATCCTACGTGGAATCCCTCCTTGCCCCCTGCGCTTTGGCCGCAGTTGTGACTTTCCGCGTTGCGACTGAGATCGCGAGCCGACGCTCATTTTAAAATTTTAAAATTTTAAAAAACACAAGCGGCTGTGAACCACCGATTGGATTATCGTTCAAGAGACCAGCTTACCAAGATTTTTACCACCGGAATGAGATACTTAGTTTGTCAAACGAATAAGCGGTGCAATTACGCGGTTCGCTGTTCATTCGTTTTGTACGCAGGTTGTATAGGGTTTGCAAAATGTATGGATTTGATAGGAATGTTCTACTTACTATTATTATGGTTTTTAATAGGGAACATAACCAACGTACCTGTAATGAACAAAAATCAGTTGTAAAATATTTACCGTGATATCCGTGCTTATAAAAGTATCTTAATGGTAAAATTAAATTAAACTTCAACTTTTCCATCGAGTAAAATTTAAAAACGTGTACACGTAAATTAGCATCTATTTTATCTTACACTAGGACTTAATTATTACAATTTTAAGGCCTAATGTAAGATAACCAATATCCGCGTAATGCACCTATACGCTTTATATTTATGAATTATGTTCCATTATGAAATTTAAATGCAAAGCATTAGTGTGTACCGCTATAAATCGGATCAAAGTATATCAACTTTAAACACTGCTTACCGATAAACTAACACATTCAAAAATAAACTTCATAATATTCCTATGTTATTTCCAACATTTCGATACGTATACTATAAAGCTGTAGCTGCACAATAAAGCTTGTAAGACTGTATGAAGTATGCCATGTAAATTGCAAATAATAGTAACCCAACTACGGTACATCTAATTAAGAATTTAATTTATCGCTATTAAATGGCAAGTAATATGTACTTTACGTAATATTAATTTACATATAAATATATAAGGAAATATCGTATCGAAGGAATAATTCGAGTAATAAAGCGCAAATACGAATAACGAAGAACTTGATTGTACCCGAGTACATATTATTAGTCGGGTCGAGTACAGGTGAAAAATTAATGCACACGTAATGTACGTGAAAAGGGAGTCATGATCTGTGCACCTAATTATCAGCGACATTAATTTATCTCGTTGACTCACGACCAGACTGAATCTACTCCGAGAATAAAGTAGAGAGAGAACCTGTACTTCCCGCTAGAATAGGGGAACAACTCCATAGAAAAGATGATATTACAAAATATGCAGGCTTTATGAAATATCACATTCTTCGTAAAAGGTAGTTCTAACGTTAATTGAATAAATTAAATGATACCGAGATGTTTCGGTAATAAAATGAAAGAATCAATTGTTCTTTGATAATTTTCGAAAACTATAATATCCGCTACAACCGCTTGACTTTCATTCATTTCTTGTATACAAGTAATTTTAAAAAAGAAAATTATACGGTTCAGAAGGGAATAGAATTCTCATATATTCACCCTATCGATTAAATTCTAGAAATATTAATAATAATTCCTTGCAAATATCTATAGTTACCTTAGATGGTTATTGAAGGATTTTATCCGAGTGACTGTACGTTTTATCGATGAAGTCGAACGCAAACACTTATTGTTAGTTCAACCCGGTATGTGCGTAGGAAAAAGCACTCAAGTTGAGTTTAAGAAGAAAGTACCGAGTGTTTCACCGAAATCAGCTCTGTCGATTCTTATTTTCAAATAAAGAATAAATGCCAAGTTACACCGTTGTCTAGGTTGTCCCGTGCAATCGTGGAACGATGTCTCATCTTTGAAAATATCCTAGAAGTGGAGACAACGAAGCGCGCGAGTGACCGCGAACCGGTATTTTCGCAATTGTCCGATACGACGAGTCATCCCGACATTGTTTCCGCCCGCCGATGGGCGGACAACTTGTTCAAAGCACGACTATCGGCCTGGTTAAGTTAACGGTGCGAAATTAGTCCTCTCCCGGAAGCTCACCTGAACGAAAAGTGGAAGGCCTCGAGCGGCTGGACATTTCGAGACCTTGGGATGAGCCAGTGTCAAGGTTTGTTGCGGTACCTCCGGACCTCGCCGAAACCAGTCGGACTACTACGTATGCACGAGGACGAAGGTGGAGTAAGCGCGCGATGCCCTCTTGCACCTGTTGCGGTGTGCAGTCGAGGAGTAAAACAACCGCGTGCTTTAGGTCGTCGATGTGCGCGTGCCGTAATTGCGCATTCCACCGGAGACTCAACGCGGTTCGACGGCCAATAACTTTTCCCCGCTATAATTGATTCTCTTATTTTCCTGCCAACACTGAATGTAAAATACTGGCTGAAGCTTGTTTTAATACAAAATCTTCTTTATTTTACTGTACGGCAATAAACTATTATACGAGGAAATTTCTTTGGAGGAGTTCACGACAACTGCTGACTTTCCTTTATACCGTCTAAAAGTCAGTACGTTGTAAAAAAAAATTATTTTCAAATGATAAGTGTATTTTGTCCAAAACCTGCCATCGCTCCAACAATTTACGTTCGCGTAACTTCTTCGTAAATCAATTAATTCGAATTCAAATGAAATATTTTATACGTTCTTTGATGTTCGCTTAAACAGTTTTTAACGTAAAAAATGTAAACCTACTTTTTTATAGACTCGGAATTCTAAGGTTTTAATAGTAAATCTAAAATCGATCTGGCCTTATTACTTCGCCACTATAACAATAGATTTATAGGTGGTATGAATTAACATTTTATTGTAAATTACTTGATACTTTCTTCAGCCAATTAGAAGTCCACTTCCAGAAAGTCGATATTATTGAAAGTTGAACAACTGCCCTTAATTAAAGAGAATTTAATTATTTAAGGAAATTACTCACAAGTTCTCGATAATAAAATTTCAACCTTGAATTCCCTAATTACATGCACGCGCAAAGATTAATATTCATAAATCGGATAGATCGATAATATGCTCACCAAGGGCATCGTGCTTGGAAAATTCATCTACGGTCTATCAGGGTCGATAACAATCTAAAGAACCTGTCGGAAGGAGAAATCAGCCGCAACATTGTTAACGCATCAAATAAATGGGATGTCAACAGATTTAACAATTATAAATTTAATCCGGCTGAGGCATTAGAAACGAATGTTACAAAGGCTGAAGTGCCTTGCTGTTATATTTTTCTCAATATTACAAACAGATCCGAGGACGAAAAAGAATTGATTTATATCAGCGCATGTCTTCATAGATCCATCAAGGTTTCCGATGTAACAAAAGGAAAAAGAAATTGAATAATAAATTCAAGGTTAAGCAGTATTAGTTGCTCTACTCGCGAACATACATTATCAATGAATTCGAGAAATTCATTAAATTACAAATAACTTATTAACCTAATGAATAAAAAGAAAGCGAAACGTTAAAAAAATGTATGGCTGAGCATAAAAATTAAATAGAGCGTGTAATGAAACACAACAGAAAGACAAAATGGGTAATTGCGAACATTTAAACTCAAAATCATGGAGTCCTTTATAAACGATTTTTGTCACTCCCTGAGAAAGAGAATACTTTTCGACTCGAGTTAAAAATCATCGTAGCGTGACGTTCGCCTTGGTCTCTCTCTCTCTCTCTCTCTCTCTCTTTCTTTTTGCAATAAGACAAGAGAAAACACGGCGAAAAAGAGACTGAAACGGAACTCGGCGAAACTCGTCGCGATAATCAGCAGACATTGAATGTTCTTCCACGTGGACTGCGGTGAGGAGAGAAAAACGCTTTATTTTCCGCGGCGACACTAAGGTAAAACCTTCGGGGGAAGTGCGCGCCAGATCACTGGCACCGAGGCAAGAATCAATTTTACTCATTAACGCTAGATTCCTGCACGGCTGTTTGCGCACTCTTGCACGTGGACAGCACTCGGGACCCGGAGTCTCCAGGAACAGATTCTCCCAACGGATAGCTCCACTTTGTGTTTCCTCCAACGCGAGTCAGGAAATTTAATTGTGCGATACCTTCGAGAGTGGATAAATAAGGAAGCGTCTAAGTGGAGTTATTTTATAAGAGTCCAGTTGAAATTATTTCAGACGAGAAGTACGGTAAACCACTGAAGTTGTGAATTACAATCTTTGACGACAGTTTATTAATTTATTTCTATACACGTGGATTTATACGTCAAATTTTGCATATCTTGTCTTTGCGCATCTGGCATGAAAACTAAAAGTAACTAAAAGAAAAGAAAAGAGAAGGGGGAAAACTAAAGTACAACTCTAGGGTTCGAAGACGAGTTCTTACTTAAAATCGTCTTCTTGAAAATGGCCAGAAATCAACGACTGCTCTACAATTGTTTACATAAGCAAGTTATTTCCGACAATAACTAATGCTTAACGTTCTTATATAATTAAGAAAGTTGCTTACATTTAAAAGTGTAATTATTCTCAGTTAATGTAATTGTATTAAAAATGTTTAAAATCGATTACTATCGATACGTCCATCGCTAAGGTACAACAATTCTTGTATTTATTCGAAGTGGTATTGCGTAAGTTCGTTTTCAATAACTATTTTAAAGACATTAGAAAGAAAGAGTAGCATTAGAGGGACAATGTTACAAGTTTGTATTATAGGAATGAGGTAAGGTGAGGTTGTTGTGGCCGTCAGCGAGGAAACGCCGTGAAGAATGACGAAACCATTCGAATGGTATAAGCATCTATTGCGCTTTTATATAGAAATCATTAGAGCAGACTGTAACATTGTAATGCATTATACTCGAATTTACCCTCGGAATGATAAAAAGCGTAATTAATCGGAAGGATCAGCGATATAACTGAACAATAAGTACTAATAATAATCATCGTTTCTAGTAGCCTGTATCTAGATCGCAAACTGAATTTAAAAAATGCATCTCCTGCATTCGAACCTTGATATGTAGATCCAGTAGAGTCAGAAATTCGCAAAGCGATCGCTTCGGATTAATAGAAACCGTGGATGTAAAGTAGGAAAGCAGGATTTACTATGGAGCGGTAGCATTCGTAACAAAACAATAAAAGAAGGTACATTTTTCCCAGCACCTCGTATCCGACCGTTCGATGACGGCTTCGACAATTCGTTGAGATCTGCGGAAAAAACCTACACCTAATCAAATTCCACATCCTATTAATTATAACTCCATCGATTAGATCAACTCGGTGCAGCCGAGCCCCGCCTTCTAAACGAAGCACAATGCCCCGCCACTTTTTATGCAGCTGCACCTTTTCTTCTTGATTTCTGCCTTTTGCTTTTCTTTTCGTTTTTCAATGGCGAGCGCGTCAGGAAGTGGGTAAAAAGGTAATTCCTGCTCTGCGCGGTGAGCAAGGTTCGCTCTCCCTCGACGGTTCGAGGCATTCATTGCAATAGGTTCGAAACTCGTCGGAGGTGTGCGGGCACCAGGAGACTCGGGAGATACGCTCGTAGCGGTTTCTCTCGGACTTTTTGCCACTAGCGCGCTTCCTCTCTTTCGACTGCTTGCCGCCCTGTGCGCAGGCGCGTGAGCCTGCGAGATTCCCAAGATAGCCTACATAGCGCGACCTATACCTAGAACACAGCGCGAGGAGAAGAGCCCAGTTGTTGCACTAGAAGCCTTGCACCTGCAAAAAGTGCGAGCCAACCTACCTGGTGATCGTATTTTCTTCTTCTTCTTCTTCTTCTTCTTCTTCTACTTCTGCTTCTCCCTCGGCATCCTCTTCTTTTTCTATTTCTTTATCGAAGCTCAACCAAAGTGCTCATGCATACCAGCAGAACTATCTGCGATGTTCCTCGAAACTGACCCTCCGCCTCTCTTGGACTCGCTCGGTCTCTCTCTCTCTCTCTCTCTCTCTCTCTCTCCCTCTCGCTGCCCTACCGATCCTTGGTCTTCGATTATTTGTACGATCGGTTTGGGATTTCTTTGGTTCTGATACATCTACGCAAATCGCAATTCTCGTCGTCACGAAGCGTTCATAAGCGTCTTGCCCGATTTCTTCAAGTAGAATCGCAATCGGGCTCTTTGCGGTATGCGAAAACATATCTTTTATTATCTGTGCGTAAATTCCTTTCCATATATATCATCTTTGCGTGTAATTCCGATGATGATGCTTTCTTTACCAACTTCTTTACGGAAAAAAGTTAATATTGTAAGATTAGAGTACGAAACCAATTTTAAAAATCATTTCTCATTTTCTTCAGCAGCAACATCTATACTTACTTATTATTAAGTTATTATCGAGTAAAATTACTTCAAATTGAGGATTCAGAAGTAATTATTAGCGGTATTAATTATTTTATTTTTACGTAATTCTTATTAAATTATTCTTACGAGTAGCGAAGAGTGGTTCCTTTTGAAGGAAAGCACACTCATCGATAGGAATTAGCCAATTCACGTACCAAATGTACAAGTTTTACGTTCTTTGAATATGCATCGGATGATAAATTAATTTCACTGTATTTTCTCTGTAATGCGGAGCTACCGACTCAATTGACTCTTTAAATTCAGATTGCATAAGCTACTTTAAGAAGCCCATCATCGTTAAGAATACATTGAAATTGAATTATTTTACGCATATATAAAAGAAGTATGAAAAGAAATATCTCGTAGTGTTTTATTTCATATCTACATGAAAACTAAAACATTTTTCGGATCATAAATATTTCTTATATTAACTTTCCATTTTTCTCTTTTGTATTTGCAGTACCATTAAATGCAATATTCATTTTTTCACAACAATGAGAGCTATATTATAGATGAATGAGACCTTTTAATAATATTTTTTATAAATAAGCAAGGAAATACAGATAGCATTTTCATTTTTCATAACTAAAATGAGATACTTTGTAGTTTCTTATATTTTAGTAATAATAATAATAATAATAATATTGAAATCATTATTTCAATATTCATGGTGATGCTTCGGAAACTTTTCTCGCTGATAAAACTGACGTAATATCAATTGAAAAAAATATTAATCGAGTTACTGTTACATAAACATAATACATCGTTAACGTGCTAAAAATCTTTGAATTTATGAAATATACCAAGAAGAGAGTTCAGAGCTTTCGACGTACTTCATGGTATGCTTTTTGTAAATAATAGCAAATTAACTTCGTCCGAAAAGCGTCTTACGAATTCTCTAAATTTATATATTACCGAAGGTAATGTAATATTTCAATATACACCAAATGTTTTACAAATCGTATCGAACAAACGTAAGCTATTTTCTTGTTAATTAAATCCACGAAATTTATCGACCGACCTCTACTAGCTCTCATGCCATTTATTGCATCCATTTTAATAATGTGTGGTCGTGCACGACCCCTTATTCGAAAAAATCGGAAAATTTCATCCGCTGCGCACAATGGACTGCTTCTTGATTCGATTGTATAGCGTTCTAGGCAAGTCTTCGTCCCCTTCTCTAGGAGCCATTTATTCACAGTGCTTTCCTTCGTAATAGTTCATGTCCAAACGAACGATAAATAATAGCGGGAAAATCCGATCGAAAGGCGGAATACACGATATTTATGCACATTACAAGAAGTGCACGGCGTTGATCGAATCTCGAGAGCAAACGATGCGCGCACACGTAATCACTTTCTCCGCGCATCCAGTGCCTCGAACCCTAAACTTTCTTCGGTCGGTTCGTCGCTCGCGGAACGACCCCGACGCTCTCGCTCATTCCCTTCTCTCACTCCTTTCTCTTTCTCGTGACTCGAGCTCGGATAAGCCGAAGTATTCCCGTGCATAAGCATTGTTACCATAGCCGGCCCTAGCAAATACAAGCATAACCCATGACCTCGACGCCCGGCGAGCTTTAACAAGGAGCCCCTTTCTTGCTTTCTTTCTTTCGACTGCACTTCGTAGCGACTCGTGTCTCTTCTTATTCGCGTGTACCGATGTAATCACCGGTACCGCTTGCTCCCTCCTCCCTTCTCGTGTTTCGTAAATTGGACTTTCGATAGTGGATCGAGGGCCGGTGCATGGAGACAAGACCGACGCACGTGAGCTAATGACGCTGGCGGATACAATCCCGGGAAATTCGCCAAGGTCCGATAAGCGAAACAACCGAACCCTCGGGGTGAAATTCCAATTGTTCTAGTTTGCTTTGCCACTATCGATCCGGAGCTTTTTTGCCGAGCATCTGGAGCTGCGTTTTGCGTGATTTATAAATTACATGAATATGCAATCGGTGGCTCATTGATTTTTATCGTTTTTTGAAAATCAGCTTCAAAATACTAAATAATAACAAATAAAATATGCTACCTAGCCTCTGAACTAAACACTATTTTATATTATATTTATTATATTATAAATTTAACTTATCACGAGGCTGTCAAATGCAGTTGGAATATGAAATAATGTTTACAAAATGTCGAAAAACTATTATAATGTAAAAATTTCAAATGTAAAATCAAATCCCAAACGTGGAAATGTTATTAAAAAGCATAAATATTTCGAAGCATGCATTTGTAAGAATTCAGAAGGAGAATGAGTTTCGGTTGAATTGAGTAAGATAAGAAACACAAATGGCAATTTGAAACTAGATACAAGTAGTGTTTATTTAAGAGACGGAGAAGTGATTAAAGATAAAAGATAATTATTTCATACATTCAATAAATCTACGATCCCCCTTTTTTTTCTTTAAGCTTAATTTTCTTTTGAAACCATTAGTCTAAAGAAATTTTAACACGAAAATAATTCGGACCATTTGGCATAGAATAAAAGAATATTAAAATATATCGTACGCTTTATTTTTCATTAATGAACAACTTAATTCTACAAATTTGCGTATTAATCAAAGAAACATACGTATGTTTTCGTGATTAGACTAACATAATATAAGTCGTCAAGCGTCATCGTTAAATACGAAATTCACTTTTTTGATATATTATTATACTTGAGTATTTCAGGTGGTATACAGATATTATTTTAATGTAAATAAACAATTGAGATATATTTCACGCATTATATTTTTTCGAAAAAGCTTATGAACTGGGTATTAGATGAACACTTTTTTTTAAGTAATGTACGCATAAGTAATTCTAATCTTTGAATAGTAGTTCACTTTTAGTGGATAGAATTTTATTTAATAAAATTAAGTGTTTCAGATTATTATAAGTTGTAGAAATTCGTAGTAGTAATCAACTACTCTACAACATCTTACTTTTTGTAATATTTTTAAATTACTTTCCTATTCTACAGACTAATATCTAAAACAAATTTAGTCTTACACAACTGTGAATTTATAAATTACAATAATATTTATTACATTCATTAGGATATTGTTAAAGAATTAATTGAGCAACAACTTGTAATTTCTTATTTCAAGTACCTAATTTTACAAATAGAAAAATCTACAAATATGCCAAAATTGTGAATATGAAACTTAATAAATTATAAGACTATTAGAGATAAATTTAAAATCATACATTTTAATAATGTAATATTTAAACAAGGCTGAAAATATTATATAAGCGCAGAAATAGTTGCATGTGAACCATACCATCTAAACTATAGGCGTTATATTTTAATTGAATCAAAATTGAATAATATATTTATATATTTTCTAGGTTTTTCTTTTCTAGCTTTTCAAACTGAATAAATTATATTTTGTTAAGAAAAATGAAATTTTAACCATAACTGTTTCAATAGTCAATAGAGAAAAAATGTAGCTTTTAAAAATATACTACCAAAATATAAGTTTTAATTACGAAAATCGTTATACTCGATTAATGTCAGTTATAAAATACGTTAGCATAAACAGTTATTTCAAGTAAGAATTGAAGTAACAATAATTGTTGCGTTAAATTAAAAAACACATTATTTCAATGTCCAAAAAATATATAACATAAATAATATGTGCTGCGATAAATGAAAACATTTTGCTTAAACTAATTAAATTGACTTTTGAAGTAAAACTTTGTACCTCTTTTTAATACTACCTAAAACATAATATATAAAATCAGATTCGTTCAAATGATTTCCTAGGATAATTAACTATGTGTGTAGAAACAGATAAGATAATCAACTAAACTTCGAATATCCGTTGAAAATAGTATTTGATGTAGAGCTATATGAAATATAAGGGACAAGACAGAAGTAGGTACTATCGAACAAATAAAATTAATTACAGTGCATTTAATTCATACTTGAAAATCGGAAAATTTGCGTAAAACTTGTTTGAATTTATATTAAAAATATAAAACTGGTATACTGCTTATTAATGCATTCAATTTCATGTAGCTTGCACTTGATATTTACAATAAAATGACTATATATCTAAATTAGACGCATCCTCCATTAAAGATGTAAAACGTGCGCGAAGTAGTGGTTTACAGATATAAAAATATTCTAGTAACTTTTTGATCGAACAGATTATATACTTTATATACATACACACACACTCACACGCGCGCGCGCGCGCAATTGAAATTGTATGAGCATGTTATTAAATCGAATGTAATATCAAGATTATTAATATCGCGCGTTAAATATTTTATCGACGCCCCATTGAATCGCATCAGATTAATGTATGTATTTATTATATATGCATGATTTCAAAAAATTATAGGATAAGATTCGAGTGTTCAAATCATCTATCTATCTATATATATAGGTATACGTATTCTTTCTTTCTTTTACCTTTTCCTCTATTTTAAGCGTATGTAAATGCAAACGCATGAAATAATTATTTTATTCATTTGAATGAACGATCAAATGTATTTAAATTAACACGATTATTTAAATGTACACTATCTTTAGCATGTGCATTTTATTTTTCGTTTCTGCAGCGATGAGCAACTGCCTTTTAAAATAGAAAAACAATTATTAAAAGATATGCATATTAACGAAAGTAAAGAATATATAATTATGCACTCGAATGCTTTGAAAATAATTATAAGTATTCACGATAATAAATTAAGAGGGCACGTCCTCATAACTTTAAGATAATTAATTTCATAATATTTTCCCATTATTATATTTATGTTGTACTGACCTTCAACTTCCTAATAAATAATTGTGCTTCCAAAAATATTATACAAATATGAGTAATTTAGTTATTACGATATTATTGCTCTGTAAAATACTACTACAATAATTTTACTCCTAATATAACATTCTCTGACAATCTTGGAAATGGTACATGTTTTATGAAATTATTTATCAATTTTTCATAGTTTCAATGATCATCATTATGATTATTATTGCATTCAATTCGAATCAGATATTTCTTAATTCATAAAATACCATACCTTTTTTCTTTTTTAATAATAAATTTATCGAACAATTTTTAAAATATCAGTGAAAAAATAAATAGCGTATTAAAATTATAATCGAGAATTTTCGCTCGTAAGTAATTAACATCGCCCTCGAGAGAATAGCGTGTTAATATTGATTTTCTCAGTTCAAAGAAATCAAATATTCCTAGGCAACACTAGTATGGCATAATAATCAGTGTCAGTAACTCATGTTTCAAAAATATTTACAAATTCATTTTCATGACTTAACTTTTTTATAATACCATCTCAATACGTATTCCATGACTCCTTCGAAATAATAAATATGTGAAACTAAGATAAGGACTTTGATAATTTCATGATTTTAATTATTTGCACGAATTCTATCGTAGCTGAATGTGTGCAATGTCTTATATTTCGCCAGTTTCGCCAGTAGTAATTGTATGCTTATATTATGCATGTCTCTGGTAAATTGAGTGATTCGGATTTTATTCAGAATTCATAAGCTTCTACAGGTTTCAGAAGACAATCGATTAACAATTATAAATAGCGATAACATAAATCATTCGATATTCAATCATTTGAATTTAAGAAAAGCACTTTAAGTATTGCGCGAATGTCACGTAATTAGATATTATTTATATAGTTACCTTTTATTTATATAGTTACCATTATTAAGAGAAAAAATATAATATAAAAATTTTTATCTAAAGTTCGATTGCTTCTAACTGCGAAATCAATTCAAGCAAATGTGATAAGCACGTAAGCATTAATTGAAATTCTATTCTTTTTTTCACGAAGACTCGGAACTTTTGTGTGTCCAAGTTAACTGTTTTCTTACATAAAATTCTCCGTCGAAACATCACGTTATTTACATTCTAATATACATTACACTCTCAGAATACACCTTCATGACCAGCTATGCATTTTCAATTTGTCGAAAATATTAATTGTTCCCGGTAACAAACTTCAAACTCAATAAAGACGAGGAACGAGCTAATTAAACGCGCAGGTAACCACAGTCCGATGGTACATCTTGCGAGTGTTCCTGCAGGCAATTTTCATTTATTACTACCCGCAGGACTCGGGCCATTGGACGAACTCGAAAGTGTAGTTTGCGCAAGTCGGTCGCCCCGGTCCATAATACCGCGACACCCTCTAACAACGAAACAACGCCATCGTCTCAAACGCGTCGTCGCTCGTCGAAACGGTCGCGCCAACCGAAGCAAGCAAAAGAAGAAGCAAGCAAAGCCGGGGAAAACTTTCTAATTTCTGGCACGCACGCACATGCACGCGAGCTAGCAGGAGAGGAAACGTCATTTACAGACATCCTCATTACCGGACAGAGAGCCACAAGCTCGACCGCTTCCCAAGCCGTTACGCCCAGCGATCATCAATGAGATACTCGGGCGAGCGAACGCAAGCCTAGACGGAGATCCGCATTATGAGATACTCGATTTGCTATGCCCATGTGTGCACGTGGCTTTGATACGCACATACGTGCGTGCCATCGTAGAGCTTACACTTGAAGAGCGGGAAGAGAGGGAAGAGAGGGAAGAAAAGATGAAAAGGAGGAAGGATGCGGCAAGCCTTGCGATTTGCCTCGTGGTTCTACTCTTCTCATCCGACGGAAATGTAAGCAATCGAAACAATGTTGCTATTTCATTTTGGCTTTAATCCTTTATCGCGATTCATATCTAAGTGAGTTTTTCAAGTGAGCTTTCTTTAGAAACGCGTGGATAACGATACCGACTTTAGTTCTCAATGAATTTTATTTTTTATTTGAATCGGATGTCGGTAGCCATGAAATTAACCGTCTAGACGAAGACAAATCTCACGCTAAAGAACTTTGAACGTGATGCTGCGATGTCACTCGTATCACTTCTTCATTGAATTCCTTTCGTTCGTTTAATTATCGCAATTCTAATACTGGAACTTTGGCAAAGGATATACGCAACGGTTTCGGCTAATTTGCTTAAAAATATCGCGATATTATTTCGCGATATTATACGTAAGTAACCTCATGAAAGTACGGCTTTGCATTATATCAGACAGACTTTTTTGACGCTTTACATCATACACTTTCTACGTTGCTAATTAGGTAATTAGGCATTGCTGGATTCGCAAACTCGAAGTCTCGCGTTGCTCGGGAAAATTACCATAATTGTTATCTTATGTCTATTATTAATTCAAATATTACCAACGTTTAGGATTTATTAAGGCTATTGATTGCTTTGAAACTTTACAGCTAAGATAAACGATAAAGAAACAAATTTACCGTTCCTCGATAAATTCTGCATGTTCTAATAATAATTATTGTACAACAGAAATGCCTGAGTAACCGAATGCGGATTATGTTAATTATAATAACAAAGCTGATGTAGCAGCTGTTGAATTATTGTAAATAGTATCATAAATATTAACGAATACGCACGTATAAATTTGAATAATAAAGTCTCTTGTATTGGCGTATATTGGAACTA
The DNA here is from genome assembly GCA_018907045.1 of Wiebesia pumilae. NCBI lineage: Eukaryota > Metazoa > Arthropoda > Insecta > Hymenoptera > Agaonidae > Wiebesia > Wiebesia pumilae. Next base: position 6,253,723 of record JACCHZ010000192.1, read on the forward strand.
CGATAAAAAGTCCAAAATATCACGTAAAAAATAAAAAATTACCTGAACTTTCGTATCGCTTATTCAGCGATAACCAACGGCTTATTAGTAGCTTCTTCGACGCATTTGCAGAGGTAATCGTTACTTTTTAATTTCCTCGGACTTTGCATACTTACCATATCTCATACAAATATGTCGTATAAGGCCTTTGGTAAACTACATATTTTTGAGATTTAAAACTGAAAATTCTTAAGATTAGATGCAGGGTGTGCGTTTTATTGGCGATGAACAATTTTGGTTTATTTTGTAATTATTTCTGCATCGACTCATCTCTCCTCGAATCCCATGCGATGTATACTCGCCATAGGCCAGGCGGTATGTATAATAAACGGAAATAAAGGCAATAAAGGCAATAAAGACAATAAAAGTATCGGCGTATTGAGAAAAACAGCGAATAATATTAAGTTAATAGTTCCCGTTCGCGCTGCTAATATACGCCGCTGTAAATCAGATGCGTGTGCGCGCAATCCGATCTTCGAAGTTGCGCACGCGCGGGAAGACAACGACTATCAACCAGGCAAAAAGATCCCGGCGCTTGCTTGATGATACTTAAAAGCCACATGCGATCCTCCCGCGAGCGACTAGCTCAGGAAAATAAGAAAAAATTGCTACGGTTTTTGTTCGCTTAGCAAACCGTGCGGCTGTAGAAGCGTGTGTAAATACGTGTACACCGGCAAACTCTTGATGGATGGCCGGACGCTGCCCTCCCCAGAAATTGCGCATGCGCCTCAACTCGAGACTTCCTTTTTTCCCGCTAAAGACGAGCAGATCACGAGAAGAGAGGAAGATCGCTCTTATTACCAGCTCAGTGATCCACGAGAGTAAGAAAAAGAAGAGGATCATCTCCGTCGACGAGGGAGTTTGTAAACGGGGTGTGTGTGTGTGTGTGTGTGCGCGCGCGTGTGTGCAAGGGATCGAAGAGAGCGATGCCTCCTATCTCGAGCTGTTGCTTTCTTTCTCTTCTCCCTTTCTCTTGAGAAGAAAATTAAAAAAGGACAGAGGAACACGACAGGCCTCGTAACCTTAATCGCTGCTGCCAATTAATCTCTTGCAGCGCGGCTTCGATGTACCTCTCGTTTTGTTCTCTTGTATATTAGAGAACAGTGCATGAGCTTCCATCGGCCCTTTCAACTTTCAACGCGGTGCCCTCTATCGATGCACATGTGTTCGTCTGCATCTTTGTATCGATTTTACGTGCGTGCGTGCGTGCGTGCGTGCGTGCGTGCGTGCGCGTGCAGAGAATGAAATTTACTTCGACTTACGACTTCGGTGAAATTATTGATTGATGCAGTTACACAATATTTTCATATATTCATCACCATTAGCATGAGGAGAACGTGCAGTTTACATTTAGTGCCTTGCTATATTTCATAGATATCGTTTGATTGAAAAGCCTAATCAACTAATTGTTACAGTTGAGTTACTAGATGAATATCGTCAACTAATTATCAAACAAGAGATATTTTAGGACTAAGCATTTTTTTAAAGAACAAATGTGTTATACCCTATCAGTTCTAATATAATTGCGTTGAAACATTAATTTAGATCATTTATTCAACGAGTTTAATTATTGATAGTCGTTTTATTATTTTATTATTTTATTATTTTTAATCAATATTTATAATTACTATGTTACAAAATTACCATATCTTATACATTATGTAAACGTTAAACATATTAATTTGTCTTTTAGTGGATATTAATTTTTCACTGTAATCCCTTTGTTAATGGATTTACGTAATTGTTTGCTCTAAAATATAATATAAAAGGCGATTTTTATATAAACTGAGAACGAATCCTCTGGGCAATATTATACAGGAAAAAAGGAGAGATTTTTCAGATTTGTAAATACGTATAATCTATTGGAAAATATATATTTATATTAAGAAGGTAATATGACATTTTCTGATACAATTAGAAAATACTATTTTATCCGGAATAATCCGAAAGGAAAAATAAAGACTACGAGATTTCCTGGCAATAAAAAGGTTTAAATAAAAATATAAATTGTTGTGAGCGTACAGTTACGTGATTCATTAAGCTATTATTCAAGAACGAATAATATAGTTTTAATGAGTTTTGAAATATAATTTTAGTCCAAGCTTTCTAAAGCAAGTCATGTACATTACTGAATTTGAGTCCATGATAACTTTTAGAAGCAAACCGCGTGCACGAAGTGCATAATATATGTGACGTCCTGTAAAATTCATTAATGAGACAATAGAAATATACATCATAACTTTTGCAACATTTTTTGACAAACGCGTGTGGTCAAATTATACGAATAACAAGTATAAGTTATACGCGTTTTATGTTTTAAGTACTTTGATGCAGTAATAAAATGACTTTTAAAAAGAATCTTTGCTTGACAGTGTGAGAATAAATACATACGAAGAATACGTTCTAGCGTAATATATCGCCGTTAACGTTACAAATTTTTTTCAGATCAAATCTACTATTTCTGTACACATCAGGATTTTAAATAAATATGATTTACATTTATTTGCATACGTGATGGTTTAGGATTATAAAATCTGACAGGTTCATACTGGAAGTTTATGTAGCGAGAGAGAGAGAGAGAGAGGGAGAGAGAGAGAGAGAAACATATTATGACGCGTAAAATAATTACTACTTTTATTCGTGGTAATAGAACATTTTATTTTTCTCTGTTTTTATGGTTTTAGTCATGTATTTAATCTTAAACAACATGTAAAAAGCTATAGGTAAGTCATTGTTAAAAGTATAAAATATTAGACGTGCAATGATTTTTGGAGTTTACGTAGTTATATTAATATATGCAACGCCTCAATAAACTTAAAGGTAACTAATCATTTCAAAGTTAACAATATGAATTAGCATTTTCACTGGAGGAAGGATTTTTCTCAATACTGATACTTTAAGCAGTCATTGATCTAATGAATAATAGTCACCGATCGGAGTAGAAAAATATTAAAATTTGTTCACTTTTCATTCAAATAGAAACGTTAACGTTTTAAAAATAATGACACGAAGTACTTTGGAATTCAATTTCTTTAACGGAATATTATAATACGTATCAGCTAAAGAATGTACAAGTACGATACAAATTCTTTCAGACAATTTCGCATAAGTCACAAGTTTTAATCTGCGCACTTTGAACGCTTAAATTTACGAATCACTTTAACACGATTATAAATTTATAAATGTGACGTTTATTTCGAAAATTTTATCACCAACTATTTATCACCAACCTCAGCTTCTTCAAATGCAAATTTTCTTAAATAATTTCAATAACCTTACCTAAGTCTAAGATAATCGCGCAACTTGGAGTGTTTGCAAAATGCATTTTAGACAAATTCAAGGCTTTAATCGAATGAATTGTGCAGAAATGAAATAGGATTTCTGGATGGACGAAAAATTTCTTTCAAGCAAAGCTACGAACGAGTAATAGCTCTTCCCTTATCCATGGAAAATCATCGAGGATTTACAGAACTGAAGTAGAAAAAGTGGCTAATTCAGCTTGAAAGACAAAATTCTAAAGGAAGTTTACCTTTCTTTGTCAAAGTCGCACAGAGCAGTGAAGTAATAAAGCCCGGCGTAAGAATTAGTGGTTTATAAAGACAATAAAAGTACAGTAACGAGTAATGGAAGAGCGTGTTAAGCGCGCGGAATAAGAAAAAAATTCCCAGGCCACGCGCGGTGCTGGAAACATCGAACGATAGTGCATAACTCTTGTCGGATGTATCACAGTTAAAAAGTTTTCTTCTCGACTTTCTATGCGCGTCGGTGCAAGAGCTCACGCCGATAATGAAACTTTGAAGGTTCGGCCGTAAAACCCTAGTACACCGCCTATATACATGTGAAACGGATGCCGCTGCTTATGCGCCACGAACGACCCTATTCAGGATCCTCCTCGTGGTTTATAGCTGCTTGCCAGAGGGCCCTTAACGCGAATGTAATGTATCCTTAATTGCAACTGGCCCATAATGAGGATCGCCGGACTCGAGAGGGTCCTTTTGATGGCGCGCGCGCGCAAGCGAATATCCAAAGTGTCTCGTTAAACGAAGACCGGCGCGAATCCACATTTTATATCGAGAATAAAAATTCTTTTTAATAAAGTTTTGAATAAACGCTCGCGCGGATAGTCGTCGGATAATGAATCGTGCGGCTCGTTCCGCTCGTGCCAAACTCTCGTTTGATGAATTTTGCGCTTTAAAGAGGAGAGCTATTTCTCTTTTTCATCGCGGATGTAAATTAAGACATTTTTCGTTCGGCCTCCAGAAGCTTCGATCTTTGTATTAAAAGAAGCGAGTAGTTTTACAATTTTTTCACAAATACTGCAGCGTAAACCGATTTCGTTATTCTACATGCTTGCTTTTTATCATTTCCTTTATCAAGGAGTTTCCTTTTATTTCATAGAATACATTATTTTACGCATCCGGTAAAAGATCAATTTATTCTCGAACACTTTCGCGTTTGAAAAATTCTCCTCAAAAAACAGCACTATTTTCAGATTAATGAATGTTTAAATTAGTCTTATATTTTTAGATATTACCCGCTCACTCGACATTTTTCTCTGTTCTTATCACTAAAATTATTATCGAGTTTGAACATTTCAGAGAATGGAATTTAAATCTTAAATAAGCTTCAGAGTATTTCTCGAGGTACACTTATGAAGAGGAAACTCTTTGTGGGCACAATAATCCTCATTTTACAAAAGAATTGCACTAAATATAGAAAAACACGATTACCAGACGCAGTAAAAATCATCCTTAAATAGAGTCTTAGAAACTTCGTAAAATGAAAGTATAACTTTATGCCGTAATTACTTTTATAGAGACGTTGAACAATGATGTTCGTATCAAAATATTAAAACATATTTAGAAAAGTAACGTTGAATGCGTGGCTTTGTAAAAATACGAATTAGATAATCTTACATTTTGGACAATCATTGATGGTATATGTAGCTCACAAATATTATGCGCGATGCCTCCTATTTTACCCTCGCGTCAAATGCATCTACTTTTTTTATTAAGAAAGATAAATTAATATTATAATTCTAAAAATGTTTTACGAATATACGCGATATGTGATAAACACGCATCGATAGCAGTATAAAACTCTTATTTATTTTTTGAAGAAGTAAGCACTATATCGTGTTACACTTAAAGAAGAAATCCGTAATAGTGTGTTACTTACTGCATCCCATTTTGTTCGAGCGAAGCGTCTCGCATTGGCCGCATACTCCCATACCCATTTTCTGATTATTTACTCTACATTTCTTGCAGCACGTCTCTTAGCCGATGAGTTTTATACAGGATGTATTTATAACGCTAAAGAGGTAAGATGTCAGTATGTGTACATGAGTGCATGCGTATGTTGTACGAGAGAGAGAGAGAGAGAGAGAGAGAGAGAGAGAGAGAGAAGCCTTGAAATTGCTTTGCGATGCACCGCCCGACCTTCTTTCTGCGTAACTCGCTATGAAGTAATACATGTATTGCCATAAAGGAACACACTTGTCGACCCTGATGATTGTTTAAGAGATTGAGTATCCGAACAGCTTGTCCTTTTATTTATGATATTATTATAGCGTACGAGGTCCATTAACAATAGCTTACAAATCCTAATTTTGGATTAATTATTTTAACTAATTCGATTGAAAGGACATTTTCACTAAAAAACACGATCATGTACTTTTAGTTATTGATGTTGATAATAAATTTCGCGCTAATTTATAATGTGCAGAAAGTACATTTAATGTTTACCTACTTTAAAAGCTTTCTGTATCGTGAACGATAAAATTATTTTACGTCGAAAATCGTAGTTACTGCAAATTTTTATAAGTAATACATACATTATAACACATATCGTCAAGATAATAAATTTCCTCCGAATGGTTACGCAACTTAACTGATTTTCAATGACTAGACGTAAAGTTTATGATCACATTCTAAGATGTGAGAAACCAAATTTTTCTCAATTGATAATTGTATCAAAATGATCGAATGCTTTATTTAATACATGGAATTTAATACAGAATTTTTCACCGAATTATACAGTCCGCTTTGAGTTAAAATTTTTTACGTTTAGCAAAAACACTTGCACGGAATACGCTCTTAATTTTTGTCATTACTACTTTGATACAAAGAAAAGAGCATAACGAGCTGCCATTTATCCAAACGTGCCTGCATTTATCTAATGATGCTCACGTATGGCTAAATCCAGTTTTTTATGGTCGATCTTTTTACCAGGTCTCGTCATTAAAAGAGCCACGACAGCGAAAGTTCAAGAAATTTTTACGGGGTGTTACTCATGACGTATTACACCTGACATTTATAGTTTCGAGCGATATACCTTTTGGACAGATAAAAATCAGCGCACTCCTGTTAACGATTACGGATATACAGAGCCGAGTTATTAGAGGACAACGAAATCTCTGTCCATTTTTTTTCATTTGCAGCTTTACAAGGAGCATTTTCTCAAATAAAACTTTCGAAATCCGAACATTTAGTCATTACCAGCAAATCAATGGAAAGTGCAATTGCACGCACGCATATCTCATGAACGTACGACGCACACGCACATTCCTATGCAATTGAGCGCAGTGCTGTTAGTTTAGGAGGGACCTTTTCCACTACAGTGGAGAGTCCCTGCTCACTTCTATCCTCTCACGCCTGTTTTCTTTAATATATGTACAGCAAGCAAACGAGGGCGCGAATGAGAGAGGCAAAAAGAAAAATACAACAATTTCCGCCTTTCTACGCGAAATATCCATCCGAGACGATTCATTTTATCAGGAATTGGCTAACTCTGTCGGTGGAGTTGTATACGACGAGAAGTCTCTTAACGAAGCCAAGCTGTCTCTCGTTAGGAGAAAGCAATGGAACTTTGTCGTTTTATTATCTCTTTCGATGTTTCTTTTTAATTAGCGGCTCAAGGGAACGAAAAGTGCTCATCGATGCTCAGAGTATGAAGTTAAACGTGAGTTTCAGCGTAGACGGTGACAGTCGTGGCATTCCTTGAATTATTCAGCTATTTTGCATTGTTTGTTTCTTGTTGATGTACGTGCACGCAACTTTTTTCAATTTTGAACAAATTTGTCTAGAAAAGAAAAAGAAAAAAGTATTTTACAGTCCGTGTTTGCGGTTATACAATTTTACATAAGAAAATATACCGGAATGTCTCACATTCTAGCGCATTAAATCTACGAAACTTAAATTTAATATTATATCGAGACAATTTGGAATTTTCTCATGAAATTTTCATCGACCTTATGTAGCTCCAAAATACTTGTGAAATTCGAACACTTTATATTTCATTGATAATCGATACTTAATTGTTCCTTTAATTTAAACGGACTATACTTGAAAAATCTGCTTATATAAGTAGGTCATCTGTATTCTGTGCGGCAACCAACCAACCGATGGAACCATTCGATGAACATAAAACAGAAATCCACCCACAAAACCGCAACGCGCGCCGGAAATTCAGGACATTGGGAAAGAGACTCGCGAAATAGCCATGGAGAAAGGTTCTTCTTTCCAGCGCCTATTTTGGCCGCCACCGAGTGACACACATACACAAGCGCGCGCGCGCGCGCGCGCTCGCGCTCTCGTATGCATTTGCACACGGCCACGTGCACATACGTAAGATGACTTCCCGCCAGGTGCATCGAGCGATGAGCATTAGAGGGGCCTCCGCGCACTTTCACGCAAAGACCGCCCGACGTCGCCGTAGAGTTCAGACGTTCACCGAGGTGATTTCGCCCTTCTCTTTTCCACGGCGTCTGAGCTGCGCTTTGTACCCATTTTCTCAGTCGGCGAGGATACGGGCATCGCGGTACTCCTGGGCAAATCAAGAATGATGACTCTCCTGGTCCTCCCCGAGCGATATCTGATTCGGGTGCCCGTACTTCATAGCCTATTACGGCAATTAACGCTTATTGCATCTTCAGAACGACCTCCCTAAAACATTCTTTATTTTACTAGTTTTTATGAAAAAATGCACACATTGGCACTCGTTCCTTCCGTTTCGAGATGCACGTGCGCATACATACTCATGTACAGAATTCTTTTATTGCCCGCCTTCAAACTTCCACTTTTTCTCGTAATAATAGTTTCCGCTTGCTACAGTCCTAAATTTAGACCAAGCGACAGTGATGATACATTTACATTTCCTACCATCGGTCACTCCTTTCGTATCATCCGCTACACCGTACGTGAAAAAATTAGGCAATGCATTCTCCCCTCTACGAGAATTACTCTCACTCTCGATCTTGAAGAAGGAACTCGGTTTGAAAAGGAACCACAAGGTGTCGATCGATTTGTAAGAATACATCTTTAATAATAAACCTATGGTAGATACTCAATTCGCTTCTCACGAACGCTTCTCACAAACTTCAAGGCCTTAAAAAATCTCATTTGACTTCCATGCCAATTGTCCTTACGGATTCAATAAGAATATAAAGTCTACACGGAAGTAACTACAAACGAAACATCTATTTACACATTAATTGGGTACACATTAAGCAGTGTACTGCTAATACCAAATGCAGCCTATAGCGTTATAGATTTTTTAAATTACATTGCAAAACTCAATTCTCTAACCCCGGTAGCTTCAAAAATTCATACAATCTCCTCGATCCATCTAAGAACTATAGCTACAAACTGTACGGGGATATTTCTCCGTGGGAATCTAGGCGTGACACGAATATAATATACGTTCACGCGGCAGAAAGTGATTTTTGCAATCAACCCGCGCATAACCTCGACTCTCTCACTTTCTGTCTCTATCTCTACATACCCAGCTACCTATCGATCTGTACAGTTTGTTTTCTCTTGCTTGCTCTTTGTAGCCACTCCCCTAGGAAAAAAACTCGACACGCGTACGAGTTTTGTACCGTCGTGCAAAGTCGGTTGCTGGCTATCGAAGGAACGATAACTTTTCAGGAAAATAAAAGCAAGAAAGAAGCACAGACCTGCGGTAGCATCGTTGCCGATCTGCCGCGATTCGGACAGGATGACTTGGGTTACGTTATCCGTGGTTCTGGAGTCGATCTTTCTCGTTGTTATCTCTGGTTCCTCGGCGCAGACGAAGACGACTACGGCAAGACTGAGGACTGGCAGCAATCGCCTCGTTGCTAACATGACGAACAACAGCGGCGATCGCTGCATCGAAGCTGCGCGTTCGTTCGTCTCGCATTGACATTACATTTTTTTTTTCTTTCTCAAATAACGCGCTTCTCGCCTCGAGCGCACGCGGACAAGCCGCAAAGAGCGATAAGCCAGCACGAAACGCGAGGTAGAGAAAATAAAGGGCTTGCCCTGTGCTTTTGACTTACCCGCTCGTTTCGTCGCGTTTTCGAGTCATTTCCTTCGCGGGAATCGCGGTCGTAGATCGTCTACGAAAGAGAAAAACTACGCGGTAACGATGCCGAGGACAGCGAAGCGTTTTTTTTCCAAAGTAAACACGCACGGAAATCGACTTTTCACTACGAGGAGCTAAGGCGAACGAACGAAGTTTGTTACCGCGCCGGTAATTGTGCGTCTCCGTCTGTTTACACGAAAGTACATTTAGACGTAAGTACCTGCCTCGTGCACAAGTCCATACCGCACTACTGTGCTGGCATTGGAGTCATCAGGTGTTTGTATTTTAGCAGCCGGACGACTCTACCAAGCCAGAGTGGCGGCCTCTAGAGGACCTTCACTCCAATATTTTAGAGTGTGACCGTATTAGCTCGGTAATCTGACGGTGGACCTCCTTTTATCGCATTTGATAAACACGACGAAACACTAGTTGTATTATTATCCGCCTCTAAAATGTGATATAAAAAGCGAACGGAGAGTATTTCCAACGAATATAACGTCATTTAATCGCGATGCGCTGATGGCGGAAGGTGTGCATCGATGTATGCTTATACGGTTCCATATGCGGCTGGATCGATAAAAATCATAACCTCTACGGAAGATTAAAGACTTTCTGCTCTTTTGGCGGCAGAAATATTGTACCGTGCGGGAGTGACGAGACGAAAGGGTTCTTATATGTTTTTAATGATTCAACATCATGTTTGTAAAGAATCTACAAAATGACTTTTACAATAAAATACATGGGAGAGTTAGTAATTTTATTATTTTTTGGATTACAGTAGTTATTATTAGTAGTTAACTTGTATTTATTTTTGTTTACATTGTTATATTGTAAGGCATTTCTTGCTTTGACAACCAATTTTGAAAACAATGCTTAATTCGTGCGAATATTTTGCAGCAATGCCTCATACTAGTAAATTTTGATGTCGATGCTATTTGCGCTTCAAAGATATTACAAACGTTATTCAAAAGTGACAATGTTGTATATACACTTGTACCTATTCAAGGAGTTAAGGACTTGGTTCGGGTGTACGAGGAAAATTCCGAAGAGGTTTGTCGATAAGACTGTGAAAATAATATAATGAAAAAAACTTGATTTATTTTATGCATGCTATTTAATAGAGTAACTTTTACATATTGTAGATAGAGTTTGTTATACTAATCAATTGTGGAGGTACAATAGATATCGTAGAGTTACTTCAGCCTGAAGAAAATGTTATCTTTTTTATTCTGGACAGTCATAGACCATATGATTTATGTAATATATATAATGAGAAACAAGTTCAGATTCTTGGAGATCCAGCTGTTGAAGAAGATATACCAGAATATAATGATGTGTTTAATGATGACTCGGTAAGTCAAATTAATTAGAGTGTATAAATTCTGGCGTAATATTTAATTTTGTATATTAAATATAATTTAGTCCGACGAGGATGAAGAAGATATTGTAGACGAAGAAGTTGAATCGAATCAAGCGAAAAGAAGACGATTAACCGAGGCTAAAATTTTAAAGAAAAAAGAAAAACGACAATGGGAAGAAAAAAGAGACGATATTCTTTTTAATTATACGCAATATAGCTACTATGGAAAATCAGTATGTCTTTGATATTTGATTTTCAAAATTTTACTCAACATTTTTTATAATAAAAAAATTCTAATCGTAGAGTGCTCTAGTAGCTTATGAAATGACATGGCAAATGTCAAGGGATAATTTAGATATGGTATGGTGGGCTATTATTGGAACCACTGAACAAACGATATTAAGTAAGATAGAATCTAGTACTAGTATTCTAGAATCTGGTAACCTGCAAGGACATGTTTCAAGATTAAGCCGTGCAACGGGTGGTGATATAGATGTACAGCAGTTGAGTGCAATTAAAATTACATATGATAAAGAGTATCCTTTTTCTTGTAAGATATCTTTTAACTTATTTTGTACAGTATATTCAATATATTCACTACTATTTATCCTTACATGAATGTTAAATAGCCTTCAATTAGCTTTATATCGTCATTGGTCAGTCGCAGATAGTATAAGACATTCAAATCCAACAGCTGTTTCTTTACGTCTCTGGTCAATTAAAGGAGAGCAAAGATTAAGGGAACTTTTGGCTGAAATGGGTCTTCCTCTTGCTCAGTCCAGGCAACGATTTTCCACAATGGATCTAAATCTAAGACAAGAATTTAAAGAAATGGTAGAAAAACTGGCTGATAAGTATAATGTTGGTAGTGTAGTTGGGGCTAGTTTTACATTACAATATGGATATCGATTCAAGTATTGCGCTTCTGATATTGTTTATGCCATGTTGGCTGTGTTGGAATCAACGGTAAGTATTATTTGCCAGTTTTATTAATAATCAATTACCTTAGCCTTACAATCGTGTTAAATAATAAATTTAAATCTTTAAGGAAAAAAGTAAGCTTTTCGCAGATAAATCTAATTTAAAAAATATATCTGAATAAAGAAAATGTTTTTCAAGTAGCATTAAAAAAATTCCAAATTTTCTTCAAATTATAAATACATTAAAATTTATTATTCGCAAACTGTTTTCCGAATATAATTTCATATTATTTTATGAAATTTATTAATATACTCAAAAATAAATTGAATATAAATTCGTAATATCGAAAAATTGTTAATAATAATCAAAGTGATTAATCTTTTTCTAAGATTTTATGGTATTTCTGATAATTCGTTGTCAATTTATAATACTAATCTGTTCCACAGTCTAAAGACAAATTACCACAACTTTGTTTCTTGGAGGCATCAGATTGTCTTTTGCGCACAAAAAAAGAAGTACTTGATAAAGGCATCGAAAGAGCCAAAAATATGCTTATACAAATCTTCAAAACAGCTAAAAATGTATTAGAGTTGAAGCAAGTAATAAATGCTGGTACATTTCTTTACATCACATTGTCGGATGGCATTCTGAATTCCCATTTATTTTCCCACCCACATGCACTTCTCATGTTAGCGCAATTTACTTTAAAAGCATATGTCGAGTCTTCAAGAAATAAGCGCGCAACTGCGTGGCCTCTTGTGGCTTCTGCCATTTATAGTGAAGAAGACGGAATGTGCCTTATCATTGGCATTCCACCTATATGTGAGGAACAACCAAAGAGGTGTAGTTTCTTTTATATAATTTAAATGATACATTTATATATTCAATAAATTTCACTCTGAAAATATCTTTTGGATAGTAGTTGCATTTATAGATGAGATGTTCAGGAAATATATGAAATTTATGTATACGAACGTGTATTTAATACGACAAAAATTCATACTGATTAAAAAATTAAAATTCATGCACAGCTCAAGAATAGTATTTAAAAATATTGGCAGAATAAAATTAGCAGACGTTTTCTCCAAGGTTCTTATTGTATATTAATAATTTTTTTTCTTAAAAATGATTCGAAAATCGAACTTTATTCTACAATTGATTAATTTATCGTTATAATGTTATACAATAAATGTAATAAGATCTAAATATGTAAAAATTGCAATGTTAAGGATAGTTTAATTTTTTTATTGTGCATATAAACATAATTATAGATATCATTCAGTTTATAAAATTTATGCATATTATTTGAAATAATTCAAATATTGTTAAAATTAAATTATGAAATCGTAGAAGTCATACAAGTTATTTATATTTTTAGTTAAACGCTGTTTTTCATCCCCTTTGTCCCTTATGTTCATTAACTTAATATTATTTTCTGCAAATGATAATTTTTTAATAAAATTGAATTCAATATGAATTACAATACTTTCCAGCTTATTTGGAAGAGCCTTTGAACAAGCAGCTAAAAATACAAATTCAGTTATAGAAGCTGACTATTTTGATGCTACAAGTAATAAATATATTTTCTTTTATATTGATTATTTTTTTAATATAATTTTTTAAATACAAATATATTTATATTAATATATTTACATAAATTATAATATTTTAATCACAAAAATATGCTTTCTTTTCTTTAGTTGCAAGACTGAAAATTGAAGATAGACCGAAATTCTTCGACGCTTTGGCAGCATTATTAGTATAATCAAAATTTCTAAGAGTATAAATTTTGTAAACAAAGGAAATTTTATCTTTAAACAATACCGAGTGAAAAATTATCATGTATCGTGTAGCATATTTTATAATCAGAATGACTAAAAGCGAAAATGAATGGAAGTTTCAATATAAAGCGACTTATTAATTAGAAAATCAATCAACTATTTATTGGTTATGGGGACCTCTAAACATAATGATAATTTTTTTCCGAATAAAACTAGACCTCTAATTTTTTTAATTTTAAATTCTTAAGTAGCAGTTTAAATGCTTATTTAATCATATTTGTATTATCCTGTGACATAATCTGACTAAGTGTCTAATTTTTTTGTAAATATATTAATGTAATTATGTTAAGGAGCAAAACTTCATTAAAGGGTATGCTTTGTAACAAAATATTATTTATGCTGACTGAACACGTTGTATAAGGTATTCTACATGCTACAATAAAATGCATATCTATTATTATTGATGAATTATTTATTTATGTCCAACTACAATATAAAAAAATCTTATATGTAAAATTATCTTATAAAAAGTACTTCTAATAAAAAGTGAAATTAAATATAAATATAAATATTATACATAATCTATTGATTTCTATATGTATTTAAAATTAGAATTAAGAACATTTTACATCGATGTATTTTTAGTGCATAAACTAAACGGAAACTTGAACAAAATTAAGAGCTTGACGTAGGACAAAATTTTAGTTATTGGATATTCATTTCTTCTTGATTTCTAATTTTACTTTCCCTCCAATCTACTGTGTGATACGCCTACAACAAATTCACGATCAACTCTTAATTACACCTTAATGTATCCACTTCCAACTCTACTTCTATTGTATCTATATGACTGCGTTGTATTAACAAATATATAAATTTGTTTTCCATTATTTTGGATTTCCCAAAAATATTTAGAGTTCTAAAAATATTTATTTTATTTTTATTTTATAAAAATTTAATTTATGAAAAGAAGTAAACGTTAAATCTAAAGAAAATACACTTTTCGAAATTTAGGTCGAACGCATTAATATAAAAAGTAATTCTCGCATATAAAAAAGTTTATATCAGATTTTACAACATGGTAATTTATGTAAATCACTTTTAATTCTTTTAATATTGTATTAAGTCCAAGTTACATTTCGTGTTTATGAAGAAAATTTTTCAATGAAATAACACAATGTATAATAAATTTACAAACGAACAATTTAATTAATCGAAAAAATCAATCAGAATAATTTATTTAATTTTATCCAAAGGCTTGTTTTGAACTCGAAGTTGTACGTTTTGTTTCTTGTATTCTTAATCAGTTAATTATTTATATATGTATTGGTGCTATAGATGGCAGATTTTATTAAAATGTGCATGTCTTAAAAAAATGAAAAAATCAAAAAGCACGTCTCTAAAAGACCTAAATATATTATTCAGATTGTACAAAATATTTGCACATTTATATTTTATTTTTGTTGTATGTCTCAAATTTTTTTAAAAACATTTTTCACAATCATTAAATCCTTTTATCCTTCTTACGAACTAAACGAAATCAGATTTTTTATTTTTGATATTAACGTGGCTACCATTTTTATAATTTGAATTTTCACAGAAATAGCAGATTCAAATGACTGTATTTCATCCAAATAAAATTTAAAAAATAAATAAGTGAATAAGCTACAATGATAAGTTATGATTAGTCTTAAGTTGGGAAACACGTTTTATAAATCTGTGTATTTTAAAATATTTATTGTTTTTTAAAATAAAATCTGTATTGTAATAGAAGTATGTACTTTTAGCTAGTTATTAAATCTACACTCATGAATTTGCAAATTTAATGTATAAATTCGCCAGAGAAAAAGAATTTAATATAAGCCATTGTACGAAAAATCATTGTTCAAATGATTTTCGTTTAATTTAAATTTTTTATGATGATTAATTTTATATAACATATTAAGTACGAATTTCAAGCTAAAAGTATTTATGCATATCGGGGAAAAAACGTGCATATTTTCACTCTATCACATAAAAAAGCATTATTATATACTAGGAGAAGACTCAGCGGTATTTTTTGTATTTTTTGTCTCTAGATATACACGACAAAATGATTTAAGTTTATATTTATGGGGTACGCATGAGCGGCTAAAATGCATCTAGTCAGATTTCACGGCTTTATGAACAGCGGCAATTTTGTTGGTTTGTAGCTTATTGCTCCTGTAGCCGTCGACGAACTGCTGTACAGAGTCAACCGTTATCTCGGCGCCATCCTCCATCACTGCATAAATCCCTCGAGGTATGTCGATCGCAGTCAGCAAAGGAACAGCGTCGTCCAGTCCAACGAATTCACGTAATATATCCGAGGTTTCACACTGCAAAGTTTCAATAATCGTTATTGAAATTGTTACTTGCTTGAACTTTGTTAAAAGAATTATAACTAAAATTCTAATGACGTTAAAGGTATTTATCTGCTGAGAGAAGAAAGTAAGGAATTTTAAATTTTTAAATAGACTGTTGTGTAAAGATAATAATCTTGGTAGAATCATGTCTCTGAAAGGAAGTTTCCTTCCTTTTCGAAATGCTGATTATTTAATAAACTCATATCGATAAGTTACGAAGAGCTAACAGTACAAAAATTAACATTGTAAAATTAAAAAACAAAATATCTTTAATAAAAATTTTCATCGTATACTTTATCGTTGAAATACAGTTATTATTACACATACATATACATACACACACACGCGCGCGCGCACGCGCACGCACGCATACACATTAAAGTAACCTTTTTATATCGACTAATGTAGAAAAATTGATAATTATCTTATGAAATTATAATGTGTATCTTCAAACTGTTACACGTACGCACTGGCGTTTAAAATCTTCAACTCATTATTTGCAACGTAATATCCGCAATACGAAGGTAGTGAAAATGTAATATTTTTAAATCTTAAAAAAAGGGCACACGCTTAAAAAACAAATTCACGTATACATAAAATGTTCACTCTGATACTTCCGAAATGAAATTCTAACGTAAACGCTTGAAATGTAATTGAAGCCTAATCATAACTCCTTCACGATCGTTCAATGTTATTACGTAAAATTGATTTACTTTTTCGACGCGCCACTTCAAGCTTGAAGTGCTTTCATCTTCACCGAACAAAGTCTTTATCATTAGCTAGAGAATTGCCGTTGTGCCGGCGAAAGAACACTCCTGGACTCGATCTTACACTATGAAATAAAAAACGAAGTGTCCCGTAGCTTACGTCTAAAGCGATGTAAAACTGTAGTGTGTCGTCTGGATCGTCGTAGTTGGGGTCGTAGTCCGGCCAGTCTCTTCTGTACATCTCGGCAGCGGGTAGGAGAACACTCTCGCCGAATTGTATCTCACAGTCTTCACCCTCTGAGTTTGCAAAAAGAAAAAGAAAAAGAAAAAGACGAGTATGAAAGACGTCGAATGAATAATATTTACCGTCATGCGTACTGTTCGAATGGGAACTCTCTCGCTTTACAGAGCGCAAGTCGCTTCTTCACTTACCGACAAACAGAATAATAGCCGGAGCATCGTGCAACGAAGTCGCGTACTTCTCCGTGAGGATGTTGACAACCCGACTCGTCCACGGGAAGTTCTGTTCGGGGCGCCATTAAACAAAAATCTTATTGTAAAATTTTGCACGTTACAATTATTTTGTTAAATCATTTCTCATTTATGTCGGCTTGCTACCAATGTCGGCTGTTAATGTGAAAAATATCGACGAAATGATTCCAATGTCATCTTGGATCATTACGTTTATAATTTATAAATGAGCAAGCAAAGGTACGGGTTCTCCTGTCTTTATAAGTTTTTTTCAATTAATTCACGTGCTGCAAAAAATGAGTTTTTATGCTAACGTTATTTTAATTATCCTGCTATCCGATAGTAGCTTAACAATATAATCTAACCAGTCTGTTGTCGGAATCCACGCTCATTTAATATTTAAAAGTTATTCGGAAAAAAAAATTCTAAGATTGTAATTACTTTTTATCGTTAGAAGTACTTTGACTTTAATTAACTTCAAGGGATATACGATTGAAGGTCGTCAAATATAAAATAAATACAAATATTTCATCCTCGCGGAAGACAAAGTATCGCCAACAAGAACATTGCATCCAAAACAAACCCCGGATAAATTTTTGTCTCGACTAGTGGGATTGAAAAGAAAATCAGAAACGAGGGGGAAAATGTAAAGAGCAATTCATACTAGACCCTCTGGATCTTCGAGAACCTCCGTGCGGCCCTCGAGCGTGATTATGTTGTCACGGGGATCAAGAATGACCAGTGTTGGAATGGCTTGGACGTCGAGAGCCCTTGCCAATTTCTGCCTCCTTTCTTCCTGTGCAAAGGGAATCCTCAGCCAAGGCATCGTGTCGGTGTAGGTTTTGTACGACTCGTCGCTTCTGCATACGACAGTGCGATTATAGTCTCACATTAAATATATTGCCATACATTTTCCTGCTTATTTTTCTTCCTATTTATTTAAATGCCAGTCACGTAAGAAGCGTTATTACATATACATAACAATCGATATTTAATTTATCGACGCAAGTAAATTGAAAAGCAAGTATTTGTATGCATTTTTATGCAAAACAACATTTCCATGTTTCAATGTGTCCAATTCTTCATTTAGCAAGAAATTTGATAAAAGCTACTTTTGTCGTGTTTTAGCAACTTCTTTTAGTTGCTGACTATGAGAAATCGCGAACTGGTTTACTAAAATGAGGATAATCAAATATAATATTTCTACAAATTCATATAGTAATGGAAATAAGAGGATCATCTAGATCAGCAATCCAATGCATTAAAGTACCTTTTATAAAAACTGCGAGAATGAATATCGGAAAAAAAGAAAGAAAAAGAAAAAAAAAAGAGAGAAAAAAAAAGAAAAAAAGAAAGAAAAAAAGAATTGTCTAAACGTGAAACCAAATAATTTAAATATCTTCTGATAAAACTATGTACACGATTGAAATAACGTATTGAAGTATTTTAGAAGGAATTAATAATCGATCGAACATCAAGAACGAATTAATAATTACAAAAATACATATAAATTTGACGTTATTATTTTCAATATCCCACTGAAAATCAATGACATATTTAACGAAACCACGTTAACTATGATTACATTTTTTAGTTCAATAAAATATTTTTGTTAAAAATATGTATGATTATCCAGCGTTTTAAAAAATTTGCCTGTATTTGATCGAATTCTGCAACAGGCATTATTCAAATAGAAACAATTTATCACGGATCATAAAAGATTTAAGGACTTGCTTTTTTTAATTCTTTGAAAAATTTTTTATATACGACAGAGAATTTTATATCTCTTATTAGATTTTATTCAAGTACATTTTCCCATGTAGATTCTCATCAATACAAAAGATTTCACATTAGAAATCGCAAAAGTAATCATTGCTTTATTATTTTCAACAAAGTTAAATTTTTGAATGTATAATACTTTTTACGAATTTAATAATATTTAATTACTAAATTAGTTCAACAAAAGAAATTTCTACTTGATATTCATAATATTTTGTCATCATATATCTTAATGCAAAATATCAGAATACACTCGTCGGTGCAATAATTAAAATTTCTTTGAAACCGATCTGACAATTATAAACAATGTTACTAGAACATAATGAAATTTCACTCAAACGATTTGGAAATTATAAAATTTTTTATTTTATTATAATTCTTATTTTTTATTTATGTTTGTAAATGATAAATAAATCTATATGAAATTACAATTTCCTATAGAAATGTAACTAATACGTCTCCGTACGTACAGAAAAATACTTCTAGAAAATTCTTTTGTGATAGAATGTTGCATTGTTTCAACGTTGGAATTTTAAGTGCGCTAGACTATGAACGATCGATTCAATCTTTACCTTATCCACTTCAACAAAAGTTTATTCATGATCGGATATGTCTAAAAGTAAAGAGGTAGTAGTTTCATGCTCACTTATTTATTTTCTTTTTCATTTCTTTCTCATGAATACAAGTTGGAACTTTTTACTTACAATTTATGTTTCGTTGGTTATATACGTATATACGTATTATGCATATAAGAGAGATAAACACAGAATTCTTCTTTCTACATTTTCTTAAATTTTCCGCAGTTTAAAATTCGACAACGTATTAAAAAATACTTCGTTCTTTAATCATCATTCTCAGCTGTTTTGTGTACAAATTAATTCACCAGTTTACGCTTTCGTACCAAATATAACAATAATCTGTTCATCTTCAAGATGAATGAGAATCTCGAATTTTCTGCTCCAGAAAAAATCTGCGTATTATTTACGCTTTCAACAAAGTCGACCATTCGTTAGGTACTATAAAAAGACTTCGACCTCTTGTATACCATTTCACTAAAGGAAATTTCTTTATATCTATTTTTAGTGGAACAAAAGTTTCATTATCAGAAAACTACACAGTCTCTTCAATTTCTTTTTACATTTCAGATACATGCTTGAAACTAAAGTATTGTAAAGTATTTTTAGATTCTTTTAAATTTATTTCTATACTTATGCACCGATGCACTTTGGAAATTCATTGTTTATGGTTTTCAATATTGAAAAATAGTTTTCTTTTATACACATAAAATGTTTTAGACATTTCGAAATTCATTACTAAAATCAATTTTGAATAAAAAACGAGCAAATGATATCGAATTATGATATGAAATAAGCACTTAATATTTTTCCTTGTACCTATGAATTGTATTTTATATATATTTATAAAAAATAGATTATATTTATAATACATAGTTGTACTGTAAAAATATTGATTTTTTTAATGAGGTACGATACAATGTTACATGGTTCCTTTATCTTTTAATTGAAATATAATATCACGCATTTAGAAAATTCTGAAGTTATCCAATTAGTTTTATCAATACGTATTTGAAAAATATATATCGCAGAATAGTTGAATAAGTTAATGGAAGCATCGTTATTATAAAGTGATAATTTTTTAATCTAAAAGTTAATCTAAAAGTCATATTATGTGTCAATGGTATAGATGCAATTGACAAGAAATTGTTTAATTTATATATTTAGTAATGCACAAGTACTTATTTAATTAAAGTTTTTAAACAAACTTTGCAAGATTTTCTTTTTGAGATCCATACATACATACATATATATATATACATATATATATATATATATGTATATATATATATATATATTATAAGTACATAAACTTAATCATTGATACGCCAAAGTTCGATACAAGCGTTATTACTTTTGAAGTACCTACACTTGCAAGTCAAATAGCAATTCCAACGGTTTACTCTTATCGCACTTTCGATTCGATTAATCGGGCGGCTTCTCGGCTTTACTATCGAGACAGATACGACTTTGCAAGTGGACATATAAAAGCGAATAGCGCGGCATGCCTTTACTCGATAAGAATTCCGAGAAGAAGCGGAAGTGTACGATCTCTCACAATGACGCAGACGTTCGCTCGTAGAATCGTGGAAGGCAAACGAGAAATTATACTTTGAAGATATTACCTCGCATTTCCCTCGACTTAGGCCAACAGCCTCTAACCTATGGGTTAGAGCCTGAAGCTCGTTAACCTCGCTTCCCCTAGTTCCGTAAAACTTTCGGGATATTTTGGGGAAGCTCGTTATTTATTTTTCTTTATATGTACAATTTAGCCGCTTCCCTCGAGCATAGCCTTATAAGGACGGACTAAATTAACCATTATCCGCGAGCTCATTATGTAGCGACGTGTGGATAATCCAACCGCGTTATCCCCCTCAGCTTATAAACATAGTTGTTCTCATCCAACATAATTTTACGCTCGATTACGAGTAATTGCCTTGCCTCTGTAAATTCTTACAGTCTGAGCCTGTCTCTCTTGTGGGCGAAATCAAAGTGATAAGAGTATTCGTCTTATCCTTTGTCAAATTTGTGACGATTTTAAACCAGAGTTTTATCCCTAACTCCAAACACATTTATGCTAAAATTACACGTTACTTATTGACTGTGGCGAGTCTTCGATTATCGACTTACCTATCCGAGCTGACGAAAATTACTTCGAAATTGTGACCCCTTTCGCAAATTCGGTGATACGTTTCGATCAACTGCGGTGTAAAGGCCTTACAAGGTGGGCACTGCGAAACAAAATTTATCTCATAAAACAAAAATTATTTTAATGAAAATTACAAAAAGTAACGCGCGCGTATAAATATTTGTTTGACAATCAGATTTGAATTTAATTTGCACAACGATATTATTGGAAGAAAGAGTAATAAAAAATCGGATTGTGAAAAGTTACATTTAAAAAATATAGATTGTATAACAAATTTTTAATCTAAACTTTCAGTCTAAGAGTTTCGTAGGAGACTAATTTCTCTCTTACTGTAAATTTTGTTACCATACAATTTGTTATTAAGTGCAATAAATAAATGTTGACAAAAACCAGTTTTATAGACTAGAATCTATAATTGAGTTATTTGTTTTATATTTCGTTTCTGGATATTAAATAATTGAGAATTCATATATAATATCGACTTATATATGAACTTGAAAATTTTTCATTAAATATGTTTGATATTATTCAGGTGAAATACTTTACAAGAAGCTAATATTATTAAATCTTGATAGAAATTTGTTGGCATAAAGTGTAAAAAATTTTAATACAAAAATTAATTTAAAGTTTCTTCACGATTTATCCATTGCATTTAAAAGTATTAAATAAGATTTTCATAAAAATTCAACATATTTTTCTTAAACTTTCATTAAATTTTCAATTCAAACTCTATATTCTAAGAGACCAAATGAACTTTTTATAACTGATAGATCCTGTTTATAATAACAATGCTACCAATTAAATAAAACTTCAATTGACAACGCATTTCCACCTTTCGAAATTAATAAATAAGAATTGAAAAAATTCTAGGGCAAAAAAACATTTAGAAACGAATGAACGTATTAGGAAAGTGAAGTAAAAATCTAATACCCACCCAATGCGCACTGAAATAGACACCCTTGTAACAATGTCTCAGTTCCTCGTGCAGCATCGGCTCATTACTATCACGGCCCCCGCACGACAGCAATGGACCATCCTCTAGTGTGGCCTTCGGATGGGGCGGTTTCCAAGGGAAACTCAAACCTGCTGAATCGGCCAGGGCCCGTTCCACACCACCCCTCGTCAATACCGAGCCGTCGCAGCCTTCCAGTAAGATTAGCGTTGGTACTCCTGCCTTTATTCGGTACCTCCGCGTCAGTTTTGTCTACAGATATAACCGGAAGCAAAAAAATAACGTTAGGGTACAATTTCTTTTAGAAAAAGTCATCGTTTCACGAAGAAACGGAAATGGATAGATAGAAAGAGTCAGGGGGAGAGAGAGAGAGAGAGAGAGAGAGAGAGAGAGAGAGAGAGAGAGAGAGAGAGCGGAAGAGTTAAAGTTTAGTAACCATAAAACGTGAATTTTTGGAGTATCATATCAGAACATAGATGACTTAATTTAATTTTTGAATATGACTTGTTTTTATGGGATAAGAGTTCACACATTTTGCATAATTTCACTTTTAATAACGTTATAAATCGCTACAAGTTTTACCATAAGGAAAAAAAATTCTTTTCGCTTATTTCTTAATAGTAGAAACAGATCAAAATAAGATTCAGTTTCTAAATTTTTAAGTATATTTACCCCGATAAGTCATTAGTATGAAAATTTAAATCTATTATGGTTATAAAATAACATAAATTACTTGAAATAAAGGGAAATACTTAACAAACTTTCTATTGAGGTCTTTATGAAGTTCTTTTCATTTACGTCCTTTTGAAATTTATCAAAATACAGTAAATTACGAATAAATTATGAATAAATTATGCAAAGTACATAGTAATAAGAGTGGGCCTCTTTTAAAAGAGTCAACTAACTTCGTAGCCCTTAAAATTGACTCTGGACTTCGCTTAAAGCGATGTCCCATTTTATGATATTTAGATAGCACATTTCGGCTAAGAGCTTCGTCTTTGTAGTTGACGCAGACTCGGTCTACTTGCTTTTAGGACTACGTACCTGATTTTAATAACAGAAAGACAAATAATACAAGAGAACCCCAGCATGGAGATTTCAATCTCTGCCTCTCAAGGCGGCAACGGATAGCTAAGGTTGTTTTTTTTAACTTTCTTGACTTTTTCTTCAAGGTTTCACATGGTTTTATTATTTTGACTATATGAGTTCGTGTTAGTGATCTTCCTCTATCTAAGCAATGAGAAACTTGAAAAGAGTAATTTACCCTTATGAAAGAAATGGAGTTGTGCCTACTTTTTTCTTTTGTAATGTATTTTATAAAAATCTTTATAAACAATCTTTAAACTTTATATTAGTGTCCAATTGAGAAGATATGAAAATAAAAATTAAAAAGCGGCGTTGGGATTTTATATTTACATATATTGTCCATCAAAAAATCCACGTAGATAATATAAAAGAAGCTTAGCATTCAGTTAACATTTATATAGGATTAACTTATTTATACGACTAGTAACGTTAACCATAAGTAATAAAAAATATTCATAATAATTTTATTTCGTGTTGTATACACTAGTCGAATAGTAGGAGCATTCGGCAGTATTGAGTGCTTTCGATGAACGAAATTTTATCGAGATTCTAATTACTGTTCTCTTGAGATGCATAGAAATGTAAGTACTAATAATAAAACTAGTAAAATTAAAAGAACTAAAAATGAAATTGAGGTGAAATGTGTGCCATGAATTATTAATTCAAGAATTTAATTTTAAAGATATACTCGCTGTCTTTGTTAGAGATTACTTTTAGTGGCACTTTTCCCCAAATCAAACTATTTGTCTAAAATTAAAGGCATTAAAAGGATTACCAATACGTGTGTGTTTCGTAAATAATTATATGTCGTTTTAATTAGATTATTAGATTAGATATGTTGCGTATTCGTTTTTTCTTACGTCTGGAGAAAAAATTTCATGAATATAATCCGGAAGAAAACGAATCGTCATTTATATTACTCTAAGCCGTCAACATATTGGTATCTTTTCGATACCCGCATCAACTGCTAATTACATCGATTGCTTTTTCGACCCTCTTCTGCATCGTACTCTACCAAGCTCTAGCATTAAATTTTAACTAGTTTAGTTTCAGTTGACATCGAGAATACGCAATTTATGCGAAGTCTAACCCGAAGGGGTCTGGTGATACAGTTAGGAGTAAGGAAAACTCGTTTCCTTGGTAAAAGCTTGCTACTCGCTTACTACACGCCCTACACACGAATATTACACGTTTTTTCATATGGAACGGTGCACTTTCTTGACGGATGATTCTTCCTTCTGTCTCTTACTTCATATAAGGTGAGCAGGGATTGATCGCCAAGTACTTCCCTGTTCTATCTTTTAAATTATTTTATTTGTCAGGCTATTTATACTTGATAAAAATATAGGATTGTGCGAAAACTCGTTTCTATAAAGGAACCGTATTCTCTGAGACTAAAAATAGAGCGATACTTATTTTAATATTATTACTGTTGTTATATTTACATTGTAATACACAACACGATTGTCGAAGTATTTGTTGAACAATAATATAGAGAAACGGAAAACAAATTGGACAGATGCAATTTTTATGTGTATAAACTTTTAAAGTTTATTTTATAAATTATTTTTTCAAGGCAACCTTTGTAAATTTTATTATATTAAAAGTAAAAACTGTAGTTATAGAGTAAAAAGCAAGAAATTTTCTTACATATTTATGTACAAAGTCTTACAAATAAAAATCGAATGAAACATAGCGATAGTAAAACTTTTATTTTGAATATTCGAGGCGATTGAATGTATTAAAAGATACATTTGTTTTTAAATAATGAATGAACAATGAAATCAGATAATCATTTTATTTATGCTATTGAATAAACCTTGATATAAAATTAATAATCGAGCGTTCTCTTATTTTGTGAAAAAGTTAATTATGGTGTCACAATACATATTGGGATATATTTTTGGGAACACACGTATCACAAACACAGATGTGAAAAGGACAGAGATGAACTACAGGGTTAATTATTAAAGTCAACGCTTGATACCGGATCTGCTTTCTCTTCTTCTTACGAGTGGTTGCCTGCGTTTCTGATTGCGAACATATATATATATATATATATATATATATATAAGTTCGGCACCGATCTTTGTCTACCCTTTCCAGTTTCTCTCCCTCCACCACATTCACACTCTTGAATCTCTCGGTTGGCTACCATTGGGCATGCAATAGTGACGCTTCGCGAAGCACGCGACAAGGGAGAACGACAGAATTTTTTATGTTGAAAGTGTTATTCAGTATTGCGCACCCGCGCTTCAAAACAGCCGCACAGTGAGAGAAAAAGAGTGCGACAAAGAATGTAAGCGATGTAAAAAGAGAAAAAGTAAATAATACACGCTGAAGATGTAAGAGGTGTTTTTGCTTTGACAAAGGGAGGAAGGAACGTAAGAGAGAGAGAGAGAGAGAGAGAGAGAGAGAGAGATGTAACGAGCAGATGTTACTAGAAAATTAAAATGAAAATGATACGAAAGAGAAATAAGACATAAGCGAAAGAGATTTTTTAGTCGGATAACTTTACCATTTGTTTTTAACGCGCGTATGCGTAAGCATTGATAGCACGCAAGACCCGAACAAATGTGCGCGTGAATGTGAAAGCACGTGTTTGTACATTTATTTTATTTCGCTTTTCCCTGGAGTGACTGCATTGTTAATGGTTATAAATAATGCATATATCTTTAAGATTATACACCTAGTACAGAAGAGTTTTGTTAAATCTGTAACGAATGAAACATTTTCTGGAAAAAACTGACGCGTTAACAATAGATTCCAATTTCACTTTATTTATTTATTTTATGTCATTAATGCAAAAATATGCTTTATATCGAAATCATGTTTTCCTTCATGGACTTAGATCATAATATATTTAGAAATAATTTGCCGTTCTAAAAAGTGAAAATTTATACTAAATTTTCTTAAATTGCGCATTTTAAAAATACGTAAAAATTAGGGAAGAAACGAAATAAAAAGTTTAAAATTCTCAATTGTTCAGTTAAATTTATGTGGGTATTTTTTTGATTTATTAAACTGTTGCCTATGTTAATATTTACAATTGTTCGTTCTGATAATAGAAATATCCTATTTGATAACAGTCATAGGATTGAATTTTCTTAAAAAGTAGCTTTAATATATATTTTCATGTTTAGAAAGATAAGGAATTAATGACCAAAGCATCTTAATCGTTTGTCTGCTCTTCTAGAATAGAAAATAGAAAGAAAATTAATTTATGAAACAGATAATGGTTTAAAACGATAATTTTTGAATATTATTAGAAAGACTACATATATCTTGTATAAACGGAAAATTTTTAACTCAAAAAACAAAAAAAAAGAACAAAAAATAATTTAATGAACGCAATAGCTAAGCGAAACGCAGCTTTTTCCAGAAAGCTAAGCAATTTGAAAGTGCAGATTGTTTTAAACCATTTGCTCTAAATTTGCATTGATGGTTCAGGATGTTCTTTATACAAGTTAATTTTTTCTTTTAACATTTAATTCACCCGAGTCTGCTTGAATTCTCCTATATTACTAAAATTTATATAGCTTTTTTAATTCTGTAGCACTTTTTATGATTTTTATACATATATGTATATGTCGCAAAAGATACTTTTCTGCATATTTCTATAGTGTGAAATATGAGGATATCTGTATACCTAAAAGGGCTCATGTATATTTTTCTTGATTTTCATAAGTTCTTGATTTTCATTAAACAACTATTAAAAAGTATAGTATGACTAATTTGTTTAATCTGGTTGATAAATTACAATCATTAAATTAAATTACACGTTACTTTTTTGTATGCAGATTACGGTAAATTCAGAAATATTCTCCAATAATTATGTACGGAATGTTGTTCAATTTTAAAAGTTATACATGATGTGCTATTAAATGTAATCAGAACTATTTCTTAACTTTCAAACGGACTGCATACAGGTAAATTAATGGATAATCTAAATGAAAATGCTGTAAGTATATTTTCAAATAAAAGAGTAGAAATAAATGAGGGTGGCAAAAGTAACGAGATGTATTCAAGAGACCTGTCTGGAGCAAATAATCTTTTCATCATCGGCTTTTATAGTAGCCGACCTGAGTCACACTAGAACAGTGGCTGTAGAGAGATCAAGGACGCAAAATGGTAAGGGTGTAAAAGTCAAATGCTTCGATATAGAACTTCCGGATAAAAATGACATTACTACTGGGCGTATCTTGTTATTTTGGAACGAAAAATTTGATTTCTGAACGATTTCATCTCACTCTATCTCCCTTTCTCACTCTCTCGCGATCTTCGCTCTTACCCCCTCGCTCGCCCTATTATTAGTTCCTTTTCAATCGCGTGCAGAGTCCTCTCATAAATCTGATTTGTTACCGCTGATGCAGTAGTAAGCTTTTGCCATTCCAAAGATAAATTGGTCTAAATCGATTTCGATTTACGTACAGGGTAAGATCGAGCTACTTTTGAAATACTTAGAGCAATTCAATTACGAAAATTGATTGCAGTAAAAGTTGAGTTATCAGTAAAAGAACATAATTTGAATACGAAGAAATATTTCCTTAAAAAATATGCAATTTAAACTTTGACAGTTGACTTGATTGACATTTATTTTCCAAATTAAAAAGCAAAAATCAAACCAAAACTTTTGGAAGTATAAATTTAAAATTGCATAAATAAAAAATGATACAATTTATCTGATGATGTAGCGAATAAAATTTTCGAAGCTGCTAAAATTATCGTTTAAATGCATGGATTTGCATTCATATTATGTATTATTCAAAGGATAAGCGATGTTGAAGTAGGAAACACTTAATTCTTTCATTTTAAAATTGTTTTGTAAATAATATCCTATAAAGATAAAAGAATAAATTACAAATATAATATCTTTAAATGTAAATATAACTTTTTATCAAAACTCTTTACATTTAAATAAAAATATCGATTTAATACATCAGTTTGTAATCATTTAATCTAAATCCAGAAACATGAAATTGTAAAATTCACGTACTGTTGGTTTTTCAAAATAGCATAAAAAATACGAGATTTATAAATATAGATATATGTATTAAATATTTACATAATCACGAATAAATATTACATTAATGCTTTGAAAATTATTATGTGTGAACAACTCCTTACAATTATCTTATATTGCATCATTTGGAATTTTTTTTACTTTCGACGTTTACATAAAAATTACGAGCAATTATTATAATCCCATTAAAAAGACGTAATACTCAAGAGGCTACGAATTAATGAAAAAGATTAAACTTCCCCATTTCATTTGCGTTTATAAGTTTGCCACAAGATAAATACTTAAAAAGAACACATTTCAAATAAAACTCTACATCGCTAAATGCTTTCAAATCAATTCCATTTATTATATGTATAATTTTTTACGTATGCTAGTAACTACGGACTAACGTAGCTTTCCTTTAACAACCCCAAGACAAAATAAAACAGCTTATAAATGATGATATGTGTAATGATTAAAATTAAAGCCGACAGTGAGTAGAAAAACGTTTGATGGATAGTATATATAGTTCGCGCGTATTGCGAAAGAAACTCGTACAAAAAAATATTGATAAAATGAGCCATATATAGTAAACGCACTCCCATGAAACAGGCGTATAAGGTTTCCGCAATGCCATCGACAGCTCTCTCTCTCTCTCTTTCTCTTCACCCTCGCTCGCACGTCTGGATGTTTCTCTCGAGTGACTATGTACAAGTTTTCCTTCCTTCACCATGACGGAGATGGATTGTCCATGTAAGCGCATGCGTACGTGTATGAGCGCGGCAACACCCCGTAGCTATGCACCAGACTCTGAAGGACCCGCACACACGTACAGGGGCAAGAGGAGACTGATGGGCCACGTCTCATGGAAGCTACTAAAAACCCATTATTCCGAGAACGTAAACCTGTGCGAGATCTTCATATAAACCAGACCAGCTAAAATTTTCTATTCCGTAAATGGTTGTTTTTCGATATAGTGCTGCTGAGTAAATAAGCAAGGCTTTGAAATTTCTCTAAGTGTAGTTGAAACTGGTCTTTGGATCGTTACATGCTTAATAAAATAAATGTTAGATTACAGATGATGTTTGAGAAGCGAGTCCGTGGAATAAATCCTATATGTAGTCAAGCATCTCGTAAATTAATATAAGTTTTCAGGTTCATAAAAGGACTGCTTAAACTTTTGATGAAATAGAAACTAGTTATGCTATGTAAGAAACTTCGATTTATTGCAAATCCATAAAATAGGCAGCAAAAAACCAACCCAATTTTTATTATTTACTCAAAAAGTATTTTATAAAATAAAATTGCTAAATGAATACGGAATAGTTCATAAATATCCCGGTAAAATATACTAATGTTATATATCATGTAGTTGACTCGCACTTAAGTAGAAATATTTCTATGAAGAAATATTGTTTCCGGTATATTATAGTGATTTAAAACCTTCAATAGCCAAGGTTGTGTAGAGTGCTTTACAGATTTACGTATTGCTACTAGAATACTGCAGACATCAAATCAGCATAAGCATGCTGAGATAAATGCAACCAATTCCAGTAGCAGACCTTATATTTATTTACTTCTTTACCTTTTTCCGCTTTTACTTGTACCGCTCCTAGACATTGCATTTTAAACAGCCTTACGCATCGTTATTGCAAATTTACGTACAGTACATTTTTAGTATTGGATAAATGCCTTAACAGGCTTATGCTATTCGTATAACTAAGGTCTTCATGTGTTATTCGTACTTATAATTCGCTTGTGATATCTTGGATATCTTGTATATTTTTATGTTTGCTTAAATTTAATCTTAAACTACAAATAAAGAAATTGAAGTAATTGACATATAATCTTTGAAATAAACAGGTGTCTGGTAGAATTGCAATTAAATGTAAAACGTTAATAAATGTTAATTGTTTATCTTAATATTATCCTTTATAATATAATTCAAATACTTTTTCCATTTTTCTTCAAATTCATCCAAGTCGAAGTATTTACATTGTTATTACGTGGTAAATGTTACGGCATTGTAATAAAAGGTTGTATAATTGTAAAACATGATCTATAATAATAATTTAACAGTGTAATGAATTGATAATACAAACAGAACTGTAGAGATAATTCTTTGAATGCAGTAAAAGCTTATTTTTAAATATGTGACATTTTTAAATTATATATGTAATATACTATTAACCAAAATGAGTCACTGGAAAATAAAATTATAATGCTACTATTTTTGTAAATGCAAAGTATACATTATTTTTCATCTTTTTTGTATAAAACTACGTAGTCAATTGTCTATAAAACAGTTTTAGCTAAATATCATCAATTATTGTAGCTATTATTATTATTATTACAATTAATTATTTTATTATTAAATTTCTGTAACTCCCTAGATAGTGGCTAATATCCATCTAATACGTGTCTTATGTACTTAGGTACACCCTATGCTTCTCTGGGGTAGTCAGTTTGTCATAAAGCTCATGTATTTGTCTTGCCCATGGAAGGTCTTTCTCGTCTTTATTTCCTACTTTCGATATTATTCGGTATAATGTATATTGTAGCCACATGATTAATTTTAATCGAAGCAAAGTAATTTTTTATCATGTGGCAAGAAATACAGTAGTCTGGATTTCTCTATTCTATATATCTTTCATGAATGTGCATAATAATTTTTAAAGAATTCTCACTTTATAATTTTTCAAGAATAACTGAAATCTTAATAGTCCTGCCTTAATAATCTGCCAGTAACATACACGTGTGTTAATAGAAATTGATTTTGCGTTAATTTATATTTTTCTTTATTTTCACTGCCTGTTATTATATTAAAGTGCATTCACGTAATATACGTTTTTAAAGAATTTATTGGAAAACTGTAAGTTATTCGTAATTCTTACGATATAGTTCAAAATTATCAATGATCATATATTTAGCTATATTATCATGACACCCTTTTAGTACCAAACCTCGTTCATTCAATATGCTACAATATGCGCAAAATACTTATTATGAAAAATAGATTAATCTGTGGCAAATAAAATAGAGAGCCTTGTTACCTCTTACCTCTTTATTACGAGGCGTTTAAACAGGTAATTGCGTTCAATATCAAGTGTGATTCGTTCAAATCGGGGCACTCGATAGAAAAGTGCACATCATACTCTTGAGGTTCGAAAAAGAAAATAATAAATGGAACGCGTACGTGTATAAAAGCTTGTTTGTATCGAATGGAACAAGCTATTGTCACTTTTTTGGGGTAACTTTTTGCTTCGAGTGCGTATCCTTGGCAACGACGTTGGGCCAGCTGTTCGCACCTTCGAAGTATAATAGCAATAAGAGGCTTTGTCGCGAATTTAAGCCTTTAGACTTTTCAATTTTATTGTTATTTTTTGTGCGATGAATTATGATGCAGTTTTCTTTTAAAAAGTCTAATGAAGAATATATCAATGAATAAAAGTTGTCGATTGCTTTGATAAACAAGATAGACAACAAATTATTGCAAAAAATTTCTATGAGTATTTCAGCCATGTTTTTTATATAGATTCGTACATGACGCGCTAAAACTTATTGGCTAAGTGATTTATCAATAAATAAATTGATATTCAACATAAAGCTTATTCAAGAACGGTCACAGATATATATATAAAATTGTTCTCTGTATATAATTAGATAGATCAAGTTATCGATGCAAATGGTACATAATTATTAATATTTAATTGCTTTGTACACAACAGTATATAAGATTAATAATTATTCGAAGAAGTTTTAATTACATCAACGTAAGTATTTATACTGCATTAATGTGTGCAAGTTTGATTATAATAATAAATTTATTATATTCTTCTTGCATTGATGAAGTAATCAAAAAATTCAAGATCACAAGAAAATCTATAAAGAAGTAAAAGCATCATTAAGTGTAACAATTATTATTTATGCATTAAAATCTAATTGCACGTATCTTTTGACGGTAACGTCAATAAACGTAGAATGACACTTGAGAGAAGCCATTATAAGAGTTTTTGCAATGTTACATAATAAGAATAAATGTATCTTTTAATAACAAAATTTTTTTACTTATTATAAATCTGATAATTGATAGTAGTTTTTATATTAACATAATACGTTTTCGTATAAGGCGCTTCTATGAATCAATTTATACATTGAGAATTACGTATTTACGAAAATGTGTAAAAGTATAAATTCTTCAAATAATCATTAAGGACAAATTCGTTGTCAGTGTCCCTGAATATATAAAATTTGTATACCTAAATCTAGTAAAATATTATACATGAGCATTAATTTTTCAGAAAAATCTGAAATAAAATTTAGCTGTTCACGACATTTTAGTCGCAATTTATTAAAACATAGACTCTCAATAACAAAATTCTATGTTTTATGTTATACGCTTTTAATCATAATCATTAAAGCACAATAATTGAAAAAGTAGTTTTTTTATTGAAAATTCGTATGCAGTCAATAGAAAAATGCCTCTACGTACGCAAAATAAATTCCTATTGTATTATTGGTCATTTTAACAGTAGATGCGTTTTTAAATCAGAAATATTTGTTAATAATCATGTTAAGATTTATTTTCTCACTGTAAATAATGAATATTTAAAGAAAAACTATTTTTCACATTAGTTTTGAACTTGAAAATAAAATAATCGTTTTTAAGAGAATTAAATTAATAATACTGAGACAATTTGAGTTTCAGCTTCTTGCTAAATGCAAGCTCTGCTCAGAATAATTTGCTTGCTTGTTTCACCTTCGCATAAATCAATTGTATTCTATTCTTACCACCAATTTAGAACGTTAAAACAAAAGAAGAAAGCCTTTCAATCAATAATTGCCGAATAAATATTAACGAACAAAAATATTCACTAAAGAATTACATAGAACAACTAGTCATGAGAGAAAGATAAAAGGCTTAGATACAAGAATACGAATCAGTACTTACACAAGAACTTGTCGTAGGACAAAATAAAGAAAAAATTGCGGATGATTTAGTATTCAAAAGTGTATAAATGAATGCTTCCGAAGGACAATTAAAAAATCTGCATCTCTTTAATTAATAACACGTAGATCCTTTCTCTCTCTCTCTCTCTCTCTCTCTCTCTCTCTCTCTCTCTCTCTCTCTCTATCTTTCTTTCCTTTTCTTTTGCATAAGTTAAGGCGAGGGTAAACGATTTAAGGAACTTTTTCCTAAACGAAGCGAAGACAAAGTAAAATTCTAAGGAAATACAAAATGGGGTGGTAGAAATATTTTTCAAGTCCGCATACTATGCATCGCGTACTCTCGAGAAGTAAGAAAGAAAGGTACCAGCCGCGAAATATGTGGGTTGTCGCTAGCGCAGCTCACTTTTGTCGAATGCAATTCACCCTCTGGGCCTCTTTTCAGCTTTCCCAGCATCGCATTTCACAGTCGGAGTCGTTGAATAGTCAGTAATACGCGAATAAAGTCGTTCTCGCGAGTCGTATTAACATTAAGATTGCGGAAAGCGAAGTAAACCTAATCCATTCGATGAAAGACCTTAAGAGAGGGGTGAAAGACCCTGGAAAATATCAAACGGAACGGCGCTTTTTCTGTGTTTCAGTCACTGTACTTTAAGAAGCCGGTATACCATTAATCATTTCACTACTACTTTGCATTAGTATTGCTTCAAGTGTTTAGCGCAAATTACTCTTTCTCCTTGTCGAAACTGGCGATCGTTGAATTTTTCAATGGTTACATTCTCATTTACAGAGAATTTCATCCACATTCTTCAACTTTGAACGAGACATCTACATAACGTATCCTTTGTTTCTTATTTAACGACAGTTTCTTAATTACGAGTACGCTTTATGAATTAATTAATAAATATTGTACACAAATGAGCAGTTGTACGATATCTAATATCCACATTCTTAGGATCAAGGGCTCATTTAATTTTAAAAATTCGAGTGATAATGTTACATAACTTTACAAACATTAGTATTCGCGTAAATTCTTGACGTGAAAATCGTCATCTTATCTTCTTAATTTCAGAACTAAATTTACGATAGAAATTGCCCGAAGATTCGTTTCCACCGCTTCATATTGCGCCCTTCATATTGCGGCTTATAACTGACGTGGACCACATTTCCCAATTTCCTGTCGCAAATCCAATTTAGCTTACAAGTTAAGCTTCTCTTTACTCGCATTTCCTCTTACCTATCCGCCAAATCTAGTATATGATCCAGCCATCCTTGCACAGATAAGATACTCTCGCAACCTTTTGCAAGCATAAAAGTAATTAAAATATTTACACTCTCATCGGACGAGACATCGTTGGTAATCGGGTGATAAAATCTTACGCCGGTAAGTTGGAACGCTGTGCTCCAATCCAATGTAGAAATTATGCAAGCAGGAGCGACGTCGATCGGAGAGTCCAGCGCTGACTCTTCGCGTCCTCGGTTCTGCTTCCTTTTTCACGTACATTTCATGCTGCCAAATCGAATTTTGTTTTCGAGTTCGAGCGCCCGACCTTGAAATTCCCCGCAGAGTTTAAATCTTAATTTTCTTCTTATCTGCCTCTGTCGGGATCGCATAAAGGCGCGCGCGCGCGCGCGAGAGAGAGAGAGAGAGAGAGAGAGAGAGAGAGGCCAGAGCCCCCGCGCTGGCGTATATATACCCATAGTCATAAATTCGACGGAGGGCGTTTGCGCGAGGGCAGAAATTATATGGAGCACGTGGCACAGACATTACATACACAAGCGTACCAACGCACGTAGTTGTATACGTACACGGCGTTCACGCCGAGGGGAGTACTTTTATTGTCCCTGGGCTGCAGCGACGGCTTCGCGTTTTTAGCACGTCTGACTTTCCGGCGCGTTAGGGGCTAACGTAGAAAAAACGCGCGTGCGTTTTTCCCTTTTCCACTTTCTTCCTTCTCTATCGATGTGTTCCTCTCCCCTTTCGATCCTTCCTTTGTTTTCCGCGTCAACCCCCAGGAGCTCGTCGCGCGATCGGAATACGTACGCACGCGCTCTTCCATCTCTTTACAGGTATTTCGCTCGCGTTCGGCAGTTGGAGAAATGCGACTTCTGGAGATATTACTCGCATGCGGAGTCATCAGGGGAGAAACAGAAAGGAGAGTAATTCCGGGTCCCTTGCTCGTAAAAGGGAAATTCTCTGCACTCGATTAGTCCCTCGGCAACAAGAAAGTCGTACCCGATAAGTTTTGCGAGTAAGAACTAACTCTGTGTAGCAGACTCGTCGGAGAAATTTTGAATAAAGAAAAAAAGAAAACTTTCCAGAAAGTCATTTATTTGTAAAGTATGACGCATTTATACTCGTTTGTTCCGCTCCTTTACTCGTGTTTACCAACGTCTTCGCGTCGGAGATTTATCGCGGAAGATTGATAACCAACTTTTTGTGCAATAGAGAAGTTACGAAATAAGAGAAGTATGACTATTCGGTAGACGTAACGGCAGCATTAATAAACCCCATCTCGATGGGGTCGAGCATCCATTAATTCGGCTGACCTTGCGTCGGGTTTACGAAAGCGAAAACAAAGAGTGTATGGGGAAGCTCATCTAAAGTCATTTAAGTTTGTGGCGAAACGGCTTTTTTGACAGCTATCGATGAAATAATAGCTACTATTCCCGATAGACTTGAATCTTCTTAGCCTCCCTAATGACTTCAAATAAAACTTTTAGCACAATTTAAATATTAGTATCTGCATGTAACTTCGTTTCTTCTTTCCTTTTGCTTTGAAATAATGGAAAAACATCCTTTTTACTTTTGTTTGTTACAAGTGGTATTTTCCTCGGAGAAATACGAATGCGAATGCACAACACGAACGTATAAGCTGACAGTTATAATTGTAAGATTAATGAAATCGAAATCCCGCCACGACGGCATGACTCGAAACATTTTAATTACTACACGTATATCGCTCAATTATGATAAATTATAATTCGACGCAATTAATCTACCACCAACCCTCAACCTCAACCAACTTTTAACCCTTTTCCGTTCCCTTGTAATAATAACTTGCACATTCCGCGTCATGAAGCAACGCTGAAATCTCGTGCTTAACAAACCGAGAAGAGTTATAATTTATTCAACGGTACAATCTACTTCGGCATTTAAATTCAGAGAAACACTCGAGCTACGAAAGGGTGTACCGTGCACAGTTCTCAGATCCGCGGCACCTAATTCATACTTGCGGCACAAAGAGCGCGTACGTGCTTAGGCTCGACCCCCAATCACGTCGAGCCCGATAATACAACGGACTTTGAACCCGGTCTCCCGGATCGCCGGCCAGTGCGAGTAGCGACGGTACCGCGTAAACGGCGTTGCCCCGCTCTTGCCTCAACGAAAGCGAAAGTCGAAGCCAAGCCGAAACGCATCCGGCGAGACGCGCGCACACGTACGCGCCAACACAGCGAGCGTGTACGCACACCTA
The DNA here is from genome assembly GCA_018907045.1 of Wiebesia pumilae. Lineage (NCBI taxonomy): Eukaryota > Metazoa > Arthropoda > Insecta > Hymenoptera > Agaonidae > Wiebesia > Wiebesia pumilae. Next base: position 6,290,697 of record JACCHZ010000192.1, read on the forward strand.
CGCGCCAACACAGCGAGCGTGTACGCACACGCGGCTCACCTTCCTCTCGTAGTCCTCGTTCGGCACCGCGAGCCACGGCAGCTCCGCCACGTGGCTGCGAAAGCTCTGGTCGAGGTCGAGCTCGTCCTGGACGCTGCTCCAGAGCAGCACGTGCACCACCTCTAGCCGCCTCCGGGCCGCCGCGACGCCCTCCCGCGGTCCGTTCACGCTCGCGTACAGGTCGAGCAGGTGCCTGGTGAAGTCGTCGCAGCTCGCCCCGGGCTCCACGAAGCTGAAGTACAGCCCGAGGACGTCGCAGTCGTGGCAGGCCTCGGCGCTCGGCAACCTGGCGCCGGCCTCCTGTGCGCCGCCGCATCGCACGAGCTCCTTGCCGAGGAGCCGCTGCTGCCAGGGCCTCTCGTCGCTGGCGGTGGCCTCACCGGCCGAACAAGCGGCCATCACGACGCTCCACGACGCTCCACGACGCTCCACGACACTCCGCGCGCAACTGCCGTCGACTGAGGTCGAGCGACGCCGCGACGGCCCCGTGGGCGGACGCGCGCGTGTACTGCGTCGGGGGGAGGGGCGGCCCTTTCGATCGTCGGCGCCTACGCGAAATCGCGCACCACTCGCGGGGCCCTTAGGGAAAATGGATGCTGAGCGTCACCGGGGCCGGGAAGAACCGGCAACTCGACCCGAGCTGCCGAGTGGAAAGTCGAAAAGCCAATTTCGCATTAGCTCCTGGCGTCTTGGTCTGTGGGGTGAGTCGGATGGAGAGGGGGACACCGACCGCGAAACTTAATTACCGTTCATTCATCCAACTGCACGAGGGGCTAATTTTTTTCAGCAACCTTAGCCTGGCAAGAAACTAGAGGATGCCTATTTGTCATGTTAATTTCTATCCGAGGACATCGATGATGAAATATATTTCGGCTCTAAGCAATTAAGATGCGCTGGCTATTGAAGCGTAAGTTTCAATTTAATTATTGTCATGTTTTAATTCAACCATTTTCATTCATCGAGTAGCGCTTGCAATTTTTAATCTTACTTCAAGTAGGCAGAATCTACGAATAATTTCCCTCTTTGGACGCGTAATTAAATATTAGAAAAAACATAACTCTTTTTACAACCAAGCATATCTTATAATATTTCGTATTTACTAATACGTTTTAAATGCAACATTCTTGAACGTGTTGATCGTTTCCACGATTATCCAATAAAAATCGTCTATTCAGCTTTTAGAGATTAATTTGGTATTCTATGAATTTTTAATTCTTTCGTTTCGCGATTCTTTAAGTACCGCTATCTCGAACCAAGGGAAATGCTAATTGTGCAACTTTCGAAACAAAGAGAACTCGTGATTACGTGCCTGAAATTCTTTTCCGAAAAAGAACCTGCAATTTTGCAAAGAATAAAATTCTTTTCGAGTAGAAATTTATTTGTATTTGATAAAATAGAAAGATAAGTTTCGGAAGAAGGAAAGTAAATTCAGTGACACGCAATCCATAATTTCTATATACGCGTACGATTAGTAGTTTATAAAATTACCTAATATTTAATTACTTAATATTTCAAATGTAATGTAGTCTGCCTAAAATACAATAATTACGTATTTAAATTAATGTACGCATTAGTAATACGATAATAATTTTATATGCCGATGAAGGTGAAAAGTTAAATTATCGGTACATAAACGCTGAATCTTTGGAAAATATTGTCTTTGGTCATACCGATGAGTAATGCAGATAAAATGTTTTTAATTAAAATTTTACAAATCTTATTCTTGATATTTTACCAGATAAATTGTGTAGAAGAACTAATAATAAAGTTTGATTTCTTATCGACAATCGATGATAAAAATAGAAAAAAATAGTGTCTTATATCTCACCCATTATCGGTAACATAGGAATCATAGTTTACGTATACTATTACCATTAGATGAAATAATTCCTGTTTTATCATTTCTAAATTTCATACTATTTATCATTAAATAGGTGAACGCTAATTAAATATAATAATAATAATAATAATAAACACGGTTTAGTTTGTTTACATACACGTATTTTAAGTTATTGTATAATAATCAAGTACTTTACTATATTATAGCATATCGTAATCTGTCAACTGACCGTGTGGCCTAATGGATAAGGCGTCGGACTTCGGATCCGAAGATTGCAGGTTCGAGTCCTGTCACGGTCGAATATTTTTTTTATTTGCGTTTCATACATACTTTTTATCTTTATTTGAAATCTAAATTTAACCGCATTTCATAAAGAACGTACAGACGTGCATTTACTGGAATATACAGTGCACTCGCGCAACTTTACAATAAGCAAGATCAAAATCTCATAAATTAAAAAATTAAAAACTTAAAAACGACAAAGTCATGTATACCGGTTTGTATTTTTATGTCAAACATTATTTACGTTGAAAAAGACGAACGTGAGTTATTATCGGATATTTGCTTGAGTGAAACGGGAAGTGACTCATGTAAACAACATCCGCACACTCGCACATGCTACGCTTTTCACTGATACACTTTTTTAAAGTCCCGAGATTGCGAGACCCGAAATTAAACATAAGTCATTGAACTTAACCAAACGATCGAGAAATTCGAAATGTATAATTAATTTACTTTGAATTTGCATGGCTAGGGAAGCGAAGAATTTTTATTTTTTATTTCATTTATTTCATTTTCAATGGAATCTTGGAACACTGAACTTTCTTCGAGAATGTAAATGGAGTTCTATCGCGCATTCTTATGGAAAGCCTTTACATTTGCTGTGTAGTATTTAGTCACAGTCAAACCCCTTTCCATGCTTTAGAACGGAGTTTCGATAACATGAGCAACTTTAAGTCCATTATTATCACGCCACATCGATTCCTCGTCAAAGCTTCGGATACTAAAGATGCGCACTCGAGACTGGCGTAGGAAAAAAGTCTTCCATTGTTTGAATAAAAAGAGAAAAATATGCGTGGGCTCTACCTTTTCAATTCGAAGCATAAATAAATTTAAATATGTGGGACAGTAAACTAACGCATAAGATTCATTGTGTAGTGTGTGTAAGTCGATTTCTTGAAAAAATTTATTTATTCCTTAATTTTTGTGGTAATTCGAAGTATGATAATGACACAACAATGATTACGAGCACGTAAAAGTACCTTTGACGAACGCGTATGAAAGTTGTGCTTCATTACGTTCAGCTGCAACTGTCGCGTATATTCTGCTTCAAAATAATATTTCTGGTCTTTCAATAACATTAACTTGAAATGTTTTTGACTACTAAAGCGAAGAGGACAATTATTAACGTTAGTTGATAGGAATGCCTTATCCTTTCTTTATCCTCTCAGACTTATAATTATCTAGTTGTTCTCTCTTTTCAATTTATGTCGACGTTGATTAATTAGATGACAATGTCCTTGAACTTTATTATTTAATTCATGCTATTTTTGTATTTTGTAGTTAAAATAGTCCGATTTACATCTCGAATTCTCTTATATAATTAACAGAACACTTCCTTTCGATAAACCGCATATGGAAATTGGAGTTACATAATGAATGATTCGCTAAAAAAGTAGGAATGGATAACGCATTCGAGTGTAATTTTTAAAATAAAGAAAACACAAAAAATAAGTTCCTTCGAGCCGGATTTGAACCAGCGACCTATGGATTTCTACATTGTACTTTCCAACTACAGTCCACCGCTCTACCAACTGAGCTATCGAAGGCGTCTGCGCTACAGTAAAAATTCAAGTGTATTTTACTTGAAGGCTAAACCTACCTAATTTTTGTTATATATTTCACAAAATTCAATACTTATGCATGCGTGTGTGTAATATAATTCATAATATATAATGTCTTTTAGGTAAATAATGTAGTATAGTTAAAAAATGTCCTCAGTTTAGTATATTAAGCAATAAGTTTACCATGATTTTAGCAAAGACGATAATATATATATCTGTTTATAAATTTCTAAAAACATACGTTTTTCTTCTACCGTAATTCGTATAACAACCAGATAAATTGCCTTCGTAAATATAACAAGAAACATAAATGGATCAAAGCTCTAGCTCTGCAGAGAATTTTCTTTTACTATAATTTACATATTCGCTTGATATTTCAAGGTACATTTTTAATTAGAAAACAAACGTAATTTCCAAAATTTACATGCTTGTTTGCGCGTGAGCTAATGCGCACGCGTGGTAGCGCATATTTCAGAAGTGTTTCAATAGTGTGCGAACAAGTTATTATTTTGTGTCTTCCCATGAAAATTGAAACATTGTTTGTACAAAAAAGAAACTAAGAAGTACTAATATAATTTGATTTTGAGGAATAAAGAAATAAAATCAACCAAACTGCGGCCCAAATTACGAACGTTTAATTTTTTAATCATGTCAGACAGTTTAGCGTAGCCACAACAATCAAGTGCTCGTAATTCTGAGCTGATAAGATCGTTTCATCTTTCTACTACTCTACTGTAGTTATATATCAAATATCGATCAAAATTTTTTAAGTCATTGTTTCAATTTTCCATGCATAATCGTGAACATTTTTATGTATGTTTCTTTAATACTACGTATATGTCTACATGTATATAATTAATAAATTACTAAAAAGTTGCGTCTAATTTAATTTTGTGAGTTTAGACATAAATTATCAGACATATATGTTTATTTTGCATAGACCAGAAAAGTTTAAAATTTCATTTAGCTAACATTTGTCTTTGTTGGTTATTCTGCTCAAGATGTTCTGAACTTAAATACAAATGATTTAATAAGTTATGATTAAATTCGTAAAATTACACTAAAAACAGCCTTTTGACAACTTATTAATTTTTTATGGTGATACATGGCTTGAAGTGCCTTGAGTCATGGTACACCGTATACATTTTGCTAAATTATAAACAATATATATTAGAAATGATTAGCAATATTTTACGCATTATTAGATTACACAATCTGTAATTTTGTTAAATTATTGAGACGTAATTCGAAGTTGTTTTACGTTTCAAGCGATATATCGGAAAAAAGTTTTATGATTTACTATAATTTCGAGCGACATCGCATTAGACGAAAGTCTTATCAAACGCTGATTCACAACTTCGTCAATTTTCACTTTAATGATGATCGAATATTAGGTTTTCGTTGTGTCCATGAAATAAATCGAAGAAGAGTAGCGAAAGGATTGCCTGTATTACTTGGTTGGGTCAAAACCATAAGGGAAAAAGGGATTGGCATTTGATGAATCGTCGGAATTCACGATTTCACATTATAACGCTATGAAAGATCGACTGCGATGTGCTAACAAATGTATGTTAATAGACTTTTTTCATATATTGACGTCGGATACGGGAATTGTTACAAATATATATTTTTTCGCTGGGGAAACAATGCTAATGAATAGTTTAATTAGCTATGATATCTTGGTCGAATTTAAATTTAAATGATTATTATAACGTCATTGTGTCGTTTCAATTCCACATTTATTCTTATTAAAGATTGTATTAAAATCTGTAAGATTACTGTTTTATAATATCTGCTTAATTATGGAAATAATGTTTCAAATGCAATACAGTATAAACTATCCGTCAAGAATATGGAAAGTATATTTTGCGTCCGGTAACTGAAAGGGATTCGGATAAAGCCTTTTCGATGTTATACAACTGGAGCAAGAAACAGTCAATTCAATAACGTATAATTTAATTAATGCCTACTTCCTAATAAATTTTATTATATACTAGGACAATGAACGGATTACGACTGAGCTCTCGCAAGAAATAACAAAACTCGGCAACTACAATGCCGCGTTTCTCTATTCTATAAACGATAGAATAATTACATCTTCTACTTATATGTAACAATATACGGTACGTTTGTAAACAAAGGTGTTTTTGATTTTATATTTTGTTAGTGTTTAAAAATTATATAGTTATGCAAATGTTGTACAACGAAATGTTTTATGGAAAAGAAAAAATATTATTTTTGAATAATAGTGTTTTTTAACTTTATAATCTTTGTTTTTTGAAAAAGTATTTCAGGCAGATGAAAATTTCTTTCACATCGATAAGTTGTATGAATCTATAACTTGATTAATTATTAATTTAAAGTGATTTTTGAATTAATATAATATCTAGTTTTAAAACATTTAACATTTATTTACAGATATACAAAAGATCTATGATATGGCAATGTAGTGGTAATTTTTCATTATGATAATTGAAAAATATCATCATTTTGAGATTAATTGCGTTTAATATTAAATTTCAAGCAAAATTTTAATTTATTACGTTCATTCGGTTAATTAAATTAAATACTTATATGTTTAATTATATTTAAAGTAAACGATAATATACCGATGAACTTATTTTAAGGTTTTAAAATAAATGTCAATCATCTTTTGATTATCTAACGGGGAACGTCTTTTATTATATTTATGTCAAAGCGGGGATACAGGCTCTCTTTAATATTATAAAATTAAAAAATGAGTGTATTTTTATAGGCGCAATTTATTTAGTTAATATAGCATATTTACTATTTTTATATATATAACACGTATAGTGTACAAAATAGTACATTTGATAAAATTACGAATAGTAAAACATTAAATTTTTGTTAAGTTAAGTCTACATCATAAAACGTGATGCATTTAAATGTAAATTAACTCACTACGAAAGTCTCGAACAATAACTATACGCAATAATTGATAAAATACACAAATATACCAAATTATAAAAATTTTATTAACATTTTAAGTGATGTATCCTAAAAATTACTCGGTATATTGCATTTTGAAAACAATTACTTTAATAGCTACAAAAATCTTTGTTTTAAAAAATTATAATCGTAAAGTCTTTGTTGAGATTTGTTATCAATAACTGAAAGTACAGATATATTAAACATTAAACAGAATATAAGAATTAGAAATAATTGAACTTGATTTAAATATTGTTCTTACACTAACAGTTAATACTGTAGCCAATTTAAAGTAAGTTTATTAATTCTTATTGAACAAATTATTATTATTTTGTCTTAAAATTTATAATTAGACTGGACGCCTAAATAAGTCGATTCATAGATATAAAAATGTTCATCTGAATCCACGTACACATAATTACGAAATAAAAGAATTTATTTATTCTAGTGCTAGAATTTTTTACCATAGATCAAGTCAAAGAAAGTAATTTTGGAGAATAGAAATCCGTTTTGGCATTGAACTATTATTAATCGCCTTAAACAATCTAAAAAATAACTATGATCGTCAAAAGAAGCTTCTTTACATCCATGTTGTATATAGAAAATATTTAAAAATACCAAAATTATTGCGTTCGTCTTGTAATATATATGCATACATATAAATGTTGTTTAATAAGAGTCTGTTTTAATGACTAATAAGACTAATAATCGACGAACGTTTTTCTATTATACGGTGAAATCTTTTCATGCGCCTAGAAATTTCATTTTACGTGCAAATAAAATATCGACACGTTCAACATGGAAGCTAAATTTTGTTTTTCGATCACTTAATTTTAATGTACTCACGTTTCTCAAATGAAAGTTATTTTTAAAACGATATAAGTCGATCATTCCTACTGAACTTTTCAACCGACTTAATGAATTGACTCAACATGCGTTAAATGTTAACATAACCACATTCTTATAAAGGTCAAATAAATATGTATAAGTAGCCGAGAAAACGGAGAACGATGTGAGAAATAGTACGAGAGGGCAAGAAGGAGGGAGACTGGGATAGCTGGGAATGAAATGGCGAGGTGCATAGGTAAAGAGGAATATGTCGACTGATCGCGGTGGTCTATGCTCACTCGAATAGAAAGGTATATTTTGGGACTCAAGCGATCTGTGTATCTTCCGCGCAAACTGGCACTTTCACGAGTCGGCGCTGTACGGGTTCTTTGCCTTATTGTGCATGAATGTTCTTATTCCTCTCTTCATAAATTTCTTCATCAATTTGTCGCTCAATTTACGTTAATTCGTAATATTTGTACATCGAAAATGAGGAATCGGAGAGACCGTGACTCGGAGCTCATCAGCTATACAATATTCAGCTATATAATATTTTGTTCTAACTTTATCATAATAACAAACTTACTGAATCCTCAAGATAGCGCACTTATTTAAATTCATAATTAATTCGAACTTCGTATGAATTATCTATTAAGAATTCCAAGTTTCAATGACGCACATCTCATGTCATTAAGAGCATTTAACGGGAAAGAGAATATTTATTATTAATTGATAAATCTCCTAAATTAGCTACCTTCAAAAATAACACATAAATAAAATACGAGTAAATAAATGCACGGAAAATGTAGAGTCAAATAAGATGCCCAATATAATTTGGTTTCTTTCGTGTACATTCAATAACAATCCGCAATGTACGAAGATTATTTTTTCCGCGTCCAACAATAAACAGGGAGCAAAATAGTGAGTGCATCGGCTCCTTCGTCTATACAAGGACACGAAGCATGATATCCGAGCTCTTGTCAATGTAATACATAAGAAAGTGAAGCCCATACGAAGAGTCATGGTAACCAAAGCATTATGCAAATGAAATACATAATATGCGTGCATGAGATCGCCTATGCGCCAGAAAAAGAGCGAACGTACGAGCTTTGACGCGCGTCTTTCGATACGATCTTTCGATACGATGAAATACGTATTTGATGTACATCGTGCGTCACGAATACTTGGGTAGCTGAATCTTTCAACGATATTACAGTGAGAACTGAAGACAATCTAAAAATAATTCTTATTAAAATGAAATGGCGAGTACTGAAATTCAATCGGAGAATCTTATCCTCGTAAATACGTCACTTATTGAAATTAATTGCTTATTAAATCATTATATAGAGAGACTCATTCGTTGTTAAAAAGAATTATTTTAATTATTCCGATGGAGGTAATATGTGTAATTACTTTACGAATTATTTCACATTGTGGATACTCAAGGCAGATTTCAACTTTTAGCATTTCAAAGCGTTAACCTGAAATTATTCTTGACTTCTTATATTCTGAAATGATTTTGAGTTTATGAATTTTATTTTCGATTGAGTGTAAGCATATATTTAGCAAAGACTTGGAATTCGTAAAACTAAGAATTTTATGAAAATTGTTTTACATTGCCATATTTTACGCCACTTCAAATATCTAAATTCGACTTAATGTTGAAGTATAAAAATTAACTTTATGTCAATTTGCTTTTCGTTTTAAACATCCGGAATAATTTATCGTAAGATTTGTAAATCTTTCCGCTCAGAGCGTTACATGTTCAAATGACAAATTCGTTGGATGATTTATTTACTCGCCGTATAATATGCAATTCAATGTACATTCGACATATTGAGTTTCATAGAAATTGCTTATCAATTGAGTGAGAAATATTTCTACCAAATTAGAATAATTTTTTCCTATTGTCAGTTGTTTAGTCAGAAAATGTATTCGTGTGAAATTGTTCGAAATTGAAGAAGTTTTTATATCTTTATTATAATGTAGATACTGGTTTTAATCACGTTTTTCTCGGATGCGTGAAGATAACTATGAATACAATAATTATAAAAATATAGAAATGCGTAGAAAAATAATTACAAAAACATTGATTCAAACTTCTTTTTCATTTTTAATTCTTAATTTCCATTCGACAATTTTCGAAAAAGTACAGAAAAGTAAAAATACGAATAAATAAGATTTCAATTTTACCTAATTTCTATATTTTAATACTCGAAATATTTATGTCGCAATGTGAGCATTTCATATTTGATGTAGTACGTAAGATTCATACTAAATTAAAACCAAATTTCAATCGTTTAGTCCCAAAGATAAGAATAGTACACTTTGTATAGAAATATATTTTTGGATACGTTTGTCATGATTCATCAAATAATTAGCTTAAACCAAATAGAAAGAGAGTTTAACGAGATTTTAATGAAGGTAAGAAATTGGGAGTACTTATTTGCGATTTAGGGCAGGAATTCTTACCTCTGCACGCGACATTATCGATTATTGAAAATGAATATTATTACTTTAATAATATGTAATATTGGTAGAATACATTAGTAAAGCTAAAAATAGTTTTGATACGTTTGAAGATAGGTTAAGAGATATTTTAAAATATATTTAATATTACAATTAAGAAATCACTATATAATATAATCAATACATTCCTTTTACTTAGAAGCACGTTACATAGGGATGGAATAATTTTGTGTTATGATGTAATAGTCTTCGTGTAAAATATGTTCTAAGCGCAATAATAATTTTAAAGTAAAGTTATTTCTAAATTGATACACGCCATAAATTTTTCTTTATAAATTTAAAACAAAATTATGTTTATGGAACGCAGAAATGTTAACACTTTATTTTAATTTAATTTATTAATATTTTACAATATTGAAGTTTGTATAATATGTAATTGTAAATTTGAAAAATATTACATCATAAGTTAGTGTTTCTTTTTTAGAAAATGTGCTTCGGTGATGTAACTTATATAAAGTGCCTAATGCACATTCTGAATTTTCTTGAAGCCGAAAGATGTATTTCAAGAATTTGTTAGGATATAACATAGACAAATTGATATACTAGCATTATACCAGCTATAGAAATTATATTCTTTAATAAGGGCAATAGTTAATTTTGTACTTATCACTTATGGATAATAAGTAACATTCGTATCGATAAGCCGTTCATGGACCGTAAAAGTTTATATTCAAAAATTAAAAAATTTTTTAAATCTTGTTGTATCATTTATATATAGTTATTTATAGCAGATTTATCAAATTGAAACACAAAATCGTTAAAATTTATAATGTTATTTGTTTAAATAATTATTTAAAATAGATTAAATAATTAAATAGACAATAAAGAGAAGTATTTTCATATGAATATAGAAGAATGTAATTTACAAGACGTCAATGATTAATATGAAATAGTGAACTATTGTTATAACGAAGCAACAGTTGTGTAGACTAATATGTGTACGAAATATTTCAATATAAATGTAGCAACACTTATACTAAATATGTAAATACATTAAAAATATATACGTATTTACATGTATTTATTTTAAATATTAATTTTCAATAAATGCAATGTAATTGTATAATGAATTCAGTATAATTATTCTAACCGTATTTATGAAATTATTGGAAGTATCGAATATTTAAGCATGATACATTAAAAATAGATCTTAGAATAATATTTTGTACATTTTCACAGGGTGACTAGAAAATTAAGTACCGAAGCTATTAGGATTTTATCGGCGATCCATAACAAAGTAAGCCTTTTTCTTTATACTTTTCGAAGAATTACTTTGTTGAATTCGTAATGAGTTACGAGACATAAATAGACAATAGCCAAATTGAACCATCACAGACGTCATGCTCTTGTCTTTTCAAAAGTGTAATTTTGTAATTTATTTCTGATTCGATGTAAGTGACAAAAAAGTGAGAAATATAATTGAGGAAATTCGTTGGAATTTTAAGGAAGTTTGCCGAGAACCATTACCTTCGGACAAAGCACATTTTTCACATACGTTAAATCTTTTATTTTTCCTAAAATTTGTTTCAAACATTTCTGGTACTAGATCCGTTACATTTGAGATAAGAACACTCGCGTGATCAAATATCGTAAATCTTCCTAGTTTTGCTTTTCTCCGCACGAAAGCTCGGAGTCCCATCAAAGAAGATGAGCTTGCTCGACATCTCGTTGTTAACCAGAGGGCGAACAAAGTGTCGGGAGCTTTAAAACCTGCAATATATTTTCCTCGAGACGCTCGTGTCCAAGAAAAATGGCCAGCGGCTGCAACGCTGAATGCCATTCATTTGAAGTCGTTTAAAAAGAAGTGGGAAAGGAAGAACGTCTCGAGGAGCCGCGAGAGGGTGAAAAGACCGCTCGAGCGCCGCTTTCAAAAGTACCAAGGAAGAAGCCCGAACCAAACGGTATAAGCTCGCGCATTTCAGCGTGGCGTCGCGACTCTACGCGTTCGACGTCGACGCAGCCGCAGAGACTCTTCGCGAGGCCCCGCAGTCTGGCGTCGCTGGTCGACGTATGCGGATCGTGAAATTTGTCGCGCGATTCTCTCCCCCCTCTCTCTTTCATTCACTCACTCATTCTCTCTCTCACGCGCGCGCACACAAAATCTTTCTCTGCGATTCGCGCTCTTTTCTGCCTTCCCGACTTCGGACTTGGACGGAGGCGCGCGAGACCGACGTCGACGACGACGAGGACGGGATGTCCGACACTCGCTAGAGGCCCGGAGGGTGAGAAAACAGGGCGGGAGAAGGGAGCGCGGATGCGGTGAAGCGCAGTGTGTTAATAAACGAGGAGGCGAATGCGGAGAAAGAGCCATGAGTGCGCCGCCAGTGCTGCCGGAGGCGCGAGCAGTTACGAGTCGCGCGAATAGCGGGTGGCCATCCTCGCCGCCCCCGCCGTCGTGAGTTCAGCCGATCGATGGATATCTTTTTGGAGAAGCTAAGAGCCGAAGGCGAGACCAAGGTGATCGATGCTTCGTGAGTATAGGCGTGAGCGGCCGCAGCGCCGACCGTCCATCGATTTTCCGGGAAGGGGTGCGGGTGCCGGGGGACGGGAGGGAGATCGATGGCGTCCTTTGCCGTTTGGGGTATGGGGGCCATCGATCCAGCGAGCCCAGCTTTCGCCTCTTCCGTTCTTCCTGTCATTGTCCCTCTTTCGCCGTCTAGCTCCCGGTGCTGCACGAGGTAGTCGCTAGACCGAGCGGAGGAGTAGCATCAAAGGGGGTGGTTTTTGTTGTGGTTGCGCGTTAGGCGATGACCGATCGTAGGATTGCTCTGTGGAACCTTGTGAATTGGGTCACGTTGACGAGCGAAGGAGCAGTCGCTCAAAACTAACCGTTACTCTTCGCGGTAGACGAACGACGTTTTCTTATCGTAAGATAACAGAGAGTAAACGTAATATTCACTTACGATTACGAGTCCATTATAATGTATTTCATCCAATTACTCTGGACCAAATATTTATACAAGTGCTTGTTTGCAGAGTTATGCATATATCTACGCTCTTTCTTATAAATTCGAACAATTATTTTAGTTTCCGAATATTGGTTTTGTTATTACTCAGCTGTATGTCACGCAGGCAAATCCATTTGCTCCAAGTAACACAAGTTCTTCCAGTTTTAAATCTTCATATAATGTACTTTTCTTATAAAGTCGACAACTTTTAATACCGATACTCTCTTAGGCATTGATTGTCGGCATTGAGCTACTCTTCTCGAAAGGTAAGAACAACGTTCGAGGATGCATTTGCACAACTGGCATGAGAGAGATGGTCCGCGAGTATTGAGAAGCTTCTTGAATGAACGAGGTCAAATGCAATGCGAACAAATGATGAAGAAAAAAAGAAGCGAAACACGTAGCCGATTTGCCGGGCTGAGCGAGTTTTGATCTTGCGTGCTGGCGAGTAGTGCGAGGCCGATTCCAGCAGACCGCTAACCGAGTCACGTGAAGACTTGCGCAACCCCATGACACCCTTCAGTCCCTGGTGGTCTCCTCTCTCCATTGTCCGATAAGAGGGCAAGGAAAAAGGAGCGCTGAGGAAGTGCAATGAGACTACATTGCGTCGTTCCTCGTATTTCACGTGGCCTCTGCGCGCGCTGCTCGCGAGCTGCAGAGTCGCGTGATGCGCGCGCATGTGTGCGCGTGAGACCAGGGCGCAGTACGGGCTCGGTAGGGGTTCGGCCAGGCAAGCGAAGCAGGATCCCTTCTACTCTCATCGGTCGATACTCGAAAGGCATACTCTCGTGCCACCAGTGCTAGTCGTCCTGTTCTTCCTCGGTATCCGCGAGGATGGCGCCGGGGAGGGGGTCGAAGTGTATGGGCCGAGCTCACCCGGTTCGTTCTCTTTTCTTTTCTATGCACCTGCTGCGTATAACGACTCGCCGCACCGGTGTCACTTCCTTATCTTCGTTCTCCTGTGTCCCATAGCGCGTATATAAACTTGGTAAGGGGGTATATGCAAGCGTTCACGTATGATTTACGTACTGACCAGATAAGCGCATCTGACGGGCAGAAGCTTTATTCGCCATTCTCGAGATTTATCTATTATTCGCATAACAAAATATCAAGATCTCAAATTCGTTATTATACCTTCTTCAAAGCTGCTTCTTCTTTTGTCGAAGTAGACCGACAAGAGCCATGGTTGTTACGAGATAGTTTTTCTCTTTTATAGATTTTCATTTGAATCGATTGTTACAACAATGTATTATTTAAGAAGTTTTATATAGTGGTGGATTGAATAATTTGTAGTTTGTTTTGTTATATTTGGGCGAGTTCGAATTGTAAAAAATTCACGAATAATAGAGTTGAATTTGGTTTGAAGATAAATTTAAATAATTACGATACTTACTTGACTTTTGATTCAAACGATTTCCTAGTCTATGTAATGAATATTTATCAAGATTTAGAATGGAGTTCATAAAAAGATAAACAAACTTTTTTCGCTTTTTTCGATTAGAATTGAATTTAAAAGAATTTACGTCGCAAAATGGCAAGATTTCATTCTAACACAAATTTAATATAAAGAAGAGAAAAAAAGCAATTAAAAAAGAATTATAAACATAAAATATTTTCTGACGATAAAGATAAATAGATCTACTAAAATTTATTTATTTCTCAAGCACATTTGTTAAAGTAATATTCAGAGAAAGTTATTACACGTATTTTTCAATTATTGAATTTTCTTAGAAATTATAAATGTATCTAATTGTTGCTAAAAATATAATGCAATATGTTTGCATGATTCTCTCAATAATTTTAATTTAATCAAGCTATTCGAGCTTTGAATATTTAGAATCTAACTTATGTTCGATTAAGAAATAAACTTTTGAAAAGAATAGATATATTCATTTGTTTTTAAATCGCATGTGCAGAACATTTTCTCTTTAATTATAAATCTCTGTGTTTCACTGTCTTATATTGACTTCTACGAGTTTTACTATTAAGTAGGACTAAAAATTATAACAATTTTGTCTTTATATTATAGAGTAAGTATTGAAACTGTTCTCAACTGAATTTCTTTGTATTTAGTAGTATTTGTAAAACATAACTTTTATATAAATTTTATAAAAAATATTGCGATAAATTTTTTTCTTTTAATTTTGAACCGTAGTAACTTTAAACGTAACATTTATTTAATATGTTAACAAAAATATATAAGTAAACATATGTAAAAATATTTAGATAAAAAAACACCTCTGCATTACGACCATCTTTATAATTTCATGGGATCCTGTATAAATAAAGAAACTTTTTTTCTAAAACTTTAACAACTATTTGGAAATTTTTTATCATATCGCTCGAAGACGAAAGCGACCAAGGCTGTGTTATAAATATTTTAAATATTGTTAAATTACAAATGAAATGAGATACTGAAATTAAATAATATATTAAACATTTAAATGATTCAATGAAAATGTAAAAAGTTTCAAATTTATTATCCATTTAATATAATCCCTTGAAATAATTGTAAATTTTTATCCAGTTTTTAATTTATCTTTCTCTATTTATAATGAGAAGGCATTATTAATCTTTACATTTATGAGAAAGAAATATATCGTTCTAATTATGCATTTAACAAATCTTTATAATACATAGAATCATAGAAATTTAAGCAATATTTCTTTTTAGTTCATGGTTATTTTCTTCAATTCATACTTAATGTTAGATATGTCATTATTGAGCATAAATTCATAGATTCAGATTAATATTAAAATTATTTTATGATAAATACAATTGTATGATATTTAAAGATTATTTTTTTAATATAAAGTAAATTTTATATAAATAAAATTACTAAATATTAGTGAACTAATGAAATTAAATTAGAAATAAGAAGGTAGTAACATTTTTAAGAATATTGTAAATACTAAAATGTTCAAGGTATATTGAGTTGTGTGAAGTTGTGTGCAATCCATAATCAATATTAAATAAGTTTAATTTTAATTTAGAGTCTATTAAAATGAATAGCATAAAGAATTGAAAATTTAAATTGTTTTTTTAATATTAATATATCTACTAAGATAAAATATTTATCCTCTAAATTAGATAAAATATATTAAGACGTTTAAAACATTTATTTACGAACTTTTTACAATTAATATCTGTACCGAATATTCATTTATTAATAACTGAATATAGTGTATTTAAGAGTAAATACTTATTTAGAACAAAATTTTAATAAGTTTAAAAATATACAAAAGAAATTTAGGATACTAAGGAAATGTAGTGCAAATAGAATATAAAATCTTGAAATAGAATATGTTCTTTTAAAGCCCTGAAGAATTATAAAGCATCATTTTTAATTGATTCATTAATACACATAACAAATCCTAAATATTGATCTTAGGAATTTCAAAATTACTTTAGAATATAAGTATAGTAGTAATGTATGGTATTCAAGGTGTTAAAATTCATTGCAATTTACTATTTGAATACAATAGTGTCGTATAATATATTTTTATTCCAATATTTGTTATAATTTCATAACAAAAGTTGCTAAATATTCATTGGTGTATTACCTTTTGTTGAATAAATTGAAAGAAGAGACTAGAAATTAAATTGTTTCGAAGGTACAAATAAATATTTGTGTATGCAATAAGTCCATCCAAATCATGAAACTGAAATCAGCCGATTAGAAAGAAGTAACTTTATATGCAACTGTAATAAGTCAAATTATATATGCGGAACATTTACTTTTGTTATTGCGGCTTTAAACCGTATCATAATACACATTTCATATATTGACAATAAAGTGTTTGATAATCGATATGAAAGGCCAAATTTTATAAAGCTGGATTGTAATGTGCATGATTCCGTTTTGTAGAAGTATATTTGCTCTCGTTCGATTGAAACACTCTTGTCCAGTACTTAGTTTTACTGCAAGCTATCCTCGTTTAAAATTTATCCAACCAATAGTAGTATATCATCTAACGTGTTGTTGTACAGAGAATTGCACTAGATATGAAAAATTTTCATTCAATTCGAAATTTGTATTATTGTATTTCAAAATATTACAAGTTATTTGTAGAGAAAACATATGAGACACATTTTATAGTTGAACTATCTAATTAAGAAGTATTGTTAGACAAAAGTTATTGTTTCTATATAATTCTAAATTATTAAATAACCAAATATAACAATTCTTTAAGTACGTTATTTATTCACAGATTTTCTAAAAATATCGGCGTTCAAGTTGAAAAACTAATTTCTTTATAAATAAAATAAAAATTATAGCGAAACTTAGTACTCACAATCAGTAACTAAGCTTAATGTATTAGAATATCATACATCGTTAAAGTGTGTTTTCTCTTTAAAAGTAGAACATTTAATACTTGAAAATGGTAATAAGTAAACGTATAATTGTTCAATTATATTATATAGATAAATATTTTTATTGAAAAAAATCTGTTATTTCGGATAGCATTAAAATATTCTTTTACTCTGTTCTTTTTAACGCTTACGAAATGGTCAAAAGCTGTACTATCGATTTTTTATATTCGAATCATCCGAAGGCTTTATTGTCTTTACAAATTATTTATAGAAGAATAATTGTTGGAGCTTTTACTTTATAAGTGTCTTTCTCCTGAATTAAATCGAATCTCTTCCTAAACTCATACTAAGTTGGAAAATGTTTCCTAATGAAATTAATCGAAAATTAAGGTATCCGCAATCTATTTCCATTAGTCCTTTATAAAGATTTATAAATTACTATAGTTAGATTATTAAAAAATTATTAAATATTTGTAGAATATTTAATATAATATATAAATTCAAGTGAATAGCTTGAATCTACATTACAATCTAAATTAGTTAAAATCTAAAGCGTTCCACCTTAAATAAAATTACTCTAATCAAATGTTATCAAACATTATTAAGAACTAAAAGTTTATAATAGTTCTTATTATTCATAATGTAAATAATTAATGTTTTCAAGAGTAACGTGATAGTGTCCTCAATAGAACAATGGAAGTCTATAAATGTAACTCTTGATAATCAGTAATGTAATTCCTCAATGCGTAAAAACTAATTTTAATAAGATCATGGTAAAAACAACAAGTTCTAATTGCTTCAATGTGTTTTTATGAAATTCATTATCCAATGCTTAATTCTTTCGATGGGATTTGAAAATCAATCATTTACACGATTGGAAATAAATTATCAAAGAGACTTGGCATATAATTTTTGTACATTATATGTTAAATTTTATTTTAATCATCTCATTTAATCGGCTTCTCAGTTTAGGATTCCCATCGAAAGAAAATAATTTTTTGTTAAAATGGAAAAATTTTTTTATACGTACACCTTAAGATGGAGCAAACCGGAAGATTGTCTCTACTTTTCTATTTTCGTAATATTTTAAAGTAAAATAATGAACTACTCTTTACTGTATAAAGTGCATGGAAAACAAATGTTTTAAGAATTTATATTTTTGATTAAAAATCTAATACTTACCAAACAGTTTATATATATAATATATATTTATATATATATATATATATTATAATATAATATAAGGTAAAATTTAGAATACGCACAATAGAATATTAAATAATTATAGTTTACGTATATAACTTAAATTTTTTATGTACATATTAGTTTGAAAATTGGGCAATACAAACAAAATAATTCTAACTTGTTTGTAAAATTGTTTGTCAAGAAAAGTTGTGTTCTAAAGCTTAGAACAATGTTGAATCATAAGTAATTAGTTTTCTGTAGTATTATACAGACCTTGAAATAAACTTTCATTCAGTTAATATTTTCATAAATTCTCAAGGAAATTGTGTTTTTAGGCTTGACGATTACAAGCACGTGTTTCTCATAAGGGACCATTTATTATTATTAACAATTTATTTTTATTTCTAACGAACCACAAAATGTACATTTCACTTCTGCATAACTCTTTTATAAAGATCTCATAGTTTCTTGAAAACATGCTAATGAAATATGCCAATGCACGATGATACAGCAGATATTCAAATGAAAAATGATAATATTTTACAAATCGTTAACAAATTGTTTTAACATAAATAAAAACTTTGCTCTGGAATAACTATATCTTATAGTGCATAATTCAAACCTTGGAAAACTTAGTTTTCTTTTTAAACTACTAAAATTTTTGTTTTCTTTCCATATTTCTGAGTAGCTATTCTTTTCAAAGAGATAAATTTATAATAAATCTCTTTAAATCCAGATAATTTTACTAAACTGTTTAGTTTTGTTCATCAAATATTATTTAATGTTAATAATATATAAGATAATAAATTTATGATTTTATTATTAAGCAAAAAAATTCATTTTTCTCAGTAATTTTGGAACGAATGTAGAGATAAAAATTTATAAAAATGAAAAAATATTATTTATGCTTACCTAAGTGAAAATCAATTACTTTTCAAGTATAAGCTGTTTGTCACTCAAATTTGATTATAAGGATTGGAAAATGAACTTTTAGATATTTATCAATAGGATACGCTTTAGTTTATATTTTTCTTGCTTTTGCATCAGAACATGTATTGATTTACATTAAGTTAGATTAGTATCAAATACAATATAATTAAAATGAAATGTATAAGGAACAGTGTAAGCCATGATATCGATCAATTTTACATAAATGTTTCATTACAATTATGTTTTATGATATACATCTATGCAAATCTTACGTAAAAATGAGATTTAATTATATTAAATGTACCATCATTGTGAAAATTTTGTAACACACATGGTATGTGCGACAATTTATTTTGCGATTTATGTTCCTAGTTTACACATTATTTTGCAAATATAAAACGTATTAACATACAATTCAGTTGATTTATTTCCAAATAATATTTATCTTATTTATTTTATTTTCAAAATAAAATGAAAGTAAATGTGATTTTTACCATTTTCATAAAATATAACATGTGATTTTTATATTTATATTATATTATATTCATTATACGTATATATATTATACTTTATTTTTAATGTTAATAAAAATGAAATTATAAGGAATAGTTTTAATTTTAACTTTGTTTTATATTATTTTATATTCTGCAAGATTCTTGAATTTTAAATATCTACCAGACACATACATATAATATACAAACAATGGGATTTATGAATTTAAATGTAATTTTGGTAAATATAAAGCATGTGAATTTTCGTTTACAATCATTCTTATGACAAACTAACTCTTCAGAATTAATACTTCAGAAAAATTACAAATTCAATACTAAATGATAGTTTTATGTAACCATAATATCACTTAATAAGAAATTATAAAATATATCTCTCGCAAGATTTTTTAAAATTTATATATTTTCTCCGTTCATGTGTAGAACATATGCGGATTTAGCTTAAAAAATATTAAAATAAAATTATTTTAAAAGAATTTCTTGTTACACTTTTTACACCTACATGAAAAACATAAGTATGATTATTTTTTCGTAGCTATTATTTTGAGTATTATTTGTCAGCTATTTATAACAATAGGAATTCAATGAAAACTATGTAAATGTAAAAGTATTTTCGCGGCAAATTTCGTGAATATTATAATAATTTCAGAATTTCGTCGAATACGTTGATGTTTTTTACTATGCCATCGATGCATAATAAAATATTATGCATATGGAAATTTATAAAAACATCTGTAAAAATGTCTTCGGATTAGCATTTGTAGATAAGTTCAGACATTTACATCTCTAAAAATATTTACTAAGATGACGTATGTTAATATATACGAAAGAAAAAAATATTTAAAATTACTTTGTTAAATTTCGATTTAATAATTAATTCAGCTGAGCAAATACATATTCAAATAATTCCAGTTACATTTAAAGCATAACCTTAGTTAACTGAATTAGACGTGGTTTGGCTTGAATATAATATTTAAATTATGATACACAAATCCGTGATTTGTCTCAATCTATAATTTAGCAAGAAGCTTAATAATTCGACGGTAGGTAGTTTAACAGGTAATAGTCGTTGGTCTTATGTTGAAAAAGTGAGAGGGAAAGCACGAGATATTAGTTCTTGAAAATAGAATTATTTTATGTTAGTCTACATTCGACATGGTGTCTCTTTCATCCGTAATACTAGCTTCTTTTTCACTGTTGAATTGAAATCTTGATTTCCTTTCATCCACTCACACTCGAACATGGCCAAAGGTTATCATAGTTTTATGGAATTGTCAAATTTTCTGACTAAATTCTGAAAAATATTATTATTTTTAAATACTTTTCCGCATTAAAAGATTAACGCTCAAGTTACTCAATAATGAAATACTCAAAGTTTTATTAGTGGATGAAAAATATTTCAAGAAGCGTTGATATTTTGGCAAGATTTTTATTTATTTACTCACGAATGTGATCGATCTTATTCAAGTATTTATGAAGTTTCTTTAATCCATTATTAATATTTATTTTATGTAGAAACATTTTAATCGGAGAGAATAGTCTCTACTTTTATACCTTTCCTTTCTAAAATGAAACCGTATTGATAAAGGTATTAAAAGAAGACGTATTCATGTAAAACTAGAGCTTAGCTGCTTGAGCTCGCAAAAAGAATAGATGTAACGCTTTCATCTTTCAAAGGGCTTGCCTAATACTTGAATTTCTTTCTCATTGCAGATACTGACGGAAGTAGACAAATTCAGAATGGGTTCTTGCAGGGTGTACTTATCTCAGCTGCGAGCTACGCTCGTTAGGAATCTGCTTCTGAAGAAACGAGAAAAGAGAAAGACAATGGCGGTATGTATCTAAAGTTCCTATTTATGCACTGAGACTGACACACATTCGCATACAGCCGTAAATATATACACGTGCAAACGTTCAAGTAGATGTAACTTGTATTTGTGTTAGACCCTTGTATACATTTTTCGAAAACTTAATTAAGAAAATGCAAATTTAATTACTATTGTGCGACGCGAGTGCTTCTACAAATCCTGACGACAATGCCGTTGTTGGTGACGATTTTTTCTTGCGACTGAAGCCATCAAGAAATTGATTCGCCATTGAAACTGACCCAGAATACTAGAAGCACGCATTTAATTCGTAGTTACGCGTATACGCATGTGCTGCAGCGGCGCAGTGATGAGCGATGAGCGTGAAAAAATATGCACGCGTTTCTCCCTCGTCTTTCTCCTCGTGTGCCTGTGCATCGCCAAAAACCAACGTTGCCAATTAGGCCAAGGACTCCCGTCACTGCTGTGCGTATTTCTTTAGTGGGAAGAGGACTTCTTCCTGGCGTTTCCCGTCGTCGATGATATCGCCGACGAGCTGCCGTTGGTTTTTTGCTTGGAGCCATGATGATGTTCCTTGTTTCGGAAGATCGCTGGGTCGACTATATTCGTCGGACCCGGCATCCTCAGACTCGATTCTGCCGAGACACTTGGCGTCGTTACGTCGGATGTCGTGGATTGTAGCAAATGCGGTCCCACCAAGAGATATACCTGTTTCAAATAATTGCATGATAATGGATATCACAGGAGATATGTGTTGCGATTATTATGTTCATGCCCGTGTACACTTAGATGTATTCTACAAGTGCAGTTAATGTTCTTTTTATTTTCTTAAATTATTATTTTGGTAAAATATATATATTTTTTTTAGTTTTTAGATCTGCCACGTGCTGTCAATATTATAGTCATTTCATTATAGAAAAACGTAGAGTAAATTTATAGCGCCAAGCTAGAGATTCTAAAGATAAAGAGAAAAATCATCTTTTCCGATTATGATTTTTCTAATTTATTTTCCGTAATTCATAAAGGTCGAGTCATTGCATTATCCCCTTATCGATAACTTCTTTCTTTGTTTTAAAATATTTAGTACAATAAATTGAATCGATTTTTCTCAACTCTCGCAGAAAGTAGACGTTAGAACTACTGAAACTGTCCAGAAAATTATTCATTTTATTTCCTTGGTCGTCTAAATCTCAATTTATATTCTGTACTCGTGCCTAATTTTTATAAATAATCGAATAATCCATAGGACGTATGATTTAAGTTTTCAACCTTTAAAATTGTCCATTATATCTAACCGATATTTAATTAACCAATAATAAGTAATAAAAGCAAATTTCAATGACATATTAGTATTAGAAAATAATATATCATATTTCTAATTTGTTTAATTTCCACGCGGTATTTTTAATTTTCATAGGCCCGATATTACACGCATGGAACATGATTAATTTTTAAGAAAAGCTGTATTTATCTACATACAGCTTTTATCTACTTATTATTTTATCTACTTTATTCATTTATCTACTTTATCTACGGCAGCTAACATTCTTAATGCATTAAGGAGAAAAGACAGTTGAAGCGCGGATTAGAAACTTTACCTTCGTATTATACCAGAAAGAAATGAAAAGAAAATGTGAAAGGAAATAAGCACTGAAAACATTTTAATTAGAAATACGAATCAGTAGAAGACCTGCTCGATCCAGGTGGGCAATTGCAAGCCAGCTGCGCATTTTTGCCAGAGTGGCAGGCCCAGATATACCAGCATCATACGGAAATACTTGGAGAAATTGTTGGCCAGATGATACCACTGGTTCATCGTAACATTATAGAGCCAGATCGATGGCTCGTCCTGGTCAGGCTGAAGTTGATAGGCTAAGAAGATGAGGCAGTCGTCACATTCGGCAAGCTCAAAAAGCTTAGATCGAGAGCCACCGAAGTTGGGTCCGACAATGGGTGGCTTAATTTCGTAGTTTGTTACGCAAGTGCTCGATGGTTGTTCCTTGGCATTGTTATTGACCGTCATACCAATATGACGTTTCAAACTGCGTAAGTCCTTCATTTCCATTCGACCAATCGGAAATTCCTCGCCTAAATTCTCCAAAGCGATACGAGATCATTTTCAGATCAATTTATTTATACGGAAAAAGATATTATAGATGCCGAATGTGGATTTATGAATATTTCAAAAACGTTTTTCGTGCCGTTAGTTATAGGCAAAGCATTATTTCATTATAATGGTTATTTGCTTAAAGAATTTATAAACGATCGAGTAAATGAACGTATGCACTGAAAAGTGTTAACTTGTACATTGTTTACCTCTAATTGTTCTTGTATACCTCTAATGTGTTTTAGTCGTTAATATTCATAGTTTTTTCAAATATTACTTATCCTTCCAAGATACCGTCATAAAAATGGGATCAAATTGCGTTATAAGATACTTTTGTAATTGTTGTAGTTGTTACTAATATTTACATTTATCGGAAGGCTTATGCTTTCGGAGAAAATAATTTATACCGAAATTACTTAATCAGTTAAAAAACATTTTTTATTTTTTCTTTATAATTTCAAACTTAACTTATAATGGATTTACTTGTAATAATTAATATATTTTTCACAAAAAGTGAAAAATTCTTAAGCATTTAAGGAGAATTATCACCGTTATTATTACCATTAATTTTTATTCTTATTACATCGTTATTGCTCTATTTATTCTAAGTACTGTCATTACTTAGTATTAGTCTAAAAATAAAAATAAAATTTAAACGATTTGAGAATTATACTCTTAGAGCTGCAATATTAAATGAAAAAGTATTCTAGTATTCATATTCAGTTTTATTAAAACTGAAGAAATGCAAGTTTCTTATAATTAATTTTATATAAAGAAATTTACATTTAATTATATACTATACATCGATTTATATATATATTTTTACTAGATGAAAACGATAATAGTTGACATTATTAGTATATTATTCCCTTAAGTTAGGCATAATGAAATTGAAAGTAATGTTAATACACTTGAAATTTGATTCGTGACGAATAAAAAACGATTGTTTAGAATAAATGAAATAGAAAGTATATTAAATAATTGAATATAGTTATTTACACTTCGTCGATTTCATAATTCACGCATAAAATGATTCAGAATTTATGAAAGTAGTGAGTTAATAATATAATTCTATATTCGAATTCGAAAAGTTTGTATAATTGTATGACTGTATGATTATTCAAGTAATAATCCAGAGATATTTTATAAAATAGATGACACTTTTATTCGTAAAACATGAAATGAACTATACTTTAAGATAAAATCATGATTCTCGATAGATCCTCTGTATAATCAATTAAAGTATTTGATTTTCTACAAATCTATGCACAAGCAGTTACAATCCTGTTCTCTCAAATAAAATGGTTTTACATTTACAAACATTCACGTTATTACTTCAACACAGTTTTTTAATTTAATTCAAGACTGCAATTTCCAAGTTTCATTATCAACTAAATTTCAATATGATTAGACTCATCAAATTCAATATTTCTCCAGTAAAAATTAATGCGGCAGCATATAGTAGCATAACTATATTTTTTCCACCTAATTGAAGGAATAAGATGTTTAATTTTAAGTACTTTTGTTTAAGTATATTTGTGTTTGTATTATGAGGAATAGTAATATTAAAAATAATTAGTTTTATGTAATTTTTATGTACGATGTAACTGAAATACAATCTATAAGCTCAATGATAGTGTGCAATGAGAACAAGTAATAACATTATATACGACAGTTTTACATTTTTCAATAAAGTTTTCAACACCTAGAAAAACTGAATTTCCATACTTCATTTGGAAGACACTAGATGAAGTAAATGTTACATATATGAAGAATGCTATTGGTAAATATAAAAATATAGTTTTAAGTATAAAAAAAAAAAAATTAGAAAAATGAAATATATATATCTCATTTGTTGCACAAGTAACTCTAATTGGTGTACAACATTACTGTCATGTTATCCAATAATTATCCATACTTCTAACTTGGAATGGATTACAATTACGCTACAAAAACTCTAATGGCTAATTCATTCGCTGTTAGTAATAATACAAAACATTAATGTATGGCTCAAATTTTGTAACAGAAAAGTGTCTTCTGTAATTTTTCCTTCGACGACACAATCCGTTATATTCAAAGAAAGTGGAAATCTTTTAATATAGTGTAACAATATTCTATTACTTTCTCACGCTTTATGCCTTAATAATACGGGTTTATTGAGTCGAAATCTAATTGCTAATGCCAAAATTATATTGCATATAATGTATACGAGTCGCTATTAAATATCGACTTAATACATCATCTAAAGAAGAGAGATCTTGAGAACCCTAATTTATCGTGATGATTAACTATTATCATAATTTTCATAAAATTTATATGCAAATCGCAAGTGAATTTAAAGCAATGAGCATTTAAAATACAAAGAAGGCACATAAAAATGATTAGAAAAGCTTAATAAAAATAAAAATCTAGGACTCTTCACCTGCTATGTCGAGGGACCACGTAAGTAAGAATCCATCAATCGAGCTATAAAAATTTCTCAACTCTTCTGTCAACAGACAACAATGCTTTTGCTCCCAAGCAGTCAGTGCGGCTCTGTCACACGCAGTTCGCCTCTCCAATTGTACGTTCTTTATGCATGGATTGGCTTCCAACTGCTTTATAATGCCCAGGGTTAAATTCTCGTAGAACGAGTCCTCGTTTACTATATCCACAAAGTAGGACATTTTTCGCCGAACGAGAAGAAAACACTATGAATTTATAGCATTGCTTAGCGAAAGATGAGCCTGTATATTGTGTTGTTGGCCGAAAACCGAAGGTGAAATGGTTTGTTGGTGGATGAGAAACATTGTGTGTTTGGTAAATCAAAGTTTACTTGTGGCTCCATGGTAACGCGAAGAAGCACGAAAAGCAATGTTCGGATTAAACGGAAGGCCGAACTTACTTTGTAGGCTGCTGCACGCGCGCGCCTTCAAACGACGCGAGCTTGCACTCGTGCACTCGATAAAATTAGATTCATGTTATCCCTCTTTTATTCATTGAATGGTATGCATTGCAAAGCAAACATTTATATTAGGATCGTTTCTCAAACATGAAACGATGTATTTCAAATGAGATACTTTACTTTTACTTTACTCTAATGTAAAATGCTTAAATTTATGATTTTTAGTTTGTCAATAATTTACTTATAAACGCGTATTCTTTGTTTATGTGCAATTATTTCATTATTTCAAATTCGCATACCCTATCTATTTGCTAGGATGTGATACACATACACAAAGGTAGCCAGCACTCGTTCATTTCCCAATGTACCAGAGCTGTATGGAGAATATACTCTTTTATTATATTCGGTTGCTCGACAATATGGAAAGAACAATGAGTTAATTATAATTTATAGATTGAGATACGGTTTAGAGCATTTTTACAATGACGACATGAAAACTGACGATCAGAGTTTTTATCTATGAAAGAAAATAAACTCGATTAAGGTTAAATTGGTAGATATTCAATTTTTATGATATTTCTTTATCGTATATACTAAATTTGTATTCTTATGATAAATCCATCTATTTCATAAGAAAATATTCAATATTTGATTTGAAGTATGTAGAATTTAACCATACATTTTGTTACAAATTATTACGTTAAATTCCGTATCTTGAGTAGAAACTAGTTTGCGTATTAAAATTAGCTTATGTTAATTTTTCCATTATAATTAAAATACGTATATATATTTAAAATTATAATATTTCTTTAAATATTTGCGTTATTATAATTCTTATAGATTATAGTAAGAATTACTTTCAAATTGACAAATATTTTCTACTATAGGAAATATTCCTACCTCTGTACATCCTTGGCATATTAATTGTGGTGAAAGTTTTGATACCCAATCCAAGTTATCCTGCAATTACTACTCAAAGGGAGGAGGGTGATATTTTCGAGTTCTTCAATGGTTATAAAAATAATACTATAGCTGTGGTGCCCAATTCGACAGAAACTCTTGTAAGTTCACGAGTCTACATTATACATGCATCAAGAAATTATTGTTCTAAATTAATTTAATATTTTATTTAATGAAAAAATGATTCCAGACTTTCTTAAATTCCATGAACGTTCTGTGGCTGTCAAAGTGGAATTATCCTGGTAAGCATCCCCTTAATTTTATTGTTTACGATACGAAGGACGATTTGCAAGCCGCTTACTGGAAAGAACCGTATAGTATACCATTAGCGGTTATTTTTGAAGACCCTCAGCCAATTTCTCGCCGGTTATTGTAAGTTGATTATTATTCAAATAAATATTAGCAGTAACTAATGAAAATTTCATCCAACATAAATGGAATATGATTTATTTATGAATCATAAATTTATAATTGTTCAACTGTACAACACATTAAATAATACTAACAATTACATTTTATTGTATTTGAAACTTTCTCATGTACAAAATAGTATTATGTATCATTTATATTTCGATGAAGAAAATGTATTATTAAGCTTATAGCACTTATAGCAATAATTTACATAAAAACGATAGAGATTACATTTAAATTTTAGCTGTAGTATAACACAATTATATATGTGAGTATTTAAAGACATTATAAAAGAGTTCTATTTTAATTTCCTAATAGATATGAAATACGGACGAATCCTTCATACACATCTCCACCGTCACCAATTGAAATGTTCTCTTCTTCGGTAACCTGTCGGAAAGATACCAGTCATTGGATGGGTGGAGTTCTGTCCATAGAAACCGGAGGATCATGTCCTGTCAATAATTATTTTTTATCTGGTTTTATGCCCTTACAATTAATGATGGACATTACAAAAATTAGGGTAATTTAGTGTTTAAATTTAACTTAATTAAATTTTCCTTATTATTCGTGCTACCTTTTAATCAAAGTTTTATTCATTTAGTAATTTTTATGCTGTTTTTTTTTGTATGTAAATGACATCGGTTATTTAATTTTGCGTATAATTTGTTAATCATTTTCAGTTTGATACTGGGAACACTGACATCATGGTACCAGAAATAAAGCTTGAAATGTTTCCGAAAGGACCGTACACAGCAGGTATGGCTTTACTACTTAGAATTTCACTAAAATCATTTTTTCATTAAAGTCTTTACTTTCCATAAAATTCGCTTATTTGTTTGTTGTTACTTCTACATTACAGATTGGATGCTCGCTTTCAGGGTTGTGATTCCTTTATATATGGTGATAGCTCTTTCGCAATTTATAACTTATCTATTAATTTTAATTGTTGGTGAAAAAGAAAATAAAATTAAGGAAGGAATGAAGATAATGGGCCTAAAGGATTCCGTATTTTGGTGCGAAGACTCTTTATTTTATTTGATACAAAACTCGTCTTTTTCATCATATCTGAATAATATTATCTTTACTTTTATTTAATGTTGACAGGTTGTCCTGGTTTATTATTTATGCAATTTTCGTTCTACTATTATCAGCTGTTGCAGTTATTTTACTTTTTACATTACAAATGTTTCAACACACGCACTTTTTACCGATATTTCTGCTGGTCGTTCTTTATAGTTTTTCCGTCATTATGTTCGCCTTTATGATTACGCCTTTCTTCGATAAATCACGGGTAAGTTTCTAAAAAATTGACTAGATACACGAAGGAAATATTGAAATAATAAACACATTATTTAAAACACTTTCAGACAGCTGGCGTCTTAGGGAACTTTGCAGTGACATTTTTAAGCCTCATGTACTTTATTCAAGTATTCGTTGACGATTCGAGCTCAATATCATTTTGGGTTGTTTCATTATTGAGTCCCACGGGAGTGGCTTTGGCAATGGATAAGGTAAGATGTATCGATAACTTGTGAATAAGAGAACGCGATACATTATATAATGAATTACTATTTGAATAATTATTTAATCGTGAATTTTGCTCATATAGTAATAATGACTGTTGTGAGTAAACTAAGGAAAATTTTTTTGAACCACAAAATAATTTCTATGTATTTCCACCAAGTGGAATTGGATATCAACTCCAAATTTTCGTACTATTTCACATTTAAAAGATGCGTTGATCTAATTGGATTCGAGTACTAGTAAATACACAATTTTATGTACACATACCATGACGTCTTACCTCAAGTATTCTTCAATGGATAGTGAAGCGAAAATTTGGATTTCCCGATGAATTCTAATTGCCTAAAATTTATAATAGACAGTTAGTTTATTATGCTCCGTTTTTTCAATGTAAAATCTCTTCGTTGTCATATTATGCTATAATACTTTTTATTTCTAAAAAAAATCACTTTAATTTGAAAATATATTATTGAAAATTTTGATTTTCAGGCACTTGTGTTAGATTTGCAAGGCGAAGGAGTCAATTTCGATAATCTTTGGTCGGGTCCTGGAATCCCATTTGGTGGAAGTCTCATTATGATGACTTTGGACATATTTCTTTATGGATTATTAGCTTATTATCTTGACTCTGTCATCCCAAGTGAGATATAATTCTTTTAAATCACGTGCATTTTTTATCTGTTAGAATTATTTTGTTTTAATTGGTATTTTACAATTTTTTAAATGGTATTTTCATATCTGAATATTCTAATTGAAACTTTAATTCATATTATTTTTACTTTAAATGAGACAACTATTATTCTCATTGAAAATTATTAGTACTCAATTTATAATTATAAAGGTCTTAGATAAAATGTTGTGGAACGTATTATATTTCGTTGTTCAATTGTTAAATTAATCGTATTCATATTGACGGTTTATCTTGTAAAGTATAGTTGGAGATATTTCAATTTTATGGAAAATATAGGAAGGTTTCAATTATTTCGCATAAAGTTGAAAATTATGTAAAATTTACATCATTTACATATTACATATACGGTAAATCGTAAATGATCTATCGTTTCAATATTTTAATACAACATATTATCAATAACGAAACTGTACATTTAAATACAGTCATTTACTAATACAATTAACTAATACAACTTGTTAGGTAAGTGAAAGATATTGAAAGTAAATATCTAAATAATATTGCATACTGGAAAAAGTCGAAAATTGAAAAATTATAAATCGAATGACTAAAATCCTCAATGAAGTTAATATTTTAAGTCTACTGGGATATTAAATGCAATCCTTTATTTCGAGACGGCTATCATTCTTATAAAATTTACAACTTTTCATTTCTCTATCTTAACTACGAAAGCTTATGGGAACTTGATAGATATTCTAACTAATCTTACCCATTGAATACATACAATCGTAGTTCTCTTACGTCTTATGCTTTAGGCGAATATGGTATGAAGAGATCAGCTTGGTTCTGTTTCACGCCGGGATTCTGGTGCAAAAAGAGCAAAGTTCCAAGAGTAAGTTCCATTGTTCGTTTAAATAACACTAACACCGCATCACATGACACGGTTAAACAAGTACAAATAATAAAGTCGATTGCGCGAATCGGTCCTGATGATTGTCAGGCGCCAGCAGTGAACGGCGAATCCAATTCCTTCATTCCCGGCGAGGAAGCGAATCGCGATGTCGAACCTGTGGTGCGAGAAATGAAGGGTCGCGAAGCAATACGAATCGTCGATCTTTACAAGTCCTACAACAAATGTCGGCGCTCCGAAGTCAAAGCTGTCAATGGTATCAATCTGACGATCTACGAAGGCCAGATAACAGCGATCCTCGGTCACAATGGAGCTGGTAAAACGACGCTTTTCAACATCCTCACTGGTCTGACTTCACCAACGGCCGGTACAGCCCTGATCTTCGGTTACGACATTAGGGACTCCAATGATATGCACATGATCCGCAGTATGACGGGAGTCTGTCCGCAACACGATATACTCTTCGATTTATTGACTCCCCGCGAGCATCTTGAATTCTTCGCAGCGGTGCGTGGCATCCCCCGTAATATAATTGAACACGAGGTGAGTACTCAATACGTAATCCGATTTTATGAATATTCACAAATCAAACGAGGAACGAGGATAGAATTTTCAAACGCGTGCTTATGCGTGCATTTTAACCAAGTTTTGAATTAATAATGATCTTGTAAATATCTTTTTAACTTTTTATTTCTTACTTAAAAGAGGAGATATCAATATTTAAACTTCAATTGTGAGTTGAATTAAAGTCTACTATAATCATATAGATTTGTGTGCTCAAATGACTAGAGAATCTTTTAACGCAATAATAAAACATTAAATTATTATTTTGAGTTTCATTGGTTTCTAATTGGATATTTTCAAGTAACACCAATTTCTTTTATTATAAAAAATATCGGCTAAAATATTAATAACTTAAAACGACGTCATATGCAGGTGAAAAAAACATTAAAAGATATAGATCTACTCGAAAAAGCCGATACATTTGCTAAGTACCTGAGTGGTGGACAGAAAAGGAAACTGTCAGTTGGGATAGCTATAATCGGCGACCCAAAGATCATTATTCTCGACGAACCGACAGCCGGTGTCGATCCATATTCACGCCGGCAGATGTGGTCGTTTCTACAATCGCGTCGACACGGAAAAGTTATATTATTGACAACTCACTTTATGGACGAAGCGGATATTCTAGCCGATAGGAAGGCTGTGATTAGCAAAGGAAAATTGCGATGCTGTGGCAGCTCGCTTTTCCTCAAAAACAAATTTGGAATAGGATATCACCTCACGTAAGAAAATAGCTTATAGATAATATATAGAAAGTAGCTATAAATTATCCAATAATTTTAATAATATACGATTGATAAGTAAGCCGAGAAATATTTTTTATACGAAGGACATTTATTTACTCAGAGAAAACTCTTCCTTGAGGAAGGGTGCAGAAAATAGTCCGACTCGTTGAGAAAAGGAAGAATTTGTATAAAGTAAATCATTTCTCTTTGCTTAGACAACGAATTTCTTACTAGTTCTTGTCTATGTGAAAATCTTACTAGTTCTTGTCATACAGACGTATTCTTATAATGATGCTTTGTTATTCGTTTTGGATGAAAATGTTGTACTTACAAAATTATTAATCCTAACAAATGCCACGAGCAACAGATAGAATACTTGCAGATTTTTCCATCCTTGACCATTGATAATATCACTAAAGAATTTCACGTTCCTTTAATTTCACGCATTATCATCGTTTCTAGACTCGTGCTGGAGGGTAACGTTCGAGAAAATGCGATAACTCGCTTGGTCTCGTCTCACGTGACGAAAGCCGAAAAAGCCCGTCGACACGGCCGCGAGCTTAGCTTCATTTTACCTCACAACTCGGTGGAGAACTTCGCACCACTGTTCTCTGCGATTGAACAAGAAATTAAAAGCAAGTCTCTGCGTCTGGGCATCAGTAGTTACGGAGTGTCTATGACGACTTTGGAGGAGGTGTTCTTGCACCTGGAGAAGGACGAGGAGACTGAGTGCACGATGGACAATCTGTCGAAAAAGATGGTAAGGAATCGTGCGCTCAGTAGATCTCTGTCACTGCAGTCTAAGAGCACGTCTTATCAAAGTCTGCAGAATGAGGGTGCGGCAGTACAAAATGAGGCTCAGCTCAAAGGTAAGGCAATTCGTGCGTCTTTCTTCGCTTGTAAAACGCTTTCTCAAAAAAGTTCAAATCATCGTTCGCAATCGTGATCTGCGGAATTTATTTATAATTTATAACCGAATCATTGGTGAAAGTAAAGAAATTTATAGTTTTTTTTTTATTAAAATCTATAATCGATCGATATGACGTTGTTGGAACAGAACTTTAACATTAAATTTTCGAATTTGATAATATATTCATCGATACACTTTTGAAAGTATATTTGTATTAGGATATATATCGCTATCAAAGCGTTCATTTAATATTCACTTTTTCTATCTATTTGTTAACTGAAACAATTTACTCCTATAGATTGATAAGATTTATTACGTTTTTTTTTTTTAAATATAGAATTAAATTAATTTGTACATTTTAGAAAATCCATGATTATATGTTGCGTTACGATTGAACGATTGAAAGTTGACCATTGTATATTAGTTAAATATAGTTAACGAAGTTAATTTGTTTAAGTTTTGAAAAATATTTATTTGACATTTTAATCAAAGATAAAAAATTTCATCGTAAAATCAACATGGATTATAGAAATGTGCTAGTTAATAATATAGCGAGCTATAGAAAAAACATTTTTTTACTAGCGATTCCTTATTCATTATATTTGACATTTGACATTTTTGACAGCTGGTACGAATGAGCTACCGGATGGGACGGTTCACAATGACAAAAGTCCGGCAATTCACGGTCTCGGTCTGGATCCAATCAAAATACGTCCTAATTTAATGCAGACCTTCTATGCTATGCTTAGACTTAGAGTTCTACGGCTTTTCAGAAGTATTCAGCTACTGTATTTCATGATAGTTGCACCCTTAGCTCTCGTTGTACTTGGTCTCTATCTTAACAGCATACAGACTGTTGAGAACAGAATGCAGAGTCTTGAGCTAAACAATGGTAACGTATTTATTTAATTTATTTTATCGTTAAATCGTGATTATCTGTTAAAAATATAATGCATCTTTTGACATATCGATTTGAACTATTTTTATTTTATTTTTATTTTAAAAGATAGAAATTTCCATTTATCAAAAACTATCATAGATTATATCATGAAATGAATGTTATACATGATTATATTGTTAAATCTCGAGTTAAATAACAATACTTTTGCGTACACTTACTAATAGCTAATTCAAGAGTCGATAAGGCAGTTCATTTCGTAAATTTTACTTTACCATCCAAAGTAAATTGTTAATAAGTTTATTTTGTTACTTTTAATTTAAATTATTTAAATATTCTTACTTACATTTTTGTAAAAATTCAAATGTTGTTTGCTGCCATACATTCAATTAGTAACAAATTACTTTAAAGTAAACCTTTTCTTTGCACTGTTTGTATTTTATAAAAAAACACAAGGTTTCTTAATTTTACTATGTACACTGTACGAAAATCAAAATAGTATATAAAATTCAGATGAAATAGATCATTGAAAGAGAATTTTATGTAAAAGAATACTGACAATATTAAAATTAATTGTACTTCCTTATTTAACAATAATACTACACGCAAAGGCTTAATTTTAATTGTTGATAAAAGTCATTGTACATTCGAACCCTTTTGTGAGTATTCGAATAAGAAACGTAAAATCTTCCTGAATCATTCAAATGTTCGAAATCAAAAGTTAACTTTAATATTTGCATTTTCCTCATTTTACCAATAAATATTGGGCATAATAATAAAAAGTATTCATGCTCATTAATACTGATTTACAATAATACACGTTAGCAATACGCGTTATAACTGTATTGTAAATTTTTTCACACATGGTTAAAAAAATAGGATAAAACATTACGCGTTTGAATGCTTTATCTTTTTCAGACAGTTACGGACATGATACAAGAATTATGTACATTAACAGTACAAATCATGATATCTCATCACTAATGAACAATGTTAGTCAGATGGTTAGTGAGTTGGAGGAATACGACGGAACGTTTATCGATTTACTTCAACGTGCACCGCATATGGCTATTTTAAATATTACTGACTATAATATCTCAAGGATGAATTTCACGGTTATGTACAATGATACTATGCAACATTCATTGCCAATTATATTGAATGTTTTTACAAACGCATTCCACAAGTGAGAATTCATGACTTTTTCCTAAAACCTATACTAATTTCTAAATATAGACTTCTGTCTACTCTTAATTGTCTGACCTATTTATAAAAGTTGATCATTAATATTGCATATTATGGGCTATTCGAGGTTTTAATTAGAGTTTTAAGTATTTTCTAAAAAAATGTAAACTTGCGTTTAAAACAACTATGATTACTTATGCTTGGTTTTTCTTGACATAAATATTAAGAACAATTTATATAATATTTATAGTTTTTTATTATAATATCTTGAATGCAAATAGAAATATAAAATTCTTTTATCTTAATGAATGTTTATATCTTTTGCAGCGTAATATTTAAAAATTTTACTTGATATTCAAAAACTAATATTTGTTAAACAAGTATTATAACAATTTCGTTTATTTATTTAAGTTATTTAAATATTCTCTCTGTTAGTTTCATAAAAGAAAGAACAAAGTAAGGCTCCGGACCTAAGTAAAACAAACTAAATTTACTCAATGATATAATCTTTTTAATAGTAGAATTTTATTGAAATAAAATTTTGTATGATGAGTCGATAAAAGAATTATTGAATAAAATTTTTTACCATTCAATTGAAGTACATACAACTAAATGCGGATTTTATAATTCTCTTACTGTTAATTTTCTCTGTTTAATTATGATTTTATTTATTCTACTAAAATTAGAATATTGTAAAAGTAGTATTGTATTATGGTAACAAAAGGTT
Source organism: Wiebesia pumilae (assembly GCA_018907045.1). Classification (NCBI taxonomy): domain Eukaryota; kingdom Metazoa; phylum Arthropoda; class Insecta; order Hymenoptera; family Agaonidae; genus Wiebesia; species Wiebesia pumilae. The sequence continues at coordinate 6,326,877 of JACCHZ010000192.1, forward strand.
TATATAAGTTTATAAATTGATAAATAAGAGTAAAAATACCTATTATGAATCATGCGATGCAATAATACGTAGCACTTTTTTCGTTAAAAAGTGCTGTGATTTCTAAAATAATCAAGAGAGAATATTAAATAAGTTATTCTTGTTTCTTTTTATGGGAAAAATATAAGGTTTTCAGAGAATTAAGTACTTATTTTGAAAAATTGTTTGATATTTAGATTACTCAATCAAGGACAAACTTCACCGATTAGAGTAAAAACACATCCATTCCAACAAACTTCTCAACCTCAAGAATTCAACATCGGAATAGCAAGTTCAGCACTATTTATCGGAATGGATCTTGTTCTTGTACCCATTACTTTAGCAGTTGACATGGTCTATGATCGTGAAGTAAGCAAAGTGTATATAAAAGTCTAGTTCTTCATATGCAGACAATTGATATGAATTTTTAATCAGTTATTTATCTGAAGTAACACGTATTTTGTAATATTAATTTAATATCGTTTATGCTGTTTATGTAAGTAGTATTTTTAATCGAAGTTCAGTAAAACCGTGTAATTGTAAAATAAAAAATTAAGTGATTTATAAACTTTTATATTAAATAAAATATTTCTGCAGTTAGAGCTCTAATTTAGTATAATATTAAATGAATATGTCTAAGAAATAATGTTAAAGCCTAAAAAATCTTATGTATTGCAGATAAAAGCCAAGAATCAGTTACGAGTCAATGGACTTTCCTTTACAATGTACTTCTTTACATATTTTGTGGTACTTCTTGGTCTTATGGCTTTTATATGTCTTTGCATTCTGGGAATTATATGTCTCTTTGATGTGCCATCGCTCCAGGAGGTTCCAGCACTTTTAACTCTAGGTGGTCTGATTATACTGTATTGTCCATCTTCAATATTCTTTTCCACCTGTCTTGCATATATGTTCGACAAAATGGATTCGGCTCAAAGCTTCTTACCAAATATCGCCACATTTTTTGGACTCTTACCTTTTCTACTAGTCATGATTTTGGATATGCTTGGTGTTGGTAAGTATCATCTATTTATTATTTATCGTTAGATATTTTAATTGCTCAATCCTGGAAAAACTTCTAATGTATATCGATATATAAAAAATACCGAATTAAACTAGAATTTGAACTACATTTACGTTCATTAGAGAAATAATTATTGAAAAACTAGCGTAATGAATGATCAAGATTTATTGCTTTTATAGTCATTCAACCGTTAATAAGAAATCAATTTTTTAAATGAAATTGTTTATTTGCCGGCAGAATTTAATATAGCTTATAATAATAATAATAATATTATAGGAATAAAAATACATATGTTCCTTATCATTACTTAGGAGGAATAGCTGCATTTGCCCTACACGTAGTCTTTTCACTTTGTAATACTATGTATGTGCCATTTGCTGCACTGTATTACATCGATCGTGTACACCTTATGTGCTCCATTAACGCGGCATGCCATCATCTTAGTATATCTGATTATTTGACTAGTGAAATAATCGTTATGGCACTTGGAGTAATGTTACATTGTCCATTTTGGTTTTTCGTCCTGGTATTACTTGACACCAAGAAGAGTGGCCGAAATGTCAAAGATTTTTTTAAGTACTTTAGGGTACGTCGCTTTAGTATTATTAATTTTCTTTTACAAATATTGCTTCATTTATCATGTTGTATACTGTTGTAATTATGGATTTTCATTCTATCATCATATCATTAATTATCATTAGCGCTGTTGAATCTATAATTGTATAATTTATACAAATTTCTTCTGTTAGCGAAACGGTAGTTCAGCTGGTGAAGAAATCATGGAGAATGCCGATATTGGCGAACACGAAGATGCTGATGTCAAAAGTGAAAGGCAAAAAGTTTTCAATCTAATAAATTCAACACCCGTTCAAGAACCACCTGTTGTATTGGTCCAGGTAAATTAGAGTTTTGTGAAATGTGCGTTATATTTAATTATTATATTCAAAATGTCTAAAAGTTTGGCTATGCATAATAGCACATTGCTAGATATATTGACTTTCATTCTGAGTTATTTGCTTAGTTTTTCTAGTAAGCCTCAACTACGAATGAGCCACTAATCATTTGTTCGAACCGTTTTCTCTTAGAACTTGCGAAAAGAGTATCTCCAGCAAGAAACAACATCGTGCAACTGTTGTTCTAAACACGAGGAGGAGCAACCGACTCCAACGAAGAAAATCGCTGTTCGCAACCTCTCACTGTCTGTTGAGCCAGGCGAGGTTCTTGGACTTTTAGGTCATAATGGAGCCGGTAAAACCACAACAATGAAGATTATCATAGCGGAAGAGACAGCCAGTCGAGGAAGAGTACAAATTGGGGGTCACAGCATATATTCCCATATGTCTGAGGCTTTCAGACAAATGGGTTATTGTCCACAACATGACGCACAGTGGAAGAATATCACCGTTAGAGAGCATCTAGAATGCTATGCGGCCATTCGGGGTGTTCCTTGGCGTGATATTAACAGGTGCAAAAATTACTTTTATTTTATATAGAAAATAAATAAAATGTATATTTTATTCAAAGACATGGGCGTATAAGATATTTTACATTTGCATTAAGCCACGTAGTTATAATATTGAAAGTACATATTTCTATAAAAGTTACAATCAGTAAAAACATTTTATTGTAGTACCGAGTACACGAAAGTACCTATGTTATAAGTGCTCGTACTATCAAGCTTAATATTGAAATTACTGTTCTGAATCAGAATCGTTGACCTGTACATATCCGGCTTACAAATACACGAGCATGCTGATAAACAGACGCAGGAATGTTCTGGTGGAACAAGAAGAAAACTTAGTTTCGCCATGGCTATGATAGGAGGACCTAAAGTTGTTCTTATGGATGAACCTAGTACGGGAATGGACCCTCGTTCAAAGAGATTCCTTTGGGATACAATTCTTGCTAGTTTCCAGGTGAAATATTATTTCATCCTATACATTTATTTTAAGCTCAGTTAATTTTATGGAATAAAGTGTGACGTTTATTTGAAGAAATGAATATTTCACAATGTATAAATATTTATTATTAACGCCATTCTCGAGATTTCTCTAAAGTTCTCTTATAAACTGCACATATTTACTTGGAAAATATATTGGATCTATTTTTATATAGAAAAAGTTAGTCGTATATTAAAAGCAGGTATTGATAGTAAGCTAATAATTATATATAGAAAATTGGGATGTAGATTTATAAAGCAATGAAACAAGACACGTAGTTAGAAAATTGTTGATACTGCAACAACGCTCTCATTCATAACTATATCTTTAACGCATACATGATAGTTAAGGTATCCTTGAATCTAATAGCGGCAAAAGTTTTAATTGACTACTTTTATCGTCTTATAGAAGTGTAAAAATGTTACATAAAGCTTCGAACAAGTTGTATGATCACAAGAAAATTAAGGCAAGCTTATAAAGAGCATATTGTCAAATTCATAGATTTCTGATCAGTATCAGGTACTCAAACGTTTTTAAAAATTCAGAAAACACGAAGTGTTAAACATTACGATAAATATTGAAAAGAACTAAAAATGTTATAAAAATAAAGTCACTCAAACGAATTTTTATTAAATGTAAGATTTATTTGCGATTTGAACTAAAGTAGGACAGTGTTTATCATTTTTACATCTAGAATTAATTATACATAGCATATAAAACTTATTTAATTCTTTGTTTATGTTTAAAAGCTACTGTTTAAGTACTTAATGACCCTGAAATATTATTCTTCCACAATTGCTATTAAATCAGCTGTTCATATTATTCAACGTCAAATATTTCAAAGAAAGTTCTAAATTTATATTCGAATACTTATAATTAGTTTATATATTATCGAACATGTAACACACTTCTGAGAAATTCCCGAAGAAAATGTCAAGGCATTTCCTCGAGTTCTCAACTCATCTTACTCCCGGCGTCTACAGTCGCGCTGAAAAGAGCGGTTTGACTTTCGACTGATGTGCCGCTTATTTGGTCTGCGTAAGCAGCTGGTTCTTTTCGCCCCGAAAAGGTCGAATCAGCTGATGTTCCCTCTCGTCAGTTACTGGAAGAAGGTGACGGTGAAGCGATGATCCAGTCCCTGCGTGGTGTGAATGGTGGTGGACTTTCTTTTCGTTTGAGGCTCTAGCGTCCATCTTCATTGTCCTCTAGGAGCACTGCCACTCCAGTCATGTTGTACTGAGACGATAGCGTTTTTCTTATGCAAATCGCAGGTGTTCCATCCAGTATGCACGAGATGATAGTGTAGTAACATACGCTTAGGTTTTATATGCACGATGAACGTCATAACTTATGGATCTGTTGAATGAAAATCGTACTATCGATCGAATAAAGATCTTCATTGAATATCGAATCACTGAAAATTCTTTGTCTGTTATAAGTTAATATTTGCGCAGTAAATTAATTAATTAATTAATTGTCAATAATGTCAAAGTAATAATTACTTTTTAACGTCTCAATAGGGTGGTAGAGGAGCGATTTTGACGACGCACTCAATGGAAGAAGCCGATGCATTGTGCTCGCGAGTCGGCATTATGGTGAAGGGTGAACTTCGTTGCATTGGTTCAACTCAACATCTGAAAAATCTTTATGGGGCCGGTTACACACTAGAAATGAAACTTCTTGGCGGTGATTGTACGCCCACTACGCCTTCGGGTAATCGCGTCAGTCTTCTGAAGGATTTTGTTACAGGGATGTTTGCCGATGCCACCCTCGAGGAAAGCTTCGCGGATAGACTTGTATTTGCCGTGCCCCAGCACTCAGTGCATTCGCTGGCCGAATGCTTTACTCAGCTTGAGAAAGGTCAGTACACCTTTTTCTTTCTAATTGTAATTGGATTTATTTGTACATCTCTGTGCGTAAGCGCAATTTTTAATTAATAGAGATCTTTTTTCAATCGATCTGCAGCCAAATTAGAACTCGACATTGAGGAATACAGTTTCAGTCAAACAACCCTGGAGCAAGTATTTCTCAAGTTCTCACATTACGACGAACTAGGTGCTGGTGATTGAGTGAAATATTGAGCGCAACGCGCGAACTGTTTATATAAAAATAATGTAAAGCCTAGTGTGCTATGATCCTTAAAGTACCTCGGAAGAAGCAATAATAGTGCTGTGGATCATAACAAGAAATGAGGAACCAGGTGTGGTGGATATTTTTTGTTGGACATTTACTAATTCTAATATAAATTTCAGCAGAGAATGAATAATATGAAGGCTTTTAGGCATATTTTCCAACTGACAATGTAAATGCTTCATTACTATTTGCTTATTTCTTTATATATAATTTGCATTTTTTATGTTAAATGTGTTCGTATAAGTTTTTTTCTCTTAAAGCATTACATACGTTTGATTATGATTATTATTACATTACTCTGTTTTGTAAATAATACAACGCTCGATGTATTATACGTCATTAGCAGTTACATAAAAATCATGAAGAAGAATGAGGAATTATCGTTGAGAATGGAATTAAATTAAAAGAATTTTCTACACTTTATTATGAATAGGCATCGAAGAAGTTATTTAATATTATAAACATTTTATTTCACGTGTAAGTTCATGTCTGCGTTGTCATCGTGAGAAGTTATGGATTACAAATATATTAATCGTATGACGATCGATTTAAAATATCAATTATAGTCCATAGATACAAAATTAAAACATAAAACAAGAGTAGCAAATAGTAATTCAAAAGAATTAGTATACTTGTATACAAATCGTAAATATCAAATCTCTCTATATGTAAATAAAATCTATCTGTATATGTCTTTCACAGTCATAATTATAGTTTATTGAACACTAAAAATTGCAATCTCCATTGTTTTTAGTCTACATATAAGACAATTTGTTGGAACATTTCTCAATTATATTTTGGCATCAAGTAAAATGTCATTCAAATGCTCTTGTTCTCTCATATTATGATATAAATGTGCAAAAAACACGCTTTAAACATGAATTTTTCTCGCATAAGTAAAACTCAATTGTATTATATAGTACAATTAAATAGTAAAATATAGTAAAGTTTAGTAAAGTATAATAAATATAAGATTATTTGCAATAATTATTTTCTAAGAGTACTATGGCATTATTACTAAAGGAACATCAAAATTGTAGTGTTTCAAGAAGATATTATTGTACTTTAAGAAGTAATCGTGAATCTACAATTATGTATGCATAGTTACAACTTTTAATCATTTTTTAGACAGAAGCATATACGACGGAAATAGATTTACCAATACTCCGAAGTTCAAACTTTGTTCAAGTTTGATCGACATTTTATGTACATATAAGTATGCTGTAGAGACTTTTAATTACTATTAAAAATTACTATTACTATTAATTTCAGTTTTTAAAAAAACACGAGAAGTTTGATACAGAAGCGCTAGGATATACATTATAAATACGGAAAAATATTTGTGAAAAAAGTATTCATCATCAATAAATAAAATTTTCTCTATGCTTCTGTGTACTTTTTTGTGAAATTTTTGCCGGCATTCATTTGTAGTGTAAAATAAACAGTTGCAATATAGATGATGGTTAAGTACTTACTTTTCAAGCAGTAAGCCAAGTGGAACGATATAAATAAGACAGATGAAAAAAAGAAGAGATACGTATTATAAGATTAAATAAAGTTCACATAGAAAAATCTGCAAATTTTAGTTCGAGGAAACAGTATAATAGTCCAGGTTGGAATTTTATCATGAAATTCGCGTCTCCATGAAATGCATTACTTTAGGTATGTAGTTGTTTCGTAGTGATTCATATGCAATTGCATGAGACGCGATTTGCTTCGATTTGTTACCGACCTCAAATGAAATCTCAGATTTTAATGACATTCACGAAAGACTATTAAACAAGTAAATAAAAAATTATCGTAAACTGAATATCAATCAAGAAGAAACGTCTCTACGATGACGCGTTCGTGAGCTTCTTTTAATATTGTGCTCCTTTCTTATTGAAATATAATAAATAAAAGGCAAAAAACTGTCGACCTTGTAATTATTATAAACAAATGAAGCAAATTAATAATAAAAAGCTATTGGCACTTACGTGTTAATATATTAAGGCAATCGTAAGCGATTAGTAGGTGAAGGAGTTTCTTTTTCATGAATATATAGAATTATGAATATAAAAAAAATATTATTGAGCGTTTAAAAGCATTTGTTTACACTTGCACATGAAATACTGCAATTGAAATGGTGTTTAAAAAAATAGAAAGTTGCGAGAAATAATGTATGAAAGTGAAATAGTGATAAGATGAAAAAATGAGACTGAACGAGAAATAGGAAAATAGAAATAGAGAGAGAGGAAGGGAGATGTTGCTGTCACGTTAGGACTGAATAAAATATTTTGTAGATAAATGACGTAGGTAGTGAAATTTAAAATTTTGTCAAAATGGAATAAAAGAAAAGCGTGTTTTGTATATATAAATGATATTATGTAATATTAATGAATAAAAATTAAAAAGGCATATTGAAGTAAAATATAAGGATATCAACTACACATAGAAATTCTAAATGCCTAAGTCATAATAAGGCATTCGCCACATTATATTTTGATCGAAGTTTGCCGTATTCAAGGCAATTTATTAAATTCCCTGTTAAAATAATGAACAAAAATACGAGATGAAAGAAATTAAACAAAAGGTAACAAAAAAATAAACAATGGAAAATTTAGTCAATTATCACAAAACTATGCGAGTAATTTAGAAATTGACTATTTCGTGTCATTGATGCCTTGAACATTTGCATCGATACATTTTTATTCTGAGAAATCCGTTTTATCAAGAATCTTACTTTTTTATATTAAAAAATATAAACTAATATTATCCTATTAGTAAAGAAACAATTGCCTATTTAGATAATTTTTCATTTTAATATAATAATACAATAGTAATACTTTTATTCCACTTAAAAATCATAAGAACTGTTTTTACATAAATCATATACGCCATTTTTAGCAGAATATCTACAATTATATTTGAGTTCATTTTTGTTGAAAATGTATGAAGAACTTCTTGGAATTACGAAATCGGCTCAATACTCTGAGGACAACGCGTATTTGTTAATGCGACTTGTATGTAAAATCAGTTGTTTTAAACAATGCTTTTTCACTAATAAAACTTATCGAAGGATCAAACGATCTCGCAGTTTCCAATGTTTGTTCTTATTTTATTTTTACTAATCCTTTTTTTATATTTAATGTATCATATTTCTATGGTTAACTACTTTCTTAAGATGTGCATTTTTTATGAAATTCTTCAAACAAATTTTGTATTCAATTAATCAAAGTAAAAAATTTTAACTTGATAGTTTGGTAGCAATAATAACTTATAATAATTAAATCTACTTTGCACCTATAGATTTTAATTAAATTTGTTTGTGTAACTATTAAACAACGAGAATCTCTTATCTTTTTATATTTTGGAATCGTTAGAGAGTTGTTAAAAATATTTATGGATAAAAACGATATTTTAGATATTTATAAGGATATTAATATTATACAGAATTACCTTGTTCAATTAAATACTGTATAATTATATATTAAAAAATTGTTTTCTAATGAAATCCTACATAAAAATAATTATTCTAGAGACATATGTATTCTGTTTCATAAATGATCTTAATGTTTGTATTACGGTAATATGTTATTTCTTCAGGACTAAAATTTTTCTTTTAATCATCGTTTATTAAATATAATTAATAAAGCATAACATTTTATTTTAACAAACATATATAGGTTAATATTATTCAAGAATATGAGTTTTGCATACCTTCAAGGAAAAATGAGTTAGAAAGAAATACAAATTTTTACGTTCCTATTTTAAATTTATATTTGTTTTTCAATTACCTTGTACTGGAAACTAATAAAAATTTCTTCTTCCTAGAAAAATTATATTTATAATTTTCAATACTATTTGGTTATAGTAATAATTTTTAGGATATTTAAAATACGTAGCATTTGTAACGATTTGATTCCGTTCGTAATTCGTCTTGTCTCCGTACTTCCTCTTCTGGTGGAGGCGACTCATTCTCTAGCACTCCCTGGCTGTCCCGGCCCGGATGATTCGATGTCGGACCGGATTCGTAACGAAAGGAGGCTTGAGGAGACAAGGGCGAAATTTGAACAACTGGATTTTTTATTATAATTTATTTAGCTAATTTCTAAATGAGATTATTACAGGTTGCGAATATTCTCTCACTTATTCGGCGGGTTACGGTAGTGCTCTTACGCTAAACTTATATTGACTTTACTGGTTACGGCGGTTTTAATAATTATACCGACGAGTATTTTACAGAAATTATTACGAGTTAACGGCGATAATTACACAAAAATCTTAATTCAATACAACGACGAGTTTTTGGTGGTGGTTTATTCGACAAAATCTAGCGAGTTACGGCGGAGAGAATCGAGCTGCGTGGCTCTTCTCTAGGTGCGTCAAGCGACTACACCTACGGGGTTTCTGGTGCGTCAATATATTACACCAGGATGCTGCGCACCGACAGGCTACACTTCCCGGAGTTTTCTGGTGCGTCAAGACACTACATCAAAGACTGCGCTGAGAGGCTGCACTCCTAAAGTTTTTTTTCGATAATTCTACATAACATTCAAAGACCCTTTAATTTCACTCTAGGAGAGATCCAGATTTTTTATGTATTGCAGGGAATCAACTCTCCTGTAGAATTATTTGGGACCTATTCAAGAAAGTGAGCAGACATGTTATAGTATTGGGAGCAGAAGAGATCACCACTACATTTTCAGAAGTCTCTTCATCAATTGAACTTGCAGCAATCACTGCTCCTAATTACTTTGGATATATAGTTAATGAACAAGAATGATTTACCCTGCTTTACCAATCAAATAAAAGCCGAGAAACAAAAATAATGACAACACTCAGAGTTCTATATCCATTTATAGAAGAATTAACAAAGGACCCTGTTACATATGTGCATAGACCACAAGCTACAACAATCCAAGCGGTTCATTATTTGAGACAACCTCAGAGGAAACAATAGCTGCAAGAAATCTGAGACTTTTAACACTATTTATTATTGGTTCTGCATATTATACAGATGGTAAATTATCTGAACATCTATCTAGGAGAGCCAAGAGGTTTCCCAGCTCTTAGTACCTTTGACTCGGATATGGTCGGTTGGTATCCAGGCAATCTACCACCTGTTATTGATAATATATTAGGAGCAGTAGTATGCTACCGGAAAGATCACACCTAAACCAGAAAGTGACCTATACGAATTATATCCCTCTAGAGCCCTGCTATCAAAGGGAAAAATTTCTGCAGTTGTAGATGAGCTATTGGAGCAAGCTAGATTGATTTATAAACACAGATATACCACATCAATACAGTTTGTATCAGTCCTGCTACAACCTTTCATAGATCTTGTTGGAGAAGAATCTCCATTATTCAGCCAAGACTTAGCAGCTTTTAGGAGAATTCAAGAGTATCAGACAAGATACCCATTTTTAGGATTAGCCTCTAAGCTGGGTGAGCCTTACCAGGTTCGAAATATCCCGAAACTAGTATATTGCGCTTTATGCTATAACTAGCAGTCCCTGACAGATCCTAATGACCAAGCTTCTTTCAAGTTTTATAAAATTAACGAGGTAAAGTCTCATGTGACCAGTCTATCAGAACAATGAGCCATTGAAGACTTGGCGGAACAGCTTCTTCCTCCCTCTCTTACCTCTATCCGAGAGTGGATTGATAGCCTTAGAGGGCAAGAAGAAAAAGGTGAATTAGTATCCCAAATAATCAATCGGGAAAAAGCAGAAATCTCAGGTCGTCTGATTGACCAACTTGGAGGCTAATAGTAATTGGAAAGTCAGGACTTCAATCAAAGTATTGAAGAACTCCAACTCAAATTGTGATTAGAGATAGATTTATTGACGAAATCAGGCGAGTGGCTGCTATCTACAATATCTCACCCCTCTATCATAGGATGTGCAAGTTGAAAATTAATAAAAAGCAATAAAAGGCATAGATAAAAAATATAGATAACCTTTCGTACGACCAGTTTTAGTAGATAAATTAGAGGTTTGAGGTTTATCTACACAGGAGATCAGTCCGACGCTGAGAAGGAGATTAAGAACAAATATATGGACCCACTGGTATTTAATAGACAAGAACTCGTACCGAACCTGACCAACGTCAGTTTCTAGGAACTATACGAAAACCCGTCAACTTCAACACCAAAGCAGCTTGCACAATGAATAATAGCACAACTAGTAGATTGTATTGTTGAGGTTTTGTTTTGCGTGCTAACAATCTGCATGACCAAGGGAGAAATCCTAACTCCAAACCAACTTGCCTTTACCATTTTTACGCACACTGTCATGTCTTTCGCACAAACGTTTCATTACACATACACTTTATTACATATGTACTTCTAAGTTCGCGACGGACTTTTCCATCGCACATTATACCCTCTATTATGTTAGTCAAATATTTAATACTAGTTTCATCCTTCGGTAAACTACTAAAATAAACTGTTCAAAAAGTAAATCATATACGTTATTAATTATGTTTAATATTCTGAATTATTATTAATTATTTTTTAAAAAATTCGTTAATTAATATAATTAATTAATTTAATGATAATTAGGTTTACATGTGATAAATCATTTTTAATTAAACAGCATTAGTTTTTTTCTTTAAAAACTAAAATTAACATTTATTCTATACTGATTATCTCATTTCTTAGTTCAGTAAATAAATGAAAAAGTATGTTTTTTAGTCTATATTAAATTATTAAACTTCATTATAAATGTTAAAGTTGATCATTAAAACATTTCTTTTTGTAATTCAACCATAAAACGTATTAAACTAAAGGTCTGTTGTACAATCTAGAAGTTCAAAATATATATTATGATAAAAATTATACATAAATTTATTTTTATTCTGATGAATTATATTTGATAAATGTATGGCATATTATTTTTTAATATTATTTTCTTTATTATCTAATAATAAATTATTAACTTGAAATTGTTTAAAAACAATTTTCACGCGATAAAAGTTAATATTGCATATTTATTTATAATTATTTTAATAAGGCTTTCTTCACTTTGAACAGTAAACTATTTTGTTACAAAAGATATTTGAAGAAATTTCTTTTTGAATACAATTTCTTATAATTAATATATTGATACACAAAACTAAATATTGTGTCTAAGATCTTAGTTTAAAATTATTAAAACTGAAATCCAATTATAGAACCTCCAAATGTAGAGGTGAGTTAGTAAATATTATCTAAATTTATATCGACATATATGAATTTATTTGAATATTTTGCTCTGTAGATAATTCATGTTTCCTACCAAGGTATTCATATACTTTTAAAAGATGTAAAATAATATGAGCATTTGCGATAAAGCAGTTATAGCTCTGATTATAGTAATATATAATGAAAATAAATGTTTGCGAGTATAGATTAAGATAGTACCCTACAGTAACTCATCTAGTCATAGCGCGAGTTCAACTACAGCATCCATCTAAGTGGCTAATTCTCTTACGTTGTGTAGCATTTCACTGTATTATAAGGTTTTGGGGTGTTGATTAGTTGACCACTGTACGCTACACAACGCAGGATTGCTGCACGTAATCGATAGTATTTGTTTCCTTCCTTTATAATACAATATGTATAGCTGTATGTGTAGGTGATTTTATTGTCATACATTATCTTGCACAGAGAAAACTAAAAATAGCCTGATACTATACTACAATTGACTTTAATAGCCAAATTATTAGCCTTATAAGGTTGAAACCACAGAAAAATAACCTTTGAATTCTTTCGGTCTGTATGCCCTTTCTCTCTCGATCTCTCTAACTATTTCTGTCTTTTTAAAAATCGAGTTTTGTTCGATTTTTGGACTTTAACATATTGTGCAGTGAAAATAATTGACTTTGTTCCGATAAATGCTATTTTTTATTAAAAATTATTAGTCGTCAATTTACATACGCAGTAATAGATTCTACTTCTTTCTTGGGTTTAACTACATAAACGTAATATAATTAGATTATTATTACTAATATTAATTTCAGATAATATATTTTTACTTTCTCAATAATAAAGGTTGTTGTTATATTAATAATCAGATATATTCAGATATTAGAGCGAGTTAGCAATCTCGAAATGGAATCTCGACTCGGTGTACCAAATCTTGAAGGCCTTATTTTTTTAAAACCTCAAAACCTACGTCTACTTTCTTCTACTTTGATTTGTAGCACATTCGCATTGGAGTTTGTGAGTCTCGTCCTTCCGTACTTGCTCGTAACGGTCATTCTATGAGTCTTATTTAATAGGTACCTAATATCCAACGTATTGTATTACGTATTTGTAGACAAGGATATTCCTGGAATTGCTCTGATGTTTCGACGGATATACTACTTGAACATTTTAAATGAAAATGAAATGATACCTCTTTCGCGTTAATATCAGTATATATTTATTTAGCAGCAAAACTTTTTGAACATCTCTTCTATTGGTCCTATGATACTTCTGAACACCATATGATAAACTCTATTTAGTATGTTAGTCTCGATCTTAAGACAAGACAATTCGACAAATTTACGTCACTTAGAAAAAATTTAGTTTTCAAAATCTGGCAAGATACTGTTACTATTCTTTAAATTACACGTTAAATGCATTAAACTATTTATTGAATAGATATAAAAATTAGAAGCTCTTGTATTACGTGAAGTAATGATCCTGTTTGGCAGAAAAAATTTCACTGAGTAAGTGAGAAAAAATTTATATTATTTGGTTGCAGTTTTTAAAGGAGTTGCATTTTTTATTAGGAGGAGTACTTTCGACAAATTAAGCCTTTTGATGTCCAAAAATATAAGAGTTCTGTCTAAACGTAAAATAAAATATGTACTGCCTCCAGCTAAGGAACTGTTGATTATTCTAGAAAGTGGTTCATAAAGTGAAAATAATTTTAGTTTCGAAGATATACCACTATCTGGACAACTGGTTCTGGATGCTAACAAGAAAATATTCGCAATAATTGAAAGTCACTGTCGTAGACCAATTACGTGAACACTTGTTGCGTGGATATTATATGAGTCAAAGAAGAAGAATTTGAAAAATGAAATTTTTCATTTTCGATTCTCTATTAAAACGAGGAGATGCTCCATCGTTTCTTGCAAAAGTAGTTTACATTTGAAGGACATTGTGCTATATATTTTGTCAGGACAGAAAGAAAGAATGTTTTACCATTGTTGTATGTTAATTCGTACCATGTACGAGTGTTACTCGAAACATTAACATTAATTAGGATAAATGCAATTAAAAACTAAGCGCATTAATTAATTGACCACAAATGATCCGAATCAATCAACAAAAAAGACAATGCTAGACTTAAGCTTTTATAACTCGAGTATGGTGTTTTAGTTTATTTAACGTACAAAGTTGAAGTCTTATCCTTCAGTTACCATTTATTTAAATCACTTCGAAACAGCTTATATAATAAAAACTTGGAAGACTTGAAAAATCACCTGGATCAGTTTCTCAGATAGAAATCTCAAAATTGCTCTGAGCGCGGTATTTTATGCAATTATTGAACAGATGGAAACGATGAAAAAGAATGATACATACTGTATTGATGAAATAAAATATGTAGTCCTTATAATTTTCAAGCTCTATAATCTCTAATTGGCTTTTAATACTCTATCAGCCACCATTTGTTTCAGTATTTTATGAAATTACTAAAAAAGAATTATGTTACCAATAAAACATATATTCAAGAAACTGGTAAAATAATTGAAATTGTAAACTGACGTACAATAGTATCTTATGAAATTTAAAATACATTATAAAATTCCTCGTGTTCCAATTGATTATATTATTTACTTTTAATATCTCAGTAAAAGTGTGTTTTTGTTATAAACTTTTAAATATTACGTTTAATTGCAGCTCAGTCAATAAATTTGTTGCCTTTCTAAAATCTTTTTCAAATCTTAATGCTACTAAATGAAAATAATTTATTTTTAAATAATATTTTTTATATTTTTACTTAAATATATTTAGAGTAATAAGTGAACAAGTTGGTTGTGTCAGCTATGCATACATTAATATTACTTTCATTTAATCTCCGTTATAGTTTTTTGTAGTTCCTTGACTAGTATTTAATTCACCTGAATTGAGAATAAAATTACAATGATAGAACTTACAATTAACACCGCAATAAAGAAAATCTAGACTTCCCATACTCAATATTTGGAGTATAACGATTTTTCGTAAATATGTATTTTTATAGAGAAATATTCAAGTATTCATTTGACCAATCCACACAAACTCAACAATATAGTAAATCCAATGTTTTGAATAATATACAAAATAAAATAGATTTTTTTCTGCTTTCTGAATAAATACGTTATATTTTTTTACTGCTTTAATAACAAGTTTTCTATAGTTGAATTGTATATCGCGCTAATTCGTTGAAAAATTCATCACGTATTTAATACGCAGATATTTTTTAAAATTATGTGAATAATTATTAATTTTCTGCTTTGTTTCTTTACCTACTTTCCTTAGAATAATTGCTAATTATGTTTGTTAATTAGTTCCGTCAGTTTTCGTTGGTATCTGTATAATATCATTAATTTATAAAATTATAAAATTAGTTATAGAACTTAGTGCATTAAAATATAAGATATAAATCTGTTTTGAATATTCAATCTTATAAATATTTTAGTGAAATGTATTCAGTTCAAATCACTATTTCTTCAAGTGATTCCTATTCACGGCTTTAATTAAAATATTAATTAAAATATTAAAATTAAAATTAATTGAAATATTCGTATTATTAGTCAGGAAACAAATCAATTAGTGAAAAATGCCTTACATATTCATTTATTTGAGAAAAAACTCGTTTACTTTATTTCTGACTGCTTGTCTGTACAGATGTAATAATACTGTCCACTCTCACAAAGACAATTATTATCCGTAATATTTAGCTATTTGCCTTCACTTCCAAGTTGTTTGCTATAATCCAATCACCCTTTTGTTGGAGTCGATGATAATTCGGCGAAGGATTTCCCGGCTGTATCCTTGGCTTCGTATATTAATGCCTTGTTTAGGTATCCGATGCTTCCTTCATATTTCCTTTGATAATATCCCTTAAATTATATTGATAATTAACTTTAAAAAATCTACGCGTAATATAATTTTAGTATTTATTATAGCAGTACATATTTTATATAACCCAAATTAGACTTTATTATTCAAAAATATATTTCATTTTAGGTTTATTTATGTTATAAACTGTGTATTATTAGTACTGTATTTTAGTTTGATACTTAACCGTCTATGGATTCAGGACTACGTAAAAAGGATTTAATAGAGAATTCTACCTTAAATGAGTACATCTAGAATCAGATTTGTTGTAAAGATTGAATATTAAAATTTTAAATGTATTTTTGAATGTAATTTCCATTGATTTTATTTCAAATACAAAATAATACTTTAATGTCATGAACATACGAGTATTGATTTAAGATATATTTGAAGTTATTTCTAAATAATTATTGAAATATTAAAACATAACAATTAAACCAAGAGCAACATGAATTATCAGCTTGAAATATTTATAAGGTTATTTTAAGTAAATCTTTTAAAACTGAACATTAAATATATTAAGAATAAATACGTGTGAATGTTTCTTTTACTTTCTGTATCTATAAGTACTTTTTAATTATACTAAGGAATAAACAGATTAATTTATTTAATTAATTTTCCTGCATATCTCCAGTTTGCAGTAAATACTGTTCAAGCATAGACAGATAGTTGTTTTAAGAAGATTTATATTTATTTTTTTATTTTGAATAAAGTATTATATGGTATTATATATAAAGTTTGTTGCAGAAATTTTTCCTTTTTTTCATATTCATGTATTCTCTGTTTTTTCGCTTCAATTAAAATCCATTTGGTACAATGGCAATAATTAAAATTCGTTTCAACGTTTGTTCACACACCTATACGCATACACATATAGTCATAAAGTAAGAGAACTCTTAAATTCCTCATTAGTTTATATTATATAAAATGTTTTTAAATAATCTTTTTGCTAATTGCATTTTCATATTAAAAATAGTATGCATTATATTAAAAATAGTAATTTTTACTCAAACTGTGATAAAAATACATTAAAAAATTTGTCAGTTTTACTGAAATATGTAGTGAAGAATTAATAAATCATATAATTAATTCTACACATTTGAATTGCATTCAAATAAAAAAGTATAAAGCTTTTATTTCTTAAATCATGACATGTGATAAGCATTTTAGGAAATGCCGAAAAGAAATGGAAATATTTTAAGAAATTTTGTATATTTCTATATTGTATTTCAGTTTTTAAAGTACCTAAGGCATAATAGTAATATAGAGATATTAATTCTAGATGCAGCATAACTCTTTTTGAAGTATGCACTTCCAGTCAACTTTCTATAATACGTATTATTTTCTGCACTAAAACGATTCTCTTCAAGAGAATGAGCTAATAAATCGAAAAATGAAGGAAAAATATACTAATTGATAAGTTTTCTCTTCGTATTGGTACATTACTTTTTATTTATTTTTACAGTAAGGTTTTATTTTTATACTGCATCGATACATTATGTAAAAGAAGATTGTTATATTTGAGTTCAACAATCTGTATTCTAGTAAATCTTAATACTTGATAAAGACAATACTAATCGAAGGTTAAAATATATCCATGTCTAACTAAAGAAAGAAATAAGAATCTGATTTGTTATGCTAAACTGGTTGAATTACAACGGACCATTGGTAACTAGCACTTGATAATTATTCAGCTGTGAAAAAAGAAAATCTTGATTTTAAGAAGGGTCATACTACTACTAATGTTGTTTCGATAGAAGCGTCATGGGTAAATGAACAAATCAACTTGCCACTTACGTACTGAAAGACAGTGTAATTAGCCGATCTTGATCGCGCTAAATGCAGTTCCAGAGACGAAGAGAAGTATCTGAGGTAAGCGCGAATCGGATCCCTTCATGCTCAGTGTGAATCGATCGCCGGAATAGTGGTGTGGACTTGTACACCAACTTTCTGTCAGTCGCAGATACATCGGTGCAATTTCGACGAATGCCAGGCAAGACCTTTAATTTTGTCCTCGATCGAGTCAGAGCAATTGTTCCATTTCTACCGTACGTGTTCACTCTTCTATCCCTCGTACCGATTTCGCCATCAAGTTAAGATGTCGCACTACTCTAGCAATACTTGTGTCTTAGGAACATTTTGTATCTGTGAGGACAAAACTAGTTGAGTAAGCTGATTAGTTTAGGTAATAAACCAGGTTACAGTTTTCCGTACGTGAAAGTGTATTTACAATTTTACAGAATGATATTTAGAACTCGTTATTTTTGTTTTTTACCTGTAGTTCTTATATAAACTATTGATAGTAAAGATATCTAATAAAATACCATTACACCATAAAATCATCAATGTTCTAGTTGCAAGAGCAACTTTTGGCTTCTTAAAAAATTCTGTATATAAAAAAGATTCAATAGTATTTAAATTTTTATCTTAAAATTAAAAATGATTTATAATGAATCAAATTCAAAATTGATTGTACTAAAATGACGAAGGAAAGAGTATTGTATTTAATATGTTATTTCGTTATACAAATATTCAGTGAAATATATGACAGATAAGTTTATTTAAGTTTTTGAATTTTTAGTAATTATTCAATATATAAGCGTTCATGTACACATATATGTTATAAAGTATCTCTAGGGTGGAATCTACTTAAAAAGAATTTTATCAAGATCTACTTATCATTGATCTCTTTAAGATTTTATTCAATTTTACTTGAATACAATTGAAACTTTTAATTATTTATATAGCTTTCAGTATCTTCTATATTTGTCTGTAATACTTAAACTACAAAAGAAATAAATTTCGGGGTATTAAAGCAAATTTTCTCTGAAAATAAAGTCAGAAAATTAGATCTCAAAGCTAAAATTCGAGTTAACGAAATCGAAAAAAATTGTACATATTATTTTTAAAAAGTTTTATGTTATTTTTCTTATGTAAAAGATATTTCCTCGAGTTAACAAGAGGATGTGTAATTTTAAAAGAATTTCGTAACATGGTTTATTTTAAGCCCTAACGTTTCAGATTTAATTTTTTACTGTAGACTAGTACAAATAAAAGCAATTTTAACAATATCTTGTGCTTAAATTATTCTATATACTATTTTACAACTATTTGATAATGTACTCTGAGGCTCAATTATCTTACCATTTGTTACAACATGTTGATTCGCATTAAAAATAGAAAAAATCGCTTCTTGTTCTAAACAAAAATTTTTCTTAACAACGAAAGAAATAATTGTCTATCTTTTATTTATGGAAATGCCTTATTTAAAATTTCAAAAGAGGATTTATGAAAATAATCATTGTTAGTTAGTATTTTAAATAAGCGCCTCACTACGTAAAGATTGCAGTTGTTTTATAAATTCTTTAAACTCTATATTCCCTTAATAAATAAAGTCGCATTCTGATGATTCTGCAACATTATAACAGCTTTTTTTGCTATTCATCTCTTTTGCTTGCAAGGGGTAGTCGGAAGAAGTTCGATAGTAATTTGGTTAAGTCTTGTATTTTGGCTATCAGCTAAGCATAATTGATTGTCTCATCCCCGTGCCTCTATACTTCGTTCGACCTTTGTTCGGTATATGTTAACTTCGGCACGTTATCTCGTGCTCGTGCTGAAGTAAGAAATAGGAAGTCAAGGGCGGCAAACGAGTGTCTTAACGAGAAGAGGGTGAAAGGATCCAAAGCATACCATGCGCCTTTCAAACGAGAAAGTTCATCTGGCTTCATTGGATCTTTCACAGCATTGGCGATGTATTAGTAGGCGATACGTGGGGTTGGTGAAGGGTAAGGAGTACCTTAATCGGATTGTTTCTTCGATGCCGAGCTTTCAGCGTCAATCGCATTACCCCCTACTCCAGCCACCTTGACTAGTGGTTTACGATGCTTTCAGTGTCTACAACTCAAAAGTTCCTAATCATTGTTCGGAATAGTAACGCTGTTTTACGTGCGCGATATAGAATTTATTTGTAAAAGTCCACGCGGATTTAGTTCGAAGGTGAGTTCGACTGTTCGTAGTAAATCACAAAATTCGAGCTATGCCCTTCTTTCGAAATAATTAACAATACGGATAAAATTTAATTCATCCATTGGGATGCAAAATACTGAACAATGTATTTTGCATTATATATATAGCATTTATATTATATATATTATATTATATAATATATAATTTATATTATATACACAGTACATAAAATTATTTTATATAAAATAATTGTATTATTAGTAAAAAAGTAAAATAATTGAATATAGTATTTTATATAAAAATACAATCTCTAGCTTATATTTATTTTAATAATACGTTTTTAATAATACATCTATGCGCATGTGTATCGAATTATTTCTACATAATTCTCGAAAGTACTCGTAAATTTAAATTTAATGAAATTTAAGAGCTCTTTCAAAAACAATACCTTACAATTTACTTAAAAGAGGGAATTTGAAACTTATGAAAATATTAATTCAATTTTTAACCAATAATTCATTTCATTTTTCCATTTTTTTCCTTTTGGATATTGTAAAAATTTCTCAGAAATCGCAAATATTATGCTCATAACCAAAGTTTAATTAATTTTTTGCAAGAGAAGTATACACTGGATAATTCTTCACTTAGCAACCATCTACAGCTACGTAAATAGATGGGTAGAGAGGGAAAATGAAAGAGCGAATTAGCGAGTGAGAGGAAAGAGGAAAAAAACTTTTAGGCTATTTATGCGTGAATTTTCTGATTGCATATTTAAGATGTATCCCTACTTATTCTATGGGACTTCCATAATTTTTGTGCTTAAATTAAATCAGCTATTCAGTAAATATTGAACCATTTAATGAATGATCAATAAACAAATATGGAAAGAAAACGATAAATTTTTATCAAACACTTTACCCATTGAAGATTTCGAGTAATCAAGTAACGTATTTATACGCACTTTGTACAGATTAGTATATTTTGTTATTTAATGTAATGTCCTACCAAAATAGTAACTAAAAAGAAAATAATATCGGTATATTATCTTTCTACAATTTATTGATAAAAGTGCATATTAAAAAATGAAACTATTAAAAAAATTAATAACTATGATGTAATTATGTAAAATTATGAGCTACTCTTAGTTCCCTTTCGTTTTTAAAGACTCATACATAAATCGTTGCACTTAATGAAAAAAGTTTTTAAAATAATAATCTATTTTAACACTATTAAATTTTAATAGCTAATTTAATAATCTAAATTAACTGAAACATAATTTAAAAAAATATTTGCCTGTGAAGATTCAGTATAACAATATGGAAATAACTGACGTATAATTTATAAAAATTCAAATTTTATTGCATTTTATCCTAACAACATGCTAAAATAATAATTATATAAACATTTGAAATGAAACTTAATTAATATGTCGATAACATTTTAAACTATGAAATTGTCGTTTCAAGTACTGCACTTTATGAACACAATATATATACATAAAATTCAAGGGGGAAAAAATAGCATTAATGCTAACTGTGTATCTCTACATTTAATCAAATAATAAAAGCAAAAAATAAAAAACCAATATTTTATAAAAATAATAATATAAAAAATGAAACATAGTTAGTTGTTAGGAAATAAGTTTCCGAAAAATTACAAAAATAATAATTAAAGCAATAAAGTCATCACTTAAAAGGTTTTTATTCGAACCTAAAAATATTCTGGATGATGGAACAAAATAGTTGCATAATCTATAAAATATGTATAGCTATTTGAAATTATTAAAACAAATCATTTTTGGTTACAAATAAAAAAAATATCCGAGACTCACTATTGTATGGCAGCACTAACAAATATATAATTGAAAATTATATCTATATAATTTTCAAAAAGTACAAACCTTGAACAGTTTCGTGCCAAATTTCATAAAATTTTAGCTATTATGTGAAAACACTGGATCGAAAAGAATTTCGTGGCTTCAAATCCAAGAATATATTGAAAATTATTACCGTCCATTTGCTTCATAAAAAAACCATATATCTATATTTGAACGAATTAAAATGCCCGTATTAGCACCAATTATTGGACGCATGACTTGGACGTCTAATCGAGACACCAGATTCAGAAAATTTATATATTCCACCGTAGAGGTTTGGTTGAGTAGAAAAGCGAAATATAACTGGTATTAAAAAGAGAGCATCATAACGTGTGACGAATATTTTATATGATCACTTACAGATGAAGAAACTTTGTGCAAGACGGGAACCGCCTTAACTGGCCAATCGACCAAAAACAGCAACGCGTCTATGATTCAGTGCGTGGTTTGGAACTTTTCCAGTGTAATCTAAATGACATTTTGCGCGGCTTCGCAAAAATGAATGGAACGCGAATCTACCACTACTCACCTGAGTCCAATAGACCGTCTGCAGAGCTGCTGAAACTGGGATAAAATCGTCAAAGGATATAAGGACCCAAACACCCCGGCAATCTTGAGAAAGGAAAAAAGGTCGAGAAATGTAAGGCGCATCATTATCGGAGTATTAAATGATGAAATCAGGAAAACAATCGCATATGGTGAATAAAAAAACGTCCTCTTTCGTCAAGGTCGTAGACTGGCTCATACGTCCGTAAAAATTGGGGCAAAATTCGAAAGATTTCAAGCAGGAATTGCTACGCGATCCGACCTTTGCAACTGTTATTTGTTTTCCTAACTGAAAAAATAACAGCATGGGAAGAGATTCGTGAACACCGAAAATGTTGAATGTAAAACTGATGCATATTTGGAGTCTTTGAAGTTAGTTGTTTAGAAAAAATAACTATTAGATAAGATATAATAAAATAGAAAAGTCTGTAAAATACAAATCAGTTTCGTGCAATTCATAAATAAAACTGATTTTCTCAAATTCACATAATTTGAAAGTAATAAATTCATAATATATTAAATGTTAAGATTAAATATGATAAAGAGAAATGTCAAAGAAAAAGGGAAATGTATACGAATAGGAAAAATCTTGATTATCTAAATTTTCTTCTCCATAAAGAAATTCAAAAGTGTGATAAGTTGTTTTAATTAATTAATCTGATTTTTACTGTAATATTTCTACTGAATTGACGTTACGAAGTGGTTTTATCGTTGTAGTATGAGTTTTAAACTTTCCAGCGTTCAAAATTTACAGTTTTCAGAAGGTTTCAAAATATATTCTGACACGTTATCGCGCTGAAACATTAATAACGAATCCAATTAATCTTCCAGATGATACAATATATTTTTAATGGCCAACATGATTCTTTATACCTTTCTGTTTCAAAAGGTTCATCAGTTTTTATGCGATCACCAATATTTGATACGTCGAATGATCATCGTCACTGATCATTCACCTCGTTTTACGAAAGAAAAGATGACTTTGCCGAAGCTGCTCTCATTTACTGTTGTTTCCACGAAAAACTTGCATTTATAGCTAAAAATTTTCAACATACTAAATGAATTAACAACACGTGTTTCCAATAATTTATAGTTTTCGTATAAAATTTCGTAAACAATCATTTAGAATGATTGTTAAATATATGTCAGAAATTAATTTATCACGAAAAGTTTATTAAAAAAACATTATGTTATTAATTATATATTATAAATTATTAATTATAAATTAGTAGTCGTACGTATTTTTTATGTTATTATGTGTTAAAATATCAGTTACTCCTTTAAATAAGCTTTCATCTATTTTATACTTAACGTACGAGAAATTATCAGTTTGTCAAAAATCCAATTATGATTTTATAAATTCTCTTTAGAAACGACTACAATACAAGATTGTGTTTACTCCATATCTGTTTTATTTCAACATGTTTCGAAGATATGGATGGTTAAATCAATCGTATATGCTTTACTTTGAAATTCATAATTATTAATTGTAAAGATAAATAAATATTAGTGAATATGAAATATTTAAAATTAAATGTGCGGAAATCATTCTATGTCGTTAAATTATTTCTATTGTTTGAATTCTATTATTGAAATTCATTCGATAAACATACACAAATACGCACGCACGTACGCAAACACATAATGTAGAAAAAAAGAACTAGAAATCACATATTTGATTAAAGAGTATCGTATTAGAATCAAGTACGAGTCAAAAGTTCATTCTACATATCCGGCAACGGTAATGGAGTGTTATTGAAGGCAAACAATAGAAAAAGTACTTACACATTTTACTGAAGTTCAATAGATCATACCGATGAAAGTAAATATCTTCGGTATTAATTAAATGTTAAATAATGATTCATTCAAAATGATTTATTCAAACTGCTAAACTATTTGCAAAATGTCGAAATAAAGTTTTTAAGAAACATAAAGAAAATGAAATTTGAAAATTTCCATTATCGTTGCACAAAGAATAATGTTAACTTTAGTAAATATTAATTGGAAAACTAATTTATCTCGCTTTAAAATATATTACATTACTTATGATCGTTTCTAAAATGTTGTACTACATTGTAATCTTATTTTAATCCATTGAAAAAGTTTAATGATAAAATAAGAGTTTTACATATGTTTGTTTAAATAATAAATGTGTTTGTATATACGATTAATTATTTGGATAAATAGATTTTTTCCCATAATAAGTAACGACATACTTTGTTTGTAGAGCAAAATAATTTGATTCCGTAAGACTATGTAAAGTTTCTTTCTAAAGATGATAAGGTAGTTAATAAAGTTTGAGTTTGACTTAATAAATGAATTAATGAAATGTCTACAATGAAAGTCAATATCAGTTCGTTACAAAAAATACTAATATTATGGTATGTAATTTTTCAAAAGTACTTTGTATTCATAATTCTCTGCGTCATACTTCATTCGAAATTAAATAAAATATTCTTTTTAAAAAAATGAAAAGCACAACTCACTACGCTCACACTCGAGTCGCATTTTTATTAGTGCTGTCAACAACTTTTAATTTATATTGGATTAAACGCTTTTAATTTATTGGTAAGTTGGCTTTTTTTGTGTCCGGTAAATGAGAATTCGTTAACGGCACTTTGTCGAATAAAAATGGAAAAAAGAATTAATCAGAGTCGAGGAATTCTGCAAATGTTGAGAATATAATGAGAATGAAACAGTGCTAGGAACGACGTTTTTGTTTATGCTCGCGCAACTCAAATTAAAACTTGAATTGCCGCTTGAAAAGTTTCAAATTAAATTCGACTTGGTTCTATTTTGTCATCTGTGAATTGACTTTATGTAAGCAGTTGCATCTTTCTTGCTTTTTCTCGATCCGTTCTGTAACGAAATATAAATCGATACAGGTGCAACTAGTATATCAAAAGCGACTCGACGGTTATCACTGTTTGCTCGTTGCAACAACAGTTCCTCTAATAACTAAAACATATCTCTAATAGCCTGGACAACGTTGAGACTCTTTTCATACATAAAAAAAGTAGGAGAAGGAGAGAAAGAATGGTGTAGCATAAGTAATCGAGCTTTCATATTATAGACGAAATCTAAATAATTTAGAATTCCAACGCCATTATTTATACGTAGATTATCTGGGACCGGATTTCAATTTTGTTATTGTAAAACTTATGTTTTACAAGGAATGCTGTTGAAAATAGCAAATTTTATATATGGAACATAATTTGAATAAAGTAAACTTCCTCATACTTGCATCTAAGTTCAATCACTTACTGAAAGTCTGAGTATATTGTTTAATCGCAGCATGAATATTTTTCTACTACATTACGATGGTATACTTATAAATGTTTTTAAGAATGATATGAAATTAATGACAAAAAAATTATTGTTATTAATTTCATCTTCTTTTACAGAACACATGTATACATTGTTTTTAATAAATCATAATTTAATTAAGTGTATGTATTAGAAGAAATGTCACGGATAAAAGAAAGTTTTATGCTTAAGATTTGTATGTGTGCAATGAAAAATATTCAGCAAATCTATATTAAAAAGTGAGCCTGTTATGCAATATAATAAATGGAGGAATGATTTTTTCAGAATCTACGAACGAAAAGAGAAAGAATATTTTTAACGGTCAGTCCAGTGAAATATTCTCGTTTAAGAAAAATTGTTCAATAATGCAGAAATCTTTCTAAAAGTATATTTACATTGTTGAAGTAAGAGATTGATTTTCATTATATTAAATAAAATTTTAATTCCTGTGGATAAATTAGTTAAAATTTTAAGTTGGATTTCATGTAATTGAATGTTCTAAAGATACTTGCCTAATGTGATTTGTGGAAATACGTAAAGTAACTCGAAACTTTATGCACCTGCTTTCTT
This sequence comes from Wiebesia pumilae, assembly GCA_018907045.1. NCBI lineage: Eukaryota > Metazoa > Arthropoda > Insecta > Hymenoptera > Agaonidae > Wiebesia > Wiebesia pumilae. The sequence goes on from JACCHZ010000192.1 coordinate 6,353,318, forward strand.
GTAATATATAAAGAATTTTTAAAGTAATACAATATTCATCTCAGAATTTTATATTATGCGCAAAAAGTATTATTCGTATTTTATTACTAAAATTAATTAAAATTGTAAAACGATCACGTGCGTAAGGATTTAATTATATAAAGTAAATGATATTAAAATCTTCAAATTTTCTCTGTATACATAAGGTATAAGAATATTTAAGAAACGAATTTCTACCAAACGATACGCGCAATTATTGTCGTTAATCTCGTTAATACAACAAAGTGATAAATAATTAGCTTTTGATTTTTTTCTGTAGAATCGTAAAAATGACCAACTATAATTAGTTCAATAGTCTGTTGAGTTTAGCGTAAGCTTTTAGCGATTCGTCATCGACCAATAAACGGATACCGACTGCCTACCGAGTCGTAGAGCAAAATCGAATGAGAAACCGACGTGACTAATTGAGTTCGACCAAAGGCTTCGTATAATTACTCCGAGCTCTTGAATTTTCTCCCCTAGTTAAGGCTACTCATCCAACCCTTCATTAGGCCGCTCGAAAATCCACACATCGTAAGATTTAGTAAGAGGGAAGTCAGTGGATCGCCTTGGTTACTCGATAGATACACGTTTGCTGTTTCTTTTGCTCACTTGAATGTACTTTCGAGAGGCATTAAAGTGCACGGCGAGTGTCTCGTAGAAGTCACCTCATATTAATCAGAATGAGTCTCGCATGTCTCAACGTACGGATGCGCGGCTGAATTTTTCACGAGGCACTAACTGCTTAAGATATTCACTCTTGCGAAATTGTTAGACGTAAAGAATGGTTTAGCTATCGATTGCTCTAGACTCGTAACCATCCTGCTTTCTTTAACGATTGGAAAAGAATAGTCGTGCTCGTGTCGCCTTCAAACGGTCGATCAAACACACGCAAAGTATGCATATACGTTCAGATAAAAATGGAATGCACTGGACTTCGTTTATGATAATGTGTACAGTTTGTGTTCTTGAAAATTCACCCACTAGAATGATATTCCGACTGAATGATGAGGACGTTTCCTTTATATTTTTTAAATAAAAAAATTTCGGCTCAATCAAATTGTTTCAAATGCATGGGTTTTTAATTTTTCCTGATAAATGGTAACGCGAAAATTCGACGATTTTTTTTTTTAATATATTTGTGAAATAACTTAAAAAGCTAATATTTCGTGTAGTTTAATTGAAAATTTGTTAAAAATGATAACTCTAAGTCTAAAGTTGAATTTCTTTTATCTCCTATTGATACTTTTCTATTTTCTGTTAAATGAACGATTCAATAGAAATAGAATTCGAGTGTATTGAGTTTCAGTAGCAACGTTCGTAAGTTTTAATAATGATTCTCAGACACGAAATTGTCGTTTGAAATGGCTGCGTCTTTTACGTTCCAATTGAACAGCGACTACAGTTGAACTAGTTTCTGAAGAATGAAAATCTTCAACAACGTTATATATAAGTTTAATTACTTTAATGTATTATCGTATACCGAATTCAATCATAGTACAAAATATACATTCATTAAATGTTCGTTTTTAATATTACTTGCTGCAAAAATGAAATTTCTTATGGTTCCCTTAATGTTTTCACATCACAAAAGAATTATTTTGATATATATGATATTTTCTTTACAATGTCGTTAACAAATTTAACAAACATTAAACAGGAAATATTGTAAGATACATGCAATAGTTAAAGTTTCTTTTAAGATTTATTTTCAATTGTTTCAGATGTTTATCTTATTAGTATGTGTATAATTTAATTATTAATTCAATATAGAATTTGCAAAAAATACAATTTGATAATATTTTTTAATAAATCACAGATCATTCTTACTGAAAATAATATAAAAAGAAATATATGTAATAACTGTATTACAAGCAAATATTGACACGTGAGTATTGCTCTTTTATACAAAAGTAATACTTTCCGTTCATTTGTTATTTTTTAAAAATAATTATAGTCGTTCGAAAAGTCAGTCTCACAAAAATATTTCGCATCCGACTTCGATTAGGAATATTAAAATCAGCTTCAATACGATTATTTTAATTTTTGTTTGTTATTTTGAACTTTTTAGGAATTGAATTTTCTTTTATTTTAAAAATTTTTTAAAGGCTTCTGTTCAAATCGTTTAAAATAATTCGAACGAGCAGTTAATTTACAGTTGAAAAAATTGAGATTCCAAAATTGAATTAACTTGACTTATTAACGTTGACAGTCCGTCATGATATATTTATTCACAAAAATGTTTTATATTTTAGAAATTTCTTCGCTATATTCGCATACCAAGAAGTATTATTTGAATTTGAAATGAAGATGAGAAAAATGTTTAATAATATTTAAAGATACGCACATTAGAATCCAATAAAATTCTATCTTTGTATATATTAGATGATCAACTAAATAAGACAATAAACAAATCAGATTAGATCAAGAATTTCTTTTACTTAAAATTATATATAATTATCGACGTTATTTTAACGGTGTGTATATATATAATTTTATGTTTTTTTTTAAATACAGTAAATTGAGAGCCTATTATAATTGCAGTGATTATTCTCATTGAAAACGAAGTGCTTGTTGAGTAAAGTTTCGCTATTTTAATTGGAAATCCGACAAATTTACAAAAGAAGGATTCCTCACGTACGTATCATTGATAGCTTTACTTAGAACTGATTTATTTCCTTTAAAAGAGAAGTAATTCAGATTCCACAGAGGTTTCTCTAAGTATCTCATTTTATACCGATAGAAACGCTATCCGTGACGAGGAACCTTACAATGAAAATTCTATTAAGCATCAATTGTTCCTAAGCTCACTAAGTATTTCGGGAAAAACGCCCTTCTTAGAGAGGAGGCCATTTGTCGGAGTACAGCGAACCAAAAAATACCATAAATCGGTCGCTTTCACACAAACACTATTTGCTTCCCGAGCGTGGAACAAAACTAGCTAAAAGATTGGCGCCGGACCGGTCCACGTAGCACGAAAGAGAGGAAGCCTAGCCTCGAGCAGCTGAAACTCGTGGAACATAAACAAAAGTGGGCGCCCATATACATGGACCAGTCGCTTATATCTCACGGCTGCCCCTTCCCAAGACACCCTGATGCAGGGGACGCAGAATGCTCGAGGGCGCTCGGGCGCAGGCGTCCGACACCCTCCACCGCGGGTGCGAGTCTCGCGCGCTGCGTCGGAACTGCGCTCAGTTGTCAGGCGTTCCCCGAGCCCGGGGCCTCGCGCCCACGAAGATGCCGTGCCAGGTTGTGGCCCGATAGTTGGGTCGCGCGAATGACGACGATGTCCGCGAGCGGCGAGGTACTCGGACTCGCGAGGGCTCGACTAGCCGAGATCCTGGTGAAGTCGAGCAAGCTAGAGGTGCCGACCCAGGAGCTGCTGGCTACGCGGCCGGCGAGGAAGCTCCTGGCCAGGACGAGTGGCGCGCTGGGCCGTTGCACGCTCAGGTTGGGGCTACTCATCCTCGTGTTGGCCGGTCTCTACGTTTATGCGAGGTGGCCCACGCAAGAGGTCGAGACCGTGAGGACGGTGCTGAGGAGGACGGTGAGGTCACTTTTTAATATGTGGTTTTATCTGGTCGGTCGTCCTGCCTGCGGATCCTTTTGAAATCGATCTCTCTTTTTCTGCGCTCCTCGTAAGAACAAGTAGCAGATTTTTTGCCCGTGTTGCCCGTACTAAGCAACCTTCATCGTGAAACGATTCGTAGAAGTAATACTATACTTCGTACATATTAAGCTCGAAAGAACACGAATCTTACAAAAATACAAGCACTTATCTTACCAATGTTTTTGTCGCCCTGCACAAAAACATAAATCTAAGTAAATGTTGAGCATGTCTATTAAAACTTTTAACCTTTAAGCAAAGGTATACAAGCATGAAGTTACCAGTGATTAGTTAATCTCATCACCAAGAAATGCAAATGAAGCAACAACATTAATATTAATTATATTCGACTGTTATTTAAATAATATTGGTTTCACTAGTGTTCAAAATATAATTTTAAAGAACATTAGACTTATAATTCTTTTTATCAAAACAATTATGTCTGCTGTTTCAAATAAAATGAGTTTTTTTATAATACCATTTGGACTAATAATTAATTAGTAATTAGAAATCATAATAAAATTTTAAATAACGAAATTTATAGGTTATATATTTATTTCATTTGATTTCATTTTATTCAGTAATAAATGCCTCTTTTAGTTTTTCATAATAATTTTATGTGATTTTGCTATTATTAACGTTGTTCTTTAAATTAATTAATGTTCTGGTATTTTAGAATCAGATTAAAAATCCATCAAATTAATGATGTAATGTAGAGGCACATTTAGCAAGATAATTTTTTATTATTTTTACACTTTATTCCATAATGAATATTAATTCAAATTAAAAGCAGAACATCAACTCTAAGCAAACCTTGTGCAGTACAGTATAAGGAATTTCAACATAACATCTTAAACTGTATACTTTTTTTATGGCTCTTGTGTTAACTTGAAATTAACGTCCAAAAAGAACTTGGAAGGAAAATAACATGTTAATTTTAATACATATTAATGAAATCTTATAGGTGAGAATAAAAATAAATATACATTTTATAATTATAAGATAAATGTTGTATCACCTAAAACATGTGAGTCTATTATTATGCTTATAACAAGAAATTTATTGCAAAAGTAGGTGAGTAAATGATTTTAAGATTTTGTTCTGATTGAATCAATTTGAATTTTTAATTTCTAATGGAAAATTTAAGAAATATCCTACTATAAATCTTAAATATTACGTAACATATTCACCAATTTACGTAACATCCTAATATATATTATAATTTTAATTTGTTTCATCTCACTATTGTTAAAAGATTATCTTTTAAGAACTATCATATCATTTAGATTTATAAGTAAATTGAATTCAATAAACTCTAATGCGTAAATCGGTGCCTGATACTCTCTATTGATTCGAGGAGATCGACGTTCTACGTACATTAATAGATCTTCTTTTATTTTGATATCGATTCATGTCAGTTAATCATCAAAAATACTTACTTAACTCATTATAAAATGAAAAAGTATTCATTCTTTAAGTAACTATTTTCAATAGATAGCAGTCGTTCACAATTAAAAAAAAGTGACGTAGAAATTCAATTGCTCCGACAGCTTTCCAATTTAATAAGGGTATCCCCTTATTAAAAACCCTTATTAAAAACACAATAATTGAGGAAAAAAAAACATGCAAATAAAAAAATTTAATTTGCGTCAGTGTTTAAATCATGCATGTGCATACGTCTGTCATTACGCATACTGTACAAATGCTGTAGTTGATGTGCGTGACTACATACAAATGAGTATCAAGCGTGCACTCGTGCTTCCGCCCTTATGAACCTTTTCTTTACAAAGATATACAGTATTCTTATGCGTAAGGCTACACGGAAATGATCTCCTGTGCCACATTAGGATGATCGTTGCTTGACTATTCATCTTTTCATATTATTTCTCATAACACGCCGTTCTAATGATATAACGGAAGTACGAACAGATAAAAAGAGGAGAAAAAAGTTTTCTAGATCTCAATTGGGATATACGTCAGCCAACTTTTTGCGTATCACATTAACGGAATTAAGCCAGTAATTTTCTTTATCTTTTTATTTTATGAAAAAAAGAAAAATCAGTTGTTTCTTTAATGAATTCTGGGGCTACACGCGCAAGATGAATTTAAATCATTAAATTACCGTAAGACAGAATAAGTTATACTGAATTACATAACGGTGAGCTATTTGAATAAAGTAATATTAGTCTTATTAATTTAGTGATGAGCGTTTATTTTCTCGAAAATTTGTCTTGCATTTTTCAAATCAGTGTTTTTATGAATTGTAATGAAAATGTCGGTAAAAACCATTAAGTTTTTTTACATTACAATATCATTCAAGAATGTACATTTTCAACATATTTCTTATTAATTTAACTCGTTGTATATTTTTAAAAGTATATATCTGGGTAAAGTTTTCTTTTAATATAAATATTAAAATAATTTGTTATTTAGCGCAAACTATATATATGGTAAGTAATTAACAGAGCAACATAAATTAATTTTATGAAATTATACAGAAATGAAAATGTATAAATGCTTTATGAGAGCAGTTTCAGTTCAATCGAAATACATAAAATAGCCTATAAAGTAACTTATAATACACTAGAATAACATAAATTTTAATAATCTGTTGGTGAGCGTAATTTCGGAACAGGTTTTTATTTTCCAGTATTTTCAATTTCTAAAGCTCAGTATTTAACGAAGTTATGTGGATATACTTCATTTTTGATGGATTATTGCGTAATAATGTATAATCGGTAATTAATAAATTAATTAATAATTAAATTCATATGTCATCCGTAAATCGGATTGTTTTACGAACTATATGTATAATAAAGCAATGATTCGTATTAATCGTAAAACTCGGTAAATCTTTCATAGTGTGCATATAATCCGTCAGCTGACTTTGCGATAAATTTTAACAGTCCGCGCGGCAACGCGTGGGTGGCCGAATTTTATTTGCGACACTGATGCGCGGTAACACATAGAGAACAAAGGCTGCTGGTAAAAATTTTTGCATACGCAGGCTCCATAACTGTCGGGGCTGTACCTGCCTCCCAAAGTCCACTGATGATATATTGTCTTGCTTTTTCCACTCGGTTACTTCTTCTTTTCGCTTGCTCTATTCTGTCGTCTCGCTTAATCTTTCTTCTGCCTCTCTCACTCTCTCTGACTTTCGCATTCCCTACTATTCTCTGTTTCTTTCTTTTAGCGCCTCATTGTCGCTCCCATTTAATTTACTAACGAGAAATAGAACAAAAACAGAATAATAACGCATTATGGTTCATGCAATTTTCACATTAATCGTATACCGTGAACGAATTTTCTATATCTGAAAGCATTGAAAAATAAAGCGAGGATTATTTTCGTTCAACTTGTAAAGTAAATATGCAGCGTCATTTTCAGTTGATTTCGCAACTATTTTGATCGATTAGCCATACGACGACGACGACGACGACGATTATATCAATAGTTATTCTGACATAGATGTAATTATATGAATAAATATACGTGTCTATATAATTTATATTTAAAAGCCCAAAAAAAAAAAATAGTGAATATATGATTTTCAATTACGAATTTGTTTTACCCATTTAAATTGAAAATATTTTTTCATCTTCCTGTTGCGCAATAGCTATTATGGTATCCCTTTATATGACTTTCGTACCATTTCTTTACCTTCGATGATGTTTCATACTATTCTCTGCTTTCCCACATATCCTACACATATGAACAGAAACAGAATCATAACACTATCTATAAATCAAGTAAATAATATTAAAGCTCCGTGTTCTACAATGTATTGTAATTTATACATTCATCCTATCACGTACATGCTTCTTAAACCTACTTTTGATATACACTCAATGGCATTTATGCTTATTCATAGAATTCCATATAACATCTCGTCCAAAAAAAAAAAAAAAAAGAATGAGGAAAAAATTAATTTTGCATTAAAAATTTATTCTATAAAGAAATTAATTAATTATAAGATTATTAAAAATAATTTTTAGATGAAGCCTAGTTTCTTGTAAATCGAATTCTCCCTTGACATAATTTGAAACTATTCGAATATCTGTTATTCAATGTACAGAAGAAAAGAATTTTAAATAGTAGTAATTGCAAGGTAATAATGTATTTTTAGAATTATAATGAATATTATTAAATTTCTTTTATGTTCACCAACAAAAAGAAACTGCCCGGAGGAATTCCGTAAAATGGACAGAACAAATAGAACTCAAGTACATAGAAATGCTTGATCGCATCGACTTTAGAAAAAACTGAAGCTTTCGAAGTATACATATATATGCATATATATGTATTTTAAAACTTACATTTTAAACATAATAATTGAATAAAATTAATTAGAATTAACATTATTTCTTATCCACCTTTTTAAGTTGTCAGTGTGACATTAAAACTAGTTTCCTCTCATTTCACTGACACTGAGATAATATTACTCAGAATAACGTACGTAAATATACATAAGTCAAAAATAAGCATATATTATATATATATATATATATATTTCAAAATCATAGAATTATTGTAATTTTATAAATGAATGAATACTTCAATTTACTGATCATCCAATGTTTTTATATATAACTTTATTTCATTGCTCATGCTTTCTTTAAACAGATATTTATTGTCCTGAATCAAATTTTTATAAGATACCATAATGATTATAAGATAATTATAATCAAATTTAACAAATTTTACAAGTATTATTTTGAAATTCCTTATTAAAAATAGGTTTATATGCTGTAGTAATAAAATAAGTATTTTTAAATAAATATAACTATTATGTTTAAAGCAAACTGTATAATGTTAGATGAATGCAACATAATATATATAAATACTCGTGTATTATGAGCAAAAATATAAAAAGTCTTCAAGAAATAAAGCTCTATTGCTTCCTTAAAATAGAAAAGCCTTAAAAACTTTAATAAATATTGTATGTATTTTAAGGAAAGCTATGTTATTTACACCTTTACTGCAACGTTTTGACTTCTACCTACTAAACTGATTAATAAGAATGTGTTCATCAACCCTCTCATAAGTACTATGAGAGGATCGGGAATATTTGCTATATATTCAAATTGTATATAAATTTTGACATTTTCGAGAGAAGCGCAACAATACCCGGAGACCTCGTCACCTGGAGGAGAAATGAGTCTCTATTTACATATAATTGACAATATCATTGACAAAGTGACAGTTTTTTCACAGACTCGTTTCAATTATTTATAAAAAAATTAAACTAATTATTTGTAACCGTTCTATTGACTTTTATATTTTTTAATAATTTCATATACCTAAACACAAAATACTATTGCAGTCTAAGTTTTGTTTCAGGAAACATTAAACGAGTACGTTCTTTTCACTTAATTGCTAATTTAGCAATGCTCACCTAACAAGAAATACAAAATATTTATAACAAGTCGATCGAGAAAAGTACTAATAGAGAAAAGTAATCAAATGAAATTAATTATCTTAACTAATGGATTCAAATTAAATCGAATTGACTGAAAAATATATCCTTAATACCTCGATAAATATAAACTTACATGTATATGTATTTACACATAAGAGTTGGTAGTTAAATTTCAAGTTCTTTCCTTAATTAATCATACGGCATCTAGCACCAGGATTTCGAATATCGATTAAAAGATTCTTTTACAACGTTTTCACGTATTTATTATATTTTAAATGTACTAATTACATCGAGGATCGTATTCCTGTAAAATCAACAGGCATTTCTCTCTCCTTCTTTCTTGCGTTCTTTCTCTCTGTCTCTCTATCCTTCTCTGTTCTTTGACTCTGGATTTCCATCTCTTTCGTGAGATATACTCAATCTCGTACTCGAAACTAGTGCACCTTGTAGAGCCGAGCAGACAGACATTATATATACATATCTACTTATATGTCGATGGCGGGCGTGGTCGTGTGCGCTTAATTATGTATGTAAATTACACGGGCCGTCGAAAGCTCACCCCCACGAGCGTCATCCACACAGACTTTAAACGAGCTTCGTCAAGTTGCCGAGAACAGCTAGTTTCGAGGCGCAGTTACATACTGTCTCTCTCTATCTCTCTACACCCTTCCTTTATATACCGTCATCTTGCTCTTAGTCCATCGTTAGAGACGTGAGTGAAGGAGAAGGACGAGCCTGTCACGTTCAGGACTTCGTTGGCTTGACTTGAAAAGGAGTTCCTCCGCTTCTCGCTCTTGATGAATCACTATTCGATCCCCTTCTAAAGATCTCTCCTTCCCCTACTTTTGTTAAATAAGGAGAAAGGTAAAGCAGGTCAGATTCCGGAATCCGTATAGTCAGTCGCTAATTTACGGTGGCCAATCGTCTCTAATTGATTCCAAGTTGAATCACCGAGAGGCACTTCGCTCCTTATGCACAAAAAAACTACATCTGAAAGCTTGGATTAAGACATTCTTCTCATAATTTTTTCCTTCCCTCTAAATACTCCGTATCTTTTGGAATACAAGATGTACTTTGAACACTATGGACTGTAATTATTTTTAAAGATGGGAGAAATTCCTTTCTCCCTTTACTTTCATTACAAGTAACTGAACTATTTTTTATAATAATAGTAATGTTATTCAATGCCTGAGTTTTACTTTTTGAATGCTTCTTTCATTGATTAAGATGAGCGATCTTTTTAAAATGAAACTGGAACGTTTAATTGTAAGAAATTCTAAAATTAGTTTTGAAAAGCATTGAATTTCATCTGTCTATTTTCATTATTTAATTTACATTAGTTTTAAAACGATATTCGAATACGGTTAAAAAGCTTTTAAAATAATTTCTAACTTTATTTGTTTATATAGAAATAAGTCCTACTGTTACTGTTGAGTCTCAAAAAGTTTGGTCAATTTTCGAGTACATTTATTTTTAATCAATCCTCGAGCAGTTACATTATAAACATAATAAAATTAAGTATTTTGATAAGCTTTGGAAATTATATAAATATTTCTAATCTTTAATAGAACTTTATTATCATAAATCTAATCAAACTCTGTAAAATATTATAAATTTTGACTATAATGGTATTCACGATAAATATTTAATCTTATGTTTAAATTTAGAATATGTACTATAAATTAATAGAATATTATAATTTCCATGTCTTTCGCTTCGGCATTAACAATTTTATTAGTATTTTTAAATAAATCTCTATTTGGAGAATTTTGCGTTAGAACAACTATTCTCAGTTGAAATTTATATGAAATATTAAGGCATAAATTAAAAAAATTTATGCCTTAAAATTAAAAAAACTAAATATAAAGTAAAATATTTCTAGATATGTAATGAGTGTAGTAAATAGTTATATTATTCTTAAAATATTACTGTTGCATAGAAATAGACATCAAGAATAATGGAAAATTAAAAAAACATTTTTCTTGCATAATTCTATTTTTTATCAAGTTTGTCTGAACAGAATCTGGTTTTTAATATTAGAAATGTTAATTTAGTTAGAGTAAGTACAATATAATAGAGTGGTAATTCTTTTTATTATTAGAATAAAATTCTCCATGAGTATGTGATATGTATATATATACGTACCTACATATATACACATGTAATACACATTGTTAAATTTATATAACAAATTATTAAGCAAGTATTTAAGAAATTATAAGTAATTCTAAGAAGAATGGAAGCAATATTAAACTCGAAACAGAACCGAAATGTAATAAATGGTATATTTAAAAAAAATTTTCTATTAAAATGCATTAATAGATCAATTATTCTTTAATATATTGTCTACTAAAAATATTTTTTGCTACGTATGTGTGATGTTTCATTGATTAATATAGTGATCAAAACGATACCTTAAATATAATTATTTTGCGATGCCTAATCCTCTGCCTTCGACCGGCTGTCCATAGACGATATTACTAATAAAGATATAAAGCGATCAATACGTAATAATGATTATAAAAAAGTTTACGGTATTACTTTTAGTGGAAATTTATTTGAGAGCTTAGGATGTCATCTCTTATATATGTTGAGAGGCAAAAAAGATTTTTGTACGAGATCCTTGCGCCGTTGCCTGTGTGATAATTTGCGATTTTTCCAGGACCTTTAATTTTCCTTATTCATGCACTAATTGTGATTTGTACATTTAGTTCGATATTTATTTACCCACATTTTAGATTAACCAATTCCAAAATAAATAAATACAATATGTTGTTCAGGAAATAAAGATTTTCTCAAATTTAGTATTCTATTAAATCTCTATTATATAATAAATAATTCATCATATTAAATGTGATATTTAATTTATTATTAATGAAAATAAAGGTATGACACCTATAAAATATATATATATATATATATATAAGTCGGAAATGTTGTAGAGACGATCTATGCACCTGCCAAAGATTTTCTGCTGACTGACTAATTCGTACCTATGATAATGTATAGTATCTAGTGTTACGTAATCAGATCTGGTTAAAGAATTGTCTATTTATGCTACACTCATACATTTAACTACTTCATTTCTATAATGATATTGTAGAAATATATGAGGTCATTTTTTGATAATGTCAAACATACGAATGTAGTAACGAGTATAAATAAGAGATGTCGATAACACTTTTGTTTATCGAAACCTTTTTCCTTTTTTTATACAAACAACTGAGCAGGTCTATTTAAAAAGGGCGGAAAAACAAGGGGAGAAAAGCGCGAAGGAAGATCAGACCAGGAAAGTTGACGAAGCGCAGTATCTGAGATAACCGCATGTATTCGCACTCGTTGCTCAGATTTTCTTCCTCTTTTTTTATTCTTTCGTGAATCTTCTTTTATGAAACAAACCTTGACGCTCGACGAATCGCGTGCCCGAGATTTATTCCTCAGAAGGGAGTGGTGAAAGCTCCATGGGTTATAAAGGGTTACCGCATAACATCTTTCCCGTCTGCTTCTCTTCTTCCCTGCATGTCGTTTTATACTACTTTCTATAGAGTGAGAGTGATTTAAATGACTGAATTTACTCTTCGAGCTGAATATAAATTGGATGTGGTAAGTTTCGAAAGCTACCGCAAAGCACTTGGTTGATGAAATTCACAATTTGTTGGCTACTTCTTTTTAATTATATGGAGGAAAGCTGTAAAATCACATAATAAGATTTAATTTCTTTTTCTGAGAGTAATTTTTTATGTACTTTCGGATTATTTTTAATTATTCGAGTTCAGCAATTTTTTTTAATACGTAAGAAATGATTTTCTTTTTAACGAAGATTACTTTCTATCGTTTAGTTTTCTTCTTAATATAATGTTCAATGTATCATAGCTGTAAAAATCATTTTCAAGAATAAGTCTATTTTTATTGATTTTTTTATATGTCAAAATGCAAATCTGTTTTTAGTAATTTCAAATATCAATATTTGGAAAGCAACATTATCTTTTATTACACCAAAGTCTTGTATTTAATGTAACATTTTGATAATTTTAAAGAAATTGTGACAATTTGATTAAAATTAAACTACTTTATAATTTAAAGCTAATTACAGTAAATTACAGTTGCACAGATATCTAACATTAATGCTGTGTGCATTTCTTCGAACTCAACTCAGTTTCATAAGGTTCAGAATTTATAATATACGTTTGCTATTAAAATAAGTTAAAAATATATAAGTAAGTTTATTATTTATCGAGAATATTTCTTGGATTAAAATTAATGCAAAATATTCATTTATAGATTTTTATTTCATCTTAAATGTGCAAAATTATAACTTAAATAAATTTCATAAATAATTTTGAATTCATCATAAATCAGGAACAGTTAAGTTAAATAAGCTTATACGTAAAGGTAATACCATTTGGTTTTCTACAAAGAAGATTATTAAAGTTATTTTATTCATTTTAAAACAATTATCTCTTAAAAAATATTTGCATAAAAATTTTTGTAAATGTCTGCATGAACTTGAAAATAATTCTGAAAAATAAATGATTTTACTAAGAGTAAATAGAAATTGTTTCAACTAATATGTTACATTTCAATTCTTTACTAATTCATATTTTTAATACAATATTTTGAAATACAAACCATTTCTTACGTTAGATTTTTTACGTTACTTTTATTTATATTTTTCTGCTTTAAAAGTACTCAGTATAGAGAAAAATTTTCCAATCTATTTACAAAAACTTGAAACAAAGTTTAAGATCAAATCTACTCTTTAAACAAATCGAACGATAGAATAGAACACTTTTATAAATAAAATAGCACATTGACAGTATACTTAGTAGCTTTCAATGTACCATAAAATGCAGCGTAAATAAGAATGGATATGGAAACAATAGAATTTATTTTAAAGTAAGTTACGAGAAAAGAAATATTCACTGTTTATCGAAATATAAATATTTATAATACGAATTGAAGTGAATGGAAAGTTTCGAATGTAAGTTTTCTGATCTGATTTAAAAACCCAGCAGTTCTCCTTATAATTGTAGATATTTTATTGCTTATTAATTGAAAGGCAATTAATTAATAATTAATTTATGCTTTCCTTTCTATCTATTTTATTTCTCATAATTTCAACAGAAGCCTAAATTCATTTTACGCAAACTTTTTATAGTTAGTTTTAGCTGAAAAAATAATTTAATTGTTTTTATTATACATATTTTGCTAAAAGACCCTTAACAATTGTATACATAGTTTTAACACAATTTTAATAAAATTTGGATATATTTGTTAATATTGAGTTATTTATACATTAGATCCAAACTGTCTGACTTTGCGTTACAATTAAGATATAAGGTCGACTCGAAGAAAGAAAGTACTAGCATCAATAGATCAGTTGTAAAAGCATTCGCCACAAAAACGGAAGACCTAGATTCAACACAGATAAATTAAGCCAAGAGCTGCTTTTTCGTGTCTTTCTACACAATTTTTATCCTTTAACAATATAAATATATAAAAATATATATATTTAGTGTTTGTCGTCATTTCTTATAAATAACTGGTATTGAAATGTTAAAAATTAAATACTTAATTATTACCAAACATTTGTAAGAATATTGATATTCCGTATCGTTCTGATGAATCGAAAAAAATAAATGATTCATGTATTTGGAAATAATCAATTTTATTAGAAAAAATAAAGCTAAATATATATATTTGATTGATCCAATTAGCATGAAATCAAGGAAATGTTTTTATAAGGTATAGCTATTGTTGGAAAATACATAATTGAATTATTTTAAAATTCATTAAGGCAATGGATGCTAGGAAATGAGAACGATTTATAATAATTCAAAAATTCAAGAAGAATTAGGTATAATATCTCTTTAATGGAATAAAGTACCATTAAGTATTTATAAAGTAAGTTTAACATGTCGAGACATAAAATAACCGAATCCTATTAGTGCTTTTGTATTGATTTCAAACATTTGACTTACAAGTATTGTTATAGGATTTATTATTAAAAGCCGTATTATTTGTTCTAATTATCCAATATTTCAACAAATTAATATTTCTTAAATTTTACAATTTGAAATGTTATCAGTATTTAAGATTTAGGCGGCTTGCCTTACTATTCTCTGTAAATGTAACATTATCTTGAAAAGAAAAACATCAGTGTAAATCGATAAGAAATAACGTATACGCGATTTGTTCCTGTCCGTGATCTCGTATAAAATTGAAAAAAAATATCTTCGATGAACGTGAATAAGAATGTGTAATTACAATTTTTAATTAAAAAAACTACTTTAAGTAATAGTAAATTTAAATATAAATTAATCATATGTAGGTGAATTATATTGACGAAGGTTATTTTATAATATGAAGTATGGAATAATGATCATGTAGTGGCGCTTATACGTAAAGATTATAAACAAAATAAAAAATCCGTACGTAATCAAACACCAAAACCATGGGATTACGTATCACGTATGTTTCCTGTATTTAAATTTAAAATGTTTGCGTAAACTCGATTCTTTGCAAATTAAAACTGGGTATGACAATTGGGTACAACATTTTAGAATAGTTGATATTTATAAATTATATAATTTACAAGAAATTGACATTATTGTTTAACTAGTTACTATAATGACAAAATATAATTTTTATAATTTTTAAAACTTCTTAATAATAACAAATAATATGTGTATTGCTATTATTATTATTACTATTATATATTCGGTATTTTACGTCGTAAAAAAGAGATTATTTTTCTCATAAATTAATATACCGAAAACATTCAGCAGCATTTATTAGATTATTTATTTACGATAGAGTTACTTTGATAAGTATTTGTTTACGTAATGAAATTGACATTTAAATCTTATATTGATTTAAATATACCAAATGGAAATATGAAATTTATATAAAAATGATAACTGCACTATATGTGTCAAATTAAATATTTAATTACTAATGAATTTTAGAGTTTATTAGTTACTTAAACGATTTGGTTACATTAATGACTAGTGCCTTAGTAATTTCATTTTATAGCAGCGCAAAACGTGATCTGCCTTTGAATCAGCTTATCGTAATTCCATTATCATAAACTGTTAATAAAATCAAGTGTAATCATGATATTTGCTCTTATATTGACGATTTAAATATTTTAAAAAGATTTAAAACTATATTAACTTAAGATTATTTCGCAAAATTTAAGGTTTAATAAAATAAAATCATTTGAATATTCAAAGAATATTGTACCTATTTGGTAATAATAATTTATGATTTTTTAGTAATAGCGTATCTACATTAAAATTCAATACTCTTTTCATCTGATATTAAACTAAAGCTTGTTTATTTAAAATAGACTTGTTTTCTTTATAATTGATAAACACATATCGTAAAGTTGTACATTATATATTGGGATATTATAATTTTTGGAAACGCTTGTGAACGTTTTATATTTAGTTATTGATTTCCTTATATCATAATGATAATGTAGAAAATAATATTCACTTGACCAATCTAACGCGATGCGCAATATAGTTCCTTTTAATATCTCATAAAATTATTTAAATTAATATACATTATCTTATTGTAACTGTAACAATATAATTCTCAGATTGCTATCTTGTATATCTTATATTGCTATCTTGTAAAAATAATTTAAAAGCAAACCAAACAAATTTTGAATAAAAGAAGATAATTTCCTTGTCACAATAATTTTTTATTAAAATGACAATACCCTTCTGACTACAAAAAATTCGATACTGAAAAAGAATTAATTTATAATTATTAGCTTAATTTACGATTTTTTTTATGAAAAAATGCTGGTTTGACTTAAATACCTTGTAAATATTATAAATGTTAACATCCACGTAACAGTTTGCATTCTATTTGCGTAAGATTAAAGCGGCTTGCCTTACTATTCTCTGTAAATGTAACCTTATCTTGAAAAGAAAAAAATCAGTGTAAATCGATAGGAAATAACGGATACGCGAGTTGTTCCCCTCTGTGATCTCGTATAAAATTGAAAAAAAATTCAAACTAGTCGATATTCATGGATACACCGCATAGCGTATTTTCGGCGCGACGAGAATTTAATTAAAACCTCGAAAAATACGACTACGTGACAGCAGTGATCGTTAATCGGTTTCGCGTATATACTCTGTGGTGATAAGCTCGAAATCGACGAGGTACACCTGCATATCCCGTAAGCTCTCACTCTCGCCAGAAAACGAGCAACCCCAATGCGTGCATTAGCTCGTACTTTACCGGAAAATAGCGATATATATATAATACGTACACTCCCTCGCCTCCTAATAGGAATATTAATATTAATCGGCAATTTTGATCGTCGATACCACTCCATTCTACGCACTAATCCTACAGAACTCGTTTGCGGTAATGAGCGGCTCTTTAACACTAGACATACGCACGAGTTCTTGCATTTTTACAAATGCGATAAGCGCTTACTGTTTATATGTGAGAAGACAACTTCAATCCAGCTTTTGAAAAATTAAGAAAATTTCGAATTCTATTTTACCATTCTCATATAATCTTGATCGGTTACGTCGATATTCATTACATTTAGAATCTCTTAGGCATTCGACGAAAAGTAGTTTTTGCTATCTTGATAGCTGTCACTTGCTGGAATTTATAGTACACGCGTGATATCCTACTTCTTATCAATCTCTTCGACTGGAAGTCCGTAAAACGAAATAAAGATATAGTTCCTTTTATTTATTGATCATACAAAGGACAATAATAAAGCTGTCTTTTTTTAACTATAGGCAATGATAAAATAGCGTAATGATATTTGGCGATGAAAAAATAAATTACAAACACTGATGTATTTTATATTGAAAGCCCTTTTGATATTGATATTGATTTTGATATTTGATTTTGATATTGAAACGTGTAAAACTTGAAAAAACTGTCACATATTATTATACATATGGAGGCGCGTTAGCTGGTGTTGACGAGGTTCTTGTTGTCGCCGCTACTGTTGCTCGAATTTCTCGTTCGCATCTGGATATCTGGATATCGGAGTCGAGTTCGAATTTGGTCAGAGGCCAAGATATGAAACAGAGAGTAACGAGTTTGATTTAAATATTAAAGAAAGTAATTCTTGGGTTTAGTAGCCAGTTTTCGAGTAACAAAATTAGAAATCAGTTGTAAGTATTGCAAATATTTCCTAAATATAACTATTCTTGCAAAACAAATCTCATACCCCAATGCATTAGGTCCTAATATTAAACCTACATTATTATAATTAATGTAAATATAGGTTACGCGTCTGGTATCGAGGAAGCGCGGCGATAGCACGTAACGGGTATCACTTGTTTCGGCGTCATGGCGACGCGTCGGTCATGTTGCGGAGGGCCTCTTCTATGGCGTTTGTAGCGGCACAGCTATTGTGCTGACTTGTGCTTGTGCCTCTTTGGTTTCGAGTCGTTTACGCGCTCCGAGCGCGGTGGTCGCTACGGGCAAACAACTACGTTCGCTTTATATAAGGACGACAGCTTTGTGTAGTTATGGGAAACGTAGCATGTGCTCCGTTGCGTTTACATCGTAATTTAAATTTATAATATAGAAAATTTATTATACTTTTGCGATTGAGAAACTTGGAATATGATATGCTTTAAAAATAGCAAAAGAGAAACATTGTTTCATCATTTTTCAAATTCAAATATTTCAATTCTTTTGTATGACTGATACATTTGATTTTTTGATACACGATAACACAGAAAAATATGAAATAACTTCTTAAAGTCATTCTGTAAAGGAATTATTGTTTTCGAAAAAATATAAAAAATTTTTCTCATTAATAATGAACAATGAATAAATGTAAAAGGTTGAAGTTGGATCTAATTTAAAAGATCGAAAGATCTAAGTTATTCAGAATCAAGGAGTTTAAAAATAATCTCATCATTATGGCAAACACATTAATTATAGAATTTTAAACTAATTGGATTGGATATATAATATAAAATATAAAATAGTTGCAAAGAATTTCTATTTATAGATAATATTAGGTATAAAATAATTCTACATTTTACAAAAAATTTAACAAGATTTCAAACTTATTAATAATACAAGTATTTAATCTAACTTTAATATATCGAATATACAAAGAATATTTTCTAATTCTATTATATCTTAAGACATTGTAAGAGTTTCGATTTTACAAGATTATAAATATTTATTTATGTACGAGTTAAAAATAAAGTGTATTTAAAAAAAATTTTACATCACTTCATCGCATTAAAAAAAAAATATATAAACATGTTATTAAAATAAAATAACTTTTGCTTCATGAATTTTAATAAACTAATGCATATTGGACATGACAGTATTATCTCGAGATTCACGAAAAATATATTTTTAAAAAAATAATTTTATTTAAAATACATTTTAAATGGATTAGTTGCTTTTCGATTTTATTCAAATAATTTTTAATATCTGCAAGTTCGTATATTTTATTATAAAAATAATAAAAATCGCCTTGTAAATTATAATTATAATCAGTGGAATACTGAGAAAGAGATTTTATAAACTTTGAAACAACTTATAACTATTGAATTAATTTAGTGGACAAAATCAATAGATACAATACTCTATTTGATACCAAATTAAAATTGTAATTATTTAAAGTATATTTGTATATCAATCGTAGCTTTTTATATTTTCTGAAAAGTTAATTACAAAATTTTTATTTTACGATTAAAAATAAATTAGAAAAGTTTTTCAATCTAAATTAGAAAATTTTATTGTTAGTACAGTTGCAAAACCATGTCAAACTTTTATGAGAAAAGTGGGCTTCTGTGAATAAATTCTAATTAATAGCTATTAGAATTATATGGTGCATATTGTAGGAGAAGTATTGACTTTCCTCTGGCTTAAGTTAGAAAATTACATGTACAGTTACGTACATCTATTATTCAATAATTTCAAAATTTTCATTGAATCAGATCCGATAACAGTATCTTGAAAATTATATGTGAATATAATATTATAGAATACGGTAGTTCGCATGGAAATATTTTTGATTTCTTCTTTTAAGTAAAACACGCTCTATTAATGCATTAATCGAAACTTTTTTCAATCATTATCATCGACCATATTACATAAATCTTCTTGTAATTTAAGAATTGTTACTTCAACTGTTGTTAATTTTGTTAGAAAACGAAGGAGTATAATTTATCAAAAAACTTATTTTTGCATTAATTCACTTTAATTTTATAACTAAAAAAGTTGCTCTCTAGAAGCGAGTAATATATCTATAGTAGAATTAGTAGCCACTTTACCATAAAGTATGCGTCTCTGACAAATAGCTCTCTTAATAACTCTAAATTAGCACAAAGAAAATTAATCTCAGCACTCTCGCAAACCCAATTAAATTTCCACACTTAACAGGACAGATAAAGACAAGAGCTCACTGGCGTTTCCTTGACTCGACCAGGAAAAAAGTTGCTCATAAGAATATATAGGCATTCGAGGATTAACGCTGTCCCAATCTTACATATACAACTACTCCTTTTAAGTACTAAGCAATTGTGTCATCCATCCATGGAAAATAAAATATAATATACATTTGTCTAACATATTTTTTACCATAATAGTTTACATCATTATATTGCCAATTTATTTAAATGTCAAGTTTTATGCTGTTTGCTACTTTGTTTTGTTCAAATATTTACAAGAATTTTTATGAGTGATGACTTATATTTATATGACTGTTACTATTAAGAATATCATTTTCTAAATCTTCAGATCATGATTTTTAATGCATTATAAATTCTTTCATAATTATAAATTCAGATTTCATTAAGCCAATGTTGTTTATGGTAATAACAAAAGATTTTTTATATTTGTTATATTTGTTAATGTTAAAAGTTAATAAATATAATAAAGGTGTTGCTGGTGATATACAAGTCATAATAATTATACATTTATTTTAAAAAGTGTAATAAAATCATTTTCAACATAAAATAAAATTTACTTTTATAATTCATTCTATATATAAATTAACTCAAGAATGTGCATTACATTTGCACATAAAATTAACTTTGTATCTAAAATAGAAATACGGTTGAATAAGGTATCGTATGTTAAATGAATCTTTATGTTAAAAGTTCAAAGGAAGAGATAAAGTTCTTTTCGCAGCATGAGTCAAATGATACAGTATTCCTAAATTGATGAATCCTTTATTATATAATAAAAAGGTTTTTACATAATATACTAATGAATTGTGCAAAACATTTCCAGTTGATAAAAGCATTTACATAATGTGATTCAGATATTTAAAAAATACTTTGCATATCATTGAAGAAAGTACGATACAAAAATCTGAATGAGTTTATTAAATTATTTATTTATAAAGGCTTATTATCTTTCCAGCATCTTTTGATTATTCAGTTAATTTGTCTCTACATTTATTAATTCCTTATGCGCGTATTATAATTTTGAAATACTTTAACAATAATGGAGTTCTAGATCAGAATATTATATAACCGGATGTTTTTAAATTTCATAAATGGATCATTTTTAATTAATTTAATTAAATTTAATTTAATTAAAATTCAGTGTAGTAATTATGTTTTAATATTGTATTACGTTATGTTATATAATAGTGATAATCTTACAAATCTCAAATAAACATGAAAGGCGAAATTTCTACTTAATAAATTGAATAACCCCTTATTGTTTCGAAATTGGCTTACACGATAAGAATCTAATCAACTCACCTAATTATTCTTTAATAATTCTGAAAATATGGTCCGCACCAAATAAAATGAGTCGTTTTAAAAATAAACGATGTTCCTTCATGTTCTAGGTTTTAATTACATTAAATATTATTAAATATTAAGAGCATCAAAAATTCATAGCGTTCTTATTATAGGTTCAGCAAAAGACTTTCTTGTCAAAATCTAGTGAAATAGCTTTTAAATGGAAAAGTTTTCTTGGGATTTATTGTAAAGATAATGAGAGCAGGTAGATTTGTGAACGTCGAGGGAAATTAGATGATGGTATGGCTTTAATCAAGAGGTGTACACTAATGCCCATTGCCAATACTTCGTTAAATGCTCGCAGAAGCAAACAGAAACAGGTTGGAATAGAATCCTTATTTTCGAGTGTTTGAGCGTCCCTAGCGAAACGAACGATACAAAACCTCGCGAATACTTGAACCACCTTATCATCTTCAAACACCGCTTGATGACACAGACAAAGGCAGTGATGATGGTGTTTGACGAGCAAAGTTCGTGATATAACGGAGAACGATAATTAATTGAAGAGTTGAAGATGTCGAAAATATAGCGATTGGAAATTGTAGTTAATAAACTAGGAAATAAGAAACGTAAGTACTAAATTTCAAGCAAATCAATTTCACTCCGTCAAAATAATTTCATTGCATTTGATTATACTTCATTATATTTTCGGTAAGCATTTTCTTCACAGTATTCAGCTTTTTTACAAACAAGATTTAATATTTACTTCATATGTGCATATTATTATATCAGATTATTAAACAATATTATATAATGCACACGGCAATAAAATCTTTACACATGATAACATATAAAATTATGTTAATTAATTTTTTTATTAAAGAAATCATATATAAAAATATAGTTTTATATAGAATAGAATATTTTTATATTTTTAGAATAATTATTCATTTTCATAGACTCATGTACCTTGGAATAAATAGTCCCGAGAGCAGCAATGAAAAACTTTTTGTTGGCGAAGGCCGATTTTATTATTGAAAATATTTTTCATGCTACGATTTGTCGAAGATTTCAAATATGCATCAGTTTTACATTCAACATTTTCGGTGTTCACGAATCTCTTCCCATGCTGTTATTTTTTCAGTTAGGAAAACAAATAACAGTTGCAAAGGTCGGATCGCGTAGCAATTCCTGCTTGAAATCTTTCGAATTTTGCCCCAATTTTTACGGACGTATGAGCCAGTCTACGACCTTGACGAAAGAGGACGTTTTTTTATTCACCATATGCGATTGTTTTCCTGATTTCATCATTTAATACTCCGATAATGATGCGCCTTACATTTCTCGACCTTTTTTCCTTTCTCAAGATTGCCGGGGTGTTTGGGTCCTTATATCCTTTGACGATTTTATCCCAGTTTCAGCAGCTCTGCAGACGGTCTATTGGACTCAGGTGAGTAGTGGTAGATTCGCGTTCCATTCATTTTTGCGAAGCCGCGCAAAATGTCATTTAGATTACACTGGAAAAGTTCCAAACCACGCACTGAATCATAGACGCGTTGCTGTTTTTGGTCGATTGGCCAGTTAAGGCGGTTCCCGTCTTGCACAAAGTTTCTTCATCTGTAAGTGATCATATAAAATATTCCTTATGAAATTCGTCAGGAAATTGTTCGAGATTTGTACTTTCAAAAAATCGTTTGTTTATTTAGTTGATATTGCCAAATACTGGCAAGTCCAGAAATATTTTATTTTGTGTTTGTATTTTTCAAGACCTATTCGTGCATTTATACTTTTATCTTATGGATTTAATAGCTTATTCGATGAAACAAATTAATTAATTACTAAGATGTAAATTTTATATCTTATTTTGTATAAGATTTTTCATCTTATTTTATATCAATATTTCGGTGTTTTCTCAAATATTCATAAGTTATTCGTGTACATTTGCTAAAATCTAATGTTTTAAATAAAACATAGTATTAAAATCATAATAATCTCTTACTTATTCAAATTGAATATAAGTTATTTGAATATATATTAATTTTCTTGTTCTTCGAGTGTATAATCTTTATGCAATGACAAATATGATATTAATAACAAAGTTTAACAATTTATTTAGAGTAGTAGTAAAATTATCTTTTCGATTGCTACAAAATAAATAATTAGGTTTTTGCATAAGCAGGTACTGAGTATATATAATATTGATTAGAATTTCATGGATGCTCTATAACTTCGCGATGAATATCATTCAGAATAGTTAATGTAGAATATTGTAGAAGAGCATTTAACAATGAAAAACTTTGACTATATCTCTTATTTATCTCATCATGTCAATGCATATGCATATTTGTGACTCATATAGTTTACTTTAAAATAATATCTTACTCATACGGTATCTGATTAGATTTATGGCGCTAGTCAACTACAAAATAAATTTTCTTTCTTTTGTAATTATTATATGGAATATTATGATAATTATGACGGAGTTACAAAATTGACTTATATACTACTTATATTTACACTAAAAGTTTTTGTAATGAATTAATTTGGATTATTCATAGTTGAAACCCTTTTAAAAGATGAATTATATATCTCAAATTTAAAAGTAGCTTGTTTTAAAATTTCAATAGCATTTCATTTGTAGTTGGATTCATTAATTTCTTACTTCGATGCACACATAATCTATTATTTGTATTATAATGAAATTTTTTATTATTTATCGATGATAAACTATGCAACAAGCATCGAATTTTGTTTTTACCTATTTTATATAACAATTAAAGTTTTCACATATATACTTAGCTAATTGATACCGCTGAATTTACGCGTATTAACTTTTCCTTAAATGACACAAGAAGAAACTTATTCTGTCCATAATAATCGCCTTTTTTGAAAAAGGGACGATTACAGTAAAATACACGATTAGAAAAGTTGTAGCAATAAAAGAATTAAACTCATTTACTAAGATTAGATATAATTAAGAAAGTATACAAAATGTGATCAATTACGAAGGATTGCAAATTAGATTTTCTGTTAAGGTTGCGGGTTTCCGTATAAAAATAATTATAACCCATTATAGGATGACAGCGAAGATTATTGTTACTAATCGTACCCTCATACCATTGCATTGAGATTTCGCAAAAATACAAAAAACAACGATAATATACCTCTCATAGGGGCGAACCCCAGTCACATTTTCTCTTGTTTTTTCTCTTACTCTCTTTTTATCCCATTCACTCATTTTCTTACCCTTACTCTCTTTCCCGTTCGAAAGATATTATTATCCCTAAAGCAACGAATGCTGTGTATTTTAGAACCTCGTGTACCAGATCCTCTTGAAAGTGATGACAGATACAAAGCTCGTGTGTCACAACGTTCCAATGTTCGTCCATCCCTCGGATATTCTATGTTTTTTTTACGTTTACTCTGAAGCACACTCTTGTGAACATAAACACACGGGAGGTAATCTGTTTTTCTTTGTTATTTGTATATGCACTACCAGGTAATAGACGCATTTCACGTTGGCAAAAATTAATTAAAAGCAAAGAAACTATTTTCATCATTAAGAATAACCATTACTATCCATTTTTATAGAAGCTATAATATTAGCTCCTATCTGAAAATATATTTTGTAGATGATCTCTGAAAGAAATCTTTTTCTTAATCTCTTTAAGTAGTTTCTTCTTCGAAATGAAATTAAACTTTTAATGTAATTTTCAATTTCTACTCTAGTATGTAGAATGTGTATTGATCGGTGTATGAGAAACAATAGAGTACTCGATGATTTGAAAAATATTTACTCAAATTAGTAAAGTTAACGTGTAACATGAATTTTTTATCAAGGATTAAGTTACAAATTTTTCTAAATTTATTCATGTACATAAATATCTTCTTATTAATTATATTAATAACTATACTTATGTCAACAATAGTTAATTTTATTTATTATTAAGTGATTTCGTTAAGATTATATTGTGTCGAGTTTCAATGACACGCAAGAGTTTACATTCTGCGTCTATCGAAGTGGGATCTTATTATCTTTATGTTAGTATAACATTGAAAATATATAAAGAGCCGCTATTGTTCAAACAGAAGTATCTTTGATAAGATTCGTAAATTTTTTAAATAAGGTACTTCGGCCGTCGATATCGACGCAAGATTTTCTGTGCCTAATAGCTTTCTCTAATAACAGTAAAAAGTCAGAGTACACAAAAGGAACATTTTAGGACTCAGCATGCAATTTATGCGGGTTCAAAGTACGAAAGCATCACAGCCTCCGTGTTCAACGAATTCACGTGGGAAATCTCAAATGTAAAAACCTACGATACCCATGGCATATTCACTCTCAAAGAGAAAACTCATCCATTTCTTTGCAATATGATACGTTTCACAGCCCAAAGAAATAAGTTAAGAACGAGTCGTATTTGTTAATACGAATGCGTCGCTCATTAAGAATGTAAACATGTGAGGAGACGAAGTACAGGTTAGTGCTTCGTTCGTTAGTGGTTATTCGTGGAAAATGGCATGTAATATTTCGTTGGAGAGTCAAGTATTGTAGTCATGCAAAAATCCTAACTCATTCTATTGTATGAACTTTTTATCAAAATTTATCTCTTTTAGTGCTTTCTAGAAAATTTAGAACTACATATTTCCATTGTCTAGAACAAACGGTATAAAAATAAAAGATCGTGTGTTGTAATTTTAATGTTAATTTGATCAATAAACGTCATGGCTTTGTTTTTATAAAGGCGTACACGATATGTTTAATTTACGTAACCAAAATCAATATATTTATGCTCAATACGTCCAATATGGTATAACAGTTTTCAAATTAGAAAGGAACAAAGGCATAAATTAAAGTCAATTCCATTGAAATTATTAAATAAATGTTATTCAATCGAAAAATTAAAGAGCACAGATTAACATTGTAATGAAATATGAAAGACATTAATATTGTAATTACATTAATACAGCAGCTCAATATTTATTATTTATTACAAAAAATTTGTATAAAAAAATATTTCATTTATTCGTCAAAAATGTGTACTGGCATTATTGGCCGTGTTCTCCCAAAATCGGAAAGTTTTAGTAGAAAATATAATTGTAGCAGCTTTAAGTGCGAGCGTCATTTCCATAAAAATCTCATAACTGACGATTGAAAATAAAAATTAGTATGGGTCATATGGTAGGATTAAGGCACACCGCTGAGCCCTTAAATATTTTAATTAATGCGGCCGAATATTACGGGTAACGAGAATTTTGTTGCTGCAATCCTTGATCGTTATTTCTCAACGAATGAATGTTACCTCCCTCTCAGTTACGCGCGCCGTGATAAAAGAGCTAAAGAGCTAAAGAGCTAGTTCAAAGTAATTCTAATTTTATTGACAATTCTCGCCTAATCCAGCGTGTATTCTTCACTGCCGACGAAATTTCAAATTGAAACATATTTCAGAGGGCATCTAACCCGCTGTCTTATAAAGCTCTCGGAGACTGTCCTTGCAAACTTCATATACCCATGTGCATATAGGCGCATTAAGCGCAGGTACCGGAGACTTGGCTATATGCAGGCTTTGGGGTCTCGAGTACGCGAACGAGATTAACGAACGATCAAGTGCACGTAGTGTTACGTCGCTCGCGCGCGTGAAGTGCATATAACTCTCGAAGCCGTGCATCCGAAGTAGCTCATGCCCTCTCCCGCATAACCGCACAGAGAGTTAGAGAGCAATATTATTATGCCTGGCTAGCTCTTCGTGTCTTTAATACTTTGGCGGGTCTACACTGCATCGCCCCCTCCGGCCCTTTTCTCGCTCACTCCCTTTCTCTCTATCCCTCTCATTCGCTCCTTTCGTCTGTGTATCTCTCGGGAGAGCACGATATAGGCGCACTTATGTATAATTCTGTAGTTGTAGGAAAATTCTCCGAGGGAAGGCTCCGCGAAAATGAAATCTTCTATTTAACTTTTATTCATGTGTACGTGGTGGGGGTTGTTATTTCAAGTGTAATTCGTGTGATCCTTGCTGCTTGTTTGCAATTTCAAATTCGCTCACTATTTTCCACGATGTCAAGTTTTCATTTTTGCTGGGCAACGTCTACCTTTGCCTGAATTTTAATAATTCACGTTTTTAATAGAATATTTTGCACCAATGTAATTCAATTCATCATTATGGAAATTGTGATTTTTATGGTACAAATGATTTCTCAGTTTACTTTATTCATTTAAGAAAATCCATAAGCGATGGTGTCTAATTGCACATTTCATTTTTAATTACTCGAAATCAAATATTGTTTTAAGTAAGACGTACTCATAAAATCATAATGTGTGGTTTTTTAATTTAACGATTTCATTGAAAATTCATCATAATAACCGCAAACTAAGAATCTTTTATTCATTCTCACTATTAATGCTTGTAATTTTTACAACTCTTTTTACCTAATTATTGTCTTTGTAATATACGTAAGCTTTTGGTATTTATGATAAATTTATTGCTCAATTATTAGTTTCATTCAGCAAGTCTATTCACATAAAATGTCTTAAGACAACATTGTTTTTGTTCGAATTATTTCAATTTAAATACAGTTGTTCATAAATGAGTGATTTTTACATATTTCTATTCTTTATCGTATTACTTTATATCGCATTATTATATTGTACTACTTACATAGTAAGAATTTTATATACTAATCAGATACCAACTAATATACAATTAATATTATATATATTTATATAAATTGGAAACATTTTTGTATGATTTAAAAATGTATTGCTTATTAAAATCTGCACAAATTATTCACTAAACACAATCATCCATAATGAAGATGGGTATCTGAAAAAATTTCTCTACTAAAATTTTTTCTCTTAATTTTAATGTATTCTAAATTTTTTATTAGATCTAATTTCAAAATTAGCAGAAAAAATATAAAGATTTAACTGCGTACAATAACGATTGAAATTCTTACATAAAACCGTAGATGTAAAAGAAATTTTAATTTTTTCACGTAAAAACGGTTTTGACGATTAAATCTGTCATGTATATGATCTGGCGGAAGTATTGGATATTCTGCTATGACGATGATACAAGGACAAGTCAAAGAGAAAAATACAATAGCATCTGTTCTAAAAACAAAAGATTTAAAATTCGATTCCTGAACGAGTAAAGTCGTGCGTTACTTTTTTCCAGATACATTCTTAACCTTTGATCTTTAATGTGCATAAGAAATCTTTAAAAATTACCATTATAAATATTATTTACATCAAGATGATTATTAATACAAACATAAATATCAAAATCAAAAAACACAATCGCTTTGAAGCAAGTAATAATAATTTTTTACTTCTCTAATTGTATATAATTCTTAACTTGCTAATTAATGCGACAATATTAATAAAACCGCAGTTTTTTTTTATAATGTACACGGTTTTAAAACTTTTAAGACTAAGTTTTTAATATAAATTTTTTAACAAAATGTTACTAAAAACCTTTACATCACTTCTTTATAATATTGTTTTTTTTTTATGTAAGTGAGGGTAAAATTGTTGTAAATATTTTTCTAGAATAAAGAAATAAGTTTTTAAAACGTTTTCAGGAAAACGTATTTATAATTCAGAAAAAATATTATAAGTAGTTCTTCAAGTAAAATTAAGTTTTACTTTTCAGATAAGATATTACTGTTTTTTATGTTAAAGTTTATCTCGTACCATTAAGAAAATCATAAAAAATGCAGTAAAAAAATTCTTCATTGTAGGAGAAATAATTTAAAATGAAAAATCAATTTTATAACTCTATTACTTGGAAATTATTTTCATAGATATTGTAGTTTTAAAATATTATTAATCTTGTTAAAAGTTCATTATAAAGTCTGCATCACAAGAAATAATGTTTATTTCTGTTATATAATATTATAAATACCTAAATAAACTATATGAAAAGCATAAATCTTTTATGAAAAGTTATTTATCGTACTAATTATTTGTTTTAAGTGAAATAATACTTTTTAGTTTTATTTATGAAGTCTCGGTATTCATTATAACTTTAAATATTTATAAGATAAGAAAATTACTTGTCAAAACCATAAAATAAATACGCTCGACTTATTATCTTTTTCTCAAAAAAGTAAATTATTATTACTTTCAGCTAAAATATTATCTGTTAATACCTTGTTTATAAATTTTTTAACAGAGATCAAAATATTTCTTTGTAGAAAAATAATTTTGGATATTATCTTAATAAGCTCACATCGTTCCAATAAACCATTCAATTACGACGAGTAATGCGTATAATAACAATAAAGTTCACGTATCGATGAGAATAATATTTCTCAACGGTTTTTGAAGAAGCATACTACATTAAAGAGAAAAAAGAAAGTAGAATTAGATCTATACAAATACTTCATGTTTTTAAATGCTCATTAAATACATCGTGTCTTTTAAGCTACAAAATTACTTTTCTTTCGAAAATAATTATATAACATTTATGAGAAGGAAGCAGAGGGACGAAATAAACTAGAACAATAATATAATAAAAAGTAGCGCTATAAAAAATAACAATTATACGTTTATTATATTCTTACTAAAACAATTAGAGTCATTCTCCTGAATGAGGATCTGAGGTACTCATTGCATGTTATCTATATCGAATGCTTCTGCGATATAAATAAACATTCAGGCGCATGGAACCATCCTACGTATCCGTTATTCTTCTGCAAATATACGGATTATACATAATACAACAAGTCATTTCTAAAACAGATATAAAATCGTTCACTTTTTTCAGCGTAGATCATGGATCTGAATTTATCAATTCATTTAGCACCAAAGAGCTATTCAGAAGCTCTTGAAACAGAAACTTTCGAAGTTTTACTTGCGTTGTACCATTAAAGTTGTCATTGCTTATATTCTCGGGAGCTTCAGTCCACGTTGGGAACGAAACTTTCAGATTTCGCAACAACGACAACAATGTCTCACACCCCTGTGCGCTGTCTTCTTCTCTATTTCATTTCCCGGCCCAAATAGATATTTTTGCCATACTCACGAATTTCCTTCGCAAAGTGCTCTCTATCTTGTTCTCTTTCTATCTCGTGAATATGTGAGTGCATAGATTCGAGTTGTGACCTACTTACCTATCACGTGCTTACACTTTTTATGCTATAAACTTAGAATGATATTGAGTTGAATTACTAGCTCAAATATAGTTTAAAAACACATTTACGACATAAAATCATATTGTTTGAATTTCAATAAAACGCTAATACTCTCGCGGGAATGATATTTCATCAAACAAAAATCTTTTTTGTTACAAAAGTTTCTCAAATATGTTCGCTTTAATCGAAATGTTATTTAATGAAAAAAGTTTATTTTGAAAAACTTTACCTGCAACTAAACTATTTAATTCAAGCTGTTTTAGATGATAATGAAGTTTGAAGTCAAATAATACTTTGAGAGAATTATATCGCTATTGTAATAATTACATTAATGGTAAATATTATGATTTTATTGATAAACGTAGGATATTTCAGAAGATTTTACTCATATATATCTTATTTCATGGTGTATTATTCAATTTCTTCGTAAATGTAGTAGGTATATTCGATTACATAATTAAGACCTATATTATTTTCATGTACTTAACTGTGTATCATAGATAACTTTTCTTACGATACGTTTAACTGGCAACATTTTCTTTAGAATTCCAATTATAAGACAAATGTTCATAAAACGGTTCACTTGTATATGTGTGTGTGTGTGTGTGTGTGTGTGTGTGTGTAATAAAATATTGAATTAACGAGAAATTTAATATTTATTTGTACGTAAATGTCAGTTGTCCTTTTATCAAAATAAGGCACATTGTATTGTGCGTTATTTAATATTAAATTTTTTTACAAAATTGTTGCATAACTGTTCATTTTAAAAAATTTCATTATTTTTCCTCTTCTTATTTTACGTATTTTATCGAAACTTATAAAATTTTACTTAAACTAGTGCTTAACAAAATTAAAATTTGTTCGGCATTTAAATCACAGTATTATAATAAGCAAATAGTTGTTGTATTTGGTGACTTTTTTATACCGTACTCGTAGAGATGACATTAAGTTACATTTTCATTAATATCGTGAAATATTTTCGTCAACTATTTTCATAATTTTTATTTTTATACTCTAATCTATAAATCATTGCAATGAAATTTATTGTATATTGTAAAATGATCCCTTTTACATTTGTTTTTATTTCAAAAGTATAAATTTCTAAAGTTTCTGTTTATTTCCAGTATAATATGTTACCTGGCTGTAATTGTTTTATTTATCAAATATTCATTCATGTGGAATAGCATACGAATGTATATCTATTTAATTAATTATAATTATTATATA
This sequence comes from Wiebesia pumilae, assembly GCA_018907045.1. Classification (NCBI taxonomy): domain Eukaryota; kingdom Metazoa; phylum Arthropoda; class Insecta; order Hymenoptera; family Agaonidae; genus Wiebesia; species Wiebesia pumilae. Next base: position 6,385,440 of record JACCHZ010000192.1, read on the forward strand.
CGGATATTGTATTCAAATATGAATCCGAAATACGCTTAAAAAATATTAAAAGTACAAGCGACCGAGCCACTGGAAATATGACTATAATATGACTAGTAATATGCGATAAAGACTACACCGCAATTAAAATACAAGGATGTTTATTTTCTATGTAAAAAAACGTATCACGTGGAAGAACGTCCGAAGCGAGTACCTACAGCTGTTGCGGTCCCGTCCGCTCGTCTGTCTTCCTGGTTGCTTATACGGCTCCACGACTCCTCGTATGACCGGCATGTTGAGTGACGCGAATGAAATTACTGGAATAGCATAATTTCGACTATCGTGCAGTCTTGAGATATTACGAGTGACCCGTATTATTCCTCCAAGTCCTATTATCAGTCCTTATATCTATTCTTCCCACTATGCGTTCCGCGTAGTAGTCCGAGTCTTCCAGCCGTCATCCGTGACAGTCTGATAATATTTTTATTGATATTAAATGAAATACCATTTATCAATGACAGATTAGTTATGTTTTAAAGGTCATATTACTCTTATTTTTACTTTAAAGGAAAAATTACTCCATCAAATTTTAATTTTAAATGATTAATTATTTTCATTTGAACGTATCATGTAAACTAGTCAATTAAAAAGCAGACAAATTTGAAGTAATATATTATGACTTTTTGTACAAATAATTAATATTTTATCAAACATCGATTTGTAGTATAATATTGGATTATTTTATATCGGAGAGATTAATTGCATTAAGAAAATGTACCTTTCGGATATTTCATTGACAATGTAGAAATAATCAATAAATAAAATACCTTGAATTTAAAAGCTTCAAACTCGGAGATTTAAAATAAAAAGTAGTGGGTACATAAAGGTAACAAGTTTCTTAAATTTCGTTATTATATCGGTAAATATTCTTGAATTTCTTTTAAGTTTGAATGGATTGAATGGTATGGGTAACGAATTTTATTACGGATTGTGCACACATAAGAGGATAAATAAATAGGTAGTTTAAACTTGTACTATAAATTAACTAAACTGGAATCGTAATATATATGTGCAAGATACAAAATGGAAGAAACTAAAGGAAACATAAATTAATGCAAATATGTGAAGAAATTGGAGAGGTAGTGGTACAGACGGTACTCTACAGACTTATCTGTTATGAGTGAATACTGGCAGAACGTTGTTTGTTTTCATATGAAACCTTTTTATATTTGCCTATGGATGTGTAGTAGATTTTCTGTGTAGTAGACAATATCTGAAGATTCTTTATTTTCTTTTTGAAATGCCCCCTACACTAATATCCTTACTCTTAAAAGATTACAAAGGTTTATTATCATTGAATATTATTTTATTCTTAAAATTTTAAAAACTGTTATTCGCAATTTAGCACTGAGGTTGAAATGATTAAGCACATATGTAATTTTAATTATTCATGCTTCTCAATAGAATGTTGTATGAAACTAGTTTCGCGTTTAAGATCATAACTTGATGTTTAATGTGTAAGAGCTAATACATTTCTAACTCGTGAAAAAACTTTAAAACAATACATTGATGAAATAAGTTCGATCTCTTTAATTTATCAGAGGTAAATCAATTCTATCGAAATATAAGAAAAATAATTTAATACTTAAGAATAGACAATTAATTGTTAGTCATTATTTTGTTACTAATAATATTGTACTTGTAATGTTTTTTAAATTTTCTCGTGATAACACATGTACACGCATTCTTTTATTTCATATATTATATGAAATAGATAACTTACGTACATCTGTAAGTTATCTAGTAGTCCGAAAAATTTTTCATCTGTACCGGATGATTGTTATTTGATCTTACAGCATAGCTGCTCGTTTTTTGATATCCTACCATACGTATGAAACGACTGCAAAGAGAAATATTGAAATATAAAGGCTAAGACTGAGCTATAAGTTCAAATTCGTCCCTCAACATCTGGAGATCCATCTTGAGATATTTTAATGCATTACGTGCATTAAAATTATTATTGCACGAGATTTCAAATAAATTGAACGCAATATTTCGAAAAGCAAGTGAAAGCCAGAACGAATTGCATAAAAGATGATATACTTCACTTTACGTAATGTTCCATCGAGACAACACATATCGTGTTCAAATTCGCTTACTTATGCACACAATGGAACTACGAAGAAAAGGCATTAATTTAGGAAGTGCATTCGCGAGGGATGGACTCGGGAGATTCCAGGCGGCACGCACTCACTTCTCTCTTACTCTCTTCCCGGTTAGTCCTCGATCTCTACTAGCACCGTGCAGGGCAAACTTCCATTTCACCTCGTTAAGCTCAGTGAACGGAGCCAGCGGCAGTACAGGGATGCGGCTCAACTTACTCAGATTTCAGCTTTACGGGGTTTCTGCGCGCGCATAATAGTCGCGTTATGACGTATCGGTATAGTCGAACTTTTGACTAATGTCCAAGCGAAACCAAAATATCTGGCTCTGGGATAAAGAGGCAGACAATAGTCAGCTATATAATCATGAATCACGCGCGTTGATCTTATTCTCAAAAAAGGCTCTTTGGAGAACTTTGTAGAGATTTTTCTATTATTATTCAACCCAATGGTATTGTTTCCTTTACAAATCTCTCAGAAAATATGTTTAAGCTTAATTACATGTAAAATTGCTAAAATATTCGAGACTCTTGTTTTAAAATACTCCTATGATAAATAAGCTCTCGAATAAAATATAAAAGTTTAATATTATTGTATTTATATTATAATATTATATTTAATATTATGTTATAAAGGTATTTATGCAAATAAATTAGAACTTTATCCGATACTTGTTTTTTTACGTGTACATTATAGTTTTCTTTATACTGATTCGTTGTTTGATAAATTACATCTAGAATATAAAAAGAAGAACCCAATTACGTACTTCTCGAGGCGCAATTTATTTTTCTAATTTAATTATATTTTCAAAGGGGTTACTCATAAAATTACCGCGACGAGATGTAAAATAATATGATTTTCAATTTACAACATAGAAAATTTTTATGGTCGAGAATTAAATAAGATACTTGATTTTATCGCTGTATAACAAACTTAGTTATTGCACTTTCTTAAAGGCTATAGAGTTTCAAGAGTTTTTATATTCATTTTGAAAATTCATTAACAACTTAAATTTTCATTTGAATTTGAATAAGCTTTTAAACTCACGGGAAAATTTCAGAAAGTTCTTATTACAATATCACTATTAATGCAATCGTATAAAAGAATAGGCAGTAATTTACCTGCGATAACTATTTATACATCACAAATAAATCCAAGCAATTCTTTTCGATGAGTCTCAACACTGAAAGTATGTAAGCAAATTTGATAATTCTTGTAAAATATTTTCTTGGATATTACAATTTATATAATATATGCATAAATAACGCCTACACATACACATTATAAGTTTTTATTAATTCTTAGCAACGAATAATTAATTTTATTGGATAATTATTTATTGAAATTGATTCTTATTTACAGTTAAGCACGCACTGTATAATAAATTTATTCATCAAAAGTTCATATAAGAAATAGAGTGCGTTAACATTTTTAAAAATATAATTTCCAAAAAAAAATAAAAAGAAATCATCTAATTCTATTGTACGACTTAATTCAGAAACTCATTGTAAAAATCAAATATAGCTTATTCATTTTCAAACTTCAAATATTACAATTAAGTCTGTTGAAGAAATATATTAATGCAATTTCATTCGGATGTAGTCTGCAACTCCCTTAATTTTGGTATCATTGAATATTTATACTCAATAAATGATTTTTATTATATAAATAAACAAAAATATTTAAATACTTGTAAATACGATGAAAAATGACTTCTATCTAAAAATGGATAATTAAAGGAGAATAAATTTTCACATTATATAAGTTTTGCAATCCTAATTCTTAAATTGATTTTTAAATCAACTGAAAGTGAATGTATAGAGTTATATATGCGACAAGTATAATCGAATAAAAAACCCATTACTTATATTAGAACCACAACTTTTATTATTATTTATACTAATAACTGCCTTGCAAAATAAGATAATATAAACTTTTAAATCTATCGTTAATATTATGTGTAATATAATTTATATGTAATATAAAACTTTATGGAAATTTGAATTTTATGAGAAAATCCAGATCAGTATGAAATTTATGGTCTGAACAGACTTCTAGATCATAATGAATAACAAGTACTAAAACAAAAAAAATTGTAACTGAATTATAAACTACCGTTCTTTTACGTCACTTATAATTACACTATAAGCTAGATGAATCGATATTTAAGAAATAATATACTTGAAATGATAATTGTATATAAAAACAAATATAAATTTCGTACATAGAAAAATTTTAATATTATAAATTAATGGCATCTTGATTATTAAATTTGTATAATTTGAAAAAAATTTAATAATAAACTAATTATAATTATGCATATAACAGAACAAAAATCACTATTAATAGTAAACTGAATAAATAAGTGTAAAACGATAATAAAGCATAATTATTTTTCTAGGATTTCGCACATTAACTATACAGATGATACTGAAACGTATTTATTATATTTTTTAACACCCGAATGAATCTATACGATAATAATTGTATACGTACACAATTGTTAAGCCCTGCTCAATTAATTGTATTCGCTGCTAATTTATATTTTAGCTAACTAATTTTCATTAAAACATGCACTACTATAATTATAACAGAATATTAAAATCACAATTGCAAGTATTACTCACAATGCAGATTCAACATTAATCGAATTTGATTCTATACATCGAAGAGGATTCTATTATTAAGTATTATTAAAAATATTCTCGAGGGTGACTTGAAATAATATGATACACGACCTCATGTTGTTGAGAGTCGAACCTGAGATTTTCCATTTCTGCTACGGATATTCATTCAATTAAGCTATAGATATCTATGCATTTTTTTTTTGTATATTTCTAATATTATAATGTTGTTGTGTAACTCAATATATTGCGTTATGCTATAAAAATAATATTTCTATATTAAAAGAGGATGAACAAATTTCAATAGATAATGGTTAGTTTTTAGTACGAGAGAGTAATCATATAGAAACTATTTTTCATGTTAAAGAATGAATTAGAGAGACAAGTACTTGAATACGTTTGATATTTCATCTCAGCTGTGGAGTTCACTTTAAATATGTATTTTTTCAGAAAAATAAGTACCCAATTACAATTTGCATTAGCTCGAAGGTTTCTGAAATCTTCTTAGATAAAAAATAATGCATTAATAATTGATATTTAACGGATATCAAGCTGATAAGAATAGATGCATCTAATAACCGAAGGTTGTATTTAAACACACACTATCTAGGTTACAACCATAAATTTCCTCTGTCGCCTGCGGAATAGACTGCGATTATGGCATGAAATTTCTATAAACTAGTAACGAGATACAATGGTGCTCTTATCATAAATAAGAAATTACATAGACTAACATATCAACAGATTATAAAACTGAGGTGTATGAAATTTTTTCAAGTGATGTTTGAGCATTTTTTAAGTTTCAACATCGTACAAAGTGTCAGCTCCTTTTTTCAGAGTTATTTAAGAATTCCTTCAAATTCTACTTTCATAATCAATCAATAATTGTTATATATATTAAGCTATACTTCATTTCACGTCATTAATACTGGAAGTAACTCTCACTAATTTTATTTTAAATATCAAAAATATCATTTTAACAAAATTGTTTTCAATTGCATTAAATCTACCTACATTATATTTTGACTAATTTAAATTTTGAGAACAATGATACGCTTAATAAAAGATTGTTTTTAATGATTTTAATTTTCTTTAATTTTTCAAGCTTCTAATCAAATAGCTATAATATTATAAAATATTATAATATTATATAATAACAACATATAATACTATATAATAACAACATATAATACTATATGCTTATAAAAAATATTGCAAGGTTTCGTAAGCCAGAGAGAAAAGTGAGCTCTTAGAAATAAGGTTGGGTGCACCATAGGGTAATCACGTTTTATTTCATTCTCGCGTGTCTGTCTCGTGTTTCACATAAATAAAAAAAATCATCTCATGTAATTTCCTTCTTCCTTCTTTCTTTCATAATTTCAATTTTATTTTACATTACAATTACCTTGCATAGATTTATTCATTACAAATGCACTGACTGTATTCCAGTAATTATTAGTACAATGTGTTATTCTTCGTGCAAATTACCATACAATTATTATTACTAATATATAATTTTTCTTAGGAAGTTAATTGATAAATGTCAATCTAATACGAGATAGAAATAGGAAATTCTAAAATGTCACTAAAAATACAAAACACCTTACTTAGTACTTTCCAAAATGATTTTTGTATAGGTCCTATTTAAATTAATAAAAAATTCTTTGTTTATAACAATAAACGATATTATTGTTATGAAAATATTATAAATACTACTATGTGCATATATAAGAATTTCTTGAATTGGAAATATTAAATATCTACATTGAATTAGTCATATCAGCGATTTTCTGTCCTCCCTTTTCCTACTTCCTTCATTTATAGCTATTTTAGATCGATAGAAAAATTTCTCTGATTTCTCTGACAAAATTTTAATATATTAAAAAGTTTATTTAAAAAGAAAAAGTCTTACTTTTTGAATAATTATAAATATCAGTTCAGAATTAAAGAAAATCCTCGTGTAAAATTTTAAATACTATAAGAAAATAGTAATTTTAACAATTATAAAAATTACGTCAAACATATTAATATTAAAAGACATTATATATATATATATATAATAATGCTTGAAACAAAATTAATAAAAATAACTAATAGTAAAAGAAAATATTTATACAGGCTTGAACTCGTAACATGTTTATATAATCTACATTAAAGAGTATATTTACAGTAAAAAATAATAGTGAAAAGCAATTTATAGTCTGGATTAAAAAGATGAAAGTAATTGAATCCGAGTTTCGCTTTCACATGTACAAATTATATGAAGATATTAAAATTAAATAAAAATTATCGGATATCAAAACTTATATTAGATACAGATTTCGGTAAATTTACCTCAGTTTTAAAGATATGATTGTAAATTATTAAGATTAATATATGAATATATTCTTTAATAAATGCTTTTATGTATCTTTATATGATTACTGAGAATAGACACTTAAAAGGTAAATAAACGATATCATTTAAATAAACAATACGATATTATAAATGCATTAAAGGATTGCGTATTATTGAAAAACCAAAGAAACAGTATTATAGCTTCTGCTTATCTATTGCAATAGTTAAATATACATACTTTAAAGTAAAAATTGTGTAAAAGTGTGAATAACTATTGAAAGATGTCTTAAATGGAGATATTAAAGCATCTGCAAAAGCTTCCGTTAACAAGCTAGCTAAATCAGTTTGAAGCTGGAACATTACTGAGAAAGCATATTTTTAAATACGTCCCGTAAGGCATTAAACAAAATAATTTATCGCATAAGCGATAAATATGAGCTATAAAAAAGAGCTTACAATATCAATGGAAAAATTATTTTATTGTTTTATTACGTAAAAGAGTACGCTTGAAGAACTTAAACATTCCGGAACTTAATCTTTAGAAAGTGTTTTTCAGATAAATATATTTTTATTAAAGAATTTATTTCTGACAGTAATTAAAATTGCGAGGCACTATCGTAAATTAATGTTAAGGTAATAAAGAGCAAACTCTAAACAAAACATGAGCTTGCGGTACTATGGTTTTATACGTAGGAAGCGAGATAGCCAAGGTCGCACAGAGGGAGAAATGACGTCTTCCGTATGCGGTATAACGCTTCAACTTCTTTTATTGCCATAGACGTTATGAAATAAACAAAAGACCGTAAAATAGATTCATCTCAAAGTTTCATTTTTCCTTATGAAAGCATGAAACAACTAAAAGCGAATGGGAATCAAAGGTTTGCATTATTTTCCACTACAAATCTGAATAAGCGTCAAATACAATATTAAGTTACAAAAAGAATGTATAAAATTAATAAAATTTGCAGAAGAAGTCACTATGATACGATATTCTAGTATATACTACAAGGGCTGAAAATTTCCAAATAAATCCCCATGGTGTGTATTCCACTTGCAGGCTAGTCAAAAATAAACAAAAAAATAACGCGTTGAACGAACGTAGGTTCATCCGAGCTTTATAATAAATTTCCTTTAAATATATTCGCTCAACGTTAATATTCACATACTTGATAAGAAATGGTGCAATAATTTTATGAAAAGGTGGATGGATTTTCGACTGAAGCATGTAAACGTCACGGATTACTTGATATACGACACATGTACAACGCCAGAGTCGTTCTATGTTACCCTCTCCGATATTCATACCCAGGTAGTACGCTTGGGATATTCTATTAGCTTTATTGTCCAAGTGTGTTTAGATCGCATCAAACGCGATGCGAGAATCATTGCACTCACGCTTGAGCACATATAATAAACTTCTTCGAGAGTCAGAATCAAAAATTCAATACAAAGGAAACCCATATGCTGTGTACCAAGCCGTAGAGGATTAATCGCTTGACGCTTGATATGATAGAGTAGGGTATTAGTTTATTGGAGAATAATTCATTTGGATAATGCATGAGCATTCGTAGAATACGATGAGAATTTATCATTTTATCAGCGTTTCAGAGTGCTGTTTTTATTGTACAAGATTGATGGATAGTGTACTACTGCAAAATACCATAGAATAATATATTAGACTTTCTGCGAATATCTATTGAAATAAATAATTTACTTATTTCATAATACGGTACATGAGATCACATTAATAAAATTAGAATAATTTTATCTGTGAGTATTGATCAATACTTTTACTTAGATGCATTGCATGCATTCGACAAATTGTAAGATTAAAATTGTTTAATGTTATGTTTTTCATCAATATAGTGTATCGCAATTTTTCCGAATAATGTCTTAAAATATATATAATCGAATAATTCTAACTCTAATATCCAAATAGATTATAAAGATTGCTCATGGCGGTAAGAGTAATTTTATTATCATAGTATTACGCATAGTGTTTATTCTGCGCGCAGATATCAATCAACGGGACGTCCTACAATACTTGCACCTGCAAACTACCATTCCCATAATAAATCACTCGAAATTAATTAATCACGTCTGTCCTCTTTTTGTACGACTCTCGATGGCCGTGAATTTATCATACGTAGGGGGAACAAGGGAATAGTGAGATTTTCGGCACCACGTTTTTGTTCTGAGAATTAATTAAATTTCCAGCACCATAATCAGTCGATATGTACAAATACAAGGGGATTATCCTATTGATTTTCACTTCTGTTTACTTTTCCAATTTCAATTAGCAGATTCGAACAATACTTTCTACCATATTATCTGTATTATATCAGTTCATAGTAGCACGAAATACGTGGATATGCAAAATTTGAATTATTTAGAAAATGGATGCCTCAAACGAAAATATATTTATATTTTTTTGTAATTTTTAGAGAATTCGCTCAATCATGTGTTATATTATTCAATCGTATATCTATACTAATGTACATCCGTATATATCTTGTCTTGGTCTCTTCCACTGATATTAAACGCGTAACGCAAATGTATGTGTGCGTATGTTTCTCTCTCATGTTCATGATTTAAATAACTTTCTTTAGTGTTCTGCTACCTATAACAATGCAGCAATGAAATTCTGTATATTGTCGTATCATGAAAACTAATCTCGATATCTCTATAAACTAGAATACAATGAAAATATTAACGTCTAAAATTTGTTGTCTCTTGAAATATATTCTTACAATTTATTGCTAGGTTTCTTCTAGTTTTCATTTTTCAATATTTGCCAATAGAAAACTACGAGAGAATTAATAAATTCCTCGTTTTATAAACTTACATGACAAAAGTAATACATGAGTATAATATTTCGTTGTATGAATACATAGGAAGTGTTGGTTTTAAATCATAGCAAAAGAACAAAAAAAAAATAATTACACGTGGTATAATTAGTATGATAACATATCAATCTATGATTCAAAATCATTATAATATTCAACAGTTGACATGTGATTTTCAAAAATATTACAAAGATTTAAAAGTGCCTAAAAATATTTCTTTTTTAATATTGTAATTTAAAACAAAGAACTCGATAATATATATCAATTAAATCTTACTAAATCTGAATACTAAAAATTATATTTCGGGTAAATTTTAAATCAAATGTACTTAATCCTTATTTAAATAACTCACTCTACTAATGAAATAATATCAATATAAGCATGAAAATAATTTGTTTATATTATATTTCTATATTATCAGATATACATATAAATATGACATGACATTTAATGGTGCAAGTAGCTTATTTTATATTTTATATTTTCTACGTAAAACTAACGTAAATAAAAAATTTTCCAAACGAAACTGGTGTAAGCAATATTGCTAAAATATGATAATATGATAATTGATAATATAAAATGTAAATAGTATTTTCTTAGAACTGATATATTGCTATCAATTAAGGTAGCGACTTGATAATTCACCTCGAAGAAGTATTAAAGTCAATAAAAATTTACATAATAATGTCATTTTAATATAAACAAATTCGTATTTTTAAAAAGTAAATCGAATTAAATCAACTTTATATCGCATTAATATTTGTTACTGGCAAAATTCTCATTGAGTACAGTACGCCGCTGTAAGAAACGTGTAATTTACTAAAATAGGTTACTAAATATCCGAGTATACTATCTCGTAATTTCTACTAACATATGAAGAGAAAAATTCGCATTATTGGAGGTTTGCTCCGAAGTGAAAAATAATAAATGCCCGTCGGTGGTTCAGAACCACAAAAAGTAATATAAATGCCAAATTAACGAAACCTATAAATATAAAAGTTTGTACGTCTACATGCACCACGAATCTACGATAAATAAACGTTTTTCCACTCAAGTATTTCTCGCACAGCTCGATAAATATTTTACTCTCTAACAATGCGGACCCACCTGCATCTACATATACGCACATTTATATACGTGTAGTCAGTTTACCTCCTTCGCAAACGTCAACTGCTGTATAACCGAGCGGTTGTTGATCTTCGTAGCTCTTCCCTTATCCCATTCTTCGCTTTTTATCCATCGTACTTCCGTCGCACCATCCACGTCGAACTACGAATCGCGTAGAATTCCTGCAGATACGCTTTCGCCTCAAGGCCCAGTTGTGTAACTTGTCTCCGGAATGTTTTTCGATCTCCCACGTACTTACTCTGCGTGAGTACGAATGAGTAAAGAAGAGAAGCGAATTCTAATTAGTCAGAGCGATGCCCTATGCAAACTCGTACAGCAAGAGGGAGACGCGCAACTGATTGCGAAAACGCGTGTTGGATTTTTTTTCTTTCGCGTCAGTTGATTTAACTGCAATTTCAGAGGCGATACTTGCAAGTTCGGATGAATTATTACGATCTAATGGTCTACACTTTTTTCTTCACTTTATCAAAAAGTATTTTCCCATTGACTTTTTTTATATAAATAAAATATGTAATACATAAATTGATGCTGTTTTGCGACATCAAGAAGTATTGTTTATAAGAATTAAAATAATTTTTTTTTCAAATACTAATCGACGATCGCACCATTTGTAAATTGAGCGTCGTCTATGTAGGATTTCCCGTAAATTCAACTTATAATAAATCTTGAAAATCACCTCAAAAGAAATTTTTGTGGTAAAATGAAAAAGGGGCTCGATAGAGTGAGAAAAAAATTTAAGTACAAGTATGTGAATTTTTCTTAGTTTCTTTATTATATGAAATAATGTTTAATATGTAGTCTTATTCATCTTTGCTGGAAGCTCATTATCCATGACAATTTTATTTTCAATTGTTGCAAAAAGTAGACAAGAAAAATGAAAGTTTACTGTCGACGCAATCTTGCACTTTCTGTATCCCAGAACGAGCCCAAATATTTTACAGAATGTCACCTGTTTTTACATGACAAAAGAAACGGATATTTATGAAACTTTTAATAATATTACGTATTGTATATTTTGTAATTACAAAAACTGTTTATTAGATACAAAAAAGTAGACTCATTAGATATTATAAATTCAGGTTTTATCTTGATTTACGAAACAAAATGTCAAAAGATAATTTACATAGAATGCTTTACCTGTTGCATTGTATAAAATGTGACTAATTGATACTTTTCGTATTGTGTGCCAAACGAATAAATTATCCAAATTATTTTGAGCTAAGAAAGCAGAAACTTTATAATTACTTATTACATTTGCAAATTGTTAATAGCAGCCAATCTGCAAGAGCCTGCGTTACATAATTATTCGAGAAATGCATGCAAAAGTTGCGCTTCGTAAAGGAAAGAAGAAATACCAAGTAGGAATGAAGAAGCACTTTTTTCATTCTGTAATTTTTTTATCTTAATAGTAATCGGTTTACCATGTAGTGATCATGCGAATCAGAGAAAGAAAAAATGCAAGAGAATCTGAATGAGTAAGAGAGAGAGAGAGAGAGAGAGAGAGAGAGAGAGAGAGAGAAGCAGATAGATAATACACTAGAAATTTATAGATAGACCGGCGATACCCGCTGGGAAATCAACATTTCCATGCTTTCAACGGCAGGAAAGCGAATCGAGAATGTGAGTATGAGACACGAACGATACATGTATATTCAGCAACTTATACTTACGTATCTTCTTAACTCTAGAAAGTAAGTGTAGCTGCATATAAGTCCAAGACTTAGGAGAATATAAGCAAAAATGTATAAGTTTGTCCTGCAGTTAGCTAAAATAACGTGTTTCTACATCGGCGCATTTTTCTAATCACAAGTATTCATTTGAATGTTATTTACGTTTATTTACATAAGATAAAACACATGAATACTACTAGGGAAAATAAGATAATGTAAGGATCTACAGGTACTATTTAAAGTACGATAATCAAATTTACACGCACATAATGTATAGAGTATGTGAATTCACGAACAAACACACGAATGGATACGCTCAGAAATTTAAAATTTGTCCGGTGTAAGAATACATTTTACGTAAATTATAAATATTATTGATTATGTTCTATTTAAACCTTGTACGTCATAATACTTTATATAAATTCGTTTCGGAAAAAGTGCGCGTTCGATCTGTACAATATCATTTGTAGAATGTATATTTTTAAATGAAAACATTTTAAACTTTAAGCACGTGCCCGTATTAAAAAAATGTATATTATTCAGGTGGAAAAGTAAAGCGTTGAATTTTCATCGAGACCCGTATTTCGGAATACAACCTAAATATTCATTATGTTTTCCATCCTACGAGTTTCCCTACTTGATGAATTTGAAATTTCCGCCAGTGAATAAGCCAGGGAAATAAGAAAGGATCTAATTGTCATGTGCATGCATAGGCGGCACGTAGGCGGTATTATTCGTATCTCGCTCCGAGTTAATAATAATTTTGGACTTGAACTCCGCGTGCGCTCATTTCGCTCTCGATGCTGTTTCTCCTTTACCCCATTCCGTCCGCCCCGGGATTGTGGGTGGCTTCCTATGTAATTGCAAGCGGTTGGAGGATCGCTCGGCGCTCCCACGATTCGCCGCATTGCGCCTCAGAACTGCAAAATAAAAGTGCCCTCGTTGAAAAGTCGGCGTGAAGTCGTCGAGCGAAATTATTGCGCTCGTATTTGTGTCTTTTATCTTGTCGACATCTTTTATCTCTCTACGGCTCAGGTGTACTTTTCTCTATTGCACCCTTTGGAAGATACAATCAGCCAAATACATATAACAAATGATTGTGAAGAGGTGCTGCCGAAAGAAAAGTGGACGTATCAAGACTGGTGTTAGAGGTGATTATTATTATTTGAGCTAAAGAATCTGCTAAAGGGGAATAGATTTGACTATGTAAATAAGCCAGGCCTAAAACGTACAATGTTGAAAAAAATTTTTAACCACTATTTTAGAAGACAAACCTAAATATCAAGCTGCGGCGATCAAGTATTCCAAAGAATAGTGAAAATAATCTGTTGATATATCAGCCACTCTTTCGTATCTGCAAAAGTCAGTTCTTACAAATTTTACATAATTGCGAATGATCTATATAGATTCTTTCTTTGTTTAATATATCTAATACAACAATTAAGATTTCGTTATTTTTAGAATATCTGCAAAATATTTATTTAATAAATTTGTTAACGTACAAAGAATTTTTAATTCTATAACCGTTTCACATTCTACAGTTTATTATTGATGAATATGAATCTGTTTATTATTCATATACATACATCATTTATTAACAATATTAAGTATTTAAAATCTTATAATTTTGGTTAATAATAAAACTAGTTTTTATTTAATTTACGTTTAAATAAATCAAACATTAACTGTACAAATCGAATTATAATCCATAAAATATCATTAATAAAATTTTTAATTGATCCGTATTTCTTAATAATACACTAAATGATTCCATATCAAATAAATTCTTATTTATCATACATAGAACATCTTTGAAAATTGTTTCTAATATAGTGAGCTCATAGTAATTATGTCCTGCGTTTCATTTAATTACTTTATATATCGCTCAAAATATTTTTGTATCATCTAGTGAAAACAATTTACTATTCTTTTCATTAGTGATTAGTAATGTTTGTATATGAAATGTTATTAATAGTTAATACATGATTTGTTTTTGAATAAACTATATGACTAACGCGTTACTAGCTGTTTATGATTGCTCTAGCTCTTTCATTTTATAAATGCTTTTGTAAATATTTGCTTTTGCACGTTTCATTAATATACAAATATTAATTAGATAGCCTTGAAAATATCTCAATTTGATAATATTCTGAAGAGGAATTACTAAAAAATAAATATACACAGTCTCGCTTACAAGTTGATGATGATCTATAGTTGGCTTTGCAACTGAAATTTATATATGAGAAGACTTTCATATATATATATATATAGCTCATCTAAAATTGCGTTAAATACATAATGATGTATTTCAAAATAATAATTTAAAATGTTACAAATTTTGATATAAATGAACTATTAAGTAAACGACATGCTCAAACTTACCTTAAAATGAATGAAAAGAACAAATGAAGTTTCATACAATTCTTACAATTGAAATGAATTCTTACAATTACTATTGATAAACTTGAACTCTCACATATGTGAATATATGAATTCAATTATTGGCTACAATTTAAAAAATTAATTTTGGTAAGATCATAATTTGCACATGTTGTTAAAATAATGATTCCAGCAGTTAAATAATCTTTTATGATATTTTTTAATACATTGTCTTTTGAAGAACAATGGATATGATGAATTGATTTCAAATTTCAAAAAATTTCCCATTCAAAATTAGATATAATAATTTAATAATACATAAAATAACCGATGGTTATTTCAAATAAATTATACGAAACATTTATTTGTATTTTTTAAGGACAAATAAAAATAGATAATTATAATGTTTTTATCCGAATCACTTGAATAAACTATCGAATTGTCATTCGTTAATATTTTAAATTTTATAATCTTTACTTAAAAATTAAAGGTATTGATTTTCGCATTATTAAAATGCTTCCAGGAATGGAAAAATCTTTATTCTGTCTTTAAAAATAAATTAATGAAATTTCATTGTAATTACTTCATATTCACTAATTCTCAATTATAAGTTTTCTACTCGTGCAAACTTATAACTAAGAATCAGTGAATATCCTCTAATTGCAGTGAAATTTTACTAATTCAATTTCCGAGAGCAGATATATAATTTTTATTGCTCGTAAAATCTTAATTTTTTCGCTTTGAAGGCTAACTTCACTTCAGACATTCAAAATTTTATCGAACGCTTACTTTTATAATCAATGATTATTTTTTTATAAAATTTAAAGTCTAACTATTCATAAAATTCAAAATTTTTCTTTGAAACACTTCTCAACGAAAAATGTAATGTTCTTCCAAAAACATAATTGTACAATGTTCATAGAAAATTTACTAATACGCGAACGAAACTGTTTCATTATCTGTTGCAGTGCGATTCCAGGAGTATAGCTGACCGTGTAGCAGCCCTGGTTCACTCGAGCTCATCGACGCAGGATGACTGCTAGTGTTGGCCGAAGACTCCGAGTCTCCTTACACTAGAAGGACAACCGCTCGGGGCAATCCGTTGGATTCTTTTTTCTGCAATGAAGCATGTCACAGTTCACGTTCGCTTCCTCGCGGAGTATCTCTCGAGTGGCTCCGATAATCCGCGTTCCTCTGTCGTGTTTTCTTTTATTTTTTAATCGATTTTTGCACGCGGCTTCTCGGCACACACCGAACGATACATTATAGAATGTCGAAGGCTTCTCATGCGCAGCCGTACTAGCTATGCGCCACTCTTACGAATACATGCGAAAGAGATTTCGGTTGAAGCAATTTCCCGATATGGAGGCAACTGCATGAACGTTAACCGAAAAATGAAAGTTAACTGAAAAATGGTTGGATTTGCTTGAAGTTCTTCGACAATATTTATATTGCGGTTCCTTATCGACTACCCAATTGCACGTACTAAATACAACAATCTCAAGGATAAATATCCATGCAACCTATTCGTATGATATTTTATACTATTTCTCGCGCGGATTACTAACTGCAGATAATTCGAAGGTATGCCTTGTGATCGAAAACTTCTTAAAACGGTAAATGAATTGTTGATTTGGTAAATACTTACCGATGCAATATGATTTTTAGTAATCCAAGCCTCCAATAAGCCTTCAGTTCTACTCGTAGCTATATAAAAGTCGAAGAGATGCAGAAAGCGTAATTATAAGTAGACTTGAGAAGTATACGATAAATGAAGAAAGTTTAGAAAAGTTAAAGATTTTAAGCCACTAATTTTCATAATTTCTAGTTAAGTCCTCTATGAAATTTTGACAAGCTTAAAATAATATTGAATAATGAGCGTTTTCTGTCTTGGATTGAATTTCAACAAAATGTATTTCTTTTTTACACTTTTAAGGTTATACCACTTAATTGCATAATTTTGCGTAAAGACGATGGTAATAATAGATACTAGTATTACTGCTAATAATAGTAACAAGAATTTAAAAAAGTAAATTAGTAATAAGAACATCGAATGAAATAAATATTATGATCTTATAAATATTTAAAATAATAAGTCCTTAGTTGACTCGTGACATGATTAACTCAATAAATAAAAGTCATCTTTTTTTTAAAAGAAAATCTCGTAATTAAACATAAACTTTTGTATGTTATGAAGTCACTTATGCCAGGATAAATTTCGATAAATGTCTTAGACAAAAGTTCAAGGTAACGCCGTTATAAATTAAACAACTATTTATATTGTAAAAGAAAAGAGTCGTTTAAATATATATCGACTATATATGAAACTATAAGTTGCTGTTTTAACATTATTAACAATTCAAAGCATTTGGTTAACAGCGTTTTATTAAATTCACAAGAGTTCCTGTAGTCAAAATTTAATCGACTCTTTTCTTCTTCGATTTATCACGACAATTTGTTGGTATAAATGAAAAAGGAGACGAAGGAACAAATCATTTTTCACGAACAATTATCTAAATGACGAAATTATTAAAACATGCGCAGGTTAGTAATAATTATGTATAAAAAAATTATATAAAGTATTATAAGTACATTATTATTTGGTAATATTGCATAAAAATTTAACCGTGTATTTACAGATGAAGAAAAGAAATTATGGAACGATAAGTAAGAACGATAAATGTATGAGATATGATAATTTATTGGTACATATCGCATTAAAAGATGCTGAGGAAAAAAGTAAGAAAATATGGTGATTAAAATCCATGAAGATGCACGATTGAAACGCTAAAGAAAATATTATTTTATCTCTCACTCAGTACTGATTAAAAAAAATCACTATTGTAACCTGTACAGAAAAGCTATAAAACTCGATTATAATAAGGCTATAATTGAAAAAATTATATTAACATGTAGGTATACATAATTATACAACGAATATAATAAAAATTGATCTTTCTTTTATAAACCTGACTCCAGATGAAATTTAATTAGTATAGAAATGCTTACCTTCTACTAATCTAATGTTAAGGCACTATTTTTTGTTCTGTTCATAAAAATACTTACATAAAAATTGCAAAAAATTAATAAATCTATCAAGAGTTCATCAACTGTCTATCAATATTTCAGCGAAAAATAGTAGAGATAAATAATAGCGTAATTCGTAGATAGAGCGTAAAAATAAATTCTAAGCCTGAAACTGAGGCTTAATTACATCTTCGCGTTCAAATTTTATTATTCGATAACTGAAACATCCATGTACTATAATTAAGAAAATATAAAGGTTCGATTATTACATCAATTTATTTTCAAAATATAATTTAGACAATTTGATTTTGTTTTTGAAATAGAATTTCTTTGATGTGGGTTAATATAATATTATAATATATAATATAATATTTTAAAAACTTCTAATATATGTCATTAGAATTACTGTGATAATTTGTCGTTCAATTGCTAAAGAATATTAAGAACAGAAATTTTTTTATTTGCAGCAATAAATTTTAATTGAATTTTATAAAGAAAAATCTCTTACTAAATAAAGGTTAAGCTATATTTATATTTACGATAATTTGGAGATACATTATCTGGATTGTCAAGGTAGAGCAAAATGTAGGTATGAATTTCTCAATAATGTATATTTTGCGTATCGCAATATATTACGTATGATCTTTAAAATTTGAAAATAAAAACTGATACAGCTGAAAGTATAATGTTAAATTGACTAATTTTTTGTAATATAAGAGTTAAGTTTTATTCATAAAATTAGCTTAAATTTATAACAAATTTTACTTTTTTTTATTTCTTCATAAATGATAGTATTAATTAATTCATTTATTTAAAAAAGTACACTAATTTTAGTAATAGCGTTATGTATTTGAATAGAAACTGAAGAATGAGAATAACTATAACATTATAATTATCGTTAATCTTATCAGAGGAGGGAAAGTTATTATAATGTAAATAATAATGTAAATAATGTGATACGAATCACATAAGAAAGTATAAAAATTAATCTCTAATATAATGGAGAACTTTTCAAAAAATTTTCTAGAAAAATATGGAAACGGACATTTCTAAGCTTGAAAAAGGTAAACAAATAATATCATGATTAATGATAGGTAAAATACACAAAATCAATATCAATAATTTTATATATTAAAGAAGATATTAATACTGCATTAACTATAAAACTATAACATATACATATTTATATGAAGAAAAAAATTAAAATAATGGATGAACCATAACATATCTGTGACCAATTTCATCAAATAGAGTAAAATCCTATTAATATACTTGTACGTCGCAGTGTTATATCACAAAACTAGCACAATAATTCCATGTAGTAGTAAAGAGTGGAAACAAGTATTGCAAAGAAATTAAAACACATCCTAATGTACAATTTCATATAATCAAAGAGAATTAAAATATTTAAAATAATATCATGTTAGTTGTATTTAAAAAAAAAAATTAACATCAAAAGGTTTATAATTTACAACTACTGAAAATATATTGTATCTTTTTTTTTTGAAATTTAGTTAGCTCTAACAAATTATTATTGTACGAGTTGCTTAATAAAGATACTAAATGTTATTGTGCTAATTAGTATTTGAAAGAATGACCACGGATATTAATTAATACTTAGTATAATAATTAGAAATATCATCAGTACAACTAAGAAAGATATTTTCTATAAATTAAAAGGATATGATATAAAACTAATATGAACAGTAAGTAAATCAAAATAAAAGTTCTAATTTTATTTAATAACTATAGTAAATATGAATATGATTTAAGATTGGTTACGTACGCATTAAACCATTATGTACTTGAAGAAAGTAAGAAGTAATGATATTTAGACTTTATCTCAGGAGTCAGTTTCAATCCCTTGCAATATCTCATAACGATGGCTGCACGCGAAATCCATCAAGCATGACTACGATAAAAGGAAAGAGATTTCTCTCACGAAGCCAACCCGCCAACCCGCGAGCTTGCAATGGTAGGAGTAGCAGCATCTTCCGTTTTTCAAGTATAATAGAATGTATTTGACGCGATGAATGAGTGAGTGCGCTCGAGAAAACCGATAGGGAAAAATCGTAGGGATGAAAGTCTTAAGAACAAAAAAGGACGAAAACGAAGGAAAAGCTTCTCTTTATCTATCCATCCAAGCTATTTCCGGTAGACTATAGCCAGAGGCCACTTTACGTATAGTGAGGAGCAGTGGTAGCGAAGCTTTTTACCTCCTGGAACTATTTTTACTTTTAGCACGGAAAAGATCGAGAGAGAGAGAGAGAGAGGTGTACAAGACAAAACGAGAAATGAAAAAAGAAGAATGGCAGATACGGCTATAAGAAGAAAGTGGGGAAAAAGGCGAGAAAAGGTAAAAAGAAGAGAAGTACGAGCGAATGAGAGATGGCAGCGAGAGTGAGTTCGCTAGAGCTCTTGAGGCCTTGGAAATAATTAATTTCCAACTGGAAGACGTTGTAAAACGAAATCCCACTTTTCTCTGTCATTTCGCTATTCTTGGTCCTATGGCTTCTGGTTGTTAAAATATTCTTTTCTTTCTTCTGTTGTTTTACATTGTAGATACTGCTTTTATCTCTTTCCATGTTGTCTTTAGTTTTTAAGTGGATTTTAGGTAAGTATAGTCAGAATTTTTTAGTATCTAATACAAAAATTCAATCGAACACGATTCAATCATTATGTACGGTTTCATTTTTTTATTCTTTAATCAATTTGATTTTATTGACCTCATATAGAAACTTATAAAAAAACTCGATCAATTTTCTATTTCTACAATAATATCGAGTCGTTAAATCTAAATTTCAATTTATTCTGCAACTCTTTTGTTAAATGTATTTTATAATTTTGTTATAAATAATATTGTTATAAATTTAAGGACTATGAGAGAGGAATATGAAAACCCATCGCTGAAGATTATATAAAATAATTATTTTCATTTTTAATTAAGCGAATGAAAGAAAATAATCTTAATATAATTATCTTTAAATGGAAATATTACACTTAATAATTTTATGAACTTCATAGAAAACATATTTTATAATTTCATGATTAAAAATTTGTCAACAATAATACATTCCAGAAAGCGAGTATCTTACAGATTTACTGATAAAATGAAGAGAATACCAATTTCACCGATTAATATCTTCATCTTGATAACATAATTGATTATTCTTAAATATAGTTATCAAGATGTGTAACGAGTAACAAGATGTGCAGTTGTAAAGTATCGGCAAAATTCTACAGATAGAATTTATTACGTTCCTGTACAAGTGAAAAACAAGTGCCAAAAACTATGGTATAATAAATTTTAATATTAAAAGCAAATTAACTTCGTGGATTTATAAAATTAAACCAAACAGTGTGTAAAAATAAAAAACTAAAAAATAAATCATATTTTTTAGTTACGCGTTTTTATTTCATAAAAAAATTCTTGATCAAAATTAAATATTTTTTATACTAAATTAATTTACTTACTTAAAATTTTCATTCTCCAGCAAGCAAATGATATTTCGAGATAATAAAATGAAAATAATATTTTTTTCCTGGAGAATATCGCAACAATTAGGTTTTGCTTTATTAATCGGAAGCTTGAAACACTTTGTAAGTAAAATAATAAACAAATATTTAATATGACGTTTATCATTCAAAACTTAATCAGTCACTTGTTATATTTAATGAATAATATTATACATTGACACGTTTTTAATTTATATATCAGTTTGTATTTTAAATCAATTACAGAATATTAATAATTTTATTTAAAATTTTTTGTGTAATTTAACATTTTATACCTAAAATCGAATTATTGGTCTTACTTTCATATATTTAATTTGGGGAATATTTCGGCATATTAAATGGATTTATGCATATCAAAATTTACTTAAAATGTTTTTTAACAAATTAATTTGTGTAATAACAAAAATATTATCTTACTTTTTCGATAGTTTTAAGTATATCAATCAAAATATATCAATCACATATAAATATATAAATTTGGAATTTCTTGCCTACTTTTGTTAGAAACTATTATTGCGGATCCTATTAAAGGATTCATTTTATTTCAATTAATTAAAATTGATCAAATTATTTATATAAAACTTAATTAAAGAGTTTGTCGAAAAAAACTCTTAATACTTTTCATTTATATTATTATGTTTTTTGAGGCTTAGTAAATTTATAAATATAAAAGAGAATATCAGTAATACATTATTAACGAGCCCAATTACAATTTATTCATTGCTCGGAAACATTTGTATTTAATAACATTATTTTAGAATGAGTTTATAATGCAAGTGATCAGTTGCTATTATTTGTTAATTAGTATATCGATCATATTCAATAAATTAATGTAATTTCATATTCGCAAACTAATATCGAAAACAACATTCATAAATAAATAAAATTACAATAATTATGCTTTCGACTATTGTATTTGAGTATAAGTAATTAACAAAAATTTATTTACCATTATTTGTGGTTTACCATTATTTACCATTATACTATTCGATATTGTGCATTGATAAATCATTGCATTTCTTGTAGTTTTTAAAAATTAAACTAACCTCGACTAAAATAAGATGAAATAATTGCAGGCAAATATTAACTAGCTACCACAATATATTAAATAATTTTCGAATTACATATTTAAATTTTATTAGAATAATGTAAAACAATAAGATATAGTTTATTACAAATAATTTATGACTGTAATTGATTTTGGAAAATCATCATTGCATAATCATATCCACTAACAATATGGACTTCAAATATTCTATAAACAATGTTACTATTATTTACACATTTATAATGTACATGTTATTCAGGCATCATATTTAATACAGAAATTTGTACATCATCGCGTGTATATAATTACTTTTCATTCTTAAATTTTTAAATGTTTGAATATCTGATATTATGCTTAAATACACTGTTGAATAAATAACAATAAATGCATACTATTGATTAATCTTTTATGTATATTTATGACCCCGTACACGAGAAAATCTTTTTATTAGTATTCTATTCGCTATCGTTTACTTCAATTCCTTTTTCATTTTTTCTTTAATCGATTTTGCATTAAACTATGCACACATACATCTTATGAATGTGGCCTAGCTTTTGTAGCTTCAGTTATAATGTGCACTCGTATGCTTTAAAGTCAATAAATTTTACTTTATCTTTTTGGGAATTAAGGAAAATATATTTTAATTCTTATTATTTTGAATCTATTATTTACATTTACTTTACTTTTCTTCAGTAAACTTCAATATATTATACAAAATTCAGTAAATTCCATTTAAATTTGAGAACTTATAAATGTAACTTTATGTTTCGAATGCTTTTTACATTAATGTTCAAATTATGAATTATTCAGGAAACATGAACTAAATGCTAATCATAAATATGCTATTGGTTGCAGAAGAATCGAAACGTTTTTATTAAAGATATGTAATTTGTAATTGTAAAGTATATTAGTTTTGTTTGATACCCATTTAAATGACGAGTAACTATAAATATGTTACTGAGTATTCGTCAAGGTTATATTCAGTCTTATGAATTTATTACTATTGTTTATCTTTCTTTCATCTCGTCGAACAGTTAGATGGCAATTGGATATCTGTTTTTTATCTGCAGATTTAATTTTTCTATCGTTAAACTCTATTATGTAAAATAAATTTTTCTTAACGAAGCTCTTTTTATAAAAAATGTTGTTTTCTTTTGAATATAACTCATTGTTTTAATAAATAAACTTAGTTTTTTCTAACTATTTACGCATGATACTTATTTTTACGTGTGTATAACTTGGCGTTCATAAGAGGCTGTTAGCACCTTCAGAACTTACTCACGGGTGAATAAGCTGCATAAAATCAACCTCTAGTGCGCATGTTCTCTTTACATTTCTTCCTACATTCACTTCTCTCTCTCTCTCTCTCTCTCTCTCTCTCTCTCTCTCTCTCTCCCTCTTTCTCTATTTCCACCTTTCTTTTTCACGTAGTAATTTTGAGAGCTGGAAGTGTTAATTTCATCTGTACATTGGCAAGTTGCCCACCGGTATCTATATTGCTATGTAGTTCACGTAAACGCAGTACCATCTAAAAGTCTGCTATACAAGTGAAGCGACTTGTGGTTCGACTAAGATAGAAAAACAGATAGAATAGATATAAAAAAAACATCGTTTGTAAATTATTACGAATTTCATAGAAAGTCCAATAATTTCAGTTCTATGAAATTATATCGTTTGATGCACCTGTTTATATAGATGTTTCTGTAGAGAGAAGAGATATGGAGAGAACAAAAAGGAGAGAAAGAGACAGAAAGAGACGTGAGCGCTAACGATCGATGAGGTCAGGAATAGCGCTCTCAACTTGTGACCTGCATATAAGATCCTTCCATTGATAGTTAACATATCTATACTCATTCATCTCTTCTTCTTCCTCTCTTGTACTTGCTCTTTTATACAATTACTCATGGCTCTCTTGAATTTAATTGTAATTATTGCAATGTACGAGGCACTGGATTCCGTTTGAATGCCGTGTACAATCGAAATTTGGTTAGAGCGCTTCCAATTCTAATTTCTATTGTCTTTATGTAGTAGATGGATGTAGAAAATGACTAGATGAAAGGAAAAGGAAGGTACATAGAATATGTACAACATTTGATGCGAATTTAAATTAATTATTTCACCTCTTTATAAACTATGGCTGTTTTATAATTTGTTATATATTTTATCTTACAGATAAATTGGGAGAAACTCACGGTTTAATTCAAATTCTGTCATACTATAATTTTCAAAACTTTCTCTGTAATTTCCATATACAATAAACTTTGCATGATTCAATTGATAAATTTTTTACTGTTTTATAAACTAATACATATCAGTATCAAAAGCATCACTATTACATCATAAATATTTGTTCAGAATTTCCTTTCTGGTCTTATTTAATAAAATAATATTGTCTTTTATTGGTACCGCACTTGTAGTTTAAAATGAAATCCTTAAGATTAAAAGATATTCCTGGTGGTTTTCTGCTCGGAAGAATGTTTACATTTTCTTGTAGTTTTAAATGAAACCCTTAAGATTAAAGGATATTACTAGTAGTTTTCTGCTCAGAAGAATGTTTATATTTTCAAATATTTTGAAATTCAGTTTGACTGTACTATATAGAAAATAATCTGGGTATTTTTTCTCATTGTTGCACGTTACGCTCACTTATTTAGACTTGCGTAACTGCGAATTTAAATTTTTTTACATTTCAAGCCTATGTGCATCGTACATAGTTATAATATATACAACTGTATACACTATATCTATCACAGATAAGCTGTTAGGGATAGAAATATTTTTTTGGAGTTACATAAATTATATAGTTCAGTTATAATATGAGAATACACAAGCAAATTTTGTTATAATAGTATTGTAATCATATCGCATAAACTTTGTTCTGTATAAACTGCAATAAAAACAATGAAATGCTCGTGAAGAGAAATTTAATAAAGAAGTATATTTTCTATAGATAATGATGAATTGTGTTAATTTATTAGTGTATGAAAATTGAAATTAAATTGCAATTTTATTTAGAAGTAAAAGTATACGTTGAATATGCTTTAAATGTAGTAAATGCTTTTTCCATCAAGATTAGATAGTCAGTTATACAATTGAGTCACATAATAATTAATTAAACATAAAGGAACTTTCTAAAAGCCAATTGTAAATTCACACCCGGGAATATGTAAACACACTTATACACGAACGTCTGTTATATACTGAAAAATGTGAGTAACTATTTATCGTGCAATGACGAGAAATTTGAATCTTTTCATAAAAAGGCGAAAATATGGTTCTTATTTAGGATATACTTATACTAAAGAGAAGTATTGAGGATTTCAAAAGCAAAATGAGAGCATTTTACTATTTGGACCTACGTCTGTGTGTGCAATTCGATAAAATACCAACTATTTCGACAGGAAGCGAAAAATTAGCCGAAAATGCGACAAGGCGTTGAGATCACTCGTGTACAAAAGATGCTTTCATATCTTTACTGAACTCCTTCATCTATTCGTTAATTCGCTAACCTGAAGTGATATCGCATACAAATATTAAGAGAAAAGGCACGTGCAATAAATATATCTTCGGGTAAATTAATAATTAATTTAATTTATTTAAATCAATTATATTCAATGGTAAACATACGAGAAGATGGCTATTAATAGCGGAATATTATCAATATTTCCACCAAGTTTGGAATGGATCTATTTCGAATGAATTGAAATAAAAATACTTGAGATAAATCAGTGAACTACGGTATAGTACACTCTAAAAGCACTGGTAAGTAAATGCATCGTATGTTGGAAATGCAGAAATAAGCCGCGAAAAATCTTTAATAGCTCCTTTGTTATCCGCCAGCCGAGTAGCTGTTAGACAAAGAGCCCTTAGATTTTATGAAATAGATTATTTCGGGCGAATATATATAGATCGGTCGTCGCATAGAGAATGTTGACACACAATGTGCTTAGTATTGGTCAGCAGTTTAACGTCTAATCCCCTGATAATGGTATTACGAAGATTAACTGTGTGACTATCGCATTCATAGTGGAACAAACTTTAGAGGTAAAAGTAAAAAATGATAAGATGCAGGCTATAAAATGTAGGTAAATTATACTTCGAATTTTGCGTTAATAAAAGGAACAAACCGATGATTCGATTTTTCTAATAAATCTTACATGATTGGCTTATGGGAATGTTTGGATTTCTTTATTAATGAAACGCTAAAACACGTACTTCATGAATAAGCTGTAGAAAGTTTTACATACATTAGTATGTATGTAAAACTAGTGAACACCTAGTAAATTCAAGATTTCTCATTGATGTATAAATAGATACCGATATGTATATATCAATCAATACGAAGCCTTAAGTCTCAACCATTTTTCATAAGGGATATTGTCAAACAAAATACAATCTTGGAAATTAATGGTTGGGTAAGCGATATCGGTTAGTCTAAAAATTTGCGGACGCATTTTGGTTAAACAGTTAATAATTGATGAGGCGAGCACATTAACGAGAACATCATGTCCAACAGATAAATCTGTATAATTCTATATAAGGAAACAATAAGGTACAAAATTAAAAAAAACGTATACGCGAGGATTGTTACAAATTACATTGTTTCTTTAAACTGCGTTAATTACCGAGAATGTTTACAGAAATATCGAAGAAAATAATTTTCTTAAATTATAGAAATTAAAAAATCATTCACTAAAGAAATTCAATACGGAGGTACACCTTTTATAGATAATAATGAATTTATTTATTTATTAACGTACAAAAACTTAATGTAATTATAATTATTTTAAATACGTTTTAATTGGTAAATGTTTACGCACAATGTTAGAAAATGAAAAGATTATCGTTAATAAACAATTGCAAATCTATGCATGAATGCGATGACACAAGCATTGTAATCGAGAGTAAGTATTTAAGAACTGTGATATGAAATTTGCATATTCTGTTTAAAGGGGTAAAAAATAAATGTGCTTTTGCTTAAAGTAAAGTTGAGAATTTCAATATTAGAAAGACGGACAGAGTGTGATTCGAATTCATCACTACATGAGAGCTTCAGTGAAACGCGAACTATTTCAAGTTCAGTTACTCGTATGATTGAAGCTTTTGTGCTCTTAAGAAGAGCCTCGTCTCCTATTGTAATTTAAGCCTTGTATTCAGATGCATTTCAATGTATTTCAAATATAAAAATGGGTAAAGGAAGCAATAGCCTGAACTACTAGTCCTAAAATCGTTTCTAGCCGATCTGTACGAGTGACTGAAAAATAACACAACAAATGCATCGAAACAATGAGATTTTTACTAAATTTGATGAA
Source organism: Wiebesia pumilae (assembly GCA_018907045.1). NCBI lineage: Eukaryota > Metazoa > Arthropoda > Insecta > Hymenoptera > Agaonidae > Wiebesia > Wiebesia pumilae. The sequence goes on from JACCHZ010000192.1 coordinate 6,413,468, forward strand.
GTGAGTCAGTTGCTGACTGTTACTTCATAGTTTCGAGCATTAATAATGTTGCATAATATTCTATCAATATTTATATTTATATTTTCTAATTGCGTTCTGATACGTGAAACCGTATTGTTATATAATTACAATATCTGTTTAAACTTTCAAGAATTAATTAAAGAATTTTTTTGTTTAGTTTTTTATGGTTACCTCTTTTATTTGTAACCCTAAGTATCATCACAATTCCTTGCATTCGTGCTTGAACTTTGGCTAATATAAGCTAGAAAAATCAAAATCAATTATATGAAAAATGAAGATCCGTTAGGCGATGCATGTTCAAAGCCTTGAATGAAGGAGGTATTTTATTCTAGGAGATAATGAATTGAATGTATTAAATACTTTGCCCGTATTGTACAAAAAATGAGCTGCGTACACTTGTCCCTTTATTGTTCTCTTCTCTTATTAATTTAGAGTTGTAAAACTGTTGAAGTTTTTCATTATAACCTTGCAGGTTTATATATCGTTTTTGCCATAAACAGATAGTAGATATTGGACTGTCAAATAAATCACTTTGTCGCAAAGGAAGTACATCTTTTCACAATTCGTACTTTTTAGCAATAACTGCAACGATAATCTAAGTTTCATTCATTTATGTGGTATTTTAAATAAATATCTAATAATTAAGGAAACAATAACTTTCACTAATTATTGTATCTTTGTTCGAAAAATTATGTAATGATAAAGTGTTTTAATTTTTTGTAAATGTTCTCATCAACAATTACAAAGATAATTAATCATTGCTTACAATTGGGGACATAAAATGTAAGCTAAGAAGTAACTCGAATTAACTTCCATCTGCCAATATTTAGTTCCAATATTCAATCTGCCTAAAACGATTTTGCAAAATTAATACGTAACTCGTAACTGACTAAAGGGACTCAAGATTTTATAATATTTAAAAAAGTCTAAAGGAAACAATTATTTATAGTTTTAATAAATATTTATTCCACCATTTGTAGGTATTCATTATTTATTCTGCATCTCTATACAGTGAGATAATTGTCAAATATATTACTTTTATTATCTCAACATCTATAACAGATACTACATATAAATGTGTGCAATAATAATAGTAGTTTTTAATAGAGAGCTCCTTGAGATGTCAAAAATACATCGCCATACAGATGAGTACTTTTTGGTGTAAAGTATGGTAATGAAATATTTTTGACGTGAAATGTTTTTACACGAATAGTAAGTTTTTCGAGAATAGAGTAATAATACGCATAATTCAAAAGATTGACTCGATAAATGGGATTTAATCTAAGCCAGCACAATTAGCCGGTTAGTAAAGCAAGATTAGGTCGGAATCAACAGAAGAAAAATCCAAGGGCGCGAAGAAAATAAAAGAGGATAATTATCACGAGTAGATTAAGAAGATAAGTAAGATCAAGATCAAAAGGAAGAATTAAGCAATCATCGTCTTAAAAGTATATGTCATCATCGGATTTAGATGCTTTTCACAAGTTTTTCTTTAAATATTACGTATATTGTCTTTTAACTTCAAGTCGTAGTTTTCTATGTTGGACAACAAGTACATTATTACATCGTCGTAAAATACGAAAATATTTGAAATCGCATTAATTAAGTATTGCAAAGGCATTGTCGCAAGCTACAGTCGTAATAATGCAGCATTTCATTTGTTTGAAAATTAAATTGCTATTTTTCCAATAGATTTTGAATTTTTATCGTTTGTTACAAATTTTCATTTTATTTATTTATCTAGTATCTTAACTGCGGATTAAATTTGGGAATTTTATCTACCTTTTTTGTATATATATATATTAAGACGAAATGGTTTCTAATTCTCCCGGGTCGTACCATGAAGAGAAATAAGGTTATAAAAATTGATAAATCTCTTTCCCGCTTACAAAATTGTAACTGACGAAATGATTAAAGACGATACATATACTATGTGCATTATATTCGATTAATAGAGACAGAGAGAGAGAGAGAGAGAGAGAGAGAGAGAGAGAGAGAGAGAGAGAGTAACATTGATTATTTCACAATTCGTAGTGTTTATTGCGTGTAGCCGTTGTACTGCTACTGTGAATATTTCTTTTTATCAATCGGATGGTTACCAGTTTTTTTATCAGTCGGCTGCTAATTTGTGAGATCGATTTTTTATATTCACACGTGATTAGGCAAATTGATATCGAATGAGAGAAGTTGAACCTTAAAGGTAAATGATCTCCTTTGGCTACCAACTCCGTTTCGAACCTTGGAGATACATCTTTGTTTCTAGAATCGTTGGAGAGACGTCCTCGTTGCTCTATTTCAGTTCATCGCTTCTTTTTAATGTCACTTAATGCTCTTAGGAGTCTTGCGTATCCTTCTTATATACATTCTCGTTGCCTCTCTTTTAAATATGCTGTATTTGCAAATTTGACTATCGACAAATTAGTTTGTAAATCTATCGAATTATTATATATTTAACAATAATTTATATTAGATTAACAAAGACAGAAAAACATAGGAAGATTTTAAAACTAAGAATTGATTTAGAATTCTGCTCACACATACGGATAATATGCATAGTATTGATAATATGCATAATATTATCTATCACTGAAAGTAAATGAAACCTTTCATTTTTTTTTAAATACTTCTTAAATGGTATATTTTTAGCAGATATTCTTTTCGATTCGAAATGCTACAAGACGTATATACAATAAAATGACCATTATTCAAAGAGATTTGTAATTACTTTATAAATTATAAGAGGATGAAAACGATTAATAAAAAATCTCTAATATATCATATTTAACCTTTTTAATAAGTACCAAATACATGAGATAAGTGTATTTATAACTATAATCGAAGTATTTGTGCAACTGTTCGCATGAAAAAATATGCGCAGCATTTTATAGAGTCAGGCATGCAAAGCCAGACGAACATCGTACTCCAATTGAATAACGTGTCCGTGAGTCAAAAGATCGCAACGGCTATGCTTGAGCCGTCTATGCTCAGTATACGTAAGCATGTGTACATGACAGTGTACGCACGATGATACAAGCGATACAAGCATTCTCAGAGGAGTCAACAAACTCGTTCGCACTCACTATCCAGCCGATCGTGCACAGAAATACCCGCGCGCTGAGTTGTGTGTATAAAACTCACGATCACACGTAGTTCACGATAGATCGATCTCTTGCAAGGCAACGATGTGTTTCCTTATCAGTCAATTTACCTTTTGCAATTTCCATTATTCAAAAGGACAGTAGAAACGAATTGAGAGTTGCAGCACAAGTCAGGCAACATTATTCAATGTACCATGCTCTGTTCGAAAATCGTCATCAGGAGTAGCAATAAATAACATGATAATATAATAATACTAAGCTTTTGATAAATAATGTAACCTCTTCTGCGAAGATCAGGGTGGTTATCAAATGATTAATAAAAGTGCAGCGGTATTCAACTTTATTTTGAATTTAACTTCATGGAACGTCTCATTCTTATTACTAGCGAAGGTCTTCTTATTTTGCGTTTGTAACCGCGTCAGTTACATTTTTTGGCCCTTCGAGCAGGATTGGCAGCTCGTACGTTTTTATTTTTCTTGTAACTCGTATGTTTTCACTTAAAATGCCGATCATAAAAAACAATATTACTTCTCGCAGCATAAGTAGTCGAACAACTCGGATGTTATTGAGTCTACTCATTCTAGTCAAGCTATATAGTAACTAGCAAGGCTAGTCCGTCTTCTCAACTGCACGGCTCAGTTCTGATCTACTTATGAGGCTAATTCCTCGATAGGATTTACTTGATTCGTTCATGGCGATCCTCTTTCAAATCCCCAACTCATCAAATTCTGCAGAAGTGCTGCACTTTTCATTTAAAGACAATCATAGATGATTCTTTGTGAATTCGCACAATTCGTATCTTGACCATAAGTATTTCTCGAACAAAGTAAGTTTCTTGGAGAATAAATTTTTGCTAAAAATCAGATGCCAGTCTTTAGCAATTGATTAATAAATTACTAAAGAAAAAATGTTAATAGATACATGATTTCTTACAATTACATAACTTATTTTGTTCTGAATCAAGTTTAGCCTGTGAATTTTAATTTGCTATTATAGAGCTAAAAGTAAGAAGAAAGAATCTCTAATATACACATTAACTTTTTAATGCGGATAATAGTTACTAGTACTTATATTGCACTATTTATTACAATTGAATAGACATCAATGTTAGCAATTTTATGTAAATTGCGTTTATATCTTTCTTCGTTTTTACTTAAATGAAGGTGCTTACGTCGTTTTTCACTGTATTTAGATTCACTGTATTTGCTAGATATACGTGAGTATGAAGACAGTTTTAATAAAATTATGATTATTTCGAAGTATAATAAAATAATATGAGCATTGTCATTATATGTTAATTTATTTTAAATTATAAACAAAAATTTAGTAGTACTGAGTAATGTAAGTAGTAATGAATAAGTAGTAAATTTTAATGTGTAAAAATTTTTGTATATAAGAAAAGTTTGTAAGCAAAAAATGTTATACTTTTGTATCAGAAATTAGATGCAATATGTATAGTGGTAGAAATTGCTATATATATTTTGCTATATATATATATATATATATATATATATATAGTGGTAGAAAGAGAGAGAGAGGATGACGGAGAGGGAGGGAGAGATAAAAAGAAAAAGAAAAGAGTGATTAGGCAAGTGCTGAAGAGTAGTAGCTTCCACTTAGATTTACTCCGCTGTCTTGAAGTAAAACAGATCCGTAAAGCGTAGAAGGTAATCAGAAAATTTCTAAGAACCGCCCTAATGCTGTTGAGCTTTCGAGATTCTCTCGAGGTCTCGTAAATCTTGTTAGCAATACATTCGTTGCGACTCACTATGATGTAATGAAGCGGCAGATTTCAGTTACCTTTTGAATGTTACTAGATTCCCTGATAAAAATAGCAGATCATTACTAAGAATATTTTACGTGGAGCTGCATATTTTGATCTTGTTCCTTTATGCAGTTGTTCAAAAACTAAGATTGTTTAATTTTAAATTTTTTATAAAGTTATGAAAATTATACATTGCTTGGTTTTTCATTATTAAGATAAATACCTGTGAAATAATTTTATTAAGAGCAAATTATGAATTTTGAGTAATAAGCTGATAATTTCACGTTCGTGAAAGTTTGCTAATAAAATTCGATGCTGTAAAGAATTTTGTCTTCGAAATCATTAAGGGAATAAAATTTGTCATTTTTAAAGAACATACACGCAGATATGTATTCAGTTGCTTTTAGGAGAAAAGTACGCAACGTATTTCATAATCTGTCCATCAGAGTATGAAGGCATTTAAATATATAAAAGGTTTCAATAACCGTGACGTATCATTCACTATTTTTTGCTATTTAGTTTAAGTTTACATATATTAAGATAGTCTAATCTGTATTGCAACAATTTCGTTTGAATCCATATCTACAAGCGAAGTTTTTAATGAAATTTTTTAATGAAATAATCGAAGAATTATTTGCAAAAATATATCTTGCTTACTAGTGCAGTATATTTCTACTATAAATCAAGAAATAAAAATAAACTCAAAAAAAGTAAATGAAAAAACTATGATAATATCAAATAGGTTAATGCAATGAAAAAGTATATCATTCTTAAAAATCATAGAATCATTTGCTTATCAAAAATAATATCTTAGCAAGGTATTTACACCTCAATTTAGAATTGAATAAAATAAATAATTTGAGATGAACCAATAGTGCTGCGTATATAAGTTTTTGTGGGCATCCCCTTAGGTAATTAGTGATTAAACGAGTTTCTTCGATCCGTATATATAGAACGCACACACGATAAAGCACGTACAATTAAGCGCAGGCCTTATGCTCCATTCGGTTGCTGATTGCGGCTAATCGAATTTAATTGCAACATAGGCAAGTTAACCTTTGCAAATATGCTGCAGATATATTGATTGGATCCGTTCTGAATTACGCTTTCTGAATGATGATGTCAAGATTCGGATCAACTCGATATAACGCGCAAGGCCTCCGTACGTTGAAGAGAGAATTGCTTTCTTTGCTTTATGATTTATGTGCGTTCTTACTCAGGACGACACGCTATTGTTAGGAGCTACGAACGAGATTAGTTCGAGACGATTACGTGGCACTTGTCGCTCCATACTGATTTTTTATTAATAGAGCACTAGAAAGGTTTCGGAAAAGTCTGCTGGAAATTGTGTGTTATCGAGGGAAAGTTTTCCGTCATTAAACCCAATTATTTTGGGAATATTGAAAAATGGAAGAACTACGTAAATAAATTTAGAATTGCCATAAATATTGAAGAATTTACGATTATAAAGTTTTTAGAAAATCTTAAAATCATCTAGGAGATATTAAATAATGGAAAAATCCATTTCAACACTTTTATTATAATCTTTTATTTTTAAATTTTATTTTGATTTTTAATTTTAATTTTAATTTTATTATTCTTTTATTATTAAAAATAGGCAAGTAAATATATTTAAAGTACATAATATAAAAATTTATTATATTTACGTAGCAACGATAAATACATCAATACTAGTATGTGCCAATGCTGTATTTTACATCAATATACAAGTAGATACGAATAAATTAACAATTTGCACAACTATACTTAACCATATGAACAAATGATTAAAAGGTTTTGTATTATATAGCATCTTTTTGCATTTTAAAAAGTAAGAAGATTAAAACAATTAATTTTAATTTTAATTATCGTTTAATCAATGTACTTTTCTTATAAATTAAAAAATTATGCATCGATTAAGTAAATTTATTTAAATGATGAGTTACGAAGTCGCTTATTATTAAAATGTGTTGTACAGAATTTTAAATTACATTTTTTATTAGATCTCATTATTTGCAGATTAGTTATTGGGATTTTTTTGATAATAAATCCAGATTAACAAAATTTTTATATTATGATTATTTTCGCTTGAAAAGGCTGAGAATTTAGAATTTACAGCACAGCATTGCCATAAGTTATAATTTCAATATATTAATTTTGAGAAATGCCTGATAAAAAAGAAGCCCCAGCATTTTCCGGGACGTCAACTCATCCTTATTCTTGCGAATATCACCGAAAGTTGTGTAGGACCATCATCCTGAGAAAGAAGATTTGGCATTCGTGTGTGTATTTAGAAATTTGTTGTTTAAAGAAAATATCGCATGTGATTTAATTTAATAATGAATCCATTAATTGAAGATATAACTACTCTTTTTTATATTTATTCTAAATCTTTATATGGAGAATAGTTCCAGGTTTTCAAGAAATTCAATTTGATTGTATATTTATGCATGACATAAATTAAATTAGTGTTTCGGTTTCATAAATTTTAGCCGTTATAACGGGACTTCTCAGTGCACTCAGTGTAATGTCCTCAGTGCACTAGCAAACATCTCACTTGTTCATCTAGCTTATCTTTTGATAAGCCTCCGTGCACAATTCTTAACACGTTCCGACTCTGGCAACTCAGTCCAGAAATGGATGGATCGGTTAATGAGGGGAAGGATTAAAAGGGTGGTTAGTTAAAAATATTATTATTTCATTAATTCTGAAACAGTATCACCTTGAGTATATTTAGATCAGTTGTAAAGGCGTTACTTCTCCGAACTCGCTGCTTTCGCATCCTCATTTTCCATCTTCGGGGAGAAATACGCTCTTTTCGTCGTTGTCTTTGTTGACGTAGAGAAGGTCGCCTCCTAGTGCAGCAGCGGAAGCAATGGTGTAGAGATCGGCGGTTAATGTTCCTCGGTATAACGAATAACGTCAAATAACATACCGAGGGTCAGAACCTTGGGAACTAACTGGTTTAGAGCAGATGCGAGCTGTTTAAAAGAGAAGTCGTGTCAGCAGCTCCAATATTTTAATGACCGTGTCTTTCCCCTGAGAAGAAATTGTATATTCTTGACTCGTGTTAGGGGTTGATCAAAGATATACAAACCCTTTTGAACGTCATTTGAGTAGAGCTTGAAGACATTTAGATAGTCGCTTTAATTTTTATTGAAGGTATCAAGTAAAGCAAGACAGTTTGTGTAATATATTCATTAGAATAAATGTGTTCCTAACAAGGTGTTTTTAGTACGACTAGAGAAATGTACAGAAGGAAGATCTGTATTTCTTTAAGATTACATATAAGGAAAATGCATCCGATGATACTAAAGAAACTATATGTTGTGGCGAGTTACTTACTGTTACCTATGTAGGTCATACAACGTTTCACCACACTGTTTATATACTAGATTTGGAAACAGTTATCGGAGACAAGAGGCGATACTCTCAATATTCTCTCTAAAGCTCCACAACCTTACGGAAAATCTATTTATACGTTTAAATATATATACAAGCAAATATATAGATTTGCTTTTATTGACACATACTAATCGGGATTTTACATTTAGGAATCTCGATTTAGCTATTGTTTTTGTGGAAATATGATCTCTCAGTTCTCGACTCTTAATATACTTCACCTCCCCAAGCCTTTTTCACATCAATACAAGTGAAATTATATTGAACATCTATATGTTTCCTTCTTTTATGGAATAAAAATTTAGTAAATCAACCGAAAATCATTGCTTTCTACTAAAGTCAGTCTCGTTGATGTTTGTTAACTCGAACCTTTATGATTACGATCATTTTTATCAGTTCCCCATATTGTTATAAATTTAAATTGCTATTTTGTACAATTGCTGTTTCCTCATTTTTTAAAACAATTTTAATAGAATGCCCATGTATTTTAATTGTAAAACAATTAAAAAATTGTTTTCTCTTCCTGGCTTTGTAATAAACGAAATTGACGTTTTGTCACTACATTCTTGACTTTACGTTCTAACTCTTTCTCCCATTAGTCTTACTGTTATAATTCCCAAGTTTCTCTTATTGTCTTCTATAGGTCTCACGCACTATGAAATTGATTAGTTTTCTTCTAAAGCTAGAGCATTCACGCTTTTACAATGAATACAGAAGGACACGAATCTTTCTTTGTTTTTGAAAATTAATACAGTCATACTACACTAATTTTATCAACATAACTGGAATCTGTGGATTTCTTGTTTTGTATATATCAAGATTTTAATTAAAGAAATCCGCTCATATAATTTTTCGTCAGTTATGCACGGATCTCCATGAGTTGAACTAACTTGAAGCGTAGGTAAGGGTTAATAATTTGACTTTAAATTTGAGAGCACTTCGTTTACTAAGATTAGGTGAAGCAACCGATCGAATTTCTTTCTGATTTTCTTCTGTTCTTCACTCATATATATATATATATATATATATATATATATATATATATATATATATATATATATACAGTAGGTAGAAAAACTTTCACTACTTAAGCAGAACATATAGTCACGCATTACAGAGAATTTTTAAATGTAAAGGTATTAAAATAAGGAAATTAATAAAATAGCAGGATTGCAGTGTCGCCAACGGATTTGTAAATCCAGAGAAAATCCACATTACATGGTAGACCTAAGAGTGTACAATAACAATCACGCAAACGCAATTCATTCTTTGTTTGAGTCTTATTTGCACGGTACTTGCAGATAACAACAGATTTAAGCCCTAATGCACGATGTCCCAGTCTGGTACTGTCTTGTCTCCCATCTTATAAATATATGGTGTAGTAACATCATACTGGTACCTTCACTTGTTATTGTTTTATAAATAATTGAAATATTGAGTGGGTTATAAATATTTATTTTCTATCATTGAATTATTTTATTGTCATAAACAGACTTACAAATGTATCCTGTCATCAATATATGATGGTGGTGAATTCTGCTTTTGTATCTACTTTCAAAACAATATCCCTCTCTCTCTTTCTCACTAATACGTAATAACAAAAATTTATAGTGGTGCTAACTTGTCTAATGGTTGAATATTTTTCTGTAATTTACATCTGTAGATTAGCATCGAAGCTTGTAAAAAATTTTAATGAAATAACCATGTAACTTCTTCTTAATTTTATTAATCTATTTCATAATTTTACTATTTCTTTCGTTTTAAAAAATAATAGTACGACGAATTCATATTTTTATTTTATTTGGCTTCTTTCTTCAAGCTCATATATTTCCAGCACTATTTTTTATTACAGCCCATTTTTTTCAGGAAAAACAGGCACATTTATTATGTTCTTGAATTTGGACAACTTTAATGTATTATCAGAATCACAGTAATAGAATACGCTTAATTTCACTAAAAATAAAACATCATTATGATAAAAATTGACATATATAAATAAATTAGTATATTTATATTTACATTTATTGATTACCATAGTCAAATTATAAATCAAGATCCTTTTTCACAGAATATAATTAGTTCATATTGTATTTCAAAATACTAATATTAAATCAGCAAGTACAATATACTTACTAAATATAATTTTATTCTTAATAATGTACAAAAAATGCAATAAACATCTGTTCAAGTCCTCAAATTTTTCAAAATAACTATATTTATAATTGTATATTTTAAGGGATTTTTCTCTACAAATGCATTGTTTACTACTATATATTCGTATTTTATGTGCATTAGTTTATATTCATTCATTATATAAGAATGATCAGCAAATAGATGTATATACCGATGATAGGATTTTTCCACACCAGCTTGGTCATCAATATCTATGATTTCTTCTAAATAGAATTATTTAGAATTATTTCTATAAGAAATAATGAGGGAGTAAAAGTGAGATTATCAGTATTTGCTAGCGTATTTGCGAAGAAAAAAAAATCCGTGTTCGAGTTAAATTATATTCAATTATAGTTAAATGGAAAATATTGACTTGAAAACCAATGAAATAGTGATAGGCAATATATTACTCGTTAGGTAATTATATCTAACTACATTGTATAGTTTAGACAACATTTATATAACTGCAGGTAATTTGGTCAACTATCAACCCTTTATATGATCCCGCAAGTTGACCGTTAGCCTGTGCGCGCCCAGCATTTCTGTATTTTAACACTGACAACCTAAGCACGTGCCACCTGCGTGTTATGTCACGAACTACTTCATAATAGATGCAAAGTGTACATGTATTTACTAGTACACGTTTATTGGTAAATTCAAACAGTCCCATTATGTTTAAGAGTAGAGGACACGCATGGTTTTTTTGCGAGCGAGTGGAGGACGTCATTAGACGTTGTCCTTAAAAGCCACTCGAACAATATTGTGTAAGTGTAGACATGCCGTGAGTAATCGTATCATACAAGCAGTTTATCTATCATCTTCACGGAGTCTTCTCTTTATTAAATCCCATGAAAATCCTTATACACACAATATGTTCGTACCTCTTTAACGCTCTTTTTCTCTGATAGATTAAGAAAAGATGTTGTACTGTAAATGATGTATAAGATTCTTTTAAACGTGCAAATATTGTTGATTTATAACTGTAAGTATTTTTCAACGAAGAAGTTTTAAATGCTAGAGAAGAGTAAATAGTTCACTATTTTAAAGGTATCTATTATTGAATATATTTAATGTTAAGTTCGATTAAGCAAATATATCATTCTTTCAAAAATAGAGACTAAAAAGTATACTTGTACAGTGTTTCTAACTTGTCAGCCAATAATCTTGTAGATTCACAGTATTTGAAATACCTATGGAAGTATTTTGTAAAAATATATCTTCTTAATCCATTAATTATATTTAGTCCATTAATAATAATTTGCGTGATAAAAAAAGTACTATATATTAATTATAGTAAATCTTTCTAATAAACAAGTTAATCAACTATATCATAAAAATGAGGCTTAAATCTAATCTTTTATATTCATGTAAAAATAATATAAAATTTTTAGGCATTTAAATAAAGTTTAATACAAATTTCATTTGAACTATATAGATACTTTTGCCAAGTTATTTCACATAATTGCATATAAATAAAAAAACAATATAATATTAAGAAATTAAAAGACAGCTCTACTCAATCAGATGTTCTTAAGAATATCTGAATTAATTTCAATCACATATTCAGTATTCCATTAAAAACTATTAACAAAAATGTTAATACTTTTAAAATTATTTATTGTGAATGTATTCTTGGGATTTCAGTTATGTTATTATTTTTAAAAGATAAAAATTGAATTTTCAAAACATTATACAGGAATTTCCGTTGTTAAAAATCTACGTGTTTGTTAAAGGCATACATTTATTCTTATAATTAACAATTAGTAATTCGCTGAATTACAATATACTTACATTGTGATCATTGTAAAGTGATACATTGTGATAATGCCTATATCAATCGCTGTTTGTAGAAACAGATTTCAATAACTGTTGACTGACATTTGGGAAATACTCTACATAGCAATCTTCAAGTGTAAGTTTTTCTAAACATAATATCATCTTATCTACCATTTCTCTTCGTGTTCCATCAGTTCATTCATCTTTTAGGATATGATATAAAAGAGCTTTCAGTGCTTCTAAAGACGATCACTAAAGCTGGTACATCGTTTTTTTGAGCGCAGGAAGTACTTTCATAAAACATTTCTTTCTGTTCCTTCTCCATTATTCTACCTTTGAAAGACTTTATTAGTTTCAGCCTTATTTAGTAAAATGAGGAAAATTATAAACTGAATTTTTAGTAGACATAAAAATTTTATTTGCGAATTTGTACTTATTATTATAATAATGTCTAGTAAAATAAAAATAAATTGCACGTCACTCGTAAAATAAGATAATTTTATCTACCTTTAAATTAATTAATTCTGCACCTAATATCTTTTTATAGTAAACGTAGTGGTTGTTATAACATAATTTAATAAGTGTCAGATTTTTTTAAGAAGTAAAATTTATTTAAAAGTTAAATATGCTGAAATTATGCGCAGAATAGTATTTTTCTTAAATAAGAATCATGACACCAATGTTATACTAGTTTGGATAAAGTGTAATTAAAGCAATATACTGATAAACATAATTTCGACTTTTAAAATCTTATTTACATAAAACGGATTTTAATTATATGTTCATGATATTTTCAAAATCGATTAATAATGTAACAAGTGAGTCAGCGTATTGATCCCACATTTATGAAGCAATCATGTGACTTGATTAATTTTCATGCATACTTGCAATATTTAAATAACGCTAATGCGTATGAAAAAACTCTGATATATGAAATTACTAATTTTTCAGTTTCGTTATAAGATATTCATAAATACTAAATTGTTCTATTATATTATGAGAATGCTTTACTCCATTTAAGAAGCTTAAAGTCTATGATGGGTTATAAAAATTGTAAGTTTTAGCAATGTGAACTAGATAGAACTATATAGAACTAGAAATCTTTCACGAGAAATAAAGAAAGATAAAAAGAGGGACAATAAAAAGGGAATGTGGATACATTCGTGCATTAAATCGGCATAGAGTGACTTCTTGGGAATCATTCGTGGAATCCGCTGTGGAACGTAGAGATTTTCGCATTATATGCCATTTTACGATACATTAGTTTTAGCTTTGGATCTCCACTCGGTGTTAAAATAGTTTATGACGAGGCGTAATATCCGCAGTAAGAAAGTTTTTCTAGATAATAAAATATGCAAATAACTGTATTCTCTAACTTTATTATCAAACAAATAGCTATTGACGCCTAGAAACTGTGACTCCTTTGTTAATATTATAATTCTTTTCATGAAAAATAATTAGAAAATTCATTTACATTAAGATAACTTTTATAAAAATGATATTAGATCTTATCTTAAAAATGTCACATTATAGTTTATACATGTATAACATAGAGATTTACATATAAGAATGCGAATAATTAATAAGCAAAATTTTTAGCATAAATTATTTCATGTTAAAATTTTAAGTAATTGCTTACTCATAACTGATTTTTATCTGTATTTTAAACGTTTCGATCCTTCTAAAGTGAATTATATTATAATTTTTATAAATAAGCGCAATAAAATTCAGAACACAAACATTAATTTTAATATGAAAAATTAGTGATTAATGAATATATCAATGTAATTAATGTAAATATATGAATATTTAATGAATATGAAATGCGATATTTAGTTTCGATAACATATTATTAAATAAATATTAGTTTTTAAATAATGAATTGATTTATCCACCAAAAACAATAAATTAAATTTTTTAATATTCTACAGGTTTATTTATTAATTATTAAAAGGTATTTAAACTATTTTGCTTGAAAAACAATATATTATTTATTCAAATATTTTAAATATAAAACGATGTGTTAGTAGTCATCGTTATCATCATCATAATTGTTAATATTAATAATAATTGAATTAAACCCAAAATGTATAAGCACACACACATTTACAAAGATGCATAATTCCATGTATGACGAAGAACTTTTCTTACCCAGATATCTTAAACCTATTGTGAATATTAAGAGATGCCCAGAAGAAGAACTATTGTCAATCAGAATAAATAAATGATATTAAATAAATGATAAACACATACACACTCGCACCGCATACACATACCTATGTGTATCTGCTTTTTTACTATGAAGTATTACTTTTATTCTATTAATTGATAACATTTATTCTTAATAAATACAAATGTCCACGTACTTTCTAAAATACAGAGCTCGAATATTATAATAATTGTTAACATTATTATTATTATTATTTTAAAAAATTAAAATGCTTATAATAGTTAAGTAAATAATATTTGTAATAAATATTTTATCGTTGATTATTTTACTATTATCTAATTAGTCATTCGTGTATAATTAAATAAATTCTTTTTTTCTTTTTTTATTATTTTCGACATACACGTAGAATAAGACTCGGCAGGGGTAACAACTTAAATCGCATAATTATCAATAGTCTTAAATTTAGTTATTGGATTAGTTTACATAGTCGAAAAGAATAAACAGTAATAAGGCGTGCATATTTAAGTACAGTCTAAACCGAAAGATAAAAGACAACAAGGAAAAAAGATAAGAATATGAATAAAATGATTGAATAATAAAATGAATCAGTTAATAGAGTAAGGTAGATAGAAAATGAGTGAGAAAATGAGGGGACTAAGGGCAGGGATGAAAGGATGTTAAGCGATAGGCAATGTTGCAAAAACGTCGCTTTCCAGTATCGACTATCTTAGTCCATCAATTGTTCGATACTATCTACATTTTACTAAAAACCACACACTCGGAGCAGATATTATGTGTTCCCTATTCTTTTAACTTTCCTTTTCCACTTTTCTTGCCTCGGCACGTTTTCGTCTTCGCCCTCAAAAGTTTATTGTATTTGCCAAACTGACACTTTTCCTTTATTCTTCATAATTCAATATCGTGTTTAAAATGACTGTAATAGAAACAGGAAGTTAAGTTTATACAACTATTTCGAAAGAAATTAATTTTATTCTTGTTATTAAAATTAATTTATTGTTTTGTATAGTTTATAAATTATACGATACGACTAACTGATTTCGATTAATGTTGGAGAAACTTAACATCTTTATTATAATTATTGGTTACTAATGATGGAAAAAATTTGTTCAGGGAACAAGATTCTTGTATAAAACTATTAGTATTTACTTTTTTTATCGATTATATCTTATACTCACAAACAAAAAATCAGAAAAGGATTAATAAAATTTAAATCACATTATATATTCAATATAGCTTCTTTAATCTGAATGACTGCTGTGCACACAAAGTATTTATCTTATACTTATTTTCGCAAAATAAAATAATTCTTTATTAATTATATTCTCATTAATATTTAGATTTTAATATTAAACTACAATATATCTAATTTACAATATTTTCAGAGCTTTATGCATTAATTTCGGAAATATTTTAATATATTTAAGCAGTCTTTGGCTACCTTTTAAAGTGAATAATTCATTATTGATCATTTTACATTTAAAACTCTTGTTAATATTAATATTTTTGTTCATTTCTTTTACATCTAGAAATATTATCTCTGGAATATTTTATCATTACTTTCTAGAAACAGTTTAAGTATAGTTTAATTAAAACAATATTTATTGACCATAATATAAAATACGTTAAAGAAGAAAATCTTTAAGTATAAACTATATACTTCGTGTATATTTCAAAATTGCTCGTTACATTCAGCGTAATCAGTAACGATGTGTAAACTTAGTACCTATACGACTAAGGATCTCTATTTGTATATATTTTTTTGAATTAGAGAGTAAGAAAAGTATTGATTTATAACAATTACTCATTTGTTTTAAGTATAAATAAAGTTTAATGTACTGTGCGGTGTAATCAATTATATATATATATATATATATAATAAGCCTCACTCTTTCTCACACGACAGGTTTGAAGACAATTTTAAAGAAGAAAATTTCAGTGAAAAAATCTGATGAGATTGATGAACATCTAATAAAAGCCAGTAGCTTGATCGGTAAAAGCTACTCCTTGGGTACAATGGTCGGATCATAAAATTCTTCATTCCTTGTTTTGTGTCTTGAAAATGACGGTTTGTGTAGTGCGGCGAATAATTCGGGAGAAAGGTAATAAATTCGTAGTTTTTTTCAAAAGAAGAATTTAGAAACCTCAAGAATATCGTGGATGCTAAAGTAATTTAAAAAATTATACGTACCATTTATGACATCTAGGTCTTTTTTTGCTACGTCTTTATTTTGCTAAAATAAACAATTTCTCATTTAAAAATTGGTTTACTTCTATTTCGTTGCGTCGTTTAATCTAATTCTATTCGGTCATTATAATTGTTGACTTGCTATTATTATTTTTTCTTTTCATGTTATTTGATTACGACAATGCCAAATAAATATAGTACCTAGAACTTTTTGGGACTAAGAAATTATCTTGGACTTATTCAGAGTATTTCCACTAGTATATAAGTTGTCTTAATTATCCCTTTCTCTGATTTATACTAGCAGATCTATGTCTTATTAAAGTTTTCTTATTGGTGTACAAGTTTATTAATTGTTTGAAATAGAGCCAAATATCTTCAAAATGGTCGTCTTTTAGGAGTTTTATTAATTGCGAGCAAGCACAACATTTATTCTACTGAAAGATTTGTCATATAACACTCTTTTATGTACGATAGATCTGATTTATTTTTTCGATATTTAACATGTATAAGATAATTTAAACAGTTGACGATCATTCATAAAAGTAATTGAGTTTTGCTTTTGTTTCAGTTGAAAATTTCCCATGTATAACGTAATATCTAATAAGAATGCGAAATTCAACTTTTCCTTTATTTATTAATTCAGAAGTTGTTGACTACGTATTTCCTATAGTTTTATTTAACGGGGACAACTATAAAAGTAAATATGATGAATTTCATAAGAGAGTTAACGCAATATATAAATCTTTAATATTCAGTGTAGTATCACTGTATTAGATTATTATTAGCTAGAGTAAGTAATAAATTATCATGTAAATCTTTCGTGAACGCATGTGCATATCAAATATTCGAAGCCAAGTTCATTTAATTTTGAAGTGACTCCTGGTAATGTTTTTTATAACCATTCAAGGCAATAAATAATAATTATTTAAAAAAAAAAATGAATGTTACTTGTGAGGTTGTTACATCGTTTTTCACCAGAATCTTTTATTAAACTAATGCAGTAGGCGATTTTGACTTTATAAAAATTGTTATATTCCTTTTCAAAATCGTAACTTGTGTAATTTTTATAAAAATCTTCAGATTTTTCAGATTTACCTGAGCTGCATAATATAGGATGTAAAAATCAAGAAACCAAAGATTCGAAAAAAAGAAGTTTAAAACTTGTTTAACGTATTTATACAACAATAATAAATAAAATAATTTAAAATGTTAAATTAATTAGATTTATTATTGAATGGTACATTTTTTTCTTTACTATAAAATATCTAGAAATTTTAAATATTTATAAGCTAGAAAGTAGATACACTTTTTTAATAATTATCTATATAACCTTCTATTTTTTCTTAACGTTATTAGAGATAAAAGCTTACTGTAATACTTGTATTTCTTTTAATGTAAATCAAATTAGTATTATTTTAAAAACACTGTACTACAACATTCTTTTAATTTTTAAAATGGATTTCTATTTATTTATTATACCAGGTATACTAGTAATTGATAATTACTTTAATAAAATTGAATATGCAAACACATCACCTTGTAATATGTGTCTATGTGGAATGTATATGTCCAAATAAATGTTTTATTAAAAAAATTTTTGTCTTTATTTGCTTAGAATTTGGACATTTTTAAGTGAATATTTTGTTAAAGTTTGTATTAAGATTTCCTAAATATTATACTTTTTTAATATCGTTACGATAAATAAATCTAATTTTTTCTTACACATTCAATGGGTAAAAAATTCATATTGAACTTCACTTCAACTTTTTACAATAAGAACAAAAATGTAATTTAAGTAATTATTTCACTTTCTAGTCGCGTTACAATATATAGGAGTCTTGTTATATAAAGTCGTCTTACAGATTTGAACAATCTCTGACTTTACGTAATCCATTTTGAATGCAAGAATGAACGAAAAAGGTACCTTAGTAAATACCTTAGTAAGCTGTCAAAGGAAATCGGCATTTGGTTTTTCGTAATTGTGCAGGTAGTTTATCAATAGCATGGACTATTATATCGTATTGAATTCGAATCTCCTCCTCTATCTTCACCTTTGTAGGAAGCTTTCACACAGTTGTTTATAAGCAGGGAGTACTTATACAACTTTAAACTTGTTTACAAACTGAGCGCGCACGATCACTGTAAGTTTTTTATTTATATTTTATTTTTATTCTTTTTGTCTGCTTGCTTGAAATACCACATGTTACATATTTCAGATTTCCCACGCGTATAAAGAAAGCATATATTTTTTGACTGTTCATATGGATTTACAATTTTCAAAGAGATCGAGAAACTTTGCAAATAAGAATTTGTTACTTTTATTTCGCTTATCAAGATCTATATAACCACTGTGTAGTTACACTATCTGAAAAATTATTCTTTACTAATTTACAGAAAGAAATGATTGGATATCGCATTGAAAGTGTCGCATAATTCATTTTAAAGATTAAGCACCCTATTTTGAGCTCACACAACAAAGTAGACTTGCTTTTACTCAGTTTTTGACGTTTGACATGAACTTCTGTTTATAAAAAAAATTCATAATCGATTTCTAATCTTGCAAATACAAATCGTTTCTAAATAATATAATCCTCAATAATAATAAATAATTGAGTTTTTATCTTTAAATATTAATCGCAAATAAACATGCCCATTTGGATAATCTACACTTGTTACAAAGTGCTGACATAAAATTTAATGAAAACAAAAATATGAAGCTCGGAAAAGGGAGAAAAACCGAATGGCACTTGTTCGTGGAGAAATAGACGATACATATTAATATGGAAACTTTTAATAAACGTATTAAACACTTTATTCAAGCCTTTATTCAAGGTTAATTCTAAATATTCACACTTTCAAAGAGTTGTCCATTTTCTGTAGATTAAAAGGTGCTAAACACTTCTTCTCCCCTAAACACATTTGCATTTTCCAAACTACGTACCACCATTTTACGTGTACTTACTCTAACTCACAAATTCCTGTAAAAAATAAGTTACATTTCCATATTTCAATACAAATGTGCCACTATACAATTAGTGGCAGCTACTTCGGTTCTCGCTGACTTTTCTCCTCGTGCAGCTCTACGAGGAGACAAGGTCGAGTTACGGCCGTAACTACATTTTCTGTGTCTGTATCTGGTGGCGCGTTAATGTACCCGCTGAGTGCGCACGAGAAAAGGAGAAAATGCTTGCGAGTACTGTATCACTTGAAAGCCCTTCCTCTTTCCTCGGCGTAGTCATTCACATTTGTGCTCACTCTCTGGATTCCTTTTGTAAACACGCGATTCTACGTTCGAGTTCCGAGTGGGTGACCTTCTCATTCTCTTTCTATCTCATTGGGGGAGGCCACAATTTCGCGGAATTCACTTCAGGATAGCAATTCACTTCCGACCTCTCACGGATACACTGAAATAACTTGTACCTCTACCTCTCATTTCTGTTTTCTCTCATTCCTCTCCAGCGTGACTCGGTTTTTTAAACCGATGAGAAATCCAAAGATACTTTTAATGAGTATGCGTATACGTGAATCAAAATAAGGAATAGCCAGATTGTTCAATACGATGAGGAGCACAGTATACGTTTTAACAAAAAAGACGTAAGGATTTTAACCATAAGCTTAAGAAATAGTTTCAATCCTTCTTTATTACAGAAAAATGAAAAATATTTCATGGGATTTTAAAAAGAGATCTTCTACAGAAGCTCAGATTTCGATTGCGATGATTCGCATCTTGCAGTGTAGGTACGTTCATTCGTGCTACTATCTTATTTATATAACTTCCTGTGAATATTTTGCTTTAAACGTCAAATTTCTGATAAAAGTAATATTAATTATTAGACGAAATTTAAAATTAACGAAATCTGTTTTAAATTTTTAAAAAGTATGTCAGATTTATAAGTCTATTTTTTTCATTTTTTTAACAACGTATCAGTTATGTAAAATAAATGCATGTTTTTAGAACCAACGTATCAATTTTAAATAATATGTATAATTATGAAATTTCATAATTTCATAATTTCATAATGCTTATAAAAATTTATTAACCCGATTCACGTTTCATAACATTTTTGACAAATCAAATACATTATTAATAGCTCAAGAACTCTCATTATTTATGAAATATTTTCTTTTATTATTCTTTTATTCTTTTATTATTTATTATTTATTATTTCTTATTCGCAATATTTACTCAATCTTTATTCGGGAATGACGAATAATCGTTTTTAGAAAAGACTTCAATCTTCCATTTTCAATAAACATGACTTTTTTATTATTTTCTGCAGTTGCGACCTCAGTAAACCTCTTAACAACCATTTATTTTAAAACAACAGTTAGGAATCATTTTCTGGGTCCGTTTAGGTTTCAAAAAGTATTATTATTACAGGGAATTATGTTTCACTCATTTTCACAATCGACTTAAAATAACCAATCAAAGTAATGGAATACAAATATCTGACTGCAATCGGATACATACTTTTCTGTCACCTGAATATTATACTACGGGTAACATTTCCCGACTTTACAAGAATTTATCGAGCGGGTATCAAAAAAGCATAAAAATGCCTGTATATATGAATGTAGTAAAATCTAAAAAATGGAATAATTCAAATGAAATAGTCTCTATTATTATTATTATTATTATTATTTGACAACATTTTGAAGCCTTTATTTGAATTTAAAGATTAAAAGTAATTAACTGGTTAAATGAAAATTTATTCTTGTGGTTTTAATTGGATTGTGTTAATATATTGACAAAAACTTAATTTCTAAGTTATAAGAACTTTGGCATATTTATGACTTACAATAAAAAATATAAATAACATTGGATATTTTCGTTACTATTACTTCAGAGATATTTAAAATTTAGAATTAAAACTCAGAAGAGACTAAACTGACTACATAATTTTTGTTGTATTATTTCGCAATTTATAAAAAAATGAAAGTTTAAATACTGCTAATAATTATACAGAAGTTTTTTAATTATTTTCTTTTTGAATGTCAGAATGATAACTTAATAATATTATACACTTCAGTACATTATTTACAGGTTAGAGTTTATATAAAACAAAAAACAAAGTGAATTGAAATATTTTAGATATATTTTATATTTAATATATTTAAGATATATTTTATATTTAAAATATAAATACTTTTCTATAATTACGTTGGCATAATTTTTTTACTTTTGTGGTTATTTTTTATTTAAATCTTTTACTCAGAAGCCTCATACTATTATTGAATTATATATACCGACATATAAAAGTGTCTGCAAGAAAGTGATAACTGATAAATCATAAAATTTTAAAACAAATTTTTGAAACTTGTTATAATACTATTAAGAAAGTTGAAAATAATTTAAATTTTTATTTTATAGAAACACAAATTTTAATTAATTAATTAATCAGAGCAACGTGTAGACAAGAATAGTTGAAAAAAGAGTAATTGTTCTTTCTTGAGCTTAGGAACGACATATATATGTAAATGAACGATCCCTTTATTCATCAAGATAATAGTACATTTTATGTGTTTACAAAATTATCTAACTGAATACATTTCTGAATTGATAAGAGTAATTCTTTTATATTCTATATTTTGATTATCTAATTCATAGAGAACGGTTATTGAATATTTATATAAGTTTTATCTTTCGCTATATTTTAATTATTATATTGAAAGTATCAGGATAATATCGTGGATCATCTGTAGATTTGCAATTAAATATTAATCTCAAGTTGAGTTTTTATTTAAAATTTTCTTTTAATAAATACTGTATTAATGTAACATCTACACAGCACATATGCATAAGCTAAATCGTACGAGTAATACACCAACAGAGTCCAATTATAAAAAATGTAAGCATCGTTTGATTTTTTCAGTACTTGGATGTACATCATTTATAGCCATCCGAGCACACAATACGATAAACTTCAGGTCCTACAATTCAACCTTTCGCGACAAACACGTTCGCGTTAACAAAACCGTGAAGACTGCACATTAGGCATCAGCAACATGTGATTTTCTGCAAACGGAAACAGAGCATCTAACAGTAACTACGTTGGCTCTTCTAATCATTAATCTATTGCTCTCCGAGATTAGTAAATAAAAAAAAATTTTACTAGTGTATTTTATGTTCTTTTATAACGAGTTTGACAATCAAATTTAATCATTCACTGAGAAAAATTGATTTTTAGAGTTTACTTTTAACTCTTTTGATCTTGATTAAATTTAAACTGGTATATATATAAAATTCTTGAAAGAAAATTAGACAATTGAACGTATTAGGTATGGATATTATTAATTCGTTAACCATCTTAATTATGAGTAAATTTGCATATTTAATAAACAATTTAAATATTATTAGACTCCTGAATATTTATTTATATATGTTCAAGTATATGTTCGTTTTTCAGAAATTCATTCTTTCATGGCGAATAAATTTATATAATTATTTAAGATTCTTAACAGATTCCATGTCGTTATGAAAAATCTCTACTAATAATTCTTTTAATGATAATAATCATGTAATGTATTTGACTACTGTAAATTATATGTAAGAGGAAGAAATAGGGAATAAAAGTAGACAACTTTTTTAACATAATGATCATACAGAATAGAAGTAAAAATTAATTAAGCATTTAAAACGATTGCTATCTTTTACAATAACATTAAAAAATAAATCGACCTCAGTAAATATATATGTACTTCTTCTAGTTTAGAAAAATTCTTCGATAATTCAAGTTTCTATTATTATTTTTTCAAAATAATTGATTCAGTGTATAAATTTCCAATAAGATCACAGAGAGTTTCTTTTATTTATACAAATTTAATATGCGGGTTTTTTAATCTTTAATGAACAATAAAGAGATTCCAGCATTAGATAAGGTCAGGAGGCATTGAAATGTCGGTAATGTAATATACATTCATGAACACCGAGTAAAGCAGCAGTCCCATTGTTCATGAAAATTTGCTATGGGTTACAATAGCCTTACACTTTGCTACACTATTCCAGTTATATCATCTCATGAAAAGCCCGAGTGATTTATTTGCAGCACATAATTGGTCTATTTCTCCAGGATCTCGCTTTTGCAGCGGATATAAGTCCGGGATTATACGTACCGTGGAGAACAACTACGAGTATTCAAGGGACGAAGCTTAATACACAAATCTCTTTGATTTCCAATTGATCTATCGGCATATAGACAGCACTTCCTAGAGTAAATTATAGTTTCTTCTTAATCTGCTTGACTAATTAGAATTATAAAAATAAATGTAAATTCTCTAGTTAAAAGGCTCTTCTGCTTGCATTTACACGCTGCAAAAGTCCTGATATTTATTTTTTTTTTTACAGAATGCGTAAACATAATATTAATTAATTACTAATGAACATTTAACGTATTACTATTTTATAATTATGATAAGAAAATGATACAATTTCACAATTTAAAAAAAATTTGTTATCATAATTTTTAAAAGTTTATTACAAGATACAGTGGATTGTACATACCACTAGGTACGAATATCTTAATTATTATAATTTTCATATAGTTCATTATTTTTAAAATAATATAAACCTCCAGAAACGTTATTTTTTAATTTGAATCGTTATATTACTTGTAAAATTAAATAATTTTAATATGTTCGAATAAAAGTGTTTTAAAACCATTTAACATTAAAAAAAAAATTACTCGATTTTAACTATGTAGCAAGTAGACATTTAAAGTTTTGGAATAACCAATTATTTCTGAATGAATTTAGAAGTGTTTATGAGAATGATTATAAAAGAAAAATTAAAGATATTAATAAGCTATTGATAGTTATTTAATGAAATTTTATGGCATTTCATCTATTATTTTTTATGAAATTTTACAGAATATAAATTTAATTTCGAAATAAATCTCATTTTTTCAAATTTTTAATTTAATTTCAAGTATTGTTACAGATCTAATAATCATGTTTAATTTTTAGATTCTTTGATTCTAATAGGAATTTAGTATTTTTACTACTACTTCTTTGCATAATGCCTTTGCACATACAATTATTAAATCATACATAGGTTAAATTATCTAATTATTTATTTTATTAAATGTTTGAATTATTCATCTATTACTCAATAGCATTTCCAGTGGTAGTTTTATATTTTACTTTTAAAATATCTATAGTATGAAAATAAAATTATTGATTTTGAATTAAAAAATCTTAATACTTGACTATTATACATACATTAAAAATAATACGATCTGAGATATTTATCATAACAAAAAGAAATAATCTGAAATACTTTTCTACAGCATTAAACATAATTATTATCTGTAAATTAACATAAATAAAAATTAAAAATGTATATAAAACACTTGACTAAATATGTATCTTCTTTTAATGTATCTGACGGTTTCAATTCAGAAAAAATATTTATCATTTCAATACTTTATGCTATACTAATTAAATAATTTAATAAATACTTATTTTATTCAAAATGGCATCAGCAACGAAACTATCTAAGCGTTCTTGTTTTCAATTAAATTTCTACATTTTTGGAAATGGTAATGATTCTTTTATAAATTGACATTTCATCATTTGCATTATATTAAACTACTTTTGAAATTTCGTGAGAGTGTCCAGATATAAATAAATATTCAGAAAATTATTATTACTTGTCGTATTTTAGGTTTCCCTTAAACAATTTCTGTAACTTAAATAAAATTAGTATTTTCGAACACTTCATTGAGTATTTTATTTCGAAATAAAAATAAAATTTGTGAAATATACATGAAATATACCTCTATATGAATAAAGTATTTCTAGAAAATCTATGATTTTCAACTGAATTTAATTTTTATTTTAACCCAACTTATTAATAGTTTTATAAAATCATAGGTATAAAAGTGCAAATTAATTACTAGAATTATTACTTTTAAAATTTGTTGTAAAGGCTCAAGCATGATATTAAGCGCATTATTTTCAATTATATTCAAATTTCGAATTTCGAATTATATTCGAATTTTTCTCGTTTCTTTTTACAATTTTTTGACGGTATTCATCCGAACTTCGTCTGGTACTAGTAATGTTTCGTATTCATGAATAATTGAAAAATTGAGAATACATGTACGTGTGCGTGTGAGTGTGTAGATTTATTTAGTAACTTGAAATATGATTTTGTAGAGAAGAAATGTGACATGTTGCTTTTATTTTTTCTATGGGTAAATAAATAATTTTATAAAATATTATCTACTGAGATAAAATTTTCTAATAAGTTCAAATTACAAAAATAGTTTATATTATATTTCTGTGCTTTACGTATACTGATACTTCTTTACTTATACCATTAGTATATTAACATTTTAATGCAGATATAATCTTTTCTTTGAGAACTATTAAAAAATACAAAGAAGAAACGGGTAAGCTTGTAGCACTAGTTAGTAACTACATATTATAGCACATTACTTTTTCTGGTCTTATTTAAAAAAATATACAAAAAATATATAAATTATATTTGAAATATATACGTAAAATTTCAATATATCTGGAATATAAATACAACTATTAAATTATGGCAACAAATTTCATATATTCGTTTCGTAAATCCCTTTCTATTATTAGACTTAAAATTAAATCCTATATCATCATTGTTAAGCATAAGTATAATTTGCTTATTTGATCAATATTTATGTATTGGTTGGAATTCGCAATTCATTCCCCGTCATGTTTCAATTTAAACACTCAGATCCTAAAGTAATAACTTGAGTAAAAGAAACAGTTTGACGAACTTGACCTTTTTGTATTGCTTCTGTTGTGAAATAATCATTGCAGTTTTTTTTTTTTATCATATCTGTAACTAATGCAGCGACAAAAGAATAAAAGAAAATGTCAATTGGAGCAGAATAGCTTTAATCTTTGAAAATTCACACTATGTAGTTTTCTTCAAAAAGAATTTATATATTCAACTATACTATTTACTGTTTTCTTGATCAAGCTTAAAATATATGTATCATTGACTAAACGCGTAAGCCATTTTAGTTCTAGTACACTTGACTGAAAAGGGATTTCTAAAATGTATTTGTATGCATTTTCTTTTAGGGGCCATGGTAACGTAACATTTTATGTTTAAATATAAGAAATCAAGAAAATATTTAAGAGCTTTTATTAAAATACTATCATGTACTTTTTTTTTAAACACGGACTCCTTAACTATACAGTTTGAGCTATACTATACAGCTATAGAGATAGTAAGAGATGCATGGTTTTAGAAAACTGTAACAAACCTTCAAATAAAAATATTTATTTCATTATAATCTTCCATAAAAGTATAAGAATTAAGTTTCCTTCTTAAGAATAAATTAAAATCAGAATAAAATTAAAAAGAAATTTTTTGATTTAATATTTCATCAGGATAAAATATTCTAAATCGGAATTATCTAAACGTAATTTTATTGGCGTGAAAAACACTTGAAATAAATAGTATTTAAGAAAATTTTTCTCTAAAATCGATAGAAATACTTAAGTTTGAGAGTTACGTATATAATAAATTTACGAAGCTTGTACATTTAAATTCATCACTTGACAAATAAATCTTATATTGTAGTTATTCCGCAAACCTCTGCTTCTTCCTGGTTACATTTCTTCCTTTGAATTCATCATATATAAATTCCTTCAGCGCGTATTTTATGCCTTACTTTCACATCACTGTCATGTAATAGTAATCAACAAGCATACTTATTTTTTTCCAAAAGGTATACTAGCAAATCCGGATATATACTGCCAAATACTGACTGTATTAATACTTCAATTACTTAATAATTTTATTTTTATTTTCTTAACAGTTAACGATCTTTGCGTATTGTTTCATATAATGATAAAACATTAAAACAATAGTATTCAACCGTAATTAAAGTTAATAAATGACTATCATTTAATTACTAAATATCACATACACATAATATTTTTGATCAGTAACTGATGAACAAAAAAGTAGTTTATAATCAACTTTTTAATTAATGCTTTTTTAGAGATATCACTCATTCATTTTTAGGACATTATGGATAATTAGGAAAAATTATTTTTTGAGTTATTAGATTGTCTAGGTTAATCTGCTATTACATATTTAAGTCGACTAGGATGAAATACATGATTCCATGTGAATCTAAAAATACACTTTTCATTTATACGTAAACAATACTTAGGACTTTAAGTTCAGTTTTTTCAAAATTCTTTTTCCAAAATCTGTTTCAAAGATTTCACAAACAACATTAAACTGATAAATCTTAAATTTCGAATGTTCTTTTATAATTTAAAATAATATAAAATTTCAATTTATGTTCAAAAAATCGGAAATTTTACTTCATTTTAGTTGTTACGATAAAAGTTTTTTTTTATCAGCTTGGATTATCGTCTGTAATTTCTTTAAATTCAAATATTTTATTTCGAAATTTTGACTGACTATACTTCAAATATAATATATGGTTTCTATCTTTAGTTTATACATTTTCTTCACCGATTTTGCATTCCTTTTAAATTTATGTGAATTTCATTCACATACTCTGTACGATTATGACAAAAAGAATAATTAAAGCTGATATTTAAAATAATAATTTGAATTAAACGCATAAATATTTTCAATTTCTACTTTTTAGTAACATAAGATATTTTAGAGCTTTAAAAAGTTAACAGAATAATTGACGAAATAGTAATTCTGTAAGACTATATATCATACAATAATCTTTTTAAAGTATTTACATAGATTTATTAATTTGTTTTGAAAATACAATGAATAGGCTGAATCATCTGAATAAACTAAAAAAAATTGTTTAATTTATCATAACATATAGTATTTAATCGTTTATTTCAATACATTAATCTGTTGAAAAATGACGTATACGATTATAAAAAGAGATTTTATTATATATTATAATTATACACTTAATGGAATAACAAAATAAAATAAAATACTATTTCAGGATTGTCAAGCGCTAAATTATAGCTTTCTTTACAATTCACAGAATTCGTCGATCTGAAAGTCCTTGAAAAAACTTAAAAAGTAGTCCCCAGGTGTAAAATCTGAATAAGAGGGCATGGTTATATGAAAACCTGAAAAAATGAGATTGCATAGTGACAGTTGTTTGCGATATATGCGTGAACGAGTAGGCACGTAAAGTATAAGTAATCTACTATGTGCGCATAATACGTAGGACGTATGTGTAAGTTTAGACAACCGCCTTTTTTCTAGTCCACTCAGTTGCTGTTGCGGCAAAATAATAAAAAGATTTTATTTTTCATGCGTGTTCATATTTACTTGCCTCTTGCATTTTTCATAAAATACGTGGCCGCGTGTGGCTCGGAGGTATATATATATATATATATATATATATATATATATATATATATATATATATCTGGGGAATAGAAGTAATCGTAGTGTTGTACTTCTGACAGTACACTTAATAGACAATTTTAAGTTTCTTTTAGAAACGTACAAATACGTTATATACATAAACGTATTCGCGAGATTGCATTTATGCGTATGCGCGCGTGTGTTTGCGAAAGCATGGGTGTTATGTGTAGCTCATTCGTCATAAAAATATTCTAGTGTCAGTATTGTTAATTATCACATACTAAATTAAAAATAATTACTTTCTAAAAATACTTTATCTAAATATATAAATTTTCACTCTAATAAAATTGCTTTAATTGAATTACACGTAATCAATTTTTCAAATTGATTATTTCTAATATATATTATTCTATTTTTCTTATGAATGTATCTATAATTTATTGGTTGCTATGAACAATAAATATTAAATTCTATGTATTGGAATTAAATGAAAATAAAATCCAATTGATTTTTACATAACGACTATATTATTATATGAAATTTTATATTTATGTAAGTACTTTTGTGACTTACGTCTGTTAAAAATATTAAAGGATTTTTAATAAATAATTAAAAATCATCTGCTACAGATTCCACGAGAATGCAAATAAATGGCTGTTAAATATTTTAAATTAAACAAGAAAAATGAACATTGTGAAATGTTTACTTTTTAAGTAACAAACTTTTATATCTATAAAATATTGAAAACGTTATATATCATTATAATATTGAGGAGTACGGAACAGGACGTAATAAATGGTCTTTGTTTGATATCAAAACTATAAAACCTTATTAATGGTTTAACAATCACGTAGTATGATACAAACGATTACCAGTTAGTCGCGAATCGTATGACAGGTTAAACGCACGCATGCGATGGAGTGTAACGCGCGGTGATGCGATCCTCAAGCGATTGTTCCACCGGTGCATCGTCGTCGGCTTCTTATGCTTCAGGGACAATATCTGGGGACCTTGAAGAAAAGATAGCAGTTGTACCTGGCATGACTCTCAGCCCTCATGTGTACGAGTCGCCTGATTCCTTACTGTCGTTCGGTATAAACGAAATCGCGGACGTCACCACCTAATCTTCATCGAGCGGACGGATGGATAGAGGACTTTAGAGAAAAAATTAATTTGATAAAAATTAATTTAATACATACACATATAAATATATATATATATATATATATATATATATATATATGGAATGAATTTATTACAAAAAAATTTTTTAAATTAAAAGAAATTATTTACATCTTATTTTCAAGCTGCTACGATGATATTACACCAATAGAAAACTAATAGCTAAAAAAGAGAATTCGAATTAAAGTTATATTGACAACATTAGTCATAAAATATTACTTAACGGTAATTATGTATTACCTTAAATTAATTTATTTGCTATGAAACTACAAACAATCAGTGTACATAAAGTACTTATTGAATATAAAATAGTCGTGGTAATCGATATGACACAGTTGTAGCAGATTAAAATACTTTATAAATCAATTCATCATAATTAAAGATCTACTTGATGTATGATAAATTTTATTGACATTATTTTAAATAAATAAATAAATATTGTATATATATATATATATATATATATATATATATATATATATATATATATATGGGGTTATCAATCATTCGTATTCTCAAAATATTGTAGAAATTATATTTATTCCCTAAATATTTATGAAATACATTAATATATTGAAAAACTAGTATAAACTCTCCAACAGCAATTCATTCTTATTTATATTAAGAATGCACATTAAATAATTTGTAAGCAAACGAGGTAAAGAATACTTTGACATGAATTTTCATAATGAAATACATCAAAGAAACATTAGATTATATTGAATTTGCAGTTAACTAACGTCATTCATATTTTAACGCTTAAATTATTTCTTAAATGAATCTTTCGCCTTTGCAGTAAACTTTTTATTTTCTTCTGTATCCAGTAAACTAGCATCAACCTTGTGCAATCAGAGCCATAGCGCTGGACTGAATATTGCTGGTTACACGTTTGAGTTGGCAAAGGTATTTTATTTGTTCATTGACTTTTATTATTAAAAATTTTATATATGTGGGTATGTAAGAGTAGATTCTACGCGTAGTGCAAGTAATATTGAACTCCGTTCTAAAGAAACTCAGAGGGACTTAATCACTCTCTTACTTTTCAAAGAGTCGCATTCCAGAGTAAAATTTCATTAATATATTAAGGTAGAATAACAGTTTTATTTATTACAGATTAATATATTACTTGAATAATTTTTTTGGATAACCTAAAAAAGTAAAAAAGTCAAATATCGTCATTACCATGAATTCAAGTTTCAAATAATAATGAAAAGCAATTAGTTAATAATGAAACAACATGCGAAATAAAAGACTGACGTGAGAGGATGTAGGTTAGCTCTTTTATCATTTATTAATGATAAACTGTTTATTATATAAATTAAATATTACATACTCTAATTGTATTTCCTACAATACATATTTTAACAATTGCAGCAGTTTACAAAAATCTATTTTACGTAGTTTTATCCTATTTATTCCAATATTATATTATAGTGTAAATAAATAAAATGAACTACCGTTGATATGAGGAAACTTTCCTAATTCTTCTTGAACTGTGCAATAAGAAATAATAAATATGTATTGAAAGTATATATACACACTTAAATACATGTTATAAAATAGGTATAAAAATAATGATTGAATTAAGTCAAAAAATAAAATAAAATAAAAAGCCTCCTTCCGAAAAAGGATTAATTCGTAATATACGACAAGGGTTAAGTCGTTGTAGCAATTGTGATTAAAAACTGGTTGGCTTTACTCTATTTATAAATATATAAAATGATTTATCTTTATACATTTCTATTTATATATAAAATAGTAAATTGGAAAATTTAAAGATTAAAATTCAAAGTCTTCATCATAATTTGAAAAGGAATCTTTGTGCAAAACTAATGAATAAAGTTTTAAATAAGATAACACTCAAGAGATTTATGTTTAGTCAATACTTCATTTATTAATAATTTATTGCATTTTGAATATATATTAAAATGCAAATTTGATATAACATTGTATTTTTATCATTGAGCACAACCCTAATTAGTGTGTGCAATTAATTGTCGAAATATTAATCTAACACTAGCTAAAACTCGCAAGAATTCAATATAAGTTTTCTTAAAAAATCTCAAGAAAACAAGCACAAATACGTGATACGAATTCAAATACAAATATAAAAATCCTATAAATCTATATTGTACAACAAAATCTTGGTATACGCACGAACAATTTTCTATTAATAAAAGCTTAAGTTAATTTATATAGTATATGAAGTAGATAAAACGTTTTGAAGAAAATTGGCTTATAGGAAATATATAAATAACAATTAATAGAAATTAAAAAGAAGCATAGCGATTTAATTGTTTGGTTCGAATTCTATCTTCAATTGAAAAAGTCGAAGACAATTTTCTTTTATGAAAAATCTTTATACATTATGAATATGGTTTATATTATTTCTTATTTAAGATTCAACATCTACTAATTCAAAATAAACCATGAAAGTTTCTACAGATTATTTTATTATTTAAAAGAAAAACTATTTTTACCATTTAATATTAAATTGTTATTTTCTAAAATTAAATGTATTTAAGGTTCAATAATTTAATAATTACAACACCATTACAATTAGATTTTTTTTAATAAAAGCTTGGCTCTGAAATTCTTTACACTTTCTGAAATATGTAACCAATGAAAAAAGTAGGCGTGGCGTGGCGTGGCGTCTAAATGATTAATTTTTCTTTGATTTTTATAACTAGTTTCCAACGAATTTTTAAAAATGTCAAAAGATTAAGATTATGAACTTTTTAAATATTTATTATTAATTAATATTTAAATATAAGTCTCCTACTTACAAGTAACATGGTTTAAAATTAATAACCTAGATACAAAAAATTTTACATTATGAATTTTTTGCAAACACAACTTGTTTTTTATAATTTATTTTTAGTTATCATTTTTTTAAGTGAATTGATACAAGTATCGTCTTTACAATGCAAAGGAGAACATAATGAGAATGTAGATTGGTAATTTATGTAGTCTTTATTTAAACTCTTTTTATAGAATGTAATAATTAAAATATTATAAACAATTTATTCCTGTAGGTTTGTTTTATATAAACTTCCAAAAATACCCGATAGCAAAAATTTATTAATAAAAGAAGGAGTGGCTTATTTATACATGGACAACAATGGTTTTCGAAATGGATGGACGTTATCAACAAATAATATTAGTTCAAAAAATTCAATTCCTGCCTATACTCTTGCTCCATTTTATGATGTATAGAAAACTAATGTATTTAGTAATAATGTAGCAAAATTAATCTATTTAATAGTATTTAGTATAATACCTTGTTTATAATTTTTTAGAAAAATGCTAAGAATTTATTATGGCTATTGTACAATGATCAACCCCCTAACGAAGCTCCAAAAATAAATTATGGGCATACAAAAGGAGCAGTTATTGCAAATGAAAATAATGGATTTTGGCTAATACATAGTGTACCTAATTTTCCATCTGAACCACATAATGGCCAAAAACTTAATAGTCCAAAAGTTA
Source organism: Wiebesia pumilae (assembly GCA_018907045.1). NCBI lineage: Eukaryota > Metazoa > Arthropoda > Insecta > Hymenoptera > Agaonidae > Wiebesia > Wiebesia pumilae. The sequence continues at coordinate 6,447,071 of JACCHZ010000192.1, forward strand.
AAAAAGATTTTAATAAGACTGAAAATTTACATATTAAAAATTTAATTGGTGAATATGCGTATCCTTCATCAGGAAAAATTAACGGGCAAAGTTTTCTATGTATATCAATAAATGAGACAAATTTGAATATTATTGGAAAACAATTAATTTATAATGAAATACTTGTTTTTAAGAAAAATGTACCAGTTTATGCATCACAGAAATATGAAGTTCTTGTTGAAGCTATAAACAAAGTTCATATAAAAAATTTACCTTATAATAACAAAGTCAGCATTTATTCCAATGAAGGAGAAGAATTTATTTCATTTGCTAAGAGTAGTAAATGGCAAAGAGGTATATAAATAAAAATGAACTGCAATAATATTTACATGTTTTATGAAATACACATTCATTTCTGAATTTCTAAGATTTGTATGATGATTTTGTGGCACCACAACTGGATACTGATTTATATACAGAAACTTGGCTCAATGGTCGTGATAGATTACCTTCCGATTGTCATAAATCCAGGTAATGTAAGTTACATGATAATAATAACAATATTTATGTGAAAATTTTTGTGAGCAAATTAAACAAACTTTATTTTATTATAGAGTCATGAATATTGAATCAATTTCTCTAGCGATAGCTGAAGTTCATTTTAAAAGTAGTCATGATCATTCTAAATGGGCTATATCTATTGATGGCAACACAAATTCATGGGTTTGTGTGGGAGATATTAATCGAGCTGTAAGTATATTTTTGCTATGTGCATACTTAATTAAAGTATATAATATAACATTAAATATTTTTACAGCACACACAATTTGAGAGGGGTGGAGGAACCGTTTGTTTGAATTTACCTGAATTATGGACAAATTATAAGGACTCTGTTTATGGTGTTGAACCTTGTCCAAAAAGCAACCTTAAAAAGTTCTTTAATTTAATGCTTTATTGGTTTAGTTAATTATATATTTTCTAATATATGTTAAATCTAAATTTAGGTTTTCTATCTACATATTTGCATTTATTTATAATTATTACAAATTTATATAATATTTCATAAGTTAGTTTAAAATAATAAAATAAGTGTAAGGAACTGTTATTTAATTAAATACTGTGTTTATACACTGTAACTTTTTACATGTTCCATAATTTACATATCGAGAAAATTTTATGGTAAAATTTTAGATATTGTTAATTTTGAATAGAATATAAAAAATTAATTTGAATGTGCAAATGATTGAAAGTATTATGCATTTTTAAATACACACACGCGCGCTCATATTTTTTATAAGTAGCTGTAAAAAATTAAGTTGCAAATAATAAATAATTACTGCGATTTAACATGTATATAATGAATTTTTATACTAATAGATATAATCCCAATAAAAATGTAATAATATCAATTGTTAATAATAGACTGAAACTATCCATCAATAATTAATATATAAATTGTAAATTAAAGGACAATCAGTTCTATTTGTATAATAGAACACTCAGACACCAATTAAAAACAATGGTTTTAAAATAAATTTAATTAAATAAATGAATATTTTTACACTTATTATTTAAATTTTGAATTGCCTAATTATTTATCCTGGAATTGTTAGAAAGATTACTACTATGTTACTTTATTATGTATTGGCTACAGAATTTTAAGTACTTTGAATTTTTTAATAGCTGTACCAATGTTTACAGATATTATAAAATTATATTTAAAAACAGTTTTTATTATTAACATAATATTTTTATATTATGGTTTCTAACTGATTATTGATATTAATTTAGTTTTATATGTAAATAACCAACAAAATAATGTAAAATCTATTTAATCAATATTTAAAAGAAGATCGTTTCATAGTTTCTTTTTTGTAGCGGTAATAAGGAAAAATATATATCAGATAATATAAGTAACATAAAAAAATGTTAAGAGCATGCTAATTTTTTGTAAAATTTTAGTATTTCGAGTGAATTAAATGCAATCTATGAGTAGCAATACATTAGCTCAAACATAAAATTGCGCGCGCGCGTGATGCGTTATGTCGCGCGTATTACTCTGCTTGCAGTCGGTAATGTAGTCCTCTTGTGTAATGCCCAATCCTTGTTTTTTTATAAGTATATATATATTCTAGTTACATAGTAGTGCGATTCTGCACTCTGCAGACTGCAGAGCAGCAGCTAAGATTCAGAATGCGGAAATTCAACATGGCGTACGTCCAGTTCTTAAACGAATTGTTGAGGGTATCTAAATATTATAAGTTTGATTATAAATGTATTTAATAATGTCAATATGATAAAAACTTCAATTGAGAATCAAGACACATTTTCAAACAGAAATAAAGTATAAAAATATGGTGTGGACTTAACTTGCAGGTACGTACAAGCGATTGTCACGAGACTAATAAGATTGCCTGTGTATGTGTGTTATGATACACAGCATTCTTTTTGCTCCTTTTGCCCGCTTCACCATCGGATGTTGCCGTAGCTTGTTTGCTCAAATTTTCGATATTAAATATAAGCCGAACTTAATTTACTTTTTGAATTTACTTGTAATGCAGTTGTCAAAGTCAATAAAAAGTACGTCTCTGAGTAGGATAATGAATTATTTACAATTCACATAACCCTTGACACAATTAATGAAGCCATAACTCGAAAGAATAAATTTGTTTAATCAACAATGGTTTTCTTTTAGCAATATATGATGTTATGTACATTTATTAATATGTAGTACTAACTGCTTAACATATTTTATTTATTTCAAAACGTAAATTATATCGATATTCTTATTCTTATCATTCTTATATCGTTATTCTTATTCTTTATCATTATTTATTATGAATAAACAATATTAATTTTGAATACAAAATAAATTTACGATTTGATTGATTATTCATTTTATTAAATGTTTTAATTGATAATAAGTTTTATATAAATAAATAGTATTTTCTTTTTTATTTAATAAAGTATCATATTGTTTTTAAGACTTTTATTTTAAATAAATGCCTTAAGATGAATTGATACTTTTTGGTAATTGAATATTTAAATACCTAAAATAATCATAGCATGTTTTAAAAATTGATAAAAAATTACTATTAAAAAATTCATAATTTTATTGGAACTAGTTGATCTTTATAACTAGTTGTAAAGATATAAACTTAATTATTAGTATATTTTTCTTTACATTTTTTTATCGATAATTTAATTTTAATTTAATTTTAATTTCAATTTTAAAGGAAACAGCTTGAGTTTATGAAATAAAGTAAATTATTTTATTTTACTTTGCAGCTTTTAACTATTTAAAGATTCAACAAAAGATCAACTAACAGAAAGATAATTATGTCTGTTTGTTACTTAAAAAAGTTATTATTGCCTTACTCTTGCCTGTTAAGTCGTTGACTGATAACAATAAATGCAAAATGAGCGGAGCAGATGGTGGAACTGAAATCATTGGTAATGGCTGGCAGGAGTGTGCCAGTTGGCTTATAAGATGTGGAGCATTACGAGCTGATCATAAAGCCAACTGGCCAACAGCTACAGCTGTAGATCTTGCGTATATTTTGAGAGATGGAGTTCTCCTTTGTAATCTTTTAAATACAATCGAGACAGGATGTATAGATAGCAAAGATGTGAATCAAAAGCCTCAAATGGCTCAGTTTTTATGTTTACGCAATATAAATGCATTTTTATCTGCTTGCACAAGTGTATTTGGTTTATCTGAAGCTGATCTTTTTGAGCCATCAATGCTTTTTGATCTTTCAAATTTTCATAAAGTTCTATGTACAATATCTGTATTATCAAATTCTGTCTCTTTTAGTAACAAAGGTATAGAGTAAGTATAAATATTTATAATGCATATTTTATTTTCTTACTGTTTTATTTTATTATAAGTTATGATTCTCTTACAGGGGTTTCACTATAAAAAGAGGACGATCTCAAGAGGATATTTATAAATATTTACAAAGTGCTGGAGTAGGGTAAGTTCCTTGATTTTTTATATTATTAGAGGTATTACTTTAAAGGACATTCTTTCCATCTGGTTTTATTTTTATTTGGTGAAACTTATAACTAAATTTATTTTTCACTTTACCAGCTACATAATAATTATTTAGTATATAATAATATAAATAATGTAGTTGAGTAAAATGTGTCCTTTAATGACTCTTCATATTAAAATAAAAGAAATACATTCTTATCAATGACAGACAAATGAAATATCAAATGTCTGGTAACTTTTATGAATTTAGCCCCATGGCACCAGTGATAGCATTTACGATTAAACCTAGGGTCATGGACCTAGGTGAATCGAAAGTTTATCACGAGTTACTCTGCTTTTCGCAGACAACTCCTCGACGCAACTGGTCTACTTGCTCAAAAGAGGAGGTACGCGTTAAAAATCACTCCTTGTATTGTTTACGTGTTGCTGCTGGTTTATTAAGTATTTTAGGTACAACAGTTACATAAGATGTAGAAATTAATAAAATATTAATAGATATTTGTAATTCTATGTTACTTTCAAAAGTTTTTTTATTATTGACAAAAAAGGCAAAGCTTTTTTAATGTCAAAAGGGCTGTTTTTGTAGTTCAATTTAAGATTTGTTTTAATTTTAGGATTCCTTACATGATTCAGCAGCACAGATAAAAGAATAGCATAAATATTAACATTTATGTATTATTTAGAAAATTAATTTAATTTAATAAAACATGAATTTTTATAAATTAACATCAACATAACAATTTTTAGTGCAAATTTTTTTTATCTATGCTAATGAAATTTCTTGTGCATGATAAATTCAGAATTTTTAATTTGTAATGAAAAATAAGATCAATTTGACATGGATCAGACGTAATATCTTTCCTCGTTTCAAAGATTTCTTACTTATTCGAAGACGCCATGTACAATTGGCAACTTGTTGAAACAACTTTCAAATTATGAAGTAAATATTTGAAGAAAGTCTTGATTATTTTCATAATTGAAAAATAGAAAAACAGTGAAAGATGTCCATGTCTGCATCAACAGTTCATATATATAAAGCATATGTATTTGTAATACATAACACGAAGCCAAGAACGATCGACTTACAGATCAATCGACCAAGCAAAGTTGTGTTATACATATTTTTGTTTCTCGCTTGTTGCCATGCACTTCGAATACGTACACGTACGCGAACACGTAGTAAAAATTCCTATTTTTAACAAATGAAAAACATGATCACAGGTAATTCATTGAATCTTGTATCTTTTAGAAAATTACTAACAACAGAATGTATCTTCACTTAATTACCGAAGATAGGAATTTTTAATTTATTATATGTCATAAATATACGGGAATTTCATTTTCGTCGATTATTTTCTTTTCTTTTGAGTTATTATTGATTATTTTCGGCAAGCTACTATTACTATTAGTTTGGTGCGGTGGTTTTACGCATAGTTACGCTGCATGGCTATTCATGTTTATGTGCATCTAAAGGCGAGAGGACGAGAGTCGCCGTAGACGATTTAGGAGACGCGAAGGCGGTGCTACACCTGATGATGGACACACTGACGATATTGGTAGCAACGATCCAGTTGTTGAGGAGGATGGTTATGGGGCCTTCTGCAGTCAGGCCCGTAGCGAAGAAATCTACCAGGATCTTTGTAGCTTACATCTGCCACCTCCTTCATCAACTTCGCAGGTTGTTTTTATGTTTTGTTTTTCATTTACTTTTCACAAATTCTGTTTTTTGCATATGTTTTAAATAAGCTTAAAAAGTTAATTGAAGCTATTACTCGGTTTATCAATTTGCTTTTTCACAAAAATTGTTCTGAAAAAAAAAACCAGGATGTTGATACAGCTGATTTTTCGACTACATTTTTTACGATTTCTCTGTTAATAATTCCAAAATAATTCATTTTTGTAATCATCCATTAAGTTTTTTAATGTTACTCATCCTAATGTTATAACTTAAACAAATAGTCATTAATGATTTTAATCGTTTGAATGACAATTTTGAATTACACAAATGTAATTATACAGTGCTCTCAAAAGTGTGAATTTTAAAGTGAAAACACACTTCATACATTGAAAAAATAGTCATTTACATTTAGTACATATGCGTTTTGTATAAATTAACATGATACCGACTTTTTAATAATTTAATATCGTGCTAATTGTTTTCTGCATATTTGAAGAAATAATTTGAATGAAAATGAAACGACACGATTGTATCATCAAATATCTTTTATCTTTATTATCACTGCACCATTTAATTATCGTCATGTTATACGTCGTTTATGCATACATTTTGTTAAATAATTTAAAAAGGATTATAAATTTCAGAATAAGAAATTGACATATTGGCAAAAATCAGAATACTTTCAACATCCTGCTTAGTCGCATGTCAAAAGTAACATATTTTTGGATAACGTAATGCTCAACAAGCTTACGATAAGTCCATAGCAGCAGAGACCTAGATCCTACTCTCCGAATATTCTATTTTAAAATATTCGCTTATTTTTGCAACTTTGGGAATCATTAACAGGGAGAAGCTTCGGCGGCGGCAACCGGAGGCGAAAAGCGTGACTACGTGGTGCAAGAGCTCGTTGAAACGGAACGCAACTATTCCGAGGTGCTAAACAGTCTCCTGAAACATTTCGCAAGACCACTGTCAACTCACTTGCGATCTGAGGATTCGACGCGTATATTTTTTGGCATTAAGGATTTAGCCGAAATCCATGCCGGATTTCATAGTCAACTGCGCAAAGCAAGAGACGGTGCTGCTCTTGGCCAAGTGTTCTTAGACTGGCGAGAAAAGTTTCTTATTTACGGAGATTATTGCGCAAATCTTACTACCGCACAAAATACCCTTCATGAAGTTTGTACAAACAATGACGCGATAAATCAAGAAGTCATAGTAAGTACCGAGGACAAAATATTCGCAATTGTATTCACTATTAGGAAATTGAAACTTGATTCGAAATTTTAATTAATTTAAATTGTATTGATTATAACATTTGTCATCATTTGTAGAGGTGCCAACAGGAAGCCAATAATGGAAAATTTAAATTACGCGACATTTTATCCGTACCAATGCAAAGGGTGCTAAAGTATCACTTACTGCTTGACAAACTAGTGGAAGAGACGCCACGAGAATGGGTTGAAGATAGACGCCAACTAACGCAAGCTCGTGAAGTTATGGTGGATGTAGCTCAATATATTAATGAAGTTAAACGTGATTCCGATACGCTTGATATTATTAAAGATTTTCAACGTTCCATAGTAGACTGGGAGAGATCGGAAGATATTCAGTTAAAAGATTATGGAAGACTTTTAAAAGATGGAGAACTTAAGGTATTGGGTCAAATATGTCAGATCAGAAAAAATATTCAGTACATTCGAAAATACATAAATTTTTATTTTCATATTAATTTTAAATCTCAATACTATTTTATAAAATTTTGGTGATTTACGAAAAGTCACAAAGATAAAATATTATTCTATTATTTGATACAAATTAATATTGCTTTTGGAAGCTTCGGATTAAGATCGTTAACATATAATTATTTGTATGTGTTATGATTATTTTCTATTTAATTTTTTAAATAAAAGTATTCTTTTCTCAATATATTACTAAATATGTATTTAGATATTGAATTACTAAATATGTATTTAGATATTGTATTACTGAATATGTATTTAGATATGTACAAAATTCGATGATTTCTGTTCATATTGGTAATCATTTATTATGTTTAAAAATAATAATATTAAATGAGTTATTTTTCAGGTTAAAGCTCACGGGGATCAACGAATAAAGGCGCGATATGCTTTCATCTTCGAGCAGGTTGTTTTGGTGTGTAAGGCCGGCAGAGGAGATCAATATTGTTACCGAGAGACTATAAGACTAGATGAGTATCGCGTCGAGGATCACACGAGTAGACGAACGCTTGGACGAGATTCACGCTGGTCATATCAATGGTTACTTGTACACAATAAAGGTTATAAAGCTTATACATTGTATGCGCGAACCGAAGAGCACAAACAGCTGTGGATTAAATCCTTGCAAGATGCCATAGATAACATTTCACCGGCTGCCTGTCGTAACACAAATCATAAATTTAAGCTTACAACGTTTGATAATGCGCGCAGCTGTGAACGGTGTGGAAAATTCCTAAAAGGAAGAATTTTTCAAGTAAGTTTTTTCATTATTACCTTTTGTTTATAGAAATGATAATAATTTGCACATTCATTGATTGATAGTAAATAAATTTATTGGAATGTTGATACTTTACACTTTCATATCGTAATTACTACTTCATATAATTATTTTAATATCGTTATTGAAAAACTAAGAAGAGCCGAATATCGTGACAGGAAAAGTCAAGCGCATGGACAAGATTCATACCGACTTATCGGAGTTTTAATTTGCTTTTACAAGTAATGATAAAATATTATTAATTAATTAAATTTCATTATATTCTTAGAATTCTTTTAATATTTAAAATATTGTAACTATTTCAATTGTGTGTATTTATATTCATTCAATTTTATTTGCGTTTGAAAAAAACTGATTCATATATTTGTAGTAACATCGATTATTCAGAATAAGATTCAATTAATATTTGTCAAAATTATGTATCGCTTAATTTGTATGTATAGAATGATATTGTAAATTATTAAAAATGAGATTTTAACACAATTTCTCAATTTCTTATTTTGCTCTCAATTATTCGTAGGGATACAGATGCGAAGTCTGTCGGTTATCAGTGCACAAGCAGTGTATCACGTACTCCGGACGTTGTATGCCCGTTCCACCTCCCCCACCGCCGCCACCGCCGCCGCCACCGCTGCCGTTTGAACGTGAATTATTTGCTAAGCTCTGGTATGTAGGTGAAATGGGCCGAGATGCAGCTGCGCATAAGTTGGAACCGCGCGAGAATGGGACTTACATGGTTCGACTTCGTCCATCATCTGGACAACCTCGGCTTAAGCATGAAACAAATTATGCTTTAAGTATAAAGTAAGGAATTAATCAATATTTTGTATTTCAAAAAAGGGGATATTTTTAGAAATTTTTATTTTAAAAAATTTAAAGAAAATTCGTTATGTATAATTTTTCAGAATCACATAACTAATATTTATATTTACAATTTACTTGTAACATGATAACGTTTAAGAAATATTGTTTACAGGAGAATATTACGACTCTAGGTATAATTGTTTTATAATTTTTTATCACTTATTCTAAGACATTCTTATGTAATGACTATAATATAAATTGCCTAATCAAAATGTTGTATTGAAATAACAAAATATTTTAAACGTTATTAATACCTTCTGCGACATTTATTATATTAATTTAGAGTATATATTATAAAATAAAAACAATTTTTCAATTTACAGGGATGACGGTGTTGCAAAACACATTAGAATATTTAAACGCGAAGTTGATGGAGCCGATCTTTACTATCTAAGCGAATCTCGTTTTTTTAAGAGTGTAATTGAACTGATCGAGTACTACAAGTGCGTATCTTTATCTGAAAACTTTGAAAAATTAGACCAGTGTCTTCTCTGGCCATTTAGGCGTGTTTTGGTCAAAGCTCTATTTGATTTTCGAGGAGATGAACGTAATCAACTCAGTCTGCGCAAGGGTTGTCGTGTAGTCGTTTTGAGCAAAGAAGGTGATGCCAAAGGATGGTGGAAGGGAAAAATCGGCGACCAAGTCGGATTTTTCCCTAAAGAATATGTGGAAGAGGAATGATAGTCCCTAAGCACAATCAATTATGCATTATCAATATGTGTAGGTATTAAATACAGAAATATAAATGCGCCGTACTTGAGATACTATTAACTATTAACTGGTTAATAGTTAAAAGTACTACTATTAGTTAGTAGCTACTATTAACTATTGTTTTTTCAACATCTGTGGTTTTTCACACATAGAATTCTTTAATAAATTCAAGCATAGATACATAAATAACATAGGCTCCCTCAAAATAAACTGAAGTGTTTGAATAGGGATAAAAATTTAAAGAATTAATAAAATATGCATGTATTTCTATAAACATGTAATGTTTATGGATTTTGTTAATCTATGCTCGAATGTGATTCGTCTAATGTTCAAATACGTCCGCCTCCAATACATAAATATGTAAATAATATCTAAAATTTAAAAACATGTTACGAAATATTACTATAATTGTTTAATACTTACTTTATTTTCATTAGTTTCCTATTATTTATATAAAAATGAGTATAACGACGTATTCAGTTTGATGAAATTATGATTTCTTGACATAAATAGAAAGTCATTTTTAATTTTAATAGTTGATACTAAGTAAACTGAATTTTCTAATATTATAAATTTCTTTTTAATTATAATGCAAGGGTTTTAAATGCGAAAATATAATTATTTTTTTATTATATTTGCGGTTAGAGTAAGAATCTATATGTAATAATATATATGCCAAAAATTGCTTGCCAATCAAATTTTGTTTTAAAACAATGTATATGGCGAAATTTTTTTACAGTACCAAAAATTTAATTATTGTAAATGTATTGTTATTTGGTCTTACATAATTGTAATGAATTTATTATTTATTTTTAAAAAAATGGTGAAAAATTAATATTTCTTGTTTGTGTAAGTATGAATTAGTATCACTAAATTCAATTTAAAAAATGTTAACTGCAATTGTAAATAATGTTTGTAAAAACATAAGTAAAACATAAGAAATTTGTGTTTTATGGTAAAAATCACCAATTAACTTTTTTCAACCTACAAAAAAATTTCTCACAAATGGTCATAAAGTATTACAAAATAATGTAAATTTATAATTTTCCTTTCAGTTTTATCTTTTTAACTGTCAGATAATTTATTTATATTCTTTTTGCATTTTAAAAAGAATTATAAAAAAAAGAGTAATTATTAAGAATATCAATATCCTCTTTCCTTAAACAATAATTTATACCGAATTTAGTGTTAAATATTTTATATATGTCGCTATTATTTACATTATAGATATTTTTATTAATATATTACGTCTTTTACATTTTAGTCATTTTTAAATAATATATTGACATGGATTAAAGAACACCATGATCAATACTGATTTTCAATTCGATTTCTTCACTTTAACTGAACTGGTGAGAGCTAAATAGAAAATGAGAGGAGGAATATTTATGAGAATTGTATAATGTTCTTCGTCAGTAATCCAGAGTATAAATTATATACATACACTTAATGAAAGATGTTTGAATGAGATAAGAGTATATGTAAATGTAATTTTGTTAAGCATACGCGTATTTTAATAATCGCACCGATATTTTTATTGTTAAAAAAAGAGAAACTTTACTATTTTTAACTTCTGGAAATTGTTCTCCAATTGTGCCAATTAAAGATTTGAAAATATATTTAAACAATTATACAGTTTTCTTCTTTTATCAGTTTTACCTTCTTTTATCAGTTTTACCTTCTTATAACATTAATATTCTCATATTTATCTTTAAAAAAAAGTTATTTCAATTTTTAAATGTGAAATATCTTAATTTGGCTTATATAATTATATTGTTAATTACAAGTAAGCATTTACACCATTAACTTTCTTGTTTATTTGAAAACATTAAGTAGTGTATCTAATTTTAAATTTATTAATTTTTATTATTTTTTACATACGAAGATACTAGTATTTAATGTTATACACACATTGACTACTTAATGAGCATATACTATCATTCGGATATGCACATGGATGTAAGGTATTGTCTGTACTATAGTATCTGTTTCTGATTTCCTAATTATTTTAACGCCGTTATTTCTCGTTGGGTGTGGTTACCGGTTGTAGATTTCATGTACTAGCACAGTGCTGCCATTTTGTTACAGATAAAAAATTAAACGTACCTGAGATGTGACGATGAGTATAGCAGGTTAGTAGTGTCCTTCCAGTACTTTCCAGTGCTGCGTGGTACACAAGTAAAGAATATAAAATAATAATTGTACTTTTTAAAAAATGGCTTCTAAAGATTCCACTGCAAGTACAACGAAATTTTTTACCCATGCCGAAGTTGCAGAAAACAATTCTAGAGATAAAATTTGGATTATCGTCCATTACAATGTTTATGATATCACACATTTCCTGTTAAAGGTACTTTACTCAGTGGTTTGTCCTTTAAAATTGTTTACTTCCAAACATAACCTATTCAATATTAATTTATTATTAATTTAAAAAAGAAAATTAATTCTTTTATGATTGATTAGCATCCTGGTGGTGAAGAAATACTTCTAGATAAAGGTGGACAAGATGCCACAGAATCATTTGAAGATGTTGGACACTCTACCGATGCAAGAAAGCTAATGGAACCATATAAAATAGGAGAAATTATTGAAGTTAGTATTTAAAATATTCAAACATCTTTCTTTTATAAAGAATAACTTTTCTTTAATACCTTCTTTACTATCGTAATGAAAAGGAGGAAAGAAAACAAGTAAACAGTAAAAGGTCACCAGATACATCTACTGATGCCAGAAATGATGACTACAGGTACTTATAAAGAGCTTTGTTTTATGTTTAAATTTGACTCTTTTATACTTTTAAAAGATTTAATTAGAACTATTACTTGGAATTTGAAAAGATCTTTTTAATAAATTATTATAAATTTTCTAAACTGTTTAAGTTTATATTTGTAATAAAATAGAAGTCATAGATTTTTTATTTACTTTATTTTGAAATAAATTTAAATTATGTTAGTTCCTGTGTGGTGATATAATAATTGAAAATTGTAGTGTCTCTTGGAGTTCCTGGGTGATCCCGATTGGATTGGGAATACTTGCAACACTTGTTTACCGCTACTTAATCAACACACATTAACAAGAAGAATTTGCTTCAGAATTCAATTTCACTATTGTTAATGTTATGTAACAGTATTGTTACAAAATATGTATAACAATGTCTGAATTTCAAATGGACATCTGTACTGAATAGAATTATGTTTTGGAAACATTATCAATATTATACAGCAGCAGCTGCAAAAGAATATGTTTAATGGACATTTGAATTCTTAATATAGATAAATAATTTACAAAGCATAATAGTGCAATTTTTAATTAGCATATACTTATATAGTTTAGAGAAGAAATTAATTAAATATAATACAATTACAATTTATACAAATTATGATTGAATCGTTAGAGTATTGTAATACTCAAAAATAATTTTATGTGCTTTATAAATAAGATATTTCAGAAATATTGCAATAAATTTATTTAAGCATTTATGTTGAGATTAATATACATATACATTTTAAAAACTTAAATACATTTTTTAATTACTGTTAAATTAAGAATACAATTTTATTAAGACTAATAACATTTATTTTATAATTTTATCATTATCTAATCAGTAACAATATACTGATTACTGTTGTCAATGAGAAGTTTTTATAAGTTACAGTTATATAATTATTTTTTCCAAGATGATTAATAAATCATGGTAAAAAACTAATATAATGTACTTTTATAAATTTTAGTCCTTTCCTGTACTATTTAGTATGTTTAATATTTGTTTGGTACATGTATAATTTATCATATATATAATCTAATAATCATAGTACTCAGTATAAAGGGAACAACTGATTTAATTATAACTTAACCAGTTATTAAAAAAAAGTTTTGAATACTCATATTTGAACAATATGTAAGATTTACATAGTTATTTAAATAAATTGAAAATAATTAAAAGATAATTTTTCTTTAATAAATGGTAGAATTTAAATTTTTCAATTTATAAATTTCATTGTGTTAATATCAATATTGAAAAGTTTCAAATTATAAGAAATGCAGCACTATCAATTATGTTTTTTTTACAAAATTATAATTATATTAAATAATAAATAACAGAATTAAATCAAATAATTAATATGATTTAAATTGAAAAACAGTAATAAATAATTTATAAACATCTATTATTATATATATACATATTTAATACATATTTATTAAATATATTATTGATTTGAATTACATATTTGAGTAACTAGATATTTTTAATGTTTTATATTAAAGCTTTTTGCATTTAACTTTACAATTAAATAAGAAACTTGCAGATTTTAATTTTGTTTCGAATAAATAAGGGATATGTAAGACTGTATTTAATAATTATAATGAAAAATAGAATTCAAACAACCGTATCGATGTTAATGTATCGATTTTTCAAAAAATAGTATAAATTTATGTGTTGTATTTTATGAATGATTACAATAATTATAGTAATTTATACGTAAATTTCAAAGAATAATCTTTCAATGGAATAGATAACCGATGATTCATTATAGACGAATAACAATTTAAAATCACACGCAATTGTTTTATGTATCTCTTAAATTTTTCCGGTATTCAAAGGCAGTACTTTATATAATTAAAGCAATCAAGCTCATAAAAGTCATATTTACAGACCAGTTATTGCATCACGAATCAATTGTGGTACATTAAAAACTACAGAAATTTTATTTTTAATAAAACAACTATGAATTTGAGACGATTAACGTTCGACATGAACATGTTACAGTAATACTTCAATTGATTAAGAAAGATTATTCGATAAAAATAAATTGTTCATAAGTTATAGCTTTTAAATTAAAACTGTATTAAAATGATCGCACGTGTATAGAAATATAATATTAGTTGTTAAATTAATATTTTCATTAAAATAATTTTAAACAAAGATAGTTTAAGAATTCTTAATGATTACATATCTTTATTTATAAATCATGTACACCCTAAGAATTTAAATAATTACTTGAAATATTAAATACATTTTTAAAACATACAAAAGTATATAAAAATTAATGTGCAAATGCAAGGTAAATAAATAAACTGCAACAAGAATAAAAAAACTTATTACTACTGATTTACCTTAGATTTTAATTATATTGTATTAAAAAGAGTTAAAACAGTAAACATTTTTCCTGCTAGAAAAAGATCAATTTAACTATGCTTTCAAACACTAAATTAACACAGAACTCATGAAATATTAAATAAGAGTTGAGCGTTTGAAATTTTCAAGTTAAAAACATAAAATTTATAAATGAGTTAGAGAATTGGTAAAGGTAGAATATAATAAGAAAGGAACATTTATTTATTCCTAGAAATATGTTAATTATTTTAGTAATCGTTTCTTTGCTTGATACATTACAAAATCATATATTCACTTATCTCTGATAAAAAGCATCTGCAAATGTTTGATTTTTGAAAAAAATTTAAGCTGTTTTTACATTATTTTTCAGAAAAATTTTAATTAAAAGAACTCAATTTTTCTAATTGGTGAAAGAATTAAAGAGATTTAATATTCGCGAGGAAATAAGACCGATGAAACTATCTATGCTTGCGTATGCCTAATTCTTATTGGCTACAGTGTCAAACCATTTGTTTTAATTGAAAGTCCTTAGCAGTCTCAGAAAATTAATAGATTATATAGTATTGTATGATGGCCAAATGCCATATAAGATAAGTCCTTCTTTATTCAATGTTAAAATCGTCGGAATTATTAGTGTTGTAGACGCCGGCGTCGATTTAATTTTGCGGGCGAACTGTTGCCGCGTGTAAACTGCGCATAAACTTCTGTTCGATCTAAAGTAAGCGCAGACGCGAATGTGTGTGTGTGTGTGTGTGTGTGTGTGTGTGTGTGTGTGTGTGTGTGGGGGTGTTTGTGCATAAGCGCGCGTGCCCTTGCATTAAATGAAAAAAAATAATATAAAAATAAATGCGATGAACATTCGTCAATAACATTTCAACATACATCTCCAGTGTCTTATTATTTAGTAACCATGAATATTGCGTGTGTGATGTAAATTTTAGTACATATACGTATGCATATGTGAAACCAAAGTATAAATCTTATGAAAAATTAGGCAAAATAAATTCAGAGATAGAGAGAGAGAGAGATAGATAGATAGAGAGAGAGAGAGAGAGAGAGAGAGAAGAACCGTGAAAGAGCGGTGAGAACAGATAAATGTCAATATAAAAATAAAAAAGACGATTAGAATGTAAGAGTAGTAATGTCGTAAAAAACCAAGAATAATAAGTTCAAGTAAGAAAGCTGCAAATAACTAAAGGAGAAAGGTTGCAGATTGGTAGGGGTAGACGAAACGGAAAAAGCAGCGGTTCATGACGAAAAAAGCATGAGAGAGAGAGAGAGAGAGAGAGAGAGAGAGAGAGAAAAGATCGAGAGGGCGCTTAGAGTCGATGCATCACCGCGCGCTCCTACACGCCTTTCGAGATTTCGACTCAGTTTATCCTGAAGCGGATGACCTGCATGTTGGTGTACTGAGAGAAATTGAACATTAGCACTCCGAACTTCTTAAGACTGCGCACACGATGCTGCCCGCGCAGTAACTTCGAGGTCAAACAAAGTACGCACGTGGATAATCACGAGCTTGATTCGCTAGCCTCTCGTTGAGCTCAGGTACGAGTTCACGATCGAATCCGAGAATAATCACGCAAGAAAGCCTATAGGTGTACGTCGCTGCCTCCGATTAAGTGCTTAGGTATATAACCTCAGGTCTCAAGAGATCACTGACGGGTCCATCGAGTAGTAGTAGCACCAACAGTGTCGATAATCCAGGAAAAGGCTCAAGCAGCAAGTGCTCGTTACAGACAAGCCGTTAAAGTGTCATGAGAGGCAGTTTTACAACGATCCGCCCTTATCGTCGGCCCCTTCTAGAGTCATGCATGTCGCGCCCTTTGACCGAGGTAAGGATAGGCGATGAATCTCGTCTGACAAGTTCGTTAACGCGATCCTTTAGCTACACGAACTAAATATCTGCTGCTTTTGCATTTCCTTCTTCACATTGATATTTTACTTCTACGGCACTCTAGAGTATCAAGCTATTTATATTTGGCTGACCTCATTCGAATAAGACAAATACGAAACACATAATTGACTTTTAGAACGACCATTGGCTTTTATTATTAGTATTACTCGTTTTACTCAAATTAAAAAGCGAAGCGCTAGGATAACGGAACCGATATATCCGATGCTATGATGTTGCGTCATCCAAGTAGATTTAGCCGCCTTATGACAGACGTGTTATTCCTCGTACGTGTAGCGCTTTCTCACACTTTTCGAAAGAATTATTTCTCACACACTCTCTTTCTCTCAATTATTTCTCCTTATTTCCTTTAATTATTCGGCTATTGTGGCTTTATTTTTTGATACGCATTATTTATGCAATTCACGTGAATCATTCATGCTCGATACTTTGAATGGACCAAGAAGAGAAAATAAATAAGGAAACAATATTCTTGGCCAAGGATTGGCTATAATAGAAATTACTGGTTAAATTGCAACATGATTCTGCGTGATAAAACAATGCTTCGCGTATACATTATTTATTCGTTACTTTATGCATTTTTCGTACGCAAATAATATTTTTTAAACGACCTACTACGTAAGGTAAATTTCTTATGTATTTTTTTGAAAGTTAAAAATAAGGCTGACGAGCCTATTTATACAATATTTTTAAAGTTTTTTTTTCTCGTACCCTCTCTTATTGGCTTTATAATTGAAAAATATTTTCTTTTTCATCTCGGACGTGCTACCACTGCGAAAGTTACAGTCGGGATGTCAAATACATAAATCCGTGTCAGTAATGAATAAAATGCTCTTGATCGAACGCAATCTTGAGTTACTTGGTACCATATTACGGAGAACCCCGAAAGGGAATAGTCTATTATATCTGGTAACGAATGTAAAAGGGGTAGCGGCATGAGGCGTGGCTCTTGCCATTAACAACTATTATTCACGCGGCTGCTTATGGACAACGGTTAGCCGTCCGTACGTAACACAAATACAATAGAGTTGAGCTGAACGAACGAGAACTGCGAAAAGGATGAAACGTACGCAAGAGACGCGAAGATCGTAACTCATTGCTGCCTTCAGTAACAGCGGCGTTGATTCGGTCACGCTCGTGACCTTGGCTTACGTCCACGTTTTCCTAATACGCATCAAAGTAATTGCCAACTTCGATCGACCGCAAGACCGTTTTGCGTGTGTCGACGGTGCCGCCACCCGCGTGGAAGGGTAAAATGTGCGCGTGACAGTCGCGCGAAATGACGTAGAAGGTACTGCACGATCGCAAAAGCAAGTGGTCTAACGTGGGATAAACGAACGATTCGCTTCGGTGGTCAGTACAAGCAGTGATCTGATGGAGGGATCTGATGGCGTCTGATCTGTAGAGAGCTTGATCGATAGATCTTGCAAGGAAAGGACTAGGAGAGGATAAAAAGAGAGATGATATTCATGGTTGAATTTGTTTTCAGAGATAACAATTTCTTGCGTTACATTTCAAACGGTTTATAATCCTGTGAATGATAATACGATAGTCGGATGACTAATTAACAACTTTGGTAGTATATTTGAAACGTGATCCATGAATTGGATACTTGGTATGGCATCGTACTAACGTTCCTGATTACATAAAATTTTAAGAGTCACGAGACATGGTGCTTGAATTTACGAATTTGCAGTTCATTTTTTCTGTCATTTATATCATGTCATTGTGGTACTTCAATATTCTATATATTCAAATTATTATTTTTAAATAAGAAAATATTCACGGTTGTTATCCTGAATAAAAAAACGACATCAAAGTTGATAGAAGCTAGTTAGCGACTGAAGTTTATTAGTTAAAATATAATTTTATAAAATAAAAATTTGAGAATATTATTATACAGAATCAGTTGACGTATTAGATATTTCATAAATATCTATCAGCTGTAAAACGTGCATGTTTTGAAATATTCATTACTCTTTAGATTTTTTTTTGTAAAACAATTTATCTGAAATCTCTTAATTTGTATATTTTCGCTGAACTTTGTGCTTATAAAAAATATTGAGTTTTCTAATTAACCAGCCAAAGTAAGCTTCTTTATTAATTACATTTATTTGCAGTTTATGCGTATTTTAATCATTCCTTTTAATATACTTTATATTGCAATATTAAGAAAAAAATATTAAATAAAATGTATTACAAACTATTAATTATCACACAAAACGACAAAATAATGAGTTTCACAAAAATTCTACCCTTATATGCAACCCTTATTCAGGTTTGCAATTTTCAAAAAGTCATAAAAGATTGAATATTAATATTGCACAAAATTCTTTTTTAGAAAATCGTTCAACATAATAAAAAGCATTCAAAAAGAAAATTTTCGAAAAAAAATCGATGCTGAACATTGGCTTTATTGCATTTATATATCATGCATATTCACCCCTATGCATATGTCCACGTATCAGCGTGTAGAAACATAGCACAAAATTAGTTTTCACATTCCGGTGTCTCATTATATACCAGATGCACGTACAAAGTTTTATTTCGAAATTCCGCGCGGAACTTGAGTTTTTGTGCATTTACGTGCATATGCAGTCTTATACATATGGGTATAGGAGGACGTATATATTTGTTAATAACAATTCTCACAAAAACATTGCACAAAATGTCTTTTCACATTCCGACGTCTTTTTACATAACAAACAGACACACGAAGTTTCATTTCGAAAATCGGAGTAAAACTATGTGCTTGTTGCACTTGAATGTTTGTGCACTCTTATACACACGTGTATATGAGTTAGTAGCTTTTTTAATAACGCAATATATTATGTCATTTTAATGTTTGATTAAAATATGATAGAAATTTCTGTATAAAAAGCTTTTAAAAAATAATTTCTCAAGCAAAAAACATATATTTAGATGAATTAAAGCAGACCTGCTCTTCAATTATATAGTTTATGAAATTGCATTGAAAATACTTTATTTTTAATACCTCATGGATATCTGTCCATTAGTAAATATTATCTATTTTTAATAATTTAAAATATTCATTTACTACAATGAATTATTAATTAATTAAAAAAAATTAATTTTAAATGAAATTATATTTTGAAAATACGTATTTCTTAATTACTTGCCTACACACATCTGTAAGAAATTGTACATTTCTACTTATATAATTTATATGAATGTTATTCAGTTAACATTAATATTTAGAAATGATTAAACTCTACTGTTGCACGTTTATATGGTACATATTTATTTCCTTTTGAAAGAAACATGAGTCCAATTTGATAAATTAAAAATCTGTAAAAAGTTTTTTCAGCTTTTTTTTTAAAGAATTGAAGGAATGCAAATTAAATATAATTTTAAGCTAACTCATATAATTGTTTTCTTATGTAAAAGATTCATCTCTATACAATAAGTTTGATTATCAACAGAGAAAAATTGGTAATTTTAGTTTATAAAAAAAATTAAGTAAATAATAAATGTTTATAAATGTGTATAAATAAATATATTTTTACTTATAACAATATGTAGCAATATTTAAAAAATAGAGAAAATAATAAGATTGTTAAATAAATACAATTTTATGATATTTATTAGATGTCTTTAATTTATATAAAAATTTAGTATTTGAATTTTGTAAAATAAATGCTTTCTTAGTCTTTTTATAATTACAAAGATGAAATATACGGTTATCGTTAAAATTTTTATTCATATATATTTTAAGCTAATTGAAATATGTAAGAGAAAGGAACAGATTAAGAAGTGAAATATTGACTAATGTGATAAAAATTGCATAAACAAGGCCTTTACACAGAATTATGAAGTATAAATATATTTTTTATACAATGTATCTATACGTAGCGGAGTCAATGTGCAAAACCTTATTTTAACGTGCAATAGTCATGCGTACTAAATAGCAATAACATTAGGCTCATTTGAATTCGTGAGTTTATTTTCTAAGCAAAATATGACGTAATATTAACTGTATGTAAACAAGTAATTTCCGTCTTTAAAGTTATACATTTTCACGTACAATTGTTATCAAGAACTACATTCTTCAATCTACGTGTTTTTTCACCCTGTTATTATTTCGAATACCTTTAAAAAATTTAATTCAAAATAACGATGACGAATCCACGTACAAACTATCTAACGTATTATCAAAACGCATGAATAGTAATCCGAACTCATTATTCAAAATATAGTGTCGGGTTCAGTCGATAACGCTAGCTTAAGCAGGTAATGGTATATGTAATGACGCCTCGCTTTTGGTTAATATAACTTTATTACGCGCATTTTGTTAACGTATCTTATTTGCATAATAATGTATATATTTTCATTTCTTTATACATTCTGTTTACTTAATATTTGTGTTTCAAAGTAAAGATAAATGTACTTTTTCTGGAACGATACCCGATAGAATAAGTTTTCATAATTATAATATAAATTTTATAAATAAATCGCATGAAATTTTTACACTGTACTATCAATAGAATCACATTATTTGAAAACTGAAGTTGAAGATAGCAAAGAATGTAAAATAAAAAAGAACTTTCACTTATAATTAATGAAGTAAATTTACTGAAATGTGCTTTTGTACTAATACTAATTTAATGAAATTTTCAAACATAATTTTAAATTTTGCTTGGAAAAGATAAAGAATGAAAACGCCAAACTATTACAACAATATAAATACGTTCTTTGTGAAATGCATATTGTTTACATAACTTACTTTTCAGGTAAAAATAAAATAGATGTGTTCATTCTTGTTTAAACGTAATGCAAATGAGAAAAAAATTCCACAAATAATGTTAAAAAAGTAAGAATCTTCTTACAAAATATATATGATTACATAATCTAAAGTCAAGTAAGATTTTTTCGTGTTTTTCTTGAAATATACAAACATATTTTTCTAAATTTCTATATCTTTTTTTCTAATTGATTTTTCAAATATTTATCTTTACTTTTGTGTGAAGAAAACAGAAAAAGAAAAAACGAAATCTGTTCCTGAAAAACAAGATTTGTAAACAACATATTTTAAGAAAAAATCAATTGTTATTGACGTCAGTCTTTTTAATTGCGTGAATTTTTTAAATGTATTTAAATCTATCATTTATAGTGCGCGTAAATAAAAAAAGTTCTATTTTGCCTTTGAGATATTTACGATAATGAATTTTGTTTTAAACTGAAATATTTTAAATTAGCAAAGATGATTGTAATAAAAATAACCGCAAGGAAAAATGAAAAGTTATTTATTTATCGTTATTATTTAGTATTTACATGCTGCGGAGATATAAGCAGTATATCGAATATATCGTCTATAAAACGATTTCATGCAATTTTTCTAACTATTATTTGAATACGTTATTATTGAATATATTTTCATATGTCCTGCTTGTATAACACTCATTAATATTAATTGATTTTTCAATTAAAATCTTTGCGTAATCAACTTTCTACAGCACATAAATACATATTAAAAATATAATTTATAAATTAAAAATAGTTATATTTTACAAAAACGTATCATTTTTATAAGAAATCTAATAATTATGTTCGATAATTTTCAGTTGCGTTCAATTCAATTCAATTACGTTTAGTAACATTAAGTATCAATTATCATTTCAATTCAGTATCAGTTCAATTCAACCATGTTTAGTAACATTGAGTATCACTTTAATGCATAATTTCTGAATTTTTGAAAAATTTTCATTTCAGCCTCACATCATGGTGAACAATCAGGTTCACGAGGCAACTCATCGCATCAGCAGAAACCAATTACAGAAGAGCTCAGTGGGTCAACTTCAGGCCCACCAAGTTTGCGCATGCGCAATAACCTTTGGCACAAGGGCGAACCATTACAAAGCCCTGAACAGACTATCCATCAGCAGCAGCAACACCAGCAGCAGCAACGTCTGTCACCAGGGGATTTGGGGAATGACGAAGACCGGAGTGGAGGGAGTCGAGGGTTGGAGGGGCAGGACCCAGAGAAGGACGACCCTGTTCACCTCAAGAGACGGGTGGGACTCGTCAGTGGGGTGGCTCTAATCGTTGGTACCATGATTGGCTCAGGAATATTTGTATCGCCGTCCGGTCTCTTGGTAATTAACATTCCCTTTGTATATTTACACACGCACATATATGTGTATATATATATATATATATATATATATATATATATATATACGTAATCTTTCAGTTTTCACGTGAAAGAAACGTCTTCGCCTTCGATTATATTTTATTATAATTTTTATAGTTTTTTTATTAATGTGCTATGAATGCCAAGTAGTTAATAAAGATTCGTAAAAATCCATTATACAAAAAATTGTTTGTAATTTTTATAGTTAGGAAAATTAGTATCGAAGCTTTAAATAATTAACAAGAATAATTGCACTTTATTCCGGAATCAAACTATCAAACTATTGTTTTCATGAACTTGCAATATTATTGTGTTTAATTGATACTATTCTTAAATTTAAAAAGAATTAATATCCCAATAAAAAAAATTTTTTAAAAATAATCTCAAATGAAATATTTATATCAAATTTATAATTCAGTCATTTCCTAAAAAATTAATATCAATGTCAAAAGATATTTTTATCTGTTTAAATTTCTTTTATACAAATAGTATAAAATCTAATTTTGCACTTTTATTAAGAAGAAATATTAATTTAAATTTTAGCTTAAGATCAGTATGCTTAGCTATTTTACGTATTTATATACTTGGTTATAGATATAAATACTTACCAAAAGTGTTTGTTCAAAATATAAGTATTCCAGGAGACTCGTATTTATAATTATATATATCTAATAATATCTAATATTGTCTTACATTATTGTATTATACAAAAATTATTTCTGTATCACTGAATTTAAAAATGATTGAAAATAGCCGTTGGTTCTCAGGTCGACGTAATTGACTGGCCTAATTTAAAAATAAATATAAGTTGTAAGCTCTTGAAAGCTTTAAAAAAATGCGCATTTGGAAAATACAGATATATAATACAAAACTACTAAATTCAAATGTAACATAATAAATTCTTTTCATTGATTACTTTTAACGCAGAAATATTTAAATACATTAATAAATATTTATTACTGGAATATTAATCCAGTTTTCATGAGAGTTTCATATTATAATATTATATCATGTGATATATTCATAAGTCTGCGATCTTATGTAAAATGTTATCACGTAATGTAAACTTCAGCATTTCACATATAATTTAAAAGATTTAAATTGTTTTACCTATTATTTTCCTTTGATAATTAAAATATAGAATTCTCATAACATTATAATAATATTATTGTTATATAGAAAAACTGAACGCCTAGCATTTTAGTTTGATATAAACGAAAATTAATATGAATAATGTTTTCATTTAAAATGTTCTAGATGAATTCCTTTGAAAAATGTACTTAAAATAGAATTATATAATTTAATATTTTAAATATATTTTTTAAAGATAAAAAGTGTATAATTGAAAAACACCAGAAAATATATTTAACTATAATATATTAAAAAAACAATAACGGAAAAAATATATTGTAATTAAAAGAGAGGATCGATAACTATTTGGTATGTGTAAACATAAATATCGCATATTTTGCATATTTTTTAAAGATTCGTATTGTATCTTATTGAATTTGAATAGAATTACTAAATATTTTGTAAACGGTGATAATGAGGTAATTTATAAACAATACTGCATTCACTTTGGTCAATAGTGATTATATATAAAAAGTGTATAAAACTGTTTTGTATAAAATAATATTTCTTATTAATCATTAAGTTTTGTTATACTAATTAATTCTAGTTACACAAAACCTTTTAAAATTATTTCTTTTGTAATGTTTACTAGTTTAGTGACAAATTTGATAAAACTGTAAAAATTTGTAAAAAATTATAAATTCATTATTTATACTTTACTATTTGGTGTTATATAATTTATAAATTATATGATTTTTTTTTCTAAAACACTGGAATAAAAAGTTTATTGGAAATATAAATTCTATAACCGATAAAACTCAAGAATAGTAACGGTTAATTTATTGATTTTAACAATAATATATTATTTTATATTAGTACTTCATATATTATTAAGTACTAGCTTTCTGATCAGTTATTTTTAGCTATTGTTGTTAGTCACTGCAATGCATTAAATGCTATTTTTCAGCAGTTGTCAGGTTTATGCGCACGACTGATTTTGATGAAGTCTAATCACCAAAGAAATAATCATAACTACAGACGAGAATTTATAACAAATGGATTGAAAAAAATTGGAATGGGATGAAATAGGCAAAATAAATGTTTTTCAATTCACACTTTCTGTAGATGAACCGGCAATAAGTTTCGAAACAGTGCAAGGATGCATTGGTCAAAGAAACTATCTATCACTTTCTTGGCAATCTGAGCAACAAGTACTTATAAATTCCGCTTAACCTTTTAATCTAGAAATATATAACTATGAGTTGCATATTTTTTATAAATTTAGCAACTTTATTTAATCGGTAAAATATAGAGTAAAGTATATTTATGTTAAATGCCAAAATGAACATGGCGATATTTTGGAACATAAACTTTGATAATAGTATTCGTTTTTAGTTATTTTTTATGTATAATTAGAAAAGCTTGTTAATAGTAATTTGTTAATAGTATAATAAGATATTTGAATATTAATTTATATGTTATTAATTTATAGCAAACATAATCTGAAAATATGAGAATTATTTTATATAAGTAATTAAGCTAATTTAAAAATATTGTCTAGAATATTTCACCATTTAAGGAAATAAAAATACTAATAACATTTTGATACACTATCTTAATCCCTTTATAGATTACGTATACGCATTTGTATCGTATTGACAAGAACTTTTGAATAAATGTTCTCATAAGATTTTTCGTTATTTAAAATTCATTGCATAAAATTTAGATTTAATCAAAAAATATTATTATTTTATACTACATCTAGAAATTTAAAATTTCGTTCCATATTAAATGTAGATTAAGTCTTAAATATTTAAGTAAAATGCATAAAATATTATTAGACGATAGGTCGAAGTCTAGATAGAGAGAGAAAGAAAGAGCCAAGAAAACTTAAGTTTTTATTAACATTACAAAAAATACTATAAAAACAATATAAAAAATATTGCATCTCAGGTAATTATTTTCATATATAAGATTTTGACATATTAATATTCAATTTTACATTATGAATGAATCTGCAAAGGATTCTATTGATATATATATATATATATATATTTATATATACAATTGACATCTTGTAAATCTGTAATATTTTACGTAATTCAATACATGAATTATTTTATTCCTACTGCGTCCACGTAAAAAGGGTATTCTAAAATACTTTTATCCAGAAAAATGTTTAAGGGGGTTTGGTAATATTTCACTTTATACTCTAAATATAAAGAAAAAAGTAAATATTGAAATGCTATAAAAAATTTCACTTATTCTTTGGTTTTTTTAAGCGTATGGTATATTATTAATTATACTGTAATTCGCCTCAGAAGTAGCTAAAAGATTTATTGCATATAATTTTCAAGCATTTTTTAATGGGCTTTCACGAAAAACGTTTATGTTAAATATAAATCTTCGCAAGAGCATGAAAATTGAATTTATAATTTATTTTTTGAATTTAGTTAGTGCAAAAATTGTTAATTATGAGAAATTTTTCTTAAATATATTTTTCATTACAATTGAATATTCAAAGTTTGAATTACAGACTCAAAATTTAATCCTCGCGAAAAATGGCTTTTAATCAACAATTTTAAGGAAATTTCCCTCAATGCAATGAAAATGTATGCGATCCTGGGACCTTAAGTCTTATATCTCAGTAAGAAAATAACGTAGGGTAACATTTTTAAATTACTTTTACATAAAACTCTTATAATTACTAGTTTTGATATTTTTATGCAAAGAAATTTAAAAATATCAAGCGATTGTGTTAAAGCTGTAAATTCATCGTTTACATGATTGATTACGAATTTCGCAATTGAAACATTAATACGTTTACGAGTAAGTTATAAAATACCTATAACTGTGAATTATAAGATACAAAGTTCGTACAATTACCGATTGTGAGAACAATTATGAGAACTTGATTGTCAATCATTAACTACTCTCAACGTTCTCTTTGAATGTATTCTTAGTTCATAATTCCTGTACTTCCTACAGCTCATGGTTCAAATTTACTTTAATCCTGTAAAAATTACATAATTTGTAAAAAACTAGTCCTTCCTAAGAATCAGAATTCAATTCGTTGAATTGAATTCAATTGAATCGCTGGCTTGTTTTCATTGGAATTACAAATATTTTGTATTTTATCAAAATAATTTATTAAAAATTAATTCTGTTGCCTGGAAATTTACGCATGCAGCAAGTCTCTTAAATTAGTGCACAGTGGTCTAAAAATATTATTTAACAGAAATACCAAAGTCTTTGTCACGATGTATAAGATTGTTATTTATCGTGGCAGCTTATATTATTTTTCAAATTATTAAGTAGCACTATCGGTAAAATAAATTGTTTTTATCGAATAGTAATTTATTTTAGGAAATATATTAACGTTGCATGAACTTCAGAAATAGAAACTGTCATAATTGAGATTATCAGGTATTATAGCCACCCATAAATATTTTAAATTATCGTAGACTTTGAAGTAAATGACTGTAGTAAATATAATAATTTACTAAAGTATTCAGTTAAGTCTTATAAAATAGGCGATTCTCTTTCTTTTCAATTTTTTCTTTATAAAGTATTTAAGGAAAAATGTAAATTATTGAGTTACAGAAAAATGTAACTTCAGTTTCATCAAAGCCTGTGAAAACATTAAAGTTTTTGACAACATTGAAATTAGTTCATGATTGACATCCATTTATATAATCTTCTGATTATATAAAATTTTTACCTTACAATTATTGAAAGTTAGTACCTACAACAAATAGCAAACGTACTAATAATTTTACGCAAGGCTTGTAACATCGTGCAAGAATTGAATTTTATAATATTCATGTAATTACTTAATGTTCTCATGTATATATGTATTAGAATACGAAAACCTATTATCCTGATTAATACCAATGATAATGAAACATATTTACTGCACATTAAAAGAAAGCGATCCACGTACATTATTCTCTTACTGAAGCATAAGACACTTATCTTGACAATAAGGCCCCCGCATTGTATATACTTCAATTGCATTAAGGAGCTTTTGTGCTAGAATTGCTGACTGAATATTAGGTTTAATCGTGTTCATTTAATTCTCATTCAAATATTTAAAGCCTAACAAAGTTTATTAACTGCAATTTCTTTTATCCGCAAATTGTTTAAATATTTTCATATTGTATTAAAACTAGATGGTTATATGTGAAAGTCCATCAATCCGGTACTATAAATCTATTTTAACTATTTCTTTGATGGCATCGATATAATTAACGAACTTGAATAACGAAAGAAAAACGTCAAATAAAATTCTTAATAACTCGTTAATATTTCTTTACTTTTTTCACGTCTAAAGTACAAAGTGTCATTATTTCGTGGCCCACAAAAATATAAATATGGGTAAATATATTTTAGAACACCTTTTTTCTAGGTGGGTACACTTGAGGTGAAATGATCCATAAATGAGAAAGTACCAAAGTATTTTGATGGATTAAAAAGCTCAAGGTCAATGATTTAGCCTAAAAAATATTTCTTAGAGGTTCGTAATAATTCACTTTTTAATATATGTATGTGTGTTTTGTGCATGAAATCGCGTGTTTAACAAAGATATAAATTTAAAAATACAGATACGAACCGGCAGCGTAGGTATGAGCTTCGTCGTGTGGGCTGGCTGCGGTCTACTCAGCCTCTGTGGTGCCCTGGCCTATGCCGAACTTGGTACCATGAACACAAGTAGCGGTGCAGAGTACGCTTACTTTATGGATGCTTTCGGTGCACCGCCGGCATTCCTTTTCTCCTGGGTCTCTACCCTTGTACTTAAGCCTTCCCAGATGGCCATCATCTGTCTGTCCTTTGCCCAATACGCAGTTGAAGCCTTTGCTGCTGAGTGCGATCCACCCCAGGTGATCGTCAAACTCGTCGCTCTCCTAGCTATTGTCCTTATTCTTCTCGTCAATTGTTACAGTGTTAATCTTGCAACGGGTGTGCAAAATGCCTTTACGGCTGGAAAATTAATCGCAATTTTGGTGATCGTTGCTGGGGGCTCTTACAAACTCATACAAGGCAATACTCAACATCTAAATAATGCATTCGATAGCATCGAGGAGACTACGGATGAGACAGCCAAAGCAGTTTTCAATGTAGGTAGACTCGCCACGGCATTTTATACCGGCCTCTGGGCATATGACGGTTGGAATAACTTGAACTACGTCACTGAGGAGATCAAGGACCCTTCGAGAAATTTGCCAAGATCTATTATGATTGGCATACCTTTGGTAACGTTGTGCTATGCGCTAATCAATGTATCGTATTTGGCAGTCATGTCGCCTCTCGAAATGATCGACAGCGAAGCAGTTGCAGTGGTAAGATTACCTAGCTATATAAATCTTCAACGACATGCTTGCTATTTTTTATATGACAGAGTTATTTTAAATAATATTAGCCGTTTGAGCGCTCTTAACATCACGGTGCAGCGTACACGCGAAAAAAAGAACAGATAAATATTGAACTTTTACCCCTGCGGCGCCCTGTTACAAATCGTATTTTAGGGTTTTAATTATGCAAAATCATACTTTTTCTTATATCTTAGTTTTGAGACGGTGTAAGTTTTAAAGTTAACTCGCTTAATTCTTTGAGATTTATACAATTTACAAATATTACGTAAGAAGGAAACCTGTTTCAGTTTCACACAGAACGACGTATGTTTTAAATACATTTTAATAATTATCGTTTAATCGCGGTAAATCGAGTAGTTATATGATTAGAACTTTGAAATTTTCTCAACGGTAAAGAAATGAATTAGATGTAATCTTCATTAGTTCTAAATATAGTAATTCTAAATATAGTAACCATTTTGAGGGTATTCATATTAGATTGTAAATTTCATTTTATTTATCGCTGGATTTCTATACTTTTAAAATCTATAAAATTATGTTTTTGATGCAAAAACTCTTAGATAAATCTATGTATGCATTTTATATTGATACAGATTGAAAATTAATATCAAAAGTTTATGAAAGTTATTGTTATACAGGTCCAAACATATTGTTACAGACAATCAGAAGGAAAAAAGTTTCAGCTTTGATTAAAACTAATGAATTGATTTTCTTGAAGTAAATTGTATTTTTATGATACTGGAATATGTTTAGCATTTCTTTTAATGAGCAAACGCAGATGGCACATCGAGTCATTTTCAAAATCAGAATATTCTTAAAATAGTAAAAAAAAATAGTTTTTTTTTTAAGACATATTGAGGAATATCTTAAAGATATTGATTAAATACGAAAAATGTTAGTATATTGTACGGCAGTTTGTCTTTTAAAAATACCGATTAATTCGACACGCGTGTTCGAACATTCACTCGAATGTACTCGAAAGTAACTCGAATAACTTACTTTATCAATGCTACAACTTGAAGAAAATGTTGAATAATATTCTACTTTACTACATCAACGATTTTCATGAATTTTAATTTATCAACTCGTTTTTAAAGATTTTTCGCCTGCACCGACATTGTTTTTCTGACAAAAATATGACTCGCTAATGAAATATTAAATTGTTAGAAATATTTTGAAATTTGTTTTGTATTCATTAAAAACGTAATAAAATTGTTTCCAAATAAAACAACCCTCACTAAAACTTTACGGAAATATCGAAGAATAAAATTTCTCTCTCTCTCTCTCTCTCCCTCTCTCTCTCTCTCTCTCTCTCTCTCTCTCTCTCTCTCTCTCTCTCTCTGGTCCTCGACAGACATTCGGCAACCGGATCCTAGGGATAATGGCTTGGTTGATGCCGATCTCCGTGGCGGTCAGCACGTTTGGCTCGGCTAATGGTACTCTATTCGCCGCGGGTCGTCTTTGCTTTGCGGCCTCGCGGGAAGGACACCTCATGGACTGCTTAAGCTATGTACACGTGCGCCGCTTCACACCTGCACCTGGTTTGATCTTCCACTCTCTTGTTGCCGGGGCTATGGTGCTCTCGGGCAGCATTGATTCTCTTATCGATTTCTTCTCCTTTACCGCCTGGATATTCTACGGCGGGGCAATGCTTGCTCTGCTAGTTATGAGGCGCACTCGGCCGAATCATCCAAGACCATACAGATGCCCGCTTATAATACCAGTGTTGGTGCTCCTGATATCGATATACCTCATCGTCGCACCGATTATCGACAAGCCTCAGATCGAGTACCTGTACGCGGCTGGTTTTATAGCTGCTGGAATGCTGTTCTACCTCCCGTTCGTCAAATACAGATACGTTCCGAAGTTCATGGGTGAGAATTTGGCGTTAATAACAGGTTGACTTTTGCCACATTTTTCATATTGTGTACCATTAATTTCGGATAAAAATTCAAATTATACAAATTGCAAATTGCTGCGACCCACTGTTTTAACTCCCACTTTTCTGCAAAATGCACTCAGATGTGTAGTTAAACGTTAAAACTTTATTATTTATTTATTATTTCCCATTAATTCAGCTTATTAATAAAACTAGTGCTTAATTTGCAAGCAACAGTGTATTCGCTAATAATAGTGTTATCGTATACATGCTGCCTTTGAGGAGAACAATCAGTTGATATAACTAGAGAATAGGCTCGTAGGGTTATACTTGGCGTGTTTCGGCTCAGTACCAACTTAATAATAAGATTTTCACTACAAAAAATTAATTCTCCTCTGATAAGCTACAGACTAGAAAATTATCATGAACTCAGATAAATTATCTATTTACTATTTATAAGGTCAATAATTATTGCTTGTGAATTTTAACATGTGTTCTTACTTGGATATTAAACTGCATTTTTTAGACACTCATTACGTATACTTGACTTTAAATTATGAAAGCTTTTACTAATTATTATGTGTGCATTTACCACGTATACTTACTGAATCACGTGTTCATAGCTGAACTATATGGTGAACTATAGAATTCGTATGTAAATTTAATTTTTACAATTTAATTTACGTAAAAAAGTACGTGCGTGTAACTATAAATATTCATAATACTATAATTTTCTTTATTCGTCAATCTTAAATAACTAATAAGCAATGTTTATTTGATTATATAAATTTTCTTAATGCCAAGAGAAAATAAGTAAGATAACCTTAAATTTTATAAATTTTCATTTCAATACATAATGTGTATTTTTAATTGCTAAATAAATTATATCGTACATTAAATTTATTTTATTAAATTTATTTGCAGAAGGTGTAAATGCTTTTCTCCAGATGTTACTCGAAGTGGCACCGACTGCTGCTGCTTTCGATTAGATTATCAACTTTGCATCAAAACAGCATACAACGATATTAACTATCGCTCACTCTATTATTGTCTTAATTCTACATATTGTTGTTGAAGGCTTTGGAGATTAATTTACACAGTTATAAAATGCTCCTGAGCATATAAAAGCGCCAAAAATCTAATCTACTAGAGCAACTAGAAATATTTTAGATTTTACAGAGACATTATTTTATTACTTGTTATTTATTGTTTATTAACAATATTATAATAATAATAAAGTATTAAAAAATGATTGTAAAGATTTATTGTTCTGAGAAAATGATAAGAAATAAAAGATTTTAATAATATAAATTACTAAAATTCTGATAAGCTTTTTTCGTTCCGATATATGAATGTTATAAAACCTACGATTCTATAAAACCTTCAGATTAATCATTAAGTTTGATATGAAATTAGTTATAACATTAAATTTGTAGAAAAGGAATAAACTTAAATGAAATTAGTGTGTACTTTTGTTGTAGAAGTATTTTAATACTATGTAAAAATGATCTACATATTTATGTTGTAGATAATAGTAATAATAAATTTCCAATATTTATTCTACTAAAAGGAATTATTTAAAGAAAACAGACAGTCAAAAAATCAAATAAGTAGGGCACGGACTCGATTTGCTTAGTCACAGGTAATGAAAACACTAAACGAAAATTATTATGAAAATTATAATTCCTATCAGATTATGTATTTATGGTTTTTTATTTTGTAATCCTCTAAAAATAAGAATAAATTTTGTTAAAATTTCGATTGAAAAAAAATCATGAATATAATTTTGGAAAAATTATTTATAGTTACTCTATATTTTTAGTTACAAAATAGTGAAATCTATGTATTTGTGATTTTTACAATGTGTCTGAAATAAATCAAAAGTCTAAGATCAATGGGAGAAATCGTTGAAGAAAATCAAAGAAACGACAGCTTTGTGGAAACCAATATTTTATTCTAAACAGACTATAAACTTCTTTTTACACAAATTTTATGATAGTTAATTTTCAAGTAAATGTTTAATAAATAGTATGAATATTATAAATGTATCAACTATTTTTAATAACATTGCCCTGAATATTGCGTGCAAATATGCTTTGAATATATTAATTCTCGAGTGTTATAATCAAGGACATTTGAATTTGTCATTTAAACTTGTTAATTTATATAGTAATATTATAATTTTATACTGTGATAAAATTATAATTAATATTATTTATTATGCAAAAAAATATAAAGTTTAGTATAATAAAAATGATAGTTATAATGAAAAAATGGACTACAAATATTCTTCGGATTTATGGTTTTTTTTGGTTGTAGCCCATTGTAGCTGTAATGGATTTATAAAAAGAATATATAACACTACAAAGGTTATTTGTGAATTATTATTAAACAGAGTAGTTGTTGAAAAAATTTCGCATTATAAATTAAGGCATTATACAAAAAGCCTATTTTACAGTCTCAGGAGACGAAAACTGAAGGAAACACAGCCAACAATTTCTGCTTTGAAACTGTTCATGAAACGACATTGAAAATCGCGTTAATTATTATACAGGAATTACAATTTCTGAATGTAATTATTAAAATATTTTTATTATGTCGCATGTAAATTATGTAAAAATGATGCTGTTTCAGATGAATATGTTCGGATAAATATAATAAATCGTGAAAGGTTCCTGGATAAAATAAAATCTGAATTACGTAAATTTTTATGGTATTTAACAAAAATATATCATAAATATTTCAGAAATATCGTTAAAAATTGGTGAATATAATAAAAATTAAAAACATGTAATTTAAATGTTGCATCTAATTATAATGAATAAGATGGTATTGAAATCAGAATATTTTATGGTGATTCATATTCGTTTCAATTAGGCCCAAGACTGTTTATAGTATATGTACACTATTGATGTTATATATTATTTACATTGAATATCAATTCCTTGGGATATTTTTTGTTATGTATCATTGCTATTTGGTTGAATGTTACATTAATATTGAATAAAATATATCTTTTTACGATATTTACAAATCTAGAGAAAAAAAGACCGTAGTTTACCCAAATTCATGCATATTTCAGTAAATAAATATTTTACTCAACAGCTAGTAAAATAATTTATTGCACACGAATCTATTGAAAAAATATGTGACAAAATGTGATTATATTTTTATACAATCATTGCTTTATTTATACAGTAACGAAAATAAAAAAACAAATTGTACGCTTAGTGGTAAGTAATGGAGTAGAATTAAAAACAATTTTCATAAAAAAACAACAATAATTTATAATAATGTATTTGTAGTCTTGCAGTTTTTAGTTTTACATGATAAGTTATACGAAAACACAGTTAACAATAAAGTATTTTCAACTAATCGACAAGTAATGAGACCTTCCAATGAGAGTCAGAAATTTTCTTCGGTAATTAACTGCTAAACGATGTGGATTCTGCCATAATTTTGTTTTTTTATTTTCCACACAAATATTACATACGTCTAAACAATACTAATTTCTGCTGATTTTCATTTTCATGAACTTGCTACTATACTTTCTTCATCGTATCGTATAAGAAAAAGTCGTTTAAGTTAGTGTTAATATTCTAATTATTTAGAAAGATTACAAACTTTATATAAAAAAAGTATTTAGAGGAATTTTCAAATAGAGATTTTTTAAATGTCAACTATTTCAAGCCAAATATATTTTATGTTTAAATTAATGGGATAAATTGCTTATAATTAAGACAGTTAAGAAAGTACACATTTATTAAAACTATTTGAACAGAGAAAAATAAACCTTTTATATATGAACTAAAATTAACTTATGAGAAGTAATAGCTGAATTAGAATGTATATTACAAACATTTTCTATAGTTAGAGGTCGAGTGTATATTCAAGTAGAGCAAAAACAGATACTATTCGCAACTACACGTTAAGAAAATCGCACGGTACAATTGCGGCCTCTATACTTAATTACACGACTCGCCAACTCTTATTACAAGTGCAACGTGTTTCATGCATTGATCGATAATGAAAAATGTAAGCACTACCGAACGAGACATCATCGACGATTCACGGTATAATTCGGTCATTTGAGTAAACGGTTGCAGCTCAGTAGTCTCAAGTAAAAACTCTGTGACTAAAATTAAATGAATTTCAATATTTATAAAATCAATAACTTTATAAATAATTTTTTATAAAATTGATAACTCTCGGTGATAGTGAGATATATTAACTGGAACCAGCCACAAGTACTTTTCTCTTTCTTATTTTATGATCTTGAAGCGGTATTCCTGCAAGTAATTACATAAAGTAATAATGTAAAATTATTTTTTTCATTTTTATGGACTTATTAGAATATCGATTTTTAAAATAACTAATAGGTTTCCGTCTTTATTAGCAATGTTTTTAGCTATATAATTATCAAGGCAGTTTTCTTTGATTTCTACGTATTCCTAGATATTATTGATTTTCATTTTGGAAGAACGTCGTTCAGTTTAGGCCAACGTATTTTACGATGTAAAATAAAGGCAGTATTTTAAATATTGCTTTTTGAAAGATATTGTTTTCTTAGCGTTTATTATGATTATGTCTGTGGCATCACTCTGTGTCATACAGTACTTGGGTGGCAGTGAATAGTGGAACTTCTTGACGAATTTATATCAGCAGCAGCCATCCAACTCTTATCTCAACTTTACAGGGACAATGTTACAGCATAACAATCGGGAGTAACTTTATCATGCTCGTTTATGTTTTTCATGAAAGAAGTCAGGTTGTTCCAATTACGTACTTCTCTTGCGATTGTATGTTCTATTTGTTCTCTTATTCTTTCTCTATCTCTATTTTTCTATCTTTTCATATCATTGTTGCATGTGAAGGTTACATACCTCTATTGACCTGTGTATATCAATAAATACGAATCGGAGAAGAGTAATATTACAGAATAATTGAGTAAGTATCGCGCGTGGCGAAACGTACTTACCAGTTAGACATCGGTGTTCACAGGATAAATATATAAATTAGTTTGACCTTTTCTGATTGTCTACATATCGTTAAAAAAGGTACTCCAATTTTTTTGACTTTAATAAAAATGAATTATATATATAGTTAAAACATGTAGCGTTTACGGTACAAATCTACAAATTGCTAACACGGAGAATGAGGTGTTAAGACACTTAGCCACTATCGTGTTCCATTTAATTCCGATCGATGCATATGGTGCACCATGTTTTCAAGGCTACTTAAAAGAAATATAAAGCGATATGATAGTGATAAATATAGCGATACCAAAGTGCTATTTATTATGTACAAGGAATAAAACGTATGTACATGTGTCCACAGATGTAAAGTAAACGTCATATTTCACGAAGCTAACCTTCATTTTTATCACTCTGAATCTCTATCCACAAAAAATCTGAAAAACTACTAACGCACCTATTAATGTACTAGATGATATATTTTTTACTCCAAAGCTTAATAATTCTTTATGATTTTGAAATATATAAATTTCATGAATTATGATTATGTATTTTCATCTGTGTTCAAACATCGTTATCAAATTCGAGAAAAGAAAGCCTTCAAGTACATCGGAAACGTTATAGGTATATTTTAGAAATTTCTTTCGTACTGATTTAAGAAAAAGTATACGTTAGATTTATCCGAGTATTCATAAATATTTTTATTTGTTTAAACTAATTATACCGTTATATACTATTATATATCATGTAGTAGTTTAAAAATAGAAAATTACAAATATTAGAATTATTATTCGATAATTTGAATCTGTTCGAAAATAAATAAATGTACAATTTTTTACTCTTGGAGATAAGAAAAGTATACAATTATCATTAATAATACTGCACAGATATATTCACGAAAATGCTGGTAAATGTAACAAATTTTCACTCTCATCTTTTTTAATATGAAGCTCGAAATATGTCTACTGCTTATTCAATGTACAATATTTTGTAAGTATCAAAAATAATTGTAAATTTTCTTCAGTTTAAAAGAAAACTAAATTGTAATGCTTGAAAAAAATGTTATGATATTATTAAAACTACATTTATACATATAGGGAATCAATATGATTTTTCCAATTCGAAACCTATAATGGGAAGTAATATTAAACAAGCAATCCAGAATGAATTTCCTTTTGTTGTACCTTTAATAAGAATCACTCGTGATGATTTGACAACTTCAAGAGATCTATTGTGCACAGGAACGCTCATTAGTCAAGAAGATGTTTTAACTGCTGAACATTGTTTTAAATATTTACACGCTAATAGTAGTATTGAAATAGCTGTCGGATCAATTAGTTTATTGAAAGGTACAAAGTACAATATAGCTTGGTGGATAACATATGATCAGTGGGCTGTGCACACAAATAGACTTATTCAATTTGGACAAAATGATATAGCTATTATAAGGGTAAATTATCCTACACAATAAATTTTTATACTACGTAATAAAAATTAAATTAATTTCAATTACTTTTTATTAAACACATTTTAGTAATTTCAAGAGTATGTATACATTTCTATTTTTGAATATTATGTTTTCACAGCTTTTAAAAAATTTAATTGATAAAATTATAATAAAGTCTAAAATAACAAGTTATATCTGGAAATTCCAATTTCTAGCAATTTAATTAAGATAATAATAATAACATAAGCAAACGCATTAAAAAATACTTCTCGTCTTGAAGTTATTGAAATAAAAATGTAATAATTTCTTGTATCTTGAAACATCAAATACGAATAAATTATAGCAAAGAAATTTAGCAATTCTCATAAAACTTATCTTGTCAGTTCTAGATTGAGTTGAAGTTGTTGCAAAGGCATTATTCATAAAATTGAATTAATTGAAACCGTATGCTAATACGGTTTCAACCTCATTCATTTAATAATTTTAAGTTGATGGATAAAATGGTAGATATTTCTTTAACCATACTTTTTTATTTACAAACTAATAAGAATGTATCATTGTTTCTTCATTTTTATCATAGAATCTTGTATAAGTAAAATATAGATTTCTATTCATTCTTTAGTATTGTCATATTCCAATAGAAATATAAATACATACTGTTTTTTCAAATTATTATTATACACCATTTGGAGCTACGAGATAATCTATTTTTAATATATTTACACACTTGTATTCTGTTATGTCTTAGCACACACTATTAGAATTAATTATGATAACATATTAAAATACATTCTAGAAAGTTAGACTCCAATCTAAGTCTCATATAATATTCTTGCTTTAATCAAATGCTTATAAAAAATTAGACATAATTCTAAAAAATTCAGAAATAATGTTTATTTATCTTAAAAATATCTTTATGAGTTGAAAATCATATTAATCTTGGCTAAAATCTAAATTTATAAATTGAAAAGTCGTTTTAGTTGTTTATTTAAAGCCTATTTGTAGATTTGGGTTCGAATTAATTCATTTGTAAATGCTTCTCACATAGATATTTATTGATTATATAAACAATCTTAACTTTTATATTTAAACTTTATTCTAATTATTCACAATGTGTCTTTATAAATTAGTATTTTTAAACTAAATTTTTTTACACTCGCATTCATAAACTTTATTACGAAACTTATTATAAAATAGCGCAACGTACTTGAATAATAAAATTTTTTCAAAGATATGGTATTTTTCCTTTAAAATTTAGAATAAATAAATTATTAAAAATGTAATATTTTCAGTTACTAGTAAGAATTGAAGTTACTCCTGCACATCTATCCAATATACCTACTCATAGGTTATATGGATTAATTGTTACAATAGCCGGTTGGGGTTTGTCCAATAATAATACATTTGTCACTGTTCTACAAACTGCAACTTTAAAGACTTTAACGAGAACTGAGTGTATAGCCAGGATTTCTAGAATCAATAATGATGCGCTTAATCTTGATCAAAGATACATATGCAGTGTTGCAGATCCATATATATTATTAAATAATGTATGTGTCGTTTTTCTAATATATGTTTTCTTTCTATATAAAATAGATTCCATATATTATCAAAACGTTTTTATACTGGTACATTTTTTTTTATTTTAAATATTTTAGTTAAAATTTAAATAAGAAAGCTATTAAAAACAAGAGATGAGGTAAGATTGTGAAATGTTTTGGAAGTTTCATAGCTGAAACACGAAATTACACTTTTAATAATGGGTGCTATATAATATTGAATAATATATCAATAATTGAAATTTATTCTCTTGTGATTTTCTTATAATTTATATTTCTTATCCATACAGAGCTAGCAAAGTTAGTTTATAAATTATAATTTTCACATTAAGTAACAGCAATTGAAATTTATTATTTTATTTCAGAAATAAAGCATAAGACTACCAAATATTGATTCAATATATATATAAAGAGAGAGAGAGAGAGAGAGAGAGATGAATTTTAATTTTTATGTCCACTATCATTCTTTTAGGGTGACAGTGGCGGTCCACTTTTATATGAAGGTAATTTAATAGCGGTTAATAAAGGAACATGTCCATTTCGGCGTAGCAAATTTCATCCAGAAGAAGTGAATGCTCATTTAGGCATCGAATATTATGGAAAATTTATTTTACATGTTCTATATTACTATTAAATTTTATATTCAATTGAAAAGACGATAAATAATCAATTATTTTATCTGTTGATGATTAAAATTTATAACACCATTATTCTAATTTATTTTACAGTTGTAATATCTTACAGTTTTATGAAATGTACAATGATTTATTTATAATCTGAATACAATATGTCTTTATTATTTTGTCTTTATTTTTAATGATTTGAACTTTTATTAAAATATAGATATTATATTAATAAAATAAATAATATTTATTTACTGTTATTATTATCACCATTATTGTCGTTATCAACGTCAGAATTAAATTAGCTGATTGTGGAAAGTCGGAAGAAAAATGTGAACATATTAAATAATGGGTGCTGTTAACTTCTTATTTCCATATATGCTTGATTTAGTTTAAAAAGTATATTATTATGTCAAGTACTGAAGATTTATTAGAACGTTAATATTTCCGTACCTTAGAACTTATGATTAGATAGTTATTATTACAATTAAGATAAAAATTATTTAATTTTCATCATATATCAAGTTAGAATAGAATACTAAAGAGTTTTGCAAATTTTTCAATATAATCTGATATATGTATTATAACAGGACTACCTTTTTTATTAAATCTGTATCTTCTGAAATAATTCAAACTTTCTATTAAAATTCTGCTTTCCACTATGTTGCAAACACAATATTTGACCCGGTTTTTCCCGCGGCACGATATTCCTGGAAAAATACCTAATAGGGACGTAAACTCTTGGGAAAAAGGGAATAATAATCGAACTAAATTGTTTTAAAATCAAATAAATAATATATTCAGGTATAAATTAGCCAATAAACAAAGATTAAACTGGATTAACACTATAATTATTCTAAATATTCACCGCAGGAATATTATAATATTTCGTCATTAAAATTATGTAAGGTTAAAGTTGAATATAAAAATTAATGCTTTCAATTGACGTGCACACGATATTAAGTAATAAAATTGATTTCGCACAACAAACGCGCCGCTTACTTCTCTACTTAGTATTAGATATCTCAATGATATCTAGTCGATGATCACCATCGACAATCA
The DNA here is from genome assembly GCA_018907045.1 of Wiebesia pumilae. NCBI lineage: Eukaryota > Metazoa > Arthropoda > Insecta > Hymenoptera > Agaonidae > Wiebesia > Wiebesia pumilae. The sequence goes on from JACCHZ010000192.1 coordinate 6,487,988, forward strand.
AATTTGCTATAGGATCATAGGTTGTGCAATTGTTCATGCGCTCAGTAAAACGCGACTCGCATCGCCCAAAGAATCAAACACATATTTATAAGCACACTGCCATTCTTACATACAACTCCATTGCCTCTTCTGCCACTCTAACATTTACTTTGTGTATATCCATATCCTTGCTGGTCATCCAAACGGATTGAACCTCAGTATGTAAATTAACATCGAATAACTTTGAGATTCCCTTTTATAGAATTTCTTTATTTATTCAATAAGTAATATTGAATATGTTAAACGAATTTACAAAATCGTGAACACTTTTGCACGATAAGAGATTGCGAGAGTTCATCGAATATTTAGTTTCGATCGAAGGCTGTCACAAGTAACTTGAATTCCTCTCATATAAACAAGATCATAATTATTGACGCCATACATCGAATACACAAAATGTGAATATAACGTTCCACAATAAGCATAATGCTATGAAAACTATTATAGTTAATTGAAAATAGGATCCCATGTATAAGACTTATGGAGAAAAATGTTATTGATTGAGATTGAAATAATTACAATTTCTTCGCTTTCCTGATGATGACTAAATTTTCGAAAGTATTTCCAGATTAAAAATTCTTTATTATTTTTCAATTCCCTACCTAGTTCATTCTTAAGCAAATTCCATTAAAATTTCTCATTGTTTTTCAGTTTCTCACACACACCTGAATTGTTATTCTATTTTAACTTAGTATAGACGATGGTTTACCTATGCAGATTAGAACGATAATTTGAACAACCAGTCAGATAAGGACAACCAGGTTCTTACTTAATATATTCGACGAATATAAGAAACTCGATTAATGGATTATACAGTAAGCTATATAGATTACGATAAAAAACTATTGATAAAAATGTACCTATAAACTTAAAAAAAAATTTAAAATAATGAATGCCAAATATATCACTTTGTAAAATATAAAGCATAGTAAAAATTATGTGATTCAGCTGGAAATTAATTAATAATTAATTAATAATTGAATTCATAATTGTAGCATGACATATTTTTTAATACAATTGAGATACCCACATTTACACACATATTTAATATGTGCATATAATCAATAATGTGATTATTAATTTTAACAAAATTTCTTCGTATAATGTTTTATTGAAAAAACAGCATAAACTTTTATATTTTATACATGTCTCTTAAGAATTTAATGATATTTTAACGATTCTTGATAAAGTATATAGCGTTAGCAGTAAAATGTACAAGTCATTTTTTTTTAAGTAATTACTTTGTTATTCGTAAATGATTTATAATATTTTTATACTTTTAAATAATTCACGTTATTGCAGAAAAAATTAATAAATCAACAGAAATCCAATTGTAACTACGAATAAATATTGAAGATACATGGATGGATTGTAAAATCTAGATTATTGTTTTATATTTAATAATGTTTACCGATTATATCGGTAAAGTTACGTTACGTACTGTTACGTCTTATTTATTGTATTTTATTTTTATTCTTATCTACAAACTTAATCTCAATAGCACAGATGGAGGAACTAGTTTTTATAAAGACTAATACAACAAGTTATATTTTATTATTATTTAATTACAATATTTTGCTAGATAAAATAAATAAGTTGCATTCGGGTTTAAATTATTAAAAAATATATAAACTAAATAAATGAATTGAATTTTCGGCGAAAATCGTACGTGCAACTAAATTTGTGTTATCATTCAAAATAGAAATGATAAAATATAAATAAAATTGAATGATTGCAGTGAATTGTATTCGGCTAAAATCGTGCGCGCAAGTTAACTTGTGCTATTAGTAAAAAATGGAAAAATTACATTAAACTTTGAAAATATGAAAAATAACTTCAATGAAATTCCTTACATAAAATGCGAATTAATAAAACATAGTAATTAAACAATTATATTCAATTATTTTATGAAACATAAATAAATTTAATAATAGAATTAATAGAATTAATTCAAAGTTGGAAAATATAATTAAAATTTTATTTTCTAATTTTCAAATTTAATATACAATCCTTTGAATTTGAACTTGAACTTGAATTTGAACACTGGTACTTAAAATTAGCTAAATATGAAGACTTTTAGTTGAAATTTGTTTAATATATTATTTACTTCTGCAAGAATGTATTCTTTTGCTGCGTTTTCCATAGAAAAATCGACTCCTTAAAAAACCTTTTGATTTATTCTTTTTCTACAATTTTTCCACTTTTTCACATCTTTGTGTATCTTTCATGTGTCGTTTTTTACCAGCGCAGTGATTAATTTACTTCTCACGATAGTTTTTGTTTATTATACGTTATTTTCTTTACTTTGTATTATCAAATATATGCATTCATATAATATATGCATATATTATATTTTTGAAACTCGATTAAATTTGAGTACATGATATATTTTATAATTTGTTTCTTAATTTCGTATACATTTCAAATTTATAATATAATACATAACCAATAGGAATTGTTAGCCTACATTATTCTTTAATAATTAAACATCATAATTGGTATATTTTAATATCTATCATCAGATACCAAATTATTTTTAGAATTATATATATCTATATATAAAATCTATATATATTCTATATTTTTAAAGTTATACTATGCAATTTGTTTGCTAAGAGAAGAATAAAAAAAAAAGAAATTGAGCTATATCTTGAGGTAAATAAAGAGCGATGAAAAACAAGATGATACATTACACCAATAGATAACCAAAACAATCAGAGTGATAAAATTTTGACTATTTTTTATTTTTTCTCTTTTCTTTTTTATTCGTTGTTCTTATCAGTTTCGAAGTGTGTTAAATTTGTTTTTAGTTTTTGATACTCCATAACAGTACTATACGAAAATATCTATTAAACTCTTGCTAAGTGCAATAATAAAGTAATTCCAGCCAGTAAATTTAACATTCGTATTAGAAACATTTTGTTAAATTGATTTGAGTTTCTACAATTATGTATAAAATTGTTTTCTACAACTATATATAAAATAGTTCCATTATTTTTAATTTAAATTTTTGAATTTTTTCAATACTTATGCTAAATTATGCGAAAGTTTCATTTATAATGCATTAATTCAAACAAATTTATATTATATTTCATGTATCTATTACTTATATTTTTATTCATGTACAATTTTCAAATATTTTATAAGATTTTTGTTGATCAACTTTGAATGTATTACATTATATTCTTTTTAAATATTCATATTTCAGCATGAAGTTGGAAATTATTTACTTTTTTAGTAATTGTATAATAATTTGTAAGTAATAAATAATATATTGAATTTCTTATACGAAAGTAAAATAAATATTACAAAAAAGATACTTGAAGCTGTAGCAAACCTCACCTAGACAATACTTTTTACGTTTAGACTACCAATTTATTATTGCAAGTGGGACACCATTGATTGGAAATAATGTTAGAAACGCAGAATTACAAGAGTTTCCTTTTGTCGTAGCCTTCTTGAGAAGAAATGACACGCACATTTTCCCAGCAAGGGATGTTGTATGCGCTGGAACACTTATTAGTCAAATTGATGTTCTATCTTCTGAACATTGTACTACTAATTTAGAAGTTAGCGGAGTTCACTTTATTGTTGGATCGGTTGATGTAATGCGTGGTTTGAAATTTTATCCAGCCTGGTGGATATCCTTTGACCAGTGGTCTGTCAAGAATCACGAACCAATTGAATACACCGATAATGACATTCTTATGATAAGGGTAAATTATAACTTTATAGATATTTTAAGCTTACAAAATGAATTATGCATTCTTATGAAAATATATAAATGCATAATAATTAATACCGATAATAAGATAATAGCAGAAATTATGATGCCGATGTTCATTTTTTTAAATTACATAAATAAATATTAATCGCTTAACTAAACTAGAATTCGTTTTTAGTTAACGGAATCGGTTCCCGAACAAATTTATGCTACTCAGTTGTCAACTATACCGGCTACCAGAGTACGTAATTTAGATACTCAGGTAGCAGGTTGGGGTATCGGAAATAACCGTACAATTTCTCGATTTTTACAAACGGGCATTGTAAGGACGTTAACAAATGAGGCCTGTGAAGAGAGAATAAGTCGTGTCGCTGGACACAGAATTACTTTGGAGAACAGAGCTATATGTACTGCTGCAGACCCTTACGTTCTATTGAACAACGTAAATACTCTTTCATTTACTTATTAACCATTATGTTTAACTTAATATTAATATTTTCCTTAATTTTCTAGTCACAAGATTTTTATATATATTCTTTAATTATAACGTACAACTTTCTATATAATAAACTACAAATAAGCATGTATTTTCTTGACTAAACAGAATTTTTAAGTAAAAAAATTTAAATAATTTGACAGCGATATAGTGAAATGTTGCACTAGATCATCGAAAACCGTAATAGCATCTTCCTCGCGGTAATGTCGCTAAATAGCCAATGAAGAGCGCGCACTCTCTCTCGCTCTGCGAACTTTGTCTCACTCATACTATAAATACTCACACACTCGCTGTGTGACTCACTTGTGCATATGCACGCTTGGTCCGTATATGAAATAAAAAATGTCCTTCAGAAATTCAGATTCATAATCTGCAGTGAAAATTCTATTCAAAAGAATTATTATTTTTGTTTTGTAATTTTCAAAAATTGAATCTCACCGATTGTTAGAGACGGATTAGAGGCAGATTCAATGAAATACTGAAAAAGTAGATTTAATTTTTAATGTTTAATGTTTATCAAGACGCTTTATTACAAGTAGAAATGTTATATGCTTCGAAATGATGTAATCACACCGTTTAAATTTTACCCAATGTAAGTGAAATGTATGTGTGAAAACTCAGAATAACAATACCGGAAAGTAAATTTACGCCGTGATATTTATTCTCCCGCACTTCCAATCCTTCCCCGTTCGCTTGTATAGCATACTCTGGGGTGTGTGTGCTTTGCGGGGAAGACGGTGATAAAAAGGTGTTCTAGATGCGATGCCACCCGCTAAAGTCGGCAGTGGAGGTGAGTATTAAACTCTCCTGCACCGAGAGAGTTGTTGATCGCCGTTCGGGCCTGTGCCGATGACGACCGTCTCCTTACCCGCGGTAACTGTGGATGGGGTCGGCAAATTCTCTGCGACTTCTTCTATTTGCAGCTAATCAAAGAGGCACGAGGTTCTTGTTCCTTGATCGATAGAGCAGTTCTGAGACTTCGACATAGCATGGCATAATGTTTTACCGCCGAGGATTATCTGTAAATCCAGACTACTTAGAATTTCCATCCTTAGAAGCAGCTGGTTGTTAAAATCTTCCATAACAAAAAAGGTAGCTATTTGAGAAAATTCGGTGGTCAATCTGGAAGTCGAAGTCGTCGATCTCAAGTAAAATTTTCGATGACCTTGTTTTTGATTTTTTCGGCTGAATGGTTACCGAAACGTTTCGACAAGAGTGGAATAGTTTTTCAGTAGCTTTGTTCCTTTTTGTCCTGACAAGGGCAGAACAAATAGTGTATCTTGTCGTTAAAAAAAGAGTAAATCGTCTACGACGGACGATTTCGAGTTGTTGCGTTCGCGTTACGTTTCAGATCGCTCTAACGAGTTGAAGTTGAACAGAAGAACTAGAGAAAAAGAAAAAAAAAAATAAGTCGATTTCTCCTCAATCGGTGAGAGAGAGAGAGAGAGAGAGAGAGAGAGAAAGAGAGAGAGAGCTGCCACCGAAAGTAGTGACTCGTATCGCTCCAAGATATTTGTCTTGCCTGCTGCTTCTGTCACATCTGCGTCGAGAGCCCCGATGCTTCTCTTTTTCAGTTCTTTTCCCATCCTGAGAGTAGAAGAGTTTGGCGATATTTTTACACTCTGATCGACGGTATCTTTGTTGTTTGCAGCGGCAGCAACATTTCTCACTATCATATGGTGCTGGAGAAGCAATTTTTATTACTGGAAATCTAGAGACCAAGGGCGGTTCTTTCTTATCCTCACCATAAAGTGGTGATATTTGGTATGTAGAGTGGCAGGTCAACTCTCATATTATAGTACAAGTTATCGTATATGACACTGTTGAATCCCTCACGGTGTCAGGTGAAGGTACATAGTGCCATTGCATAAGTCGTAATGTTTTCGTAGTCTCCCAGCATGTTTCCTCTTCTGTGGAGGAAGAAATTCCGAAGGTTTTCCACAAACTCCCTCGAGTTTCTGTGTTACAAGAGGGCGTCTTTTCTTAATAGCTCGAGTAGATTCTTCAGGGGTTGGGCATTAGAAATATCGCATGCTTGCATTCCGCTCTGATTCAGTTGATTGATGAATCGGTTGTGGGGGGAGCAAGAGCAGTACGTCAAATAACCAGTTGCGAATGACGGCTGCATGTCAAATAACGAATAGCCGGGGTTGAAAGGATGAAAAACAAGGGCATCAGCGAGGCGAGTCAAAGAAAGCGATCTCGTGGAAAGTCGTAGCGGTGGTCGTTGCGCTTTCCTTACGTTTCACATTCGTCGTCGTGACGGTGCCTTTGTTGTCTGACAATTCGGATTCGATTGAGTGATATTATAGCGTGATTCCCATAATGCGATCAAATCGATAGTATGAATTAAATGATTCTTGGCGATATTAGGCATACAGAGGCACATGTGACCCTTAAGTCCAAAAATTTGTATACCGCCACTTGGAGGTCAGAGCCGAATAGCAAGTAAATATTTGACGGAGTGCTAATAAATAGTTTACGCAATTGTAGTGTGATATGTTGCGAGAAAAGTTTTATGATTGTCTATATAAACAAATGAGTATAATTCCAACCGTTTTCTAAGTGCAAATATATGGCTTTCTTCAATTAAGGGGTAATATATTAATGAAGGAGAAATTACATTTTCTCGAATAATTAACTCAAATTATATATTTTACTTTATTATTATTTAAAGAAAAACTAATATAGTTTTCTTTTTTCAAAAACATTATTGACAAAATCCATTTAAGAAAGATGCATTGATTTTCTTTAATATATAGATTTGAATTTTTTTAATTTAAAAAATTTTTTTTTAATTAATAATTTTCAATTTCTATAAAATAAATTTCGGGTAAATGATTGTACGTTTGTTTTAGCTTTTTCTTTTATATTTATTACATAATTTCTTGAAATTAGTAGATTTATTTAAGTAACTTGGCTTAAAGAAAGTTTAATTTCGAAGCAAAATTTCTAACTAATTCACTTGAATTTATAGTCTAGACATGTTACAAATATAAGTTCGAGCCTTTTATGCAACCGTATTCAGTATTATATTGAGAATATTCTTAAAAAGTACATTTACATTATAAGTATCCTATACATCCATTTAAAGTTTAAGAATTTGACATTGATATATTTACTGAATGTACAAGTACATTTTTTTTCGCATGTTTTAAATACTTATTCTTGCATATATTATAATTATTCCGCGAAAGTCTAATAGCATTTTCTTTTTGTTTTCTTTTTTTCTTTTGTTTTTCTTCTAGCTTGTATTTTCTTATTCGATAATAGTACGAGCCACAATCCTACAGCTTGACCGATTATATATTTCTTGTTTCATGTACTTTTTGCATGAAAAATATTAGATAGTCTGTAGATATTAATTTATCTTTATAATGTTTAATTCTTTTTTATATTAAATAAACAATGACTCGCTCGAACGTAAACTTCAAACAAAAGTTAATTTGTAATAAACCAATTCATGGCTGCACACACATGAATACATAATTAATGTAAATGTTATATTTTGGAATTTATTAAGTCTTTATTCTTTTAAAATTATGTTTAAAAAACGTTTATATGTTTCGATCATGTTTTTATAAGTAAAGAAATTTATTTATATATTATTCCATGTTTTAGGGAGATAGTGGAGGTCCACTTTTGCATCGCGGACTTGTTATCGGTGTTAATAAAGGATTTTGTCCAATTTTGAATCAAGAGTTCCACCCGGAACAAGTAAACATTCACTTTTCCATTGAAATATATGAAGATTTTATATTAGATACTCAAAATTGTTTGTAAATACCGTATAAACATAAAATACGATAAAAATAAATATTTGAATTTACATGGAATTATAAGTATCTCCTACGCTTATTTTAAATGCAGAACAGTGATATGACACTTTATAAAGGTAAATCTAGCTTGCTCACCTTTCTTCACTTAAATTAAAAAACATTAGAGTTATATATTACCTTTACTAATAACCACAACTGCTGTAGTTTTAACACCATGTAATAAGGAACAAAACAAACCTCTGAAGATTCACAAAAAATAATCAGTGTATCTTAATTTTTAGACTAAAGATTTTTTTTATAAATGAAACTTCGAATCATTTAACCATTACATAAAATAATAGGATAAACATATTTTCGTCATTACATTATCATTAGTCTAATCACGGCTAATATAGTTAAACGTAAAAAGTTTTTTTTCACGTTCATCGTCTGATTTATAAACTACTATTTCTTTTAATTCGTTGTAGGTGTAGGTGATTGTAGATTTGATTAACAGAACTATTCCAACGTATTTAAAACAAAAATTTATACATAGTTGAACCATGTATTTCGTCATTTTCATAAAAATAAAAGTACTGTAATTCATTTACTAAATGTAATTAATTGTAACTAAAGTATTTGCAAATCTGGTGCAATTTTAAACATAATAATTTGAAAATTAAAATAATTCAATAATTCCTAGAAATTATATTTACCTATCGATAACTTAAGATACATTGTTGTATTGTATTATTTTTATATTTTTATTTGTAGTTTGATATTTCCATAAAATATATAACGCACAAAACATACTTTAAATTAAATTTGTTTTAAACAATTCTGATAACGTTCTAAATCATTTTTTTGTTTTGATGCCTTTTCCCATTTTCTGGACAAATTTCGTCATACGATAAAAAATAAGTAGTCTATGCAATTACACATTATTTTTATTTTTACACCGAAGTACAAGAAAACCATTGGATAAATAATTTTATATTCATTTTATAAATAAAATCAATAATTTCAATAATATATTACGCCAGTTATACGCGATAGATTTCAGACAGGTTAATGTTTAGCTTCTGCGGATTAATTCCACAAGTGCAATTTAAATTTCATTTTAAATTTTTTATTTATTTATTTTGATGTTTATTCATTATTTCTTCAAATATTTTTGAAATTTTTTTTCAGTGCAATTGAAGTTTTTCATTCAAGCATTCATTAATATGTTATACAACATATATTCTTACTTCCTTAGGTGGGCCGATTTAATTTATAAAAAAAGAAATACCTCTAGTGAAATAATTGTTTACGAGTTTTCTGGAAGAATTTTATAAAGGACAAAAGTTTTTTTAGATATTTCTAGTTCTGTTTTCGTTGGATTTACTGGTAATATTGTTAATTAGTGTTACACCCAAGATAACTAACCGCGGTCTACGGCAGGTGACGCTCGCGCTCGCGCTCCAGACTCGCGGTAAATTCAAATAAAATATCCATGACATTCCCGACTAAAGGATCGAAGGTTGAAAAATCAATACTCGCTGTTACGGAATTGAAATTCATACATTAATTTATAACACAGATGATCGCCCGTCAAAAGAGAGCGAAAAAGCGAATGTAAGCGTCAGGGTGATAGCGAGGCTTTTGTTTTTGAGCGCCATCCACTGGCAGCACGTTGCTATGATTCGACCAATCAGTGCGTTGCGACTATCGATGTATGCACATTGTTATTTGCCTATATCAATCATATTTTAAATACTGTACAATACAATGTAATACGATAGGTCATAGTAATTTCGTCCTTTTCTTGCATTTACATATTAATTGCATTATTCTTTACCGAGGATATTAGTTACACTACATTTTAAATTAAACCATAACAATTATTAAAGTTGTATGATACATTTGATGATAAAGTGGCAAGTTTAGTACATGCATAGGAGGTTAAGCTAGTCGCTAGTCTAACCCCTGAGCGGCTTTAATTTCGACAAACTTAAAAAATCTATGTTCCAGAACGATCTTAGATGCTGCTGGTCAGCTGTGTGTAATATAGATATAGTATGTGCAATTATGAGTACAGATTTTTGTAATTTTAAAAGCTTAACGTTTTTTATTCCAAAATTTCATTGAAAGGAAAATTCTATTTTTTTTTTTGCTTATAGAAAACGAAACGGTAAATCATGTTCTTTTATGTAAGAAGTATCACAGGTGCTAGTAGATGTGTTTCTTCATTTGTAGCAAGTGTTCAAGGATCTAATATACGAGAATTTAGTAATCGGCAATTTCTAAACCATGTAAAACCTGTTGCGACAACTGCGCTTTTAATCGAGGTAACATCATTTTTATTATGTATTAACGATTATATCGAGTATTTTTTGCACATTTGACATGCAACGAAAAACTGTAATAAAATATGGTTTTATTTTGGTTGAAAATTTGTAAAATTCCAACGACTCCCTATATATTGAGATTATACAACTATATTCTTTAACTTTGCTTATTTTGTAATATATAAATTATTAACTTAATCATTTAATATTTTTTTAATTAATGTGGCATATTTTAGATTTTGCATTCTAATGGTCGATATGAGCAAAGGCCATTTTTTGTTGAACATTTCAAATAAATTATCAAACAGTTTACATTCGCAAAATAATTCTATTCTAATTAATTTTTTGATCGATGATTCTGGTACAAATAATCTTAATAATTAGAATAACATCCTTTAGATTCCTCGAGAGATTAGACAAAACTCTTGTATATGCCCAGTAAGAGAAAGTCTAGTCTTTTCTAATAATCCAATATATTATAAATATCATGGCGCAATTTCAAATCAAGAAAAAAGATGGATTTATTTAAATTACCAAAAAAGTTTCATAGATATTGGTACATATTCCAAAGATAAAACCAAAAGCATGAATTCTGCTATAACAAAAAATACTTTATATATTAGACAAATGAGTGCAAATGTACCATTGACCAAAGAAAAAGATTCCGATGCTCTTAAACATGTTTATGAGATACTCTGCATAGATGTAAGTTACTTATTTTATTGATAATATTTAGTGTCATAGTTATAGCTTGTAACTCTGAATCTAAAAGATTTAAAAAATTAAACTAATATTTCATTGTTTTCTGTTTCTTCAGTTACCAGAATTTTTTTCCAAATCAATGGATTATAAGATCTACCATCCCAATTTAGAATTTGTAAATAATATAAAAGGAACAGTGACAAAGTCAGTATTCTTATAAAATAATTAATAAATTTTTATTTATTTAACTGTAAAAGTTATTAAAAATTTAATTTTAGAGGCTTAGTCAATTATATCAGACAGATGGCTTTCTTAAGGTTAATTGGACACCTTAAGTTTGCATATGTTAAATTCGAAATTCTTAAAATAACAAAACACCCTGAAGAGAATAATGTTAAAGTGCGTTGGCGTATACGAGGTAAATCTGGTATCAATGTACTATTTTCGTTGTGGAAATTCAGTCTTTGGAAGTTAAATGAATCCCTAGAAGATCAAGAAATGTAAATTTCTATTATATTTCTTGTAGTTATTACATTTAAATAGGAACTCATTGTTTTTTCAATTACAGTTGGTTTGATGGTTATTCAACTTTTTATATTGGAGACGATGGTTTGGTGTTTAAACATGTCGCTGATAAAATGATGCCAGATCAGTATATATCAATAAAACCAAAAGTCTCTTTAACTTCAGAACTCTAATTCTCAAACAATAAACGTAAATAATAGTCGATATATCTGCATATATATTAAGCCATCAACTTAATAGTTTTTTTATTAGTCTGTACAGGATTTTCATAAAATTTTGAGTTTAGAAAGAAATATATATAAAAAATTTGTATCATCTTTGATTTATAAAATATTTGATTTCTTCTTTCAGTAAATAACTCAGTTTTAAATTTCAAAGGGAGTATTATTTGAATTGATATTACAATCACACTTATTTTAATTTTCATCAATTTTATTGTGTATTGTTGTTCCTCTTAGTAATATTTTATTATTTAAATAAAATTGTTATAAATAATAAAAAAGGCTTTTATCAATCTAGCATTATATACTAAAATATAATATTTATTAATTAGTTATAATGTTGTTCTCAAAAGAATGTGCAAATATTATTTTACCAAACATAGATTTAGTCAAATTTGTATTTAAAACTATAAATACTCTTAACATAATAATATATTATGTTAATGCAAAGCATAATGATATTATTTTACAATAATAAATAAGTATTAATTTTCAAAATGTATGTGAGAATTATTAGATATTGTAAATATTGGTTGTCCCTGATTTTAAATAAATTTATTAATCTAAGGGAGAACAAGTGTCTATAATATTGGGAATACTCTATCAGACGTTGTTGACGTTGTTACATAAATTCTTGTAATTAAAGCATCTAAATAGTATCTAAATTCAGATTAAATTTTATTTTCGTGAAGTATAATTTAATAAATTTCTTATACATAAATACCAAAGAATGGTTGCTTGAATAATTTTTACACTAGCTTAAAGTACTATAATAATACTTCATTGGCAGCTACATATCTTCGAAAAAGATTGTTAAGTAAGATACATCTTTATTGACAATGACTGAGAACTTAAGAATATATCTTTAATACTGTCTACGTGAGTTTATAGTATAACCACATTACTTAAGTATATTCGTTACAAATATATGCGCATTTGAAGTTTTTATGATATAGTTAGATTAGTACTTCAGACAATGTACTCTTATTAAATTTTATAATTTAAGAATTAAAATATTTTAGCATAAAAATATAAATAAAAATTAAATATACGTATTTCACCTTGAGCTTTAATTTGAGCATTTATCATTACCGACAATCCAGTTTTTTAAAAATAACAATATGTAAATTAATTTCGTTAAGTATTGAGTAGATGAATTATTTTGATACATTTGTTCGAAGAAGTAACAAATGCGATCTGACAGTTATTTTTTATTATTCATCGTTAAAGTTTAATGTTATGTTGGTTCACTGAAGGTGTACTCTAAAATTACAATAAAACTTTTCCCTATAAAATATAAAGGATAATATGCCATTCATATTAATATTACAGATAGATAATAAATAAATTGAAATGTTTCTTTTTATTCAAAATATATAAAATTTGTTAGCGCTACAACCAATAAAATTTCGCTTCCGTATAATTGTGTTTTTTGGCCAATAAGATAACATTATCTTAACTTTACTTTTGACGATATTTGCAATTGTTAGAATTTGAATATTTTAAAAGTTTTTAATAAAAGTTCATGTTTTTGAATATTAATACAGATCCATTAGAAATAACAAAAGGTCTTCTTTTTATGGTAAATTTTAGCAGGGACAAATGCATATAATTTAATAATTAATTTTTGATTTGTACCTGTACTTCATGAAAAAGTTACAAAAAATAATGTGAAATAAAGTAACTTGACACGTAATATAAATTGCAAATACTATTAGTGTAATGCAATTGTCTAATTCCTATTATAGGATTCAAATTTGAATTCTAATAAAACACTAATAAAGCCATTAGAGACTTGCAATAGTATTACGATAAATGAAAAATGCGCCTAAGTCCTAGGAAACAATAAATAATAGTCTGTAATAAAACGCATAAATGCACATGCGACTCAATGGTCGATACTTTTTATATCGGAGCTAAGTTCCTTGTCTTTTTTTTTAATTTCCATTGCAAGCTTATATGCCAACTCCGGTCTACGGTCTCTTCCTTCAACCATAGCCTTAACTTGGCTGGAGCTAACGACAACACCATTGCTAGCTATGACAATTCCCTTTGTCTTTTCAATGTCGACAAGGTCAACGCCTCTGCTGCAATCATCAATAAGAATTGTGCGGTAGCCACTCATTAGAGCATCAATAGCTGTAGCACCAACGCATACATCGTATGCTACACCGCAAACGTAGATATCTGTGGCGCCTTTTTCCTGCAATTGTGACGATAGCGACGTCTCTGTGAGCTTCTTGTTATCCCAAAAGACAGAGTATGAGTCGACTTCAGGATTCGTACCCTTATATATTTTCACGCCGTTTTCAACAACTTTTAGGTCCTTGTGGAGTTCAGCACCCCAGGAGTCTTGTACACAGTGGCGCGGCCAAAGTCGCTGTTTCAGTATTGGTGGACCTTTGAAGGTTACTGTATCATATACTTGTGCGTCCTCCTTCCCAATGCCACTCGACTCGTCCAGCTCTCTAAACAGGATAGAGCTAAGTGTAAAGTACGTTCTTGATTTCTATGTGTGCTTATCTAAAAAGACTCTTATTTGTTAACTCTAATTGATTATCATTCGAGTAATAAAGTAATCAGTTTTAGAGTAACGCAAGTCATTGTAACGTCATGTTTATAATGTTTATAATGTTTATAATGTTTATTGGTTCTTTAATATTTTCATTTGTATTTATTGAAATTGATTTAGCGACTGCAAAATCAATATCTGATGTAAATTATAATCCAGTGATATAGAAGTGAATCGATGTATGAGTAAAAAGGGAAAACTTTGATCGTAGAATCATGTTTTGTATTTCAATGAAACTATGAAACATGTTTTCTGGTGCTTTGTAACAAACTAACTTTATATTGTCAAATGTGAAAATGCATTGTATTAACGTTCTAATAACTAAATATAGTAGGCTAAGTGGATAAAAATGCGAATGTAACATACGAAGGAATACAGGAAAATACAGCTTAAGACCGCATGGAGAGCAGGAGATTTCAGCTGAACTCGCAAATTGATTACAATCAAGATCAACAAGTAATAATCCAAAAATAATTTTAAAAAATCGAGTATTCGAGTGGAATTTTATGCAGTTTGTCCCAACTTACCGTTAAATGGACGAAAAATAGAGATAAGTGGTTAGAAAAGGAGCTGGGAATCAATAAGAACGAAGAACTAAGGGTCGGAGAATATAATTAACAGAAAGATGAGTAATGGGTTAACAGAGAAAAAGAATCGATGAAAATCTGTAAAAAGACGACGCCGTAAGTAATGAAAGGAGTAACAAGCGCGATCTTTTGGTAATAAAATGATTGCTAATAAATTACGTCAGAGTGTTTTGTAATAGTTATGAAGTAGTGAAACGTATTTTAAATCGACATAATTTGTTTTATTATTTAAAAATTGAAATAACAATTATGTTCCTCCTCTTTTTAGATATTATTTTTCATCATACCATGCAGTGTCTGTAGAATTATAAATTTCTTATATAACTTCATTGTTTTTTCTTTTTTCTTTTTTAATTTGTTTGAATTAGCCAATACTTTTCTAAAGTAGGATTTTTTATTTAAAATTTAAATCAATTCTTATCTTTATTATTCTTAACTTTTAGAAACACACATACCTGATTCGATTGATTCGATTTTTAGATATGTATTCATATCGATTCGCTTTGGTTCATAATGAATCATCTATAATCTCATTATTATTTAATTTATGAAATGCTTAAATATTACATATTACGCCAGTAATAAATCATTAGTTTAAAATCTATAGAATCATTTTCGATCACGTAATCTCTTTATTTATTAAAAATTATTAATTTATATGTAATTTTAATAAGATGTCCAGCTTACCTGACATTGTTATTTTATGAACGTTTTTAAAAATAAAATTTTAAAACGTAATGAATTCTGTACCTCTTTTACTAATTGTAATACTAATACTACACAAACTTGCAATATAATTGTATGTATAATATATTAGAATAGCTCAGATTTGTCATAAGAGTTATTCTCGATAGAGTTGACCTTTAGAACTACTTTTATTATATTTTCTTTATCAGTAAACTCATTTTAAAAATTATTTATCTATCTGTATATTTATAGTAACTTATCTATTCTTACTTTAAAGTTGATTCGAAATTTCAAATGTCACTTTACGTAATACGAAAAATTACGTCTTAAATTTTTTATTCATTTTGGATAGATTAGAAATAGTTATGAAAGTTATCTGGCTTAGATCATCTTTGTAGTTTAAGTATAAACAATGCTTTGAACATAATTAATATTTCAATTCAACGAATTTGAATATATTGAAATAATGATCTTTAGATATTAATTATAACAGTTGTTGTTTCGATTTCTTGTACCTATAGACAATTTAAAAAATCATTTTTATAAATTTTAATACTGTTGTATTATTATGAAATGGCAATATTTTATGTTTATGTTAAATAATTATTTTATAATTCAGATGTACTTTATAAGACAAGGCAAACATTGTTAATGTATTGAAAGGAAAATATTTCCAATGCATAAAGTTATGTTTACAATAAACACATAATCATAATTATAATTAATTAAAGAACTGAGCTCCTAGCTATTCTTTAATTTTTTTTCTTAGTTTAAACTTAATTAAGCATTAATTTAGTTAGAAATTTTATGGAAAAATTACAAATAATAATACAATATTGTGATATAAATAATGTAGTTAATAGGGTACGTTGTTTTGTATTTAAGTTACATTGTATCGATGTGTTAATTGTGCAGTCATTAAGGTTTACAGAAATGTCTGGATTTCACATTTTTAGTATTTTTCTCATACATACCGTAAATGTAGATTATCGATGA
Source organism: Wiebesia pumilae (assembly GCA_018907045.1). Classification (NCBI taxonomy): domain Eukaryota; kingdom Metazoa; phylum Arthropoda; class Insecta; order Hymenoptera; family Agaonidae; genus Wiebesia; species Wiebesia pumilae. Next base: position 6,504,625 of record JACCHZ010000192.1, read on the forward strand.
AGGATACATGATCAACAGGATGCCAGTCAAGAGAATAAAATACTGCGTCAAACGGTACAGTATCTAGAAGTGTATTTATGGGTTCGATAACTTCTGAGCCATCATGTCTTGCAGCACACTTTTTTATATTTAGGGAACCAGAAATAAAATCATTTTGTACATCCACGATCAAAAAGGCGCTCTTTGGCCTGGTGCAAATTTTAATCCAGTCATTCCAACATGTCTAAAGGTTAATCATAAAAATAAGTTACGCATCATGAAAAAACTATTACACGGGAAATAAATTTGTTGATTCGGATTCGAATCCAAAAAAGTAATAATGGGATGATTTTCATATTTTAGAAAATCTACAGCTATTCGACGATCTATGAGCTTAGAATGTTAAATAAATGTTAGCTACACAAGGAGTTATAGATATCAATTTATTATAAGAGAGAACATTCACAATCTATTATAAAATTTTCGTAGTAATCATTAACTCTTTTGAGTGGAAAATTACTTCCATTATCAAAATAATTTCGATTGTAGTTGTACGTTTCTTAGTAAATTAGGAATTGATTGTACTTCTTCAATTCGTTGTTTAAAAACGTAATTAAAAAATATTTAGAAATATAGAAATACTTTTTCATTTCGTTACAAATTTCAAATGTAAACAGGTAAAAGCTTTAAATTTCAATTTCAATTTTTCATAAACTTTTTATAATTTATAGACTGACTGGATGACAACTGAAACAATCAAAGTTACGAGAATTTTGAAAAATTAACAATTAATAATCGGTTTATTTTTTGCAGTTACTATTCTATTTTTTTTTAAAATTCGGTTTTTCCTTTAGCACAATTCTTTTAAAATCGACCAAATACATAAGTGTTGAAACTTGACGATCGAATAAAACTGTATATCGCGTTGCGAGATGTTACATCACAAATCCATTAAATTCTATAATAAATTTTAAATTATGCCTACTTTTCTAATTAGTTTAACTCTTTTTCTTTTGCTTCTTTTTTATTATTAAGCTTTTCATTTGTATTACTTTAGTTATAATTTATATTATTATAACTATATAACTAATTTATATTGTTAATATTACTATATTCAGTTGTAATACAACATAAGCATCTTAATAATGTTAATGAGCGATTATCAACAAAATCTTATTAATATTTATTTATTTTAATTTGAAGAATTAAAACAAACAATTACCATGTGATTTAATAATAATTTTTAAAGTTACTTAAATCTTTTTCTTTTATTTAATTGATGTAGATATGATAAAGTATGTATTCAATAACAATATCCTTGAAACTCGAAAAGTGAATTTGAAAATTAATTTTATTCCTTTTATTAAACGATATATCTTATTATTATAAAAGTGTATTTATTATTTTATGCATTTTATATTACGTATTAAATGAATTGAAATTAATTTTCTTAATCAATTCGTTTACTTCCTTGTTTCGATTTACAAGAGTGATAAAATAAAAAGTAAACATTTAGTAGTACATAAAGTAATGTGACAATTATTTCTGAGAATTGTGTGTAAACGATATTCGTAATACGATCGTTCACGAATCTTCAACAATACTTATTAATATTTATTAAAATTTCAACATTATTAATACATTAAAAATAATATTTGTTCAATTTAAACATTCAAATACTAAATTTTATAATAGTAAAGCACGAGACTTAATCTGAATAATGGATAAGCCAATAGAAAACATTACTTTTAATACAATTTCATCACTTTTTTTGTGGAAACTATACTATTGGAAGACATGAGCGTACACTTATAGTGATTATGCGCGTGTTGTCACGCAATATACCTCGAATTCTTTTTTGTCGATCAAACCATTCCCATCGGTATCGAACACGCCAAAAATCTCTCTCAATCGATCCTCCTCTAGTTCGTAGACTTTTCCTTGATCGTTGCGAAACAGTGCCTTGCAAATCAGCTCGAACTCCGAGACTGAAAGAAAACCGTCTTTGTTCTCGTCGAATGTAGTGAAACACGCGTCCATGACTGGTAGAACAGCTGAGTCGCACTTCAACCAACGACTCAACGGTTTAAGTATAGCCGCTGCTAAGCTAAGAGTTTGATCGATACATGTAGAAGCATACAGTAGCTCATTATTTGCTTTTATAGTTGTGCGAAATAAGACAGCTCGATTCAAGCTGTGGAACACGTTAATCGTGTAGCGCTGTAGACGTATATAATTGGGATTTGATATTTTGTGTACGCTGGCGAAGTAACGAAATTTCTTTACATTCTCGTAAAAGACTTGCTTCACGCGATGATCTTTTAAATTTAGCTCCGCATGCTAATTTTCTTCATTATTTGATGATATTGTACTTACAAGTATGTCGATTTAGTTATATAATTCTATTGAGTTTGGATACAAGTTTTAGACACACACGTATTCAAATTGTAATATTACTATTTGTAATTTGTTATAAGTATTTTAATATTAACAAAATACTTATATTTTATTAACGACTAATTTGTCTAATTTCATAGTAATTTTAATTTGATTTTGTAAAAAATATTCATTTTTGTTGAGACCTAACCGGTTGAAACTTCACACACGTTATTTAATTTTGTATTTTATAGAAAGTCGATGATGACTATTAAAATAATTAAATCATACAAGATACAGATAATTTTACTATTGAATTTTAAACAGATGACTTTTCTTAGAATACAGTAGAAATTAATAAAAACGTTGGAGCTAGTAGTACTGATACAGTATGACAGCTAATATTGTATAATAAATATTGAAACTAAAAGGTTCAAATAAAATACGTATTTAATTGAATATACGTTATAGTTAATAATTAATAATATCTTTTATATTAATGGTAACAAGTTATGTCTATGTTATTTACTGTGATTAATAATTATAATAATTTTAACAAGTTATATCAAAAGGATACGCATCTTTTTTGGTAATAGTAATCAAATGTAATTTCTGTTTTTTCATATTAAGTGAAATGATTAAAAGCTAAATTAAATAAATAATTTATTATAAACTTCATGATTTAAAAGTTATACTTTTTTTTTATTTTTTGGGAACTGCTGCTAGTTTGAACCGTTTTGAGATATTTGGAATCAGAGGTTGTAAAGATACTAAAAAAAAAATTAGCAAACTAAATAAATCTAGATTCAGTCCTTTTGGATCACCAATAGAATTTCAAATTTATTATAACTAAGAACAGTATTTTTTAAATCAAAAGTGAAATTGCAATATTTTGCAATGTAGATTTAAATGTCATAGAGTCGACGTATAGTATTCATATGTAATATATTTGATCGTGATAAGGACTTATATTCAAATATATATTCAAATTACGTTTAGTGAAGCTACACAAAAGTATAGCCAAAATTACAGAACAAATTAATTAACTATGTATTATAAATCACGTAGCTCTAGTTCAGTTGTCTTAATACTATTTTTTACGAATTTTTAAGATATCTTTATAAATGTTATATAAATGTTTATAAATGTTTACATTTTTTATTATTTATTCACGAATATTGACATACTTATAAATATTTATATTTTATTAATATTATATTATCAAGCAATATGATGAAATTATTTTTAAAGGCAACTCGATGAAAAATTGAAATATCGCTGAATAAGTAAAAGCAAATTAAGAAGGAAAACAATTTCAATCATGAATAAATTGATTCGTATATGTTTTACTTTAATTTCTCAATATCAAGAGGATACATTTCGTATACCAAATAATAACGGTGTATTCAATAATTTCTTATGTTTGCTAAGAAATTGGAAACTGAAACGGAAGTATATAATTTTAAATGAAGGACTTTATTATGAAAGATGATAAAATTAAAAATCTTATTAACAAAATCCTCACTTTACGTGTAAATGTACTTTATCCTAAAACTAATACTTATAATTTGATTAAAATCTAAGACTAATTAAGAAAATAGCGAAACCGACAACTATTGGATAAATTTATAAATGTATGAAATATATAGTCTATTAATTAAAATAATTTCCATTTATTAAAAATTCCTTCGCATTAAAATGATAACTCAAGCAGAACTTTGTTTCAACATTTATTCATTGGTAAGTTTTGTTGAAATTTTTTATTTCATACATTATCAATAATATGCAAATTATATATATTGTCTTGAATTTATTTATTATGTAATAAATTTTATTAAAACTAAATCAAATTAGAAAGATTAGTTAATTTGAGAAGCAAAATAAAGCATCGCATTGTCTATGAAAAGCGTTCTTTTAACGTCTGTGCTGGACCATACTATAGTTATTTTTGTTGTAAATATTACTAGTTCTACACATTATTTAGTGAAAAAGTTTGAAAGTAAGTTACCCAGAGAACTCAAATATCTAAGAGTTTGCGGTAACTGTACTAAGTTGCACTCGATACGCATTAGCAAAAAAAAATTTTGAAAACTATAATATGAACTAATCTTTATTGACAACATTCAAACGAATAAAAATGTTTTTTACCATCGGCCGGAAAGAGGACAGAGACACGCAATAAATGAATATTTTTCTCCAAACAAGAGAGATAAGTTTGATTATTTTTTCACGAAATTCCAAAGTATTAAAAAATGATTAAAGTATCCTTTTCCTATAGTTCTACGTGTATTTTAAGATGTGCTGTTTTTCTTTTATACCACAGGAAGTGTTTGAACAAAGCTCCGCCTTGTAGACGAGGCGGACAGAAGAATTAAAGTCCCGTACACAAAAAGATCGAGATATCCTGCCTTCTTGAAAGATACTTATAGTAATGCATAGGTAGTTTTTTTACACTAGTCTAGAGAAAACTCGACCAGTCTGAGAATGAACTAAGAAAACCTCTTCGCTTAATTATGTATTTTTTTCGCGAAAACAACATACCAACGGATACTTGGTAAAATAGTTCCTAATAAATGTATTATTAATAGTACGATTATCAACAGAACCGCAATTACGAATGCAACCATATTATCAGAACGCATTAAAGTTGCATTACGCGAAGGACAATAAGACCTCCTATGCATCCATACCATTTTTATTAGAGTACCGTTATATTACATATTTAATTACCGTCATTTTCGTTTGTAAATTCAAATCGTCCACATGATTTAATATTTCAACAATTTAAACAAGTTTTATTAATTATTTACATCTGATAAAATTCCTTTAGTGTGATTTGATTTCAGTTTCCAAATGAATATTGAGAAAAATCTTTGTTATTCCATACCTCTCCTCGGAAAATTATTGAAATCTAATGGTTACGACACAAGCGGAATGGGCACGAGTCCCATTCTTATAATATACGTGGTGGAAGCAGAACTTTCATAAGTACTATTTGTTGCAAAGAGCATCATTGTTATTACATAATGATTGACCTAAAATATCCCGTTAGCATACGAAAGTATAAATATAAAAAAATACTCATTATTATTGTTTCTTAATTATAGTAGACTAGTGGTTAAATATATATTTCTTTTAAATGCATAGTTTTTGTTTATTTCCTTCACAATTGTTTGCAATAATCGAATCTTATAATAAGACACATTTTGTCACGATTTCCAAGAATTTTGAAAATGTACGTTGAAAAAATAATTTCAGCAATTATTAAAAAGTATATTGAAAAAATGATTCTTCATTTTATCTATAAAACAAGTAATTGTAATAAAATATTAAACAAACATTTTCATATTTTAAAATATATTATCAAGAACTTAACGATTATGATAAACAATAATGTTATCTCTCAAATAATTAGTGGATTATAACGAAAATTTGATAAAATCCTTCTTTTTTACAATTGATATTTTAAGAAAATAATATAATCAATTTCTCTAAATATTCTTATTTCTTCTCGTTTAAAAGCAAATTCAAAACATTTTGTCATTAGTCTTTCGTATTAATTTGACTTTTATACCGTAATAAATAATAGTAAAAAATAAATCGATTTTAAAAAAGATTTGTTGAATAGATATAAAACTTTAATATTATAAATCATTTATACGGATTATTATAATATTATCTTAAGAAAGCAGAAATGATAATTAATATTTCAAATTCTAATAAATACTTTTTTATAATTTTCTCAAACGTTTTCTTATATCATATTCATAACTATTTAAGAAAATATTAAATATATTTTGATAGGTTATTCCACAGTCTCAAACTGTACATATATTGTCTTCAAAATCGATACATTTTGATTGTTAAAAGCATACTTTCAACGCCATCGTCGAAATAAATAAACATCGAGTTATATTGGTTGAACCTTTAAAAGATTTATTTATAATAAATTTTTGTACAACGACGTTTTCTTATATTCATTAATTTTTTTTTTATTATATCGCTTATTTTATATAATTTATATTAAATTACACGACTGTAAAAAATATACATATAGATATTTTAAAAAGTATGAGTTAAAGTACTTACAAGCAAAAAATGAAAGATAAAAATCATAATGGATATGCTTCTTCGTACTCAACATTTAAAAATTATTGGAATATCAGTAGTAACACAGCATTGAAAAATGTTACAAGGATTTTAATAGTACTCTTAATAAATAAATTCTTCATAGTGAAAAAATTGCTCATCATAGTATTTTTGTATAAAACATGTAAATAGTTTACAACTACAATAAATTTTATATTAATGACACATTATATTAATAAAAAATTCCAAAAATAATCAAATATCAATGAATTGTAATCATATTCACATTATAGAATTATTTAAAAATATTTTTATAAAAAACAGATTTTCATATATGTGACAATCACTTATAAAAATGGCTCACGTCAAAAGTCCTTTCGCTTTACGCAAAAAGCCATGGTCTTTGATATCGAGTAAGAAATTCAGTAATAAAATTCACTTACTGCCAATTTTGGTACAAAAAGTTGTAGAACACTTGAGAATTATATAATGTTGGTACATATAGTAACGTCGTTATTTATTACCACAATTACTTTATCGATTTTATTAATTGTATTTACGGAAATTATCTTATTGGCTAATTTTTGTATTATTAAAAATTGATTTGGCCAGTTTTTATGCAAAATGTCCCATTGATAAGAATTTTCAATATTAATATTATTATATTCATAAACATGTAGATTACGGAATGAAATGAATTATTGCAATTTTTTGCAATTTGAAAACAAAAATCCCATGCTCTAAATGTTTTTATATGTTCATATTTGTGAGGCAGTTCATCGGTAATTTGACACGTCATTGCTGAGTTAATGAGATGTTTATAAAGACTCATTTTTAGAATCTTTCAAAATTGATAGTACCTTAAATAAATGTTTATCTTGCTTGAGAATATAAATGTAAATGATAATTTAAGTAATTTTTGAAAGATTGATCATACATGTATTGTAAATTCTTGTTTTTCCTGCTGCTTGCGTTGTTGATGTCTGAAAATTAAAATATTCAATTATTAATACATATTATAATTTCTGTTTATATCAATAATATCTATTTATTATTACCAATGTTAGAAAGTTAAAAATTTTTCATACTGTCAATATGAAAATTTTTCATATTGACAGTAATTCGCTTGTTTTATTATTTTGCTGCTTTTATTATCCATAGATCTGTTAATGTTAACAGATTAGTAATAATTCAGATTAGTAATATAACATACTTATAGTGCTTAGAATAATGAAAAAATGAAAACTGTTAGATCCTATACACGAATCACAATTTTAATATCAATTTTAATATCATAAAGGAGGTGGTTGTGAATTACTTATAAAGATAGTAATGGTGCTACTAATGCACTGTATTCTTTTCAAAATTCTGAATATTATTTATTTTTCTGTAATTTTAATACAGTTATCTTCAAAAGCTAGTAATAATTATAATTATTCAATGTTTAAACATAAATTTTATTAGAATAATATTATTTGTACTATATTTTTATAAATATCTTTAATGATCAATTAAAGTACGTTTGTACTAATTTTGAAAACCAAACATCAATTGAATACTTTTTTTATGTAGGTAACATTCTTACGCAGTCACTTCAAATTAGCTTTAAATCCTTCTATATTTAAAATGCTTTATTTTGTGTGTGTGTGTGTGTGTGTGTGTGTGTGTGTGTGTGTGTGTGTGTGTGTGTGTGTTAAATCAGTTAATATCCATTAATATGCTGTTTTTACAATTCTTTTTATAAAATAAATAATTTTAGATTTGAGTAATTTTTTAAAGTTGTTGTTTTATTCGAAACAGCGAAATTTGATTAAATATTTAGCTGTATCAAACAACTTGCAAAATAAAACTAATTGTTAATAGATTTTATCTCGAACTATCTGTATGCATTTTTATAGAAAATTTGATAGGCAAAATGTAAATACAGTCGACACCAATATACATAAGTGAAAGTAGTAAATGATCATTGTAGAATAAATATACGTGTATATGTAAGCCAATATAATAATGTTTAATATAGAGAAATATATTTTATTATATACACATTTTCATATATATGTATATAATTGGAATTCCATATTTCCATAGTGTAATGCAATCTTAGATTTAGTATACGGCTTAAGAGGATATTTAGGATCTCGCATCACTTAATTTGTAAAGAATAAATGAAAGAAAACTTTTAATAGCCCTAGTTTCTAAATGATAAAATCTTTCAAAAATTAAAGTTAAATAAGCGTTATGGTACTTACTACAATATCTAAATTATTTGATACGAGATTCGATATTCATTCTAATGTTATATAAGTAATAACGCTGCTAAGTATTTTTGTTAAATATTAAACATAAAATTGCATTGATTTATTAAAAAATCCATGAGATAATATTCAAGAATAAAATATTAATAGTGTAAAAGTTAATTTGTATCACCCGTATTCGCTAGACTTAACATTCTTGGACTATTACGTATTTCAAATAACTTTTTCTAAAAATTCGAAACCATGAATGAAGTAAATTTTAAGAGAAAATATTTTTTCGAAAAAACTGAGATTTTTTTTCTTCTTTATCTTTACGTGGATTTTGTAAACAAATTTTGTATACGTTTAAATAAGAATTTGAAAATACACAAATACTGTTGGAAGTACTAATATTTCTTTCAAGAATAGAAAAAATAAAATAAAAATTATTTAAATTTTTAATATAAATATAATAAGTATTATTGAAAAATAAATGAATAATAAAAACTTGTTAGACAATCCCTCATATAATAAATCATATGTATATATATTTTTTCTTTCATTTTTAAGTTAAATTATTGTAATATCGTTATAATCTAAGAAAAGTGTTGTTACTTACTTAAGTAGAATGATCAGTAAATCCAAAATTCATATAAATATTAATTGAAAATTTGTAACGATCAGGTAACCATTCAGATATCCTAGATTCATTGATGTAGGAGATTACGTAAATTATATATGAATCCCATACAGGTAATCGCCTGTGCGAAAATTTTATTTCGTAAATCTCATTTTCATTCTACTCTGATATTAATATAGCAAATTCGTAGGCTTACGACTAGAGCAACATACTATGATATTTTCCACGTATATTTCGTTTCGATTAAAAATCGCCAGCTGCTATCACAGAGTCCCGACATTATACTTTAGTTTGCCTTCTATCTAGATTAAGTATTTAACAGATCACATACTACCGTGCTTATCAACTTGTATGTTTCTTTAAATGTTGGGTCTTTTTCGTGTATTCTTGGTATTCTTGTACATAAAGGATATTGAAATCTTTTCGTAATAAGAAAAATTAAAAAACGTATTTCGAAAATTAATGTAAAATAAAAATAAGAAAAATAAAATGTTTCACCAACGTTAGATAATTTCTCAGCTATTACTAATTACAGTGATTGTTTCAACTGATTTCAAGGTTTTTTACGTTGAGTTAAATTAAATAAATAATAATACGTAAGTTCATTACTGGTGTTTATATCTGTGATACAATGGCTTTATTTATTCACTAAAAGCTTAGAAACCCTCATTGTAAAACATTCAATTTTTCGGGTGCACATCTTCTATCTGTTTGGTTTTGTAGAGTGGTTTTGAGGTACACATACTTTGCGTTTCTATTCTTAAAGGGAATGATATTTTTTGAAAATAATATTAGTACTGAATCTTATTCCGGAAGACTCAAGTACCGTTTCGAAATTCGAAAGACAGAGCACGTCGTATAATGTTCCTTGTATCATGTATTCACATCGTTAGTTGTACGTGATCCGTATGCTATGAAACAGAGAGAACTGTTTTGTACTCGAGCTAATCGCGCAAATGGATTTGGAAGAGTCTTACTCGTTCCTTTGTTGAAAATAGAACATCTGTTTACAACTCAACTTTTACTGATGTACGACTAGACTTTCCTAACATGTTTTCTCGATCTATCTTGTGTTTAGAGTGCGAAACGACAATGTATCGATTCTTCCAGAAATGAGAAAGTATAAAGACTAAGAAGAACTTAGTATACGATATTATTCACGAAATATCTCATACTCTTGAATTTACTCTTTTAATAATAATCTTATCGCAATTAAACTGCAATATATAAAATTTTAATATGAAGAAATTTTTTAAATCACATTCTTATAATAATAATTAAAAATTGAAAAAAGCACGATTAATATATTTATTTCTGTTTTAAGAAGCACTTACAGTTATTTTTCTGATAAGAATTCGTCTCTATCTTACACTATAATTTATATCAACCAAACTATTATAACATACAAGATGTAATAATATACTATTTGCTAAACTACCATAATTCTTTTTTTTAATAATTACGCACGCTCGTTGACTATAAGTGTACTATTAAATATATTCACTTATTACGTTTCATAGCTAAAGTGAAATTAACCTTGTCAAAAGATCCTACTTATACGTAATTTAAAACATGTTGAAATAACTAAAAAAATTCATTTGATATTTATGATTTTTTTTTCAATAAAAATATTGAAGATTAATTATGTCGAAATTAGTCAATCTGCATATTTAACAAGTTTTATATGAGATTTTTTTATAATTCTTTTATTCAAGTTTGGTGATTTATATTAATATAATGTTCTCTCTTGTGATAATTTGCACGCAAAACTGTTAAATGTCTTTCAAGGAATTCTTAAACACATAATCACCTAAAGTAAGAATGAAATAAAGAATCAGAACACAAGATTAAATATAAAAGGATTATACAAGATATAAAATATAAATTTCAAATTAATAATATAACGAATCATCCGAAGGAACTATTCATTATTGTTGAAATTTTCCCGTTTAATCATTAAAATATCAGATTATTAAAAGTTAATAAGTAAAAGATGGAAACGTATTATAAAATGTAACAGTAACGTTAAAAGAAAGGATGCATCGCCTAATTTAGTAAATTAATAATTTAGTAAAATGAGATTATAAAATATCAATTCTCTAATATATTATATCATCTAAACCATCAGGGATAGAGAGCTGACAACATATATACATATTTTTAAGAGACTCTTGAATCATCTGTTGTTCTTTAAGATTCTCGGATCATAAAATACATACGTAATTATTGAAATGTAAAACGTGTTCTTTGAGCTAATTTTTCTATTATTTATTAAAATGATACACACGCGGTAACTGGTTGATAACTGCTCAGCCGCCCTCTAATAATTCTGCTCGCGCTAGAAATTTACACTTCGTTTCAAATTTCTTTCTTTCTTAATCTTAATTCTCCTACACTTTCCGATAGTTGAATAAAATCTATAAATGACAATTAATTTGAATTGCTTTTTCTTAATTAAAATTTGTTATGTCTAAACTGTAGCCTATACTATATATATTATAACTTTGAATATTAAAGTATTTCCCAAGCTTCAAATCAATTTAGAAGATGAATTATAAAAGCACGTAAATATTACCTGGCAATCATACTCTCTACTGCCTCGATCGGTAATCTTCCAAGGCTACCACCGTGACGTATACCAATGGACTGCCTCTGCCAATCGCGATTTTCATGATCTCGATCTCCTTCGATCAGTTCGCGACTATCGCTGAAGCCGCATGGCGGCAGCAGCGTCACGTCCTCTACGGAACTGCATCCGGCCAATACGAGAACAAATAAGAAATAGAAGAAATACGCTCTTTAAGTCTGTAATATTTACTCTGCTCAGGTGCGTAAACGTTAGTATACAATCTCATTTATAGATAAAGCAACTTTTCTATAAGCTTACACGTAATTAATAACTTAAAAATTAGAATTTTGTCTAAATTGTGTGTGCATGGAATTTGTTACCATTCTATAAATTTTTATAAATTTGAATTAGTTCGTATCTTTTGTTTACAAAAAAAAAAAAAAAAAAAAAAAAAAAAAAATGACTACATTTTGTTGATATATATACACATGAATGAATATTAGTTTTCATCTTCAATGAATTAGAAGAAGAGCAGAAGCTTCAACGTACAACAAAAATTAGAACTTTTGCTCAATTATTTCACGTTCAAATTTTCATTATAATTATTTATTAAAGTATTTCAAATGAACGCACGTATATGAAGTCACTTTGGAAGTATAGAACGTTTCTAAAAATATTCTATATACCGATAAAAGAGGTGAAATATCCTCGACATCTAGTTAATTGCTAATTATTTTCCGGTGAAACGCATGGAGAAATCAACTTAGAGACTGTATAATAACGGAAAAGTGTACAGCATTCTTAAAGAGGCAAAAATGAGTCACAAATCAATCCAAAAATGAAGGAAGAGTTTGGTTGTATAGCGATAATGTAATTGTGAGTGCAATGTGAAGTCAAACAAACCTTGGCTACCTTCGACTCGATCGGCCGCTAAGCTGACGATTGCGACGCCTTGCCAGTGATGGCGAGCCTTCGTTGTTAGATTCTGTACTTGATTCCACACCGCGCGAAAATACATCTAACGTAGTTTTTGAGAAATTAAAATGAACTTTAAGGATTTCTAGAAGTTTTTTATCATTGCTCTATTTGCGCACTTTTTTATACATATGTGCTATATCAAAGAAAATATTTTGATTAACAGCATTATTACGATTATTATCAATGTTTGTTGATTACTGAGCATCCAAAGTGTCAGTTTTCACATTATTTGTTTTACTTTTGGTCCTTAACATTTTTCACGTTCGCTTCGCGTCGATTTCCCTGCATTTCATTTTATAAAAGTCAAATTTTAAGGTTGAAAATATTATTATTTCATAAATTCTAACTTTCAAATTATGTAAAGACAATTGAGTGTTAAAATACTTACAGGGATAAAAACTGTACATATTGTTTCAAGTTATTTTAAGCCTAGTAGAAAAGATTTCGATCAGTTTTCTAATACCATTTATTTATTAGCTTCGTAAAACTTTTGCGAAGAAGGAAATATTTTTGGCTTAATTTTTATCACATATTACCTAAGTTGATCGTGTAAAATACATTTTATCGAAATTATTTGGAAAACCTTATATTTATTTGCTTATGAGTCATATTAAGTAAAGTACGGTAAAAACGGTAAAATTTACAATTAATTTAAAAGAAAACAATCAATAGTCAAACTTCTGCTGGTCTTTTTAATTAATAAGGTTCATTTATAATTTTCAATTTTAAGTAATGAAAAGTATAAATCAGTTTACGTAAAATTAAATAGGACCTGTACATTTTTATAATACAAATTTGATTATTTTTTGCTATTAATCATTATTATGTTATATTATGATACTATAATTTGTAATTAGATCAGCCGATTAATTAGAATTTTTTGTCGAATATACAATAAAAGTATATAAGTACTTTGATATATTTATCTAGATGTTAATTTTTGCAAACTGCAATCGTTTGAATCTATTGCAAAAAAGTCAAATATTAAATACTTGATTTTTTATAAACATCACCTGTCGCATTGTTATTAAATTAACAAACTATCTTGTTTTTCTAGATTCGAAGCTATTTTATATAAAACAAGTTTGTAAATTACCTCTGCACGGTTTAACGGGGACTCTATAACTTGGACCAGCGCACTCTCTGCAAGGACTACCCGAAGTATCACTGCCAGAACCTTGCCGATTGTTCCTCATCTTACTTTCTGTTTCAGCAATACTTGGAAAATATCTCTGCTTGTGCCACCTTGGTGTTTTCGATCTAAATAATATCAGAATTTATTCTTTTATTTTAGAAACTCACAATGGTCGTGCAAAATTGATTCGGTAAGCTTCACCTTTCGAAATCGACACTCGAATGGTCGTAATCAATGGTGTTGATGTCCTCGTTCTCCAAATGGCCAAATGTCTTGAATTGCATCGTGTAATCTAGAGTCGCAGTGGTAACCGCTCGATTTTCTCGTCCAGGCACGCTAAATGTTGCGTAGGGGCTGATTTCGTACATTTCTAAATACAAGTTCAAAGTAAATTCCTTGTTTGCAATTGAACGCCTTATGTAAAGATTCCTCAAACTTAAAAATCTTTAATGTTTTTATATAGTTGTTTATTACATTTAAGGCGTTAAATTATAATTATAAATTATAAATGTTCGTAGTTTATACATTAAAAAGGCTCATGCTTAGAAAGTAATTAATTGATCATATTAAAATTTTTTAATTATGCATTTACACTAATTTTAAAGTAAACTATTACCTGATCCATGATCTACAGCAGCTTTTTGATTATCTTGCTTAACAGGTGAGCTCGTGTAGACTTGATGGTTACGTCTATTGTCTCTTTCGGCCGTTGACTTCATTTGAACAGTGGATATACAACTTGACAAATGGTGATGCGGTTGGTGCTGTGCGTTTATACCTAATCCAGTTTGTTGCTGTCCAGGTAAAATATCTCCTAAGTAAGAACCTCTAAAAAGAATAATTATCAATCGGATCAACATTTGTCTTTTAATTCAATAGAATTTTAAAAATAATCAGTCGTGCATTATTCGCGTGAATTCTGTTACAACGAAAGAACCGGCGAAGAATAATTTCAATAATTAAGGTCACATTTTCAATATCAAGATAAAGAATGGTTTAAAGTCTCAATAGTTCGTAGTTCTCTTTTAACGATTACAGATACGATTTTAACGTTTAAATATAAAGTCAATACTAATAAAGTTATAATATAATTTAAACAATACGTATACTCGTAATTATTCAAAGTCAGTGTGAAAAGTATCAATATTAATGTTTAATTTTAAAAATTAAAATGCTTAGAAGGTTTCATTATTTATTAATAGTTTGAATATTTTTTGAGATGTCTTCTAAGATAAATTGTTTCAAATATTCAAAATATGATCGAAAAACAAGTAAAAGTAAGAAGGATCGAGAGACTGTATCATTTGAAGAACGTGTACGAGCTTCTTTTTACGAGACGTAGTCTACATTATTACGAACCGGTATATTTGAACAATTATTCTGAGCAATTTTAATGGTATTAAGAGAAATAACCAACCTGACGTTTCGCTTAAGCATCACGTAGCCAAGAACGACGGCCGATATGATAAGAACGATCGCACAGATCAATGGCACAACAATATAGACCACCTTATAGTTGGAAGTTGACCCCACCAAATCCTCATCCATAATGAGATCATTAAGTGGACCTATGCTTACACCACTTAAGGTAGTCGTTGCGAAGTCCATGAGAGCCTGAGTTGAACCGGCATCATTGTGTGCTGTTAGCCTAAGGCTGTACCAAGTTGCAGGTTTCAAATCCCTTATGATAATATTATCAGTTGTCTGGCTTGTTACGAGGTTCCACTGATCCGTGCCCATCTTTTTGCGGAATTCCACGGTATAGTAATCGATTGAACAATCGCCGTTTGGCCAGTTCAAAAGATAAAGTCGTACCGACGTAGCATTGGCGGCCACTGTATCTCGTTCTTTTGGCATTAGCGGCGCTAGAATTGAAGTTACTTTTGAAATATTAAAAAAATAATTACGAATTCAATAATGAAAATTAAATAGGCGAATTTTATTCATTCACTCAAATGACTTCTGCTTGTACAAAAGACTTTTCTAAATCTCAAATAAATAAGTACAAATTAATTCAATTAATGTTAATGTAAATATAACGTGTTGCACAATAATAAGTGACGTTTGCAGAATATAATCATTAACATTTGAGTTAACAACATTAAACTATCAAGTTCTTTCTTTCATATTAATATTTTATAATAATTTATATTTAATTAACTACTAAGTTTATTGTTGAGGTTTTCAAATTTTATACAAACGTTTTTTAACATTCAAAATAAGTTCCTCAGATTTTCCACGGTACGGATATTTTATGTTTTTAATCTTTATAAAATGCACTTTAACACATATAAATGTTTTCTAAAAATTATAGTGCAACTAATAAATTTTCTATAACAATTCATACTCTCCCAAAGCTCTAGAAAAATACAGTTGTTTTCGCAGAGAAAAATCAGCTGTTCTAAGTTATAGATTCAGATATTGAAATACCATAATTATATGCTCCATATATATTTAGCAAATACTAATAGGTGCACTTAAAGTATTGATTTTTTTTCTAATTATATTTATTGAGTTACTTTTCTAATTTTCGTTTTATATCTTTATTAAATATTAGAAAACTTTATTATTATAAGTAATGCTTAATGAATATTCTTAGTCTAGAATGAAACAAAAAGAGTATTAGAAAATTATATTTGTTGTTATCACTTTTACATTCTGCATTACAATCTTTTATATCCATATGTACAAGTTTACTTTTAAAACATTTTACATTGATATATATATATATATATATATATATAAGTATTTTTAAATATTAGTACAAAAGTATGATACATATTTGTTTATGTACTATAACTTAGCACTATTCGCAGCTGCGATTATGACACAAAGCCGACTTCAATAAAGAAATTTCATTGATATCGAAAGCTCAATAGAAAGAGCATCCCCCAATGAAATGGTAGATCCCGTATTCGGTTCTAAGCCCAATCACGCCATGTGTCACATTTTTTCGAGTTTTCTTCCAGAATTGTTACACGAATATACGTAACAATATGAAATTGTTTTTTTTTTTCGATTATTTTTGTATACATCCGTTGTACACTTTAAATATCTCTTTTTATGATTCAATTGATCTAATGTTTTCTTTGGGCTTCCGATTTACGAGAAAAATTCGTAATAAATTAGGAATATAAATATAGAAAATATTTTTTATACATTTAAACATTTTTGATAATATTGATACCTTATCATGATACTTTCTAATCATTTACCGAATGAAATTTAATAAAAATATTTTATTAAATGTATCTCTCAAGTGAATAAAGTGAAAAATTATGAATTAATTTTTATGGGAAAATAATGTCGATCAAGAGTTCATATTTAATAATTACCTGTGCCTTTTGTAGTGGCACTTATGAGTGGACTAGGATCCCCAGTACCCACTCGATTTTGAGCCATTAAATGCGCGACATAAGATGATCCGCATTTTAGTCCAGTTAAAGTCAATTCTGTATGTTCCGGAGATAAGGCGATTTCTTCCCATCCTCCTTTATCTTTTTTATAACTCAGTATGTAACCTGTTAAATAAAAGTTGCGAAAAATTTCATTAATAAGTGATTGGTATGCATTCATATACTATGAAAAACTTAATTTCTTGTTATTCGATACAATGAACGGAATAACAAATGATTCCATTCATATACTTCTTAAACTATTATTTTTCCACAAAAAAGTCAATTTGAAAGTTTACCTTCCTAAGGTCAGAATATTAATTTAAGTTATAATAACATTGTCAATACAAATGCAATATATTTTGTTTGATTATTTTCTTGTTTGAAGTCATGTCAAACCTTGAATGTTGGCTCCACCATTAGCTGGGTGATTCCAATAAAGTTTGATACTATCAGTAGTAGTATATTGTAATTCTAAAGTAGGCGCTCTCGGTGTCATAACAACAATTAAAGTATAAGTTATCGAATCATCTCCATACGTATTACTAACTGAGCACGTATAGTTGCCAGCAACCGATTGCTCTAATGCTGTTAAATAAGAAAATTTGATATTTTCACCAATGATGCATTCATTATCTTCGTATAAAGTCATGAATATTCATCGGAAGGAACATTTACCGTGAATTTTTAGATGCCCGTCTGAAGTAATCTCGTGATGTTTGCTCTTAGTGACTTGGCTATTTTTGTATGTCCACAATGGCCTTGGCGTTGGATTGCCAACGACGATACAAGAAAGTGTTACCGATGATTTTATAGGTTTTTTTAAAATTTGAGAAAATGATGCAACTCTGGCTGGTGCTAAAAAACCTACTTGTTTAACTATCTTATTTCTAGTTTTAACAGAAATGTATCTAATTTGATTTTTATTACCTGTATTACCTTGAGTATCAGTTTTTTGAGAAACCACAATCGTTGCTTCTCCTTCTCCAGATGCTGTTGATGCCGTCACCCAAAATTCGTAAAGTTGCCTGTAAACGCAATAAATATTACACTCTAATAAAATTAATACATCCCGTCGAGAAGATATTCAAATCTTTCTTACTGTTCATTGAATTCGCGCAGTTCTTTCGTTAAGGTGTCAGATGTTGAAAGCGGAGGTTCATTTATCGTATAAGTATTGTGCCTACTTGAACCCGCTTCTCTGAAGTAGACTGTGTACTTGGAGACTCGACCATTTGGTTGTAACGGTGGAAGCCATGAAACAAGTATAGATTCTGGTGATAAGGCCAACGCTTTTATCCCAGCAGGAGGACCAGGTACTGTAAGTATTTTTTAAATTTTTAATATCTCAATTATATAAGGTTCAAATATTTTGTACAGACAACGACGGAGATTTATAAAGAATTAAAATAAGAATTATATAACTAAAAAATTTATTTGAAAAATCAGTAAATTACAGCAAACTGTTAATAAATTTACAAAAATTTCATCGAATTTTATCAATAAATTAGAAATGATTGAATAATTAGACGAAGCTGTCGTAGGTACATAAGGATTAAAAAAAACACGTGAACTTGTTTACGTCAGAAAGTAATTTTTTATGGTAATTTGGAGTGCTAATTCACATATTATTATTACAATATGCTATTTAATAAAAAAAAAATGATTTTAGTTTCACGATTATGTGCCAGTAACAAGCAATTATGTATGAAATCTTACTGGAGGGAATGAAAGACATATCGCGTCTTTATTAAAAGAATTGTAACTTTTTACTTGAAAATTCGTAATAAAACCAATTCCTATTTGATCGTGTCATTCGATTTATATTTTGCATCTTGTAAATTTTGTAATATTATAAGAGAACTAAATACCATCTTCTTTAGTAGCGCAATAAATCGGATTACTCAATACACCATCCCCGGCCTCGGTATAAGCCAATACGCGAATCGAATAATTCGTGTATTTATATAATGTATGCAAGTATGTTTCGTCGCTGGCAGTCTTCTTTATTTCTCCCGTAGTAGAGATTTCCACTGTAAAAAAGTTTTCTCTTTTTTTTCCAAATTATATTGTAAAATTATATTATACTTTATGGCTTAAACAAAAGGAACGTACTGTTATCAGTGGGAACAGGTCGATAAAAGACTTTGTAGCCTCGAATAATTCCACCGTGATGATGAGCAGGTGGAGTTTTCCATTGTACTTTCACACTTTGGGACGTAAACGACATACAAGTGATACTCGTTGGTGGCGAGTTAGGCACTACAATAAAATTAGAAGAGTCAAGTATTTACTGAAGAATTTACTAAAAATATACCAAAAATACTAAAATTCTATTTTTTACTTAATTCGTACAAAATCCTTGCTATCGTTATAGATTCATAATACTACATTTCTTATTAAAAAAACCGTGAAAAAATTTAAACGCGATTAAGATAGAAGACAAAAAATGTATATGCCGGAAAGGGATATAAGAATTATATTTTAAACTTTTCTAAATCGTTATTAATTTTTTAATTAAATTAAACTTTACTTTTATAAGAAACTATTTATAATCAACGTTTAATCTACATATTAAAGGCGCATATTTATGTAGATTTTTCATCATAATCAATAGATTTATAAGATTTTTAATAAGATAATAAAATAATAGTTACATAAAAAATAGTAATTGTGAAATAAAAAATATTTTTATTCGGATAAAAATACGTTTGTAGATTTTAAATTTTGAAATAAAAAATATTTCGAATTCTACCTCCTTCTTGTGTGGTGCCAATAATGGGAATACTGGATGGTCCACTGGCAATACTATTAAAGGCTCTGATTGAAATATCGTATTTGGTAAAATTTCTTAATCCGGTTAATTGAACTTTATTCGTTGCCCAGCCGTTAACATTTAAACTTTTGCTTTGATTAACACCTGAAGTTGACGACGACTGTTCCGACCAAGTAACAATGTAGCCTAGAAGGTCACCATTGCAAGATTCTTTTGGTGGAGCCTAGGAGTAGCGTTTTAATAATATAATTATTTAAACCTATTAAGTATTAGAGTGTATTATTTTAAATTTTAATTCAAGCTTTACATTTTCTTTAATTGGAAAAATAAGATCGCGCATTCAACTTTTCTTCGTTGGGCTCTGGTGTCCATAAATTTAAATCATATTATTAAGCATTTATTGTTCTTATTACTTCACTAGTAAAATGTTTTAAATATTTTTGAGCTATTGAATAGCAATTTGAAATTAAAGTGTGCTCTTATGGATTTTTGCAAAATGCACATTTGAAAATTTAAATCTAAAATAGTTAAGATAGAACTCGTTTTATTCGAAAGTTCTTATAACCACAACCAATATCTAAAAACCCTGAATCTTTTAACAATAGTTAAGTAGATGTTAATAGTAATTACCTAATTACCTCAATTAACCTCATAAGTCAGATTCACATTACCAGTACATCCTATCTAATCCATTTAGTCGAAGACAAATATTATTTATAATCTTGTTCAACAAGTTAAAAATTACACTAAAGTTTATTGCATTAATTATAAATACATAAAAAGATAGGAACAAGTATTTTATATTATTAAACAAAAAATTTGACATTATTAAAATTTCTAAAATGTCGTTATATGTATATAAGTTTTAATATAAAAAGACATTTTTACATAAAATGTTATAGGTATTTACAAACAATTGATAAATGTTTAAGAATCGTTTTATAAAGATTTGAAACGATACTTGAATTCAAGTTATTAAAAAGTGAAGATTTTAACGGGCTTTTAGGATTTTCGAAATAATCAAACATAGTTATAGCATTTCTAGCTCTCGCCATTTGCTTTGTTAGTAAGAATGTATAGCGCTCCGAGTAAAAATGAGTCATAAATAGTCAAAATACTAATAAATACGTTCTCAAGGTTGATGATAAATTTTTCGATTGTTAAATTTTCTATGTTTAATTTATTAAAAGAGATTGAAAATAATTCTTAACCTTTTAATTGTTATTGTATTAGTAAATAAAATGTTACATACATGAAGTACATTAATAAATTGATATTTTTGAAATGTCTAAGGATTCAATTTTGAATAATCAATCACTTCACATGTACAGCTTAAATGTTTATTTAAAATTTAACTTCTCATTGAAAATATGGTCGCTAAAGTATTATATCAAAGTTCAAACCTTACCTCCCAGCTAATTATCAGCTCACCGGGACCAGCAGAAGATACTTTGATATTTTGTGGAGGTTCTGTAGGAGCTAAAGTAGAAATAAAAACATCAATAATATAAGTTAAATAATTTACGTTCTTTCAACATTTATAAGTTGGGTTTCGTTTACCTTCTTCTTGAGTTTTCGCTATTGCCAGTCCGGTTGGTTCGCTCGAATCAATAAAGTTAATTGCAAATACACGAAATTTGTAGGTCACCGCTGGATGTAATCCTCCAACTTGTGCGATTTCCTGATTCTCGCTTGTCGCCACATATCGTGGTATACCTTTAATAATAGAAAATATATTATTTTTTAATGCGATAGATGTCATTTATGTATATATTAATTTTTTAACAATAATGTTTAAAGTAAATATAATTTTATTATTAATATTAATCATTAATCATAGTAATTCTTGTTAAGGATAATCATTAAATTTTTCATAAAACTTTGGATGATAATAATTTAAATTACTATATGTATCATCAAAATTGTTTTAAATTATCTAATATACTAAAAGTCAATAAATATGTAAACACAGTGTGAAAGAACTCTAAATTAAAATATTAGAAACTAAATATATTAAGTTATATAAAGACATTTTAATTACGAACGCATTCTCTTAAATTTTCATCAAATTTCTTCAACTTTATGTACGTATTATGAAAGCGTTTTTTATTTAATTAAGATTATTTATTTTGAATGTTTAATAAATATGGAGTATACATTACTATTTTGTGTGGGATGCATCCCCAGACCGTTGAGAAAACTTGGTACGTGTGAAATATTGTGCACTTTTGACAGCTCCCAGTCATCTTCTAGCATTCCATGAGAAACAGGTTGATACTGGATAATGTACTCTCGGATTGGACTATTTCCGTCAAAAGCTTTATTCCACGAAAGTTTAATAGACCTTGAGCCAATTTCGATCACTTCCAGAGAAGATGGCGGATCTGGCTTTTCTAATAAATTCATATTAAATTTCAAATCTCTCATTTGTGCCAACGTATATCGTTCACGTATAATTTTTTAAAATATTATTATAAAAGAAGATGTAGTTCTCGAATCCGTTCATATTCCTTCGAAAACATCTAATTTTATCATAAATAACATCGATCCATCAATGTTTTGGAATATATTTCTTATATTTTCTTATGAAAAGAATATTATACTTATAAATTTCGTAATATGAAGTTCAAAATTGAAACAATTTCAAGTCGATGAATATTTGCAAATGATTCATAAATAAGAATAGAATTTCATATTAAGTATCACATTTACTAAAAATTTAGTATGTTTTGTTAATAACGTGACAGAAATTTGAATATAATGAAAATTTCTGTAACGCGAGTGATATAACATAGAAAAATTATTCTAGATTCATATTAGAAGTTTCGTTTTTCATCCGTCCAAACAAAACCACGTATGATTATGTATCATTATTAAGTGATAATGTAATTAAAATATTATGGTTGATGATAGTGATGTACGTACACTGTAAGAATTTTCTGACTACTGTAACAAAATCATTCGAATAAATACTTATTTAATATTATTTTATTAATTTATTTATGGATTTATGAAAGTTTGCATAATTATTTATTTGTTTTTATTTTTTCGACAAAAATCTTAATTCAACGATCAATTAAATCATTTATTTTATTAAGTTGGATGAGTATTAATGCAATAAGTTGTAATTTCTATTAAATGGTATTTTCGTATTTATGCACTATAAGAGTGAACACACCTTGTACGGCGAGATATATAAAATGTTCGCTTCTTCCATAATCATTGTCTGCGGTGCATCTGTAGATCCCAGAGTCTTGTCGATCACTTAGGCCAATAGATAATTGGGACTTTAAACCATTATCTGTTTTAACTTGGCTTACGGTGAGACGGTGCACGTTTGTATCAAGACGATTATTATTATGCATCCATTGAACGTTAATGGGATTATCACCAATTACAGTACAGTCCAGTATAACCGATTCTCCTCGACGAATCGTTACGTTCTTGCTTTGAAATTCAAATCTCGCTGGTTCTGCAAACGTGAAAAATATATGCGGATTGTAACTAAGAAAATGAGAGATTCGAAGACAAAATAAAAAATGTACAGCGATCATGTAGTGTAAAGATGTCAACAAATTAGATTCAATGGATTTCTTGTTAGGATATTTGTTTACTCATGAAAGTTTTTGATTCTTAAGATAAAGCCTTTTTCATAATAGACGAAATTTTCTGGCTCCAATTTTATTACGAAGCCAATTAGCAGTTATTTGAACAATAGAAAAAGTAAACGTTGTTGAGCTTTCATCTCTCCGTGTCCTCTCATCAATGAAGAAAGGTGAAGAAATAATTTCGTTAGCGTGTTATTATTTTCTCGGTAAATTAAACTCTATCGGAAAAGAAATACATTATCAAATGTATCACAATATTTTTACACTACCCCGGATGGTGCCCTCAAAAGAGGATCAAGTGCGTTTGATTATTCTAATATTCTCGGATTGTAACCGAGCAAACATACAGTCTTAAAATTATATTTTAACACGTCCGATATTACGAATTAAGTCATGTAGTTATCGGTATTATAACGTGTTGCACGCGAGATCAAAATTTAGATATGCGTATACTCGATAATTGGCAAACTGTTAAACAAACAAACATGTATTATAAAAAACTTCTACGGATTTTTAGATTGATAATACATAGAAACATAACTTTTTATGAATCGCATTTAGCTATTTAATATCGTCTATGACGACTCGGAGTGTTATTGAAATATGTTAATATTTACAGTAAGAAAGTTACGTAATCATATGTTTTCTAGCTATAAAATAAAAAGATGAGTACGATAAATCGACGAGAAATGTAAAATGTATATCGTATAAAAAGTTTTCAAAGGAAAACTAGTAATGTACATCGTTGTAATAGTTATTGAAAGAAACAAATGGGATTAAATGGTATACTAAAAAATAAGTTATATAGAGTAATTTAATATTATTAATTACTATATTTATGCATATAAACAATAATTAATTTAATTTATTGTAAAATGAGAGAATAAATTAATTAAATAATTTAAAATCGATTGATAAAGATCTCGATGAAAGCTAGAAATGCATGAATGATGTACGCTGTTTCCGCTCCTAGACTCCCGTACTGCAAGAGACCTGCAATCTTATTACAACTCCTATAGGAGTGATATCAGCGATAGATGATGGAGGAAGTTTCCTGTATTAATGCGAAAATACGTTGTTCAGGAAGCGTACTTTTACTTCGGAAACATCACGAAATACGTTGACTGATGGAAATTGATTTCGTCAGACGATCATCTAGATACGAGAGGTCAAACGAAAACTTTTGAACGTTATATCAGAGTGTGACAAAGAAGAGGAAACTTACTGAAAATTCGATACTATTTAAGATCGGAGGATTACGAGATTATATAAGATTGAATAACTCTACGTAGATTAAATTTTTCCCCTTCTTTAATTCTATAACAGAGGTAAGCCATTGCTATTCAAAGAAAATCGATAAAAATTATTTAAAAGAAATAATTAAAATTATTTAGAAATAGTCTTGGCTTATCATAAGAATAAAAGCTTCAAGGCGCTTACGATTATGTATTAGGGTTATTTTGTTGGTGAAAAAGTTATGATTAATAATAAAAGCTTTTGTATGCCTTTAAGCTGTCAAACTATTTATCATTTAAAATACGTTTCAACTATTCATTGCTTCAAATAATATAAATATTTTCAGGAATGTAGCCGATATGAAAAAATTATCGTAGTGAATTTTGGGAAATCTGGTGTAGAGACTTACAATATTTCAAAAGAACTGTAAAATATGTATGTAAGTTGTTATTAACGGCATTGCCTTGAAATACAAGGTAATCAAAAATAAATTTTATCAATAAAATAATATTTTTAATTTCATGATCATAAATTTTCCAGTCCTACAAAATAAAGATTTTAACTTTATTATGTTTTATAGCATGGAATATTATAATATATATATATATATATATATAGTTTTATAATATTGTAGCTCTTATTTATGCAGAATGTAATATTTCATTGATGATGTGAATATAATATAGAGAATAAAATTGTTAATTAATAACATGAATATAAGTCAAAGTTAATTCTTAATGAACTAAATCTAGTTTCTTTATCTCGCTTCTAATTTAGCATTTATTAAGTTTATAATAATTTTATTATAATTCAATTTAATTTATTATAATTATAATTTAACATTAATTTAATAATAATTAATTAAGTCTAATTGAAATTAGAGCAATTAATTTGAAATAACGAATTCATTTTTGATAATATGCATAAGGTACAGTATGAGTGGATTTTGTAATAGAGCGCGTGGTACTTCAACTTGTACTCGTATATCATACCGTTAACGGAGACGTATATGACTTTGCTAAGTCCTGAGCCAATGCTGTTATTTGCTCGACACAAGTAATGACCTTCGTGTTGAGGTCCGACTGAGGTCGTCCATAAGGTACCATTGGGTAAAATGGTCAGTCGGCCATCCATTATCTCGGTGAGTAGTTGAAAATCATTTGAGGTACGTGCGTGACCACGAAGCCATATGATCTCCGGAGGTGGAAACCCAGTAGCTTTACAATGAACATAGAGTGCATTTCCTAGAAGACTCGATACATTTTGTGGCTCGAATATCCACTGTGGCGGCACCTTCACTAGGAGTTCCGTGGTTTCATTCACTTTTGCAGCCTTGTTCGTTGCTATGCATGTGTAATTGCCACTGTGTCGCGAGGAAACCTCCTTGAAAACTAGAAAGCTATAAAATTCGTCGCGCTTCTCCTCGATCTGAAAGAAATGTTTAATACTATTTAATACTTCAATCATAAGAGAAATATTATTAAGTGCTTGCAGAATATTAACAATGCTTATGTACTTTTTCTCAAATGCGTCGAAAAATTATTGAACTTCCTAAATTTATGTGCAAATTTCATTCTTTCGATTTATTTAAATGCATTTTATCTTTCGAAATTAAAAATACGATTTTACGCGGTTTCACCAATATTAAAAAAAACATTTTTATTAAAAACAAATTGTATTCTTTACTCAAAAACAAATTAAGAGCAGTACAAGAATGATTATTTAATATTACATAATTTCATAATTGTGCATAGAGATATTCAATGTAAAAGGGTTACATTTTATTTATATGAACATATTTCAACATAATGAAAGTATTTACAATATTGCGATAGTTTTTGAAAAGTATTTTAAGTAATTTTTACAGAGTAGAAAATTTGAGTAGGAAATCCGAGGATATTACTGGTGAGCGAAAAGTTTATAAGTTTGTCTTTGAAAATAGATAAGGTGATAGATATATTTTCCCTAAAGTACGGAATATGTATTCGATCTAAAGAGAATTAATTCTAGAAGAAAAGTACTTGCTGCTGAACTCTGAAGAAATTTAGTTTATTAATAAAGTTAGTTACGAAGATTGATGAGCAAGTCCAAAAATATATTGCAAAGGTTTAGACATATTTTACTATGATTATTCATAATATATATAACCTCTTATTCTTCTAACCGATAATTGTAATAATATTGTAGTACGTATGTGTAACGAGTAACAAAATTTATATTCACATATTGATATATGCTTAGGCAGCAAAGTAAAACTGAACGTCATCAAGAGTGTAAATATGATGGTTTATAATTGTGTGCATATACTAATTACTTTTGAGGAAAATAACAGCATTTTTAATTTCAGAGAAAAGAGTGGATAAATTCGCGAAACTTAGATCTAAAGAATATTTCATGAAATCATAACCAGCTATAAACATCTAGCCCCTTCTCATTAATCAGGACGTTGATGGTTGCATCGAAGTAATTAATCAAGACTCTTATAAAAAGAATTTTTATAAATTTTATAATTTTGTCTCGGTAATTGTGAAGTATGTGTAAACAAATACTATTACTGAGCACGATTACAGTCTTCCATAATATATTCTACAATACATTAATATGCAGATGACATGAAGAAAATATGGAAGCACCTGCACATTTATTATATATCAATGCAACTTTGATTAGTACATGATGTAAGAAAATAGGTCTAACTTGCTTGAGGTATAAATGTATTTATAAAAAATCTAAAAATTTGAATAAATATTTTTAATATTTTAATTACTCAAACTAATTATCAGTTATAACTTTTAATACGTAAAATACAAGATTACAAGGGTCTTAATTAATAGTAGAGAAAATTCATGATTAATCTTTGAGATTTTAACAACCACTTAATTGACTTTATAGATGTCAAAACGTACTAGACAAATTTTAATTTTTAAATAAAAAAATTATTCTTATTTTCTTTCATGAAAAATGAAAGATATTTTGAATTACTATTGAAATTATGGTAACCGGGATAACACTTTGAATTCATTGACTTAACAAATGTAAACGATATTACCGCTGAAATATAGAGCAGAGAAACTTACGTTAAGAGACGACGGAAGAGGTTCTCCATCTTTTAGCCAAGAGAAATGGATGGGGAGATCGCCAGAGGTGATACTACAGGTGATCTGAGCCCGACTACCTTTTTGTAAATTTGGAGGGAAGTTTAGCGGACTTATTACTGGAGGAGCTGTGAAATAAAAGTAAATCATTACATTCTTACATGAAATATTTAATTTTAATCGGTAAAATAAAGTATAAATACAATATACTGTACTTTTATCTGATTATATTAGCTTGTAAATTGTACATAGTATGATAGTTCTGCATTATGTTATGTGAATTGTATTTAATTGCTAATATTCTTATGCAGTTAATTTAACATTCACTGTTATTTCTAAAAGCTATGAAATAAAAATCGATAAAATAAAAAAAATTCATAAATATGCTGGGAATTTGCAAAAGAAAACAAAGTAAAAAATCAAATATAAAATGCAGATCGTGAACGGATAAAGGAATTCCATGGAATGGATGAAAAGGAGGTTGAAAAGAATAAAAGAATAAGCAAGGAAAATTAAGAAGTTATACAAAATCTGGTTTAATGTAAAAGAAAATTTTTTAATCTCGAAGATAAATAACTTAATAATGAGTGAAAATGAAGTTTTATACTATAATTTATATACTGCTAATAATATATTATAATTACTCGAAAGTATTTCGTACGTGTCATAATTATATAATTTGAGAATTTTTAAGTTATTTCAATTTATAATATGGTTAATTTTTCATATTATTTTACATTTTTACCTAGTTAATGTGAATATACTTTGAGTGAAATAGTAATAGTTGTAAAAACGAATGGAATTAATGAAAAAAGTGTTCACACAAGAGTTACCGATATATGTAGAACTGCTGTTAAAAAATTTATTAATAAAATGCATTATTGCAGGAAAAAATTGGTCTGTAAAACTGATAGTACCTGTTAATATAAAAGCATTCTTATTATATTGATGTATTTAGAAATTGAAACGTTTCAAAGAGAAAAGTAAAACATAATATAATAGATGTACTTAATACATATTTAAAAAAAATTTACTTTTTTTGCATTCATTAGATTTTTATAATAATTTAATTTAATTTAATTATTTACGAATCAAGTAGTTAAGTGGTAGCAAATCAAATAATTTTTATTACAATATATCGATACTAATAACAAAAATATATATATTCAAAAGTTACTTATAATGTGATATTTTTAAACATCAATGATCATTTCTTCTTTTGCGGTTTCTAGATGGAAAACGGTTTTAAGATGGAAAACTGTTAATTATAATTTCGTATATAGTAATGGAATATCATACATATACTTTCATTTGTAAAGGAATGATAGTCTTTAAAAAAGAACTCCAGTTTTACTTACAAAAATATAAATTTGATTTAAAAAGAATTATTTGAATAAAGCGAAAGAAAATTTTGTTCAGAAGAACAGTTTACATTGGGCTAAAATGATTTGTTTTCCTTAAAGGAAATAATTTCAATTTTACATTTTGTTAAACGCTAAAAAAAGTATTTTTCTTTCGAACGTAGTAAAAAGTTATTGAAAATCGCAACAAATATTACTAATATTACAAAAATTCAACATTAGAAAGAGTACGTAATAGGAAGAAGAAACAATATAAAGTAAAAAAGGGAGACTTCAGTAGTTGCAAATTAGAATGAAATTACTCTGAACTTCGACGAGAATGTCTCTGCTGGCGGTCTGCCCGGAGCCCGCGTGGACGGTGCATGTGTAGGTGCCTTGATCGTTAGGATTAACGTCTGTGACAGTGAGGTGGCCTTCGTTGTCGACCTTGTATCTAGGATACGGTGGTAGACTCGGACCATCTCGCGACCATTTCACAGAAGTTATGGGATACCCCGAATACGGACATACTATGCTGATGTCTCGTCCGGCGATCGCGCGCACTGGCCCGATCCTCAATCGAATGTATGGAGGTCCTTTATCAGTGATTGTTGAGAAATTAAGAAATTAGACACGACGACATATTTGTGCACTCGTCAAATGCTTTTTATGTTGCAAAATTTTTGTGTGAAACTGTCGTTGAATTTTTAAATAAATAATTATAATCTCTTCGTTGGGAATAGATTTACATTAATAATGGAAACTTATTCAAAGTTCGTGCATTACAAAAGTGATGTAAAAATTTAGAAGCCTGAGCTTTTGCAAACTTTTGCAAGTGCCACGAACGTCCACAAACTTCTTAACTTATTTTATCAATAATGAAATATCACCCTAAAATGCAAGTGTCTCGGCTTATGACAGTCGTTGGAAAGAATTTAGAATTTCGCATTATTAGATAATAGACAAGAATGTTAAATTAAAAATATAATTTTGGTAACTTCCTTGATCATTTTCATATTCGAATGAATCTTTTATCTCAAATCTACACATCTTATTTCGTTATATATTCTTCAGAATGAATTACACATTTTTTATTGCAGTATTCTAGAAGTTTCTGGAAGTTCCTAGTGAGATAAGTAAACAATTTTAGAAGTAAGAATTATGAGCAAGTTTTCTCCTCAGCTCACCCCATATATTGAGCCTTGCTTTGTGCTCAACAGAAGCTAATGTATTCGTAGCAACGCAGGCATACAGACCGCCATCCTCCGTCGTGGTCGAAGTAATGTTTAAATGACTGATAACATCTCCTGACTGATCCACGTATTGACTAATGGCGTATCTAATAACATAAAGAGGTTTCTTTTAAGTTAATCTTTAAATATAATAAAGTGAAAAGCATTTATCAACTTAAAGAAAGTTAAAGCTACATGTTTCGAAAGTATCCATAGAAATTATTCATAGAAATTCGCGCCATTTCAAACTCTCTTCCGTATTAAAAAAATTAACCTTTTAAATTGTTAAATGAGCAACAAGATGATTTAGTGATATAGAATTAAATTCAGTACACATCTGTATAAAACTGAACGTTGTACCTGGACTACTTGTTCTGATATTCTCTTCTAAATTTTAATTCTACTTTAATTAGTTTTTCTATATTATCAAATCTATTTTTCGTTTTTATTAAGGATTATCTATCATTTATGACGGCATAAATATAGCATGTTCGTTTTTCATATTTTAAAATGTTCTTTTTGTAATCCCACGTTAAAAGGCAGTAAATTTATCGATTTTCAGTTAGAAATTAAAAGGAAAACAGTGTGTGCTTACGTAGATCACGGAAAATGATGCAGCATCGTATAAAATAAATATTTAAAGAGCATTGAGTACAAACATTTGCATAGGTACTATATACACAATTTTTAAATCCTTTTGAGTTTCATCCTACATTAGTTCATTCGAATTTTACAGTTAATAATAGTTGAGTATTTACTAAAAAATATGAAATGTTTAAAGATAGTGAAGCTTAAGGGATACCGAGTATATGAAAAGTTGTTCAATAATTAATTATATATTTGAACCATTTCAAATTCACTGGGATTATTATTTTTATGAATTTAGAAATATAAAAATACCTGTGACTAGATGTTACTTCGTTTAGGGGATCCCCGTCAAGTAACCACATAAATGAGGGGGGAGGCGAGCCAGTTGCGGAACACCTCAAGGACACCGGTGGTCCAGGTCGTAGAGTTTGTTCGATAAAGGTGTATTGCAGTTCTGGGACAGTATCTAACGAGAAGAATAAATTTTCTTTATCAAAAGAAGAATGTCACGACATTACGATCAATATTTCCAATGAAACTGTAATTTTTCATTTAAAATTGAAAAATTTTATCCCCGTAACGTTCAACATATAATTTTAGATTTAGAATAAATTTTCAGCTTTAAGCTTCCAGATTCATCGAAGATAAAGTGAGCTTACCACCAAGTCGGAGTTCGGACGTTGCCTGTGCATTTTCTTTGTCGCTCCTTACGAGACATTGGTACATGCCTTTGTCACGTCTTCCTATAGCTCCAATCACGAGGATGAGTGGCGCCGGTAGTCGCACCCTTGTATCTTGAGTAATAAGGATTGGCAGGCCATCATGCAGCCACTCTACGCTTTCGATTGGGAAGCCCTCCACGGTACAGTTCATTGTTGCCGTCTGTCCCGAGTTCGCGATCTAAGAATTAAGAATCAACACGAATTTTTTTCACTTAGATGCAGGTTTCTACTAATGAACGCCTTACAATTTGCAATTGAGCTCAAGAGATTTTGATTATTTAAATATTTGCCAGAACTTTTCAATAATTATATCAATTTGTCAAAAAACAATATTTACTGGCTATTATTCTATCTAATGTACATATATGCATGTGTAAAATTGAGTAACATTAAATTTATCTCAGAATTTACTATGTTCGAAAAAGAAAAATTCGCCATCTTAATTATGTTTTTTGAGCTTAATTTTAATAATGATAATAATAATAACCCATAGATAATTTTGATGAAAGTATGTAAAAATAAATACTTATTTTTATCTCGCTCTTATATTTTCTAAAATAAAAGTGTAAATGTGTAAAGAAAAAGAATCCTTTGCTAATAAGTGAATATAAATTCACGTTGCGTACGTACGATTTGTAGCAAGATATACTGTACTTTATGCGTTATTGGCAAAGCATTTTCAAGAATGGAAAGAGAAATATTTACTTATCACCATTCGCATGAAAATCCCTTATTGATAAAAGTTTAAATATAAATGTAACAAAAAAGTGCTTAGCATGATAATATTTTTACTTTTGCTCTAAATCATTTATATGCAAGTCTACGCAAATAAGAATAAACCTTAAATTAATATAAATATGAAGGATGGTAACAATCTATGTAGCTTAATATATATTCAATACTAAAAGAATAACAGATTTATTAAAATTCATAAAAGAACACATAAAGGTCTATCAAATACAGAGGCACATTAAGCTTAACGCGTTTTATAAATACATTGAATAGCGTAACTTACGTTTATGTACGTTTAAATAGATTATTTTTAAATATTTACGATAAGTAAAACACGTATTAAAGTGCTTGGTAAAACAAATAATGTAATATTTGTAAACCTAAGGATTTTAATATTTTGCAGTTGACATCAAAACGCATTGCAATATCATTGTGACCCACGTTGCAATTCTTTTCTTTATACATATTTACATTTGAGACGTAGAAAATCATAGACGTAAATTCAAATAATACAACAATGCATTAATCATTTGTCTGAAAATTCTAATAGATACATTGTACGTGATTTGACACTAGTCTATCTTCTATAAGTATCGTAGAAAATTTAGGGGTCTAATTGAAAAAATAATTTATATTCCCAGAAACCCGATAACGAATTTTCCATTAGCGTAAATAAGAATAGTATTGTACCTGAAGTTGCGGTTGAATGCGGGCATTCAATTTCGATGTAACAGAGAGATGAGTCTCCGCTTGTTGCTCTCCAAATTGATTGCGCGCACTACAGACGTATCTGCCAGCATCTTGAACGTCGACTCGACGGATTCGCATCAAGTCGCCCCAGAGTTGTATCCTTCCATAAGACTCCACTGCTACTGAGCGTCCTTTTATATAAATTATTTTTAGTCAATGAGAAAAGTAAAACAAGTGGAAGACGGTGAGATTAGACTTTGTGATTCACAGAAAAGGTAAGAAGATAAGAAATGAAAGGTGAAGCAAAGGGTATTAAATTAGACAATCAATCGAGAAATAAAGCAATTTATGTGTCGATGAATTGTCGAGCTTTTCGAAAGAATTAATTTAGTTAAATCGAAGCGTCGCAAATTGGAAAGTGATATTAAAATCTTGACTTTTAGTTCCACAAAAACGTGTAATCCGGAAAAAATTATTTATTTTTACACGAATAGGTCATTCAAAAAATATTATTGTATCCCATACTTTGAAATGTTCCGATGTACGTAGATCGTTATTTACCACAATTAACACAAAATTTTTTATGTTTTCAGCATAAAATTAAAAAAGGTAATTCGTAATCATTTATTACACTCATATATATTTATATATTAGACGCATATAGAATTTCATCATTTTCTAGTTTTAATCAATAAGTTGCCAAATTATAAATTTTATCGTTGAAAAATATATTTCAATGTTATCTAAAAAGTCTACCGATTACGTAAGAAGATTATAAATGTTTCCCATCTAAGGTATCGAATACGTTTGTAAATTGTATAGGATAATAAAGCCAAATGTTGTCATTGAAAATGAACTGTTGGACTACAGCTCAAATTCAATTACAATCGTTTTTCATTAAATTCTTATTAAACCCATTGTTATTCCTAGATCCTTTTCATTCTCGAATTTTTCAAAAGTTTCATTTCAATAGAGAAAAACAAAAGCAAAACTTTTATCGCGGGCACTTCGAGGGGTTGAAAATCTATGATACACTTACCGTTGACGTCACGATACCAGGTAAATTGCGGTGGCGGATTCCCTTGAGCCGAGCACGTAAGGTGTACATCAGAATCCCTCTCTGCGGAAATAGCAATTTGCGAGCGCTGCATTAGCTTCGGCGGCATTGTGCTACTCGATTCTGTTGGAAATATAACAAAAGAGAATTTTAAATTCGCGACACTCGAGCGAAGATACGTTGTTTTTTACTCATCCAGGAGTATTGCACATCATTCATTTAAAAATGTTGTAGCGCTTGTGTGTAAATTAATTCGTAGACGTAATAAAATATTATCATCAAATTTGACATTTAACGTATAAAAGATTGAAAAATACCAAAGTTTATATTGATAATTGGAGCCATTAGTTTTAGATTAAATCGAGATTTGTACGTTTAAGTTTATTTTTCTTAAGAATTTTACAAAGCCTACTTAAACAATCTGCAATAGTAATTAGACATATAAAATGTTTTCTTAAATCGAAGTAATCACAAAAGTGATAAATTCTTGGGTTTAATTTAATCAATAAATGAAATTTCTCGGATCACTTTACTTTACTCTTTTCTTCTTTAAAGATATGCAAAGAAATTTCTTGAATAGTCTTAAATTAAAAAGCTGATAAGAATGTGCCAAATAAGATTATTATTTTTGTGAGTCTGATTTATAAACTTTTATTTGAATATGTGCACTCTATTAGTGACCCATTGCTTCTGTTGCATTTTTTCCAATGAACGTATTTTTTATATTAAAACATGGGTTGTGCCTGTTGTAAAGGTCTTCGTACGTTAGGAATTTGCAGATTCATAAGTCTACTTACTTTAAAGCTCTAAATCTTTATATTATGATATTTTTGTACATTTTAAATCAAACTGACAAATATAGAAATGAAAAATGTACATTTTAAATTTCAACGTTTATATTTCATACTCTGTTATTAATATAATTAATTATTTTAATAACCGTAAATTTTTTAATAAAATTATTTTTTCCAGAAGAAGAAAAAGTTTTAAAAATTTAGCAAATTTTGCATAATACTTCCTGCACGGCTTTACATGTTGATACAAAAAGATGCCTTAAAGATACCTACTTGTATTGATATATCAGTTTTCCACTATAATTTAAAGCTTATATTATTAACTGTTCCTAAAGATACATACAGTTTAAACTCGATAATAGAGGCTTTTAAATTGATTAACAAATTTGTACGTATCTCACAAAGTAACAAGGGATCAAAGGAAACAACATCTCTAGTGCTCTAACCTGTAACAGTCAACGATGCTGGTTCACTTTTTTTTGTTTCACCAGTGAGTGAATGTCTGGTTAAACAAGAATATGTTGCACGACTATCATCTTGCCTTGCTGATTTAATATGTAGATCCCCTTGAGATGTCACTACAAATCTTCCACCTACAAAAGTAAATAAAATTCTCAAATAATTGCTGGATTATGAATTATAATTTGCACGTCTGTATAAATTACTTAATATACAATAAACAGAGAAGCACAAAAAATATTTTGAGTCATACGTTTAAATGCTTAAACTTTTATATTTTCAAAGAATATTTTTTAATACAATAAAACTATTTAGTACCAACATTATGGGGTTTATAGATTAGTATCTTAGAAATCCGGATAACCTGGAAGAATCGTAGCTAGTAGCTTCCTTGGATTATGAGAACTTTTTGGAAGGCTTTATCACTTCTTTTTTCCTGTGCTTTTTTAATTCTGCTTGATTTATATTTCTATTCGTTGTATTGTACTGAACTACAAGATTACGTAGAATTAAGCTCTTAGTCGATGATAAGTACATTTCTTTGATTTCTAGCTTTAAAACTCATAGAAGTCATTACAGCGTAACCTTAATACTTATATTTTTTACTTGAGTTCACTTGAAAATTTTATTGAAGTGCTAGAATTGTATTTAAAATGTTTTTGATTTTAAAATTTAAAATATCATTTAACTTATAGACTGCGTCAAAAGCATTATGTTGCAATTACCACAGTTTCTTAAACAGGTTAATTCAAAGTTCATAGTTTACATATTCAACTATAAATAACAACTGTCTTCTTCAATACTTATTCGTAATATCGCTACCTGATTTTTATTTGGCTTAGTCATTAGGTTTCGAAAATTAAGTAACTACTGATATTAGCAGTATTGTATACAAATACTTGCTATTTATATGCAAAAATTAGTTAATATACGGCATAAACATCATAAAATCAACATCATTTGCACGAAGTATTCGGAAACGTTTTGGAATATTTATCTAATAAATTTGTTAACTATTAAGTTATGTCTGGCAAAGTATGAAATTAAACTAAAAAGAATAATTATCTAATTATATAATTAACATAAAAGCTTTATTTATTTACAATTGAGTTGTAAAAAACTGAAATAAATACGAACGCATCTTCCCATCTAATATTTATCATTACTGTACACATTGAAAATAATTATTAAAATTATTCAATCAAATATACAATATTGTATGATGTTAAATATTAGCGTCCTTGTTTGGTTTTGAACTTATATAAAATTAAAAACTTGAGAATTATGAATTTTTTCGACAACATATCTTTTAAATCAGTAGTTACATGGAAAATATGTAAAAGGAAAATAAACGAAATTCAAGACATTTTCATTGAAAAGCAGAAATTATTACAGATTTGTCATATCATCACCAGAAGTTGTCACATAATATACAAATTCTCGAATTTTTTCAAGATAATTTAAATTTCGAAAGCTAGTGTTCGAAAATTAAGTAAAGAAAATTTTCAAAAAAGGCATGTTAATATGCGAGAATTGCTTCAATTTTTCGGCTGCTAAGTACAGTTTTCTGGTTGAAAATGTTTAGATCAACTTAATAGCATTATACTCTGAAAAATATTTAATTTAGAAAAAACACATAATAAATTAATTCACATATATTAGATTTCTACAAATATTCGAGATTTTTAGATAAAAAAATTGGGTGCATTCTATAACCTTTTCAAAAATTAACAACAAAACTTTAATCTGAAGCTCTACCAGAATTATGCTTATAATTTTTTCGACATTTCATTATAATTATTATTAGAGTTGTTTATTATAATTAATTTCTACTTTTTCGTATTATAAATTATAACAGTCAAAGAAATACGTTAACAGAGTAAATGTTTGTTATTATTATTTATAATTAGTGAGAGTCACCGGATTGAATTTAATTTTTATGAGTTTGTTTAAATTCAGATTTAAATTAAATTTCGTGGAAAAGCCATGAATATAACTTTTATCATAACCTATCTACTGTAATTGTCAATATTCGTAACGTCACTTGACCGTATATATCTCTTGAATACTAATTTTATACCATCCTAGTTTATTACATATCTCTGTTATGAAATTTAATCTCCAATAAATGTCAATTAACGATATCATAACAATCTTTATTCAATATGCTTTCTTTTTCATAATTTATTACATCGATCTCTATAGCGCCGGCTAGCATGCAATACCGTAGAAGTTCATTTAATTATACATTAAAGATTTATATGAATATTGTTACTCTTATATTTAATATGTACTAATGATGTAGTACTGAACAGCTATAAATCTTAACTTTCTTAAGTTGTCAAACTTAATCTTTGAACTGCCTGTATCATCAAAAAATAACAAGTTATCTGCGATTCTCCTTTGCATGAGAGTACGTATAAAAAATTGTTCAGAATATAAGAAATAAAATAATCAAATTTACAAGAAGGATATATGATACAGAATTTGAAAACTTTTACAGAATCTTTATGTGTGGGTGTAACTGAAGAAATACTGAGAAAATAGGAAACGAGAAATTGTAAACTAAATTCACGTAGTGGTTTGTAAATATCAAGATCTTTCAGAGTTCTTAAAATCATTTATTTTTTTGAAAATTGTTATGACTGCCTTGGAAAAGGTACATTACAATTAAGTCATCGTTTTCAATTATTAAAAAAATTCAGATAATTTTCTTAAAAAATAGTATAAAAGATAAACGGCTAAATTTTAACTATCATGTTAGAACTTGAAGTTGGTTATATATATATATATTTTTTTTTTTTTAAATAAAATGATCTGAAATATTTAAAGTGCTTTATAAGAGTCTTATACAACTTTTGTTTAAAAAAATATTACAAATAATATAATATACCAAAATGATTCATTACAAGAATAAAAATGTTATAAGTGATAAGGTTTATTCAAATATATTTTCAATTTAAATAAATAGATATATTACATAAATGTAATATGTTCAGAGATTAAAGAGGGAAAATGCAAGAGACAGAGGAAGATAAGAGCATTTCTTCAATACTATATATATCGTAAGAGTTCGCATAGATTAATTCTTGATCACATTTCTCAGACCTACGCGAATTTCATCATTTAGTCTATGTTTTCAAATGTGAAAATTACTTTGAAGTAACTACTTTCTCTGCTGCAAAATCCTTTTCATCGCGAAATGAGGGGAATGAAGTTTTCTCGATCAGTCACGTAGAGTTCATCAATACGGGAAGAAGACCAAGCATAGCAATTCTCAACTGAGCTTCGAAGATTTACACATCAGTAGCTGGAAATTCGTTAGATGATTAATAATATATAATTTCTAGACGGTTCAGTCTATTCCTGACTCCGAGGACTTCAATGGCAATGATCTAAAATCCCACAGCTTATTGACTACCGTTTTTAGGTATACTTATGAATAAATCAACTTTCAAATTCAACGGAAATCAGTGTGTACTACTTCATTGCGAAATATTATCGAGGGGAAGTTTACACGTCTTATTGTATAGTTCGTTAGGCCCGAATATTTGTTTGTTTTCTTAAAGCACATAAATATAATAATTATAGTTAATATTTGTAATGAATATGAATTCGTATTTTTTATTAAAGAAAACGGGGGATAAGCTTGTTTTAATAATCCGTTAATCATATTGCTGTAGGTTAAAATCCCTTTTCGGGTGCAATTCCATATTTTGAAACCCCATGTTTACGCTCTCTAGTCTACCTAATGTGCCATATTCACGCTCTACTTCAAAGTTATCAGATCATTAAAGCCCATTTCATCGGGATTACAAAATATGTTTTATTCTTATTTAAATTTCCAATTTATTTAAACATATAAGTGATATTTACTTTAAAAATTGTAATTGGTATAATCCTTCACGTATAGATATTTTCAAGAATAACATTTTTATCGTGAATATTATGATTAATATTCGTGTTACGTGTACGTTTGAAAATATATGCATATAAACATCATGTATTTATTTTTATTTATTGCATAATTACATAGAATTAAAATATTTCTCTTGGAACGAAAATGCTTTCCCGATGAAATGTTATAACTATAAAGTACAAAATGTACTTTCTTTAATCATAATCAAATATTCCTCATTTTCTCAGTTTTAAAGCGTATGCAGAGACTATCAAACATTCAAATATCAAAAGGTTTAAAAATGTTCCGCAAAATATTTGCAGAACATATAAAAGAAAAATACATACCAATAGACAAATCGATTTATAAATAACCGAGTTCGATATCTTTTCGCGATTTAATCGCGAAAATTATAATTAACCATCATCAAAATTTTCTATTCCAAACAGAACTGGATGAAATTTATTATCATGAATATTAATGTGTTATTAAAAACATTGCAATTTGATCATCAACTTTCATAATTTTGAGATATTTTTTAACTCAATTATGCAGCATTGGATACGTAATAATCTAGTAAATCTCTTTTATATTGTAAATGCAAAATATAATAATTTGCAAATTAATCGAAGTACTATTCACCTGATATACACATATTATGCAAGATTCATAATATGATTTTTCACTTTTAGAATTTCGACATTGAAAAATTATGAAATTATTATCTATATGCTTTGATATGAAATTATTCTTAGTGATTTAAAAAGTATCCGATAATACCTTTATTATGTAATATTGAAATATTATTCAGAATTTGTTTACCTGTAAATCATAATTTTTATTGATAGAAGTTTCAATAAGTTTTTGGTAGAGAACTTTATTATATATATTTATTAAAATATCTACCTCAATTCAAAAATTGCTTTAAATTACTAGAATAGAACAATAAATGATATTTTTTTAAATAACTAATTCATGTAAATATTATTCACAATCCTATGATTTTTTTAACGAAAATTTTTAATGATAATGAAAATGAGATTTTGAATTTGTGTGTTCATGTTATACTCATATATTTTGATGACACATTTTTCATCATATTAATGATGATTAAATTTATAATTTGTGAGGCAATACATAAGAAACGCTAAATTGAGTAAATTTCAGATTTTGTTATATAAAATAAAAAATAACTTAATTTATCAAGAAATTGTATAGGTATACGAGAGTAAATTCATCAAATTTTGATTAAAGACTCTTATTTTTCATATTAAAAGTACTTCATGAATTAATTAATTAGAAATTCTACTAAGTTAAACAGAAAAGAAGTTAGAATCTCGATAATAACAGAAAATTTCTAAAGTTCATTTTTAATAAATAAAGTGATTAACAAAATTTATAAAATAGCTTTATTTCTAAATTGATGATGGTGTTATTTGACGTATTATATATTGCAACAGGTTATTTTTGCTACTGTTAGTTATAGTGTAATTCTTTAACGGTCTATTTTCTATTTATCCTTCGATGATAATGGAGTGTCTTGTCTGACTTATTGGCATTGTTGATGCGATATAATCTCGACGGCTGTACATAAATTCAAATTATACCCACAGAGGAGGTGGTATCTAAATAAAAATACAGATGAGAGAAGAAGTTTTTAATGATATACTTGCAAAGAAAAATGGTGGAAAAATTTAAAATACATTTTAATAAATAAAGAGAAAACTCTTAACAAATATGGTACTATTCAATGTAAAATATTATTATGCATCCTCAAAGTATCACTAAGTCTTGAAGTTACATAAAAGTTTTAAGTTTAAAGAACTACATTTGCTCTTCATCTCGCGAAATATGTACTGACATTTTTCTAATACTGCTTACAGAGTGTCACACCAATTCTGCTTCACTTTTTTCAATAAAGAATTGAGCGTGGATACTCGTCTACAGTTTACTAGATCGTGAAAAAGCATCTTCTATCCGATGGTGGTTTTGTAGAGACAATAGCTTTTGGCCTACATATTTTCTTTTCAACTTTGTTTGCTCCTTCCACGCAGTACAACAACTCATATCAAAGAAAAAAAATTTATGCTTTATGTACACGTATACTTCTATACATCATTAGAAAAAATATACTTTTCTTATTTTAACTTGAAATCCTCTTCCTTAGAATTTTAGCATTTATATAGGTTTTCTCTCTTAGGTCCTCCATATGCTACGCTGTCACCTAAATATTTCATACATATACTTAAAGGTAAAATTTACTTTCGTTATAATATATATCTAATTTGATTACTCGTGATCATTTCCAATATGTACGTATATTAATTATTAGTATACATTATCAAAAAAATTTTAAAGTGAATATTTTAAATTCTAGATATGATTTAAATTTTATTAAACACATGCAAATATTTTTAGTTTTAATCTTTAGATATATTGGTTTTTCATACTTTTATAATTACTATTAAATACCTAACAAACACGTTAACATTATAAAACATATATGTGACGGTAACAAATATTTTTTCAACTAAATATTTATACGCTCTATCTCTTAAAAACTATCTGCTAAAATATATAAATGTGAAAATTATACCAAACACACACAAGTTCATAGTTTATTTCAATTTTTTTGGTTTTATCGTAGTTTTAATACTATTTTGTAGTTGAATTTTAAAGTAATAACATTTTGTCATGCGCTTTGTTCTTTAGTAAATTATACATTTATGTTAATGTTTTCAATGAACTTGAGTAACTCTCTTTTTAATGTAGTTCATTTTATTAAATAACGTAGAGTAGATTATATATAGTAAAAATCAAACTATAATTTTGAAATTCACATCTTCGATTTTTTATAAAAATAAAATGCAAATATCTGCTTTGGGTAATCAAACGAATGCGATAAAAATGCAAAGAAAACTCGAGCAAAGAAAGGTTTTGATAAATGAAATTCCATTTTATTAAAGTAATGCACATTCAAACATGTATACTAAGTTTTCTCAACTTTTCAATTCAATCAAGAATACTCTATTACAAATGATCTTTACTCGTGAAGTTGTACGCGTTCATACGTATACATGCTCATATACCTTCGCAGCATATTTAGTCTTTCAAACTTTACTTCACATAATTTCCTACATATGGCACTATACTAACTGGTTGAAATGCATTATATTCGTATTCATAAGCGTATGATTTGAGCAAAGTATATGTAGGGCTAAAATTCTGAAGTACAAGATACGTATAAATGCATGGTCAAATATATTTGAGAATACTACTTATATCATGAAACGGTTAGCTTACATATATCAGATGTAAAACACTTTTTAATTTATGTGTACGTATGCCCTTAGGAGCACATCTGAAATTTTTCTCTTTTCTATTTATCTATTCATATAATTGTCATCCTTTTGGGTGATAAATAATTTTCAAATTGCTGTGAATG
Source organism: Wiebesia pumilae (assembly GCA_018907045.1). Classification (NCBI taxonomy): domain Eukaryota; kingdom Metazoa; phylum Arthropoda; class Insecta; order Hymenoptera; family Agaonidae; genus Wiebesia; species Wiebesia pumilae. Next base: position 6,547,692 of record JACCHZ010000192.1, read on the forward strand.
CCACGTGCTTCTGTTCCTCTTTAATTTTTCTCTTCATTTATTTAAAAATATTTACTTAAACTCATTGTGCAAACAAACTTCACACTTGTAGATTACAAGAGAAAAGTAAAAGAAAGAATATAGATGTATCCAGTGACATAAATATGTGCGATTACGGGTAAATTATGAGTCTTACTTTTTATGCTTTATTCTATATTTAATGATTATATTATTAAATTATTATGGCTAGAATACTAATATTTACCTTTTTTCTTTTTACGACTCTTCTTCAATTAAACAAATTAAGCGGAGTAAGCGTTTATATTCTCTACAATTATCATGTAGCTTGAAATTAATTCATTTGTCCTAATACTAAAAGGTATTTTAAAAATAATAAAAATAAAAACAAAAGAGCGATTATCTATCATTTTCTTTATTCAGTTAATAAAATAGATAATCGCTAGAAAAGCAATAAATAAGATTATTTATTTAAATAAGATTATATTTAGATGATGTGGGTTTTCATTCTAGCAATTAACAATTATTGAACTGCATTTTATTTCAATAATTTTATAGTTAATTTAGAAGAAATTGGTTGAAACTTTTCAGAATTTAATTCTCAAATTTATTTGTAAAAGTTCACAAATAAGTATAGAAATACAGTGTCTTTTCAAAAATATAATAAGGAACTTTTGAATTTCTGCAACTGTTAGTCACTAATGGAAATAATAAAATTTAAAGTAATTCTATTATATTCCAGTTTTATTCAACGTTTGTAATTAATTTTTAACTTTAATCTTGTAAATTCTTTCATTCTGCAATGTATTCAATAAGATATTATAATCTTATAAGCAGACTTATCAGACAGACAGAGTAATTTATCTATAGAAAAGTAAAAGAATCAAAATTAAAATTTAAAATAAAAAATTTTTTTTCTTTTTAAATTAATCTTATTTGTGTAAACATTGTTTTCTGTAATTTAAAAGAAATTTTGTATTCATTTGAATTATTCGGGTATCGTACTAAGTATTCTAATAAAATTGAAAAAGTTATAATTTAAATTAAAAATGAGATGTATCTTTTATATGCAGCGTATATTACGATTACCGTTGAAAATGATACGTGAAAAACTTCGAGAATGTTCTCAACAGATAGATATCTCAGTACTGTTATGTTCTCATGTTTCCTTTAACTGAAAAATTTAACGCAGGATTAGTATGTATAGCAAACTTGGTTAGTGCATATAGGCATACTAACGAGTCCTTAATGAGATCTGTAACTCAATCATTATGCAGGAGTGATATGCTCGTTCTCAGAAAGTAGAATTACATGAAAGATGTTGCTTGATATAATTTATTTTATAACGGAACGTAGCATTATTTCTTTGAATGTTTTTCATTTTCTTTTCTTAAAGTTATAAAAATTAATTGAAATGTTGACCATACTGCTAAACTGTTTAAACATTAAATTGAAAATACTTTCCGAAGTTTTATTTCTGCTCGAACTAATCTTAGCGAATTTGATATTTTTATTTATTACGACAATATTGAATTTCTTTTTTGGATTTTTAAACAAGTATCGAAATTATCTAAATTTATCTAAAGTTGCGTAATTGTTATTATTTTCATATTTTAATATAAACATAAAATTTTGAATTCAATTTATACTTTATAATTCCAAATTTATCATAACTGTAACATTATTTTATATTATATTACATTTTTAGTTTAGTTTTATTCAAGCATTAAAGTGTACGTTTCTACTTGCAAGTCTACAGGGAATTACTTAGATTCAATTAAAATATTTTTACGCAATTAAAATTATATTAATGAGTATAGATTAGATTACGTTATAAAATTTCTGATCTTTGTTTCTTTTGTAAATGGAAGAGTAGAGAACAGTTGTAGATCGATTGACGACGGTTGACTTCGAATTCGAATGAATAGGTTCCATTCATGCTGAAATAATAATAATTAGCGATATGAGATGGGAAAAAACTTTTAAGAGTGAAACGGAGAAGTACGTTAACGAGTTGTAGGTGTGTACGCAAGAAGTAGTTCTATTTTTTACCCTTATTAACGGGATAATTGACCAAATTTTTTCGGGAGCACTCTTAGAAACTTTAAAATAAATTATTATTTCAATTATGCTAGATATATCTATTTTGAATAAAATAAAATGTATTTCATTTAACTAAAGGAAAATACTGATTAACAGGAAAAAAGAAACTGCACAAGTCTAGTTCAATTATAAGTTATTGTGATAAATATGAAATTGAAATAATTAAATGGCAAGTAAAATACTCTATTAGTGTCACCCTAATTATTTTGCAATGAGATCACGATTGCGTGCAGAAAACTGGATTAAGTATCCCGGCATTAGCACACCTTGCGTGGTAGTACCATATTCGTATGAGGCAGGCAATGAAACTGTGTGTGCACAAGAAAATAGCGCAACAGTGCTATATGATAAAGTACGAAAGGCTAATGTATTACTCTCCTCGCGAGCAGTACAGAAGTAAGCACAAAAAGCACAACAAATAAGCGCTGAAAATACGATTACATGGAAAAAATATCCGCGGAAACTGTTTATATAAATGATGAGTCCATAGATCTCAGCTTATTCTAAGTAGCCCCATTGACCAGTGAAAGTTCGGTAAACTTTAATCATCTTCTAAAGCATCTCAAATTATTTTTAAACAACATCTTTTATTTAAATTACAGCTTTAATATTGCAGCTTATCAGCTGTACTTGCTCAGTTTGTTCGACGAGATGAGATACATCGTATTTCGACCGTTCAAAATTCACTAGTTAACATGTGGGGATAATACGTTTTATATTATCCCTAACATTACTAATATTCATAATGAGTGATATATGTATATGTACATGTTTTCAAATAAATTGAGGTGTTTAATGTTCCTTCAAACTTGTTTCATTTTGAGAATGAATTAAGAAGCATCGAAGTCAAAATATAAAATTAATTTTATGAATAAATAATATATTTATATTTTTCGAAAAATATTCATTTTTCTAAAAAAGAAAAGCCTTTCATAAATGCATCGCTTCGACGAAATTATTCGCAAATCACAATTAATAATAGAATAAATCTAAAATACAGTTATTCTTTTAATAGGTTAAATATAAAATTTCACTTGAATAATCTCATTGATCATTAGAAACTAACTCTGCATTAACCCTTGTAAGATAATTTTTATGTCTGAATTTATAAGCTATACATAAATTAATAATTATACTCTTCTTTCCCGTAAAATTTATTTTATTTTTCAATTAACTATTCGTTTACGCCTTAATCATATTTCGAAAGTTATAGTAATAGTATTATTCTAAAATTACCATCTATACTTTATAAAGATTTCTAAATTTCAGAAGCGTGTACTAAAATAAATTACACGTAATAATAGTTTTCTCACATTCACAAACGTAAATAATTTTCTGTATTAATGAACTTGTCTAATATTCCCTAGCACATTTTTAATCTAACGTATATTTTTCTCGAAAGCTCCTCCTTCATTATCTTCTAATGAGTTATTCATCTAGAAAAAATCCTCTCTTCACTAGCTTCGTAAGCTTTTGTTTCATCCTACAATCTTAAAGAATCATTATATGTTACAACATGTATCCTAAAAAATAATGAAATGTTTCTGAGAATAAAAAGTTTGACAAAAGTTCGAGATACAATATAAAACAAAGGTGTCGTATTTCGGCGCTTGTGGGGCAATATTTGATCTTTTTACTTGCACTATATTAAACGTACAAACACGGAAGCTTTCATAAATATGTATTGAGCATGAATCCTTGAGGCAATGCCTAACCGAATGTTCGCCACTATACTACTGTAACACTGAACATAGCTTGTTAAATTGCGACACTGAATAATCACGTTAAAGCTCAACCGAAGTGAGTAGTATTCTTGTTTTTGACCAGCCTACGTACATGCACATTCTACTGTGACCACGATCTCCTACAAAAACATTCTCATTTGCCATATTACTATCAGAAATTAAAACTTTAGCGAGGGATACATTCTCAAGCTAATCGTCTAAATAATTCTACTTCGAGGTAAAATTATAAACAAAAGTCTAGTAGAAACTGTAGTATACAGAGGTCAATTACACGTGTTATTTGATTTTAAACTAACGGTGTGGAATAAAATTTCTTATTATAATTTAGCAAAATATTTCTTCCTTTTTATAAAATCATTTGAAAATAACATTAAATGTATTATCATATTCCATATCGTAATTGTAAATTTAAGCAATTATGTTTTAACGAACATCTACATTTGATAGAGAGATCGAGTCTATTATACAGTCTAGTCTATAGAAGCCGGAAGTTATGACGAACTATCATTATGAATAAATAAAATAAGCGTTTAGATTTTATAGGACAGTTGAAATGTATGGCACTGATCTCTCCACTCGGATAACACACAAACAGAAATAAAGAAAGTTTGATAACATAAATAGCTACATAATTTATTTTGATGCATAATTCAGTATTATTTCAATTACATAGTTTTTAAATAGGCTTCTATGAATTAAGATGGATTCTCAAAATATATTTCTTCATTTGTGGATTTGACTTTACTAAAAATTTGCACATTTAATTTAATTTACATTCAATTAAATTTTTCTTTTAAGTAACTTCAACCGATTGCAATTCTTATAAACTCGATCAGTGTTGTTTAATTGTTTAATTGCAATACAATGTGTAGTCTTATGTCATTACTACTCTGGATTATTTAAATATAATAATATATGATATCATAAATATGACAACATTTTCAAATGTAAAGATACTCTAAGGAAATTAATCTAGCTGTTCAGTGTGAGGTACATAATGTGCTCAAAAATTGTATGAATACAATACAAAACTATCCATTTAATCAAGGGAGAACATATTCATATGTAGTACCTAAATAGGTTTGTGTATTTTTGAAATAGAAATAAATATATGTTAGTTGCAATTCATAGTAAATTGAGTAAATTAGTAAGTTTCAGTTAGGATTTTAAGTTGTAAAATGAAAGAGACTAAAGATTTCTTGAATATAGAAATTCGAGAAAAACGATATTGTGTAATAATTAGCAAATCAACGCACTCTAGCTAATGATAAGGTAACTAGCTGCGCTAAATATCGAATACTCCTTATCCAGAGAAGTGAAAATCTCTAACAATTAAGTTTACCCACGGAACTACAATTGGGAAGCGATCATATGTCAAATATGTTACAAGATTTGGTGGAATAATGATAGGTAGATACGCTCTGTATATTTACTTCATGATTTGCTGTCTTAGCCACTGAGATAGTATCATTGCTTATCGCAACGGGGAAACGAGTGCTTTATTAAAGTCAAAAGCAGACAATCATTTCAGTGGAAGGGTTGTAAAGTCCTGTCTCAGCCGGATCAATAAGTATCTAAGAGCTTATAAATTTAACAAAGTTTCACTTCTCCAAAGCTTACTGTAGATAGTGCGCAAATGCTTTTTTCTATATTATCGGAATACTTATTTAAGGATCAATTGCATAATTTTTATCTATCCAACAGAAAAAAAGAAATCAATAAAGTAATAAGACTCTCAAAATAACTTAACTAGATTAAATCAACATAATATTGGAATCCAAAAACTTTTTTCAATGTTTTTTACTTTCTGCAATCTAATCCTAATTTCAGAAAAGTGAATTTATTTTCAATGTCCTAAATATAATCTTCGATAAAAACATTGTCACAGTGTATATTTATATTTGAATTTTCAGGAAAGTCTTTACGTGCTTCTAGCTTTGATAGTAAAACCACGGATTATAGACCGAATCGATAAAATAAAAAACATCACTTTACCTAATTTGGTTTTGCAAAAAAAGTTTTGTTGCGCAACATAACTTATAGATTTTCGTGAAAAATTACAGTTTCCATTTAGTTCGCAAGAAGGCAAATTATAAAATAGTTATGGATACACTTTGCTAATTAAGATTTCTGTTTTATCGCTGCGTATTAAAACTGAAAAACAAGATGCTCTTGATGGTTTGATCGGCGTCGATGGATATCAAGAATCCGACGATTTTGTATTTGTCATATTTACAAAAAAGAATTAATTGCGTAAGATCCGATAGTTTCTCGGATTTTTGCACTGCTGTCCGCTTTAGATGCTTAATGATCAAAGTATCACCGAATCGTATTACATTACCATAACTAATGGAAGTATTAACATAATGCGACGTAGAATGCGAAGGATTTTAAAAAAACTTTAGATGGTAAGAATTGCATTTTAAAAAATAATATAGAATACCCTTACTGATATAATACCCATATTGATATATTATGAACAAATGTCCGATTTAAGTAGAATTGTATTTACTTTGTATACTGGATTTGATAAGCATCAGAAATATTAATAACCATCAGGTTGTTAATTGGTACAGGTCAAGATGTATTAATGCTAAGCACGATGATACAAAGGTACCAGTGATATGTAAAAAAGAAATTATTTATACAGTGTTATAAAAAGACATCGAAGTAATTTGAAGTCAACTTTGTGAGATATATTTATGTTGGCGTGAAGTATTATTAATTTTAATAACAAAGTGGACTCGTAGATTCCTAGGCCTGTGACTACGCGAGTCTCTATAATATATTTGTTGTATAACGAATAGCGGCCGGGAAATATCTTAAAAATATATGAAGAATGAATAAAGGAGTAATCCATCTGCTGAAAAAAGGCGAGAAGTATGGATAGAGATATATCCTTCTTAGATTCATTGAATATAACACGTTATGTTGATTTATTGAATTATAATGAAGCAGCATATAGAAATCCATCTTTTATTCATTAATCCGAAAATCCTCAAATATCCCGCGTACTGTTGTTATAAAGAATACAAGTTGTAATATTTGGTTCAGAATTTTCTATAATAATCAAATTACAGTATGTTCGTACAGAACATATAGATTTATTACTTACAGATACATTACTGTCACCAAAGCTACAATTGTATTATTATATTGCGTATGAATAAATTTTGTTTAGCATTATCCAAATCTTAAAAATCTATTTCTTTTTTAGCTTTATTTGAAGTGAAACTATATTTCATTTTTAGTGTATATTCGCTTTTTATAAGTATTAATTTTCATGGTTGCTATTCTTGTATTTTCAGTTGATTAAACTTTTAAATATCGTATATCAATCTCGAGGATTCTTCGTAAGATCAAGTTCTCTGGTATCGATAACATAATTATAAAGTTAAGCCAAACTTGTTGTTGATTCGTACTATAAACAACTGGAGCTGCCATGATTCTTTTAATTATTTCTTCTTGGCCTTCAGAAATTCTTATCTCGTTTCGCAAACTTAATTTTCCCTTATTTTTAAGACAACTTTGACTCGAGTGAACTTTCAAAATACACGCAAAGCATTCATCATAGGCTTTCTTTTGTGGTCAGACGTTCCACAAAAGATTGATCATTTTGATTTATTTCATCTTTCTTTTCCTCTGAATTTTATTTCTGCGTTCTAGCCTTAAACCTTATCGACCACCTTTACTTTGAACATAATGGAATATCTTCACTGTCATTGCTAAATTATTCAAACTTTCATTCTGAAACTTTACTACGAAGATTCTGTACATTTTTAGGAAACTGCTTTAGCTACGCATAATTTTGAGCCAGATTTCTACCATATTGCTAATTAAAATCTAAATGATTGTTTTCGTATTGTAGATAAATATTTTTCTTATTTTATTTCATACAATATTCAATTTTCTCTACATCAATGCACTAATATGTCATTACAAAAGACATTGTCATTCTCTATTAATAACGCATGCATTACAAAATACCAAGTAAGACTGTTGTTGTGATCATGTTTTTATCAAATTTTCCAATAGTCAAACTCGTGAATTCCATTTTTTCTTATTTACAAAATGAAGAAAAAACATGTTTTCTACTTTTCATTACAGGCACAGAATTATCACTGCCCTTATATTTTAGATGAATAATTCTTAGTCAATTCTTGTCAATAACATGTCGAGGTATATTGTAAAATAAAATGAAGTCTAAAAGTTTTCAACTGATATACTTTCTCAAATGAAAGACGTGTGCACGTTAACATGCCCTGGGCGCAACTAGAAACATGTATAAAAGTAAGAACTAGATAAATACAGCATGACACTTGAGGTTTTGTTACAAATAAATACGTCTTACTCAAGCTACACAGGTCATAAATATAGTGTTTCGATCCTCTGTCAATTAGACACTAATATCGATTTTGAAGAAACAAAAGGATATAATGTCAATTACTTAGAAGGATCAAGTATTCATATTTCTATTTATCTATACATTTATATTTAGTAGTTATAATACAGTTGACAAGCCTGTCTGAAATTTGTAGAATTTTAAAGTTTGCTTATATTTGTTAATGTTCGTGTTCCATCATAAAAAGTTAAATTCATTCTTTCATATTTATATAAGTAGTTTCTATATAATACTGCTACGTATTTATTCGTAGTCAATGTCTAATAATCTATAAATGTAATTAAAATTCAATTAAAATGCATAGATCTGGTCAATTATCTATTTTATTAGTTAGACATATAGATTACATTTCAATATACGGAATAATTTATATGGGATATTTTTATGAATATTATTATGTTTTACCTCATTTAAAATTGTATACATTCTGCACTAAATGTGTATAGAATAAAACCTGTAAATATAATTGAAATATTTTTTTTTAAATAAACTATTTATACGGTAAGTATAATTTTATTTTAATATTCAGTATAGGTATCTATCAAAGCTATCCATCATAGTATAAGGGCAAAATTTTTTATATTACGTTAAAAATGAAGTACCGAAACGATGAAATGAACAAAGTATCGAGAAACTATCGGTTTGACAAATTTCTATTTCAGTAAGCAAATAGTCGCACTCTGAATGTGATTACTTTAAAGATTCTATTGGGTATTTTATTTCATTGATTCTAATACAAGAAAAATAGAAAAAAATTAGTTTAGAAATAGGAAGTTTGCGAAATAGAAGGAAAGTAAGGGAGAGAGAAAGAGCGTAAAAGTACCCAAATTACTACACAAAGGAAACTAGAATTAATGCTCACGAGGGCGCATTATATAATATAATATTATATTGTATTGTACTATATATTGTATTACATTGCATTATATTAAATTATATTATATAATGCCATATAATACATCAGCAGACGCGCGAACGAGCCCTAAGGCAGAAATATCTAGATAGAAAGAGAAAAAAAGAGAAGAAGTATTAAAAAAAGTTTTGGCAATTGTTCATTGCATGAAAATATAAAACAAATTGAAGAATCAATAACAGTCGGCATGATGTATGCTAACAATATATAGGGTATGCGATCTTTTCTTTGTCAATATTTTTTACTTTGCAGCGACTTTTTATTTAACGAACGTGCATGAAATTCCAATAAACACATAATATAGTCAGCAATTTATAAGAGTATTAGCTACATGAATTTCGATGGATACGTTTTCTTGGGTATATGTTATAAATTGAACTAAGTAAAAAAAGTTTGCGTAGAGGTATGATGTATCGTGAAAAGTTTTATGCACGGAATAAACGGTTTACGTCTACGAGTTTTTTATAAAGGGAAAAAAGAGATTTCATTTTAGTTTATTTATTCATAAGTATAATCATTGTGGAAGTTTTTCGCCAGTTTACATGTTATGTGTATATGAGGCTTATACTTTTCTCCGCGCAATTAAATATGACATCTTTATTCCTTTGAAATATTTTCTGCAGTTTAATCTTTTAAATTAATACAGTAATTATATTAGTAACATTTTCTTGTTTCTCATGTTGTTGGTATTAAATTTTAAGCATAAAATTTTCTTATTATCTATGATTGTTTGGTAATTTTACTTTTATTAAATATAATTGAATTTTGTACTTACATATATTGTTTTTACAAACGGTTTTCGTAAAACGTTACGTGTACATATAATTTAATTATGTAGATGTATCATATTCTAATATAACAAATAACCTATTAGAAAAGTACAAGTTTTCATCGATTTCAAAATGTATTTGAAAATTAGTAAACATATGTTTCATTACCAAATTTTGATGTCGATTGTCGTTGGGACATTTTATTAACATTTTATTCTTATAAGAAATCGAAGAAAACTATTATTTTTAAGTAAGTTTTTAAATTTTTCTAACGTATTTTCTAAATACTCGTAATTATTCACTTGTCAAGCTGAATTTTCATTTCTTGTTTAAAAATTGAGATGCAATATCTCGCTTAAACATCATTAACAATTTCAGAAAGACAGGCAATATATTTATTAATTTTCGTGTTTGGTACAATTTATTCATATTACGGCTTATACTATTATTTACGTTCTCGCTGTAAATGAAATTGATATTGACACTTTGGTATGTATACTTTTATGAATATCGAGAATGATATTAAGAGGTATTTTTGCAATATACGAGTTTTGCGTAACGATCGAATGATAAAACTCGTCTTTATCAGTTATGCATCAAATTTAACATGTAATAATTGATAACTTACCTGTGTCGGTGCTTCCGGGCAGCAGAATTGATTCGTCCCTATACCAGGATGTGACAGTGAGATGTTCCTTGATGTCCTCGCGCGCAGTACAGGACAACACGGCATTGTTGCCCTCCACTACCGGTGAACGGTTTACTCGTACTTCATAGCCCGGTACCGTGAGCACTGTAACAAAGAACACATTTTTCAATTAAACGGACTATATCTCATGAGCCTGAAGTAAAATAAACAAAGAACGTGAAGTACGAGGGAAATAAGAGGAATGGATCGGGAGAAGCAACAGGAGGATAATCTCTTTCGTGAAAATAGTTAGGTTATCGAGCGAATCCTTTCTTCCGCGAAATGAAAATAATGCTAATGTAACGCCCGAGATACTTGAATTTAATAAAACGTGAGATTTTCTGTCGGATGAGAAGATCGAGGGAGTAAAGAGCTCGTCTTTAAAATAGATTTTTGTATGCTTGTCGCTGAATGCTGCCTTCATTTCCTTTTTTTCTGCTTTCTACTCTTTCCTCGCTGCTGGAGAAAAGGTAGGACGAAAATTGGGAGTTTCGCGTGCAAATTCGCCATATACGGCTATGGAAAAATGAGTGTAGGATCGTGAGGAAAGCGAGAAAGAGAGATACTCGCGCTTCTTTTTCTACCTGCATCTTTTTCTCCTACTTTATACTTTACCGATAAAATTGAGAAGGGAAAGAGTATCAGCGGTGTTACGGTGGCTCAGAATGAAACGAAATGTGCAAATGAAGCCAATATGCGCCCCGTTTTCCTATCTGCTCACTCAGCCAACCAACTTACGATATTTCTCGAGTTGACTCGTTTTTCTATCTTTTTCCTGCTCGATCTTCGTCAATTTTCCGCTCTTTCATTCGTTCTATGATCTTCAGCGAGAGAAAAAAGTTTCAAAAGAGATACGCATTCGTTACCGCAGCGAGACTCTCGACATTATTTGAAATTAACTTAGTACTAGTATTTTCTCACGACAAAATACTAGTCGGATTTTTATTTTAATAAGAAAATTCCTATTTATTTTACTTAGTAAATATTAGGTAATATTAAAATGCTAGCCCATATTAAACAGTTTACTGATTTTCAATTGACAATGTAACACGTGTAATAGAAAAATTTCTATGGTTTATTCCAATTACGTACGTACTTTCTTATATTACATCTGTTTTATTTATTTTCTATTTTTTCATTTTCGATTTTATAATTTTTTTTTATTTTATAGTTTTCCTTTTACTATGTATTTTTATGGTCTTACTTTTGTTCAAAAAAACGTTTTCTCATTTTATTATATTTTTTTCGATTTGAAAATATTTTTATCTTTGCAGAATTCAATGTTTTTTCTTTATTCTAATTTTATTTGATAATCGGCTCTTAAATATCTCTTCACTATAGTTTCTATTATTTACATTTTGAGCTACTTGTATTCCTTTTATCCTTACATTCTCAGCTGATGTATATAATCATTTTACCATCTCTTTGCATTTACTTTACCTTATCTATTGTGCTTTTATAACTTTTTTCCACGATTATCCACAGATTAAAGTATATTTTATTTTTAAGCTTCTTTGATTTAGCTGATTCTTTTATTTCTATTTTTCTTCCTTTGTCTCCTAAACATATTTTTTTATCAATTTTTTATAATTCTAGATTTTTTAAATCCGCATTCAGTGTATAGGTATTTAGAAATAATTTTTACTAACATTTGTATTCAAAGAATTTCTGATTTTTCAGATACATAAATGATTTTTTTTTGCAAATAAATCCTTTCAATTTATAATAATAATAAAGTAGCTTTTTATATTATAACAAGACGAAATAAAACACTATATTGTACGTAGAAATGTTCAATCGCACTGTAAAACCTTTCATTTTTCCACAATTTTTTAGCGTTTCTTGAATATGTTTTTATACATAAGTATAACGAATATCGATAGTTTATTTATATCTGTGTTATTTACCGGCAAATATATTCGTACATTTTAATTAAGTCTGAGCTTGTTATAGAGCAGTGGTACATTTCCGTTAATTCTTAATATGCAGCTACTAATATTTTATCATTTTAAAACAAAGAATCTTTGAAATAGCCTAATTTAATCCTATAAAACGAGTATCATGCGTGGCTTGTATAGGGACAATTATCACAAGGTGATGTAGAACGTATTGTCATTTAGAATTGCGAGTTTCGTGATATCGTATCTCACAAGTCTCGTCTTTCGATTCTTGTTTACCATAAGCGAGTAATTCTTGAGGTTTCCAAAACTATTCCAGTAACTCGTATGAATTCTTCGCTAAAGCGTAATGCAAAACTCTAAGTATGCATGCTGCGTAAACTCTGCCCACATTCGTATGCATAGAGCCAGAAATATTCTATCCAAACGCAGTGTTTTCAGTAACTAGTGTCAAGATAGAGTTGTCAATTATAAAAATTTGTATCCTTTATAGCTTCTAGTATAAAATTAACAGAATCAGGCTTATGAAGATGAGGGTTATCTAAAAACAAAGAAAATATTGTCTACCACTTACTTCGAAATAAGTTTTAGAAGTACTAGTAATTATTTATCAATACGAAAATGTTTGAATCAAAATAGGGAAAGATGTATAAAAAAGTAGAATAGCACATGGACCTCTACCAATAAATTTCAACAAGCAGAATATTGGTGGCGTATTTTAAAATAGATACGCTCACAATCATTTCTTTAACTTTAATTTGTAAGATTGACTGTAGTTTTCTAAAGTTAGTTAAAACGAAGATGTGAATAATATTTCTTGTAATGTACCATTTGCAATTATTGTAAATGCGACATTTATGTGTACAATTGAATAATATACGTGTATGACCCTGCAATAATGCAACACTTATAAGGTGGTTTTGATAGAAATTTAGAGCTCAAACATCAGTTAGAGAGGATCTTTCGATCATACTGATTTGAATTTTAAATGTGATCTAGAATGATAGAAAATTTGTCGTTGTCCAGTATAATATATTTACACAATACACATTCTATCTGATTGAGCACAATCATAAAAGGAAAGCAACAAATTTTAAAATATTCTCTAATGACTTTAATTATATCAAAGTATCATTCGCAGCTATTTCTATGACTTTCAAGATCAAAATTTAAACTTATTCAGTATCTATAATTATTTAAGGAATAGAGCAAAGAAACATCTAAGTTTTTTATTTACATTCTTAAATTTGTTATTCTACTCACATTGTGTTATATTTTACGTAATTCTAAAAATGATTTTTTTTTAAAGGAGGTAAAATTAATAACTAAACGCATATTTTATGAACTAATAAAGTAAAGAGATCATGAAAGCCTTATGTAAATATATTAGCAATTCCAAATTCTGTTCTTACAATTAGAATCTTATCAAATACATTTTCATGTACAGTTTAGATAAAAATAAAAATTACGTTAATAAGGCAGGGATCTGCTAATGTTTTGTTGCGAGTTATATCTTTTACGACATTAATTTATGATTGAAAAATTCTTTTATTCGTGATTAGCTTGAAACATTTCTTTCAACTCCATACAAACCCAATTAATCTTTGTGAAATATGCATGAAGCCCAGCTATCGCTTTTGCATATAAATAGACATATACGACAATATAGTTGATAATAATACAAAGATATATAGACGCACTGGAAAGAAACTTAACAACAAAGATTTTGATGTATTTTGACAACAAAAAATACTCTGATTGGAGACGCGCGAACTGTTGAAAACTAGTGTCATGCAATTAAATATCTATGCATTTCAAACGATTTAAATACATTAGCGTTCAAGAAACTAATAAATCGAATATTGGTACCGACTTACTATTCATAGGTGTGTTTCTTATATTAAGAACAGCTTTTGTTCTTTTATCTTCAATCGTCGGAGTATTCCAGATTATTACCTGCATTTAATGTCTTAACACAGATTATTTAGATCCGCGTCATCTAGACCCCATAAAAGGAACTGTCAAATAGCGCCAAGAGGCACGTATGTTACGATCGTCCGAATCATAAATAGAGACGTCGATATAATATAAAGAAAAATAGTATATTTTAAGGTTCAATAAACTGAACGGGACCTAAAAATCCGATTAGTCTAGACCAAAGTCATTAAGTTTAAATATCCGTGAACTTATTTTTTTTTTAACGCTAATCCTTTATATATTTTTACATTTCAATATGATTTGCAAGTAACCATACTATCAAATCACGCACACTTCTTCACTTAAAATACCAGAGAAATTTCATCGACAAAATAGCTTCATCAATTTACCGGAAAATGTGGTAATCAAGATAAGCATAACAAACAACATAATAAACGTGTTGCGATTGTTGAAATGTACCAACCACGCTATATCATTAAGTCTCTCAGCGTAGATAAGGAAGAAGGGTATTTCTTAACGTGAAATTTTATTTTTTATTAAATCTTGCCGTACATCGACGAACCCCCGAAAACACGTTTGCACTCAAGTGAGCTGTAAGACTGAGCGAGGGTCTATAGCGAATTTTATAAGTATTTTTATAAGCAGGTTCTTTCTCTATGAAACTAAATTGTTCACTACAAAGGTATTACTTAAGTATATTGCTTTATTTATCAACAGTAGGTCGTTAAAAAATATTTTTGGGCATATATTTTCTAATAAAATTCATACAAACGTTTGAAACTATATGTATTTATGTACTATATCAGCAATATATTATAAAACAGAAAAGGCTTTAAAATTATCTATTCACCACATTGTGAATATAGATATCTAATAAGTAAGCGATAGATTAGTCGCTTATACATAATAACTGGAGAACTAGCTTCTGGAATGAATATGTTATCCGAGATTGAGAACTAAATATACAAGAACGAGCAACTTGATCCTCGCGATGATGTCAAAATAGAAGTAGAGGGATTAGCTTTCAAAATGAAACTTGGTATATAGCTCCGAAGATATAGGAACATGGAATCGGTCCTTAGCGCAATGTCCTGTTAGAGGGAGAAGAAGCGTCACCCTGAATAATGGATGTGCCTTCATAATGTTCAGTATAAAGCGTTCAACGTGAATTCATACAATCGCTAAGCATACACTGCATAATATATTTAAACGTAATACACTTAAACATTCTTACGATGTAAATTTGTGCCATTATTTTGCTGGTAACACACAGCACGTCGACTCACTTTGAACGACATTTAATAAAAAAAATTTTATAAATATTTTCACCGATGAATTTACAAGAGACTAAAAATGTAATTTGTTCGTGTCGAAGCGATAGTATGCACCACAGCTTATTCCCTTCCAATATTACGAGGCATCTTCTCGCCTACGTAAGCTTATGCGCAACTCCAGACCAAATCTACCGCAAGGGCAGCAGCCCACGTATTATGGAAGTGCATTAACGTTAAGAGATTCAAATGTGCAAAATGTGCAAACAGTTTTGCATAAGAAAAATGCAATTTTTGTTCTATTATAATTTTTGCTTTATGTAACTTGCTTATGTGTAACCTATCATTAAGACATTGAATATTTTCTTCCCTATAATACCTCATAAATAATCGACTATTCTTTTTCATTCTAAATTTGAAATTAAACTAAATTATAATTCGGAGTAGTGTAAGAATACTAACAGTTTTTCTAAATTAATCAAAGAAAAACATTACAATCGAAGAATTATATTTACGGTCAATCGATCAACCGCTTGATTGTCATATAATTATGTAATTCCTCAACTTCTACAGTCATAAAAATAATAATAAATTCACAAAAACGATTTAATAAAATTTGTAATCTCATCCGATATAAACGTACACTTCTCTTGCCTAGCTTAGTCGAGAGAAATATCATCGTTGATAAATTAAAGGTATCGATTATCAAAAGAAAAAGTATAATCATATAAAGTATAATTGAAAAGAATAATCTCATACCCGTCTGTCGAGTACTTTTTATAATGGACAGCCAAGATATAAAATTTCTCTTTACTTTCTTTTAATTTCTGTCTTTTATTGTTGGTTCGTTAAAATTAAGTTGATGTATATTGGGTGCGATAAATTAGTAGAGATTGTACTCAATGTATATTTCTGCGGCGTATCATGTGTGTGCATAATAAATTTATCAAAACTCTAATCGTATGACTACAACTAATATGTCTAATTGAGCATTCGAGAGACGCAGAAGTAGATCTATATATTAATGACAGTATTTTTATTTTTATATAAACCATGCAAACTAGATATATGTCAATAGTTGCTTTAATACTCTGATTTTTATTTTTAATCACATACTTGTATGTATTTGAAATTTTTATTTAAAATTTTGTATGAAATTTATTAGATATTACATAATGTATATCTATAAAATCTACTTAAGAGAATCGAGCATTGAAAAAGGTATCTTTTGAGCATTTCTTTGAAGTAGAAACAACAAAAAAGCTTTTTAATTTAAAGAAAATATAAATACACAACTAAGTATAAGTACAAAACAATATTGTTTTTATTAAATTATCAGACTTAAGAGTTATAACCAATAATTGAACTTCTTTAAAAAATTCACGTTGCTTTGGATGCTTTAGTTTAGAAGTAATTTGTGTATCTTTAATGTAGTTGCTACGATGTTAAGCGATTCGTATAGTTGCGTATACGTCCTTTGAGTATCTATACAGTTGTCACATACTTAAATGTATCATTAGCGTCGTTATAATTATAATTATAATTACTTAACTACAAATTCTAATTATGCCAATATGAGTTTCAAACAGTTTCGAATGTAAGTTGTGATGTGCACTATCTTCGACATTTACATTTTACTTATAAATTTCAGAAATTTTAAGAAATCGTAAATGGGCGAAAACCAATCGTAAATTCAATTATTTTATGTTTATGAAGTGGATTCATAATTATTTCTTCAATGTTGATATTAGTTGATATTTCTAACGTCATTCTACACAAACTGGTTATTGTAAAATTTACGTTCTAATGGCCTATAAGTGCTTCTGTACCTTTCAGATACATAATTTAATTTTTGCAATCTATTTACGTCAAGAGTTAAAATAGAACTGACCACTGAACCTGCGAAAATCTGAAGAAAAAAATAATGTTAATAATAAACGTGGACTACCTTGCTAAGAATAATACGATCAACATTAAATGCTTATGTAATTTACCAAAAATGTGAAATATGTAGATAGCAAGATACATTTCTAATCAAGAATTCCCATATATGTTTAATACTTCACTCGTCGGGCCTATATTTCTCAAAATATTTTGTATTTCACTCGGATTTTTGGATATTTTCAAGTACTTTTCAAGATTTAACTCGCTAAATTTAGTACTAAATTTAGCACTAAATTTGAGAATTTTACCCTTAACTATGTATGTATATATATAAGTATATTTATTAGCAAATTCAATTTATACATTTTATCCATTTTAATTTTTCTACTCTTCTTACACAATCATACAATTGAACAAGTTTTTAAAATTCTTAACTCACATACATAATGTGTGATGCAAACGGGTGATATATCAAAACTGCTTGTTCTTATTCTGTTTCAATGTAAAGCACGTGGAAGCCAATCAAGCTCGCTCTTTTATTTTCATTTTTCCAAGCAGAGATTCATCACGAAGAGGATCATTTCGAAGGATCAGAGCTTGAAATGAATATTCCAGGGCTTTCTAAACAAAGGAAAACAGGGTATACAAAACCGGGACTCGTCGAGTACCTCCCTGGAATGAGAAGAATAAGAAGAAGAGGAGTTCACCGACTTCTTCTCTGAAACCCATGTGGTGCCCGAGTGGCTTCAGACGCGAAGATACGCCAGGGAGCCACAAAAGAGGGGGTGACAATGAACGTTCCCCTTTCCTTGTTTCTCAGTTAGGCTTCAATGCCTTTGGAAATAAGTCCTTTAGAGTGTGACACAGCAGCGGACTGGTCGAGAACCGATGTCATTTCAGATAAGTTTCTTCTCGGATCGCCTTTCACTTGCATATAAAGAATACGCTAGTGGCGGCTACAGGGCCGGTCGAGACAGGTCGAGAGGTTTGCTGAAGGGTTTGCTAGTCTAACTAAAAGCCCTCGCACCTTTTACGAGATAGGCGATGAGCGCGTGAGTGGCTGCTACAGTACTCGATGTGTTACCTTTTATTTTCTCCTCTCTTCTTCGCTAGTACGTTTGGAGGAATTTTCTGTACTTAAAAATGAAGGAAGATGGGAATTGAGAAGGTGTAGAATTTGCTAGAGAAACAAACGAGCAAATACGAACTCTTGCTAGAAGCGATATGTAGTTGATAACTAGCAAATGCTAAGTGTTCTTATTTATCTTAGCGCGTGTCTTTTCAGAGCAAGCATACCTTTTTCTGCTTTTATTACATAATCTGATGCAATCAGACTCAAACAGTCGGGCTGAGAACTCGAGGGGCTATTTGGAGATGCTTTTACGCACTGCCAAGATTTTTGCTTACTTTACGCGATAATAAAAGAAATCTTAATACTTGTCTACAAATCAAAAAAATTGTGATACAGATTCTGAAAGACACTTAAAATAAAATGATGAAAGGTTACGACAAGTTTCACGACTTTATTAAACTATAATTTTAATTTTCATCTATTCTCATTAATCATATAAATAATATATATAATAATTAATCATATAAAATTAAATTGTATTATTTAAATTTATAGATCTAATAGAAATGTAAGATTATAAACGCCGCGAGCAAATTCTATGCATTTTAAATGGTAAATGATACTCGGATATGTGGCAATTAATACAGTTACAAATAAGTAGCAGTGATAAGACAAGTAAAGCTAAGACAGCAACCAGAAGGAACGTTTATAATATCAGGAAAATCGATATTTTTTGATTGGCAAAGTATTATTAAGTATAGCCTACTCATCGAAAAACAGCTGCCGACACCAGTATCCTATATATTGTAGAGATAGAATTAATTAGCTCTCAAACAAGAAGAATCTTTAGAATACAGCAAAATTAAATCAATATCGCACATCTATTATTAATTTCTTCTGTCTGAACTCGTTTGGTTACCAAATGTGTCGTAATGTTTACATTGCAATGACAATATATTCTTTATATTGCAATTCTTCGTACGTTTAATTAAAATTTCAAATTTATTATTTTTATACTAAATGAAAAATAAAGTAATAATTAGTTGCAGGTGTAATTATTATTTGGAATTTGATTAAAATTAACTTCCGAATATCGGAATTAAATTTATATTAAAAAAGTTCAGGAAACTAGGAAGTAAGAGATAAAAAAGCAATTGAATTTAGATATACATTATATCATAAAGTAATTTCCGTCACTATGAAAGTATTCACTTTTGAATAATGTTTTTCAATGAAAGTACTTTCTTTTAGTCGTTCGTACAACTTATATTTATAACTCTATATAAATATGAAGATAAACAAGCAAGAACACGTACAACGATAAATAATATACGATGCATAATTCGGCTACATATGAAAATGAAGCGGCTTGATAAATGCAGACACGTTCGTTTAAATAATTAAATGCGTAATTACCATAGAACACCATATTTTAATGAAGAGTCACGAAAGGGCAAAAACAGATGCATAGACGTTCAGAAGTATAGACGAAAAGATGAAAATGCAGAGACACGAAGGAAAAAAGAAGGAAAAGAAAATGTCACGCGCTCTCTTAGTTATATATAAAGCTGAGCCCCTACTAAAATCCTCTTGAAAGTCGTAATGAGTAAAAGAGCTAAAGAAATAAATAACATAGAAATAAAATGCGTAGAGCGTTGATTCATTTTATACTTTTACGATGGTTTCAACGTATCTGACTACAAGTGCAAAATAAGCTTATCCAGCTTCTATTGATAATGAAAAAGGATATTTCAATATAAAAACTTTTAAGGACTTTATATAAAACGCATGTGCAGTATACTTATATCAAAATTATCTAAAAGGCTTTTGAATTAATAGTTTACAGGAAAAGAAATAAATGAAAAATATAAAAGAAATTATGCGGATAAAATATTAACGTAGAAAACATAGAGAATAGAGGAGTGAGAGAGACAGAGAGAGAGAGTATTAGGGAGAAATGACAGCTATAAACATGTTTTGGTACGCTAACATATTTTAGACTGAGAACCTCAAATAGACAGAGGCCATGAAATTATCTAAAATCCGAACATTTAAGTATCTCCTCGCATACATTTGTCATCTCTATCTCATGTACATAAATATTCAGAGTGTGTAGTTTTATCGTCTTCGATAATACTCAGCTTTGTTGAACCCCTACGAAAAAAGTCCTTCTCTTACGTACCATCAGTTTAACAACTTCTCTTTCTCTTTTTAATTAACCCATATAGACTTATGATGAAGAATAAAGCTACGTAATCAATTACTTCATCAAATGCTAAGTATAATGCTTTTCTATTTCGTATATCAGTTATAATACAGTTAATTGTACATCTATTATTGATATAAGTTTTGATATTACACTCTTTTATTATTGAACACTCCAAAAATCTATATTTCAATTAAACTTTTATGATTGTTCAATTCTACTGAGCTCTACTGTATTACAAAAAACTATTCAGTATAATTTTTAGGCAAAACCAAATGGATTCTTAGTACAATCCTGTTTTCCAGTTATTCCTTTAATAATATTTTATCTTTTATTTTACTTTTATTGAAAACAATACATTAATATAAAAGCATTAAAGTCCACAAGTATTTAGAAAAACCTTTACAAGAATAGACGAAAATAATATTTTTAATTCGAATTTTATGTATCAACAGAGGACGACCTACCAGATGTTATAATATGCAAATAACTCTAAGGTGCACGTATACAATATTGAAAGTAGCATTCCTTACGTAATCAGTTTGTAAACATAAGTCATTAAAATATAAATGAGAGAATCTTAAAGATTTCTTAATATATAAATAAAATCTAGAGGACTGCTGATAGTGCCGACTTTATGCACTCAATGACATCATCAAGCTTACAAGGTGTCATTTCATCTCGTCCGTAAAAATAAGTGGTACAAGGAAAGAATTTTATTCTCTCCATATCTTGTCAGGTTAAACGTTTCTTTCTTCGCTTTTCAATTTTTTTATTAATTTGTCTAGCTTCGATATTTATTTTCTGTGAATAAAATTGATATGCTTATATATAGTTAAAAAAATGTCAAATAAAATATTCTTTTCTTTCTCTTTCTGGCATGAACTGAGTTCTAGCTCTTTTTTTTATCTAACGTTACGTATATTTTATAAAAGATACGACGTTTTGGAAAAATATTGCCTCGACGACGTAAATGTACCCACGTATATGCTACAACTATATATGCATACTAGAGATAATTCCGAACAAGAATTAAATAGCTTGTGCACTTACCGATCACGCTCCGGGGAAAATGAAGGATGAGCGGTGCAAAAAGTTCGGAGAGGGATCAAGGAATACAGGATTCGGTACCCAGTGGGAGCAGGAGGAATAGGAATATTTCTATCTCTGTCTTGATCCAAAAGAGACTACGTCGTGCAGTGGAAGTCCCACGGCTGCTTTACTTGCGCGAATACCTTTTCCCTCGAGAATGCTGGGCCTCTGCGATTGGCACGGAAATTGAAGGATTTACAGAGCCTGCGAACTTGGCTCTAGCTGTTGGTCTACGCTTATATAACCACCAAGGTGAGATATAAGCAGTACTATAGTCAACATCATGGAATACATCTACTTATTTTTCATTTAGTCATTATTTAAGTAGTCACTTTTCATTAAAGGACATCATCCTTGAAAATCAATACTTTGAAGAATAATCACCTAATCATTTTTATATGATATTCCGATAATGTAAGTCTTATTAGAGAACTCTTTAACGTGACCTTGCAAATACTCTACACTACAAGTTTTTTTACTACGATCAATTACGTTTGAAGAGAAAAATTTTTATTGTTTATAATTATTGTATTCGTTAAGATAACACAGATTTATTAGCGTTTACACGTATCTCAAATATTTCCCAAATACATGAGGAACTGTTTTAATATAATTTGTTAAATAAGAACAAAATTAATTGAATTAAATATCATTAATTTTAGTGGAGAAGTTATCAGCAATAGAAATATCAAATATCAATGTTGCCCGTTATATAATTTATAATGTGAGATTTATATGAATTATTTGAGAATAAAGACATTTTTTAACGATGAAATACATTTACATAAATAATGTACAATAAAAGCTCTTGGAAAAGTAAAACAACTAAAATAATGTAAAAAACTCCGGAACCGTTTTCAATAAAATATAAAATTAAATAGAATCTAATTTAAGGGGCAAGGAATTTTATAAGTTACAACTTACTGCAATGCGTATCTATTCTAATAATTATTATTTACTAACACGTAAAAATTTTTAGTGATTTATACGATACACGGCTAAAGTCTTGAATGAAGCGCAGCGTCCAAAGTGATTTTTAAATACACTTATATACTATTACTTGTAGTACATAATAAACAAAACTCTTAGTGTTACTTTTCCTGAATATCTGTCTTATTGCTAAGGCCAATATTATGCAAACATATAGAACTATTTACAATTAAGTAGCTTTTTCTATATAATGCTGCATTGAAAACTCTGAAAAATCTTTGAGAATTCGATTACCTTGGACTTAATGATTGTCGTTGTTTGAAGAACAAGTGGTGAAAAATGTGATCTTTGGTGGTGTTCGAAATCTTTCTTCAGTTCAACAAAAATGAAATAATATGAAATAATAATGACAGTTATTACCTGCACGAAGAGTGACCTCTCGAGACAGAACGGTACCGACAGAGTTCATCGCTCGACATCTATAACGAGCATTATGGATTTCCGCCCGGAAGTCCTGGGCCAAAAATGGTGGGAAGTAAAGTGTCCCGTTGCCCAAAAGTTGTCTGTAAGAAAGGCATGATTTTGGATTTTCTTAAAAATGAAAAATAAATACATGGACGTGAAATGAACGATGGTTAGGAATGAATCGATTCTTCAAATATTTGTTTTAAGTCAACACATGTAGAAAATAAACTATATTCATTGTTTTATGTGTACGGACATGGAAAATATTTTATTTAGACAGAGGACTAAATGTAATTATTCGAATTATTAGATAGTCGAAATTATATATGACTTAGTTATTTATAAATTGTAAACTCAAGAAACTATTTTTTAATTTTAGCAAATACTTGTATCTTCCTACGAAGATCACTATAAATATATTTTTGTCTGCACAAAATTATTCCGAGGTTCAATATACTTTCGTATTTAGGTTCATCTAAGAAGTGGAAATACTGTAACTTAAACAAACGAATTACAAATAATTATTATTGAAGAAGATATTTTTATCATGCTTATTCGTTTCTCAAGATTATATTTTCACTTTTAACCATAAATATGATTTTTTAAGTCAGAAATTAAAAATTCTATAAAGAATTTATAAATAAATTAAGTTAAGTAATTTATCTTCTTGTATGTTGCAAATGAACGTATCGATATATCACGCATTTGAGGTTTATTTATTTGTATGATTTATAAAACATATATCTACAAGAAAATATAATCGGAGCATTTCGTTTTAATTATTTAAGAGTATAATTCATTGATAAATCAAGCTCACAAAAAATGAGTGCAGATATTTGCGCATTTTTAGTATTTTTAGTATTTTTCAAGAATCAAAAAAGCTTGAAAAAGAAGAAAAGAAAAAATCAATCTAACGTTAACAAAAATGTAAGAAATTTCTGTCTCTTCCTACTCTGGCGACACTTACTTATGAATTTAGGAAGAAAATAGAAATAACAATGCATGGCGTACATAAAGTATCGTCATTTTTCTTGTTGTCGACGTTGTTCTCGCTAGTCGTCTTTTTAGTTTGTAATTCTCGTCACGTGCCTTCATCTTATATATCTGTTATTTGATACATAGTATATCACTCCTCGTCCTACACTTATACAATAAGTTACGTCAGATTAAATGTAGATGTGATTTCTAATGTGTCAATTATTAATAGCATTTTATAAATTAAAAAATTAACACGTACGAATAAATGAGAGTTATCAAGGGTTTCTTACAATATTCAAAATATTTATGTATTATTTTCATATAACTCTACTATAAGTACTCCTTACATTACAAAGATATGTATGATTGAAAGGTATCGCGTATGGTCTGCACTTAAATTATGCTCAGATAAACTGAAATACGATTTTTTTAATAATTATCTTAATATTTTAATAATTATATAAAAGTAAGGTATAAATGTAAATACAATAATTAGAGACTGATAGAATTTTAATTAACTTTCGTTAAGAAATTATTGCTGTTATTCTATACATATAACTGCATCTTGTTCTATTTGTAATTTAAGATTCATATCTAATTAAATTCTTATTCTATAAGACGATTTTCTAGTAAGTGTTTAGTTAAAGTTTCTTAATAAATATTCTTAAAATAATTATGACCATTTCTAGAAAACAAATTCGATAGAATTCTTATTGATTTAATGTTAATAATATTTCAGTAATTTATACGAATAATAATATTATCATTACCTGCTTACAATATCAGTATCGCCTCGTAATTAAAAGATTTATATTTCAGATAATAATTCAAATGTATCACATTCAGAACGAAATCAGTAACTAATATACACCATTAAAATAGCCGAAAAATTTGGTACATATTATTATAAATCCAGTACGGGAAAGTAAAATTTAATAAATATAGATATATCTATAACTTGATCTACAAATTGGTACCGCATGTACATTACTGAAAAATTTTGATCCTATTCAGTTTGTCAATATTTCATAATTAATACATAATTTTAAAGTGTATGGGAAAATTTATTATAAATATCTCAGCTACTAAATTTATGATAAGAACAGCCTGTTAACAACGCGTTCTTGTGATAATAAAGCGAGTCTAAGTAATTAATAAAGATACAATGTGGTAAAAATGAAAAAAGTTATAGTTCAAAAAGAAAGCGTATTAAGAAAAAAAATACAAAGACTTTTTGTCGAAAAAGCTTAAAATTCACTTATGCTGTTTTATTGTAAATCATTAACGATATTTGCTTGTGTAAACTTGAAAACAGTTTTTAATTTATAAACTAAATAACAAGTATCGCTTTTTCTAAAATATTATAGATAATTTTTAATTTTTAATTAAATCGGAATTTATAATTAATAATAATTTTGAATTCAGCATTAAATTAAGATAATAATTAAAAATACCATAAGCTTGAAGACTTTTATTTTGACTATTCTAAAAATAAAAAGAATCTTCATTAAAAAACGTATACACTTCAAACTTTTCTTTTTATTCGTAGGTTTAATTTTAATTTTTATGTATTTTATATCATTTTCACTCTCTTTTACATTCAGTTTCCATAACAATTATTATCATAATTGTTTTGAAAGTGTAAGCGACGTACAGTGCTTAAATTATTATATAAATTATATAATGGTGTGACTGTGCTTTGCTAATTCTTAAAATTTTTTTTAAATGCTAAAGTATTGTAAATATATTATGCAAGAAAAATTCTATTATCAACAACTAATAACTAGTGGTTAAGTATCAAATGAAAGTTATAATAAATTAATATTGATGTAATCTATGAAGTAGCAACACTGTGCTTAAGAAAAAGAAAAGTATATTTCAGCAGAAATTTGAAAGTATTCTTTTAAGCAAAAAATGTAAGTTTTAATTTAAGGCGTATATAATGACGATTAGAATGTGAAATAATTGCGATTCTCTCTATTTATAGATTTGGAATTAGTAGGAAAGTGTTATCTGAATAAGAACTGGTAGGAATTTCATTTTTATATAATTACGTTTTCCTTAATTTAGTTTTTTTAATTTCTTCTTGTTATGATACTTTTATCTTCCGTTGAAAATATATTTCTCGAAAAATACTATAATTAAGATATATACATTTAGCATTGGTATTTTTGTAATGGGTAATCTTTGCACTTATTTACAGTTAACACTGAGTGCATAGTTCATAAATAATCAACAGTAATAAATTCAAGTAAAGAACTAGATTTGATAAAAAAGACAAAACATTAATATAAAAAGGAATCTTACTTTTCGTCTAAATAAATTTTCTATCTTAATTACGTTTGGAAAATAATTGGTTCATCATTAGTTATATAGTACTTTTGATAAGAGTAAATATGAAGAAAATTATGGAGTAACATTGAATAATTCTTTACGTATTTTATCCAGTGATAACACTTTCAACAAAATAATTCTATATCTTTCTAACGCATAACTATTATTGTTAAAATTACTGCTTTTTAAAGGAAGAAATGTGATGGACACATTACTTATGAGAAATATAGAAACACAAAAGATACCTACAAGATTCAGGGTGATATTAAAAAAATAAGCTTCACTGAAAAATTAGAAGTGTTGTGCAGAAAAGTAGTGAAGGATGGTACACATCAAATTGCTCTATCTCAGAAGAAACATTACGTGTCAAGTATTATTATTATATTGCTAGCAGTTACAAGTATCAGTATTTATCTTTTTCTCTTTCTTTTATCTTTTTATCTTTTTCTCTTTCTTTATAAGACTAAATTTTTTAAGTTAATCTAATAGATTAATTATGTTAAAAAGAAGATGGAATTTTAACTCAGTAGCTTGAAAAAATATTTGGCAATATAAAATGTTTCAAAATGTGCTGTGAATTTATTAAATATAGGTGAAACATAATTTGCGTTACCAATTACTATATAGTTCAACAAATAATAGTCTTACCACTATATGAATTCTAACAGATCAAATATTAAATCTCAAAAATGTTTCGAGATTTACTTTAATAAGTATTTTTACATGCAGAAAAAAATACAATATTTTTATTTAATAATAAATCACAGATGTACTAAAACTATTTATCAATGTATACTAAAACAGCACTATTAAAAACATGCATGTTAGATTTCATAAAAAATAATAACGAAAGCTTTAACGATTATGTGAAAACTTGTATCGTAAATATAACTTGATAGACTGATAACTTTGAAAATAGATATATACATTGTTATCATTTTTTTCATTGACAGATATTTTAATTCTCTGAAGATTATAAAACAATTTAATATTTACTACGGATTTAATTCAAATACAGAAGGTACAAAACAATTTATATAATTCCATTATTTTTTAATTTTCTACGTAAAATTTTAACTATAAATAAATTTCACTAGCTTATCAGTATTTATTGAATATATTGTTTAAAACTGTCGAATGTACTGTCAACTCAAAAAAGATTTAAGTAAATGATTTGTATTTTAATAATCTTTTCAATAAAAAATAAATATACAATTTTTTAAATATTTACATAAAAAAGTTGTAATTTAAATTTTTAATGATATTATGTTTTAGTTGAATAAATAACATTTATGATCTTTTCTAATTAAATTTTCATACTGAAATTTGATAGTTTATTTGGACAATAAAATGTACTATAAAATACAAATATTTACAAACAGACAGATGCTCTCTCTCTGTCTCTCTCTCTGTCTCTCTCTGTCTCTCCCTCTCTCTCTCACTCTCTGTTTCTCTCTCTCTCTCTCTCTCTCTCACGCTATATATCTCTTCATTGGTGGATCACTCGAATACAAAAAGAATGTTGAAACAACTAGGTGTTATGATAAAAAGAGAGGTATTTCATAATTCATTTTCTTTTTACTGTGATAACTTATTTTAACTTTTACTTCTTGTAAAAGTATCACAAAAAAATCAAGACTAAATAATAAAATATCTTTTAAATGCTGTACATTGAATTTAAATTTTATATCGACTATTTAAAATGAAATCTTAGTTTTTTCAAGAAAGAAAAATGTTACCAATATTTTTGATATAATATTCTGAGCAGAATTTTTATTGTATACAGAAACTTTTGAGAGTAATTAAATGAGAAAATACAATCTGTATAACAAATTAGTTTATTTCAAAGAAAATTAGTGTATTATATTAAATAGGTACATTAATTTAAAAAATTTGAATTTATCTTAATGCAATATTCAATTATTGTTAAAAAATATCATTGAAAGATTACCAAGATTATAATAAAAATAATCATAGTTATTGTTAAATATATATTTACAATTAAATTATAAAATATATAATAATTTTATATTGATTATTAAAACATGAACTATGTATAGTGGGATATGTATAAGGCACATTCATCCTTCCATGACTAAATATAAAATTGATAAATCAAATGTAAACAATGTACAATAGAACTATGATATCGATTTTCTTATAGTAAGCGATATTTAATAATTAATCAAAGTATTTATTTAACAAACAACTTTACAATTCAGTAATAAAAAGTGAATAAAAATTTTATAAGATTAGACATGTATAATAGTATAATTCTTATCGTTATTTACGAACTGAGTATTTAGTGCTTAACCTAAATTGTATTGTGATTGTACAGTTTTCACCGACTAATATCCTCTTAGTCCTGCTAAGTATTAAATAAGAAAAATTTGATGTATAGTAATTGGTACCTGAATTATTTCAAAACTAATTAGTTAAACTGTATTTATAAAATCAACTTGGTGTTAAAACCTGTTTAAGGATTATAAATGAGTTTTCTTCAATATAATAATTTAACAATTTGATGAAGATTCTAAATGGATATTATGAAAAATATGAAAATATATATGGCTTATATAATTATCTTTTCATTCACTTTTGAATAAATATTAATCCCTAATGAAAAAGCTTAATTTTATCAAAATATTATTGTTGTTGTAAAAAATGAATTGTATTTTTCTGTCAAAAAATAAATCGTCTCAATCATAGACTATGTAAATAAATAATTCATCCTTTTTAGTAAAATAACGTTACTTATACTATTGATTTTCATTATGTGAATAAATGAAATCTAATCCAACTACATTTTTGCTATTTTACTGTATTGAAATTCGAGTGTATACGTTTTTCGTCTACGCAAATAGTCACTTTAGAATTCAGAATTATTTATTTTGTATTAAAAAATCAATAGAATATTATATATACTCTTTAATTCAGGATATTACTGATCACATTTTAGCTAAAACAATTGAGAAGTCAGAAAGATAAGGAGGAAGCTAAATACGACGAAGATTCGATATGTGACACAATAAAGTCAGAACTCGTTGGAAAGAATAGAATGTAAATCTGGTTATATAGTCATCAAAGCTCATCAAAAGCATAAACTGTAGCGTCAAGTAAAACAAAAGGAAAAAGGACCTACAAGAAAAACATATTTAAGCGTTCGTACTCCAGTGAAATTATGTCGAGCTGCTGGATAAGCATCTATCCAGAGATAACCACCGGATTTTCTTCTTCAATCTCTCTCATAGAATTCCTCACTCTTCCACTGACTCACTGTTCCATTCACTTGTCATTTTTTTTCCAGAATAAGAATGTGTGCTGTTTACACTCTATTTCTTACACTATTTCCATCATAGTGACTAGCTTTCAACGATTCTGATACGTTTCATGTACTTACGAAATTTTTAATTATTACAGGTAAATATGCTGATAGAAAAATGGAATAATTTCAGCTACGAGTACATTCTGAGCGACAGGTTGCATCAAAGTAAGCACAGGCTATAACAGGGACAACTTTTTAATCTGTGTAAAAGAAGGATTATCCGCGGTATGTCTATAGTTTCACAGAATACAAAATTTCAGAAGGTAAAGGTATAAGAAAAATTTGCAACTTAGAATGAATGAAATTAAAATAATTTCTTAACAATTTCTCTGCTAAACGCAACAAAATTCTTTTTCTTTGCATAATTAATTCTACTGTTCTAAGAAATGATTGATAAAAAATAAATTCTGGAAAAATTTGTTTACTCATCTTTTCATTATATTAAATCACTGTCTATAATACTTTATTGGAGTCGATAAGAATATTTCAGTTAAGATTTTTGATACAACGATGAAAATATTCTAATCAAAAGACTCTGTACAGTCAGGTTCTTTATAAAAATTGATCTCTATTGATTTTAAAATATTCTAGAGGCTTCTATCATATGTAAATCACATAAAATTATTGTTCGATCATTAACAGAGATCATTAAGAGGATCACGTAGGAGACAATAAAGTCGATAAAATTAACATATTCTTTCATGCTTGTAACAATTCGATATTGATAAAATATTTTAATTTCGTTACAGAGCTTAAATGATCATTTAAATTAGAAAAAAACGACATACTATAAGCAAATGAGGCAAAGGGCAAGTAATATGGCTGGAAAGTTTTGCGAGCGAACGCTATAATATAGCCCTTCTCTTGCATTCCCGAGCCGATTAAAACGATACACTTTTGAAAAACGAGTGAAAAAGTGAAAAAGAGAAGGAAGGATACGAGGAGCGAAAGAGAGGGAAAGGCAAAAAGAGTCATCTAGGCACTGCTTTGCGGTTCGAAGGGATAAAGGAAGCCTCCGTGGGCGCCCACGGGTTAAGAAACTTTGCCAAGTCGATTTACATAATTATTTTACCGTGGATCTTAGCATCTTTTCTCGCTGAACGTACTTCTTTGGCCTTCAAGTTCTTACTTAAAAATCAAACGATGCATTCACTTAAATTAAATTAAATAATTTTATATATTTTTATTTTGAATATTTTTCGTTTACTCATCTAAACAAACAAGACTTTAATTAATTGAAAACTATTAAGTATTTTTTTTAATTATTATATTTAATAAGCTCCTGTACTTTTCAACTTTTCATGTTATTTAATTAATTTTAATTTTTATAATTATTCTAATTGCGTTTTCATTAAATGAATATTCCTTTAATATGCATACTGTTCATTTTGCAATAAACTGTCTCTATTATATGTTTAAAACAATGATTTAAGTATCAATTACTAAATAATAATTGAAATTTTCAATAAGTTATAAAAAGTCGAATCGGTACCTTTAAACTTACCTCTTTTTAATACACTGTCACTACAAATATCTCGGTAACAACGCCGTATAAATTAATTCGTAGGACCTTTGTCGAACACTCAATACTTTTTCAATGAGAAAGTTGAAAAAAATGGCTTTACTTTCATATCGATCAGCTTCTTTGGTAAAACACGATAAAAGATTGAATAAAAATCTGACTAACATGCGAAGCACTTCGGAAAATCACTAAATCATCTTGATAACGTAATATGGGAAAATAACAAAGTTAAAAAATCATAAAAAGTTCATCGCTAAATTTTTCTGCTCTAGTTTATCATGCGGTTAAAAAAATTCTGTTATGATTTTCTTATTGCTACTCTTTGGACTGAAATCGAACTTTGATTACTAGGAATACCTATTGGATAAGTACCAGTGATAAAACAAGAGTAAGATCCACGCGTGCATATATGCACCTGTAGAGAGTGCGAGAGAGAATCGGAGAGGGAAATAGAAAAAGAAAGAAAAAAATAAAAGATAAAAGAAAAAACCTGATAAATGTCGAAATGGCAGCAGAAAATCGAGATATTTGAGGTATCTCGAGTACTTAGAGAAGGAGCGACAGAGTAGAAAGTGAAGAGCCGTTGCTGTAGATTCAGGAACACGTCGTTGGTGGAAGGTCGGAAGTTTGATGGCGTACGGCCGGCAATAGAGCCACCGCACCTGGGAAAACCATTTCCTTCGGTTAATCGAAACGTTCCTTACTGTCCGTCTATATGTGTCTATGTCTCTCTCTCTTTTTCTTCCCTACCCAGTTTCTCTCCTTCTTTCTTCCTTTCCCTC
The DNA here is from genome assembly GCA_018907045.1 of Wiebesia pumilae. Lineage (NCBI taxonomy): Eukaryota > Metazoa > Arthropoda > Insecta > Hymenoptera > Agaonidae > Wiebesia > Wiebesia pumilae. The sequence goes on from JACCHZ010000192.1 coordinate 6,580,007, forward strand.
ATTCGATTCGCTCTCTGCCTCCCTCATTCTCTATCTACGACTTTCTCACTCCAAGAAAAGGTTGGCCTCGTCTTAGCAAAGAGAAACGCTAAGATCAGGCAGACAGAGTTTTGTCAGAAACTGCACATAAATTTGAAATTGGAAGAAGTAATGTATCCAACGGGAATAAGCCTACTCATTCGATTTCTCTTACTTTTCGTAAATATGTTAAAACCATAAGATTGCCTTCTAGGATTTTCCATATTAAATTTTTAAATAACCTTCTAGCACCTCGAGGAGAATGGATAGAGTGGGGTGTGCAATATACGTAATTTGTAGAAAAAAAAACATTTGAAAATAAATAACAATGCGATTACACTAAGGATCTTTTAAAATGACTATTATTCATTTTACTGAATAATAACGAATAATACGAAGAGTTTTTATTCGATATTCAAATACAATTTATGTGATATTTAATAAAATTTGAATAAATGAATTTTCGCTTTACTGAAGAACAAACTCTGCGAGATATTTTCATTTGCGTATATTTAAATCGACATTTATCATAATGCATATTCTTAATATTATTGATTTGATTTATTCGTTCTGACTCGTTCTGACTGTATATAATGTCTCTAATTAATGAAATATCACCAAGGCTTTTTTAATTAATAAAATTTAAGTAAAATAGAAAAGCTGGATATTTTAGATATAATAATGTAAGTTTCTTGTATCAAGTAGTTATGAAGCGAAGTTACCAATAAAGTAAATATCAATCGGTAAAATGGCTATTCATTCAAAGAATTTACAGTTGTTTTATAATAACGCATAGTTTAATAGCCAAATTGTTAATTACAAAAAGGTTAAGTGTCCTCTGCTACTGTATTATTATTGACTAAATTAAAATCACCTGAGAAAATTACCCGTACAGATAAAGTACAGTATTATAAAACATAAATTCATATTAATTCCTAAGAGTCATTCACTTATTTCCTGCTGCACACTTATAGCAATGCACATGTTGTACTACCTCAGTAATTATCAACGTTATAATCATGACATCGCTTAGTTTTAGGAACCTTCTTATTCCATAAATGACACGTATTTGTGAAAACTATTTCATTTCAAAGCGGATGTAATTGAACTGAAGTCAACGAATCATGAATTCTTTGAACAGAATAGACTGTGGAATAAGCATTTGATTACCTCAGTCCCGGGACAGCGTTAACCGATCGTTGATCCGGACTAGTGATCCAAGTAACTTGGGGTGTTGGACTGCCGTGGGCCGAACAGCTCAGCTGTGATCCCGTTGTATTCGAGAAAACGAGTGTACTCGGTGGCTCCAGGACAAAAACTGGTCCCTGCTGCCCTAGTGTCGCTGCCGATTTCCAAGCTGTAAATACATTAGGACTTAATCTTCTGCATTGTTAAGCTATCGTGATAAATATCAGAGGCTCTAATTTCTAAGCAACCTTCATTGAAACAGTTTCTTTTTTTTTTTTCGCTTTTCAGATACAAAACAAGACAAGCATACGTTGGGGTAAAATTAATGTAGGGAAAAATTATATGAGCAAGAAATGGAAATAATTATAAGGGATATCAAAGAGCAATGAACTTGGAAGAATATCTTTTTCGACGTGAGATCGAAATTGGATTTATTCGTTCAAGCAGGCAGCAACATCAGCAGTTGGTTAAATTACCTTCGATTGTATTTTTTGTACGTTCAAGGACATTTTTTCAGAGTAGAGTAAAATACGTGTAACTAGGAAACGGTAATAAAGATAAATCCTCTCATGACTTATTGAAATGACAATGCCGACAGACCTTGTCTGTTCTATCATGTGCTTTAAAATTCAATTTCATAAAACGATGTTCTCATGTATACCGCACGTGTGTATGGAAGCCATTCATTCGTTATTCATCAAAGCATTAAATAGTGATTTTGGCAACGAAAGTTGCCAAAGTAAGTCACATCATTATAGTAAATTGTATTATGAGATAGTGTTGTCCTGTTTGAATTTTATGAATTTTCGTTTCTTATCTCTTTTATCCTAGGAACAAGTGTAGATCCCTTGATGTGTCTTTGTTCTTTTAACAAAGATAAAGAAAAGATTATTATGTGTCTTATAAGTAAATTCCTGTTTTTCAATAGAAGAATTGCCTAGTTTATATAATAAAGAAGAAAATTATCGCGATCCTAAAGTTGCTTATCTTTTCTTGAGCGATATTATTTTCAATTTTATTAGCTTCGTAGCTAAATTATGGAACAAATGAAGTAATAATAATAAAGAAATAATACATAAACTTTCGTATAATGCAGAAGCGTGAAGTTTCTAAATTCTCATACGTTCGGAATAAAAATGTATCCTTTAAATATGTCTCAATTTTTTAAAATATATATTATTATAATTTTATGAAATATAACATGTTTAGTAAATAATAAAACTTTTCCAATTTTTCTGAAGATTTAATCGGGCTTCTGTATATTATACTTAAGCACATTCATAAATTAAATAGTTTTCAAATCTATAAATTTATTTTCCTAAATTAATAAGCAGTTATCAAGAACATTTTGGTGTAAAAAATGGTTCTATCAATTAACATAAACTTTTCTACTAAAGAGTGTTCATATTTTATTATTTCAAGTAACACTAATCGATTTTAGATACTTTTTTTTTTATTGCTTTTATTTTACTGAATGTTACAAGTATATTATTATTGCAAAATTAATAAAAAATAAAGTAAACTTGATCTAACCTATTAAAGTTTCTAACATAATGAGCAATTCTTTCTAAATTTCAAATGTTTATTAAAAGATTACAAACATTGTTAAAGTTTTTATAGAATTATAAGTAACATTATAGGAATTTTTTCTAGAATAGACGGTAATATAATTGCAAATTCAATAATATAATTTACATTGAATTTTCCGTTAATCTTATTATTCTCTTTGAAAAGAGGAGAAATATTCATTAAGAGAACAAAAATGTAATCGAAATAGTCTTCATCGTGGAAGGATTAATTGTCGTGAAATCTCAATGTTATAAATAAATCGCGTACGAAAATTTTCAAAAATAAATTTCTATTAAATACGTTGAGCATGCGAAACGACGAGTTAAACTAGAATCCATTAAAAGAATTAAGAAAGGGGTAAACTACCAAGTTGCTTGTACGACGCATAAATAACATTTGATATCAAATAAGAGATAAATTTGAGTGAGATGCTTCTGCGTCGACACTTTTCTCTCGTTTTTTCTCTTTTCGTTTTTTCCTTTCTAGTTGCAGTCGTCCCCGGTAAATGTCGCATACCATTATACATTCCATATCCAGCAACTGCAGCTTTTTACGTTCCATTCTCTGAATTTGGAAAAGACGCGAGGCAATGTCGCGCATCTCGCGAGAACACGACATGCCCATAAACTCCTCGGTACTATGCTCACGAACTTGCCTAGATTCGATGCACGTTCACTCGCGTCCTGAACGTGCACCTTTCGGCTGCTACGTTTATTTCCGCTCACCATTGAGTCTTCTTCAGCCTGTCGCGAATTTGCGCCAAATTCACCCGTAGAAAGCACTTTTACGTTTTCATCGGGAAGTTCAGGCGCGCTTACTGTTTGCTGCCTCAGCAGCCTCCAGGCGTTGATTTCGCGCACAATCATTTTGCCGAAGAAACTTTTGACACGATCGGCTACTTTCATGTAAATTCTGCGACGCTTCGATCACTTGTATGGCTCTGTATTTTGTATTTTTGTGAGCTGAACTTTCTTTCCAGTTGAACTGCGCATATTGTCAAGAAGAATCGACGTGGATCATTTCGCTTATCACGATTATGCACTATTCTCAAGCTCATTAGTAAATATTTGGTATCGGAAAGTAGCTTTGGTTCGAAGCAGCTTATCAATATCTAATGTAGCGTTTTATCGTTATAGTTTGAAATTTTGTAGTAAACTAGTATTTAAAAAGAATTGCCCTGAAATTCATGCAAATATTGTACAACACATTTGTCTATATTTGAGCGTGTAACAGATGTTAAAGAAATTTCAATCGAAAAATCTATTTATTGTGCAACTGCGCACGATAGATCTTCAAATATTTTACGATAATTTAAAATTTATTACAAATTTCCTTCCATCAACAGATTTTTTATGCAAAACGATTCATTTGTTGGTATCAATTTCACCTGCTAGGAGAAAGCACTAAAACGGTAAATTGCATGAAACAGTGAATTAAAATTTCTTCGCGTGTACTCTAAAGGCATTAGACAAAATAGAAATTAAAATGAAACTCGCACGTGAAAACATAAAGAAGTGTCCATTGAAGAGTAATATAAGGTGAAGTGGACGAGGCGCAGAAAATAGGAGAAGTATGTCGCACAAAGTCGCTAGCGAGCCATTCTATGTAGTTGAACACTCGAAAAACTTGTATCCAGCTGAAGTCTGGAGTCTGATACTGGTCTTGTGTAACTGGATTTTTTTGCACATATACGTCTATAGATCTACGTACTCATGATTCTCTTTCAGAAGAAGAGTGAACTTTATAGGATTGTTGTGTCGCTGCCTCGCGCTTTATAGCATTCTTTTTCATTCCTATTTTAGTAGTATTGTTCCATGTCGATTTGCACTCCCTTTCATCTCATTTCATGAAAGATCCGGACAAGGCATACCGATCTTTTGCTTTATTTCTCGAAAAAATCAATCGAACATGTGCAGTGGAAAATGACTCGTTCGACGAATCCTCTGTAATAACGAGTCCTCGGTAATCACGTTCTATTTTGCTGTTATCTATAAAACTTACGCGACTTGTACATATAACATGTGTAGACTTTATCAAATTTTTCTCTTCCCTTTGAGCGTTTATCTCTGTAATATTATTTTGTAATTTTTTGAGACTGGCCTGAGATTTAATGTCATTAAACCAATTGTCTTCTAATTTTAACTTAATCGATATATAAAATACTAATTTATGTGAAATGTAGATAGAAAAATTAGATACTTTTTCGAAAAATAATATATGTTGTATGTTTTGAAAATTGGAATACTCTCGTCAAATACGGTCTTTTAATATTTGTATCTCGAAAACGGTTCATTTTGGATTGTAAAGGTTCACTAGAAATTTTTATCAAAATATCCTGATTTATCAAACGTTTCATTTTACGAAAAATATAGTTCCACGGGAAATACGTTGACTTTTCGAAGTTAGTGAATTAAATCTTAGGTGACAGTCGGTGTATTGCTTTCGTCTGTATTTTAAATTATAATAAAAATCATAATAAATAAATTACAATAAATATAATAAAAAAATAATCTTTTGTCGTGTAATACATTTTTTGATAGAAGAGAAAATAGGCGAAAGTTTTTTATACTTCTATTTTAATTAAAATAGGAAAACACGATAAAAATAAAAAATGTATCTAAAAAGATACTTATATTTAAAATTTTAACATACATTTTAAAAATTTAACAATCGTTAATTTAACAATCTTTTGCAAGGAAAAATATTTTTCCAAATTTTCTTATTTTAAGTTATACAGTATTCATTCAGAAAGCATTAATAAAATTAATTCAATATCCAATCAAGGCCACGAAAGGTTTTCATTAAAAATGAGATAACGCATAAGTATTCGCTTCGTATGTTAAGGATTTAAAATGATTTAAAATTTAATCTAAGTCCTGAAATTACTTGAAAATATAGATTCAAATAAATATAAATATTCGAATCCTTAAATTAAAAATGATCAAACTTTTTTTCACTCTTTTAATATTGATTTTTAAAAGATACATTTAAAGAAGAAATAATATATGTTAGAATAAAAGAGTTTAAGACAGAGTTTAATAAAAGCTTTCGATACAGGGAACATTAACATGGATCAATTTTAATAGAATCTCGAAGGATAAAAAATACTGTTTTGGATATTGCCAAATTTGAATATAATATTATTTATTCAAGTAATTAATATTTGTATTTTTAAGTTATCTTTATAATATTTACTGAAAACATTGCAATCAATCGTCTTCATGAAGTACATCGACATATATTAATTGTATTTCAAAGAATATTTATTTTTATCTTTTTAGTGCTAACATTCTCTGAATATCATTAGTAGTTTATCAGCAGTATAAATTTAGATTAAAATGTTTATAACTTCATTAAAATTGATCTTAATGTTATACAATAATAAAATTTTTTTGCTCTTGCAAGTCACAGATTTATAAAACGAAGTAGCCTGTTTTCCTGCTTTCCCGTTTTCCTCGGAATTGTCAGTGCAGGCAGAGATTCTAACTTCACAGAAAGGATCGAAAGAAGAGTGATAAGGAGAAACATACTATGGGGTGGAAAAAGTTACTTCGTATCACGTGGAGAGGCAAAAATGTATCGGAATCTGAAAGAGAAGAGCAATACTGTACACGATCTCAGCTATGTATGAGCGTGTTCATATTCACGCACACACTCGTATTTTTACGACTTACATTTGCACTGCTTTGACACTTTCAGCAATTCGACGTCGACGCCGACAACGAAAACAATGACGATACTGGCATAAAAACAATAGCACTGTGTACAGACGTTTCAAGAACTTCGTCACCATATCCGAACAATGTATTCGTCCTCATACGTGAGCGAATAAAAGCCAGGACTATGGTACAGTCACTAGCGAAAATCTTTTTCTATCTTTCTGTCTGCCTATTATTTTTTTTTCTATCGTTAAATGTACCCTTGTTGCTGTAATATTTTTCTTCGTTTTCGCCACTATATCAAGAATTATACCTTCATTTTTCTCTTTGATGACAAAATTTCAAGCTTTATACTAGTCTTGAAGTCAAATCAATTGTTTTTTGTATCAAAGATGACTTTTAATGAAAAAGAATACATGTATATAAATCATACATACATTACTTTTGTTCGCTTATATGTGCATATGCATATACCGTGTACAGTATTTGAATAAAAACACAATACAAACAATTTTAGAAGTATTTTTAAAAACCAAGAAAAAATATTATTTAAATTAATGAATTTATATTGTATTGGAAATATGACTTGAATAACAATTATAAAATTTTGCACTATAAATAGTAAGCGTTTTTTATTTTGTATTCAAACTGCTGAGCTTTTACTAAAAGGAACTTTTTGTGTTACGAATTTATAATGTATTTCATTTGTAATGAAAGACGTTATGCCGATGCGATAATTAATGAAGTCGCATGATTTTTTAATTTGTTTATTTATTATGTTAAGTAATCAAATGACATCTTCTTAGAATCAAGGTAAAAATGTTCTTAGTATATATTTCAAGAATTCTAAAAAACTAGACTATGAAATAAATGACTTACGATGCTAGTAAATCAAGCTTTATATCTTAAACGAAATCACATACGACAGACAAACTCTAGGAGGCAATATTTTCTATTTTGCAGGGCACTAAAGTCGCACGCTCTTTGTTACTTTTTCTGAATTTAGTACATTTCGTCTATCTGTTACTGCTGTCATTTGTACGCGCATAAGAGCTATTCATTTCCTTTCGTATAAAAGAGAATTGCAAAACTAAAATCAGCACATGTCCGGCAACTTGCTATAGCCTAAATTAAATTTAAAAATGTAATTAGTCTTAAAACTTGATTGTATTCTTATACTTGAAGTTATTGCTATTACTTTTACGTCCTAACCACTTTATTTAAATATAACTAAATTAATTCTTAAGTAATATTCTAGCGATGGTTACTATTTGCAAATACTAATCAAGTAATTCGTAAAAATTTGAATCATAACATGTGTGTATTATTACGATTTTGAGGCTGTAATTAATTTTTTATAAAATTTTTTAAAACTAATCGAAACCATAATTCAAATCAAATTAATAGTCTATTCGACTAATTATTTATAACGAAGGGTAATATATAAACAGCCAACATTTATCTAAATGCTCACTATTCTCTGTAATGCTATTATGCAATGATATAGCTAATATAATTAGATAAATTACTACTAATATTTTATAGATTTATATTTTCAAATAGTTTATTAATAAATTTAAAAAACAATAGATTATTTAAAAAAAAAGTGTTATTGCAATTACTGTAAGTATTGAAAATAAGATTAACAATTAAATACAGTCAAATAAATTAAGACTATAATATTGATTATTTGATTCATAAATTGAAATATATATTTTTCATAATTTCATCGAAATACACGATTCACGATAATTAAGGTATTCTTAAAAATATAACTTTTTAATAATTATATCAAAGTCATACTGCGTAATTTAATTTAAATCAAGATATAAATTGTAATTTTAAATGTAATATTCACTTATATTAGATACACAGAAAGAATTTTATAATTTTATGTGCAAAAGGTACCCAATAACCATCTACTTAGTACATAAAATAAATGTTTCTACTACTCTACTTATTGATTTTCTTATAATAAGTTAGTAAAAGAATTAAGAATCTACTCCGATAAGGCATATTTGACACTAGACTAATAAAAAATTTAAATGAACATTTATCACAATTAGAAATTGAAAAAAAGCTTCTTAATTTGTATATATTTTACATTTAATCACGACAATCTTAATGTAAAATAATCATTGATATAATTAAAATAAAAAATTTCAATTTTCAACTATTTATAAATATATAAAATGTATTTAAGCTATTTCATGCATTTTTTCTTCTTTATCATTCTCTTTTTCTTCTAATATAAATAAATCATTTTCTTCGAATGTATGATATGACAATGAAGTGTTGCCTTCTAAATATTACTATTATTAATTACAAAAATTGATATACATAGTATGTACAGTATACACAAGAATACACATACATGCAGACAATCAGATGTGTACACAAATCTATAGCAAGGATCCAATGTTGACCGCACAAAGATATACTTTCATTTATAATTTAATCTTCGATATATCTCATCGATTAAATGTATATAAATTTTAATGTTAAATAAGTATTTTTGAGAAAGGTATTTATACTTTAAAATATAAGATAAGTGATATCAGATGAAATCTTGGAAAGTGATAATGTGTGTACGTAAAGAAACGAAACATTAAAATTCACTCGATATACATGTGCATATTCTCAAATACGTAAGCATGCAGATGTGCGTGCGCACGCATATATACGCACGCACGCACGCACAACATCAAATACAATGGTATATATTTCAGATGCATTGCTGTGCATACACCTAAGTTGTATAAGAGTAGACGCAGTAACGTTGACGTTGAAAGATCGTAATTGCGAATTCGTTGACCCGCGAGGCTCGAGTGGCACTTTTTGTGACTACAGCGAGCGCGCCAGAGGATAAGAGAAGCGAAAAAGAGTGTAAAAGAAAAGTTGAGATGTACTTTGTGAAAAGCAAATGCAGAGATAGAGAAAGAGCGAGATAAAGAGAGAGCGAGAGAGAGTGCGAAAGGTCGAAAAAGGAGGAGTGGGAGAAAGCGTGAGAGTAAACAGACTCTGCAATCGTTTATTTTTCTGGCAATTATATTCTTCCGTGAAAAGAACCCCTGAGTCCTATTCACTAGACGTATTTATATCCGTCCTACGAATGTGACTGAGAAAGTGGGTGTCGCACAGCGACTCTCACTCGCGACATACTACCCGGTTCTTGTGGAGTAGAACTCAGAAGTCGATTCGAAGATATGGTAAGAAGATTATAAAGGAATATAATTATAAAGCTCTAAGTATTTAGAAATCTAGAGAAGGATAAGTATTTTAATAGGACTCGGTAATATTTTGTAAGAACACATCTACATTCAAGGTAAATTCATATGAAATCTCTAAATACAAAAGCAAATATCTTCTTATATTTGTTGTTATATTTCTTACGCTATAAAAAAACAGTAGGAAATTTATTGTTAGAATTAATAATAATTTATTAATAGTAACTATCACCGAATATTTTCTAATGTGTCATAATATTATCTAATCAATAACTTCAAAGAGTTGAAAAATCCAGAAAAATGTAAGATTTAAATGAAAACTTTAAATTAAAGAAAAAAAAGTTTTGTCATTTTAAGATAATAAATGAATTGATTGATCGTTTATAAAAATTTGTGAATTAAAAATATTAGAAATCAATTATATTTTTATTCTTCCTATAATTAAAATGCACTCATACTTAGCTAATCTTACTTACGTCACTAGCAATAGATTTCATCAATGTTTTAATTCATTGATGTATTACTGAAAATATAATTTTAATTTTAATAATCTCATTTTTCATTGGTACTTTTAGAATTTAATATTTCATACAATATTAAATTAAAACTACATAAAATCAAAGAAATTATAAATCAACAAAAACTTAGTTTAGTGATTCATTAAATTTAGTACATTTTCAAATTTACAGTTTAATTATCTTTATATAACGATTACTCTTTTAATTTATAATCTATTTTAAATAGATAAAAAATCCAAGTGTCTTTAAAAATTTATTTTTTGATTAACTATTTCATTCATAATATTTTCATCATCTCCTCACTGCAGCAATTTTAATAAATATTACATAGAAAATTATAGTAACTTATTTATAAGCTAACGAATCAGTAACAAGTTCGAATCATTTTAATTTTTGTATGATATATAGGTGGCAGTGAATTAATAACAAATATAAAATTCGAAAAATATTTGAAAAGCATAATGAATAAAAATAATAACGAAAAGTGATTTTACAAAAAGTACTTTCTTTCTTTTTCGTATTTCCCATTTTTCGTGATCACGAGACATGCTGGTGTTAAAGCAAGAACCATGTCAAATGAAAATGTACATCTATATCGTAAATCTACATCTATCCATAAATTTTCAAGAAAGGTGTGCTCAGTTAGTCCTCCGTGAATCTTGTATCATCTATTTAACCGTTTCTATTCTCTTTTTCATTTCTGTAAATGCTTAGATCTTCATTTTATACACTATTTCTACTATAATTTTAAAATAGTCTCGAATTTTTCAAAACTTGAGGATTACTTAGATTTTACGTCGAAATCAGAAAAATAATGATTATTTTTGAATAATAATGACTCCAGGTGACTTCACTTTATTGAATTGGAGATTTAGTAACTGCTTTCACGAAAAAGTTGACAATACCTGAACTATGTCAGTCGTCTAGATTATATCATTATATTTTTCCTTATTTATAGTTTATTTATTGGGCGAAAATTGAAGAAATATCGTAAGCTTTTTTCTTAACTGATAAATGAGAGAACGAATTATCTCATTTAAAAAATAACTACCGGTCTGTAGATTCGCGGATTGTTGTAATAATAATGCACTAACTCTGGTGAAAATTAAAGAGCAAAGTACATGTGTAAAATAAATGAGAGTATAAATGCAATCGTTGATGTAATTAAAAGCTAGTGTGTATGAAAAAAGTGAATTTTTACAGTTTTCTTATAGAATGTTAAATTACTGCATAGATATATTAATATGTATAAATATATGAAATGTATGTTAAAATATATATATATGTAAATGTATATTAACGTGTATTAAATATATATTATATTGTATAAATCTCTATTAATTAAGAAATTGAGAGATCATTAGTAATATTCATATCTTCTTTATACAAAGAGAATAAAATATTCAGAGGTTTAAGATTAATTAAGATACACTAATTAATTAATATTTTTATTTTTATTTATAATAACTGTCGGTTGACTCAATGATGCAATTAACTATGACTTAAACATACACAATTAGTAATGTGAATAGTTATTCATAGGGACTAATGTACACCTTCAAACACAAGGATTGCCTTTGCATTCTAATAAAGCAATTTTATAAAATTTGTTTCTTTTCAAAATTTAGTTTCCATCCACTTTAAATATATATATTTTTTAATTATATAACATGTTTTCAAATGTTGTCTGTCATCAATATTCAATTATACGATAATAATAAGTAACAATAACTGAACTTCTATCTAACACGTAGTATACGTAGTATACGTATATGTACTAGATTTAATATGCCATATTTAATTATTCTTTTATTTAATGTAACATATTTTAATTTTTATGACATATTAAATTTATTAATACTTTGAAAATACGATACCAATCGAAACAATTTTGTCAAGAGATTGGTAAATATTAAATCATGATATTTTTAACACATTATTTGCGACCATTGATAGCTTCATATATTGGTATCACTTATTTTCAATAAAAATGGTATAAATGCGTAGAACATAAAATTCAAAATATAACTAGTCAATTTTAAAATAGTTATGTTATACATACATAATTAATCTCTAGCTTTATATGTAAAACTATTAATATACAACATTTAATATGCAATATTTCCATTATTATTGTAGTATTAAATGAGCAAATAGTTGAAATTAAAATACAATAAGATTTTGTAATATTATCGGGAATTACTAGTAATGTAAATTATTATTATTTTAATTGTTATAAGAATACCTTGCAATTTTCAAAAATCGAATTGTTTAATTTTGAACTGCTTTAAAAATATTGCATAATCTTGAAAAGTAAATACATTAAATTTCAAAAGAAAATTCCCTTTTTCTTGGAATAACTTTTTAATGAGTTTTAGCGCTAAATGATAAAAAGTTAGGGCGTGACAAGACTCATGGTGGTTATTGCAAAGAATAGAAAGTACCAATAATTGGATGTCATATACATAAATTAGTCATTTTAGATGGAATTTTTTTTCATTTCGAAGTAAATCCAATTAAAGAAAAACGAAGCGCCTACGATCTTGTACAATATTGTACAAGCAATATTGTACAGAACATCAACCCAATGAACCGCAATGAACAGTTCAATGATACGTTTTTATCCGTAGCTGAAAAATTAATGACTAAGAGAATAATTTTATAAATAATGCGGCAGTTTCTACTTGAGGTATCGATAATAATGGTTTATTAAGTATCGTAAAGAGAATCAAATTTTTATTTTATCGTCGATACGTTGTATCACTTTTTTTTAATGTACGTCAATGTATAACGTCAACTGTATGATATAAACATTGTCGACTATCAAAATAAATATCACTTCTCAAACGTTATTTAAAAATTCAAAGCGTTCTTCTTAACATTATTATTTTAAACATAACTGACAACTATACTCTAACTAATTACACCTATTGAATTTAAAACTTTAATTGTAAATCATAAAAGACATTTTCTAAAAAATTTATACCAATTTTTTCAATATATAGATATTTTTCTCTTATTTTTGTACTTTATCTAGAATTGCTTAGTATTTCTGTATGTAGTTTTATAGTTAGTAATATAAATATAGATAGTAATATATAGAATCAAATGAATCTAATTTTGATAGAAATGTATTTAGTATTTGCAATAATCAAGAATAATTTTCAAAAGTAGGCTCATTTTTAAGTAACTAAAACGAAGTTAGTATTGCAATATATTTCGAATCTAATAGTTATAAAATATTCAAAAATAATGCATGATTATTTTATAATTATGCTATCTTGTATGAATTTCAAAATATCCTACGATTTTATATTTGTGATTATATATTATATATTATTATTTATTGCGTGATAAAATTTAATTCTGAAACATTTCGGAATTACGTACAAATCTCTAATTGCCGCATCTTAACTTAATTACTTTATTATTTTAGTTACGATTCATAAAAACTACCTAAAACATTTTTAATGATTCTTAAATTCTTTTTCTGTAAAAATACTATGAAACGAAATTCAATTATTACATTTGAGCTAATTACAAATTTTATGTGAGAAATGAATTGTAATTATAAGTAATGAAATTTTAAATCTAAGTGATTGCATATTTTTATTAATATATTTATATAAAATTTTATAGTTTATTAAAATCGAGAATTATTAATTAGCTATAAAGAACCATTATATTTTCAGATATTCTACTATAATTAATGTCAGTATTTATTATAAGTACATGAAAGATCCTTCTTATAGTCTTGAGAAATCGGTGTTCGTTAACTGAATTCATCCATTCATGATCGATATTTCAATTTCGATATTCGATTTTGGATAGATAGTCACGGTTAAGATTAAAATTATCCAAACGAGTTTTTAAGAATATATATTAAAATTAGATATTTGTTTCACATAAGTATCAAACATATAAGTAATTTTGATTTTATTTTCGTTTAGAAAAAGTATTTTAATGTTTCATGATTTTTTTCTAAAAAATGTTGATAGAAACATAAACATAATCGTGTCAATCTGAAGTTTCAACCGGACTATAGTAAATTAGCTTTAGAGTCCATTCCGATTCAAAATTCCAAAATTTGACGACTATATAGCAGAAACAGCGAAGTCGTGCACGGACATTAAAGATAAATTTAAAAAACTTTATACTCGTTTTTCTTCAAACTTTTTATTTGATTTTTGCTTTAATCCTAATTTTTGCATAGACTCAAATAAGATTAAGAATATCGTTAGATTAGTCACTCTTGCAGAATTTTATTTTTATGCGTAAGAAATTCATAAAACACAAATTTTTAAAATTGCATAATAAAAATACCATTTTTAACGAAAAAAAAATCATACTTTTTTAAGTACTATTGAGTACTACTTGCGTGCTTTTCGACACTATAACGTTTAATATAGCATGACTCTGAATATATAAAATTTATGAAATTATGTTAATGTATACGATATCAATAAACATTAGATATCCGCATTTGCTTGTATGTTTATGTGCATATAAAGAATAAAAATTTTGAAAGTAAATACAAAATGAATGAAAGAGAAGGATTTGAGTTCCATCGGTTTGTGTCAATGATCAAACACAGCTATTTGTTTACATACACATATATATGTATACGTATATATAGTTCCACTTGATTAATGCGATATCTTTCTATAATCAAAATCCACATGTCACATTATTACTGGTTTTATTAATTCTTACGTTTTCTTACGTTACCTAGATATTCTTGTTCTTATATATTTAATTTGCATTTATTGCAAACTTTTGTAGGGCTGCTTGTATTCGTATCTGCATCACCCCTTGAAGCATGTACGTATATAGATGATTGGGCACATATACAGAGATTGTCGAAAACTGCGGCAGTAGCGTACTGGATAAAATCCCAGGGTTTCTAGTTTCACCTCGGCTGGGCTCGTGCATCGCTAGCGAAAGATTTCAGTGAATTATTTAGGGTCTCGCCGATAGAGACTGGTAATCTCGATTACCCTGACTCTACTATGCCAGTATGAGATAGATAAAGATAGAAAACAACAGTTCCTGTTACCTCATCTTAATGCCGTTGGTACTGCTGGCGATGCAAACCGAGCAAGAGTGAGAGCGGGCATAGTGGTCCATTGGAGAGACTAGAGAGACATCGATGACACTATACATATTGACAAGACACTCGAGACCGCCTGCCAGATCCTCGGTCTGCCTCTACTCTCCTAAGTCTCTAACACAAACTCCGTATATACGTATAGTTACGTGTTAGCGCATGTGATTGCGTGTAAGGTAGCCATCCACGTAGCATCAATCACGCGAAATCACATATTCCCTCAAATATACGGAACATGCATATGTACACATTCGTATTGAAAGCAGAATGAAATAGAAATAGGGAAATAAAGAGAGAGCGCGAAAGATGTTTCGCAATACTTTCAAAATACTCGTTTACAAGAAGTAGAATATGAATTACTAAGAAGAACAAGCTGTTCTTCAATATGCTTAATACAATTCACGATAGTCTAATTTAATATATAATTCTTTTCTAAGTGAGCTTCGATACGTTAATAATACGAATTACCTATCCATTTCAAGATATTCAAAAAATCAATGCACATATAAGTTTCTTATCTTTAAATAGACTTTACTTATTCATTCTAAACTGAAAATAATTTTTCTTCCTTCATGGTGCATATTTTTTAGCAGTTTTTTGTAATCTACTTGTTGAAATTAGTGTGAAATACTCTATAAATATTTATGTATATTGGTTTCATTCGTAACACAGTAGTATACAATTTTAGGGAGTATCTGAATGTAAAACCTACAACATAATAACATTTTGTAGACATGTTAAAGTTTTAGTTCTTTTGTAAAAAAAATTTATTCTTTAAAATTTTAATATTCTTTTGGAATTTTGTTTAAAGATTTTATTTTATGAAAATGATAGGATGTTATTCTATTATATGATAATCATTATTTTTATTTTAGATTTTTTTATCACTCTTTTGATATTCATATTCAATATCGATATATTGTCTACATATTATTATTATTAGTTTCTAATTGTAACATCATAGCTTAAGTAGGAATATTGTATATTTATAGTGAGCAGACATTTTTTTACATGAATGTATTGTTTTAATAAAATAGTGAAATTAACCTAAATAGAACAAATGCAAATGAATGTGTAAAATACTGCTGAGTACTTTTGTTCAGATAATACATTGTATTATATTTTTTCATTTCTCACTTTATATTCTTTTATCTTACAATGAATACTAGAAGTAGTTTTTAATTATATTTTTGTGTTACTTTAACTTTAGTATAAAACAAGAAATAAGCAATATATCCATTTGTAGAAGTATAATAAAAGTTAATATTTACGAACAAAAAATAATATTAATTTCCCTCACACTGAGCAATTTTTATCTGTCCATTTGGTAATAAAAATTTTGCTCTCATCCATCATGTATCAAATTTACTTTAATTTATACGAGATATAATCTGATAATTTATTTATAAGTGACTTGTGTTTGTAATAATAGTATTAACATGATAGTACGAACAAAATAGTACTTAACATGATGTTATAACTTGTTAGTATTAAATAATATAATATATGTTATTGCCTCATCGATCTTTGAACTGAATGCAATATTTTATAATGGAATATTAATTTCAAAGTTATCGCATCTGTAATATATTACATTATTATAATTTTGATCATTTGAAAGCTCTTTGTATTTACTTACTACAGTGGAAATATAAGTTAACCTTTACATACCATAGATAATCAATTTTATTTTTGAATTAAAAAAAATTAATCATCGCACATTTGAAATTGTCAGCTTAATTTATGTGATACTAGTATAAATATCATCAATGCGCTAATTTTATACAATGAATTCTATTATACTCTTTATAAGTTTATTTTATAATTAACTGATAACCGAAATCAAATATTTCTTGCTTAATCCTGCGATAACGATTTATCAAAATTTTCTGTAGTACATAGTCAAGTCGTGGCAATAATCGCAATAGAGTATTGCGTGAAATGTTAACCTTTAATTTCCGTTCACTTATAGAATGGGCAGATACAGATAAATATAACAGGAAACCAATCATTGGAATGCGAAATCGAATATTACCCAATGATTTGATGATTGTGATAGCGTTTAAAAATAATACAAGATTCTGAATTCTGTATACTATAAGATATAAATACCTTTTTTAATTCAATTAAAGTGAGAAAACATACAGCATAAATAATAATTGTTGCATTATAGCTTAAAATTAATAAATAATTTATAAATTTGCTATTAAGCTATGAAGTTTAATTATTATCATTATTAACATTATTTATAAACTATAAATAAAGATTAAATATTCTTACGATCTTGATAAATAATTCTACATTTAGTTTCAAACAGATTTTACGAAAGTAATTGAAAAACACGATTAGCTTTATTCCAAAACCCTTTAAATAGTTCTCCTGACTTTTAAGATTTAAAATACACTATTTAATTTTAATATTAACTTTGTAACGTTGGCTAAGAAGATAGGAAAGAATGAAAAATCATGTGCCAAGGATTTTAGAAAGAACTGCATTTCTGATAACAAATGTTATAAATAAGTGTTTGAAACTATTATATTTTGAAAATGAATAAAATTCAATTGTAGATCAAATACATTGTAAATAGTTTAGAATAAATATTTATGTAAAAAGAAGATTATAAGATGTGTTGCTTTATCCTTCTAATTATGTATATTAATTTTTTCGATTGTCTCGCATTAAACATATAGATCTTGAATTGTACGAGATATCAATCGCTTGCGTTCAACATTTATCTGAGCCAAAGTATCAAATGTTGAGTACCTGTGCATAATAAAGAAAAATGTACAAAAGATGATGCGTGCAAGGGATACTTGCACGCACACGTGCCTAGCTGATAAGGCGAAACGAATGGAGCGGACTAACAAGCTGCGTGTGTCGCCGATAAGCAGCACTAACACAATGGGTCGGCATTTATTAAAACAATAGACTACACTGCGACTGAAACAATGATAGTCTCCCACTTTCTGATACAGACCCATTGCGTAGGGGATAGTGCATAGGCGCATGAACAATACATTCCAGTCAACAATACAGCCGATATCTTTTTTTCAATTCGGAATCATGATCGGCTCCAGTACTTCAATTGTTCAGCACTAGTACATCTGTTTTTTTCTTTTTCTCACCAAATACAGGACGTATCATTACCAGATTGATATGGGAAACATACAACAAAGGATCACACGATCACATAATTATCAGTCCCGAGTAAATGTGCATCATCAGAAGGATAAGAGGAGTTGGAGAGCCGGAAGTGCACTAAGCGTCATCCTTTCGCTTTAGATACTATGCGACAGAATTTTTACATAATCTGTGATATTTTGTATGCTTTTGTATGCCACATGAATCTCTTCAGACGTATTTTTCATGTGCACGTGTATGTAAATAATAATAAGATAAGTCTTCGGGATTAAGCATTTAAATATTATTTGCATATAAATTTCTTTTAAAGAGTCAGTTCCTTTGGTTTTGTAATTTTTATGATGTGCAGTATCTATAACGGAAATATTACAGAAGAGTTAACATGTATGGAAATAAATTTTACACAGAGAAATGATGATTAATTTAAATTAATTTAATAAAACGGATTAATGGAAACTTTTTCAACGAATAATTAATTTTGCAATGACTCTTCCTAAAGAATGTACAAAAGTGAGTCAACGAGCTGTGGAAATTTTGCATATTCCAAGGACAAATATTTAGTTATTTCATTCTTAAAATGTCTTTATTACTCTTATTCCTTTGCTTACTCTAAATGAAAGAAGAGCTCTGGTAAAGTAAAGCATAAAAAATTTTATTAATTACTCGCTCAGTGGAGCAACTATTGAAATCCATTATTTCATTCGATATTTCGTCCAATCGCAATCCGTGATTTGTTTTTTATTCGCAATATTCGTTTGGCTTGTTTTTCAATAATAGTTCCAAAAATTAGAAATCGTTATATTTATAAGCTTCCGAGGCAAACGCAAAGCAGGTAAATAATAAAATGAAGTTGTGATAATAAATTAATAAATTAATAAATTAATAAATTAATAAATTAATAAATTGTGATAATAAAATGAATTATACTCCAAAAACGTGTTGCACGGGAAATTTTAAAAGCAGTTATTAATTTTTATCTTTTGATTTTTAGTTGACTAGAGAAAGCGAACGGAATAAATGGATAAAAAAGGATAGCAGAAGTCGCTTCCACATAAATGCACGAAAAGCCAGTCAAATATTTGCCGGTTGCGGTGCGATGCCAAAGACAGAGTCACTCCTCAGCAATAACTTTTTTTGTTGCAATTCCATTCTCCGGTCTCCCTCACCTTTCTTGTTTTCCCATAATTTTTGTGAAGCAGAAGCGACGGTCTCTACTTATTTCTTTGTTTCATATTCCGCGCAACCAGTATTTGCACTACCTTCCTTCAATTTCTCACTATAGTTTGCTTCTACTTCATATAGCTAACGTAGACTTATTCTTGGCTTCGGCCTTTATCTCTTTTCCTGATGAGAAGGGTTCCTTTATTATGTTCCGTAAATACAATGTCAATATGAACTAGCGATGTTTTATTAGGTAGTTTTAAAAAGTAGTAAAAGGTCAACCTATGGCGTAATGTACGACACGATACAGTTTAATTTATAATTCTAATTCTACTCTGGTTAAAAATGCAATTAAAATTTGCATTTAAAAATTAGCGAAAGTAAAATATGTATTTGATACAAGAGAGCTCAAAGAGTAAATGAGATTGATAATTTTAACTTAAAATAAAAGGGATATCTTATATTTTTAAAAATTCATAACAATGAATGTTTTTAATGAACGTTTTTTAATAAAGTATAATGATATATATATCCAGGAACTCATTTTTTTACTTTGCGGCGGCAGCTATACTCTAGAGTATTATGTATTTCCCAATGTGACGGGATTGATATGCGATTAATATATTCAGGGAAGGCCTCTGACTCCTCGGAGAATCTCAGCCAGGGTCGATATGCACAGCATTACTCCCGAATCCACTTGGTTGCCCAGAACAAAACTTATCACTTCAGATCACCATATGCTCTTTAAATACTTAGAACGAATTAAAATATAATACCGTGACACATTCGACTTCTTTTCAAATTACTATTATCGAACGCCAAGCCCTATTTAGAATTAAATCTATATTGAAATAATTACTAACTGTGGATGTTCTTCTATTTTGTACTGGTTAATAGTATTCCTTAATATTATCTTTAAGTTGGCAATATTATCGTAGGTAAATTGAAAGTTCCAAGTACTCTAATATGTTGTTAAAATTACTAATAGATATAAGAACACCATTTTATTTTTCAACTTGAAATTTCGTAAATGCTAATAATATAGAAAATGAGAATTCGTTAAAGCAGCTTGAAATTGTATTTTCTTCAAAAGAAAAAGAATTAGAATGCGTCATATAGAATTCTCCACACAATTTTCATCCAAAAAATTAGATTTACGCAATCTCTAAAAAATGTACTTAGACACAATCAAAGTAGCGATATTACGCTTAATTCGGAAGGCGGCTGCTCGACCCACCGAGGGCAGATCTTGCTAACGAAATTACGAAAAAAGGAAAAAAGGGGATGAAGAGAGAGAGAGAGAGAGAGAGAGAGAGAGATAGTGCCAGATGTGTACGCGAGTACTGTCAGAGGGCACACGTACAGAGAAAGAGAGAATGAGTGGAAGTACAAAAAGAAAAAATACAGGAATATAAATGGAGTGAAAAAAAGGTGAGTGGTCAGGAGGATAAGACGTCTCAGAGTCGTTTGGCATCATTATAATGAATCGTTGACGAGATCCAAAG
Organism: Wiebesia pumilae; assembly: GCA_018907045.1. NCBI lineage: Eukaryota > Metazoa > Arthropoda > Insecta > Hymenoptera > Agaonidae > Wiebesia > Wiebesia pumilae. Next base: position 6,601,100 of record JACCHZ010000192.1, read on the forward strand.
CACATGATTTGATTATACAACGCTTCACGTCACTTGTATTACTCGAGATTCTTAAGCGACTCGCGTATAAATACAAGGACTAGAAAAGTTTTCAAAATTGTTCGAGGCAAGATTAAATTTTTTAAATCTCACAAATTTACAATATTCTTTTGAAAACTCTACTCGAAAGAATTATAAAGTAAGGATAGTACTGGCTTCGCATAAAAGACAGCATTGATATTAAATTCCAGTAGTAAATTTCAGTTAAATTTTAATAACATTATCGAGGTACATGAAAATATTTACTTTTATAATAAAAACTTCGATAAATGTTAATTTAAAAACGAAATTGAACATAAGCTTCCAGAAAGGCTTATTATTATTACTATTAATACTTTAAGGAATTAATTTTTTAATTAAAGTTTAGATAGCTTAACGGATAAAAATGCATAAAAACATTGTATATAAATTGAAATTACCCGATTATTTAAATATTAGTGTTTTGGCATCATTTTATTAACTAAAGAAGAATCAAATTAATTTGGTATCCTATTACGTCGAACATTGAAGCTTTAGTAGGGCATACATGCACGTACGTATTGAAGACGATCTTACTTATTCATAAGTAAATATAGTTTATAAGTAATTCTATTACACTAAATTAATACTATATTTATTGAAATATTTTTTTCATATAAATTTGAAATAGTATTTAAAATAGTAAAATCGGAATACATGATTTAAAAAACTTGAATAAATCAAATTCTGTTATTCTGTATCAGTTTCACCGATCAATGTAACCGAAATTTTATAATGAAATAAGATTTTAAAATATAGTAGTAAACTTTACAACTATGTTACAGTGTTCATCTTATTATAGAACAAGGAAAATAATAATACTCTTTCATTTTCTCGTAAGAAGTGCCTAGAAGTGCATAATAGAAAAATGATAATCTCCAACAGTGGTTAAATCAACAACCATCTTCTTTTTGTCTAATCCTGTAAAATATTATTTTGCATCTTTGTATCGAAATATTGTATTGACTGATCGAAGCTAATAATACAAGTATGCACATATGTTTATTTATATATTTAAATAAGTAAAATATTTGAAAATGTTGAAAAGTACTCAAATTGATACACAGACTTATACTAAGATATATGTCGCACGAAGAGAAGTCAGAAGAACATCACGGCGGTAAGAAAGAGGATTTGCGCCAATATATCTTACTAATTAAATAAAAAAGTCTCTTACTTTCTCTCTCTCTCTCTTTCTCTTTCCCTTCTGTTTTCTTCCTCTCCTTTACATATACAATATCCTATTGCAACATACTGCTTTTGTGTTTCTTCAAAAGTGTTAGCCTGCGGGTAAGCCCTTAGCGTCGTCTTTTTAAAGTATGTTCGTCTTTGTTTTTTCACTGCTTTCACCCTAACTTATTGTTTGTGTATATATTTAAAATGCAAGTTTCGTCCGGTGCGTTGTATAGACTTCTTAAGTTGGTCACTCACTAATATTCGTTTGTTTCTGGTGAAGTCTTGATAAATTTTCGCGCTTGGGTAGAAATTTTGTATGCGTCGGATAAGATGGACAGTGAAAAATAATTTTCTTATCGTACTTTTTTTGTATTTCTTATACTTACAAAATTATATAATCAATTATAGAGCTACATGAATATATATATATATATATATATATATATATATATGAGATTAGATGTTTGAATATGAATCACTAAAAAACATATAATAAGTGTATTCAATTTTTATACCATATTTGGTTTTGGTAAATACTATCAAAGTCATATATATGCATATTGATTAAATAATTATTTCATCTAAGTTTGCATTTTTTCATGACTAAGATGTAACATAATGATTTTATAATTTTTATCATAATTTCATGTATCAGTTGTAAAATATTTTTTAAGAAGATCGATGTATTTTCATGGCATTCGCAGAAGTAAAAAGCAAGTTTTATTTTCCATATTGATTTATTTACAGACAACTATTAACTGATCTGAATTCAAATGATAGTAAATAATTGTTAATCAAATATTATTTCAGCTGGCAGACTTGCATGTACTTAAATTTAAGAAAATCAATCAGTTTTTAATAAACGAAGGATATTCTTTCGCGACTTAAGTAACGGTATTTTAGTACAATAAATACAATATTATATTTACATCAAAATATACTATTTAAATAGAACCATTATTCATACCAATAAGGTGTATGTAAAAAGAGCTACTACAGTTAGGTTACAGATTAATATTGAAAATTAGTGTTTTCACGCAAATAAAAATATTTTTTCAAACCAAAATTATAATTTAATTTTTAAAAGATGCTGATATACTACAACATCTAATTGTATAATATGTAAAAAGTAATTTTTTATTTTTGTATTTAGTCGTTTAGTTTCAAAAAATTAACTTGGTTTTATAAAATTCTAATCACCTTATTTCTTTTACTTTACAAATAATAATTATCACTGTAATATACAGTAGCCACTGTAATTTCAGCTACTAAAAGTTTTTAATTGCAATGAATGCATTACATGTCCTGCTAAATGAAACTTATCATTCATATTTAGTAGTATGTAATACATTTTTTTAATAGAGATACTGCATAATTAAAATAATTCTTTTCACAAATGAACCGTAATATATTTTGATCTTGAAAAATAACAAAATAATTTTTTGTTTACTACTATTTCCCAATCACAATTATCTTTAAATATGAGAATATAGAATCAGATTCTCGCTAGACTTTTCTGTACACATACTTTGTTCCGATAACTGGAAAATCGCAAGCAGTCTCTTCATATACACATACACAATAAGTCTGCAGTATTACCACTGTCAGTGCAATAAAGGGGCAAATATCTGTGAGGACCCTTAGAATGAAGTCCATGAGGCACACTGTGTAGTACTCTAAGCGGATTATATTGAAGTGAAGTAGGACAGCCATCCAGTTTACCGCGTGCCCGAATAGAAACATTACGACTGAACAGACATGCGGTAAAATTTTCCAATTCTTCTTCCTCGTCTTATCAATCTACTGATACTATTAGCAAATTCCATGGACATACGCTACTTTTGAGAAAAGAATAATGAGTCACTTTCTAGACTGCTTGACAAATCTCTGATTCTTTCTTACTTTTGTTAACGAAGTACATCCAACAATGAATCAGCCTTACATTTTTCGAATAATAATATACGTATATTATACTTCAGTGCCAATTTATACATTTCTTTTATTTTGTCGGATAGAGAAAAAGTACAAAGATAATTTTAGATAAACATTGAAAAATCAATTACAAAATAAAGGAAAGATAAAGGCTATTATTCTATATATTATATATATTATTGATATATTATTCGATATGTATATATATATATATATATATATATATATCTTAATAACGTGGAAAGAATGTATTATCGATTGTTTCATACTGCTAAAATACGTTATATCTCATAACGAGTAATCGCATCAGAATCCAACATATTGCAGCTCAATTGAAATAATTCCATTAAATTGAAATATGATTAACTAATTTTTAGGTAAAAGAACAAAATCAATCTAAGTTGTACCAATAAATTTTTCATTTTTTGTCTGTTTTATGAAGTGTTGCAATAAAAGTTATGTTATGTCTATAATGTCACAATAAATATAGATAATCATAGTCATTCATACGAATACGATTTATTAACTATAATATACTTGATAAAGCCCTTCGAATCTTGTAATTACATTTTTCTAACCATATTAAGTGATTTTATACTATTCATTGCATACCTGAACGTTAAGTACATTAATTTTGTCATGAAATTCAAAGTGCAAGAGAAACCTTCAATTATTTGACTTTAAATATTGACGTTCAACTAATTAAAAATTTAAAACCTTATAATTATAAATATGTATATTTATAAAAAATACATTGTAATGTCAAATACATACTACTAAATCTATATACAATCTGCGTATATCCAAAGTTTTGAAAACCCTGATTTTTTCATTCCCTAGTAATTCAATGAATAATTACGATAAATTGTTTATAAATTTTAAGTACATTGACGTATTCAACTTAAATTAGGTAATAAAATCAACACGCAATTAACAATGTTTAGAGAAAGGGTTCTCACATCACAGTACCATACATACATAAAGTCTTGTTCATGTTAATATATTAGCTCTATAAATTCGATTCACCACAAAACTTACGTATTCTATCAAAGGCTACAAATACAATACCTCCTCTTCACGTTTCACTCAAGTAACTGAAAATACATGTACTTATTTTACTGCGTTGAAAAATAATTTGAAATAACACTTGCGCTTGTGAGCACGAACGTGCATACGTATATGTGCGAAAGAGAGTCGGGTGGAAGGCTTGGAACGTGTACGAGCTTTGATATACGAGCGGGCAACACCACAACCGTGACTACCAATAATCAAACATTATTGCGTTACCAGAGCGAGATTCTGCCTTTCCTTCCTATCCTTTCACCAAGTCGTAACAGTAAGAGTATTAGCATTGGGATTGGCCAGACTGAATTCAAGACTCACAAGAGAATGAGGAAGGATGGAGGAAGGTAATAGTTTGGCTTCTATCGTGATACAGGCTCGTACTATTCAATGTAAAATCGTCAAAGCTCATAAACTACACATACAAGGAGAGAAACGAAGTTCTGTGTGACTCAGAGACAGACATTTCTATTCTCAACCTTAATTCTTTTATCATTTTACGATCCCGATTTTGCATCAAAGACGTCACAATCAAATTTCACTCTTCTAACCCCTATTCTATCAACCAATTCAATGGTTGACATTATAATGCCGGTTTCCTTCAACTGCCTCGTCATCCAGCTTTTGGATATATTCACGTATATGATGAAAATCAGATAAGTGAATAATTAAACTATTTATGATTGCGTTCATTTTTCATTTTATCGTTAAATAAATTTAATTTTAGTTGAAATATCGCGAAACACGTTCATTTATTGAGTATATAATTCATAATTACATGTAAAATTCGTAAACTATATTATAAGACACAAGGAAATTTAACATTAGAAGTTTAAAAGAAATTTACTTTTAGATAGTTGTGGTACAAAATACGTGACAAAATAATTTATTCTAAGCTAAATTATTTTTAAATAATGATTAATATTTCAAATTTTATAGATGACACAGTTTGTGTTAGAATATTAATTAGCTGAAAATAGTGGTGCATTATATCATGCTTCTCTAATTAACGCGATTTCGCAATTAATTGATTATACATTTGAATAAATGAAATTACTTTCTTATCTAGTACCAATCTGAATTCCATGTTGATGAAGTTATTTTCAATATCATAGAATAAAAAAAAAGTAACATGAAATCATGCTATATATTTTATTTATATAGTAAACATACATTAAAATATATTAATTTACACCTAAAGTTCAATATGATAGTTACTCATTCAAAATAAATTTAAAATTCTAAAATTCTGAATATTATCATTCCTTTTGATTAATAACAATAATAAAATCTTTTGAGGATTAAAAATAAGATATTTATATACATATACACACATAATAATGCGAATTTCAGTATATGGAATAGAAATTTAACTAAGAAGCTAATTTAATTATTACGTATTACTCGAGGCGACAAGAAATTGTTACTAATTACAGATTGAAATTTCAATGTTATATAACTCCTTGTTTTATTTATGTCTTTTGGATGAAAAATAAACACTGTTGTTATTTTATAATAAATAATGATAAAATAATTCTTTTATTTTAACCGCAATTTAGACAATTAATTTAACGTCGTGTGTATATTTTAGAAAATATTATGAGGTAATGTTATGTTTTGAGTTAATTGTATCTATAATAATTATGTTATTTCTAATAAATGAAGATATATATACACAGGTATGTTATGTAACTCTATAATTACGTACATCTTGTTATAAAATATAATTACATTTGCATATTTATTCTAAACTTCATGACATTGAAACAGAATGAAAAAAGCATGAATACTGGAAATAAAGTTTCAGAAATTTATGACTAAACGGAATAATGCAAGTATGGAAAACGTGAAGTAATACTTTTCCATTTTCGATTTTATATGATTTTCAGTCTGCGATGGAAGTTCGTTCGCAACGTGTCGCAAAAATGAATCAGAAGTTCAAGCGGCGCTAAAAGAAAAAGCGATCATGCTTTTTTTGTCTGAAATTGAAAGTCAAGTCTTATAGCAACGTATATACAGTTAAAGCGAAGCGCCTAAATGTACATAAATTGATGCAAAGGTTAGGTTTTGCTTGTTTCACTTGGCACTGTATAAATTATTTGCACACGATAATGGTTAGAAAACATTATTTATGAGTAAGATATCATCTATAGAGAAAAAAATTGATTTGTTTTATTGTACGTTTCAAGAATAATTGTTTTCATAACTTCAAATGATTTATAGATAATAAACAAAAAGTACCTACAAGTTATTGATAACTGCTGTAACATATACAAATTTAAATGCATCTGTTTTGAAACTAATTTTTTAAAACTAAAGGAAATTATAGAACAATATATTTTAAGTACATTCTAGTATATATATTTAAATATATTTAAATAGTAATATAATTCAAATAACTTTCTTATGTTAATGTATCGAAAATGTCGAGCGACATTCCTGTTTTTAATCAAGGTGCTGGTATTTTTTAAAATTCTTAATTTCTGATAAGTATAACAACAAACTAATTTCATCTACTTATATAATTTTATTTACATTATTGTATGAAATGAATATTGGGAGTTGGAACGTTTCCATCACTTGAAACTATCGAAACTTATAACGATCTAGAGCCATTTATAAGAGGCTTTTCTATCATGTACAAATTTTGTAAAATAATATCACAAATAAGTAGCTATTAATGTTTGAAAAGTGTTTAATGCTTCATTTTTCCAAAAGCAATTCCATGAAAATTAACTTATTTTTCGTATTCTAACTTACTTATTCCCTGAGGTATATTGGCTTGGAAGAAAAAAGGAACAAAATCCAGCGTTATTTAGGTTATTTTTTATAGATCGCCGCTAAACATACGAGAACTAATAGATATATGCTGTACATAAACACTGAATATATATACTGTATAATAGATACTTAATGATAATAAAGCAAGGATTTATATTGTTAAATAACGTAACTAAAGCATGAGAACATGTGGTATGTTCCTCGTGATTGTATAATTTTACGTTAAGTACTTGAGAGTCAACACTTTGCAGTAGTACAAAGATTTTTCCTGAATCCTGATCCTCTTTCTTACATCAATATAATCATACTGTATCTTCCGCTTTCTCAGCTATTGATCAAATGAGGTACAACTTTCAAGGTATGCTTCCCTTCCATCCATCTAAATACAGCGGTAACAAATCAATCATCCATTCTTCTATATCTAGCACCATATTCCGCGTGATTTACCAAGTCCAAGGGCTGCTTTCCATCCATTCATCCAGACATGGTGATTAAGTCTTAGTCAAAGATTTCTAAGATTTCTATTTATCAAGAACATCATTTCAGTTGCTATATTGTTTACAAAAGTTACGTACTATAACTATCATTGTAAGAGAAAGTGCACTTCCACATACTTTATAAGTACTTGAACTTTCTCGAGTACTTACACAAGCCAATGCAACATTATTTTTATTTTTATATTTACTTAATTTTTTACATTTTTTACTATTATTCAAATCAATATATTTGTTTTATCAGAATTGTTATTCTTTCTTTATCAAACAGAAACCTAACGCATTTCATCTTACAAAATATATCTGCTGTAAGAACTGTACTAATATTTATCAATTATAATGATAAAAGATTCATGAAAGTTTTTATTTTTCATATATGAAAGTACTCGATTGAAAAATTAGAGTGTCAGTTGAATATTCAAGGATAATTATAGTACAATTGATATTTTTCTGAAAACGCTAATCCACTAACGGTTTAAATTTGCATTCACATGATTGCAATAACAAAAATTTTTAATTGCAAATTTGATAATGAAATCGATTTTATTAGTTCACAAAGAATACATAGTTAACACATAAAGACATTGATCTGAGCAGCCAATATATTACTTTATGGCGAAAGTTTTGGAATCAGGAAACAGAAGTCCTGTGAGATTATGGAGGTGACCGTTGAAAAGTTACGATATTTCACGCAAACGCAGTTCTGAAAGATCCATAAGAGATCTGTCGCATATTGGACCAAACATTTATCGACAATCCAAACATAGTAGTGTTACAGAATAATGATAAAATGTTACCACAAAACTATTTACAGCGGAAGTGCCGGAAATCGAACGACAATCTCAGCAAAAAATTGAGCTTTAGGCCGCGATGGTCATAATTGTACTATTAATATGAAGAATTAAGATATCTACGAAAGAATAAAAGAACCATTACATCATCGTGGATATAACAGTGTTTCAAAGAAGCTTAAAGTAGAGGCGTATATTTGTTCGTATATAGAGCGTATATAGAGGCGTACCCTTCGTATCGAATGTAGTAATGAGAATAATAACCCTGAGAATAATATGTGCATTCATTTTACATTCACGAAGTAATTGGAAGCTGAAGTAGAGCAGAAATCTTCGTACCACCACATTGACATTGTCACGGTTAAATTACCTAAATCGCGCTTATCGATATATAATCGTACGAAAAGTGGCTACAATTGGTATGCTTGGGTCAATCACTTTTACATACGGACAGACAAAAATGATTAAAGTTAGATTGTCACAAATACGTACTCACGGAATTGATTGTATTCAATTAATTCCGTGCAGATTGTCTGAGGTAGTCGATCATATATTATCGCGACATGCATAATGCATACACTTACTACAAGCTAGCAGTAAAGGTGTAGCAATAGATTGATATTGTAGCTTTAAGAAAGAGAAAGAGAGAGAAACGTAGAACTGGATTTTTCCATTTCCGCCTGAAAAGTTGCCTCGTGAATTGATGCATAATCTGCATTCAAGGATTGTTCTATCGCAAAAGCTCAAAGTAGTTTGGAAGGTCCATTAAAAGCATTCGATCTAATCACATAAAATTTGAGCGTGATTAATTGACCGAACTCGGTGGATACTTTAATATGGACAGGGAATACTCAGCGATGGGTGGTGAATTTACAATAAAATCTGGTTGAGTTGAAACTCTGCACCAGCTTTAATGAGTTGAAGGAAAATGTGCGAAAAAACTTAATCTCTTTGCTCTGCTCTACGAATAAAACTTACTCAAACAGTTTTTGATCATACATGTTTTCTGACGACCTAACGTGAAAGCCTACCAGACTTCCTGTTTCAAAGACGATTGGTTAATTATTTAAACTATATGTATAGGCGTACGCATGAACTTTGGAAGTATGTTTTGAGTGGCTCTGACCTGCATGTCTGTTTCTAAGATTTCGAATGCATGGATATTAGGGGTAAAAGTAGAGCTTGAAATTTAGATACTGAGCTACAGATCTACCTTATCAATTAAAAAGTATTCCGAGAGATTGTTTAGAGCGCAAAGGAGTTTGATTGCTCGAATACGCTGATGAGTACCCGTTGAGGAATTTTGAGAGGAGCTTTGCTAGTTGAATAAATGCTTGTATATTTGCGAAATCAGGGTGACTGAATCTATATTCTGTGTGACTCTAATGAATGTGAATTTTTTCGACGATCATGTCTTACCCCTGCCTATTTCGCCCTTGAAAGTTTGTTATTTTCGTTCGCCTTCTTTTCTTTCAGTCTCCACTAGTGGATATTCGGGCTTTTTCAGCTCTCCTTTTATTATCTTTCCATGTAAGCTGATCCTACCTAAGCCGAGCAGGATGCACTGAACTTTGTTCAAATTTCTACTGGTTAGTATAAAGTTATTTGTCGATATTTGAACGGGTTCGGTTCAAGAAATACGGTATCTCACATTCATCCGATGTATTCTGATAAGGACGGTATATCAATTCCGGAGAAAGTAAGGTACCCCAATCGGTAGTAGCGACAATCATGCCTCTACGAAACTTCCACCTGGAATATAGTAGGTTCTTTGAAAATCAGAAGCCCCAAGGATTTTATTTGCCCTGCCCAGTCCAACACAAGTAAGATTCGCGTTTGTAGTTGATTACAGCCCATATCTTGGGCTTGGTATTACCTTTGTCGGTATCTTTCTAGTTTCACGCTGCGGCTGAACTACCGTCTCAGGTAGAGCAATAACATGTAGGGTAACTACGATTTCAAAAGGATAAATAACATTATCGGTCACATTATTAGAATTATTTCAATCTTATTCCTTTTGTTTCCTTCTAGAAAATTATTGAATTCTAACATGATTTCACTTTGAATTAACAAAAAACCGAAATCGTTAAAATCACACGGTTTCTAGTAATATTTTAAAGCAAGCTGAAGTAATTTTTTAAGAAATTTATTTTTTAAACTTATATCTTTATGCTTGAATTTACATTTATTATATATTTATTTAATAAACACATATTCATAAAATTTGCATAGATTATTAGATATAGGTCGATATTATTTAAATAAATTACAAAATAAGGTGAGACATAAAAATGTATAAAATAAAATATAAAAAGTTAATTAGGTATTACAATTTTTTATTTTGTTAATCCTTAATGTACTTTACTTTAACAGAATTGATTTCTAAGAAATAAATGTCAGAAATAAAATTCAGTCTTTATCTATTATTTAAAAAATAAATTACAACTATTTCATTGAAGGTTTAATAGAATAGATACATTTAAATTTATTAATAAATATTTGTTTAAACAAATATTAATTAATTTTCGTCTATTATTTGAAAAAAATAATTTTACATTGTGTAAACAATAAAAAGTAAAATTTGCATTTAAATGAATTAAAATAAATCATCTGATATGAAATCATTATCGTTTTAACTGAATATCTATAGAATTTAAAAAGAAAAGTTTATGTTAATATCTAAAATATTTAAAATATATTTACATGTAATACGAGGGTTTATTTTTACTTACAATATTTAAAAATAACTTATAAAACTAATACTTATTACATATTAATTATAAATCCGAAACTAGTTACTTAAAATTGCCAATATATATCATCACATATCATTTTGAAACTTTATGATTTAAATAATTGAAACCAATAGTTAACTAAGCTTTCTGACTTAATTATTAACTTATGAAATTGATTTCTTAAAAAGAATATTTGTTCATAAATAAATATTGCTTAGATAGATAAAAATAAGTACAAGTGTAAATGAAAAAATTGAAAAATATTAATACTAGAAAGAAAGCATATATATTTCGAAAAAATTTGAATTAGTTGAGTAAGATAATTTTTAAATCTTGATATAATATCACAATACTACCTTGAATAAAATATACATCTTATGAATTGGTTTTGAATTAATGTTTTTGACGTACAAATTCTTGTAAGGTATTTTACTCAATCAGGGTGAGTAACGATTACTATTCATTAGAAGCATATTATTGAATATTATTGGATATTTATTTAGAACATCAATTTTAAAAAGTTAAGAAAAACGCACGTTTTTCGCAAAAAAATACAAAAATAATTTTTACAATACGAAAAATATGTATTAATCCTCCGCTTAAAAGTTTCTCTGCTTTGTAAAAAAATATTTTATATCATAAAATATAAATTTTATGACAAACTGAAGTACACAAATGGAATTATATCTTGACTTTTGCATATCCATATGTACATACACATATACAAAAGCTTTTTAACTGAAAGGCATTACTAACGCTTTTCATTCAATCATCCTCTTTCAACCATGCATTCATCTGATAAATAAAAAAGTTCATGGATGTGTTCGATTCGTTCAACGTAGATACTGAAGCATTACGATTCAAATGCAAAACCAGTGTGTGCTCAAGAGAAATCGCCTCGATAAAGAAAGATAATAAAAAAAATCTAAAGCTAGAGAAAAAAAGATAAACCAAGAAAGAAAGAGATAAGTCAGCAAATTTAAGAATTGCGGGTCATGGTCGAGCATCGACATTTCGAGGAGAGAACGTGCACGTATTAAGGCGATCGGGGGATAGGACGACACACATGGAAGGGACAACGATTGCGGAAAAAGGAGAGGGAAGAGGGTTAAAAAGAGAGCGAGATGGAATATGGCATAAAGAGAAGGAAAGAAGAGTATCGCGATACTCTATCGGCCAGAAATCGATAGAGGGACATACAGTGGTCAGAGGGGCTGACGCTATTCTACCGTCGATGCTACTGTTGAGTTGAAAAAAAGCTGCATTTTTTAAGCACTTTCGTGAATGCTGAAGGGCATATTTATCGAAAAGTGCGAAACGAACTGCGACACTGGTTTCTAGTGGTGAAAAAAATCTATCATTTAACTTTCCTCCAAATAGACTGAAAACTTTTTCGACACTCCATGTCTTATTTTAAAAAATAATAAAGTTAAAAATACAAGAAATTATCAGATATAAGTGTACCGATAATATGTAGAAAAATCATAAAACAAAAGTAAAAATATATTAATTTAATTTCAGATCAGTTTTATCTTACAATAATACAACATTTTATTTATTTGAAGCTTCATGGGAATAACAGACAAGTAGCAATTAAGCTAATATCATACTTTTATTTTTCCACATTTACATAACAAATATTTTTCTAGTGTATACAAATTTCTTTTCTTTCGGATAATGTAGATCTCAAGATTTTCAATACAAAGTTAACAAGTATAGCTACTAAAAAAATCACGTAGTACATAGTCATCTATTATATACAATTTTCAATATTCTTTATTAATTAATTCCTATATTATTTATATACTAATTTACATATTATAATCCATAATACATTGAATTCAATATAACTATATCTATTTAACTTTATTATTATCTATTAAAATTACTCTCACATATATTTAGAAGACATTTGTGCGTATTTTCTGATACGTAAAGAAACCTGAAAGTTTCGGATTGTCATTACAAATTATATTATAATAAAATACGAAATTCTATTATCATTTATTCTGTACTATCAAAATTCAAAATCATTATATTAGGAGTTGGATAAACAAGTTTTATAATATAGGCATAATAAATTTAATATCGCTTTTCAAAAATTTAACGATCTCTACACCGTTAAGTTATAAATCTTTTTGAAAATGTAACGAAATAGAGAGAGAGAGAGAGAGAGAGAGTGTGAGTGAATTCGAACGAAGGGACTTTTTCACATTGAATAAAATTTTTCAAGGCGCGTTATAGACGTACCTTAGATAACTAAAAAATTATTGAATTTCTCATCAAGTGAGTGTACCATAGGCAAGTGTTTGCATGGATTAAATACAAATTTTTTGCTGGGAATGCAAAAAATGAGATGGTTTGGAGAGGCAAAGAAGGAGAACAGACGCGAGAGAGAAGTGAAGCGAGGTTGGAGCGAGACAGAGAAAGTGAGAGCGTATAAACACGTTGATTGGAAATGAGAGTTGCGGATGGTCTGTCTCCCTCCTTTTTGTATTCCCAGCAGCGCAGCACTGGAGGAGTATTGGCAGAGTGCTTGTGATCGATTACTCGTCATCCGATGTCCTGAGTACCTCCCAGCGTCCCGACCACATCCTCTTGCCCCTCTGGCGAAGCAGACGTACATTACTCCGCTTCTATTAAACTTCGCTGCGCCGTGTATTCTTTTGTTTTAATCCCACATCTTCATTTCTCTGTCGTTCGCTTCACCTTTTCCCTATGCTTACTTGCTGGCCAAGGATGCGTGTCTCATCCGGTTACTCGCGTACGTAACACGCGCATTCCCTGCGCGCACCTTATCGCCGTTGCAACAGAATGGTTACTATCGATAACAGCACACGCTCACAGAAGGCGATGTAGTTTCTTGCGCCCGCGTTGATCACCCGCAAAATGAAATGCGTTTTTTCGAGCATGCGACCGTGTGCACAAGCAGGATATCGCGTCAAGAATATGCGATGTGACGCCGCTCCAAAAATCGTATAATATCGTTGGTCATTTGCTTGTGCTTTATTTTCGCAGAGAAGCAGGGAAGTTTAATGATAAAGTGAATTCTGGATAATTTAATATTCTAAGAAAAAATTAAATTCCTTCAATTAATTTAGTCACTACTACCATTTTCCTTGAACTACATACTTCAATAGTTGCATTTGATGTTGGTCGAATAGTCGAATATGATGTTTGTCCTAGATTAATAATGCAAATAATTTAAAATATCGACTAAGCTTCTGACATTATAATCTATAGATATGCAATCAATTAACAGCTTAAGCGGATAAAATCATTTATACATTTTACTTCTACAATATTTAGATTAAAAATTTATTTCATCGACTGACCCTTTGAAAGCATTTATTACATTTATTTGATGACGTACGAATGACGTACGTCATTTTTATTATATGTAAACTATCTATAAGAAAATATAACTTGAATTATAATTTAAACCAACGCATTTTTATAATTCACTTAGATTTTCTATATTATTTGTTGTGTAAAACATTTACTACTAATAATTTCAAAAACATAAAACTAAAAATGAAATTTATAAACCTATCATTTACTTCGGAGAATTTAATTCAAAATAAAATAATTGATTGAATAAATTTTATCAGTTTCGTTACATAAAACTTTATTTTAATTTTAAAGTAATATACGAAAAATATTTAAAATAATCAATCATATTTAATTATTATTCGAATGAATATAATACAGTGCTCGAATATGGAATACAATTACAAAGACTTATTGAAGTGCATAATTCAGATGTAAGGGTTTGGAAGGAATTGAAATGCATTCATCTCGAATTCGTACATTATTCTCTTGTAAAAAACCATCTTAAAAGACAATAATACGGGAACTAATACTATAAAGTGTATTTAAATTTTTAAAAAAGCTACCATATATAAACTATTTTAATAAATAAGTCTTTATTTCTTATTTTTATTGCTATTAAATGATAATAAATAAAGTAAATAGATAAAATAAAATAAAATTACCGCATTTATACGATAAAATTATTAGTTTATAGATAGTTTGTGTTGCGTCGTAGGTAAACTATTTTAAGTGCTTACTGTACATACAATAATCATATGTTATGTAAAATCTATATATTAATTTTACATGTATTCTTAATATACTAGTAAGATTTAGAAGTGAAAATTTTAACATATATATATATATATATATATATATATATATATATATATATATATATATATATACACCATAATACAAAGAATTATAATATTAATATAAAATAATATTTCTTTTCAACAAAATTTTTATTCAAATAAAAATACTAGTCTCGTAATCATACGTTCTTGATAAAAATATCATACTTGACTATTTATAAGCAGTGTCTTTTAAAACATAGTTATATGCGTGCGTATATAAGATAAATATAGAAAAAAAATTAATATTTTTGCAATGATATCCATTTGAAACTAAAATTTCCATACTTTTATTTGTATCATTTTTCATCCAACATTTATGATTATTTTGAAGCTTATAATTCGAGGTCGATAATCGCTCTCTGAATTTGATTACAACGTGGGACGGCTGAGACAACATTATCTATCATGTATGTGGTGATTTTTTGACGAGATAGTAACAGCCATGAATCGCTTCGAATATTACACGTGCCTCTAAACATCATATCAACACAGAGGGTTGAGAACCCGACAATATTGAGTTTCGATGGTACCCATCCAAGGAGACACCAATCTACGTTTCTTACCTGAATAGCAAACGTTTCTATTTTAATCTTTAAGAATGTTTTTTAACATTCTTGAATTAATACATTTTTAATATTATTTTAGAATATATTATATTCTATAGAATATATATAAATTTAATATTATTTAGAATATTTTATAATACAAATATTAGAATAATAGAAATAATAGAAAATTATAAATGATATTATTCATTGTCTTTTATACAAATACGTGTTTCATACAAAGTAACCATTTAATTGTCTACATAATACGCCACAAGCTTACTAATGTACAACTTTAACTTCACATACTATTTAAATCTCGTTTTTTCTTTCCAATCTCTCAAATAACGCTTATTTTATTCTACTTCTTAATTAATTTTATTATACGTTAATCTAAAACAGCCATTTAAGTTATTAAATACTAAATAACTAGAGATATCATTGAAATATATTTATTACATACGAAATTGTACAATTGTTTCTCTTTGTGTATTTAACATAAATTTTATTCGCTGTTTTCTTCTATAAAATTACGCATGTTTAAAATAAAAGTTACTAATTCAATGATATTCGATACATATAACATATGCAAAAATTATAGTAGATATTTTTGTTCAAATGAAAGGAGATATCGTTTATGAACATATTGTCCGATCTACTGAAAAATACAAAGAACTGACTAATTAAAAGCCTAAAATGAAGTACCTTTTGTATGGATGCGTGTACGTGCACTTGTACGTTGTTTCTAGAATTCAGTATAGTTGGCTTTCTCCATTTCTATTCTAATACAAGATTTTTGCCGTCAAAAATATTATTGAACTTTCAGAAGATCTTCACTATTCTTGATTAAGGTATAAGCCAAGTCATGCTCTCTTTAAGCATCTGTAAATTCTCGATTGTGCCACTTGGTGCAGTACAGACAGAGTCTGAATTTTTAATACTATAGCTTACACGCATCAACTAGTATTAGATAAACCACATGCTGCATAAAACTCAAAGTATTAGCAGCTTGTTCACTGCCAATTCTTCATTATTGTTGGCAACTTTCCATGACTCTTGCTCTCTCTCTCTCTCTCTCTCTCTCTCTCTCTCTCTCGCTCTCTCACTATTTCAGCTACTGGTGTGCTACAGTAGTGGAAGGAACATTACAGTTTCGCTGGCTGGAATTCGTTTTTCTCTCGTAGCTCTAGATCCTGGTCATCGTGAACAAGAGTCTTACGTGCCGGGGCGGCGAGAGACGTAAGGGGTAAGTGAATTTCATTCGTCGGAGAGTAAGGTGACGTGAACCGGCCAACGAGCTGTGTACACATGAGCGCCAATGAATCGAAAAGTCTCTCGTTCGGCTCACTTTTTTCGAACTTGCCAACGACTATTTTTCAAGTTGAACGTGCGAGAATAAACAAAAGTAAAGGCGGAAGAAGAAAGAGACTGTAAATAAGAGAGGATGATCAGAGAAATAAGATTCAATTTTCATAATGCACATCTTTAAGCGACAGTCTACACATGTGAAATTATTCTGTAAAATAGTTTCCTTTCGCTACTCCTGTTAAATTAATTTTATATTTGAATAAATAAAAGAAATACACTAGATGTTGCAGAAGCATATTTTACAGTTTTAAAGACAGCGAGTGTTTCGTCTTTGGGCAAGACAAACTTGATTGGCGTATCGATGCTCCTACTCCGTTTTTACTTTGCAGCTTTACCGAGGATCATTTTTTTTCATTAGCTCTGTTTTGTTCAATTTTTTGCAGATTTACAGAGGCAGGATAATATAATATTGATCGAATGCAAGATAATTTCGCGAACAAACGTTTTTCAGTGTTATTTTTTATCTTACCACCATGCAAATAATACGTATCAATATGTATATTTAAAAATGTCAGTTTGTCATTTAAAAGAATAATTTAATATTAGTTTTGAATGTAATACATTTGCCATGGTATACATACATATATATATATATATATAAAATTATGGAAATATTCTCAAATGCTCTTACTTTGTACATTATATGAGAATAAAAATTCTTCAATCCAAAACATATTCTCCGTTTATGTAGTAAATAGATTTTATAAATTTATATTAATTCAGACTGTATATTGCCAATTAAAGATAAGCGATTACAAACTTTTATTTAACTCAATCGTATATTTTATCGGTTTGTTAATAAAAGTCTGAGTGCTCTTTATTATTATATCTTAACTAAATGTAATATCTGAAAAAACTATCTTACAATATATGATAAAGGAACCGATGAACAAATATCTAAAATAATTTTTTCCAATGCCAATCAATAGTAATGGAGTTAATAATGAATCGCAACATTTCAGTACAACCTCTCGCACTTTCATCTGTTGTTCTGAATAAAATACGTTGTATATAAAACTTACCGATCAAGAGGATCAATGGCAGCAGGGAACTCGGATCCATCCTCTTGTCTCTCATCTAAGTTGGCGGCGCGGCACGGCAAAGTTCCGACGCCGGCTCAACGCATTATCGCAATTTAGGATCCTAGAATTACCAATAATATAGAAAAAGATTTAATGATAGAAAGTAAAAAATATGTATTAACAAGTGGATCTTTGCTTTAGTTCATTTCTCGAATAAAAAATAGAGAGTTGAGATTTTTTAGAGATTTTTTCGCAAAGTGTTTTGTTACGCGGTTTCAAAAGAGAGAAGAATCAGTTATAATAGTGTTTCTTTAATTCACAAAAAGAATACTTATTTTCTTGTTATTTTTAATTTTTAATTCGTAATGCTCATTTATATACATATTTCAAGCTGCGTTTACGCAAGGTAGTCTAACGTGTGACAAAGTTCTACTTATAGTCACTATTTTGGATACCTTATTCGTATGCGCATGAAGTTAGAAACATACAGAGATGTTCGTTACTTTTGAAAATCAGAAAAATAGTGATTATCACTACATTTCCAATATTTCTTTAAATAGGTCATTGACATACATTCGCATTAATTGAACAACAGATTGTCCGACGATAATAGAGTATCAAAACTATCAACTCACTTAAATAAGAAGAAGTTTATAGATACTCGATTAAAACTTGTAACGTAAGTTGGATAGTAGATATAACAAAATTATATTATAACGGAATTTTGAATCGGCATATAATCATAAAAGTTAATGAAAATTTGTTTGCTCTATCTGAAAATTTTTTAAGGAAATCATATATAAATAAAATTTAATAATTATACAAGATAAAAAATCGATTTTATTAGTATTTTCTTTTAAACTTATAATGAACTTGTTTCGTATCATAATTAATTAAAAATCACTTATTTTCATAATCTGATATTTATAACCTGAATAATGATATGAATATAAAAAGATTTCTAAAATTCGTTAGTTTAATTATTTTAAAATTTATATGTACAGTTTTCAACGAATACTGAGTATAAAATTTTGTATTAACGTTGCTTAAGCTATTGTTCTTGTAAAAGGTTCTTATATATTTTTTTAACAAGTCAATAGTCAATTTTATGTAAAATCATATAATTCTTTAAACTAACATCGATGCTAGATGATAGAAACAAATATTTTTTTAAAGATAAATGTGCCTTATTTACATTACATTTTAATTTACTTAACAAATGAATAATTTCATAAAAGAGGTTATAAATATGTATTATTTTAAAAAGTCTTATAGTAATTAATTTTAATTATAATCGTTATTTACTATATTTACATCAATACTTATTAAAATCTTAATTAATTATGTAATATTTAATAAGTATTATGATTGGAATATTGTACTTGTTAATACATGTAATCATATAGTCGATTACTAAATGTGAAGATCAAATTTAAATTGCTACACTATTATTAAAATCTATCTCCTTTTAGTGAAAAAATAAATTACAATAACTTTTTCAATTTCGTCCTTAATGAATTTAAAGCAAATTGATTTTAAATCAATTATATTACGCATATTTTTGTAGATACATAGTAATTTTCACATAATTAGTATTTTCAGCTTAATATGTATCTTGCCTTAATTTCAATATTTTTGACTGTTTTCACGTATATTGGAACTAATATATTTGGAAAATACAGCAGTATTTTCCAAAAATATAACAAAATGTGCTTATTTTTATTTATCCATATTGAAATATCTTATTATTTCTTTTTAAATTGTAAAACTTTATAATATTGATATATTTGATTTGATAGAACATTGAATTTCAATCATTAATTAGTAAATATTATATTGTATTTTGTATTTTGTATTACAAATAACTTATTGTGCCGAACTTACTAATATTTTGCTGATAATATTTACACAATGATTTCGATTACACGACTGATTGAACGATAATATTATTAATGTATATTATACAAAACTAAAGTAGATATAAGAATAATTAATACGATGTCTATATTAATAATACATTTATTTATAAATTGAATTTATAAATTATTTTTCTTGATTCAAAAGACCTTAACTTTTTTAAAAATACTAATTCTTAGATGGAATACTTCGTAGTAAAATAGACTTAAATATTCGTTAGCAATATAATTAGAACACATTTTATTTTTATTACATTTATTATTTATTTATTGCATTACTTTACAATATACTATTTAATATTTTTAAATAGAATTAGATTTATTTCGAAAGACATCATCGAAATTTAAATGCAATACTCTCAGTAGTTCAAAGATTATTATTCTTAAAGAAATTAATTTAAATAATTTTATTCAATCATAATTTAAATAATTTGATAATCTTAACACAGAATTAAATTTTTTTAAAGATTAAATTTATAATTCTGTATTATTTTTAATTAATTATTAATTTAAAAAGTATAGAAATAAAAATTACCTAATTAACCAACCAAATTGTGATCATTTTTTTTATATTTTATATTTCAAATGTTATGAAATCAAAAATACCGTTCACAACAAAATTAGTCATAATAATCGTATTACATTGTTACTCCCTTGTTATTTCCTTATAATTTATAATATTATTAATTGGGTACACAGTTATTTGAATAATAATAAAAATGTATCAATAGTATAAACATAATATTATTTATTATATCATAATGTTATAGAATTGATCACATATACACTTGATTATTTTATTACAGGTATCCGACGATACCTATATATATAACTGATAATATTAGTAGTCCCATATTCTATATCAATGAGAAACTTATTATATTAAACGTCAGTAATCTATTATATCTATTAGCTCGTTATCTTGAATTATTATTATTATGCTAATTATATCTATTATTTAAATAAGATTAGAAAGTAAAAATTCAACGCTTCATTATGAAAATAGCATTCTTATTTACATATAATTTCGAAAGTCTATTGATATTCCTATTTACGTAATTTTTTTTTAACAATCATAGTTTTTTCCGTAGTTTCTTCCACTTTGCATTCCTTTATAATTAATATTAATCAACAGTTCACAGACAAGATAATATATTGTACATTATTACTAAAACTCATAGTTAAGCCTTCAGTAATGAAATAATCGAAGTCTTTTAAATGAACTCATCTGTAACGCTTTTCACACTTCTATTAATAATTTTGACCCCAGCGCACACGCATAATTTACATAATCGAACTCATAAACATAATTCTCTATTTTCACAATCAAAATGCTATTCATAACTGTACTGTCGTATATATAGTATGATACACATGGTGCATCCGCCAGAGTGCAGTTTCATATTTATGTCCCGGTTCCTTTATTTCAGGACTCGGAAGCGCGACGGTGGCCATTTTTCATAACACGGACGTCCGTTTCCGGTCGACAACCACTGCTATGTACAAATGCAAAAATAAATAGTGCACTCCTGCAAAAACAATCACCTCTGCTTTTACATTATCGTGCGCAATGAGTATGTTATAATTCTTATTCAAGAATTCTTTAAGGAAAATAGTGGTTCTAGTTGCATTATTTATGCGCTTTTTAAATAATAAATAATAATCTTCATATTCAAAATATTAAGTCTTACGCTAAACTATTCTGAAGTGTTGCAATGAAATTAAAGTACGTAATTTGAAGAGGAACGAATTCATTGTTTCCCATGTGTTTTTGTGGAATTGTATGACATAGTGAGGAACATTCTTAGGCTAAATGTTAAAATGTGTAGAGATTTTGTTCCGGATCAATATACCGAATTCGTGAGTAAGAATATGTAAAACGATCTTGTATTATTGAGAGAGAACACGAAAAACTTGCTTATATACTAATCCAGCAATATTTTTATCGCTTCTAGATATAGTTAGTCTCTCGCCTACGTATACTGATCCTATTGACACGTACGTAGATTTTGCGGCTATACTTTTGCTAGAGACTTATTCTTTATAGTAAACGAAAAAAACTGTTGAGCGTCAATTTTATCTAGATTAGTATTGCAGAATTAATTTCAGAAGCATATTGTTTTATTATACATTTTTAATGTGTAGAAGGAATACATTATACGTTAGGAATTTTATTGAGCAGTATTTTTAAATTTGTGTATAGTACACCATCCATTCCAAACAAACTTAACAAGCTTTCGTGAGATGCAGTAATAAAGTTTATTATATATTTGTTTGCAATGTTATCGAACATTCTTGTTGCTTTACAGTTCAGAATTAAGTCTTCTTTGCTAAACGCAAAATTTTGTATGCACGAATGACTTTCATTATGAATAAGGCGGTTATAAAAGTTTGGAAAGATGAGAGCAATGGGAAATAACACTGCATCAATGGCTCGGTACTTTCTCAAATCTTACTCTCTGCAAGTATGTGTATATAACGAAATTCTTTGATGCAGCAAAGTACTATTTTAATACGTTGGTTCTTTGTCAATAATAATTACGAAACTTTGATAACATACAGGAGTATGTTATGTAACTATATACAGGATTTTTACATTATAATTATTTGATTTTCTAACCATTCAAATTTTCTGCTAAAATTCCGTCTTCGTGAATAAATAATAGAAAAATAACTTTCAAAACCAAATACCATTATGCACATTAAATGTTGATGATAGTATATATACTGTGATATTCAATAATACTTTATTCCAAAAAGAGAATATTTTTAATGTATGTCATTCTATAGACAAAACAAAATCATTTAGAAGAAGAAATTAAGCTCTTAGAATTGTAATATGGGTACGGTACCAATTTCAAAACTAATAAAAATAGTATATATATTATCATGCAAGCGTAATAATTTTCAAGTTAATGTATAATAAACTTGATGTAAATCTTCATAGTAATAAAAAGAATCATTTCTTTTTAATTCTTTGTAAGTAATTTGAAATTGTTTATTCGACGCTGAACGTTGCGAGCACCTGTATTTCAAGAAACACGCATACACTTTATCGATTATTACTTTTTTTCGATTTTATTTCAATTTTAACGCTTTTACATCTTATTATTATAGCAAGCATTAGATATCCACAGATTCATTATTTTGTGAATATATAAAATTTTTTTTTTCTATACTATTATCATTAAATGTAAGATTCATATTCGGTAAATACTTACTCTCTGATTAATTAAGTTAATCTTAAGGAACTCGCTTTAAAAAACTTATGAATTCATTTAATATAAAAGTTTAGTATTATTTAAAATAAATTATTGATTTTAGCCCTAACATTATTTCTTTGTAAACCGAGTATTTTATCTTCATTAACAAAACTTAATTATGATAGGTTATTGTACATTTTGTCTACAAATGGCATTTATTGCGTTAATGTTAGCAGTTAACTGCAAAAGAATATTCGATTTTTAACAAAGTTTTGAATACATGCTTGAAAATAGTTTGAAAAATAACTCCGTGCAAAATTTTCATTTCAGTCAATGAGACAGTGCTTTTGTCTGTAGTAACTGATTTTCCAATGTCTGATTTGTGGCAAGAAGAGTATATTATTGTTCTCGTAGTGGAGGAAAAAGACAATTTTGGAAAGGTCAAATACCGTCGGCAACGCATATTGTAAAGTCGAATATAAAGTTATTCTAGGATCGAAAGTGAAGCTCTTCAAATGGATAACGTATATACACACGTATGCGCACCGTTCAATGAGCTGAAAGTGCAATGAAAATAAAGGGAAAGGGTCAACGAATATAACATCAAAGAAGCTTCAGTTCATAGACGACGCACATGAGAAAAAGAATTGCAAGTTTTGAATCTTTTGACGCTTTACAAAAATAAAAAATAAGATCTAATTGAACCAAGGAAAAGGGTTACATTTAATATCGACATTAAATAGATCTAATTTTCTTTTAATCGAAAAAATGTTCTGCACAGAATGTTTTTAAATTAATTAAATTATATTTTCATAAAACAGACAATTATTTATTGATACATAAAGTATGAGTCATCGCGTATTTTAATAAACAAATTGCTTATGGATTTTGTGGGTCACTTTCCTTTAAAATTATTTTCCATTTTATTGATCTCTGTTTTAAATAATATATTTTTACTGTTTCATTGTACTACTTCATTTTTCTATTTTATTTAGATTAAAATTGGTTTTCATTTGAATTCAATGCATAAGAAAAAACGTTATATTTTATACTTTGAAATAGTGCCTCATACATGGATAAAAGAGTGCTTGAAATGGTTAAGACTTTAGATCATTGAAATCACTTATTAAATTGATAGAGATTGAAGAGGCCCCTTGAGAGAAAGTGAGTAGAAAGCACGCAAGAACGAGCTTCAACGCGAGGTGAGAGTGCAAGAAAAATGTCAGAGAAACGAAGAAAGAGAAAGAGGTAAGCTAGCCGAAAACGTAAGCTGTGATAAATCGATATAAATGAAAGAAAGCCGAAAGAAAGAATTTCGATGAAATTCTGTAGGAACGGCACTGCGATGAAGAGGAAAAAAGAGAGAGGAAAAGATATATATTCCTTATATACAAGAGATCGGCGTTAAAATTAGAAAAAAGAGAAGCTGGAAAAATAGCGACGTCTTCTCTTCCTTATCATTTATTTTTTCCTTTAACGCGCTTCTGTGGCCACACGATGAAAGAAAATCTTGAACGATAAAGTGAAATTGAAAAAAGCTCTTATGATATTTCTTAGTGAACCATCATTTTTTATATAAGTTGTGTGTATGTAGCTTTACAGTTCTTTCTTCGTTTGTGAAAGAAGTTGCTCAACATATGTTAAAGAAATTTATATATATTTTGATATACTGAGCTCAGATAAATATTATTGAAAAACGTCTTGCAAGATTTTTGATTTTATATCTCACATAATGTATTATTTCACTATGGAAAATTTTAAATTAACAATCTTTCGTCGTTACATCTTATAACTCTTTATAAACGTTCTGAATATAGATTTTTCTTTTACAAATTCTTAACAAATCACAAGAAACGAATTAAAAAATTACTTCTTTATACGTTAGTACGTATCATGGATACCTGTGATAAATTTTTTCTTATCTGAGATTTTAATAAATCTTTGCTTAATATTTACACGCATCTAATCATAAAATGAAATACTCGAGTAATTAAGATTTCACATTATTTATTCTATTATTTACGTTTATATTATAGATATTAGTATATAGGAAATAAAGGTAATAGCTTGTTTTATTTGACCTTAACAAACTTGAAAGTTGTAGAGCAAAAAATTATATATACATATATATATTTGGAAGCTCATGAATAACGGAAAAACTCACGAAATTAGAAGTTGAAGTCACAAATGAGTAAGAAAAAGAAAAGGCAAGGAAAGTTAAGTTTGAAGCTCCCAAGTTCGAGAAGGAATCATCATAAATCGAGAGCTTTCCGAGGAGCTTTCACGCACGTTCTACTCTGTTTTTCTTCTCATTATATCTTTCTATTTTCTGCCACTATTTCTAACAGTTTTTCCTGCTCCATTTCCCTGGTTCGTATTTAATAAATTGTCTTTATTCTTCATTACAATAAGTAGCGAATTTAACTTTCATGTGTTACTAACTTTCATGAAAATTCGGATATTCCCAAATTCTCAATTTATCCGCAATTTTATTACAACCTTATTATATCATGTAAATTGTACGAGAACAAGTATGGCTTAAGAATTTCAAAGGATTATAACAAGGTAATAAGAGAGGATGGGTAAGGATTTGGATTCTAAGTGTGCTTTAATACAGCCCTGCATTACCTTTACTCTTCAGTAATGAAAAGTAAACCAGCTACGAGCACTCTCTCTCTCTCTCTCTCTCTCTCTCTCTCTCTCTCTCTCTCTATCATCCACTTACTCTTTGTCTTAATTGTGTTCGAATATACACAATGTATCAAAAACTGAAAATATTAGCTTGTGCATACGCGCATTCATGAAACATTCATTGCATCAAGTTATAACTAAGATATTTGCTATACATTAGCAGAAAAATGTATATATGTTTATACTATTCCATAACACGTGAATAATATCATTTTTTAATGGTATACAAATCATCATTCTTCATAATGAATTTTTATAAAAGTTTGAAAAAGTATTTTACTCCAACTGTTAAACTTTATTAAAAATTATTAAATGAACAATTAATATAACCACATTGTTAATTTAAATATCTAATTGATAATGATTTATCAACTTTATTCTATATTGAAAATTTAATTATAGAAATTTAATAATGTCCTATTTTATTTATTAATAACATCATGAATTCCAAAATAATTCTTTTGTATATAATTATTAATTATATAATCTTATATATATATATATTTTTTTATAATGAGAAACTCAATCAAAATTGGCATAAAATACTTTATAAATGAAATGATTTTGACGACTCGCTCGATAATGTTAATAGGATCAATCAATCTTGAGTAAGCTGCGTCAAAGTGATTTTAATTTTATCATTAGAAATAATAAACTAAATTGACTAGGAATTTCAAATATACTTATACAAAATCAATGAAGTTAAAATTATATTTTCAAGCAAATACATATATTGAAAAGACATTGTGAGTTTCTTTAATACTATATTCATAGTTTCTTTATATGCTTAATAGTAGAATATTCTATCTTATAACTTTTTAATTTAATAGTGAATAATAGGCAAAAAATAAATTCTGAAATGTTAATAATAATTAAATGATGATGTAAATGTAATTGATATATTTCATTTCCAAATTTAGCAAACTAATATTCACATTTGATTTATGAGATAATCATAAACACAATAGTTTATATCATATGTAATTTATAACAACAAATATAGATATAACACGAAAAAATGATTATTTGCCAGCTTTATAAAAATTTTTTAATAAAAGAAGCCTATTATATCATATCAATATTTCAAAAGTTAATTACATTCAGAAAGATAATCATATTAATATATCTCAAGCAGTTTTTTAATTACATCAATAAGTGTAGTCGTAAAGATTGAGATTTTAAAATATTATTTTAACAAATCTAATAGACGTTTTTGTCTATCTATCTTTTTATCTTATCTATTATATATATATATATATATATATATATATATATGTAATATAAGAATATAAGTTAAATAATACAAGTTTGAAAGAGTAATGATGAAAAAAATGTGTAGAAAAATAAAGAATCAGGAAGAGGAAACCGGACTATCTATGGAATAAGTAAGTTTAGTGAAAGTTATGCATTATGATTCATCGTTCATCTCCGCCTACCTAATAATATCACTTGTTGAACGTTGGCTGCCAGGGTGCTTATAGTTAAGGCAAAACTATTATCCCCTCTACAAGTCGACTTTGAAAACGTTGACTTCAAAACATCTCATTTGTTATTCGCTCTACCTCTCACTCTCTTTCTCTTTCTCTCTTTATTTTTTTCTTTCCTTTTCTTTCTCTCTGTCTTTCATCTTGGGTATTGACAGTAGAATGACTTTATGAAGCAGAAGTAGCTTTGCATTCTTTATCAAGTGCGTTTTTCATTTTAAAAATTTATATTTTTATTTTCAAGATCTTTTGACGTATTCGTTTCCTTATTTCTTAAAAATATTTAATTATTTATTTTTATATGTCACATAAATAAATTCTTTCATATAAAAGAAGAATAAAGTAAATGTTGATAATAAATTTTAAATTTTTTATCCCATCCTAAATTATATTAATTTCTATACTTATATGTGTGTACATTTTATAAAATAAAATAAAAATATAAAATAAAAATTGATAATCATATTGTTT
This sequence comes from Wiebesia pumilae, assembly GCA_018907045.1. NCBI lineage: Eukaryota > Metazoa > Arthropoda > Insecta > Hymenoptera > Agaonidae > Wiebesia > Wiebesia pumilae. The sequence goes on from JACCHZ010000192.1 coordinate 6,629,000, forward strand.
CATAAAATCAAATTATGGTTTAAGAAATAAAAGAATTGTATTTAGTTGATTTTAAACTTATTATTACTTTTTATTTGACCAGTATCATTTCATATAAAACTTCTTATTACGTTTTCCACCGTAATTGGTATAAAATGAAACTTTTAAAATATTAGAGATATATAACATTATTGACTTAAATTTACTCAAATTTCATTTATTATCATTTATTATCATTTTAATGAGAATCATTACAGTAATAATTAGTATTTAAATGATTGCTAAGCAGTGTAGAGTTCAAATTTGTACAACTGTACCTATTTATTCTAGTAAAAAATTAAAAAATTTAAACTCCAAGAAAAAGGCTTTGTTATAGAATTAATGAGGCGGATATATGAATTAGTCTTTTTTCTATATTAGTAATAATAATAATAAGTTAAGAAGAATTATATAGTTGAAAATATTATTAGATTGTAACTTATATTATACTACGTGATATTTCTATATAATCTTATGTATATTAAATTTTCGACATGTAAGTTAATCTAAGAATCGGTATTTTTTTCATATTATTTTTACTCCACTACCATTCGTGTGTCAAATGCTGATCAAAAGCGCTATAAGTTAATTTCTAAAACAACAAATTGCAAATAATTCAATTTATTAATAATTTTAATATGTTTTGATATTATACTTTAATCAGTTTGATTAGCGGAATGAATCTTTTGAGATATCTAAGTAAATATAATTTATTTAATTAATTTTAAATAATAAAAAATAAGAATTTTTAATTCAGAATGAATAACATGTACTCTTTACATTCTTTACGTAACAGATCAATATCTTGGTAATAGATATATCCATATAAACTGATTACATCAAATGTAATAAAAATCAGTCATTATATATGTTTGTAATTACATAAGTAAAGTTGGGAATATTAAGAGTCGAAATTTGATTGCCTAATGTTGCAAAACAGTAGAACAGGTGATGTAAAAAATTAAATAGTTGAGAGCATATATTGTTGAAAACTCTTGAGAGCACACTCTTTAATTTATTTAATTGATTCTTGATAAGCAATAAAGACAAATTTAAGCAAGCTTGCACATATTTTCAATTTAGGTATACGTATTTGATCACATATGTGTTTATTCGATGGAAAGTGGAGATAAAATATGAGAACCAAGATATATGTTAAATAAAACAAAATTTATATATCGAAACAATGTCAAATTTACAAATCGACATTTTTTTCCAATCCTAAAGTTTGTATAAAAATAACGTATTCAAGAAACGGCTGTGGTCTGACAGGTCTTTGACTTATTTCCCTTATTTATAGTATTTTTACTGTAAATGCTGACTATTAAGCATTTTAAAATCGAGCATATTTCTTAAAATAATTGCATTTTATAGTAACCTAAAATACGAGATGTTTGTATCGTTATTTAAAGCTTACAATTACATTTTGTAATTAAAAAATTATTCTTTAATACATACTATGTTCATAGAGGGAATTCTATACTCATTATAGTTTGAAGCAAATATGATATAAGCTTTATAACTAGATATAAATAAAATTTTTTTCAATTAATCTGATGAAATTAAATTTAATATTTATATTTTAATTATATCATTTAATAATCATAAAATAGTATTAATTAAATTTCATAATCGTAAACATTAAATTTAATTGGAATAATAAATAAAACTTTGTAATAAGTCACATATTTACTACTATTTTTTATGATCTCGGTACTTTTCGTACTTTAAAGGTAATATAACGTATTACCTTATATTAACCTAGAATATAAGTTAATAACTAACATAGTACAATTAATTAATAACAAGTATCATTAGTTAATAATAGTATAGTACAATTTTTTGGAAGATATATTTTAAATTTGTTTATATAAGAAATAATAGTAGTAGAAGTGTCATCTACAGCTTCTCTGATAATAAAAATATAGTGAAGTTGATAATAAAAATATTGATAATGAGACACTCTGTTTGCCTAATTTATGAATTTTCAAATTTCGTATTTTTCTCAGCATTTTTATAAGTACTATTTAAAAAATTTTATGTTTAATTTTTAAAAAATATATTTTTACTAAATTCGTCAATTTTAATTACAGCGCTTTTGATTATTGCACATGTGATAGTAACAACAACTAAAACTACAAATATTCAAGTCATCGGTCTAAAAAAGAGTCAGAAACTTTTGTTGTAGAACAGTTGTTGTAGAAACTAATTTCAATTCTCATCGATTTCTCTGTCGCTCTGTTAAACATACATACACCTGAATCCAATACTAAATACTAAACTTACATTATCACTATTCATGCTTGTAGAAAGTACGTTACTGGTATTTAAATAATTCATCGATTAAAATATTTATACAACATAATATAAACAATTGTTGTAAAATAATTACCCAAGCGTAAAGCATTAGTGTTCTAATTAATAATTTTACAGTTTATTCTATATGCAGTATTAAGTTACGTATTATTGGAAGAAAAGACTTATACTTCACGCCTTGTATTTTCCATCTTCTTACTGTTTCCCATGATTTCTTTGGAGTTACAAAACAACGCTGCCTTCGTTTCTAATACGAAAATATGAGACTTTTTCGCACATATTTGGGAGTGAAGGAAAATAGTGAAACAGTAAGAAAGAGTCGTCTAGGGAATGCTTCTTTTATCCACAGTGAAACTCTAAGAGAATGAAATACTGCAACGCGCACTGTATACTGTGTTCATTTCAAACACGAGTAGCGTTGAACTTTCTCTGCATCCTCTAAGCGTCCACGTTGCCTTTCATTTCTTTGAAGAAACTTGTGGAGTCAATATCCTATTTAATAATAAATAAATTTATGTTTTCTTCCTTCATATATAAATGATCAATTACATGAAGTAATGGTAAATAAAATTTAAAAAAAAAGTCGGTTGGCGGGTAATGATATATATATATATATATATATATATATATACATAAATATACCACGACGATAGCCAACAATGTCAAATTAATTTTATTTTTATCATATTTATAATATTGCACAACATATTCACTGAAACTGCTACTAAAAATCATAATAATCTTTGAAATGTCTATTTAGAGAGGGATATTAATTTTGTTCACGTATAGGACTTATTTAACATTATAAATCCAACAAGCAAAAATTATTGAATCAGCTGCAAATGGATTTTACAAGTTCCTATTTTGTTGTAAAACATTTTGAAATACTCATCCAAATATTATCATGTTATGTCTTTAGTCTTCACAGAACATATAGAAAAATAGCTACATCATAAAATTCTGTAGAATGAATTTATTAGTGACATAGCCAAACTTGAATATATATCAGATTAATATTTTTGACGTTTATATAGCTTAATTTCAGAGCTAAAATGTCTTATAATAAGATAATTAAAATTTAGTTTATTTCTTAACTAAAATGAGATTATTTGTAAATTATTTGTTAAATTGAGTTTAAAAGAAACTTAATTATCAAATCGATAAGAAATAGGTGAAAATAAAGTTGTTAATGATGCAGAATGATTGTACTGAAATAAAATACTTAGCAAATTATTAAATATATTCCATTTAATATTATTAAACTTACATTATCAAATGAATATAATATTTTTGTTCTAATTTAATAATAGAAAAGTATTTTTTCTAACTATAATTGAAATATTAAGCGCCTTTAGTACTGATGCTTATTGATTTAATGTAAGTTTTGGATAATTTAGTAAGCTAAAAATATTTCAGTCATACAATTAATATCGAGGAAAAATTTAGAATATAAAATCTCACATTTTTCTTCCGACGTTAAAAGCGTCCGAAGAATTATGAGTCTTGAACGAGCTCACGAATGCGCCAATGAACTGATTAAATAACTCACACTCACGTATATCTAGCTACGTACATACGGATTATTGAAATATCACTCGTAGCAACACAGAGATGTACGGTTGAACGTTTACTCGCGCGCCTCTGCATCGATGGGTGCATTTATCGGTGACGGGTCATCTGAATTTAGTATCATCCAGTGTCGTATTTCCAGAGGCTTGAAAATAACATGAGCTCCGATCGATAAGCTTCGAAGAGGGGCAAACAGCATCTCTTTCTACGGCTGAAGAGTATATATGTAGTTGAACTCAGAGAGAAGAAGCTACCGTTGCATTTAACCGAACGGCGAAAATCTAGAAGCCAGAGAATAGAAATTAAGCAGCTTTCTAGATCACCTTCTTCTACCTTTCTATTTGTCGACTGTAAAGTAATGAAATTTTCTTTCAAACTGTATATGAAACTAATTGCCTTGAACAATTTATAATAACATTCATGTTAAATTTAGTTAACTAAAATGCAGCAGAAATTTAAAAAATGTTTCAATAAGTATTAAATTGCGTACATTTCAGTGTACAAAAATACTTAAAATATAATTAATAATAAGGCAAATTCTTATGCAGATATGTAAAAGTGGATTTTACAGTCAAATGATAGAAACACGTAGACAATACGAAAATAAAAGTATTAAGCCAGTCTTCTTATTTATTTAGCACTCTTTTTTTTCTCTATTCATTCAGATAAAATGTTTAGAATGAAATTAAAATAACGAAATGAACAAAGCGGTGAAATTTATATCATAAGTATTAACAAATGCACGAATGTATACGAATATCAAAACATTAAATAAGATTTTACTTTTATTTAATATACTTCATATTTTTCAAAAATTATACGCATATAAAAACATACAATCATTCGATTCTTTTCATAAAACTGAAGTGCAAAGAAAAAAAGTTAAATAAATCCGAATGTTTTAAGTAACTACAAGATCTGAACGAACAAGTAAACAATTTCAAGTGTAACTATAGAATACAGTTATTATAGTATTATCACGATAAGTCGATATCAAATATCTATAAATATATATATTTGATAAAATGTCATTAATATGTATTTACATTAAAACACTCGCAATACTACATGCTTTCTTCAATGAAACTAAATGACAGATTTTATAAACAAATTTTATAAACCAAACGTCTTATTAATTATTAATTAAATTATGACAAGTACAAGAACATTGAACTTGTAAATACGTCATTCATCGAAAAAGCTAAGACACGGTATATATTGTCGGCAGGCTATTCTGATTCCTATTAGCTATATAAGAAGAAAAAAAGATGAAATTGCAAAAAAAAGGGAAATTCTCAAGGCCTGAAGCTAAAAAGTAAATTAGTCGGTTTTACACGATACTCCGTAGTTCACAAATACGTACACATAGTAAAAGTAAAGAGCCGACATGTCTACCGCAAATACAGAGAAAACGTCCCTCTTTGGTTTCTCTTCCTGGGCGTGAAGATTGATTCCACACGCTGCGCAGATTCAAAGGCATGGCATATTTCCATCTAAAATAAAAGGAACTCGTTGCGTGTTCGTTTATCCGAGGACACGCGAAAGTATGCGCTGGTGCAGATTAACTTCAAAGGCGTCGCTTAGTCCTTCTTTCTACCTTTTTCTTGTACAGTGCTAGAGGATTATTCTCATGCCGGTATTCACTGACGCCGCCATTTTTTAAAACAATTTTCGCGATTAAGTACACAATTTCATATGGAAATCGATGACACCTCGCTATAGTGCGTAGATACGATAAAAAGTGAAAAAAGAGAACACGCGTATAGTCATATGAAATTATTGCGCGCAGGTTTGGCAGACAGGAAAAAAATAAAGGAGGTGAATATATGCGAGAGCGACAGTGAGAAACGACTGCTCTAACGTATTCCATTATTCATTAGCGAGCGCTAGCAGACGATCGCCGAACGTCGAAGGATGTATTTTTCAACCGCGTACAGCAGCCGCAGCTTCGCGCTTACGCGGTTATACATTCTCGTGATCCGCGGGAAACTACAAATTTTACTCAATCGTGATCTTTTGCTCGTTTTATGCTCAGTTCGTCCTTTTTTTATTAACATGAGCTTATATTTGTCTAAAAATATTTATATTCTTATATTTAAACTTCTTATTTTAGATTTTTATCGTAATAATGACAATTTATGTTTAATTTAATTAATTAGAGGTCTATCTTTCGAAAAAGATATACCTGGAACAAGATCTCCTCGAACAAGGAAAAATAATTTCATGATTTGGTATACGAGCCTATAACTTTCAATGTATAATTTTGTATATAAATGTAACTTCATTTATTAATTCTATTTTATTATTTCATGGTTGAAATTTAATAATATAATTACAATACAATATTGCTTCACTATTAGTAAAAACTAGTAATCTTCTGTATTGATAATTTATAAAGTTCATATAGAGTATATAAGTAGCGCGAGTTCTTAAGAATTAGTGAGATTTAAATAAAAATGGTAATTTATATTTATTATTGATTAAAAATTTATTCCAACATTTTAAAATCCATATTATTCTCAACTATTTATTATTTATTACTAGCAAAGCATTTTGAACCAATTGTTGCAGAGTGATATTTATTGATATTATTGATACCAATTGAATGAAATGTAAGATTTAGAATTTCCGGATTTTAATATTACCTCATTATTCTAACGAATAATTTACGGAATTTCTATTGTAAGCCTTTCATATTGAAATATGAATCTTAAGATATTTTCATTCACAGTTTTAAGTTCAACTAATTTTTGTATTTAAAGAAAATGATTTTCAAATAATTTAATAAAATACTTAATAAATTTTTGGATATTCAAAAAGATACCGCTACACTTGAATTTTATTTATCAATGTTCTAGAGTTATTTTAGGACATTTTATTTTATTTTATTTTATTCTGAAATGTGACAAGTAAGTCATTACATAATTTCAAAATAGGTAATTTGATATCTGTACGTATAAGAGCTTTCTTTTTTTACATGAAAATATTTTAACAATTGATATATAATATAATGATTTAATATAGTTTCATATCCTAATTATTTATAAAATTGAGATTATAAAAATGTATTTTAAAATTTTTAATACTTGTTTCTAGAAATTTTCAAAATCAGAATCTGAAATATTTAAGCTTTAGTATTTTTATATTTTAAATGTTATTATATTGTACTAAAAATTTTAGCTCGATACATCAATATTTGTGAAAATATGAATATATTATTAATATATTAATTTACGCAGTACCAATTTATTTATTAAAGCTTGTAACTATCTGTAATACTTTCCATAAATTTTTCATATTATTTTATTATTATTTATACCATATTTTATAGATGTTAAAAATGATTAGATATCTGTGAAAAATTCATATATAAAACTGAACTGTAGCTTTCAATAATATAAGAGTTTGCAACAAAATTAAAGAACATACCTTTAGTTTGATACATAAAATGTTGAAAACATTTTTTGCAATGATTTAGTAATGTGAACAATATAATCAGTTACTCGCAGTTTAAAATCTGATGAAATAAATGAGATGTCTTTTAGTTGCTCATCTCTTCCTAGTTTTGATATTATACTGCCTATTGACTTCTATTGACTAGAATCCACAATGTATTTACAATCATTGAAATAAGTATAAAAAATCAGTCTCCAAGCAAAGCTAATAAGAGCCATTTGTATTTTTGAACATCGTATTTAATATATGATTTTGTAACATCTTACAATACAATACATGTCCATATATGCATGACCAATCATCTTGATGACTCTAGATACTAAAACTATAATAATTTTACTTCAAAATAAACTGTAATTGTTTCATTACATTATAAATTCAAAGAAATATACATTTAATATGTAAAAGTTCTATTAAAAATTAACTATGAATGTATTAAATACAAAAGTGAATATTATATGTTTATGCCATTATTGTTTAAAATAATCAAATAATTAAATGCTCATAAAAAATAGTATTAAGAAAATAGTAAAAATGACGATGAAATTTAATTTCAAATATAAAACATGATATATGTTTAAAAATTAAAAAATTTAAAAAAATAAATAGAAAATATTATTTTAAAACAAATGAAATTTTGAAATTTTAAGCGCATCTATGCAACATAAAGGCAGTTAAATAACTTTTAATAACATTTTTAAGGCACTGCATCTGCTTTTAGTAGTTTAAATTATTTGTCTTTATCGAAATTCGTATTTGATTCTTTGAAAATATATTGTGAGTAATAAGTGACTTATAAAACTGCATACTACAGCTATTTGCTTTATTTATAATTTTGTTTATTCAAATACTCGTAAGTTGCACGTTGATCTGAGGTATTTAAACATGAATTAAAATACTTATCTACAGTAATGGATTTTTTCATATTATACTTTTCTAATCAATAAGTATAAATTTAATTCTATATATTATATATCAAACAAATTTTTGTATTTAAAAATTGTATTTAAAGTATTTAAAAATTGTATCGAGTAATCAAAGGTCATATTAAATTTTATTAAACTTTGCAATACCAATGTTTCGCTAACTGATAGGATTCAGTTAAGGGTAGACTGTTATGTCATAACAAAACTGCAATTTTCTAACCTATCAGCTTTACAATCATTGTAGCTACCTGAAAAATATAAAATAGAACGAGACGAATAGATTGAGAGATAGATGTTCGAAGGCTACGGTCGTGTTGCTGTAGATTCCGAAAAGGAATTGGATGATTGTTAACTTGGGTTAACTTGGGCTCGAATTGAATGGAACGACGTTTTCTTATACTCCTTTCTATCAGCGTTGCCAGAAGGAATACGATAAAGAGGACGTTGAAAAGGAAAAAAGAAGCTGTAGAAACCTGTTCTATCCTTGCGACTTATTTTATTTTTACGTTATTGTAAAGAAAGGATATTGTTTCTTGAAGGATCCGAAAATCAAAATATAAGATATTCAGAGAATTCCGTTATTTTTTTATGGTCAGGACCATTTTTTCATTAACGCTGTGCAGCATCTGAATATTGATTAACACGTGGCGAGAAATTTGTTCCATTTTTCGTTACTACTACTCTCTCTATTTATCTCTCTCTCTCTCTCTCTCTCACTTTCATATCTCTGTGGATCTTTCTTTCTCTCCCTATTTGCTTTTCTTCTTTTTTCTTTTTCGTGCTTCTGCAAGCTTTTCACAAACACTTCTCAGGTTATAGTACTAAAAATACTAATTGTTCAAAATCCAGTTTATCGCGTTATAAAAGGGAGCAAAAATGATAGTATTATTAATGGTGATCACGGAAATACGGATATTTATATTATACATACATACATATATACATATATATATACATATACATATATATATATATATATATAAATTTCTCGATTTTATAATAATAAAAAGGATGGCATTGTGTATATATTAATCAGATTTTACACACATCAATGAAATATGAATACGATATTGAATACTGAAAGCAAATGCTCTACAGTTCATTAAAATTTTGACGTACATCGCTCATCGAAATGTATGTGAAATATTAAAAAGAAACTATTTAGTCATGTAAATTCAGAGCAAAAATCGACAGTAAAACAAATGTACCCCATAATACTTTTATGAGATCTGTAGAAATTGTAATATCAAAGTATTATTAAAATTAAGTATTAAATTAAATAGAAAATTTAGTATATTATCTTCAATAAAAGTGGATAAAATTAGGTAATATATTAACTACTTTTTAATTAAGTATCTCTTTTAATTAGTATATCTTTCATCTTAAATGGGACAAATAGAGGCACGAGGTGATACATGATATAGGCAAAAAAGCTATACTGCTTATAAATACTCCATGTATGATTTTTGGAAATAAATAAATTTTTTTAATTTATTTTTACTCCACTCTAAATAAAAATGTGCATACTATATTCAGAATAATGTATTTTAATATTTGTTACTATCTTTTGTGAAGTCCTTCAAAAGATAATTGAGAAATATTATCAAATTTTTCAACTAATATCATATTCAGTACGAAAATTAACTGTAAAAATTAATGAAGTATTATCTGATTCTCACAGGACCTAACGATCGTATTGATCTTATACGCGTCATGGGAAAAAAATATACGACAAACATGGATAGATACACAGATACATGGTAATAAGAGCACACACGATGGTGCATAGAGCTGTGTAGAGATATTCAGGTCAAAGTAGCCCAAATGGTACACGCTTTCTCCTCAATTTTCGGAGATTTATGTTCCATTCATTACGAAGGCAGGAGCAAGGTAGCAGTGGCAACAGGAGTGGCAGCATCAACAGTAGCAGTAGCATGCAGGTGTCACACCTCAAATGCACAAGCCCTCTAATGTTTAAAGCACAACGCACCTACACACTCACACGCATACTCTCAAAAACACCCGCATATATATTAATTGGCATGAAAATGTGCGTGCGTGTCCATTTATACACACAAGCACGAGAAAGCGTCGGGTATTCTCCGGAAGATACAACTACGGTGTTTACTGGTGTTGCTGCCCCAAGCAATGCATTGGCTACTTGTGTGTTCATTCGCCGAAGCTGCGCAAACGTTATACACCGAGCGAACAAGCCCTACATGGCAATACATTAATGACAGGATCACAGACTTGGGCTCTATCCGTATGTGTGCATATATGTGTATTGGATTACGCTATAGGTGTACACGAGAGTGCTCACGCAGTTGATGGCGCAGCCATTCTCCTTTTGAATTACGAAGCTGTTGGTGCTGCGACTGCACAACGATCAGGGCTATTCCATTTCGCCGATTTCTCAGAGATGAACGAATTACATCTCGACGACACTATCATGATCATTTCATGCGAATTATCATAATCATATCGAATTATGTAAATAGCTACAAAGAATCGACAATTTTGGCTATTCTGTTTCATACTTCTGGCCAACGCAGAGCTAAAAAATAGTAAATAACTAAGGTAATAGCGCTGTTTTCATAATAAACTGGTATCATTTATTTAAATAATAGGACGTAATAAGAAAGTAATATATTTGATAGACCCCGTATGTTAAAAGAACTGCGTGCAAAATTAACAGGAATCAATGATTAATGAGCATTTTTATACTCGCGTATACCTATGCGGTCTTTCCAACTTTACATATTTTCTGCAAACTTGTCGATCCCGCTCGCTGATCAACAATTAATTCACACACAATCGCATCATCTGAATGGTAAGATACTTTTCTGAATGAAAGTCTTTTATTATGAAAGTCACGAGATTTTCTCCTACGGAAAATACGTCCTGCCAGTTGCCAACATTATCTATCACAATACCGTTCATGATTACTCGAAGCTTCGAGTCGTCAAATAGAGCCCTCAATATGTTCAGATGCTGTAGATAGACATCACTGTACACATGTACTACGTGTACACACATACATTAAAAATGTGCTCTCTAACGAGAACCTGACGCTTTTTCAATTGCTTAACTTAACTGTTGAACAAATTATCAACAACAAATATAACCATGAAAAATTAATTCAAATTATCAAATTCAATAATAAGTATTAATCAATTACTATTATTCGTGGATTTTCGTCATCTACCTTTTAAGTTCATGTTTAAAATATTTCTTATTACCTTTGCATATTTCAGTAACCTAAATTAGGCCATTAAACAACGCATACGGTATTTTGTCATTGGTACAGTATCATTTGGGAAGCTGTATTATTTACTTCAAATTATGAAAAACTTGTAGAATAAAAAATTCTATTAACTTTAAAAATCGACGGAAATCGAATAATAAGAAGATTCATATTAAGACATATAGTAAGATTGAAGCTAATTACAACTTATTCGTACTCAATTCTGTGATCTTTTCACTTATTCAGTCTAAAAGTAGTTCATTTATTCGACTGAAGTTGTCGATAATATTATTTTAATCACGTGTATAGACATATTTCTACAATAGTATAACAATAATATAATTAATCCGATCTCAAAGTACTCTTTAATATAGCGTTCGAATACCACTACGGTATAGTGCTGAAATTTATATACTCGTATCTCACTCTCTTTGAAAAACTTCATCCATTCTCAAATGAACATATATATGACTTATTTTACATACATATTCGTACGTATACGAAAATATATGTCAGTATTCAAAATCGACCTAAAGTTTGAAATGAAATATTGAAAAATTTGTTTTTGAAAATCATAAAAACTCAATCTTGTTGTAATATATAGATAAATACAATGTAATTATAATTAACCAATTTGTGAAATTCATTATTTACGTATAATTATGTTAGGTGTATTGTAGAGAAGCATTAATATCAACAATCTTTATGAACTTCTCATCAGTAAAATGACTGATATTTATCAGTCATATTTATCATTATTATAAATATAAAACAATAAAAAACTTTGAAAATGATACCAATTTTTCTTAATATTCTTTTATATTTATAGTATGGTAAAATAAATATTTTATTCGTCTTATTTGAAATATTTTATATTCATGTGTGATAAATTATTGTGTGGATTTTGAAAAAATAACAAAAGAAGTTCTACATGCGTTTAATTATGAAATAAAATTGTTGAACTTTAACTAAAGGTACATTTTACGTACTTTCTAATATAAATTTTAAATGTGAAAAAATCTCATATTTATTTTAAATGACCATGTCCTCGCTTCTATTAGTTCTTCTTGACGTAATTTAAAAAATAGAATTCCATATAAAAACAGTTCCTAATCAAGAAAATTTACGAGCAAAGTGGCTCATTAAAAGTTATGTAAAAAAAGTTCTTAGAACTTAAATCAATATCTGTATTCGATTGCCGCATCAACATGAATCGGTTAACTTCACATCGGTATTCACTCATGCATATCACGAACTTGGTCAGGTAGCAAAGCATTGTTTCATACTATACAAAATGTTTCTCTTCGTATTCCTTTAGAAAATCAGCTGAAAATGACCTAAATTCTCTACCACGTGTATGTACATGTCCATTGATTCATGATCACAGAAAAATAGAAAAAGCTGTAACATTGGACCTGGGATCAATTCTTTTGTGTAAAAATACATGATTCTTGTTAGCCTGCGATCCACCTGTACTACGATAAAACCTTCAAACGTAGTTTCTATCGATTCACAGTGAATCCATTCATTTCGTATCTACAGTTTTTTTCACCTGCTATGTTTGGGCCTGGGAAGAGGAAAAACATGTGACTACGATAAAAGCTTGATAAATTTTCAAAGAGATATAAATATACGAGATTCTAAACAAAATAAATGATCATTATTCTACTTATTCTGAAAAAGTAGAATTAATTCTTTGCCTTTTAACGTATATACAACGGTGATGTATTCGATGCTTCAAAAAGAATATATATTTTGTACTAAATACATTGGAATAACATTTATTTGTATAATTTTAAAATAGTAAATTACGTTTCTCAAAGAAAAAGATAACACAATATAAGGAGGAATAACCCAATTAGAGCTGAAATTTTATTTGTGCTTTCTTTACATAAGTTGGAAATTATATTTACTTAAGCGCCTGTTAATTTAATAATTTTATGAATACCTTTGATTCGAAAATTTCAAAATAAAAATAATAAAGCAATATATTATGTAATTTATGAACATACATGAATTATAGTTACATGAATTATAGTTTTTGACTATTAAAATTTATAATTGAAAAATTTTTTATTTTTAAAAATGTATATGATTTTTGGGTATCTACATTTTAATCACCTATAACTTCATTACGAATATTTCTTTTACTACTACATGAAGAAATTTATAAAATTTCCATTGCTTTCAGGCTAATTATTGAGATAAACGTACATCTAATTTTAATTGAATAGTCTTTTAATCGAATAAAAAAGTATTATATAAGTATATTCCCTTCTTGATTCTTCAACAATAATCAAATTAGTAATTTAGACATTATTTAAACTTGATGTAAGTCCAAATTCTTCTTTATTTTATTATGATAAAAATTATGATTGATGTACAAATTTAATTATGCATATTAGCAATGAATATTACAAGATTTTTATTTTTAACTGCAGTTCATTTATAAGTTGAAATATGTTACTGTATCTCATATTTAAAAACGTACTAAAATATGTATTGTTCGTAGTTTGATCATTACAGTAAAATCGTATTTTTATAGTACTATGCATTATACTTGAAGAAGTTTGAAAACTGTTAGTAATTTCGAACTATAGTAGTAGTACACGTATGTACAGACATGTGTCAGCTACAGATTGCATCCTTCATCTACAAGAAACCTCAGTCGTGTACAGGTATCACTAATAACGTACGAGTGAATTTTATTTTCGGATAAACATCAGAGATATTTAATTTAAAATTCCAATTGATTGGGTCCAGTCACGTAAAAGAGAAAAAACCTTGAGCTTTCTCCAAGGTCGATGGTAAGAATCTCCGAGTGATTCGACTCTCTATCTCACCGTTAGCTCCCATATTGAAATGTCCGCCTGCACTTGAGTTCGGTTATAAGCAAAAGAGCTGACTTTCTTTTCATTTCTCCTTTTACAATTATATACGATTAATTTTGTATATGTATACGACACACGGAAAATGTGTTTTTCTTAAGCAAAGAAGAAATTATTGATTCTCAAAATTCCTTCGAGGCACAACCGTGATAGTAATTATTAATCACTAAATATAGCAACCGAATATTGATGTATCGATGATATGCCATTAATGACATATATTATAAATCATTTCTTAATTTATAATATATTTGTACGTATATTACAATTTTCAATTTGAAAAAATTGCAACGCAATTTTTAACATATCAGAGTCCATATATTCAATATCATTAAACGTTGGATAGCAAACTCTTGCATAAATACTTTAAGCATAAGCATAAGCATCAAAAGTGATTCCTAGCAATGCAAGTTCTGATCTTTCATATAGATTCTTTGGAGATAGAAAAAAGTGATAAGATTATTGTCAGTAAGGAAGTCGAATAAATCGGTCTTTGCTCGATAGATTTCGGTCATTTCTGACGTGTTGTATATCTTTCTCCTTCATATATATATATATATATATATATATAATGGCATCGAAGAATGGAAGGTCGCTTATTCATAAGTTGCCGGACGAGCATTAAAGCACAAATCACGCGCTCCCAGCTTGATGCGCGTGCCGATGCCGTAAATGCGAGAGTATGAGACCCGCGTTGAAAATTCCCTCAGGGCGATTTCACACGCTCGCGTTTACGGTACTCACTTTATAGTCGCTTCGCCGACGAAACTTATGTATAATAGCGTGCCACCGAAATGAAAATCAAAAGCGGCGACAACGGACGCTGCATATAGCGTGCTGTCTTTGCTTTTAATACAAATGATTCTGCTGTGATATTGTGATGACATAAAATGCATATTTTTGAAAAATGTATATTTTGGACGTCATATAAAGCATCCAATAGAAGTTTAATATTTTGTAAATTTTAATATTTTATTTATCGTGAAAAGGTTTGTTAATTGACTTTGTATATTCCGAGTGAATTGAGATTGACTTTATATTTTTTTATATTTTTATTCCTAGAATAGATTAATTTGAATATATAATTTTGAGCATCGTAAAATTCATTTATAAAAAAACTGTAATTTAAATCGTAATAAAGAACCGTCCATAAATATTTTTTCTTTTTGTAAGAAAGAATAATTCTAAGTTTTAAATTAACGCGAGTTTGAAAGTATTGGAAAATTAGTAATATTCATGGCTGTTATTATTCCTTACAAATGGATGTTAAAGGTCTAGCATTCTTATTATTATTATTATTGTTGTTGTTGTTGTTGTACGTGAAACATCGTAGATAGTTAAGCAAGATATCTTATTCAATTTGTCAATAGATTATTAAATTTTTTCTTTCAAAGAAACAGTAAAAGCATATATTTTGTTCAAAAATTGCAATCAATACATAACGATATGAAATAATTATCTAGATTTTTATAAAAAATATCTAAATTATGATTATTTGTTTTCAAGTTGATAACCATATATTTCTAATACAAAGCAAGTAAATTAGAGAATTATTTCCCACGATGTATAAGCTTAAAAAATGATTATTATATTAATTTCTCTAAGGAATATTAAGTAATAACATTAGGAGATATGATTAAATATACACAGCAGTCATAACAAGAAAAATAGTTCATTATCAATTTATGCAGATTTTCATTGAATTTAATTAAGTTATCTTTTTTGCCTTTAAATAGTTACAATTTAACTATAATGTAATAAAAAAGCTGTTCAGTTATTTAAATACTTTTTTTCAGTAAATACTATTTTATACACTTTGTTAAATCTAAGACTACTATTTTCCAATTCAACCAATTAAATTATCTAAAAATATAAGAGTTTACCTGATTGTAATTACATTAATTGCATGTTTTTAATGCATAAAAAAATTTGCAATTCTATTAATACTTGCTTTTTATTACATACTGCTTTTTTAATCAAATAATATATGTAATCAAATTAAATTGCATTCCAAATTCAAGGCATGCCGTTAATTAAATGGATTTCACGGTATTTAATGTAAAACATTTTGTCAAACATCGCTTTAACGCTATGAAAATCTATGAATTTTATAATAAAGAAAATATATTGTCTATCAAATAAAGTAGACAATACCCATTATAAATCTCAAATCATGCAAATTAACAATTCCTTTTAGACCTTGAAATTCTTTTCGTATAATAAGAAACAAAACAATTAGGAAACATAAAAATCTACGAGTAATCTTTTAAAACTTTTCCAATTACGATAGCTTTATTAAGCTATCAAAATAGTCCCAAAAAATATTGAAAAAAGAGTACGTTATCCGTAAGGCCTCATCAATGAAAAGACAAGAAAGGAAATTTCTACTATGCAAGATGTCTTCCTTAATGATTTGAGAAAGTAAAAGTTCTTACAGAGGAGAAGTTGCAAAATAAAGTGCGTGTTGGCGAGGCGTCTCTTAGAATCTCAGAATTAACAGAGCGTATCAACGGAGGGATAAAGAAAAAAATAAAAAGAAGTAAAAGAAGGGAGGGCCTTTTGGCGTTCGATGGTAGAGGCCTTGTCTCTCATGGCACTTCTCAATACATGTTCCGTTGCTCACTTATTTCTTTTTCCTATATACACTCCCTTTATCCACGCGTCTTCGAAATCGTGTTTACGCGCTTATTATGAATCTTCAGCAAAGTTAATTCGTGGTGCACGTTGATGAAACTGCTATGCGTAATCATCGTTATACATCCAAAGGAAGAGGGACCGATAATTTATCCCAGTTCTTTGTTGCATAACTTAATATAATGTTTTACAAGTAGAGACATATCTGTAAAATTATATGGACCCATCGTATAAATTATTAAAAGTATTCCGCTGTCAAATAAATATAGACGTAATTTATTCAAATAATTTATTTAATACTTGGATAAATATTATTTTACTAGATAAGTATTGAACTCTTCAAGTGAAATAGATTAGATTTGGTCATCCGTGAATTTATGAGAAATCGAGTAAAATAATAATAAAACAAGGTGAGTAAAAATAATTTATGTATAAACAAATTGAACTTACTGGCTACTAATAAATTTAATTAGATTAATACGGAACTTACGTAACGCTAAAAGAATTAAAAACGTATGTTAATATAAAATTATATGAGCAAAAATACAGTAATTTTAGATTATTTTAATGAAAATGTAATTTTGAATAATACGTCTGTAATTTGTAAGTGGTGAGATAATAGTTTAGTAATAGTGAAAATTGTAATAGACATAAATGAAAGGTTGAGTAGGTGTAATAATAACGAAGAAGAATTATTGTAACTAAAATATCTGTTACTTAAAAGATACATATGTTCAGTAATATATTTTATGCCTAGATCTATATATTTCTGCCTAATTTTCAAATCTAAAAGTATCTAAAAGAATCTATTTAGCACTAGAGGCACGTTGTGTAATAGTATGAAAGATTTACGTAAGATATTTTATGTAATAAAATATTACTGTATCTTATTAGAATACATTGTAAAACACATATTTTATAAGATTAATAATAGTAGATAAATGCTGGTAATTTTATATAGAAATGTTTACTTGCGTGATTACTTAATTCTTTATAACTATAATCTAATGAAATAATATTATACTAGATTTAATTAAATTACGTTTGAAAAAAGTGAAATTTAATATTTAAGTAATTGAATAATTTTTTGATGTTTGAAAAATTGATTCAGGTTTTTTTAATTTTCTCCAAACGAATAAATATTACCAACAACCAAATCAACGACATCTTTAATTATAAATGATGCATAAAAATCAACTCCATTCGAAAAGATTATTCCCTTTGGATTTTTTATTCGTCTCTACTTATAATTCGTACTATATACGTTGAGCGAACGTTGCATTAACCTTGCGTCTGAGCCATAAGCTTTCGGCCCTTTGTATGAGCGTCCATCTATCCGTCCATTATCCGGATCCATTACGAGCCTGCGCACGATTCGTAAATATCTCTCTCTCTCTCTCTCTCTCTCTTTCTCTCTCTCTTCAGTTTCGAATTAGAAGCGATTCGAAAAGCTCGATCGGTCAATCCAACCCTGCCGGTAGTTGGTTTTGTTTCAACGGTCCCACTATAAAAGGGTGTTTCGTATTTTAGGCTGTTGTAAACTGAAGAGAAATTTTCTTTTTCAGTTACGTATACTTGTTTCGCTCGATCGATATTAAAGTGTTTTAACATTTGCTTTTCATCTCACTTTACAATAGCGCTTGTACATTCAACAATAAATTGTCGATTGCTCGTTCATACACGGTTACTACAACGAATATAAGTTACAGTTGTTCGCGACTTTTTTGAGTTTACAGCTATTTTTATTTGATTTTGGTTTCTTTTGTTTTCTTTGATTCGCTTCGTTTCATTATCCAAGGCTTTATACTACAT
The DNA here is from genome assembly GCA_018907045.1 of Wiebesia pumilae. NCBI lineage: Eukaryota > Metazoa > Arthropoda > Insecta > Hymenoptera > Agaonidae > Wiebesia > Wiebesia pumilae. Next base: position 6,647,863 of record JACCHZ010000192.1, read on the forward strand.
ACCCACAAAAATTAGCCTAATCGTTTCAGCACATTTACATACAATTCACTTGACACGTACAGTATTTTCATTTGTGCACTGCATAGGTAATAAATTTAAGAATAAACTTTTACTTTATTACAATGATAGTTATTATTATATTATTAATAAATACTATATTATGTACTTGTAATAAACATTCGATATGACATTATACATATAAAATGAAATAAAATAACTTTTTCTATTTGCATTCAAATTAGAAAAACTTTATATATTTGTATAATTAAAAAGCTCTCATTTTAGTTGATACATAATTTTTATGTAAATGGTTTAGAGTTAGCTGTAAAAAAATCTGATACATAAATCTGTCATAGAAAAAAAATCATAAACAGGAAATAAACTAATGTACATCGATATATATATATATATCTTTTCGCTACTTCAAGGATCTATAGCGAAACATTAATTATCGATACATTTACTGCATTTACTTTCTCTTTTCCTTTCTCTTTAAGTTCACTCTCATCTCTTTCGATTACATTGCGGTAATATGACGATAGAAAGAAACTACACATTGAACAGTGATGCACAGACGTCGTTCCGTGATGCGACACGAGCGTGTTCTTCATCTAATTAAAAAGCGATGTCGCTCCTCCGAATGGATCTCCAGTAGAATTTCATCAGCCATTTTTCAATCAAATGTCATTCACAAGGGGGTTGGATACCATCCACATCTATATATCACACGTAAATACAAAGATATACATGTAAACAGGTGTACATGCGGCTCGATGCGACATCGTTGTCGAAACCAACGCAACTCAATGTTTGTCAAAGCACCGACTCGCGTTCTTGTGTATCAATCAGAATGAGAGAGAGAGAGAGAGAGAGATAAAGATAGACAGAAGCATGAAAGAGATAGAGAAATATGCAGTGCTAGAGAAAAAGTGTGACTGAAAGAGAGGAAGAGAGAGAAATAGGGAGAAAGAAACATATGGAATGATGGCACAGGGAAAAATAAAGAGACTGGTAATAAAAAAGTCAGAATGAAAAAGATAGAAATGAGAGTGGTAGTGAGAAATGAGGAAAAAGAATAAACGTGAAAAGGAAACTAGAGGAAGCAAAATATAGATTAAATATTGTTAGCCTGAGAATTTTAACGAATGAAATGAGCTCTCTTGTTCTTTCTTTTAATTTATTTCATTCGATATTATCTAGAAAATGCAGTTCAAAGGCGTACTGAACTTTTACTACTACTAACGCTGAAACCATTTCTTTCTTTTAGTCATTTGTTGTCTTATATATTTTCTAAGTACACTCATTTTTATTATTCTGAAATCTCACAGTAGAATAGTTTAAAAAGTTTTATGCGTTTTTCTTATCGTAGTAAACCAGAGACGTATGTTAATATTTGTTTTAAAAAAATCTTTGGTTCAGTTTATTAAAATGCGATTAAGATACTTATTTCTTTAATAACACAAAAGACACATTTAAAAGAATAAAAAAATTTTACTTTAAAGGATAAGTGAGAAACTAAATAAATAATTATTTGCTTTTAAATGGTTAGGATAATACGTTAGAATAATGCAAAAACATTACAATGATATATATATATATATATATATATATATATATATATATATATAAGTAATACCATTATTAATAGTTAAAATTTTTTAAAATAAAAAGTATAATTAAGAATATATTCTATTGTAATAAATTAATCATCAGTTTTATTTCTATCCACCACTTTTATTGATTTAACTTTCAAGTTCGCATTTATTTGATATTCAGCATAAGTGAATAAAAGAATTTCGTATGAAATTGAAGAAAATATTTTAAGCAAGTAAGGAAGCTATCATTCAAATGATGTCTTATTTGACATTTTCACTAACTGTCATAGATTTTGTAAAATATCTGAAAAGGTTTTCAAGCCTTCCTTTAATTTTAATAATACTAGTAATTCTTTTCTAATTCAATAATTTCTTAATGGAACTGAATATTTTCTAATTTTCATACACCTTTATAATTCTATAGCACTTTATCGTATTTTTAAGCCACTTCTCATACCTTTTCGAAAACGATTTAAAGGTTTTTCCAGTTACTTGTAGATTACATGAAGTAATAGCTGTACCTTTGAAATATATATTAAATCTGTATGTTTACTGTTATTTTAGTTTTTAAATAACAATTTTAACAACTAAATTTTCTGAAACATATGTTGATAAGAAATAATTTTTATTTAAATCTGATAAGTTTTTCTTTCTTTTTGTCATTTGAACAGGAAAACTTGAGTACGTTACGTTTATATTTTAGAGTAAGGTAAATTGCGTAAACAGTAGATATCGTGAATTCATATATTCGCGCTTTTACATTGTATCTGATATTTATACTAATATTTCTACAAGATTACCCACAAAAATTCGTTACACTTTGACAAAAATATTTAATGACCTCTTTTGAACAGCTAATAATCAAGCACTTAGCTATTTGTCTTTTATCAAAATAGTGAATGTTGTGTATTTCCCATGATATTGAGTCGCGGTGGGTAAGACATCAAACATGCATGTAGTGGATGCAGGATAGGATAATGGTAGTAGAGGATCAAGCATACGAGGAAGGCAGCTTATGGATAGTCAATGACCAAATATACGCTAGGCCAAGCATGACGCTGGTGGAACATCGTTCGCTCTTCTCCTACCATACCGTGTCATTACTCCGTTACTGCAGAGTCCAAGTAAATAATACATAAATATATACGTTTGCAAGTGTAAAATTTAAGGATTTAATAATTGGCAGAGGTTTTTGTATGTTTTAATTCAGTATAATGCAATTAAAATAGTTATCACAGTCGTCATATGTATTGCGAAAAATGTGCTTCTCTAGAAATTTAGTTTAAAAGGTTACGTAAGTAACAATCACAAGATTAATTAATATTAGACATTAACAAAGTGCAAAAAAAGTAAAATAGTACATTCATGAATATTTGCCTAAATATTTTGGATTTTATAAGATATTACTGTATGACAAATATTGATTATATTATTTACCACTTACTGTATTGTTTAACTTAAAGTAATATGGAAAAATCGAAAATTTGTACTTCAACTCTATTTTTCAATTTTTGAATAATCGAAAAATTTAAAAAATCCATAAATTATTCAGAAAGTTTTATGTATATATTTAGTCGCTGACATAAATAAATAAAATATTGTTTCGATATGTTAAATGAATTTTGACCTCTCGTTGTTAAGCCTGTTTAAAATTTAATAGGTTATTCTAAACTTACCAAGAATGTAACTCAATGTAAAATTTTCAGATAATTTCTATTTTTCCTCTATAAATTAGAGACTTCACGTCTGTTTATCGCGAGTATCATACGTTAGTGCTTGTTCAAATTCAACAACACGTCAATGCCACTATTAGGTCTATAGTGAACACGTCAAGTTCGTAACGAGTGATAGTTGCGTAGCCAAGACCCTCGAAGACTTTTGTAATCGTCTTTGCAGAGCACGAACGAAAAACGAGCAGCAGAAAACTCCCTAAACTTAATCTCTTGGAGGAAACGACACCTCTGAGAAATCGCTTTTCCTAACTCAAGCAACCTCACATGTATAGATGTGCTCAAGTATACATACGTATATTTGAAGCTGAAATACGAGTACGAGGTTCGTTCGAATTCTATTCTTCCAGTTTCGTAGCTACTTTCGCCTTTTGCTTTCGTGTATATACGTGTGCTGTGGCGCACATATAAAACACGATACTGTGTCGTAAATATCGTACACATAAACGTGGCCAAGGCACAGCGCATTCATAAGCTGCTTAAAGACTTAACAAACTCGATAAAAATTTCACATCAATGGCACTGCTTTTGTTTGATTCTTAGTTTTATTATTTATTTATATAATCGTGACTCCACCATCAGATCAATTGTAAACAATTAGTTTCTTTTTCATTTTATCCTTCAGTTAAGAACGTAATTATGTTGCATTGATTTGAAACCAATCTTCCTTTGTTCCACGTTATGACATTGTATATTTTAGCTAAGTAAAACCAAGCGTATTAATCTTAACCGTTTAACTGACTCAAATATGTACCTGTACATATAATATAGATCGGAAAAAAGTAAAAGAGATCCTGAATTTGCAGCGGAGTTATAATATTCGATTGAACTACATAAAAAACTATCTATAAGATAAGAGTTTTTTCGCTTTTAATTTTGAACTTGCAAAGCTCTTTTGATTCATACAAATAGTTCTATTGATGAAATACGCTTGAATATTTACATTTTTACCTAATTTGGTTGCAAAACGTTTCCACATTTCCGACTAGTCTCACGTATAAGCGCACACGCGCATACGCTTTGATTTCCATGTGAAAATGATATTTTCAGGTACTGCACATCACTTTGCAGAGGCGCATGTTCGAATTTGCATATTTACAAGTATATAGGCACGAGTACGTGGATAAACATGTGCGTATGAATCACGTCCGTCATCGTCCAACGATACTGCGATGAACATGCCCCGAGTAATAAAAGCAAAAGGAGTTCGCCGGCGAAACATCGTCACCATACAAAGGAAAGAGAAAGAGAAAAAGAAAATGAATACGACTTTGTGTGAATGCGGCAGTTATGTCGCATGATGCGACGAGCGCCGCTATGCACACACTCGCATGACTAGGCGCGACCAACGAAATCAAGAATCAGGGATGCGTAATCGCTCAAGCACGTAGACAGATAATGGCGAGATCGCATAATGCAATACCAGCGATATTCATGCACACTCGCGTACCTGTATTCATGCGCTAGAGTAATAGTATAAACACGTATCAACATGTCGAATGCTCAATGGTATGACAGAGTTTTCTAGCGATTTCTGCATACCAGAAATCCATAAATAAACCCAGAATTCGCATATTTTTCGCTCATTTTTTCGAGACTTTGACATCGACAATCATGGCAGATGCAAAATATTTTGCATATAAGTGATGCGTCATCCATAGTAGTTGCTGGAGTTCTACGGTAATATGGTCTGAACTCTTACTGCTACGTGAATTCCTTTTTCAATATATGATATTATCTTCTGCGGCATGACTCAATTGGTATAAATTTGTTAATGAACCTTTCAGGTAGATATTAAACGATGATGATGGACGAAATATATGTGTAGAACTCCGATGTACAACAGTGAATTGATGGAATAGTTATCGCATGCTTGTATTGACAAAGCGGTACAGTTTAAATAATAGACATCATAATTAAGACACTCGTAACTCGCATTACAATGTTTTATAAACTGAGTAAAGAAAGTCTGTTTTTAATTATGTCATTCTTGAAATAAAATATAGAAAAATATATAAAAATATCAACAAATGAGTGAAAATTATACTATTGATTATTTTTAAGTAAAGACTTTATTTAAATAAAATATCATTGTGAAAAATTGTAAACATAATTTAAATATAAGTAATAATAATTTATCGATATTAAAAACTACTATATTAATGTCCATTCAAAAATTTGTCTTCAACTGATAATTATGAGAAACATACATAAAACGATTTCACCTTCATTGTATTTATATATTTTTGTAAACTCGTCGTATAAATATTTGAAGCTAATTTCATGCTTAAGAAGCTCAGAAATATCGACATTTATAATTTAATTAAAAAAATTTTTACAATAATTCTGATGAGCATACGATGTTAAAATAATTTTCAGTTATTAAAACTTATTAAAGTATGCACGGTCTTATTTAGTTGAATAAAATCAATTCGATTATACTGAAAGTAACTGGAACATATATTTCATTCTTAAAACATACGAAAAATATTCTAAAAACTATAATTGTGGAATTCATTATAAATTCATCCTGTACTAAATAAAATTTTATTGAATCTTCATATTTAACCCTTTTTATTCAATCTTTTATTAAACCATAATGTCATCTCGTGAAAAAAAGTTTGAAATAAGAGGAACGTTGAAAATCACGCAATACAGATCTATTTGAAACTATGCGTGTATTTGACAATTTTTATTTCCTACCTGCAGTTGATCTCCACAATACTGAAATGCAAATGCCATTTTAAAAAGTATTCTATTAAAAAGAAATTTTTGTTATTCAAATGTGTATCTATCAGTCAAGATATTAACTAAATTTATATTATAACTAAACAACTAACTCTAAAATTGTTATTCTTAAATTTTTCTCTTCACTATTCTTAATGCGAGGAAAATTTTCTGATGTTAAGAATGAGAATAAATAGTTACATAGTATTAGAATACATTTTCATAGATTAAAAACTATGTAACTCGTATTTTTTCCGTCTATAGAAAAACGATATAAGAGAGTACAATTACTTTTCAAACATACTTGTACCAAATGCTAGTGACATGGTTTTATGTATAAAATAAATCTCTTTTATAATCAGGTGAAAACATTTCCTGAAATTAAAATATAAAAAGCACGGTTTACGAATTTTAAAAAGTAACTTATAAGAGTAAAATACCTTCAAATATAATTAAATTATCGAAGTAATGCAAAATCTAGTACGAAAAGTTTGGAAAAAGTTTGCATACGATAATAAAATTAAATAAACGTATTCTAATTTTTTAATTATAAATTATAAATATTAAACTTTCATATTTAATTATGTATATATATATACATATGATTTATGAGAAATATTTCACCGTTTACTTTGACCTCAGTATTTAAAATTTTAAACGTGCGCATGTAATAAATAAATATAATATATAAATAATAATAAATATAATATTTACCTTTTGATAGACGTATGAATTTGATACACTGCACTTCCTGAGAGCGATGCAAACAACGTCAATTTTAAATCTATAAATTCAGTTTAAATTTTAAAGTTCTAAATTTCCAGCATTTAACTTTATAATATTTTAATATTATATATATTGTTATATATAAAACCACATATAATAGATGTTTGATATTTTCTTATTTTGAAAATTATTTTACCATCTTGAATTATTTATATTCAGAGAGAAAAATACGCGTCACCCAGTTTTCATTCTATTACAACGTTTTCTAAAATAAATCAAATGGACGACAGACATCTGAGATACAGCTTTTGTGAGTATAAATTTTTTATTCAAATAAATACTAGCATATCCACAACCAAGGATCATTATTCGAAAAAACATTTATATATATAAGGCGTATTGTAGTGAAAATCTAACGATTTTTCAAACAGTTATTATTCTCTTTATTTATAATAACTTTCAAATTAAATAATTATTTCTAAAGTTTATGTACTTTTTCAAACATATATATCTCTTAATTACATATCTTTAAATTATGTATCTTTAAATGTATGAAATTTTATCTTTAGTAGTGCAGTTTAAAATGCGCGTAATTATATATAATTGTTCATATAACTTAACAATTATAATTTTCAGATCTTTATTTGTAAATTTTCTTTTTGGAAAACACGATTAAAAGAATGTTGTAGATGATATGTAAAAGAATATATGATGTTTAAGCATTTGCGTTGTCTGTATTTATTAAAAATTTATTTATTATTTATTTAAAATGATAAAATTAAATTGGACTTCCTAATTGAGAAATAGTACAATAGCAACTAATTGTATTAGAAAAAAGTTTAATTAGGTACAGTGAAATTTTAACAGAGGAAATAAAATATATATTCGTAATATAAATTAATTACATTTAAACTGGTATATTTAGTAGTTGACTTACTAGAATAAAACTTAAGCGTTTTCTTAACTGTACATTTAGCAGATTTAATTAACCACAACATATATTTTATTTATATATTTTTACATTAAAATTATAATTATTATATTTCAAGGCTCAAAGTACGAAAATTAATTGGAATTAGTATAAAAATATTTTCGAAAATATTCAATTCGAAACACAGTAAGTTTGTAACGGTATTAACAATGTTGTAACAATATTGTAAATATGATACATTTTCACAAAATAATTTAATACATGGTATTATCAAATAAGACTTATAATATTAAAATATTATAAAATTAAATGCAGGAAATTTAGAAATTTAAAATTTAAACTGAATTTATAGATTTAAAGTTGACGTTGTTTGCATTGCTCTCAGGAAGTGCAGTGTATCAAATTCATACGTCTATCGAAAGGTAAATATTATATTTATTATTATTTATATATTATATTTATTTATTATATGTGCACGTTTAAAAATATAAATACTGAGGTCAAAATAAACGAGGAAATATTTCTCATAAATCATATGTCAAAAATATGCAATACATTACGAAAACGCTTTTCATTTTGACAAAAAATAAATTATATTTGAAATATTTTAATGCAGAAAAAGAATAATGATATTATATGCTCATGCAGAATTTTTATACTCCCATTCAAATTACTTTAAGTTACTTAAAGTTACTTAAAATGATAGACTTTGAACGTGTAATCCTACTATTTCAAAAATAATATTATATAAAACAGAAATTTCAACCAAAATTTTATTTAAAGCTGATACAATATTCATGAATATTTATTTGTTATGTTATATGGAATTAATATTACTTGAAGTATTTATAATTATATTCATTTTTATAACTAATCTTATCCCTTTTATTTTTTATCGATTTCGTTTCATTAATTTTGCCACTTTATCAATATATTTTATTTTCGCTTTATATTATATATAATTAATTTTTTAATTGAAATAATCTCAGAATGGTATTTATTTATAACTTACTATTTTGCTTATTATTTTATAGAAATGCCACTTAAATATTTTACGTATAAAAAACTGATATTACACGATCAATCTGGAGAAAATATAGCAGCTTTGTTATGAAATTACAGTGACTTATACTTTTAAGTGGTCGGGCTGAATTATTTAAATTATTAAATTTATTTAAATTATGATATTAAAGAAAATATACTCTAAAATACATTTTCGTTTTTATTTTTTTAGATTCTATTTTAAAACTATTATTCATGATGATCATGAATAATAGTTATTCGTGTGTATAGCACATGAATAATAAGAAAAAAAATTAGCAAAAAATACTCATATTTATAGCATATTAAGTTTCAATTAATATTATAATATGATAGTATTACATTTTACGAATAGATTTAAAAAAATTAAAATCAATTAAATTTCCCTTCATATCCTAAAACTCTATTTTCACGTAAAATTCACCTGGTTTAACAAATTTTAATGAAAATCCATAAAGCACGCTTATATTTACGTTTTGGAAATTATTGAAGCACGCCAGTATGAACACTACCAACGCCATCGAAAAGTTATGACGCCTAATGATAAGCCGATAATGATCCAAAATTGGCTCACGTTGACTTTCAGGTACTCCTCGCGTAACGTAGAAATTGACGTAAACTTTCTTGCGCTTAGCAGATACAAATACATCAATCTTTTGAATTCATATAATTCTATAATGATTGGAAACCTAAATCATTGATAATTAATTATTAATATAATTAATAATGTTGTAAGATAATTATCAAGATAATTATTAAAAAAATTAACCCTAAATCACTGATAATTAATAATCAATTATTAGTAATTTATATATATAATTACATCTTGAGCTGACAGAACTTTCTAACCGCAAGAATGATTATTTTGTCAATTTAGTAAGAAGGGGCTGAATTGAAAAAATTCTGCGATTGCTACATGAAATGTAACAAAAAGAGTAAAGGGAGTAAAATGAAATGGCTTTATAAAATACATTATTTGAAAAAAGCAGAAAAACTTTGGAAACAACGTTCGGACGCCTGAAGTCAGAAAAGCAGCTTAAATCTTGCATCCTGCGTATATACTCATGCATATTAAACTTTTTATTTCATTAAACTACAACATAGAAACAATAACATAATGAAAAAACCAAACTCAATACGGGTACAGACTTTATGAAATAGAGTTTACTGAAAAGGACAATAGCAGGTAAAAAGCGTATAATCTCTGATTCATAGTAGATTTAATAAAAATATAATATAATAATTATAAAAAGATGCATGTTTTAAAATTACAATACGAATGATTCCGAATATTAATATTATACTGATATTACGTTGATATAATAATTTAAGATAAATACAAAATTTGAGCAACAAATTTTCTTAATTTTATTAATTCATTTCATAACAAATTTGCTGATTTTTGTAAGAATTCTAAATTATTGCCCTAATTGGGAGGGTGAGAGAGAAGAAGGAAGGAGTATTTATCCTATAATATTGTAACAATCTAGCGATGTCTTATGCTATATTATCTATTTTTTATGTACGATTCAAAAGATATAATCTGATTATTAGCTTCTGTTATCGAGCGTCAATTTAGCGACTTTTTGTATATTTACGTGCACATATCCTATTACTTTTAATTATATTTATTTCTTGAAATAAACATAAATTACATGTTTTCCATATAAAACATCATTACCAATTACATAATTTAAATCCACAAATAATATTTTATATTATTTTCAGAATGAAAATTCGAGTTGAAATCAATGCAGTCATCAATGGTCAAAGACACCTTTGACCTTTCCAATCATAAAAATTTACTTTTCAGTGATATACAAAACTCTACAATCAATTGATTTATTCATAATACAAGACTTTATATACTGCTACTTAAAAAAGATGAAGGTAAATTAATTATTTATAAACTGAATACGATTAATTTTTCATAATACACAAATACACTTAATAACAAATTTGTATTCCTAAACAATAAGTCTTGGATAATTCTATAAAAGGATACTATTCCTTTTATACTACATAATCAAAAAATAATATTTGATTCAAATATACTACCTTCTTAACTTCGTGATCATATTCTGTTAATAGAAGGTTCAATATTCTGTTAAAAAAATCTTATTTCATTAAAATATTCTCTGTTAAAATACTTTGAAGTTAAATTTTTTTTATTGAAAAGTACGATTTAAAAATGTCTATTTGAAAATGTATATTCATTGTGATTTGGCAGTTTGTTATTAAATATTGTTTCTAGTGAAATTTTAAACAATTCTTACTAATTCAAAAATTGCGAAATATCCTTGAAAATTAATGACATAGAGAAACTAATAATGAAAACCATTTGACTCTGAGAAATCTTTCTGTAACGTTAATAATCTAATTATAAGTTGTATTTTAAAAAACCGATATTTTCGATTTTTGCACGATTACTTTAATTCAAATTGTTAACACTGAGTTTTTTTCATAACTTCTTTTATATTGCTTTTATACTTAATTTTTCAATTTCATTCTTTTGTGTTACAACTATTAGCGTTAGTATTAATAAATTACATGCTTTAATAATTTAAAAATCATTTTTATAACTAACCAGATAGAATACAATTTGTTTTTATTTTTAATCGAATCAGTTACATCCGTGCAATAAGTATTGACAAATTTTGATAATACAACTTAAATATACATTACTATTTTCAACAATATATTGGCTTAATTTGGTGACTTTGAATATATCATGCTAAATATTAATGTATGTCAATTCCAATGAATTAATTACTGTACATTGTTCTACGCCTCGGCCAAATAATCTACCATCATATTATGTTGGGCCAAATTAGCACATTAAAGTCGAACAATGTGTGCCCAAACTATTTTTTTATATTAATTCGACAATGACTTGTCGAATGCTATTCCATTGGAATATGCTCTCTCAACACATTCACGTGTGCAATCATGACACCCACACACGTATATTTACACACATATCTACACATATTTACTTGTACACGCAGGCGCGTACTGTTCTATGCATTTATGTATGCGGGTGCGTGCATACGCATTTTCTCTTTATTTCTGGCTCAATAGCGCTATTCGTCATTTCTGTGTTGTTTTTGAGCTTATACCTATTTACAACAATACCGTCAATACCATGATGCGAATATTATTAACGTTTATTATAATAATATTATTAATAAAAGATATGCAGCTGAAAAGAGTTTTGTTGGGTAGTTAATTCGTTATTTTGCACATTTTTCAGAAAATAAAAAACTCCTTTTCAGAATTACTATTGCATACGTGCTTGAAAACATTTTTTGAGTTCTGGAAAGAGACAGTATTTTACTACAGAATAAGTATAGAATATTTTCCGCAATTTGAGTATAGCTTATATATATTCTAATATAAAACTTTTGATACATCGGAAAAAGTAAATATATAACTTTACAATAGAAAAGATTTAATTATAGTATCTTTTGATACAATTGATACAATTTTCTTTCGATAATTTTGAAATACATATTCTTTATATAAAATAAATTATCCGCTTACCTAGTCAGTTTTTAACAGATATATTTAACAGACACTTATAAGATATAATAATGTTAAAAACCTTACATATACATATGATGCTCTAAGACCTTTCAAAGTTACAAATAACTGTTATACTTTTACCGAATATAATTTGAACCATTTACATTATCTTAATTGGAAATATTTGCAAAATGGATCAGTAATAAATAAAATTTTCGATTTTACAACTAGAAATTTTATTCGTGGATAATCCTTTCATCGTGTAATTTTTTCTTCATAGATAATTTTAACAAAATTATTTTTTAATGAATCATATTTTAAATTCTAAAATTACGTAAATAATTGTTTCTACTTTTAAAGAAGGTTTTTTAAGAAAAGACACCTTTCGTATTCAGACATAAAACATTTATCTTCTGCCCATAACAGTATCTACAAATAAATATTGACGCATATAAAGTTAGAGGACAGAAGAGGTCCAACGTATACGTGTATACATGAGTATGAATGGAATTATCTTGACGGGTTGCGAAGCTCACCAAGGGAAAAGCCATCCATCCGATATCCTGCAATACAGTAGCGATTTCGTTGCTTAGTACGTATATGTATGCATACGCCGCGGTGAGCCTCGAAATTAACGGGCAATGAGCGTAATTATTTCAATGGTTGTGGTAACGCTTCGTTTCACCGAACGACCTACATTTCACCCTGGCGCCTCTACTACTCTCTCCATATACCCTAATATTATTACATAAGCTCTCCATCTCTTCTTCCTTTATTACTTTAGCATTAAATTTTTCTTTTTCTCCCACACATTCTCTCTCTCTCTCTCTCTCTCTCTCTCTCTCTCTTTCTCTCTTTCTTTTTATTTCTCCCTATTTCTCTTGTATAACTAAAAACACTGACACAGATAACTAATGAACTACAAGACTATTTCTATACATTTAAAAAACAATTTTAACTTTTTTTAAACGTAAACGGATTAATATTTATTTTAAAATTATCAAAATTTTTACAGAAAAAAATATTTGGATTCTCGTGTTATGAATGCGGAATTTTTAATAAACTTATAAGTGTTAGTTAAACATTTAAGTAGAAATATAAAAACAGTTCTTTTTCTAAATAGTTCTATACGAATAGAAATATTTAAAAAAACATTCTATTAAGCGAAATAAATACAATTTATTGTACTACTGAAGTATATTAATAATAATCATAAAATTTCAATATCTATAAATATATACTAGATAATAAATCAATCATGCAATATGTAAATTTATTCATGTTTAGTAATATATTTTAATGCATTTCTCGGTAAAAAAAATATTTAAGCAATTTTTGAAATTGAAGGATTGCTGACATATAAAATAATATCTATTATTAAAAAGTTAAGTGTAACTTACTTAAGTATTAAATTAAAGTCCATTTGATAAATTTCTTCTTTTTTACTTATTTTAACGCGAGATTTAATATAAATCAAATTTATTTAGTAACAACATTGCACTATACCTCGAATATCTATATTATGTATAATAAATATACAAAAGTTAGGTGAGTTGATGAAAATGCCTTCTCACACAGGATGTAACTACTCATTTCAATGGCTATAGAATTGGCGGCTAATGTCAACAGCGCTGATTATCTTGCATGTGGATTAGTCTTTTAATTGAATTGTTGAAAGTACACTTTTAATATGGCTAATCTTGTTCAGGATGGTGCCTGTACTATAAAATGATTATAAATTTTCTTGCTAATGTGTCATTATAGCCTATAAAATATTCAGTAAAATATGAAAAAAATTTATGTCAAATTAAAAATTTTCTTCCTGTCAATATTTTTCTATTTACCGAAAAATAAGTCTTTCTCTTTCGTTTCCGTTTGACGTTGAATCATTGTTAAACATCAGTAATAATGTACTATATATAGTGAAATTGTAGTTCCAGATATATTGCTAGTTATTTTAACGAATTGGAAATAACATTTTTCTCGATTTAAGTTTCAGGGCAATGAGTGAAACACTACTATATGAAACTAAATATGTTCTAGTGTAAATAAAATTATAAGTTTGCTGTTATTGAAAAAGAATATTTTATGTTCAATTTTATATATTATTTTCATTCAATTTTAATTACACTTAAAATAAAATCCATTTAAACTATGGTAAAATTATGAAAGAATGAAAATATGAATAGACGTACGAATATTTTACATTTATATCCAAATTTTTAAATCTCCATATCTCTTCTTTAATTAAATTAAAATAAAGCCTATAAACTTTTTTTTATTTACCTAGTTAGATTCTATATTCTAAGGCTTCTACAATTTTTGTCAACTAATGAATCAACCATTATTGTCCTAAATAGTATATTCAAAATTACGATTTTCTATAAATTTGTATTGTAATTGAAAATGTCTATAAAAATATCTATAAAAATATGTATAATTATTTATTTTAATATACGTTCGGATCAAAATATTATATATAAACTAATTATATTAGCTTGTGTAATGAAAGTTGTCCTATTGTATACTTTTATTAAAATAAATAAATTAAAAGTCAATTTCCGAATTTGCAATATATTGGTTGAAAAACAATTAAAAAACATTCTCGATAATAAAATCCAATTTCTAAAATTGCAAAGTATTTTCTCTAATAAATACGTTTCCATTAATTTACTTACGTCATATAATACGAAGACCAAAATATTAACAGAATTTTTTTATATACCTGTATTTATATAAATCAAATATTTTCAATTCTCTTAACTTTTGTCATCAAAGAATAATATGTAGCTAATAATGCCTTATGTATTGCACATATATATTACTGAATGCGATTCCACGATTTAGATTTCAAGTTACTTTTTCTTTATAATAATTTTAAATTTTACCGAAGACAATTTTTTTCATATCATCATAATACTTGACTTATTTATTTACTTCTTGAATTTTGGTATTTCTAAGATGCTTAAATTACACTATTTTTATTTCATGTACACAATTAAGAATAGTTTTTGTCAGAATCATCAACAAGCTACAAAATTATGTTACTCCTCCCGTCATTTTTATTCCCGTTTATTTATTTATAAAAATAATTATACGTTCAAGTATACACGTAGTAATGTTGGTGTTTCTATTATCAATTTTGAGCTCGTACGTATACGAGATCACTAACAGGCAGCAAAAATGTACTTATATTTAATATGCACGCATTTACTCAATATTATATATGTAGAGATATAAAAATATACATTAACTCATAAACATGTATGTATAAACTTACACTTATTAAAAGAAGTTTTGTTCATATAGTTTTGTTCATTGTATATACGTATTCAATAGTATAAATGTACGTATTAATTATCTTACGATACAGGTTCATAGGTAATTCGCAATCACATAAAGACTCGAATAATGACTCGCATACTAGAAACGTGCACTTTCGCATGGTAGCACGAGAAAAGTTCGAATCATAGGTCAAATCGTTTTCATTTCGCTTAAGTTGCACTATTCATATATACACTTATGAGGTTACGTGGGATTTTTTTATTAGAAGGAGCTGCGGTTTGATATGCGACGGTGTGCAATGTAACATACACTCAAATTAATGGGCAAACACCAACGAGATAAACACCACAACTTTTTTAATAATAATCCAAGGTTTACTGTATAAGCTTATCCCATCTCTTCACCACCTCTCGCTTATTCTTCATCTTTTTCATATTCTCTTATACTTTCTGCCATTTTCATAGTACCGCCTAGAAAGTATTATTCACCACGTCCTCGCCCTACGATCGAAATCCAAATCTCGTTTCTTTCTTATTATTTTTTTAAGTTACTGTCTACACGTGTGTGCGTGTACTTCTTTTCTTTTTGGAAATATCCTAACGTGAACTTATGTAATTTATTCAATTCGTTTTTTTTATTTCATTATTATTAATTCGAGTAATTTGAATAGAATTTCCGGTGAATCATTGTTACAACATTTACTCATACTTGGATTTATTTTTCAATCGCCAATAAAAATATACGAACTATTAAAAAAAAATTTTAATATTTGTGCTGGACTATTGCAATCATGAAATTTAACTGTTTGAAAGACGAATTTGAAAGTACAATTTTCGACAATGGATAAATATAATCAACCTTAAGACATCACACTAGAGATATTAACACAAATATTTACTATAAAACTATGTAATTTCAATCAAGTATAAATATGCATATTAAAAAAAGTTCAAAATGAAGAATGACTACCTGATATATTATTTGTTAAAATGAGTAAATAAAACGAAAAATCGAATTTGTGATAAAAGTGAATCTTTTGTATACAGTATTGAAATAACATAAAATAAAAATGATTCATTTAATAATACTCGTAAAGTATTATTTAATATTCTTTAATGTCGTATTAATTAAAAATTAAAAATTAGATCAAATTGTAGTAACTATTAATTTATATTTGAAGTAAATATCATCATGAAACATGGAATTCGTACATCTGCTATATATATATATATATATTTACTATTGAAGTAAGAAATGATATATTTTTCAATAAACATTGAATATTTAATAAGATTTGAAAGATTTCTTGCTAATCCAACATACTATCATAGTAAGTACAATGTTCTTGTTTAAGCAATAAACAGATACCTTGTTGTATATTGAAAATAAAACATATAGATTGCAATAATAATTCTAATAAATTTTGTTGATTTAAATCGGTAGACTATAGTAATTTTTACAATATTTATTTACCCGAACATATAAGCTATTTATCTTCTTGTTGATGTTTCAAAAAATCAACATTAAACTCTTCACGAAGTCTCGTTTGGAACAAAATACAAATACATGTTGTGTCACACAAGTAAAATTATTGATATCTTTTCTGCACTTTTAACTGACTTATCTTTCGTGAGCAGTTTCATCTATGTTTACAATTAAACGCCATTCTTCGAGCACGAGTAAAAAGGAGAAAGAAAATATCTAACAGATGAAAGGATCCTCCGAACTCGCAATCCAAAGACTATATGATCGCGAGGTGAAGGAGAAGAGAAGACTCGAGCTACTGCTCTGCAACTAAGAGAGATACATTAAATTGCAAAATAGTTTCGTGGTAAATAACGAGGGAAAAGTTTTCCACGAAAGGGAGAAAAGAGGAGTCGTCGTTAAACCTTATCTCTATATTTAAATTCGAATAAGAATATAAGAGAGGTGAAAAGTAATATATATATATATATATATATATATATATATATATATATATATAAAGAGAGAAGGAGAGAGAGAAGGAAAGAGTAAAAGAAAGAGAGAGTGCATGTAGATAGATTGCGGAAGATAAAAGTAAAAAATACGTAATAGTAGCGACTGGACGAGGAAAGTCGTCATGCCTGAGAGGAAGAGAGGGAATCGAATCTAATTACCGATGCGCAGATATTTACTCAACACACCTTCTCCTTCTCTCCCTCTCTCTCTCTCTCTCTCTCTCTCCCTCTTCCTTTTTCCCGTAAAAGATTTTTCCTGAGGCAAACGTTTCACTCTTTTCCCTCCTTCGCTCCTTCTGCTTCGTTTCCTCTCATTTTCTAACCTGAGACCGCGTGTACTCGTTAAAAATTCTCATTCCTTTCAAGCCGCACGCGCTCGAAAAAAGAAAAAGAAATGCAGTAAAGAGACCAGACTCCTCACTTCCGTTTTGAGCCTGAAAATCAACATTCATTACAGAATGTACCTGAAGAAATATCCCAGTTGGTGCGGTGACATAAATTTCTTCTCCTATAAAAATTTGCAGTCTTTGGATAAATTACCCACACCGCTCTTTAAGGACAATCTAATTTTTAAATGGAAATAGCAAGATTAGTAGATTGGTTCTATCAACTTAAACAACTGAAAAAATACCAAATTCATGATATAATAATATATTCTAAGAAGAGTAACCATAATCATAAATAGTTGAAACTAATTCTTAGACACTTAAACACATTACATGGTGAAATTTAAACAGAGTTCCAAATAACATTATTAAATAAAAAATTTGCCTTATCAAGCTTAATAATGCGTTTTATATAATTTATTTAAGTTTAACAATTATTATTAATTGTGAAACTCAGAATTAATAATAATTCTTTAATAAAAACTTAATAATAATTCTTACAGTCGCAATATTTACTAATTTTTTAAAATAATTATTAGTATTAATAATGTAAATAAAACATAATTAATAGTAATTACAAAGAGACTATTTATACAAATATTCATATATAATTGTATATATAATTGCTTGTATACAAATTTTTAATAGTTTAAATTTTCAAGATATTATTAATATATTATTAGTAAAAATATTAGTATCAGTTTCTGTCTAAAATATGAAACTGTTTAATTAAACGTAAAAATATTTTAATTAATAATTATATATGTTTATATTTACACTATTATATATAACGAATATATATGAATTATATGTGAATATACTAACCTATGTTATATCCTTTATCTACTATTTTTCTAAATCCTACTATTAGCTAAATCCATAAATGACATATAACTAAAATTCAATATTTAGACATTATATACATGTATTATAATGCTTTCAATTTTAATTACTATCCAATTAAATTCTAATTAAAATCTTAATATTTTTAAATTACTATTAGATTTTATATACTTTTATCTGTAATTCATTATATTAGGCTAACTCAATATTCAAAGAGTTATGACTGAAATAAGAAAGAGTTTCTTAATACCTTACTGACATAAATAAAGGAAATCTTATAAGTGTGAACTAAACTACTCCATTTTACTTAAGAACGAACAATTGGCAATTTTAGCTGATACCACGTGAGTAATAGCGTTAAAATTACCTCTTCCGCACTCCTACGCGTAACCGAAGTCGATATTGAAACTTCTTTTCGAGATAAAGTCTTAATGACATAAAACGAGGAATAGACGAAAACTTTAACTGTAGAATAGAAGCTTTTATCTGTCCGTTCTCACATCTATACACATAAATCCAAGCATTTTACCACTTACTTGGTTACATTTGTCAAAAAAATAAATCAGACAAATATACTGAAGAGATAAAATTAAAACAATAATTTTTGAAGCTTATACAATATTAACAGTATATGAGCCTAACATTCAAAAAGGAGAAATTAGCATCGTGTTGGTTATATTTGTGTATTAACTTCAATTTATCCAAAGAATAAATTATAAAAAATTAATTTGTTTTTAATTTACTTCCTTCATTTTTTTGTAAGTTATTTTGACTTAATTTATGTTCAGTAAGTTTATATAAAAAGTTTAGTATATATTTATAAAATTATGTTTGTATAAGAAATCTTTCAAGGAGTTATTGTGACATTAGTTATATGTATGCATTGTCTACTTCTATATTCGTAATAAAAAATATAAAAGAACCTTTTTGCAATTGGAAAAATTTTATGTTTTGAAGCAGCATTTATAAACGGTAAAACAATCTTTAGTTAGTAGTAAATTAAATAAATTTTATTTAAAATAAAAATTTTAAATATTATTAAGGTTAATATATTTTTTAACGTCATACTTTCAGAATTTTATTATATTCTAATGAGAAGCAAGTTAATTATATTGGTATACAAGTTAAGTTGTGATCTTCAATTACGTGAAGTAAAGAGATTTGAATGTTCAGTTTTATAAAACTAATAATCATGACAAACACTAACGATAAGTTGCTACTTGTTTTTACATTTTACTTTGATAAATTTTCAATTACTTTTTATTTATCTATAATTACAATTGATTTCGTTTTTGAAGTATACATATAATAAGCTTATTTCACAAAAAGAGAAGGGATATTAAGCAATTATTAATTAAATCAAATGTTACTAATTCTTCTTCATTATGTTTTCACCTACCGAATAAAAAAAGACATCAAATATTTCATCTTGTATTAAAAGAGGCATCTTGTCATTTAGTTCAAATTACGGAACATCTTAGCTCTTCCTACATACAGATATAATATATCCTCTGTCTTTTATATGCGTACTAATTTTGTTAGATATAATTTATTTTTAAAAGCAATTACTCAGTCACATCCAAGTTTTTTTTCTCTTTTTGGATAATTTCACCGTATTGCATAAAGTATTTATATTGTATATATTGTATTGTATAACATTGTATATACAATATATATATATATATATATATATATATATATATACACAATATTGTATATATTGTATATATAGTATATATTGTATTCCCATGAACAAGTCTTCAATTTTCAATTCTTCAACCGTTAGTTGTTTTTTATTACAGAGATAAAATAATGCCTACATTCATATCTATTTTGCGATATTAAAAATTCAAGTTTAAAAGTATCTTGCAAATTACTGAAACAGTTATTGAGAAATAATCAAATAATACAATTTAATTATTGAGTATAGAAAATAAAATAGCATATAAAATTTAATTATTTAATATACAATTACTTTTTTAATGTAATATTATTATTGTATATAGACTGCTTATTTCTTCATAATGATTTAAGAATTGTTCAAGAAATTTCGTTATTATTTTTATATTAAAATCGAAAATTTTTTAATTAACTTTTACGCTAAAATTGTTAGTAATTTATTTTAAAGTTATACACTAGTTTAATGAAAAGATCGTTTGCTCGTAAATTTTAGGAGAATGTATACGCCACTAAAGGAATAATAATAACTTTATAATGGAGTATATATTCGATAATATTAATAATGTAAACTTTAAAATTCATTATATTTGTCCTTTTCCTCCTTCAAAGTATTAATATATTTTAAACTATTTCGATCTAACTAAATTTTAACTAAATACATAATTACTGCGCCAAGAAGAAGTTTATTTAAGAAACCTATACACTAACTTATGTGAATAAATGCAAGAGTCTATAGTTAGGTAAGATATTTTATTTAAGAAATAAATCATGTATATATTAGAAGTCAAATCAACAAATATCTTATGTCATTGGTCTGGTAGCAAAATTATTTCGGCCAAATTATTAATATTAATCAATTATATTATTTTAAGTAAATTTTTATTATATGAAAATATCGATGACATAAATATATATGTCATTTTTATAACCAAAAGGAATAGCAACGAGTATAAAAACATAGAAGAAAAACAAGATAGGGTGAGGGAGGGAGAGAGAGAAAGAGAGAGATAGAGAGAGATTGAGAGCGAGAGACAGGTGAGGGACGAAAGTTTATAAAAACGTCATTGACCATTAATTTGAAAAACATTTTTTCTTTTTTCTAATGCATAAAGTAATTAACAAATATAATGGCCAATTTTCAAGTAGTAATTCTGCCAATACTTAACAGATGGAGATGTGTTACTTCTGCAATTTATTTACATAAGGAATAGAAGTGACACTGTGACAGTTGTGGTTGAATATTCAAACTAGAATTAACAAGTTTGACATTATATGATGATCGAAAAATAAAAGATGGATCGAATAAACTTAGCGTGGGACAACGGTATAAGATGGTAACTCTTTCTCGTCGATGACCAAAGTCGTTTCAATCCAATTAAGGGAAGCCTCAAGGCGTGGAGTCCTTCTTCCTTGTTACGCTACCTTTAACTCTTTTTTTCTTCTGGTGCTCTTTTTACTGCTTATTTCTTTTTCATTTGTTTAAGGAAAGAACAAAGTAATACTAATAAATAACAAATTTACCAACAGTGCTTTTATTTTTATGTACTTTTGCAGATAAAGGTTTTCAATTTAAATTGTTACATACTGTAATTATAGATACGAAAAATTTTAAGGAATACGAGTGCTCTTTTACTATTTACTATTTTATGGATAATCTTACAGAATATAATACATTAAATAACATGATAACTCCAAGTCATGAACTAAAAAGAATTCAACATGAACTTGTAATTGTTTTCATTTCACAATCGTTATTAACTAACTGAATTTAATTTACTATAATGAGTACTAAAGTTTTGGAAGATATAATTTTATAAACTTTATTATATATATATATATATATATAAATTCAGTATTACAATACTTTCTGAATGAATTCAATACGTTTACCCGATACAAGTAATCTCATACAAACTTCTTTTCGTGCTTTCCTTGTGCTTAAATTATGTAGTTGTTTAAATATTGCATCTGTGTGTTTGTGTGTTTGTGTGTGTGCGTGCGCGCGCGCGTACATCACGAGTAAATATATATATATATATATAAATATAAAATTATTATATATTATATATATATATATATATTTGAACACTATTAAAAATATACAAATTCCGTAATGTAGTAAAAATAAAAATAAAATTAATTAGTAATATTATGTAGCATAATAATAGCATAATAATATCAATACTATGCACAAGAAAAGAAAGAACATTTAGTATTTCTTATTTCATTAATTAAACTGTCATATAATTAAATGCTATTTAATGATTATGAGTGAAATTATATATTTCACTTTTTTGTCAATTAAATATTTGAATAAACATGCGTATAATATATATTATGTGTTTTATTTTTATTTAAATTTAATATTAATATTATTTTGAAAATTATATCGTCACTGTTATTTCAAAGAAATTTCCTTGAATATCATAAGAAAATACCTAAACAATATCAATAATTTTAATCGATCTTAAAGAACAAACTGAAGCTCAAAAAAGAAAACAACGTGGTGATATAGTTTCATTAAAAAATTAGATAGAAATTGTTATGAAACCAAAGGATAATTTTAAAATTCTAAAATTTGGAAGATTCAAGAAATAATATCGAATACGTAATTCAAAGGACTTTACAATAATTTGTTGATTCATCTCGGAATAATCGTCATATTAAGCAAGAGTATTGCAGAACGGGACGTCGGTTAACGTTTGGGAATGTAGAAAATTCAATTAGGTATCTAAATGTTAGAACATACAGACACTTGATGGAAGGAGAAACGGATAACTTCAAATTATCAGAAGGAACGAAGAACTAACAGAAAGTCTGTAGAACTAGAGAGAGAGAGAGAGAGAGAGAGAGAGAGAGAAGTAACGATGAAGAATCGAAAATGGTTGTTAGTTCCAGCAAGCGGATTAAATACAATTATCAACGACAACTGAAGTCGTATTATAATCCCAGCGTAATATCACTAATAATTGTGAAATTAACGAGAGCTGACTATCAAATTCTATTCTTATACATAATCTAAACTGAGATTAAATCGTTAAAGTGCACATTAAAGCGTTTAAGCCTGTCCATACATGTTCAAATGCAATATGGAATGAA
The DNA here is from genome assembly GCA_018907045.1 of Wiebesia pumilae. Classification (NCBI taxonomy): domain Eukaryota; kingdom Metazoa; phylum Arthropoda; class Insecta; order Hymenoptera; family Agaonidae; genus Wiebesia; species Wiebesia pumilae. Next base: position 6,671,410 of record JACCHZ010000192.1, read on the forward strand.
TACAAACCTTTATAGGGTATTTTGGGGTTAAAATAAATACACTTATCGTTGTTTACAATAAGAAAAACTTTATTAACTCTGCTTTCACAAACTCATTCAACAGTCATTCATTGCAGTCTTGCAACATCATTCCTTACATCACACGGTGATCTCGATTGTTTTCTCCTTTTCCTATTATAGTAGATTTTTCTAACTATCCGCATCGGTAAGGGTAAGCGTCGAAACGCCCCCGTATTCGGTTCTGTACAATAATAAGTTATAATATTGACTATAACTTAGTGGAGAACATTATTTATTCGTCAGTTTTTATTATATATTTGAGATGTAATGTATTTTTTCGATGAAAATAAAAGATTAAAAAAGAAATGACAAATGGTTTGTATTAAGGGTTCTCGTTTTCTAATAAATTCTTTTTATTTTATATACTGCGTAAATGTGCAAATATGTTCAAGCAACATGTAGAGAACATGCCAGGAGGTAGTAGAAATTACTTCTGAAGAGAATGTGCAGAAAATTGCACCCTTGTTTGCTTCACTGAAATCGTCCCTGAAATCGTCAAGGGATTCTTCCTTCATTTTATTACCCTCCGACTCCATAAAGCCTACTTAATAGTTTTTTGTTTTTTTTATTATCGTTAAATAAGCAGAAAAAATAACATGAAAGTACAGAGAAAAGTTGTAGAAAATTTTTTTCCTCGTATTAAGCCTATACATATGTATATATATATTTGTATATATATCTTTTTATAAATTATATGTAAACTTGAGTAGATACATACTTAAACTGAATTTTTAAGTAATATTTTTCAATATTCTTCACAATATATACTTTCATTTATAAAGTCTTGTAATTATTAATGTGTAATTATCAGTGTTTACTTATAACTAGAATTACATGCAAGAGTAAAAATTTATGAGGATAGCATATCCTGTATTTTTTAAGATGAATATAAATACATATAGAGATTGATACACTTCTATACTAATGTGTATATATGAATAAGAGCGAATAGGGGGGGGAGAATTGCATTTTTCTCTTTCTCGTTCCATTCGTCGCGAGGGCTGAGTGAACGCGAAATCGCCAAGTGTGTTTGAACAGACATGCGACACTTATGTTTGTTCTCTCCCCACTTTACCTTTCTCACTCCTAGTTTCTACTTGCGCTTTCTCTTTTACTCTCTCTCTCTCTCCCTCTCTCTCTCACTCTCTCTCCCTCTCTCCCTCTCTCTCTCTCTCTCTCTCACTCTCTCTGTATCTCCTCACTAGCTCGCTAGTACCGTGCAAACCCTTTTTCACTTTTGTGTATTTTTTACAATAGAAACGTGCGCACCAGCTACAAGAATAAAGAGAAAGAGAGAGAGAGAGAGAGAGAGAAATAAATCCAGAAAAAGAGTGCGTGTAAGCAAGAGACTTCTACCGTTTCACTTTACTTTGTTCCTTCTTTATCAACGTACGTCAAATGAAGTATCATTCATTTTCGAATTGCACGACATTTCAAGAGATGGGAAGTGAGTGAGTGAGTATATGCAGGATAAGACAGAAAGAATAAAGACAGGGAAATAACGTTGAGACGACACGCAGCATACTTAGTGTAATACGATGAAAAGAAAGAGTAGTAGAAAAGGCCTAGTTTTGTCATGAAAATAGATCTTTAATGTATTCTATAAATATGGTAGGTAAAACCATTTTTATTTCGATATTCTTCTACTTAATTCATTCATTTAATCAAAAGGATGTTTTAAATCACCAGCAGTGCTACATAGAATAGCGATGTATTTAAGAAAAGGAATAACAGCCTTTAATGATATCGGATTTACCATTAATAGATTTTTATACTTATACATATATATATATTTCTGTCTGTCTTTCGCTCGTTCTCTATTTCGAGTTTAACGACTTTAATTACGTACAAAAGACCTTCCATTTTTATCTTGTACTAATTGAAAACTTATAGTTTATATATATAAAGTATAATCACTCAAATGTAATAAATTTATGGGAAGTTAAGTAAAAGCGAAACGGGATGAACAGGAAATACAAGTAAGAGTATAATCAAAAGTTAATGAAACATAAAAGGAAAAGAAATGTATTGCCGGATGAAATCACGATTTGAAGGAAGATGCAGACACCGGCTTAACTTTTCTAATGTCTCTGTCCTCCTCTTTCTCAATACGTTGATATAGCTTGGTAGAGATAAACTCCTCCTTTCACGTGGAGAAACATTTTTAATGCACTATTCATCACTAAGACTATTTTTAATAGAAGCTTTTTGCGAGCTGATTCAAGGTGAGGTATCTTATTTTGTTTGTTTTACATCATAAAAATAAGTAGTATTTTACTATTTTACAGTACAGAAAAGGGAAAATTATTAATTTGCATCTTCTATTTAATTACAAATAACTAAAGAAAACTTTGTACTCTTAAATGTTCTGTATTGATTACCACACTTAAGAGCTAAAATATGGTCAAAAGAGCAGTATTTAACTTTATAATTACAAAATATTATTACTCTGACGTTCTTTTATGTAACCTATAGTAGCAATAAATATATTGCAATTTTAAGACTCAAGACTTATTTGAAATAGTAGCATATTTACTTAAAATAAACATTTACTTATTGCTGATTCCTAAATAATCTTCTACTTTTTATGATTTAGATAATAATATTGTAATCACAATTAGCACAACATTTCATGATTATGAAACTGTAGCACTAAATTATATGATAAAACTTGAAGATATAAGTATTCGTAATTATATTCATTCTTATAAATGAAAATATAATACTGAATAAGACAATTTAGTTTGCTTGGTATAGATCTTTTCATTAGTTTATTCATTATTGAAAAGAATTGATTAAAACTGGTAAATTTAATATATAATTATTTAATAAAGTTTCTATTTTAAAAAATTGATTATTCTTATAAAATATAGTTAAAATTAATGTTACATAAAATGATGCATTGCGTAATCAAATTTGTGTGTTCCGTATCAATAATTAATTACCGTACATAATAAATAATATAATACTTAAAAATAATAATGTAATAATCATTTATTATACATCGTAAATATATGCGACATAAAATATAATTTTTTATTGTACCTCATATAAAAGCAGAAAATTAAGATGTTTAATTTATTGTTATTGTTTTGAAAGTATTATTTTTAAAAAATGTATCACCTTTTTTGTTACTATATTTATTCAAATAAAATATTCATTTTCTGCATTTCATAATATTTCAAAGTTTATTTAAAACTCAAAAAACTCCAATTAAACGCGATATTTCAAAACAGAATAAAATTATTTACGAGACAAATAAAAATTAATGATGTACAAATAGCGTTATTTAAATTAGTTTTTCTATTTGTAAATACATATATATATATATATATGTATATTTGAGATTAATATCAACTAAATAATCTTTTGAATAAATTAATTTTCTACGAATTTCATCGATTTTAATCGTTAGTCCTACTTCATTTAAATTTCAGCCAGAATCAAAAAACTCTTTGCTTTCTTTAAAAATACTTTAACTACACTTATACTTTATACGCTTTTGTCTTATGCTTAGAATTAATTAATATATTTAATAAATAATATATTTAATGTATTCTCTTACACTATTTATAAAAAAGATTGACCAATATAGCTATTCGATAAAGCAAGAGGATAAAGATATGAGAACTCGCATTACTCCTGAGGAAAATAATAAACATTTCTTTTAAACACAAAAATTTTTTTGTGATATTTTATACTTTTAAGATCTCTTAACACGTCACTAATAAAATATGAAGAAAACTCCAGTTCGATTTTATCTTTTCGTTTTATTTCTTTGCGTCTTTCTCGTGTAAAATCATCGAACACAAATAATGTTGTATACGTACAGTCGGATTACAAGTAAATATTCACTGCATAAAATGAATCTGGAAAATCTGTAAGTTTTCAAGTGATGTAATTTCATTGAGTAAAGCTACAAATAACTTTAGGAATAACCAAGAATTTCATTTAAAATTTTTACAAACGTTTCCTGCTCTCTCTGTCTGTCTGTCTCTCTCTCTCTCTCTCTCTCTCTCTCTCTCTCTCTCTCTCTCTCTCTCTCGTATCCTTTTTACTTTGCTTTTTTTCCTTGCTGTCTCTCTTTCTATATTCGAAACATCTACAACGCTTAGCCGTCTTTCCATAGACGTTCTATAGCTTTCCTTTTTAGACGACTGGTGAGAGGAAAGAGAACTGGAAATTAGATTTCCTCGAGAAAAACGTCAGCAACTTTCGTCGTTCGCCAGCGTCCAAGAGTAGACGAATAGAAAATCCAGAAGTTTCTTCTTTCAAAGCCTTGCACACAGAGATGACAACATCGTAAAAGCAAACTTAAGACGAATCTTGTTCCTTTTTACCCTCACCCGCGTTATATATATATATATATATATACAAATATTCTTATCTTTACTTATACACCGATATCTCTACAAATCTATTTTTACGTTGGTCATCTCATGTGGCAGATACAGCAACCATGCTTTCTTATAATAATTTTCCGTTCAAAAATCTTATAAGATTCTACGATATAAAATCAGTTTCAAATGTGTTAGACTTAATCTCATTTTTTTAAAACAAATGTCAAGTTATGTATATTTTTTTTATATAACTTTAGAATGAAAAAAGTGATTTAAGCTTAGAATTAGTTTAAAGTGTTCCTCGTGTCATAAATAATGAGCAAATAAAAAAAACGTTTTTTGAGATTTCTTATACTCTTAAAATATTTGAAGATTATGACATGAAGATGGGTTTTATGGAACCTCGATGATCAAATGTAATGTTACGTATATCGAAAGTATTGTATTCGTATGAAAGCAGAGAATTTGAATAAATTTAAAAGAATAAAGTTTCTACAGAGTAATATACGTTATTGCACTATAATTATTTTATTTCTTTTAGCATCAATATTATCATTAATACCGTCCGCAACATTATTATTGTTACTGTTCGTGAATAAAATTTACTATTCATGAATATAATATTGTAATATTTATCAATCATATTCTGTTTAAATAATAAATTATTAATATTTAAAAACATTTGTTCATGCAAAGATGATAATAGTTCTGGGTCACTTGATATTGATCTTCAATTGAAATTGAAGTAACTTCTCAATACTCTGTAATATGATATTTTCTAGGAAGATATACTATTCCTTTGGAAGCATATTTTACTATGCTTGTACAAGTTAAGCATTTATTGATTATCTCGTGATGGTAATGTTGAATAATATTAGACAGCTTAACACCATTGTTTTATAGTCCACAATTTTAACGTGACGTAAAAGAATTATTAAACTTTGGTACGACAGTATGTGAAATTTATTTACATTTTCGTTACTAAAATATGCATTAGTTAAAAGTTAAACGACTTCTAACAATTTATCATTATTTGAACTTCGAGTAAGAGAGAAATATGCATAAATAAATATTATAATAATTTAATATTATACTAGAAACGAATATTTTAGCAGTGAACATTATACGAACTATTAAAAATCGCATTGGGTTTAGAATGAAAGATAATTAAAATATTTTTATAATGTAAAATTCATTCTGAATTATATTTTAGAAGTTTTGGTTAATCTCAAGTACATACCTCATTCAATTACAAATATTTATTTTAGTTAAATATCATAAATATTGGATTAATTTGGTATGCAACTGAGATTATTTATAGCTAACAAATTTACAAAATAGAAAAAGAAGTTAGTATCGTACCATCATAAACAAAAGAGAAAATACTCTTGCACAAATTCATAATGAGGGATTGGTTTTAAATATTAATTTTCCTTTTTAAGATTTTCTTCGTGCTCGGGAATTTTATGTATTTTCCAAATTGTAGGATTCTGGAGTGCATTAAACTTTATTACCTTCAGTGCCTTCAACTCCTAATTAATATGTAATCTATGATTTATCGATTCTAATACTCATACGTATATGAATTAATTCTAAGTTTCAAATTATACCTAAGAATTTCTTTATATCAATATTATAATGTTACGTAAAATAAATATATTCTAATTATTTGTATTTTTAGCAAAAGTGTAATTTCATCGGTAAAGATTTCTTATTTTATATTACATGAAAATAAATATTAATATTGTAAGTGATAATATGTCAATAATCTAATTTACTTAAAGGTATTCTTAAGTCGAATTTCACCTTTAACTGAAAAATTAAATAGCATTACGTGCTACTAACTGGAACCTTGGATAATCATTTACTAATACGAAAAAATAAAATTTTATTTTATTAGTTGCGTTCATTCTTAGTTATTTGAATCCTCAGATAAAAATTTTGAACTGCTGAAATATACTTCTATCTAAATTTAAATTATGTACCTGTATAAAACGTTAGCAACATTATTACTCTTGAAAGTTATTTTGTAAGTCTAATTAAATGCCACAATGGAAAAACTTTTTTCTGCAAAATTTGTTGCATATATAATCCAAGTAATTTGATCACTTGTTTTAACAAAAGACAAATTTTTCAGAACATCTAAACTTCCCTTACCTCCCACAACCTCTTATATGTACAAGTGCATATCAGTCACAATATTACAAACGCATGGTAAACAAGGCTCACGATCATAAATAGGTCTCGCAACGAAAGTTTTTACTTGTCTGCACATTTAACCATAGGAAACCGTTACAACAAAGTTTGCGGCTGAAAATGAAAAGTCGCTTATGGAAAGTTTGAATAAAAATGTCAAGTTCCTTGCTTGGAAATGTACGCGTGCATGTTACAGAATGTTGAAAGTTAAACGCGTCCTTCGATTCAAAGTCAATTTCAGAGTTCGTTGTGTGAATTGGAAGCAGAATACGAGGGAAGAAAGTAGAAAAACTGTACGCCATTGGAGGTTGAACTGGAGCATGAAACGAAAGATCAGAGTGAGAAAGAAGGAATACGGACCATTTCGTTGAAGAGATAAAAGTTCCAAGCGAAAAAACTTCCTATCTTATCTCTTTTCCTATTGCTCTCTCTCTCTCTCTCTCTCTCTCTCTGTTTCTTTCTCATCGGCTTTATACTCTCATTCGTCTCTCTCTATTTCCGAATAGTCACACCCTTACGTCGGTAGCTCTCACTTCTATTCTCCTTTTTATCGCACGCATGCATTCACGTCACAGCGTTAATTGTAATGATATTAATTACGTTAATGGACTGCCATGTAATCTTCTGACCTTTTACTCCCTTATATCATTCTTTATTTTTTAACTCTCTCATTGTGTAAATCAACGACTATCCATATTGCTTTAACTTTTTCAATGGGGATTTATAAAGAAAAAATGTAAAGAGCGACATTCTTCTTTAGAAATGTAAATTACAGAGGGTTTAGTACATAATGCATTTTAATTAGTTTCTTTGCATTAAACATTATATTATTTTATTATTAATCTACTAAATCCATGTGATTACAAATTACATAATGCATGTTTTGTTATTTATGATCAATTGTTAATTTGCTCATTTTTAATATTATATAATATAAATATATTTTTATTCAAATATATGATTTCTATATTTTATAATAAATAAAGTTGTACAAAACCGAGGAAGAATAATGTGGGAATTCAACACTAGATGGCTACCCATCTGCGCTGTTATACTACTGCGCATTTCCCCATGTGAATGGTATAGTTTAGATTATACGAATCCTTTATTTTTCAACTTCTTCCATTGACAGATATATTTGTAATAGTTCTCATCATTTTTTAATTTTTTTTTATGACTTTCACAAATATATTTTATATTTTATTGACTACTTTTGTTATTAAAAATATATTGCGTAATTTATTTCTATTTATTAAAATAACGGTAAATTATAAATTATGTTACAATCATTAAAATAATTAATTCATTTCTTATAACCGTTCGTTGTTTGTACTATTGTATAATAATAATATTGTATTTATAAACAATACGTAAATAACGTTTGTATAATTAATGTCCGGTTTTAGTTATATTCAAGCATAAGATGCGGATCGACATTGATTATTATCAATAGTTATTTCAAGCAAGTAACTGTATCAAATTTTTCAATAAATAAAGTACAATTATATTTTAAAAAATAGCATATTTTTAAATAAATATTAAACAATTAATTTTTTTATATTTATTAGTACATTTATTTAAAAAGTAAAACGAATGATTTGTAGAGATAATTTTACTTGAAGTTACAATATTAATAAAATTAATATGAAATAGCTTTACTAATTTGTATATAAAAAAGAAAAAACAAGTAGAGCCACCAATGATATTTTATTTTTTATAATTAAATATATTGTATTTATTATACGCAATGAAGGAAATAGTTTTCGTCAAAGATCGAGTTTAGATTTTAATATATTTTTCATCCAGGTACACGTTTCGATGATCCTTTAATATTTTCGTACTTTCCGTATAGTATGATTTGCCATTGGCTCTAAATATCCGTCAGTGTCGTATTCGGTATCATTACTTGTCGCCAAACTCTTCTCCTGGAACTACCTCTTCAAGTGAAGAACCAAATAAGTAGTTGACAAGTTCAAGAGTGAACTGGGATTGATATAGTAGTTTTGCTATAGCTTTCATGGATGTGAGAGTTGGTGTATTGTTTTGGTAAACGAACACTTTTTTCTTCGCCATATGCGGCTTCCTTTATACCGATCGCATTATTCAAACGATTCAATAATACTACATTATAGTTTTCTATTGCGTTATTTCGTTCTCAAGGTAGTTAATACATTTTCCAATAAGATTTCCAACAGATACTATCTAAGAACTTTCCAGTCAATTGCTCCGTCACCTGTCGCAGGCGGCTTTCGCGCAGTTATAACCACTGGGTAAACTGCCTATTATACTCAGGTGAGTAGCGATAGATTTACGTTTCATCCAATCTTATGAATCGATACAAAATTATCTTCGTTACACTGAGAAGCTTAAAATAGCACACTTAATCATTGACATGTTGTTGTTTTTGATCGATTGTTATATTCCACAACATCACTTCTCGGATAAAATTTTTGTTTCTATAAATGTTCATAAAAAACATTCTTCAAACATTATGATGATCTCTTTGTGCGATCAATTATGTCTGTCACTTTCACTTTGCTTTCAATCAACCCATACGGTGGATTTTTTACATTTTCGGAAGCTGATGCCTCAATTAGACTTATAGAACCTGCAGTATCAGCATTACTTATACAGTCACATTAAAAACTCGTTAAACCACTGACAAATGATTGTTTTCAATAAAAGTGATGTATTGTAATACTTTGAAGTTATTCCTGGATTTAAAAAATATTTTTTCACCAAAAATAAATGTTTGATCAACACTCGATCGATTGCTTTGACAAAAACGATAAAGCATCACTTACATCATTACTCTTAGTGAAAAAAGTAGTCGAAAGTTTGTCAAATTTTTACGAAACAATTGAAGATCTATTCTTGACAAAAATCATATAGGTATTGGATTATTGTTGGTATATAATGGCGATTTCTGAGGTTTTCACTCCATCTACTACGTAATGAAGATAACTGGACTATTGATATCTTCTTCCGGTGACAAATTTTATCATTGACTATAAGGATTTTTTAATTTAAAATAAAAACATTTTTCTTTTCAGTCTGATTGTGAGAAATAATCGTAGCCTTAGAACAATCGAATAACTACTGGACAAGAAGATTAGTGTACATTAATTTTCTTTTATTTTATTAGATATAATTGATTGTCTCCAACTGTGATTTGAATGTTTCGTATTTTTCGCAACGTGTCTTAGTTAAAATTTCATTGCAACGTATATAAATTGCAATCTTATTTTACTGATCGTATTAAAGTTATAATCATTTATACATCACAAAACCACACCGTTCAGCAGAATAATTTCGCTAGAAAAAAACTTCTCGCTAAACGCAATAATAACGTATTTCGATGTGTCAACTTTTGGCACTAGCACACATGGATAATTTGTATTTCTCAATAGCAAAAATAATGAAAATCATCGCAATGCGAATTCATAGCAACAGTTCGGCAGTATATATTCTCTCTCTTTCTCTCTCTCTCTCTCTCTCTCTCTCTCTCTCTCGCTCACCCAACTCTCCCCCACCCGTCCTGATATTTCCATTCTTTCTTACATAGTCTTCATACATTACCTTTCATTATAAATCAATCTCAGTTTGAAAACTGAAATTGATCTTAAAAGATAATTGATCAAACCATAATATAAATAGATCGTTCATTATCATTAATCTCAATCTAATATTGTAGATGAATATAAAAATTTCTATTTTTCATTATTTAATGTTTCCTAAAACTTCTAAATTATAATTTTTCAGAATATTATAAAATTAATTTTTAAAAAATTTAAATAAATAATATAATTCTTTGCAAAAATATTTAAAAATTTTAAAATAATAATGAAACTTAAAATACTACTGTAAAATGCACGTTTTAAATTACAAACGCGACAATATTTTTTGAAATAAAATAAAAGTACAGTAAATAAAGTTCATTAACTGCAAAACATTTTGTTTGATACATAAAATAAATCTTCATTTACGTAGTTGCTTTCTGTACAATTTAAAGAATTAACGAGATTTGAATTTTTATTTGAAGATCAGAGAAAATAGATTAGTACATGTAAATAAAATGTATATGAACGCAAAGTTTTATAAAACATTTTTAAAAATAATATGTGGTGATATTCAAGTAGTAATTATTACTTTCTTTTAAATTAATATTGAGATTGCAATTATATTATAAATAAATTAGTTACACGATCAAAAATTAATATAAATTCAAGAAAAAAAGAAATCAAACAAGTAAAATTTAAAAACCTTAATTTTAAGAATTATCAAAAGCAGAATTAATTTATTTTTCGGATTTGTGTGATTTAAAAATTTACTGCCCTTTTACGACGTTCAGGAGTACTACTGGTAAGATAGAACGTATTTTCAAGGCTCGAGAAATAAAATAAAAGTAGTAAAACTTATCCACTAGAGACCCAATTCGAAAGATAAACAAGTGAAAAAATTTTCTTATGCCTATACAGGACATTGAAGCAGGTAAGATTGAACTTAAATGAAGCAACGATAAAGGATGAAAGATTCACGAAGACAGAACTAATAAAAATGACGGGAGAGAGGATGGAGATGACAAAAAGAGAAGCGTTAAACATCTACACGAAAGAAAATCTATTAGTAAGATTTTGCGAATTGACTAAACAAATATGGCACAAAACGCAGATTTGGCAGGTAATTATTCATTTATGAATTTCGCTTCTGACATAACTTCTGATTGTTTTATAAATATATACTCATTAATGCAAATATAAAGATGTGCAAAAAGTGTAAAATAGGAAGCTACGTGTAGTCTGAAAAAGGAGCTTTTCATTATACCGATATCAACGTCTACGCGCGCATTTATGTACAAGCAGAACTAGTGTTTTGTCACTAGTGATACCATTGACTAACAATCTCTATTTCCTTGTTCCTCTTTCTCGCATCGCGTAATTCTTGATATTTCCGCTACACAGCGATTACAAAACTTTCCCCTCTGCCTGACTTTCTCTTTCTAACACCGAATGTACGATAGTTACTCGTAGAGTATCTGTTTCAAATAAATTGACTAGAGAAGGAGGGCTTATAAGTGTAAAATTGCCAATGATTGCAGAGTTCGATGTGAGATTCACAAACTTATGTGACTTTGAAGTGAAGGAACTTTAAGGAAAGTTTCTCAGAAATTTTGTCTGTGTAAAAAGTGAGCAAACAAGAAAGCTAGAAGTAGAGTGGAAAGTTCAGAGAAAATTTAAGTTTCACTCTCTTACTATACGCATTCGTTACTATGTATACAGTTGTCGTAACATTAACCCCGTAAATTACAAATATACTTTAATGTAAATGCGTTAAATGCTGTATGTATCTATTTTAATATTTGAACGATCATGTTTTAAGAGTTTTATCAGAAATGTATTGCGGATTTTGTTATTGTCTTTTATAAAAATCATACTTTTAGATATATAAAATTACTTTTATATATCTAAAAATTAATTTTTAGATTATAAAAAATTAATTTTTCCTGCAAATTGTAAAATTCGAACGAGTATCATATTTGTTTTTAATACTTGACTTGAAAATCTAAATTATTGAATATAATATTTTGTTGATAGAATTGCAATTATAAATAAAAATTTGAATATTGCGTTATGTAGAAGGAAGCAAATAGAAAAAACACAAATTGCATGCTTTGAATAAAATCATTTATCCTCGATATATTATTATTTTTTAAACTAATAATATACACATCCATCAGCTGCTGTTAATCTAAATATATGATATGATATCATGACAGAAACGCCTCGTTCCATTGGACGATAGTTTCCTTCGTAGCTCTCAGATGACGCTTGCTAAGGTCGCCTATATTAGAGTATAAAGCGTTTAGTACACGCAAGTAAAAAAGTAATCTCGTGCACTGATTCGGATGTACAATCGTGATCAAATATCGCTACTAATTGACATAGATCGTACGCATGACGTAGAAGATTCTACAGTCTGTTACATCTGTTACTCACATGTCGTAATTAATCGAAAACAAAATAGGGAATATGTTCTGATTGTTCGAGGTTTATTCACAGCACATACTTATACGCATTTCATCATAATAAATAAATATAACCCACGGAATTATGATTACAAAAACGTCTATATATTAATTATTGATATAAATTGAAATATTCTATTTCCTACTTAGTTTGTAAATTAGATTTATAAGAAAAGATTTTTTAAGATTTTTTAAAAGTATATGTTGAACGTATTAGTTTAAAATTAAGTATTTCAGTCGCTATTTTCAAAATGCTTTTCAGTATATTTTACTTACATTTACGATAATAAAGAAATAATAAGTAGCATAATAAACAATGTAAAATTTATGGAATAAAGTAAATGACATAAATGGATATGAATACTAGTACAATAAAAGACAAACCACATCTACAAATTATATACAATACTTATAAGCTTATTGCCCTTTTTAATGAACTAATTGTAAAATTTTTGTTCCATTATTTACGTAATATAGTTGCAGTATAGTTATTACAAATGAAACTTCATTATTTTATTTCCTTTATTTTTATTTATAAATCATAAAAATCATGTTTCTTTTATGAAATTTTTATAGTTCAATCTAATTCAATTATATTCACAGTATCTCCAAGAATATTTCATGAAGTGAATCTAGTAGAATAAGACATAAACTTTGATAAAAATTAAATAAATTATTAATTATTTTAATGCATAAAATGAACGAAACTTGCACAATTTCAATATAAAGTCTTTGAAATTGAAGGAAGTAAATACATAATTTTAATCCGTTGAGAAATGCTAAGAATATTTTTTCTTTCCGAGTTTGTTTCTATCGTCAATTTAATACATTCATTAAATATTTTATAACAGTATATAAAACAAAAGTTACTTAAACGAAGTAATTTGATTTTTATACTGCCTTTTTAATTACAAGTTCATACTTTTATAAAGAAATGCGAATTGCCTAAAAAATGTTCGAAATGCATCTACAAAATAGTGTAGAATTACATAATAAAATGAAGATAAAAACAATTTGTCGATACTTGCCTTCATAGTCACTTTCTCTTTATTCTTTTAATTATCTTCTTATTTTTTAAGCAAATGAAAATTAGATATTAATAATAAATAAAAAAGGGAAATTAATATTTTATAAAACTATTAAATTACAAAAGCTTAATCGCCACTTTTAAAATAAGCTTAGTGAGCACCATATATAGTTAACGATCACATTTTACTACGTATGTCAACAAACCTTTTCATATTACAATTTGTAAGCGAGATACCCGAGACTTTCTTTTTCTACAGTATATCGGAATCTATTTTTATGAGCCAAATATAAATTCATGTAAATCGCCAAACGAATTATAGATTATTAGATTTTAAATTATGCATGGAAAGTTTTCAATTCATAAAATGTAATACTTTTCCTCTAAATAAATATTAGTTAAAATGAGTATAAATAACATATATTTTAAATGCATCGAAATTTGTCTTTAGAATACCTTTTTATAAATATTTATATAACAAAGTTAAAATAGTTTTCTTGTAGACGCTCCTTTATACTACGTACTTTTCCTAAGAAATTTGCACGTGAGTATCGCGTTTAAATTTTAGTATTAAAATAGATTGATTTAGCTTATTGATAATGTTAAATATTTGTATTAATATCATACTATATTTCAATAATTTAATATTATTGAATTAATAATTATTTTAAATATTTTAATAAGCTAATAAACTACACAGTATTCTTATTTTATAATATTTTAACTCATCAAAATAGTTTATGTATGAAAATTAATCATTGTTACTTACATTTATAAAATAAAATACATAAAAGAAAATTAGCATATTATTAGAATTTTACTACTAGGAACTTGATTTTATATGACATAAACTTAATTTGAAATATTATAAATTTGATAAAAGCATTAGGGCAATAGAAAGAAGTTAATATACTTTGTTATTTGATAAATGAATATGATGTGCAGATCATAATTAACACAATAAAACGTAATAACGATTTAAAGCAGCTATTTCATACATTCTTGCAAATGTATATGGAATTTTTGGTTATAATTCCGAAAAATGTATTAAGAAATTCTTAATATTTCTATCTACTTTTGGTTTTAATAAAGTATTTAATATAGTAAAATTAATAATACAATGAAATTATAATGAATCTGTTACGATAGACTTAAACTTAAATGTGGTATTCTGTAATTGTATAAGAAACCAAAAAAATTATGTTTACATCTTTTTGAAAATTTAAATTGAAAATAAATTTGTATACAACATGAGTAAAATTTGTTGGAAATACTAAATATAACAAGTATTATGTTAAGTATATATATAGAAATTAATTCTTTATCAATTTTTATTAACTTTTTATTATTTTTATACTTTGAAATAGATGATCTTTAGATAGAGTATTGACAATTTCTTGCAAATTTCACGTATTATTATAGTATATGTTTTTAATTCTATTATATTTTTTGTATTTACCAAGTCTACTTATTCGAGCAGATTTTACTAATCGGATTTATAAGGAATAATGTCTGATTTTATTAAAAATTTCCCTTTCATCAAGAATGAAAAATGAAAAAATATAATACGTCTACTAATATACAATATACCTAAATATACCTTTATTAGGTTTAATTTACATGAATGCCTTGCCATCAATAACGTTAATTTTAAACGATACATTGAAAAGCAGACATAATTTTAATACGAAGAAGCTAACTTTTGATCTTAAAAGACAAGAAGTATGAAATTTGTAAATTTTCATGAAAATAGTTTAAGTATAACTCAAAATCACAAATACATTTATACATTAGGAAATGATAGAAATATCATATAATATAAAATTCATTAAATTCAACTAATTTCGTAGTACAGATCCATAAAATCTACATAATTCCAAATAAAAAATTAAAAAATTTTTTTTCTGATATTGTTCTGAATTATTTTCTTTTTGGAGGCTTTATAAATCATGTAATCGTAATTTTAATTCGAAACCTTTAATTGCATAATCTAATGTGTACGAATTTAATATTTACGATTGACGAAATATTTCTTTACAAACATTTATTTTCTTTACAATATATATTCTATAAATATATTTAATCATAATCAATATTTTAATAATTTAAGACTAAAACTATTCATTATTTTTTATCACTTTCTAGTACGATGAAAAGCTTCTATACTTTTAAAAACAATGTATTCAAAAGTTAGAAAACATAGCTTGAAAAAATTCGACTGTACGCAAATATAATATACAAATACAAACACTAGAATCATTATAAAGAGTCTTAAATTATAATTCAAAAAGCAAACGTAATATTTCGAATCCATAATGATATATCGATTTACCCTCCTCCCTCACCGACATGCCACACGAGCTCAGAAAAAAATCTAAAACAAAATAAAACATATCCAAAACAAAGAAAA
The DNA here is from genome assembly GCA_018907045.1 of Wiebesia pumilae. Lineage (NCBI taxonomy): Eukaryota > Metazoa > Arthropoda > Insecta > Hymenoptera > Agaonidae > Wiebesia > Wiebesia pumilae. The sequence goes on from JACCHZ010000192.1 coordinate 6,687,468, forward strand.
GAAAAGTCAGTCTTGTAGAATTTCTCACTCACCTGATGCGTCGTGTAGCAGCAGTTTGACGATGATCCAGCCTTCCGAGAGTCACGCTAAAAACACCGAACGTAAAGACACGTCGACGGTTAGTCGCGCACTGAAGTTCGCGCGCGCCGATCCTACCGGCCGACTGCCGCGATCTGAGGGTGGCAAGAGAGCGGTATATTCTGCAGTACACAGAGAGAGAGAGAGAGAGAGAGAGAGAGAGAGAGAGAGAGAGAGAGAGAGAGAGAGAACGGGGCAAGCATCGTGTGTCGGTTCCACGCGGACATAAGCCCCCACCCCTTCGCACGACCTTCCTCGCTCGATCTTTGTCTCACCTATGTGATCCTCCGCAACACCCTGTCAACGCACTCGACGCATTCCCTCTTGCCCTCCTGTCGCAACGCTCAATCCGCGCACGTTCGCTCTTGTATATCTGTATATTCTTCATGCTTGTCCCTTATTCTCTTTATTTTATGCTTTGCTTCAGCTTGACTAAAAATATTTGTTGTTCAAGAAAATAACGTATCGATATTTTTTAATTATAGTTTTATTATTTCTATGCAAAATCAATATGGAAATGACTCTAGCATGCATCGTACATTAGTGTACTTTCGAGTATATATTCCATATAACTTGAGTTCTTATATTTATAAATTCGATAACGTGAAATATATTCACAAACCTGAAGAAATTTTGCTGCAAAAGAGAAAACTTTATGAAATATGGCAATGCTTGTAATTTTGAAAATTGAAGATTTGTAATCATTACTTTTTGAATTACAGATAGTTTTCACTAAGAATTTTACTTCAATTTTAGTAAATTTAAGTGAATTTAAAAGTTAAAAAAATTATCCACCTTTACATAATTTTTAAAAGTAATATTACAGTAATAAAATAGAATATTTTAAAATTATGTAAATATAAAACTTTCAGAAAAAGGTAAACATATGACTGAGTTTGACCAAAATTTTGAAGGATTAAACGTTCCAACTCTTAAAATATTGCATTCACTTAAAATGAAAAACATAAAAATAAATAATTTTTCATTTTAAACGAATCATATAACTGATGCTCTTCGTCACTTTATATCAGAAAGATGATGAGCGTTTTGTTTTATTCGAGAAAAATACTACGAATTACTGAAATATTTAAAAAAAGATTAGGTCGGATAATTTTCAATTTTATCAAATTAAATATTATTTTATACATTAATTTAGACAAATTATAATTCTGAAAAATGAAATTCTACATGTATTGATGTATTAAATAATTCATAATTAAATACTACAGTAAGTTAATGATATTTTAAGTATCATTAACGATACATTAAGAGGCATAAAATTTTATTTTTTTATCTTTCTAAAATTCAAGGCGGTACACCGATAGAATAACGATAGATATTTTAAAAAGTAGACTGATTATTTTATTACTTCGTACAGAATTATAAATATTTTTTTTATTTATTCACGAGTTTATTTCATTTATTTAATCACTAATATATAAGATTATGCAAGTTTTATAAACATAATAATTGTCATAAACATAAAGATATGTTCGTATTATTTTAGTATTTAAGTATTAACGACGTAATTATTTATTTTAAGTATTTCTTCTGTTATATACTTTATTTTATGAAATACTGGTAATATGAAGTATAATTTTTCTAGTTTGAAATTAAAAATAATACCGTTATATATAATATTTTTTTATGTATAATTTAAGAAGGAAAAAATCCGGCAAATATAAATGTACTTTAAGTAATACAATCACAAAATAAAAAAAAAATTTTCTTTACTTATTTAAATACTACTTTCGCGGTATTTTTTAGTTGATTTTGTTAATACACTTTTAATTTTGTAATTTTATGTTTGTATTTTTTAGTTCCTATCGCTCAGCTAATACAATCATAAAATAAACTGAAATAAATTTATTCACTATTATTTAATTTAAATTTAATCAAATTATTTATCAGATCAATCTGTTCTTCGATTTTCGCTCTAACGTGATATTTTCAAAGAATTATATCCTTACCTCTATTAAACAATCCAATTATACAGAAAAAATGGGAATTCAGATCTTGCAAAAATACGTATCGTTCGACTGTATATTTGAGAATATTTGTTTAACACATTAATTTATCATTATTTATCCCAAATGTAGAACAAAATCGTGTACTTTGTGTCACAATGAACGGCTCGAATTTGCGATCCTGTTAAATACTAGAAATCATAGGACTTCTGATAGTCTTAGCGAAGCTCTGCTTTTTGTTTTACAATTAGAAAGAAGCGAAAGTATAGGTAAATTTATCCATTATCAAAAGGCCTAGCGGAATCGAACCAGTAACAGACTTGAATTTTACACGTTCGTAGCAACAACATTTTCATGTACGATTGGTATCTAGTTGAATATAAGTTTACGTACTTTAAAAAAATAACGGTGCATGATTTCTGAAAATTTAGTCACTCTATTTTCCGTACTTTTAAATAAAAATTTAGAATGTGACAATACTAAATTTATGTCTAACGTTATGAACTTTAGAAATCAATGCATTTAATCCTTAATTAATAATGTTATCATAAAAATATATCACTCAACGGACCTAGAATCATACAAGGGAAAGGTTAGGTCATTTAAATGATTCGCGAATTCAAACTAGCATTAAGTAGTTCAAGCCAAACTGAAAAACTTATAGTAGATATAAAAGGCGTATCTAACAACTACAAAACTACTAAGCGGTCCCGATGTTTAATATTTATTTTTATTAATTAATATTTTCAAGAACAACAGATATCTCGATCATGCACCAATTAAGAATTGCACATTTTCATTTCCAGGGATGTAACTTCAGTTAAGAAGTTACATCATATATTTCAAATTTAAGAATGAACCAATGTCTTTTCAGGAGAAGACTAAATCATTGACGCACTGTGAGCCTAATAGATTCCCATTTATTGACGGTTTCCTGAATTACGATCATGACTGTCTATTCGAATAGAGAAAAACTCTCTACAACTTGCAATAATGTGAAGAAGGCAAATATAAAATTATCTTCGGCTTAGACTCAGTTTTATAGTGACTATGTAAACTCTTTGGGCGGCATCGTGTGAAGACAATAATTAAGTCCAAACTCTCAGATCAAGGCACATTTCTTGGCATCGTAAAACGCCCGAGATCTTAAACAATTTCTCAAGCCTTGTGGATATTAAAGACGATTTATTTTTTAATTCACCTACGCGACAAAACTGTTAAAAACATTTCTAACAAAAACTCGACATTCTTCTGGTGAGATTATTGGAAGATCACTTTCATATGCTGAAAAAATGTCGTATAAATGAACTAAACTTATTTCTTATACCGCTTTATACAGTCCTCATATTCCGAAGAGCCATTCTTCAATACAGCTGACTCATCGAATTCAGCTTGTGTATTGAGACAAACAGTGGATGCTGCAGCCTTACACATGGTATTCGCGAGCCACCTACACCGTCGACGGAAGCAAAATATATTATCATTGAAGAAGCTGCTTCCGAAGCTATGCCGAGTAGTTTAAGTATTGCAGTGACAGGCGTCATTTTATCTACGCGATGAATTACAGACCACTGGTTTCACTTCTGGTTAAGTCAAATTTTGTTACGGACGCACTTTGCGGGCCACCGATGTATTGAACTAGTTTAACTAAGAGTGCCACGCTTTAGTTTTATTATAGCTGAATCTTATCGCGATCTCTGAACCAGAGATTAGGTCGAAGATATTACGAGGCAGCTATTAATGGTCATAAAAAGTGATCCTAAGCAACCATATATTCTAACACTACTTTTGTTGCAATATAATAACGGAAATCCTTCAATCTTTAGCTGAATGTTCAGCTTGATAAATAAACTAGCTAGTAAGGAACAAGAATCGCCAACCGATGATTTTGAATAACAGAAAAAGGTCTTTATTTATTGAGCTAACGTTGAACCCGATAGGACCATTGTTAAAGGTACGTATGACTGTATATTCTGAGATAGCACACTCATACTGAATGTGGAAAAGCTATGCGCTACCAAAGTATATGCAAAAACATCATTTTATTGCAAATCGAAAAGGTTATTCAAGTGAACACACCAGTTCCTTGAGAAGTTGTTAGAGAATTACGAAACGAATACACGCAAATAGAATAAATGTTGGGAATTTGGGTGGAATGTGCGTGAGTTCTAAATGCTTGCGTCATCACCACTGTCTTGAGACGATTTGGTTTTTAATTTTTAATAAACATCTAACTGTGTACACTCGTTAAGATAGCAAAAAGTGCGTTTAGTCTTTCATTGTTGTGATGACGATGAAATGGAAGTGAAATATAGAACTGAAATTGAAATTACTTTTTAAATAATATTATTATTATAAAATATATACAAGTATACAATAAATATAATATATAGATCAAGTAGAAAAATAAATTACGCTTGCGTTGGCATAATTACGCTTAAGGACTTAAAAGCAAAAGCTATTTTCTATTTCTTCGTTTATATTTATGCACGAAATTGAATGCAAGATACAATACACTAAAATCTAGTAAGTGAAAACTCGTTCGGATTAGGATTATCTTCTTTCTGGAAAGACTGTTTCCCTTCATGCACTATGCCCGACCCGCGTGTCACCAAAAAAACTCCATCCAACTTTCAAATATCGATACTTTGATCAGCCTCTAGTCATAAAATTACTCTTATATTTTGCACATTAATATTGTATAAACGTTAAACAGAGTGAATATAATGCATTTAGCTATAACATCAACGTTGATGAAGAGACGAAAATTACTCTGTTTGAGGATGTTTACGGGAAAATAGCTCAAACACGATTACTACGCTCACCAATCAAAGAGATCTGGAGATTTATAGCTATTACTTCTTCAAGGTACGCAGATGTACCAAGAAAATTCGGAAATTGTTCCGAAAAACTTTTATCGAGTCAACAAAAGAATCCAAGACCTACCATAACCAGAGGTTAAATCGATGTAATTTTACCATCACTGGCTCGATAATTCCCCTCAATATGAGCTCGTTCAATAAATTCGCGCCTGAATATGTGGGCGTTTGCAAAATTATGATATGATCACGCAGATCATGCAATGAATCAGGACTTGACTTCTTTATACGAACAGTATAAAAACTTCTTTATAAGAACTCGGATGAGTGACGACGATTTTGCCTCATTTTCTATCACAGGTGACGATACAACTAGAATCGACTATTAAGAAACACCTTGAACAGTCAAGAGGGACCGGCAATAAATAAAAAATTAGAATGACAGGTATCCCGCAATAAAGGAATCACCAGAGAATACCTACGATTACCACATCGTGGAATAGTTAACGGTAGTAGAGCGGATCAATAGAAAGCGCATGAATAACAATATACAAGCAGTGAAAGGTGCCTCTGACCGCTATACCCACCAAATTAGAAGTATTCATCTGCAACTGTTTACGAACCACGAAACTTGATGTGCTCGCTACGTGTTTTGACCTAAAGCCGGACGTATTATGGAATGAGAAACACGTCATAAGCAGTTTACATAGGAGACACCGTCGATATGAGGGTGGCTTAATTCAATGCTACATGATTGCGTTTGCATACCTTCGAATTATAGTAGTATTATCAATGGAATTTGTAATATATATATATATATATAATGAAATATAGGTTTTACAAATACTCATCATAAATCGCATTATATGCATTATATATAAGCCTTGTTGTAAAGATGGAATCTGGTGAGGCTCGTGGTTCACATGGTCACACACGACCAATTACCGAATGGCAACTCGTCGCCGTCAGAGAGTTGCGACAACGATGTGTGGAGGTACGTCACATGCCTTGAGCAATGCAGTTCGTACTTCAGAGTTTCTACGCGTGAAGCATGAAATTTTTGATTTGCTTAATGCCAATTAGCGATAATAAAGCTTTTATTGAAACAAATATTATGCGCGATATATCCTTTTACTATTCTATCTCTTGCAACAGAAAAAGAAGGATAGAAGTCATGCTGTATAGGAGTTACTGAATCAGCTAAAGATGTCATCCGATGCGCACAAGAGCGGCGAAAATGTAGAGGAAAACAACGCTATCGACGCAAAAAAGTTCATTAATTTATAAATGTATACCCTATTACCATTTTTTATGCACGAAAGTACAGCATTACTCTCGTACTTTTTTATATCAGTTAATTGTTTTATTATCCATAACCATGTTTCTCGTACTTTTATAAACTTTTCGAAATTACATATTTTGAAAGTAAATATTTTGTAGAGATTTATTTACAAATTCCAAATTTTCCTATCGGAATATTTAAGATATTATTTTAAAAAATATTTAGTTTAAGAAATATTATTATATAACATATCGTTTTCCCGAAGAAAACTTTTTATTCTTAATGGACTCAAAGACCTTTCCTAATTTCGAACAAATTAAAAATTTATTGCATAAAAATGTGATTTATATTTTAAAAATATAATTAGATTAAAAGCAAGAAATTTCTTTAAAAGTGGATGAAAATTTAAACTAATCTATATTACATAGTCTTTAAGCATTTATAGATGTTACATTATTATTCTGCAAAAATAGCACATCATGTTATCAAACAGACAATTTAAGTTTTGTTTTAAGAATATGAATACGTCAATTCATCATATGAACTTATGTTTGTTCCAAGTGTGCGTGATACAAGGAGAAAGAAATATTGAGAAAATTCTAAAAACAATTAAGTGAGGATGATCGAAACTAAGCTTATAAATATACGTGGTACGTTGAAATGTTCAGACTTAGTTTCTTCGATAATCTGAAGGAAACAAGAAAATAACTTCAGCGATATTGAGTTGTTTTTGGGAAACTAGAAAACCAATGGTAATTTACCTCACAAATCAGTCACACAGAGAACAACTTATTAAACACACGCTTACAATATAATCTAATATTTATATATATATACATACATATTACAAAACTTTATTCTTTGATTGAATAAAATATACTCAACTACAACATAATATCAATAGTCAATTTATTTCAATTTCTAACCCCTATATCTGTAATTAATACGTCTTTACAACCTACTAGACAGATAGATACGGTAATTGATAAACGGTAAGGTGATAAATCTTCGTTAACAGAGCACACAGATTCGTGTAAAAATTGCAGATATCTGACTTGCCGGATTGCTGATCAGGAATAATCGATCCTCACTAGCTGAACATACTCGGCTTTGAAATTTATGCGGATTTTCGGAAGGCGGTAAATGTTACATACCATGGGAGCCCGTTATGTACCCGCTCTATATTGTCGAGATGTTACCATCAGCAGTATTTCGAATCACTTTGAGTGGCGACACTGACGCTTTCTCGTACTTCGCACGCATAACCGCTGTATATATAATATGTGACTTGGTTTTCACTGTAGCAAATTTGTTGAAGCACGAAATGCATAAATCTGTCATATAGCCAATTTCCAAGTACTTGCATTCGGTGTAATGTTTAATTACGTTGTAATTCAAATTATTTTGCAGGTTTATGAAACATTTGAAAGTTAATATTTTACTTCTTTCCAAAAGAATAAATTCTATTTTCAAACATTAAACAAAAGATTAATTGGGTATATAGAAATATTCTAACATATAGTAACGAAATTAAAAATTTCTTATAAACTGGGTGAAGTGAATTACAAAAAAATAAACTCGTAAGGTAAAATAAAATATTTCATTAACAAGTTATTCATTATATCATTAAATTTAGGCGCCTACTTAAAATTTTAATTTTATTTAAAATTAAATTTCATTCACAGTACATTATATTAAAATAGTATAAGTACATATAATATATGTGCTTATAGATATTGAAAAATAAAACTTCTAAACTGATTACTATTTACTAAAATACGAAATGTTAATTTATATGAATTTATATGAATTTATATGAATTTCATGTAAGTATATTCAGTTCCATTTTTAATACGAACAGCTCGTGACATTTTTAATACCATTTATATTAGTATTTTAAATCTATACACTAATAAGCTTTTCCAAAAAGATATTTTTTATTCATAATAATATTGAGTAAAATAATAACTTATACAAAAAACAATATATTAATTTTTATATTTATACAGTTATAAGAAGAAAAGATAAATACTGTAGAATAAAATGTAGTTGATACAGATATATATGCCTTTACTTTTACATGTTACGATTCACTCGTTATTTTTATTGTAAACTCAGATGAAAACTAATTAAAGGGAAATTGTATACTCGTAAATTCAAAGGTTTTTTTTTAAATAGTAGGTTAATTAATTACGTGTATTTAGGAATTTTTCGACCACTGTTGCCAAACAATACGCTTTATATAAACTATTCCCCAAGATTACACTGACAACTAGTAACTTCACGGATGACTTTACACAAAATCTAGTTTAACAGTGCACATTGTATATGTAGACTAAAGAAATTCTGTATTTCTTTAATTAGTATTTATTTATTTAGTAACTTTGAAATAAGATATGAAGAGCCATATAATCAAACAAATCAAGAACGCAGAAAAACGTGAGTGATTAAACTTCATGATTCATAAACTAATATCGAATATTTATGCAGATATGAATAGTTTATTTATAGCTTTTAATATTTGCAATTTTTTATTATTTATAGATCTACAAATTTTAATTGTACTGAAATTGATTTCTAATAATTATAACTATGCTTTTAGGATTTTAAAATCATTATTAAATTTGTGTATCTTTGAATTTTGCAAAATTTCCATTGCCCAAACTATGTTTATAATATTTATATTTATTTTTAGAGACTTATTATTGAGACATTGTATTATAACTTTAGTGTATGAAATTTAGTGCATTTCAAACTAATTTACTGGTTACTCTTATTAAAAGTGACAAAAGAATTAAAATGGTTATTCATATTTTAACTTGACTCAAGCAAATATCTACTTTTATTTAAAATTGTAGTAGTTAGCTTTACGTAAAGAATAAGATATCTGCTACGTCTTATATAAATAAGATGAAATTTGATCCCGTTTGAAGAAGGCAATAATTAAGTATGCAAAGTATTATTTAAATTAATTAAATTTCTTGTATATTATTCATAAGCAAAAACATATAATGTACATATAAAATACTAAATTCAATTAATATTTACTCAGCCTTTAATTAATTTTTTTTTAATATATATCCATATATTGATTAAATATTATTGAATTGAAACTTTAGTTAAAGTCAGAATAAATTTTGTTTTAATTTGATGTTGACCTTTATTTATATCTTTTCGTTACAAATTGAATAAAAGCAAGTTTTAATAATCTATAATAATTTTCTATTTGCTGTTAATTTGACTTTGTAAAGCCAAACGTGAGATATTGTTATTTTTCGATTAATAAAAATTAGTAAATATACGTATATACGTATGACATCTACATGCAAATTTCAGTACTTATCATATCGGTTGTAGTTATATCAGTAAATTCATGTGAGACATCTGTTGGTTCGACACGCAGAAAAACTAAGAGCTTACCATTAGTTGATCACACAAAATTCGCAAATTAAAATGCAAATAAAAGTTGTGTTGTAATTGTACTGTAATTTAAATATATTCTTTATTATTACTACTTAAAAATGTAGATATTGTTTATCTTTGAATAGGTAACTTTATTACCAACAGTGCAATTGATCGGAAGTTTCAATAAAACCTTCATATAAACGTATCGCTAATATTATGACTTAAGCTTATTTGATTATTAAAATATAAAAAGAAACATAAATTAGAAAATTGTATTACGTACGTAATTTGAAAGCGTTACAAAAGATTTATATAACAAGAAATTTTATTTATCTTATTTGATGAAAAATTGTTTTTCCAAGCTCAGTTATAAAAAAAGTAAAGATAGATATACTTTTTTACTTAGTATTTATTAACTAACATCATATACATCCAAATAATTGCAAAAGTGATATGTACATGTACATACATACATAGTTGTATTATGTTATAAATTACAATGTTCTTTTATTTTTGAGATTTTTCAGAAATAAACAATCGAAATACAAATTTAAAAGTCTTCATTTTAATTAAAAATTATACCAAAAATGACAACATTGTCGTTAAAAATTTGATTTAATGGATACGACTCGCAAATTCGAAAATTTTATGAAACAACATGAATTTTCATCGAAGAATCGCGAATATTTATGGGGAAAACGACATATGTGTAATATATTCTCAAATATTTACAAATTCATATACGACTGTTTAAAAGTGAAGATGCAAAATCAAAGAAAAGGAAAGATTTGAGGAAAACGCAATTTAAATTCTGAAAAACACTTTTAGAAGTCTATGCACTGTTTTACCTTTTGAAGTGCAAACTACGAGAGTTTTTATATGAATCAGCAACATTATTTTCGGATCGAATTTCTGTTTTAAACACGTAATAAAAATATTTATAATCCGATTTCCTTCATTTCAGTCACCTTAAAGCTTTAAAAATATGACTGTATTAATATTTTATAATAAAAAAATTATCAGAATTAATTTATATGATGTTTGTGTTATTTATTATATCAAAGCATTTATAACCAAATTACTTTAAATATATATATGTACATATGTACATATGTATTAGTGTTACATTATTCAAGTATTATATTGCATTGTATAATTTAAAAAATGTCATTAAGGAATTTATCTGTTTGCATAACTTCAACAGCTCATGAAACTGACAAATCTTATCTCACCTACCTGTTATGCATTGTTTCCAGCATCTTCTTGCATAATCTTTTAGCCCATTTAAATTTATGAAATTATCTTCAATTCGTTTGTACACTTCATACGAATTTTAATTAAAATTATGTGAGAGATTTTTAAAAACTTTATAATTGCAATATGTCATATTAAAACTATTGTTATTCATAATGTTTGCAACTTTTGAATATATTTTTAATATCTTTCTATTTTTGTTTTTGCTTTATCATTTGTTTGCTTTAGTAAAGTAAGTGATGCTATAGTACATACTGAGAATAAGAAATTTATTCATTGTGTTTGTAAATTTATTTATGATACAGCTTATGCTTGTGATATATTTTATATAATATACATTACCTAATGTTAAACATCCAATACTTAAGAAGGCACTTACACAATCTAACCCAAGGATCAAAGAAAATATTATATTCCCTAATGCTGCACCAAAATTACCAATAAAATTGATTGAATTGACTGCCGTTGTCCTAAAATTATATATATTTGATAATGTTAAACCATGAAACATTCAATGAACAAATAGACTTATATAATTTTCTTATAAATGATAAATACAATTAAAAAATAATTAGACTTAAATTATTAATAGTTAAAATAGTTTAATTATAATATCATTTTCAATATAATTTTATACTTATTTATATTCTACATAATATCTTTCATATTTTTAAATAATAATTAAGTTCGTAGAAAATATTGTAAGAAAAATTTCTTCATGTATAATTTTATACGCTTCTAACCTTAAAAATTGGGGAATGACTTCTGCGTTATATGCTATAATACTATTACTATTTATTCGACATGCAACAATAATTAATCCAAGTAATATGAGCATGTAAGGTATCTGTACTGCCCAATTTGCCCCAAAACATCCAATAGCTGATAATAAGAATGTAAAAACTAAAAAAATTCTGTTTAAATTATTCTACGTCAAATTAAGAATTTTTTTATGAAAATATATTTCATTTAAAAATCATAAATACGTACCTATAACAATTATTTTCTTTATTCTTACATCTGCTACTAAGCTAAAAAGAAAACCAAAAGTAACAGCCGACGTTGCAATTATTGTCGAATTAACATAAACAGCCGATTCAACACTTGGCTACAATTATAAAAAAAATTTCCAAGTAAACTAAATCTCAAGTTAATAATTATTAACAATATTTTTCGAAAATTTTTGTAAAAGAAATACAGTTTACCAAAGTATAATTACATGATGCATAATTGATTTTTCTAATTCGAGGAAAGATCATTTCACACATAGTTATATATTCAGTAGCCGGATAATATGACTTAAGCAGCACTGCAAAATTATTTAATATCACAAATATCGATGGTACCCATAATCTCATCACATTAAATCTGAAAATAATTTTTAAAATATCAACAAAACTATATTAAAAACTGATATTGGAATTAAAACAACTTTACGATAAAAAGATCTGTTGCATAAAAATTTACGGTAATTAGAAACTTATGAATACTTTTAAATCTCTTTTTTATGCACTACAATATATAACAATATTAATTAAAAATAACACTTATTTAATCAGTCTTATTATCAATTAAAGGAGTAAATGAGTTTATAATTTTTATACATTCATATTGATTGTTAATAATCAATAATGCTATTTTAATCAGTAATATTTGTTGTATGCTATCATGCAACATAATGATGTGTGAGTGAAAAACAAGTTTGTGATTTGTCGCTACTTGCATTACATCGTATTATTGGATTACATTATATCATATTATAAACTTAAGTTAGAAACGCTGAGACTCGAACTCGTTGACTATGCCCTTAATGTAGGTGTCATTAGTGAAGAACCGGTCAAAATTTATTAAAGAAGAATATCCGTAACAAATCATATTGCAATTAAGAAATCTCACTATATATAAATCGCGCTAAAAATCAAAATTATAAATGTACAGATTTGGAACGACAAATTTTTCATCTCAAGAACCCTGTTAATTTGTAGAAATTTGTTGTATCTAGTATAATAAATATATTATTTTAAAATTATAAATAAAACGACATTTTTATTTAACACAAACATAAGAAACTCTTGAGTTTCTAGTTGATGAATGACATGTACGTAAAATAATATTATACCATAAAATGAAATTTTTTAGTTTTTGTATGTAAATTATCTTGATTATACTACAATAAAAATATTTTCTATAAATTAAATTTCTATTAAAAATTATTAGAAATATCTTACCCAACCATACTAGAAAACTGGAGGAATAAAATAATCGAGATAGGTTTTAAATATGGTGTTGAGAATAACATTTTCAATTTTGCAATATTGTTTCGTAAATTGTCTTTAATAGCAATAGTTGCTTTTCTTCTTATTTTATGATGCAAAACTGACTCCGTAATCTAATAATAAACACGTTATATGACGAAAATTTTTCTTTAAAATATTATGATAAAATATTTATTACACCTGATATTGACTAGATGATTTGAAGTTATTCATACAAAACATAATTCGAAATAATCTTAAAGCTTCGTGACTCTTGCCTTGGGCTATGAGAAACTTTGGACTTTTCGGCATTAGACATGCTGTCAATAATCCTAAAATGGACGGTATTGCACATATCGATAGATAAATCCTCCATGTTGGATAAAAGCGATTGTCAATCGTAAAATGAAACCAAGATGAGCGCAATAACAACGTAGCAGCCAACGCTAAAAAAACGATGAAGCCCTAATATATTATTATTTACTAAAGATAGTAAATATTAAAGGCTTTTATATATAAGTAAAGTAAAAAAGTAATTAATGTAGGGAATTTAAAAATTTCTGTGTTACAACTGATTACATAAGGAATAGAAAAAACAACGTCATGCATTTGTGTAACACAATGTTTTTATAGTTAAGTAATTTTTATTATAAACGAAGTTGGCATTTAAAATTTGTTATACTAATAGAAAAGGATTTCGGAGCAATAGAAAAATTAATGTTACCTATTTTTACTGAAATAGGAACTTTTAAGAAAAAAACGTTGTCACCTTGTCGCTTAAAATAATTTTTATTTTACTTTTTGTAATTAACTAAACTACATATTCTGAATATAAATACAGAAATGTCCAATATGATTTGAATTTTAATGCCCATAATTAAAAATTTAAATAAAAAGTAGTAAATTTTTAGTTGGCACTTCTTTCTTTATAATTATTTGTGTACACTTTTCGTTATAATTGATTCATTTTTAAAACATTATCTAAACCCTAGATGAAGCTACATAAATTACTGTTTGAAGTAAAAACATAGAATCATATACATATATTTAAGAAACTTTGTATTTCTTAAAATTCTTTGATAAATATTTCTTATTTCTGTATTTATTTATTTGTTATTTCTATATTTTTGAGTCAATAAATACCTGCAGGTATTATGTTAGATGAAATAACAAGTAAACCAGCCCATCTATTAAAGTTCGGTTGATATACAGGAGCATGAAATTCTGCAAGATAAGCCATGACCACAGATAATGGTCCAGCGATTCTACGGCAAAATTCATTTTTACAATATATTCTGTATGATAAATTTTTCTTGTCGAAAATCCTACTATTTCTAAGAACTCACAATGTCCCACTTAGAAACTTGAGTAATATAAACATACTAAACGATGTAGCATGTACCCAGAGAATGTTACAAAGTACATCTAACAATATTCCGATAATAATTATATTTCTTTTGTCTATATAATTAGTGACATATTCTTGTAAAAAAAAGTCCCAAAATGGTCCCGATATTACCATTCCTGCAATAAAAAACTGTAAATTAAATGATGAAAATGTAATTTAAAATAAATTGATAATATATATTATAAGGTTTAAAAGTTCTTGTAGAACCTAAGTATATAGTGGACATGGCAACGCCTTTCCGAAACACTGTCAGCTGGAAGTCACATTCTACTGAATTAATAATAAAAGCTGTACTTGTCGTATCAATAATGCATGTCCATCCAATAGGTAATGCAGCTAATAATAGTAAAATATTGAAGAGACCATATCCTTTAAGAAATTAATAAGGCGTGTTAAAAATAATATTTCATTGCAAACATTTTCAAATTTATTTACCTTTTAATTGTTTATTTGATACATGTTTAAGCTCTACATAGAAACATCGAACTTTTGTGTATTTTAATTCTCGTATGATTAACCAAATGAGTAACTAAGAAAATTAATTTTTCAGTTGAAAGTTAAGTCTTTTTCTATATAGATGCTGAGGTTTAAAATTTCAGAGTCGTTTAAGAGTTAATTAGTTTGTTCATGTAAGCTATTCTATTCAACTGTACCAATTTGAGTATTTAAAATAACTAACAATATTTCAGTTAAAATATTCCGTCATTACATATATTTTCATAGTTTCAAAAATACATTCGTTAATATATCCATTAATATGATATTGATTATAATTGAAGCTTAAAAATATTCAAAGATATTGGATAAAAAAATTTCTTTTCTACGTTATAACAAGAAATTACTTGTTAAAAGTTGAAAACATGAATTAATATCGCGAGACCCTTATTCCGATTGCTTAATTTTTAATATGAATTAACTAATACTGAATGGAACTATATTTCAGATTTATAATTCATTCGATGAATAATAATGTACGATCTAAAAATGTACGTAATTTTGAAAAAAAAAAAAAAAAACAAATTAAAAGAAAGTAGTAAATTTTCATACATATTATAAAAATGTCTGGATATTTTTTGTCAGTTAAACCGATTAGTCAACTTGAAATGAAACTAATCGAAAAATATATTTAAAATTACAAACCAGTTGTCGCTATAGCATTTTCATAATCGGTGGCAGGACTCGAAGACTTACGATGTTCTTCTATTAAAAAAGGGAATTTGCTAATAGGATATTAAGTTAAATTAAGATAATTTATTATAAAAATATCGTTCCTTACCTACAGTCCAGACGTTTTCACTCTCACAGTTAACTACACTCATGTTTTCGGGGCTTCCAACGTATCAGCAAACAACACTTGTATTCGAAAATATGCTGGCTCCAATCTACGAATACTCGTAAGTAGATTTCAAGAGCGCAAAGCGACAATCGAGAATAAACTGAGGCTGGCACTGCTCCGAAAGTTGCGTCGCGCACGTTCCAATTTATCGAGTCACTTGAAAAATGAACGTGACTGACATGTGACTTTTTAAGGCAGAAGGATTATTAAAACGCATCGCAACTTTAGTTACATTAGTATACGACAGTTCTATACTTTTTGAACTTTTACGATAATTGACTGATTAATATTTAACGCAGTTTTATTACTTTAATAAATTAGTGAAAGATAGCTTCGAAATTGAAAAAACACTGTATCAGATGCTGATGTAATAACGTATAAAAATTAAATGATCCGCATTTAGCGTTTAATCGTCAAGGTTATTATTATGTTATAATGGACATTAAAAAAAAACTCGTTTTTGTACCAAAAGAATAAGTCACGCTTACGAGTAATAAATGTAGTTGTGATATAAAATAGATGATCTTAAACTGCATCATTTTGATGTAAAAGCAAGTATTTCAAAGTTATGTTATTATAAATAGTAAAGCTGTAGTAGATAGAAGATAAAATTCCCTCTAGGTGTTTTATAATTAAACGTTTTTATTGATAAAGTAAATTATGGGATATTCATTTTTCAAATGAACTATTGAACGGTAACTTTTTTTTAAATAAAAAATTAAGTAAATTTTTTTTTAATATTACAAATTCAAATGTATTAGATATTTTATAATTTAATTGAGACATTTTAACTACTTCTTCAATCATACACCTTAGCTTAAGTTAGCCCTGTGCTAATTAACTGTAAAGAAGACAAAATTGAACAATAAGTAATTTTTATTATTCTTTTTCAGTAAGTAAAATATTATTTTAAATATAAATTAATTACAAATACAAGAACTTAAGAAAAAGATATAATTTAATAAGTTTGATAAAAACGATAAAAGTTGTACAATGTGAAATAATAAACTGACAAATGAAAAATATTTTTGCTTATTTGATAATGATATTATCAATTGAATTGAATCAATAAAATCAATTGAATACTATTTCAATTAATATGAATTTTTAATTATTTATTAACCTAACGTACTACTTATTATATTTATAAAAACATTTCACTGAATTAACGTGGAAGATTAACAAGAGTGACTTCTTTCGTTAAATTATTAGAAATTAATTCTAAAAGACATCGTTATTTAGAAGAAAAGGAGCACGAATATAATATATTTCACTACTAATATATTTCATTCCTACATTTAATACTTTACATAAATTCTACACACCTATCAGTAATTAATTTCATTAATTTAATATACAAATATTAATGAAATATTGGAGTGAGTATGCACGTCGGAAGGGAAGATATTGGTAATCTAAGGGAATTAATGTGAGTATTCACCACTGAATGGCTACACTTGTTTACTGATATGTTGCGTATTTTCTCAAACAACTGGTAGAGCATTAGATTAATTCTTCAAGTGAGTTCTCCGTAGTCTTCCACAGCATTCGTGTGAGGGTCGGTCTACAACGGATTAGTCGTAGACGAGTCCAGTAGACTAATCCGAGATGAAATGTATACTCATTATATCAAAATTTATACTTATTTATCAAAATATGAATTAGGTCTTACACGTACGCATAATCCTGCTTTATACTAGACATAGGCGAATGACATAATCTGGGAGTCCTCTCTTAATAACAATACTTCCGTCGCATATAATCGGTGCAATAAATTAGCTTAGTCGCTCTAAGAAGAGCATATTACTGTTTTATTATAAGAAGAGGTTGAGATAAGAAACGAAGACTTGTGTTATTCGTGATCTCAGATGCGGTATTACATCGAGGCAAGCAGTGTAGTTACAGGTAAAATGAGAGCGAAAGCGCCCGTTTCCGCGTCACTGGATATCGATGACCTTCCGACTACAGATGCCGAGATCTGGACCATGATGCTGATATCCGATAACAGCACCTATACTGCTGACCCTACTAGCAATCTTGGCTTCTCAGGCGTTTTATCTCTTAAAGTTTCTCGGGACTCTTCTCCTGAAGGAACCAGTGTACCTCCTTTTATACTCGAACGCGGATTAAGGGCTTCAATTTCTCTTTCTCTCTCTATCGCACTTGTCACATCTGATACATTACTATGAAAAGTGACCTCCGCGAATCGACATGAACTTACCAAATGCCCTAATACAATATGTGAAATTAAAAATATTATTGTTATTATTAGAAAATGGCCATTTTACCTATTATTATCCTTTTTTGTTGTTTATTGTTAACCAAATTTTCATGGTTTTGAATCAGTTATAATTCTGATATGTAAATATTTATTGTTTAATTAAAAACCTGCCAGGATAAAACATAAAGATCGCACATATTTATATGATAACATTATTTATAATCGAGAAAAATCGTAATAAAACTCTGTCATATTCCTAGTACAGTCCGGTATTTTCGTAGTTTGGTTAATTGTAATGAAATATCGGCAGATGATGTCTTTATCTGAACCTAAAAATCCGTTCAGTTTTGATAAAAAATTAGTCAGGCCGATATTATAATTGTTTGAATAAGTTTATATTTCTGTTCTATAAAATACTTTGATAAATAAGAATTACGAAAAAAAAATAATTGTAATTAGATAACTAGAAATTATTTATTCAATAATGAATTAAAATGTATAATACTGTAGTCCATCGACTGATTAAAATAAAATCTACCCACTAAAACTTATATTACAACTTTTTAAAAGATCGTTGTCAAATACATTATGTCGAATGCAAGAGCTCGTACTTATTTTACTTAATTATTTTTTCTATACAATGATGCAGTAAAAGCACGCGGTTGCCTCTCGCGAATGCAAGAGTAAATGTATTACGTGGCAGTTTTATCCCGAAGTCTTCTGGTCGAGCGCTCGGTTGTATCTATGTGAGCGCATGAAGCGAGCCTCACCCGGAAACCAAGACGGTAAAACTACCTTATATATGTGCGAGAGTTCAAGCTCTGACGGATATTTTTTAATAATCTTTATACCGCTTACCGTGCAAAGAGAATATTATCAATCTAATAGACTTCAGACTATATTTAAATCTCAAAGATGGCATTTTCAGTGAAAACGTAGGTCTCAAACGTACTCGCTTTATTAATTTACAGCCTTCGATTGACTTTATAAACTTCTACAAGTTCGAGTTCTTTTTATGCGTACTCCTTGCAGCCCCATTTTAATAACCATTGTAGAATGATAAGCCTAATATCCGATTGTACATTTCGATATTTTTAACCATCTCTGGATCTGTTTCGTATCCAATCTTTGCTTTATTTACTTCTTGTATATTTGCGGGCTTAACGTTCCCTTAAATAACAAGACGCTTATTATTTTAACGATAGTATAAAATCCATATTCCTTTTATAAAGTAATCGTCTAATAACTGAAAAATCTAATAAAATAAAAAGCACTTTAATTTCGAAATTTCTAAACTACTAACAATTAAATTTAAGGAGTTTTAATGTGAGTACATTGAGATCTGTATTTATAAGCAAATTATAAATTTATATTAAAATATTGAATTATTCTATTATATAAATTAATTATTTATAATATACGTATTTTTGACTCATTTATAGTGAAAAATTATCAGGATTTAAATGGAAAAAAGTGCTCCGAGAAACTGAAGTTTGAACACTGAAATTTGTGATAATTAATACTAAGGTAAAGTTTTATACAAAGATTTATAAAATAAAGATTTTTTATTACTTTCAAAAATACTATTTAATGTAAATTCACGCATTGACAATGATTAGAGTATTTACGGATATAGTTATACGCTGCAGTGCAGTAGATTGAGAATTGTGCTTCATTGTGAGATCTTCTTTTATATAAAAAAAGTGAAAAGCAACTTCCCATAGAATAAAGTACCATGTTGCCTACGAGCATCCGAAGAATAAGTAGTTATTAAAAAATTGAGTATTTGAAACTTTGTAATGACTGCATAATTGAAGAGCAATAACATTAGTTGAACCGTAAATTTGAGAAAACCATCGATGTAAAACATTGCTAAAACTTTTAATATACTATAATGATTTATAGGAGTAGATGAATCTATTTATCTCTATTATGTTTACTTATATGTTATAATACATATTTAACCGTGTATTCGTAAAATACAATTGTAATGGTATTAATAATAACAATATACCGACCACTTTAGACTAGAAAGTTCAAAATGATATCACTATAGTACATATATACCCAATAATACATATATATTGATATATAACAATGATTTATAAGAAGACACTGATTATTAGATTTCGATACAATCTTTGCATGCCTCATATATTCTACTTTGAGAAACCAATTTAACATTGAGATACGGTTATCCAATTTTTTCCATCAATCACTATTCTCGTTAAAAATCAAGGGTTATGATCAAGTTTAGTTATGAATCGCTGAGCTATAATTTTCAGCTGCTTGCCATTTCTTGGAAAACATTAATCTCTTTCCTTCATATAGTGCTACATGATACCGGGATGAGTACTGTATTCAGCATTCTTCAAATGTAGTTTGAGATCGATAGTCAGCAGCATAAAAGTGAACGTTTGGATCAATTTGGGTAAGCTTTCGGTACTCTGAGTGAACGGTGAACGACTATTATTTATCAAACTAGATATTATTGAAGAAGCACCTGGACATAATATTACGCTGTATATTTCGTATACGCAATAAAGTAGGATGGTAGCTAGAATAGTACAGTCCAGTAATTATGTATTAGTTCAGTTTGTGCCTCTTGCCATGAGAAAAATAATGAAGCAGACCGAATCCTCTTTAAGCACCTTTTCAGTTTCTTTTCGCTGTTTAGTTATTGTTGATATCTTAAAAATGACTTGATTACTTTTGATTGTTCAAAACCTTGGAATTCATATATGTTAAAAGTATCGGGTGACTTAAGTAAGTATACTTGAAATCCATCTTCTACGTAGAATGGTATAAATTTAGTAAACACAGGTAGTGTGAAGCTAAAGATAAAGTGACAGTTATAATTAAAATTTAATGTGGCATCACACGGTTCCTTTCCTGCTTTAAAATTCTCATTGTCTTCGTAATAATCGCTGAAGTTAAATGATGGTTACATACTATAATGGAAATATCAGCAGTTTATTCTACTTAAATTGTTTACTGAAGGTCATAGATACGAATAAAATATGTAAAGCAGAGTTGTCAATAATATCTGAGTATCCTAGTTCTAGGACCACTGATATTAACAGAAATTGATAACTCAATTTGTTAATATAGTAATATTATATATATATAATACTATATATTATATTATAATAATATAATATCCCACTCCACGCTACCATCTACTATTATGTAAATAGCAGATATCTCAATAGAGTAGAAACCTTTTGACTTAAATTGTCAGTATTTACTTGGTTCTTTTGTGCTCTATAAGATTCTATAAATATTTATTTTAAGCTGCGACTTTCCTGTTGTTCCAATATCGTAAAATCATTTCTTTTTATGTAACAAACGTAGATAATAACTTTTTACACGAAATTTCATCAACATCCCAGAACTTTGTCAACGCTATATTGAACATATTCAAATATTTCAGATTATAGGGATCAGCAATGACTTTTGATAATTTTGTTTGAGGTAACGCAGCTATAACACAATTGCATAATATAGCATCATTCAAATTAAACAATATTCGTCCAGCGCATAATAATTCATAAAATATTTTGACATTGAAAAAAACATCGATTTTCCAAAGTTAATAAAATTCGGGATTAACAAAAGGGATATTTCTATATATAAATAATTATTGTTACCATTTATTTAAATGTTTACATATCTTTGTAAAAAATGAAGTTTACCCTTGAAACTATGTTCTTGAAATTCATTTGTGAACATAAAACTTAAGGAATTCGAGATAACAGTACATGTTTATAATTTTATCCGAAGAATTGATCAATACATTCTATTGTTGATTAAGTGTAGATATTTGCTTATGTCGCTCAAATGACAAGTTATGCGACATATTTTCTAATCGATCGTATGCCACTTACTGTTAATATGATTTGTACGTAAGTAATTGAAGTAAAGATTAATTCTTTGCAATTTTTTGTAAAATGTGCTCCCTTCTATTAATTCTGAAACATTCACTTGATTTGCAAAGACAATTAATCAGAAACAAGTTTTATTATGTATATTATCATTACAATTGTTCGATAGTTACTTAGAGTTCTATCTAAAAGTTATAATAATTTATAATTAAATTTTGTAATTTCTATAGTATTTTATACCTACCAAAACTCTTTGACCTAAGGAAATTCCAATAAATTATCCAGCGATGGTATTTATATATTCACTGTGTATTTGATCTTTCAATTTTAAACTTATTATTTATCTGATTAAGGCATTTCGATATACTTTGGAAACGTTTCAAGAAATAATGAACTTAATGTTTAAAGAGCGCATTTCTTTATCGAGTATTATTTAGAAATATTTTCACAAAATCTTACGCCATGCCTTGGTATAATTTGATAACTCGAGAAAATTCTTTCATATTTCACTTCCTTTCAATAAAATCGCACATTATCGTATAATTAACGTCAATTATTTGTAATAATTTTATTTCATTAGTTGCATCATCTGACAAAGAGAATTTTAACGCGCTACTAAGTGGCGAATCATTATGAACGACGTGTTGATACGAGCCTTAAGAACTTCGACATATTTCTTACGATCTTCTAAATTTGGAAATTCTATTTTTATTAAATTTCTTCGTAACTGAGAAGTTACATAATATACATTGATGAGATTTATTTCTTAATCAGTTAATGCACTCATACCTGTATTCGTTCGCAGTAATTCTTCAACCACAATTATATAATTCATTTTATTTTGTGTGAATAATAATCGTATTCTTAACGATTATTCATAGTTTTCCCGCGAACTTTGTATTTTGGTGATTTTATATTATAAAGTCGAAAAAATTCTGAATCTATGTAGCCAATCAGTCATCAAAATTTACATTGGATTAAAGAGGAAAATGGAAATGTAATCAAATAATTAATTTGATAGTAGAGTACAAAAATATTATTATTATATATACGAATATTCTTATTAAATTCCGTGATTAAATGAAAACAAAGGCTTATAGTTGTTCACCACTGAATGTGTGAAGAGATAAAATTTTTTTTTGCCCGACGATCCTTGTGCTTTTTCCCTCTTTTTCCAACAAGCAATGGGTAGAAAGAAAGAAAAAAGATTGCATCGAGTCCGCGGTGATTGTGACCCTTTTTAACGGTTCACGCGCGCTATGCCCGTTTATCTGGTCAGAAAATGTATAAGAACAATACACATTTACAACTAGAGGGAGGAAACGCAGAGGGACAACACCGAGGATATGCGCTCCAGTGAATTATGTGCATTTCGCGGGCTTTAAAATACCCAAATGCACCATTCGTGCGGAAAGTACAATTCTCACTAGAAGCGAGCGGAGAATCTAAGTTTATTTCTTTATTTTCCTTCAAACACGCCAATGTACCACGAGGCCTAGAGCAAAAAGCGCTCTTTATTTTCATGAAACTATCCTACAAAATATTTTTTACACCAGCGATCCATAAACGCGCGTCAGCTCTGAAGAACCATTAAAGTGCACCATCTCAAGAATACAGAAGCAATCTGCTCGTTCTGAATCGGTAAGAGTACTGTTAAAAACTTATTCATAACGCAAGTAGGATACTCAGTTATTCACAACCAATTGCGATAGTTTTTTACTTACTAAATAAAGAAAGGATTATTTACTTAATTTCAGTATCTAAAAGTACCTATTTTATCATATTTTTAATACAAATAAATATCTATTTTATGACAGATATTTTGCAAATTCAAATAAAAAATATACTCAACTTATAAAAGTTTAAAAACTCCTTTTGACTATAAAAAGAATTTAAAACGTGTTAATGAATCTAAGGAATAAACTAGGAATGAACTACTTGAACTTAATATACAATTTTAAAAAGTAAAAAAGAATAAGGAGAAAAATATTTGAAATATAATAACTCAAATCGTGCTTTCAAACGATTTCATAAAAATAACCGAAATTTATCATATCAAAATTAACCATACATGGAAATTTATCTTAAAGAAAATATAGCTAATCGACTAAAATAAAAAATCATTCTGTTATATCAAATGATTTTAATAAGCAGTAATTCGATTTAGTTAATATTCAGGTGTTAACAACTTTTCAACTCGTAATGCAGAGTAAGGCGAGCAAACTAATTAAGATGCGAAAAATAATCAATTTTCAAGAATTTTCTTGAAAAGAAGTCTGCAAAGGCTGTAATTCTTTTAATACTTTCAATTTTGATAATAATTTTTATCACATTAGTTAACAAAACTAAGTAAACACAGTTATGAAAAATAAACTATACGTAGGTAAAAGCACTTAAAAAAATAGGAATTTTTTAATTGTTATTTTAATACATTCATTTATTGTAAAACAACTTAATAAATATAAAAAAAATGTATCAAATTATGATATAATATAAGATTAATAAATTTCAGTTGAAGAAAAAAAAGAGCTATATTAATGTACATATTTACATAAATTGAAAACTGAACTTTTGCAGAAAATTCTCTTTATAATGCATATAGTTATGTTATCATAATATATCAATATAATTTTTAATTTTTAATTAATAATATTTAAAAACTGTTTTACTAATAATTTTTTTTCTTTCCATTTTTACCACATATGTTAGTATTTTATTATTAAGTAATTAAATGAATAAAAGTAAAGAAATACTATTTGTATTATTCAATGTGAACTTCTCTTCATTTTATATAAAAAAGGATCCAATTTTCAAAGTAGAAGACGTATAAACTTATTAAATAGTATTATAATTGAAATAAATTATAATAAAAATTTAAATTTTAAACTTATGTTCGTAATTAATATCATCTAAAATTTGTTCAAATGTTAAAAAGTTTCTCATTCTAGCGCGGCATAATTTTCTGCACAATCAGACTATGTATATTATCATTGTGGATTTCTACTAATTCATATAATGCATTATCTTCTAGTTTAAAAAGTTATTTAAAAAAAATTAACATTAATTGAATCAGACTTAAATAAGAAGTTAAATTGGTTGAGTTATGTGAAACTTGTAAATTTTCTCTTTTTTCAAGATATATTTCATAAGATATGCAGAATAAAGCAGTATAAAATAATTAGTCAAACCCAGTCGAAAACACAAATGGCCAGGGCTTAATAAATTCACACGTGGCTTTGTCGAAAAGCTCCTAATTAACGAAAAGACTGAGCAAAAGTTAAATCGCCTCTAAGACTTCTAGCGGTTTCGGAATGCAGCAGTTCGAGGTGGAACTCGTACGACAACTGAATTTGAACATCCCTGATAGATTTCCTTTTTCACGAGGATACACAGAGATCAAGTCGTGCAAACTTCAGCCCAGATACAGAAACGTATTATCTCAATCTTCCTATTGCAGCTAGAGCCTAATCAATGCTATGTCCAGAGGATTAAGGAAAATGTTTGTGACGTAGATAAACTATTATCAACGTTTTACTTTTTAATGCGTATTAAAGATCAATAGGACACAGTTTATGATAAAATCAAAGTACGCGTTATTGTTTGCACGAATTTTGGATTTAAAAATGACTTCTTCTTATTTTTTATTTTACGTAATTGAAACCGCAATATATATAATATTTTTAAAATTGAACAATAATTTTTAACAATAAAAAAATAATAAATCAATGAAATTTATTGTTGAAAGAAAATAATAACGTGCAATTCTACTCAGATTTTTTAAAGCAAATAGCCTGATATTAATTACAATTTAATCTTCAATTATGAAAAAATAGTTAATCAAATATGAATTTAATATTGGATTAAACAAATAAATAACAAATTTCGATGTTAACTCTTATATGTTTCAGATAATTTGAATGAATTTAAAAATGTTTTAAAGTAATTCTTTTCTATTAACAAGAGCGTAGAAAAAGTTCTTTCTAGTTAATAAACCTATTGCTTACATAAAAGAGAATTTATTCGTAATGTTTTCTTAAAAAATATAAAATCCGTAAAGGATAAATATTTATAAAAATTTAAAATAATAAATAAATATCTACAAGACTTGTATGCGTTTAAATAATTTATCAAATTTATTTAATTAAATTTATTCTTTTAGATTAGCAAATTGAAGAAAGAATCATAAAATGCGTTACACACGCCTGGATATCAAATCTAAGATCTTCTATTTTCATGACAAATGGTTTCCCAACTGGTCTACCGATGCATTTCAAACCTCGAATCATCCTCGTATCAAAAGTACAGTGTGGATAACCACGTTATAATCATGAGACTTGAATTCATTAAATTTATTTACTATAATTTAATCGTATGAAAATATTTTCATTTAAAATATTAGAATTTTACTAAATCGGATCCAGAAAATTATCCAAATAATTATCCAGAAAACTTCTGGATAATTATTGCTGAAAAACTCTAAATACTATATCAAAGTAAAACAGTTATAGTTGTCACAGAAAGTTGGATTAATCTAAAAGGAATGAACAACCGACAGTCAAAAACAAGAGATTCGATACGTCTATTTCTCTCTTTATTTTTTTCACACACGTTATTTTATTCACACACGTTATTTTATTTACACACGTTATTTTATTCACACACGTTATTTTATTCACACACGTTATTTTATTCACACACGTTATTTTATTCACACAAGTATAAACATTCAGTAAACGAAAAAATCTTTACTTAATATATCTATGTATAACAGTACATTTTTCTTTTAAATTTTTTTAACATTTTGAATTATGGTTTGTTATTGTTGTCACTTTTCTTCAATAAATATTTTACATAAGAGAAAATTTCAGGATACCTATTTAGTTTTAACTCTGTTGTATAGCGATAATTTTAATTATTGTACTAAAACAAGACGATTTTTATACATTTGAATTCCTAGACGCAAATACTTGAAGTATTTACGTCTATATACGTAAAACTGAGAGTCCGATTATATATGTCAAGGAGATATTACCTGGAGTTTCATGCACACGTTTAGTATATCATAATACATGTATCCATTGTTTCATTCATGGAACGACTAGAATTACAAAGATTTCCATCACTTCTTTTCTCTTTTTATTGCTCGTGTTTGGTGGTTGGCAATTTCTCTACCTGTCAAAGGAAGACATTCTAACTTTGCCATCAATTGAAAGGCAAACGAAAGTTTTAATAAAAGGAAAGCTTTTGAAAACGCACGAAGATCGCATTTTCAATTGTAATTAAGAACTAAATTCATTAAATAAATTCAACAAAATCCAAGAAAACAAATCCAAGGAAACTAACATTTGTTATCAACTTTAGAAATAAAAATACAGATAAATTTGCACTTTCTGAACTGAATATACACGTGAAATTCTTGAAATTAGTTACATTTTAAACAATAACTTTTTACTCAAAAATATTTTTATAATAATCCTAACATAATTTTTTATATTTTTGCATACTTGTATTATATGCACTTGTAAAATTCGATTCATTTTCCTTGATAATTATGAACCATTGAACATACTTAGACTAACCAGAAAATTACAATTCTTTTTATCGCACAATCATTATCTTTCGATTCATTGAATTTCCATTTATGTTTTAAATGCAGCCGTCAATCGAAAAATCCCGCATATACTTCACTGGTAGCCGACTTGAATTTTGAACGACGATACCGCAACAAGCGCGATGTGCGCCTACAACTGCCTTCTCAAGCTCCAGCAGTTTCAAAGCAAGTTTAAAAAACTTGCTCTAAATGAGCTTTCGTCCAACTGGGATATTCAATAGTTTGAGGCATGATGCGCAGGTGTTCCAGAGAACGAGAGAATATCGGCCTGCGAGAACTATTTTACAACTATCCGTTTACTCACTACTCTCTGCTTGTTACTTATCTTTACACTATGTACATATATCTTCAGGTCTGCTTCTCGAGTGAAGAGTACTTTATTTATATAGATGAAAAATATTTACCTCTACAATATGTTACTCTACAACTACAAATTTCGATAAATTAATTCGTATCATTTAATATTTAGCTTTCCAAATCATTTAAATTTATGCAATAAGTTTTCTATACAAAACTAGATATTCTATACAACAGATAAATGTATGATCAAATTAATATTTTGAAATCTCAATCTAAATATTCCAACTTTGATTTAAAATCCAAGGAAATTCATATCTTTAATTTTAATTAGTTCTATAAAATTATTGATGACGAGTTTAGGATACATTGACAAAAATTTACGAAAAGTAGATTATGCTAATTTTTATTGTGCTTTAATAATTTAATGATTGGATTCACAAAAAGAATACGTAATAAATAAATTAAAGAAAATAAGTGAAAATGATCGTACACGGCGTTTGGTGTAAAATTTTTTCAATATGAGCTTTTCGTTGATAAATCTCAATACAATCTTGTTTTTGTCTCCTCAATTCTCCTCCTATGTTTTTGAGAAAAAACATAGCATCGGCTAAAATATTGTCAACGTTTGAATATACAGGATGTTAAGTTGGTATTTTAAAGAACATTTTACTTTTAGAAAGTTTCTTGTGTCTCGGTAATGAAGTACTATTATTAAACAGAAAAATAAAGAAAAAAGTAGCTTTTGGTATTTTTGCGAAAATCTTCTCTGTCGTCTCTCACAGTTTTCTTCGACTGTTGTTAGGGCGACGTTCACTGAACGATTTGCCATCCGAATCGTCCCTTAGTCTCCCGCTCGAACTCTTCTTTTACTACTTCCAACGAGACCCTTTAGGTAGTTAGTTACTAGCCGTTGTCACGTCGCTCCGGACCAGAGCAAAAACTCCGAACCGAATCTAAATCACGGATAAAAGAAAGGTTAAGCTCTTTTTCTTAGAGCAGCATCTTTGGCAGTTCACAGAAATACTTGTCCTATCTACTTTCTCCTTACCGGATTCTCCAGGTGTTAGTTGGAATTGGACTATTTATTTTCGCACATTTTCCTGCACACATTTTCCTGCACACGCGAGCACATTTTCCTTTCCCTTGGTGCACTTAAATATGCCCGACACATACGCACGTAGTTGAGGGGGCATTAACGAGGAAATAAATTTTCATTTCAAATTATGTATAAAGTACGATAGAAAATGAAAAAGCAGTCTAAAGGTCTATGAATCATATAACTGTAGAACCATTTCTCATACATATTTGAATCACGATTTTAAACTAAATAATAATGTATTTGGATAATCGCTGCACATTGTAAATAATGAACTAAAATCATTAACTTAGCGATTATATTTCAATTAGTATTAGTTAGAAGGTAAATGAAAATAATCCAAATAATAATCTAAATTTCTGAAATATCAGTTCAAATGTCAACTGATTTATGAGATAAATTATCAAACAGAGTATATTATAAAAATAATTAATACAAATTTACATTTAAATCAATATTAAAGAAAAATAGTTAAAAGTATCATATATGCAACATTTCAATTTTATTTGTCTGTTTAACCAAATTAATTAAATTAAAAAAGAAAAAATCGAATATCCGTACATTAATTTAAATCTGATTCAAGTTTAATAAACTCTGCTTTTAGAAATCGGAAGAAGTACCTACCGATGGTGCAAATAGAAGTTAGTTTTGTTAGTAAGCAGTTCGGTACATAGTCTAATGTCTTCACCGTAAGCTTCAGTATCTCTGCTTCCAACTCCTTAATGAGTTTCTTGCGTGTTCGATGTATAACTATGTAGATACAATGCAAAATCGCATTGTAGTTTGTCATCCATTCTAGATTTTAATCCTTTATTTTGTACGTGTTTTTAAAAATTTTAATATTATTAAAAATAATAATTTAATATGTATGTTTTATTTGAATAGCACTTAATTGCATTTGAATGTAAGAATTCAATTTTTCCAGCTACAACTTAAACTAATAACTAATAAAATAAAGTTACATTTTTAGAATTAAAAAATATTAAATATTAAAGTTTATCTAATCATATATTTTTCTACTCGCTATTATTCTAGTAAATGTTGGTTCATTCAAAATAATTATCAATTCACAAATAAAATTATAACAAATATTTCAACATTTTTAATGCAGTTAAGCTGCCGATATACTTATTTATATATGTATTTTTTTATGTGTGTATATATTATCTTGTAATTTTTATAGTACCTTAAATATATGAAAATAATTTGATCAACTTTAATACTTTCCCAAATATTCAATCCCTTTTGATGAACTAATTTCAGTTCCATAGTAAATTAATCGTTGTAATTTAAAAAAATATATAAGATACTATGTTAATAAATAAAATATGTGGCAATTATTTGGTAATGTTAAACATTTTTTACTGAGAAGAATATATTAATTCAAATAATATTTTGAATATTTTTAATATAATTTTGGAGTAAATGTAGATATTTTTACTACATATTAAAATTTTAATTAAAAGAATTTATCTATCTCTCTAACGCATGATGAAATTTTTAGAGTAAAGTTCAGTTTTATTTTCTTATTTACTATTTATTTAGAATAATAAACATATAACGTATTGTACTTATATATTATTCTAAAGAATTTATAAATAAGGGACAGAATCAATTATAATTTTATCAACAAACTAATAGCAACAAGAGAATATAATAGTAGCTTTAATTCAATTGATAGTTAATCACAATTGGTATTAATGACGGATTTTAATAAATTGTAATAAATCCGTTGTATTCACGTTATGAAATATCATTGTATTACATTATTCATGAATTCTCATATAATTCAAATAAGAAACCTACATTTTCTAGCCTATTAATCATTTTTATATTTATTCTATGTAAATAGAAATATAATGAAAATTATATTAACTTAATAGCGAGCACATATTATAGATATGAGTAGTCTTTTTAATATTTTTGAGATTACTCTGTAAAAATACATAACTAAAAAGTATTTTAATTAGTATGCGTGAATCATAAAATTATAATTTGTTTATATATAAATACGTATTCTTTAATAACGAGTTAAAAATAATAATTGGTAAAATTAGGTTGTTTGCTATTACAGCTCAATGCATTTGACAGCAATACCTTTGGAGATGTTTAGATTGATGCAAGAATAGACTCTATGTTTCGAAATATTCTAAAAAAATTATAAATGTTTATTTAATCTTAATTATTTTTCTCAAAGATATGAAAAGATAAGGCAAGTATTAATAATATTTCGAAGCGAGAAGAATGTAAAAAACATTACAGCATATTAAAGAAAACGTTAGTTTTTAAATAATGCCGTTTAGCTTGAAAAAACTAATTGACACAAGAACGAATTGCTACAATATTTTAGTCTCATATATATCATATTAGAATGTGAGTGTCCGTAATAATGACTCCGTGTAGTTGAAGGGTGGAGAGGCATGCTCACGGGATATAAACGTTGGCACAAATTAATCACCGTTATCTAAGTAACTTGTTTTATGTATTAGCTCGTTTTCTTGCGGTTTGTCGAAATTCACTACAGAATAATACCAATGTTCTAATTTTGATACCATTGCTTTGCGGTCTTAACTGTGATAATCGCCGCCGAGAAAGCATATCACCGAGGCTGCGTATATCATGACTACGAAGAAGTCGAAAGGACCATTAATATATTAAATAATAAAATACGAGAGTTCGCGTGATATCGCGTAAGGTAATAAATTTTCATAAAAGAACCGAATATTCTGCAGCAAATGTAGCAATTGTTCGGGTACCACTTTTAAGAGAAACAAAGTGAGCTAAATATACTAAACGTAAAAAAAGAGGAAACAATTAAAAATTGGAAAATATGCGGAACTATATAAGCTCTTGATCAAGATCTTGATTAAGTCTTAATCATTGTAGGATGGTACTCTCGTTTGGAAACGTCTACAATACGTTTTCCAAAAATTATTTACCTGCACTTTCAATTTCAAATAAGAATTTGCCTTTTAATCATACTTTCATTCGATTGAACACTTTAATCTTTTTTCAGCTGCCCAGTTTCTGATATCACCAATAACAACAATTTTCATGATAAAATTTTTTCTCTATTATGCAATTTTCTAATCTTGTAAAGGAGTCTCGTGCACGTATGTTTCACTTTTATCCCAAATTCTATGTATATTCTTTAATGTGATTTTCTGTACTCTCTCTCTCTCTCTCTCTCTCTCTCTCTCTCTCTCGTCTCTTTTTAACATTTTCCCTGTATATAAATTATTTAATTATTTCGTAAAAGAAATGTCTATAATAAAAGTTTCGTTTACAAGATACATAATAAGGTATATATTCAAAATATATATTCAAAGATATTTAAAACTTTCATACACATTTATAATACCTATAACCAAATAATTATTTAACATGGTACAACTTAAACATACTAATCATAGAACACAAATTGCTTAAGTATTAGATTTATATAATATTTTACTATCTGATTATCTCTCTTCTCTAGGAAAAATTCATACTCACAATTTTAAAACGTAGTAAGTGCTTTTAAAGATATAAATAATCAAAGTCATTTTAAGGTACGTTTTCATTTTCTTATTAACATGTAAACGAATCCCCAGCCAGCGATTTATAAGAAAATACTTTAAAAATAAAACTACTTTTAATTCTTATAATTATTAAGACATGAATATTTAAATAACCTTCGCATTTTTTTCAAAGAATTATCATAATTTTTTAATAAAATTATTCAACAAAATATCTAGAATTTATTTTTGTTTTTTCTAACTGTATCGATGAATGAATGTTTAAGAACAGAACAAATTACTGTATAATTGCAACAAATTTTTTTCATTAAAATGCACGTTTATTAAATTACATATTATAATGTCTTTTTAAGATATATTTATATACATTTATAATTGGTTGGATAGTACTTATCCAATTAATATTAATATACAAAATTGTTTCTCATATTTGTGAAAATAAGATTATGTATTCTCAAATGCAATTTGTTATACTTACTTAAAATTTAAAAAATCTGTTAATGCAAAATCGGATAACCCATTAAGAGGCTCAAGCTAATCAGTCTAAT
The DNA here is from genome assembly GCA_018907045.1 of Wiebesia pumilae. NCBI lineage: Eukaryota > Metazoa > Arthropoda > Insecta > Hymenoptera > Agaonidae > Wiebesia > Wiebesia pumilae. Next base: position 6,720,450 of record JACCHZ010000192.1, read on the forward strand.
ATATCATATAAGTATCAAAAAGGATTTTTAGAATCTAATTTAACTTCGACCCATCAACGAGATTCATGCTTTATCCTGGATAAAGAAGTAACTTCAGTATTTATCGCATCTAATCACATAATTATACTATAAAATTTGTTATTATTATATTGTACATCAAAAACAAAGATTAAAAATATCTCGATCTTTTAAAAACTTTCAATAAGAATTTTCTATCATGTAGATATCATTGTATAGCATTGTTAAGTAAAGATTCTTAACTGTAAATTCCATAAATATAATCAATATCATCATTGGTAACAGCTTAGATTCTCTTTGTTTTTAAACATTAACACAAAATGTGACTAAACACACAAATTTATGTTTGCTATATGCAACAATTATAAAGTTGTAGATATGTTTTATGTTTCGTAGATACTTTGAAATCATATTTTCGTAAAATAACTTATTTCATGAAATGAAGTTCTATAAACTAAAATTAATCTATAATTATAATTATTTGATAACCAAAAAGTGAATAAAATTGTAATTCGTGAAACAGTACTTTTAAGGAAACAATAATTTACATATCTATTATGATTATTATAGTTCTTGTATAAAAAATATATTTATTAAATTATACAGTAACATATTAACTATGTAAACAATTTTATTATGATGTTAGTTGCAATAACCATAAATAAGTCTTTATCAGTCGCTACTTACAGTATATAATATCCTTCAAAATAATGGGTGATCGTCCGATTTCCAATTCAATCTACCTTCTGCATCCATCATCGTAATCTTTATGAAATAAAACCTCATTCGAGAATTAATCAAACGAAATTATTTCTTAAAATATAGTATATATATTTATAAATTTTAGATAATGACTACGAATTTGAACTTTTAATTATTAAGTATATATAAGTAATAGAAAGGTGTTATACAATAAAAATCAATTTTCACTTTTCTGACGTAAACATAAAAATTAAAAATATTTTCAGTAAATACTAATCGTCATAATAAATATATGAAATTTCAAAAATATATATACACTTTTTAATCAAGAGTCAATTATTTTCAAAATATTGAAAAAATGTGTAAGCTATTAAATATGTAAAAATTTATGCAATTTTATTTTCATCTGTAGCTTAGTTTGAAATTTCATAATAGAATATTTTCTTACGTTTCAAAATATTATTTAAATTCCAAACTTTAAATGAAAGGAATTATTCATTAAGTTATTTAAAATTTACATTTAAAATGAAATATTGGTATTAGAAATATCAATTTCACATAAAACTGTATATAAAATATTAAATTATGAGTATTTACTTGTGTAGCCTGCACTCTTGAAATACACACGGAAAAAGATAAATGAATAACGAAATTAATTATAAAGGATAATTGACTCTCATAAAGGTGAATAAACAAAAACAGGAGTCATTATTTAAATATAAGAAACAGAGTTACGTAATACAAACAAAAAAAAAACAAAGATAAATAGAGGAATTGAAAATACGGATAAGATCTGCAATTATGAATAGTATTAGGGAGTGAGTATCCTGAAAAGAGTAATAAAAAAGAAACACAGAATAACGACTGCACTAATGAGTTGTATTCAATTTAATATTGTTGGAATATGTCCACAATATGTAAATACAGAAAAAGAGATTCGAGCTCGATGAAGGGGTCAACTTTCAATCTTAATTCCAGAAAAGTAATCAATAAATCCAGATGAATCATTATCCTTGTACTGCTATATTTTTTATTATATATAGAAACAGACCACTTTGTAATAAAAGCAAAAAATATTATCTTTGTAAAATATTATGGACTCAACTCGTGAAATATAATGAAAGTAATGTACAGAAACAATGCTAATGAACAGTTAAACAAATTATAATGATAATTTATACAAAACAAAGTAAAAGTCTGATAGACATAATTACAAAACATAAAGTCTAATGATGGCAATTTTGTTTATACACTAAGATATGTGAGACGTCTTAAATAATAGTGCACCAATACTTACGAACGAAATCAGGCAATAAATCTCGCTCTATCATCGTCCATTGTAGCGATGGTGATCAATTACTAAACAATATCAAAAATCTTTTGATTGGAATTTTCAGCTGAATTAAGCAGAAGAACGTAATATGTAATACTAAGCAGTTCACAACAACAATAAACTTGAATTCGCGTTTTTGCGAGTATATTTTTTAAAATACGTAAATTAAAAGATGTGAAAACGTTTCCATGTGAGGCATTTATTAGGATCATCCAGATTTAAATGAGAAATTTTAAATAATGTGAAAAAATTCACATAGATATTTGCAATTGTAAAGATATCAATTTATATTAGGATCAAGGTATTGCTTATCATTCAGAATCGAGTACTAGTTTCAGAATAATTTTTTCTTTTTGAAAAGTATTAAGAGATTAAAGCGTTTGTATCTGTATAACTTGAAAAAATAAAAATTAGGAGATAAGATATTAGAACGATAAATAGTTTCAACAAAAGTATTAAGTACACTCGGCACAAAGGATAAGCATAAATTAATATCGCTATATGTATATGAAAAAAATGAATGAGCCGAATGAAAGATTAAAAGGATGTTAGAGTGTACAAGATGAATGCTTTGGAAAAAGGACTCTCACTAAAGATTATAGCCTAAATCGGTTGGTATATTCTGAATAATATTAATTTATAGGCAGATTATACGTGCACTTCCATGTAGAATGTGATTTAGTCGTAAAGCGTGCGAATAAGGTACGTTATTGTTATCAGCTACGATGACGAGTCTACCAATTTGAGCTTTGAGGCAACAAGGTAATTAAAATTTATATTGATATCAATGTACACTTTGATAAGTGCAGCAAAATTTCTCAAAATAAAGTAAAATTAAAAAATATTTCTGTTAATCTTAATGATAAAATAGGTATTGACGGGCGAAAATGACAGAACACCTGAAGATATTTCGAATCAAAGAAAATTGGTTTCACGACAAAAATTCTTATATCAATAATTGAAATATTTAGCTTTATATGTACACAATGATTTGACGACATATACATTTTAGATAATCAGTTATTTAAAGAGATATTTTTAGATCACTGTAATATTACATTCGATTTTGTAACATTTACAAAGTTTTGAATCGCGATACATATGTAAACATTCGATTAATTTAATAACATTTGCGTCTTCTCTACGCTAGAATTTGAAATATATGCCCCAAATCTTTAAATGATATATTTAAACGCGTAGCAAGCTTTTATGATATTTAATAATATCTCCAAGTCGAAATTCGTCATTCTATCGCCTACTACTTTCGAATATTTCTCCTAAACTACCGCGTTAGAAAATGTCAAACTTGTTTAATCTATTTTAATAATATATACGAGTTGCAGTTCTTAGTGAATCCAGGAAAGTATTGTTGCTTGTTATTTCCAACACATTTATTTTAATAAAACTGACGTGGAAGTATTTGGATAATATCACTTTATATATCAAATTTTTAATTTGATTAAATACAGTATTGTATTGCATTAAAAAATAAGAACATATAACTTTGTATATTCTGATTCATTTTGAGCTTTAATATACAATATAATTCAACCTTTTTGTAGATGTTAGGCTAAGATATAAATTTTCTTTGAAAAAAATAGCTCTCATTTCTTTTCTTAGTTTTTTTTTATTTTACAAAACATTGTTTATCAGATAAATTGCAGATAAATGGAAAAATAAATAAATTAATTTTAAAATACAAGAGCATGTATTAGTTAAAATATTTTAGGGAAGGCAAGTAACTATCTTCCAATATTACATTTCATTTGTGTTCCACCTACTTAACTCGTGATTAGTGCTGTTTAATTGGATCCTGCCCGCGATACTGTGAGGAGATAAGTGAACATATCTATATATACGAATAGTCTATCAATTTCCTCACTGGAAAAATAAGTAACACAGTGGTTTAGAGGTACTAGAGACATGAGTCTATACAATAAAATGTCTGATTTGAAGTTCATTAAACAAGATCGAACTTAGTTCAACTTTAAGAGATTATATTGCTAATGTCATAAAATTCAAAGTAATGCTTTACTCTAATTGCTCTAAATCTATACTAATTGGGGAGATAATTTTACTGTTTAATAATATAATAATAAATTTCTTTCAAAAATATTAACTAATATAAGTATTAAAATCAGTAACTAAAATATTCATAATTATTTATGAATGAAAAAGTATGGTCTACAAATGATAAGTGACTTTAATTTTAATCATTGTTTTTTACTTAAAGCTCACTAAAAATAAATTTATAAATAAATTATAAACAAGCTTTTATTTTACAGTTATACACCCCTTGCAATTACAAAGATATTCGAAGCAATTGATCTGCATTCACGGATTACATATATAGTTCAATTTAATTGACATAAAATTGTAAACGCAAAATTGGCAGTTTAATTGGCTATTCTGTTAAAATTTACCTTTAGTTTGCATTAAATACAAATCAAAAACTTATCAGTAAATAGAAATTAATTAGAAGTTAATATATGATCAGTGAAAAACGATAATGATTCATTTGAAAAATCTATTTTATTATATAATTCTTCAAGATAATTTATTAATTATTTGCAAAAATGTTTCAATTGATGATCTCAAAAGTGACCGAATTATTCAGTCTAAGTAAATAATTTATAAAGATATAAGAAAAAATCGAAACGACTTTGTACGGAATAGTAAAAAACTTGAAACTTGCCTATATAGCTCTCACTCATGGCAGTATATACGTATTTTACCATATACCAATTATTTGCCTCCAAGTTGTTCCGTTATGCTGGCTGATTCTTTTCAAGTATAAAGAATTCAATTCTTCATAAGACTAGTGCTTAACGAATCAGTCGTTACCTTTTTTTACACTTTCAGGAGTAACAGCTTAACGACAATGAACAAGATATATATATATATATATATATATATATATATACAACTGTCACCTAATCGATTAATAGGAAGCTATAATTTTAAATTTAGAGATTTTATGAAAAAATCTACATTCATTAATGATCAGACTAAAGGGAAAATGTACTAAAAGAAAAAACAATATGTAACAAACCAAAAAATAATTTGACAATCTTGTATATACACATATATAAACTAACCATTCTGATGTTTATTCTTTCAAATCATTTATGATCATTAAGTCTAATAGTGCATCGAAATTCTTTTTATGTAAGCTAGAATATTTATCAGCAGTTGTATTTATTATTCAATATATTTTAAAAGCAATTACTTCATCTTAAATTAGTATTAGAATTTGATATAAATTTAAAAAATATATAAAGTTAGTTAAGAAACATTTTAATTAAACGTATTCTAAGAAAAATAATTTTCGGATTATTTAAAATATATATTTTTAAAAATGTATTAACTTTTAAAACAAATTCGATTAATAAACACAATATAAAGTACTTCATATTACTTTTATAAACAAATAATTTTTTAAAATATTTTATCACTATTCTAGAAGTGCTTATTATTATCCAAGAAAAGGAAAAACTATTATATGAATGTATTTTAACTTAAAACATATAAATTCTAAAATGAAAGCCTTGATTTAGAATGCATAAGTATCCATGATTTAGATATAGTCTTACATATTAATAGAAACATAAAAATAGCTTCTGAAATTATATTACATATGAAAATTAAATTACATTGTATATAATATTGATCATGAAAAATTATTATGAATATAATAAATATTAAATATTATCAAAACCTGAATTATAATATATGTTAGCCTTATTAAAACCTTTTTTTTAACTAAAACTTTTTAGAAACTTTATAATGCAGTAGATTTTGTCAAATAACGGCTAAGTAAATTTTTTCCTAAGAACAAAATATTTGTCTTCGAAAAGTTAAAATTCAATTTTTTTTCTTAATTCATTTTTTGATCGTTGATCCTTAATCATTAGAATTACGTCATTGAGGATCAAAAGCACCATCTCTCACCTCGCAAAATTACGACTTGCATGCATTATATACCGAGTGCACAATAACTGCCAGAATGATATATCAAATAAAGACAAAATCGTATTAACCTTCTGCAGTTGCAAGGGATATATACTTATAGAAGACCTCATTATTTAAATGCAACATTGAAAAGCATGATTTCATGTACAATTGGAAAGAGAATGTTCTCGACAATCATTTCAACATTCATTTATATAATTTACTCTAATTATAGCAGTCGTCTCATTTTTGACTGAAACGATGGTATGGTCTCGTATGACATCTCTAATGGTGCCAACTCTGGACAATAAACCTCTGACATCATATAACAAGTAAATTGATATTCCAAGCCTTGATTCATCTTCGTAATGGAATGCTTTAGCGCTTCCGTCTAATCACATTAATTATAGCTATTTGAAAAATCTTTCATTAATAAAATTTTGACCAGCCCCTATATCCATTAGACCTGAGACTTTTCATTCTTATTTCCTAATATGATTATCTATGATATATTTAGTTCTCCTTATTCATATATGTGGTGCCCTTTTCCTTCCATCTTCTTATTATTAGCAACTTTTTGTACGCGCTTATTAAAAATATGCCCCATTTTTTTATATCTAAAGTACTTTACAACTGCATCTAACCAGTACTTTTGAAATATTTTTTCACAAGTCTTAAACCAGCGACTGACATACTATTTTGATCCACCATCTTCTTTGAGATGACTCTAGGCTTCTTTTCATTCTTTTTTTTTATCATACTTTATCTATGTGTTACTTAAATAGTAATTTTAGTCTATATCTGATTGCAATTGTAAATGTTTCCACCGTGGTCGGTAGCAATAGATGTTTGTTACTTAGCTTATCTTTTGAAATCAAACTTTTCTCTACGTCGCACTGCGACACTACTAATTACATTGCTTGCACAGCAGTAATCATGCTTCTAGTTAGCGATACCTTTTATTTTAGTCCTTAACACTCGCATTATAGTAATTTTATCTAAACTCGTACTATCACTTTGACCCCTAGACCTAAGAACATCCGAAATATCTTTTTTTATGTTACCCTTCAATGTTGATCCTGGAGTTGTTGCTACAGTTATTCTGCATCATACCTTATCATATACTATTGTTTCGATAACGAAACAAATTTTTACAGACTTATTTGATTTTATGATTGCAGTGCTCCTCCTTACATTGACGCACTGTCAACTATCACTCCGTGCTCCTCTTCCCGTCTTCTCTTTTTTCCATCATTTCGTCAATAGAAATTCTATCTGTTTATCTCTTGCATTCTTCACATGGGCTACCATATACTCTCTCTCTCTCTCTCTCTCTCTCTCTCTCTCTCTGATTATTATGTTTACTTCTCGCTCCTTTATTCTCAGTTTTTATATTTTTTGCTCGATTCCTCCAACGCAGAGCAAAGTATTTTGCCTTTTTCGACCCATTAACTTACTTCTACCATTTAAATAATAAATTGAAATTAACATTCATTAATATATCTCTCTCAGATAATTGATAATAGGAAATGTAAAAAGTCTAGATAAAAGCAATTAAGCCAGTTATAAAATCAAGTGATCTCGTCAAAATTTCATTGTTGTTCTCATCGTCATTCAGCTGAGACTAATCTGTGAAAAATTCTAACGTCACATCTTCATAATCTGAAAATGCTATTCTTCAAGATTGAATTCGAATTGAAGATTCGAATACTAGTTTTCTACTAGTATATGTGTAAAAGTGTCATCAATGAAGAATTTACTATACAATTTATATTACAATAATACCTAAAAAGTCTACATTTACTGTACTACGTATAACAATAAATAAATTTTAACGAGTGAATTACTTTTTACACATTGGACAAATTTTAAAAATTGGGCAAATATTTGTACATGCCAGATTCAGAAAAATACGACAATTTCTAATAATTTAAAAATTAATAAATTAAAAAAATAATACATAATTAAATATTTAATTTTTTAAATTTTTATATATTTCATTAAAACTGAAAATGCATAAATATAGCAAGTACGTAGATACCCTCCTTTCAGGCACTTATATAAATACTTAACATAAAAATTATAATTATATTAGATTTAAGAAAAATTATTTATTAATATTATTTACTATTCGATCTAAATCGAGACAAATAATTCAAAGAATATTGTATTATATTGAAATATTTAAAATTAAAAATTATTATTCTTATATATTAAAATGAATAAAAGTGGTATATGATTTTTTAACTAATGAATTTTTATTATCACTTACTTATTTTGTTCAAAAATAAAATACGACATACAATAAAAAATATGCTTAGAAAATAATATTACTTTTAATATTTTTATTAATTATAATTTACATATTTATAATTTACGTTGAACAATATGAACAGTGAGTCATGAATAGCATTTTATAAATTATATTAGTAAAAATATATGAAATATTACGTGTAAAGAATTAATTCTTAAGATTTTGTGATTATGTCTTTTCAGAATATAAAAATTTCTTTATTATATAAATGAAATAGAATATTTTTTAATACCACTAATCCTATAAAATACTCGATTTTTCCCTTTCCAATATTATGGAAATATTATGGAAATTTTCATATCAGTATTTTCTATACTCCAAGTTTCTATGAGCTGTTATATTTACACTCATTATTTTATTCATAATAAATGTTAATTTGTTTTTGCTGAGTTCAAATTGCAAATTACACAGAATTGTTTTAGAAAAAGCGAGCATATAAAAGTAAATTATAATAATTATTATATAAATCGAGAATAGAAACTGAGAAAATTACAATAATTATATAATATTTGTATGCTTTATAATAGTATATCAAAAGTAAACTCGATAAGCCCGCATTTCTGAACCTGGTATTCGAAATTAAGTAAGTTGAATACGTCACCACTTTGAAAAGGATACAGATAATTACATCGTCGCATAGCAAACTTAGATGATATACTAAACTTGAGTTCTTGAAATACCTGATGAAAATTAAATTATCCAAATATACGCAATAATGCTTATAGAAATTTATGTATACACATTTACATATGTATATAATCTCAAAAGTAATCTCAAAGAAATATACTACAAACTATAGTATAATAGTACTTATAAGAGTTTTAAGAAAATATTTTTGTACAAATTACGATGCAGTACAATAATTACTTAAATGGTTCAGAATATATTTATATATTTATATAGCAATCTAAATTTATATTATCGTGATCCTTTAAAATAATTGTATGATTGCTTGAACTATATAAAGTAAATACGCCTACAGAGCATAAAGGTGGCACATAAAATACCTACATTAAATACTTAATTACGCATTACACTTTACTTTTACATGAGATTTACATATTGCGTCTATTCAAATACATGTTAATTACTATCTAAATAAATACTTGGATTTTTCACTTGAAAATAATATATTACTGATCTTATTAAATTTAAATACTGACTTTCAGTGCCTAATATTAGATTTTATTATTACGCAAAATACTGCAATAACAACTTTTGACTTTTTACGTATGAGCAATAGAAGTAAATTCAAAGGATAAAATTGAATGAAAAACCACATTAGCATTTGAAAAAGTTCGCTTTTCAAATTCAGAAAAAATAAGACTGAGATAAAACAAACAGACTTAAATAGAGACTACAGACTTACTATTCTCTTCATATCTTATCCTGACCTTTCATCCAAATAGAAGATTCTAAGTTTCGACTTCGACGTGTAGTACTACAAGAAAAGGATATCGTGTTTATACTGCACTACGAAAAACTTTTGTGTTTTATTATGAATTACTACTGTGAGTGACGACAAGTAAACTCGAAAGTCTGTCATTATTTCGATACTGGTATCATTCATAATTCGATGGCAATGTTTCGTCGACTCGAAGATGCTCGACCGCAGCGTTCACATTGGAAAAAGATGTGTCATGCCACATAAACTAACGAAGTTTCTAGTTTCTAGCTTCTCTTTCCGTAATATGAGTAACTCAATGAACTTCCGTATATACGTGCTATTTCTTATTTTCTATAAGAAAATGTAGTGAGAAGCATGTGAGAAAATTAAATCACTGTTTGACCCAAGTTTTTTTCTTTCTAATAAATGAAGATGGAAAAGTGGAAAGAAAAAGCATTAGTTTTGTACGTGATAAGCAAGTTCTTTTAGTTTTCTTTCTTTGACAAGATAATGTTTCTTTATAATGTAACCAACGTTTTATGTACTGTGAAAAATTAAATATAGTATAAAATACCATTTAATTATTAATGAATCAATTTCTTAATAGCTAATACCACTTAAAATGATTGATATTGTAAACGTACAAAAGTATTTATTAAAAATAGTAAATTAGATCTTTTAAAATTATTGTTATGTTGCTAATTAGCCATTAATGTTTTCTTTGTCGTATAATCATTAATATTTACTAGTCAGTCTACTTCTAGAATAAAATAGAGACTCCTCGAATATTTGATTTACAATACTAAGAAAGTTCGCAGAAATATCTTGGCATATCCCCAAGTCTTCGGTCCGTCCTTACTTCTGAATCTATACTGAGTCTATACATTGGCAGAAGCAGTGTTGAACGATCTTCCTGATAAGGACAGTTGGATTTTAGTCGTAGCATGAGGCTCGTTAAGCCGACGTTCTAAATCTCTTGTCGTCCTGAAAAGGGTTGATCGGTAACTAGTAGTACAATCCCTTTACCCTGAGTGGTAATGGTGAACTTTCTGCCCTTTGGTGCTCCAGCACCCATCTTTATTGTCCTCTGGGAGCAATGCCACTCCAGTCATGTTGAGTGATCATGAAGAGGTGTTATCCCACAGCGGCGTTTTTCTCCTGCGAGTCCTAGGCTTACACGCACATACGCCAATCAGTGAGTATGAGGCAAAATCTGGGACTAATTTTCGCCAGAATTTTATATGCTCAGCATACGACAATATCTATTTATAATATATTTTAATTGTCAAAAGACTTGATTACATGCATCAGTACTATGATTATATAAATAACTCAGGCTTAAACAACGAAATTTATGTGTATATACACACATGACTAATGTATAATTTAAACTTCATAATATTTTTAAATTGTCACTACCTGTAGACATTAAAATCATATTTATATTTTTTTAACTCTTACAACTAACACATTTCTGAAATATTCGAAGAGTTTAGCTACTCTTTTAAGACTTATGTTGTAATTCTTTTACATCTTAATACTATAGATAAAATTTTGATTTTGAAATGTCAACTAAATGTTCCAATTAATTTTTTTCTATTACAGATGAATAACCAACTATCTTTTAAACAATATATTTCGTTATATAACTGAAAAAATAGTGTATAAGATAGCCTTCACTTTCGGGTAATAGTTGAAGTTTGAAACATTTATCTTTTGCACCCGTGTATTTTTATATAAGGTAGAGTGCACCGTAAACTATTCGTTTTCGTTCCGTTTATCTGATCGTAATGTTTTACGCGCACTTTTCACGCGCTTCTGCCTTGCCTTCTCACTGAACACGTCAAATTTTCTTTAATGTGCTCGTAGAGGCAGCGATATCTGAAGAAAGGAGACAAAACTAATAAACAGACAACTTAATGAAGATATAATAACTTAATCATTATTATTATCGTTCCATTTATAATTAGCAGTGACTCTGTAACAACATTCCCTTCAATGTTGATTAAAGTACTTAAGTAAAAATTGTTAAAAAATAATCACAAATATATTTCATTTATATATCTTCTATAGCATCTTCTTTAATATTACTAGAAAAACCTCATTATTGAAAAAATTATTGTTCTTTAAATTTTTCTTCGAATTTCTGCCTCGTAGACATGAATTATACATAGCAAAGATACTTAAATGCAGCGGCTAATATTCCAAGTTAAAAATTCAAATTTAATTACAAATATAAACATTAATTATCACAATATATACTATACTTATTACTTTATTACCAAATAAGATAATATAAAAGCGAGTTAATATGAAAATCTTTTTTTTCAATTTTATAATACGCAATAGAAACTTATAATTATGAATTTCGAAACTGATGAATTTCGATTTTTATTCGAATTCATTCTTTCACAAAAGATAACAAGTTGAGAAATGTACGTATGTTTGATTAATCAAATTATAGTGGTCAGAATGTTAAGCTGAGCACCACTTTTGCTCTTAGATGACAGAAGAAAGTGGTGTGTAAATAAAATATTGAATTTTCTTTTCTCTTTTAAAGTACTATATATATTTAATTAATTGATGTATTGATATTTCACATATCAGCTTAATGAATATTTGAATGATTAAAACTAGTCGGATTACTTTGTAACATGAATTAAATGAAAAACAATGTTGCGTTGTATAATGAAAAAATAAAATAAAATATATAATATATAAAAAAGGAATAAGAATCACTGTGGAAACGAAATCCATTTGCCTTTTATAGCATTTAATCTTAGCAAGTATACTTTCAATCATGTCTTATGTTTATGCAGAGAAATTAATTCAAGGCTTGCACTTATCCGCCGGCGATTTCATCAATGCACGTCCTACCATCGTCAACGGCATTCAGTGTCAAAAGCTAATGATACAAAGATAATCTAGTTTTCCAGATGGTAAAGGGACTAGCATTCTTTTACAAAACTGCTCTTCTATTCTCGGCCTCTGGCTACCTGTTCATTTGCAAGCGCTTCCCCTATGCACCCTTTCCTGTATAATACTCTGAATTTAACGTACGTAGGTTGATTTTCCCTACGATATCTCCCAAGGAAAATCATAAATATTTATTCCTGGGCCATGAACAGATATTCGACGAGAATATAAAATTAAAAATGCATTAAGACATGACTACAGGCTATATTAGCATGAATTCTTCGAGCGACTGGTGGTAACTCTACGTTAGATTAGACTTTAGAACGAAGTAATAATGGTAAACCAATTTTGTAATTTAAACTTAAGGAATAAATGCTACATGCTAAATACTAAAAAATCTATGAAAAAATGATAATATTTTGTTGTTCCATTGACTGAATAATGCATGAGATATTTTGTTCATTTTTGTTTCAATTTCAATTGTGGTCGACATATTTGTATGAATTCTATATCTAAATCTATATCTATTCTATATCTAATCTAAAATTCTACACATTTAATTGCATGTGGACAAACTTTTCAAGAAAATCAAAACATTCAATTCGCTAATTTGTAAGAGTATAAAAACTTTTAAGCGACTAAACTTTGCCTGCTAAATTTTTCAAGTAATTCATTCATTTTTCTCTCGTCAATCTATTATTTACATAGCAATTTATTTTTTATATTTATAAGTGAATTCTGTCGATATTATCGAAAAAGTAATTATACCGGTGAACAGCTGTTAGAAAATTCTTCTTAATTACGCTTCGTGGAAAATTGCTATTAAAATTAGGATTTATAGACGAAAAAGCCATTATCTCATATTTGCATCAAAACCATTTCTTCTTGTGCGTGTCTTCATATTTTTCTCTTCTTTCCTATTCTAATCTTACTAATTTTAATGATCTTATAATAGCTACTCTACTGTTTTTGTTGCAAATAAACAATAAATTAATACCTGTTTTGCCGAATCCTATTTGTATTATTGGTAACTATTCGTATATATATTTTGTATACATACCACGATTATAATAGTAAGTTAAGAAGTTGAGAATTCTTTTAAAAAGCAAATTTTTTAACATAATTGTATTCAAACAGTAGCATAAAAATATTAAATTAGGTTGAGAGAAACAAATGCTACCATCTTGCAATGTATTATAATGCTTCGCTTTACCTCTTATCCCAGTTTTAACGAAATATAATCATTTCTATAATTCGTGAACGTAAAGAAGCGCTTTAACGTATCGCAATAAAAAATAGATAGCAACTTAATTAAAAAATATATCTCTAACGCTTTGAGCCAAAGTGACACTGAAAAGTGTGTGTAAGTAACGAAGTTATCTTATTTTACATTACTATATTTAAATTAACCATAAGAAGTTCTTTATGACATCCAACTATTTATTAATTTATTTTGTCAGGACTGTAATTATCTTTGGATAATAATACTATATTTATCATAAATAAAAAGACAATCGAAAATAAAAGTTTAGACTAAATCTTGAAAAATATCATTATTAATAATTAGTTGGAATTGCCGTATGCTAATGTTAATAGAATTTGATCGATATGTTTCATTAAGTGACTAATTGGCTTATTCACTTTATGAATACGATTTCAATGATGTCTTTTTCAGCTTTGAAAAATTGCAAATATTAAAATTTGAAAAATGATAAACTATAATAAAAAATAAATTACATACCGAAAATAAAATTAACAAATAATGCAGAGCTGATATTAAAGTATATTTGAATGAAAATTTTCCCATCTAATTATAATATTACGATATTTAATGGAATGTGAGTTAAGATGTAAGGAAAATTTATTTACGGTATACGAAATGAAAGTTTTGACACGTCGAAGCATTGTAAATGATATATATTTACTCTTGACATCCGTCGATGTTGTATACACTTTTATATACCTCGATGAACATAGGGACAGAGAATGACGAGGGTAGCAGGGATGTTTCTGAAAGTCAAAAAGTTTTCGACAACGCGCGCATGCATGGATTTTCCTTTAACGCACTTAGAGACTGTGAGATCCTTTTAACTTTCGGAACATTTCAACTTATGTACGCGAATATAAGCGTTCTCTTCTACATACGCAGTCAATTCTCTGTCGCCCAGTACCTTGTACTCTCGTGTACCACTATCACTAGTGCCTCTATAAAACTTCGTATTTATTTTAGTTTCAAAGTTAAACAAGTCAGTGCGTATTTGTGAAGTGCTGTCGTTGTATGATCTCTTTATACACAGCTAATTTTATCAAACTATAGAAGAACAAAAAACGAAAAAATAAACATGGAATTTTTAGGGTAATGTACATTCAGCCTTACAATAGTGCGTAGGCATTACAAACTCGAATAAAATACGTTTAAAAAATGTACAGTTATATTTCTAGATAACATTAATATTAAGGAAATTGATTAAATTCGTGTCTTTTTGAGTCGGTACTTTGAAGCTGAATTTCATTTGTTACAGTACTTTGAATATTTTAATTAAAAAATAAAATCAAACCCTTACATTTTACAAAATTATCTTTTACTGCAAACCCATATATTTTATTCATATCATTAAATCACTGACTTGTCACGCTCTGCTAATTCATTATTATGTGATTATTATATTTTTTTATGTAAATATAAATAAGAAATAGTAAATATGTGTTTGTGTAATTTAAAAAAAAGTATGTTTCAGCGAAGTGTTAAAAATAGAATATTAATTTTTATTAATTAAAATATTTTATCAGCTGTTTACATAATTCATTCAATGTCATTTAAATTATAAAAATATACGTCTCTAAAAATATATAATGTAATCATGCTACGATAAATGAAAAATAATACTTCAGAATGATAGGATATTTAACATAAATATTTAAATCTCGTTTTACTTGCATTAACATGAAATAATAAAATAATAAAATAATAAAATAATAAATATAATTATATTCATAAGTAAATGAATTAAAGTAAAATAGTTTAACCAATATCTACATTCTTTTAATACATTAAATGATTGTTAAGTTAATGATAAATTAAGTAAAATGAGTATGTTTTAATTGAATGATATAATTTTAATAATGTTTGTACGATACACTAATTTTGTATTAAATTAATGTTACATTTATCTTACTATTAATGTATGTAATATTTTTTAAATTCAAACTTTGATTGTAAGTTATAATGTACTTTTCGTGTATGATCACGTTGATCTTGTATTTATTTGTTTGTTTGACCTTAGGAACGTTCAAGTGTCTCGAAATGCGGTTTATGCTTTCAAGCCAGATTTGTCGGTAAATAGCTGAAACATGCTTTTCGACTCCACTGCAAACCGTTCATGATGCTATTAAATTATGTTTAATAACAGCGTCATCGGTATTATGTTTTATTGTATTGTTTGTTCTACAGCGCTGTAATAACCATGTTTATCCTCCATTATCTATTATCTATTATCTATTATCTATTATCCTCCATTAACTGCCGTATCCTTTTTTATTCTTTGTTAATTATATGAAATCCACAGTTATGTTCGCTGCTTTGCATTTTTCTCTGATTCAATTTTTGTTCAGAAACGTTATCAATTCCAATATTCTACCGAAATATACTAATATTACAATAAGATTTTTATTATTTTATTTTTAACAAGAAAGGACAAAAAATATATAGGTTATTGGATATAACCGCGATCAGTTTAAAAAAGGTAAATCGTAAAAATATATCGCTTTCATGTTATTAACTGTATAAAATGTACTTAGTAAATTCTTAACTATTAAATTTATCTATTACAGTTGACTATATTACAGGCAAAAAAACCGAACATTATTCCTAATTGTAAAAAATATAATCTTATATAAAAATTATACATTTCTAATATTACATTCATGATTTATAAAAATTTATTAATAATTCATGAAAACAATTTATTTATTAAAAGTAGAATATCTTAAGTCATTAATTTACAAAAACTAACAAATAATTATTTTAGTAAAAATAAATAAACAATAACAGCGTTAAACTAGTATTGACTTTGATATTTGCAATAAAATAGTACAGTTGTCTTTTTTTTATTAGTCAGCAATACGATCGTCAGCCTTTTGAAATATCGTGTTCAATTTAATAATAAAATATCTCTTTAGGTTACATTCAGTTAAGTTACTTACAAAGTTTTATTAAGTTAACTTACAAAGTTAAGAAAATTAAGTTAATTTTATTATTAAGTTTATTAAATTATTAATTAAATGATTAATTTAAATTAAATTATTAATAAATTAAATTATTAATAAATTAAAATTAAATTAAATTTATTATTAAAACTTATTAAGTTAACTTACAAAGTTAAGAAAATTAATTTTCACTTATTTTAGCTAAAATGCATAAACAAAACACCTGTACATTCTAGTCTGATCATATATCATTATATGAATAGGTATAAGTCTAGTACAAGCACGAATAAAATTTAATATGGTTAGATAATGCAATATCCTCAACTTCTCTTTTCTCTACGTTCAAAATCACTAAGTTTTTATATTTACCTTTTATATATAAATAAATTTCACTTTACATTATATTGTTGCATCTACTATTAAAAGAATTGATAAGCTGTAACAGTGCGATCGAATTCACATACAATTTTAGTACTCTCTGAGATATTGAGAATAAATAAATATTTTGAAAGGGAAAATATTTTGTAATTATTTGAGTAATTCATTCAATCGCAATAATTCATGATAATATATGTTTTCCATAAAACGTAAATTAAGAATATATATATATAGTTATAATTAAGTGAAATTTATCATAATGAGTAGACATTATCATAAATTTTGAAGAAAATTAAATTTGTATTTACACGAAGCTACTGTCATTTGTGGTATCTACCTCCTTCGTGTTTTTCATTATGCCAAAATTTACTCTTCCTTAAGAATTTCATATTTTTTGTGCATCTTATTTATCTCTCTATCTCGCCTTTTCTTTTTCTATTAGTCTCGTCCTATATTTCGTTTCTTCTTTCTTTTGCGACTTTTAAGTTTCTTTCGATTATCTAGCCCTGTGCCGCATGCATAATCGATTAGTTTCTGAACAAAATGACTTCGATGTTCTGGATAAGTAGGTGGAAAGCAACAAAAAGCAGTTCAGATACTTCTTTATGAACTCGACCAGGTTTCTATTAAGAAGCTTCTTAGCATTTTGTGCGACAAGACTTTACAAATACACAGGAAACGTAGCCTGAGAACACTCGAATGTATTCAAACCTATAATAAAAAATACCAGCTTAATAATTAATAAATTTTTATGTAAGATAGATTATTTCATGTATAGTCAACAAATAAAGAATCGAATTCTCTCGAAGAATCTAAAATATTATTATTAATTATATACAATTCATTTTTATTATTTGCAAGTGAAATTTTGTTGGCGAGTTGAGATGTTATTTTATATTTCCAACTTAAACAGTTATATTGTCTGAGTTCGCATGAGATAATAAAAAGAAGCCATACAATTAAAATAAAAGTATCAACTAGTCAACAGTCTAGTAAAATATCATGTTTTTAATAAAATATAGATTCAAACTGCAATCGACTGAAAATCAAAACATTATTAGAGTATCTCGATACATATACAATTTCTTTTAATGTTTTATAAAACTAAGAAATTAAAAAACAAATAATAAAAATATGAGTCAAATTTTTTCTAAAATACTTTTACTAATATCAGTCTTAATTTTTTTGCAATATAATTTCAAGAACTTGCATTTTCATTTTTAGAGTTTCAGTGAGTAATTTTAAAAACACCGTTGCTGAATTTAGAAAAAAATAATTCTATCTGATCGTATATAGAAATGAAAAAAAGATAGTAACAGTAAATGTGTAATAGTCTAAGAAATTAAAAACAAATTATTATGCAGCCTATAATAGAATTTCCATTATAAGACAAATTTCTAGATTAATTAATGAAAGATGCCAGCAAATTGATTATAATTAGCTAAATATACGCGTCTTAATAGATAAAGGATGCCATCATTAATATATAATTAGCATAATGCAAATAATAAATCTTGTTTTTCTAATATAATCAGCCTTTACAAATGACAAATTCTTTCAAGTATTTATACTTACTTTTATCTTAATTAAACAATGATGATATCAATATTCTTCGACTTTACAGAATTTGCTTTTTCTCGTTTTATGTAAGCTAATGAAATAATCAAATGAAATTAATATACAGTACTAAGTATACAGATATGCAAATACACGAAAAATTAAAAGTGAAATTCTATTTTAAAACGTAAAACTCCATTATTTTACAAATTAATTTTATCTTTTAACATACTTCATTAATTTTTTTCCTTAAAAATATGTACAACTTCTTCCGTTTACATAAATAATAGATTTAGATTTTCCACGTAATTCTTAAAAAAAATATTTTTTATTGTTAGACTATTGATAGAAAATAGTTTATTAAAACGGGATTTAAAGTGTTGGGTGCCTACTACATTTTCAATTGTCCTTAACTATGGCAATTGGTATGACGGGAAATAACGGAAATTTAATTATTTCATCATCAACAGACAAGATCAATGATCCTAATACAGACTTAGTTAATAAAAGTATTTCTTATAAAAACATTGAATGTTTCATGATGGAGTAACTGGGATTGAGAGGCATGAGGATTGGAAAGAAAGCATCTCTTCAGTTGCTCTCAAGTTCTAGCTTACGTGATTCTGTAGTTTTCGCGTTTCCAGTCGTCATATATACATTTACATGCGACTATTTCCACTCACGGCTCTAAGAAAAAGAAAGTAAAGTATATTTTTCTCAGTACTTTAGTAAAGACAAAAAGGCTCCTTCGGATATATTTCTAACTTCTTTAACCTTACAGATCCGCAGACGCTCTCCTTATACAGCTTTTTTTTTATCCTTCTCGACTTCTCACAGGCAGTTTTTCAATTTCCATTTGTTTTCTTAACTTTTTCCTACTTTAGCTCTAAAGAGAAAGGTTGCAGAAGAGAAAATTACCATTAAAAGTTTCCTTAGATGTATCGACCAATTTCCAATGCTAAACAAAAACGTCAAAAAGAATTCCTAATGAAGTATCGATTGCACATAGATTATTGCACATTATTTATGCACATTATTCTTTTAATATTTAGTTTATGTGCTATTAACTTCCATATGTTTAAATGAAAAATTATTCATAAGAAATAAATAATTTCTTATGAATAACTTTCTCAATAACAATAATTATACTCAAAATGTAATTAGATTGTTCATATTTTTTTATTCACAGGATCTCTTCCGATTTATTAATTCGATTTCTCATGTAATAACATCTGGCTAAAATTTAATTTTTAATGCACCAGAATATGTTCTGTTGAGAACAAAATAAAAATATATTTACTCTTGAATTCACGTTGTAAACATTTTTCTAGACTCTTTAAAAAAAAATTGAAATTAAATTTATCGGAAACTTTGAGAACTTTCAAAGTTATAATTTGTCAAACGCTTTTATATGTAAAAATTTAAAAATTTATGTGAATAAACATATCTATCAAAGGCATTTAATTCATGCTACATTCATGGCATTAAAGAGAAATTCAATAGCTCGAATCTTTCACAATAATCACATACGCCTATAGAGGATATCACTATTTTATTTATAGCCTTTACTTCATATTAGTTTAATGCTTAAGCTACTCAATCATAAAAATACATTGGTGTTTTAAGTATTTATAATAATAATTTTTTAAAATAAATGAATTGTTGTAATTGAAGTATCATTTAGCTTATTTCATTAATAGCTATATCTTACAATGAATAACTAAGAATTTTACTAAATTTTTCTTTTAATTTTAAATAGAACATTTATTATAATTATTGCTTTATACTGTTTTCTTGAGATTATGTATTCATTTGTACAAAAAGTTTTAAAAATGATCAAAAATTAAAGTATATTGCGATTGTCAATGTGTATACAGCATATCAGACAGAATATTAGCTTCTAGTAAAAATATAGCTTTATGTCTTTCAAATATCGCTAGATTTATCATGTTATACCATCAAAGACATGAACGAAGTATCTAACTTTTCCACGCTTACTTCAGACACGAAACTCGCTGTAATATCGCGAATGCACAAAGCGCAAACCCAGCGCAATTTGTTCCAAGCTTTTCTTGTAAACATCTAAGAATCCAAACTTAAGTTGACAGAATAAAGGCGAAAAATCTTAGGCATTCTGTTTGAGGATTTCAGTTTGGACACTTGGTGGCTGAGGAGAAAATAGCCGCCATAAATAAAAAAAAACACAAGCAGTCGCGCGTAAACATGATACAATTCACTTCTTTACTTTCATATACAATAATCGTATAAATAAGAAATTGTATCTATTTTGATCGATTATTTGTTGATTCCATAGTTCTTACTAATATTTGAAGTAACTTAATAACTTGGCGAACCTCGCAATTAATTACATGAGACTATACATATATATATATATATATATATATATATATATATATATATATATATATATATGTGTGTGTGTGTATCATCAAAATAATTTAAATGCTTTGATATTTATATCTTTAACGTAAAATATATGACCTTCTAAATAAGAAAATTATTACTTAATTGTGTTAATTTGTTTTATTTAGAATTGAAGCTATATGAATTATATTTTTTTATATTTTAATTTAGCGAAGTAGAAATTATTAATAGAAATTAATTTTAATATTTGAAAAGTTTGTAATTGAAATTATTATTTTATTTAAAAAAAGTAATTATCAATGTACTCAAATTAACTATCTAATAAAATATATAAAACATAAAAAAATACATCGAAATATATTTTAATTAATTTTCAAATTAAATTTTATTCCATATAAATACAAGCCAATTTTCTCTATTTGTAATATCAAAGAAAATATTCTAGCACCAACATAAAAATTCAAACTCTCAAAATCCAGTTAATAAAAACCGACTAATACTTCACTTGTTATAAGATAAGTTGGTTAATTTCATGAGTAAAAAAAGAATCATTTTCAGATTCACTGTATCGAATAAGGACAAGAGTATTGAGCTGTTAAAGATGCCCGTCAGTGTAGTTCTAATTTTGCTTTTTTCCCAAAACTGAAGAGTAATCATATGCATAAATGTAGCTAAATTCACCAACTTAAAAGCACAAAAATAACTTTTATTAATTCGTCAGCCATCTATTATAAGTATATTTTGTTTATAAAAATGCTCGACCAACACAACCAATTGAAATCATAATAAAGTTTTCCGACTCTGCAGATCTATGTTAAAACTAAAACTACCTATTCCCAAAGTTCTTAGGTCTAATATCGATAACAATTAGATACTTATTCTAATTGTGTATGTTAACGATCCTTACAAATGTCCGCTTAATCTCAGATTTTCTATCGATTTTCCCTGCTTTCGTGAACTCATTCCCAGTAGATTTATCTGATACTACATTACGATGTAGGAAAAATGCAATCCTGCTAATCTTTAACGGGAAGGTATATTTGGTTTAGATCGAGAACCAACAGCTTCATACCAAACATTATGACCTTTCGACGATGAAAATGGTAACTACGAAAACTGACCAGCCCTGCTTTACTAATAAGCGTCCTAATAATTTAAGCCATTCTGTGCTTTACCAACATTTTCACGCGTTACTACTTTAAACATAGGGACTAACTTCGAAGCCTCTTTTCGAGGATTATTATAGATATATATAAACATACTCTAGAAATACTAATCGCTTACAAAATTATTAAAGTTATTTTAGTTCAAAGTAATTGTTGTACTTAAATTGTAAATATAAGAAATTTAAACATTTGAAAATTTAATTCAATATATTTATTTTGTACTATGAAAATATAGAAAATATTTATTTACAAAGGAAAAATATGATCCTAGAAGCTTGAAAATATGTTAAAAAACTCGATTAAATGATTTTTTACAAATATGAAAAAATACATAAATTTAAAAATTGCGTTAATGTCTATATGTTTATTTATTAGCCATTTGAAATTGAAGTACGGGTAAAATCTAATACGAGTTTAGCGTCTATAAAGTCAATATTTACAGAATATTCTAAAAAACTCTGAAATAAAAAAAATATCAATATAACTCAGCGAATACTGAGCATCTCTTAGACTCCAGATATTGTCTCCATCTTTTGTTGACATTAAAGCATACTTGTTCTCATTTAATAGAATTTCATTCGTTCATACTTATCATCAGCTATTTTCATCTTTCAGTGTTTCACACTTTCTCATTACATTTCGATCTGCCTCTAAAATAATTTTCGAAATCAATATTTATATACTATTGTATGAATATTTATACTATATTTTTCTATATTATATATTTATAATATCAAAATCAATATTTATATGTTCAACTCTTTGATTTTTAATGTCACTTATGGAAAACTCATCCATGATTTTCCACGATTTACTTTAAAGAATGAAGTAAAGCACTTTTCTATGTAAATTAAGAAACGCATTATAAAAGTAAGCATAGAAACGTAATAACTTACTACTCACATTTATAAAGAATATTTTACAAGTATATAGATAAAATGAGATCTGCTTAAATCCGTATTTTAATAAATTACCAATATTCATTATTTCATTAAATTGAAAATATAAAAACATGCTTTTACGAAAATTCATCAAATTTATAAAATATTTATATGAAACAATCACGAATAGAAATTATTTATTTATCGTACAAGTCACATTTCTGAAATGCAAAATGATATTAAAAATGTAGCATTAAGTGTAGTTTTTCCCTTGATACACATTTACTTTTTATATAATAAAAGAGAATTAATATAGAGAGAAACAGAGAGAGAGAGAGAGAGAGAGAGAGAGAGAGAGAGAGAGAGAGAGAGAGAGAGTATCCAAGCTAATCGTGTATCTAGTATTTCAATTATTTTCAAAACTTTATATAAATACAATTTCTGTCACGACATCTTATCGTGTAAGTTGCCTTGTAAGTGCCTTGTAAGTAATATTCGTCCTAGAAAAATAATAAGTAAAAATCCGTTTTTAATGCCCTCGTGTTATTCTTTGCTCCTACTACCAAAAGAATAAATAGTCGGATAATGCAACTTTTACCAGTTTATACCGAAAACATTGATGTAATTACCAGGAGGAAACGATAAGATTTCTCTTTCAATACTAAAAAATTGTTCCGTTAAAACCTCTATACCCTGAATTATCAACTACTCGTAAGAAATTGATACTAGTGATGTACGATAGTTTCTATTTTTCATTTATATATTAACTAATATTAATCGATTATATATTTAATCGAATATTTTTAATAATTTGCTACAAAAATTCATAAACCTTTATTTATTACTGTACTTACATGCAAAAATTTATACGGTACTATTTTATTTATATAATTTTAATAAAAATTGCTTATTTTAAAAGTATTATAAACAAGATTATTCAAAAATTTTTAAGATAAAATGTGAGTTTTTGCTTAATTTATTCTAAGAAATGAAAAGCCAGTTATTTAAAAAGAAAATTTATTTCTTATTTTATATATGAATTTTATAAGCTTCTTTTGGGTAAGAATAAATTGAATATACCAGTGGAATATTCAGCGTTGACTAATCGTTAGTTTCGTTTATCATGTGGAAAACTCAGAGGGCAAGATAATTGCTTTAATTTCCGGAAGTTCACTAGGCGAGAAGTAGACGACGTGCAAGCGGAAGCCTTAGAAAACTGGAGATAAAACGAGAAGGAGACAGAAGAAGATAGGAAAGGTAAGAGGCACAAAAACGAGAAATAAGGTAACGATAACGAGGAACGTCGTACTGCAGGATGATATCGCATCTAGGATTTACTAAGGCCAAGGGTCTCCTATATAGACGCGGTCATAGTTACTCGAGTTGGTTCGAGTCGTATAGACCGGTCGCATTGCTATAGTTTTCCAATAGTATGCTCCTCGAAAAAAAAGAAAGAAATAGAAAGTGTAGAAAGCATGAAAGTAATTTCACAAATTTATGCTTAAAAATTAAAAAACTTTATAACGCTTTTTAATTTTGAAATTTCAACATAAATAGTCTTCCGATCAAATCAATTCAATATATTATTCAGCATTTGGCAATACATATCGACTTACTGCATATGAGATTTTTTAGTAAACTATGCAAAATAAATTAATTATGAGGTATAAATCGTACACCACTGATTACTACAATTTTTCATAGCTTCTGCAGAAACGTACTCGTAAATTTACGAACGTTATAAAAACAGTAAAACTATTTAAGAATCTTCCATTAATTTAAGAATTTAAGGAATCTTATTTATTTAGAAAGATACTTAAGAATACAACAGTCATGAGTTTGACTTGATAAAGTACGGAGAAAAAAGGCAACAAAGGTGTCAAGTATCGAAACTCAAATAGCAGCAGATGCAATAAAATATGGAGGCAACTACAAGCACGTTCGGAACTTTCTCCTTTTTCCTGGACTGATCTTCCCTCTACGTGCTTCGACAGTCAGTTCACTTTCCACAAATGCAGAGAAAATAATAAATATCGTCACGTTTGCGATGGAAGTATATAGAAAAATAACACATAAACAAAGACTCTTATATAAACTCAAGATATAAGTAGATATCGAGACGGAAGTTACTTTGCTGCTGACACAGTGTCTTGCCAAAGGTAAGTATTTTGAAATATTCTCCGATTTTGATTTTATAGAAGATAAATTTTAAAAGCATTAGAAGTGGAAGAACTATATATATATATATATATTTCTAAAGTAATTTCATAAAGCGTTGCTTCATATTTTGTTATTTATCTTACAAACTTTATTGAAAATAGAGTTTACATTATCTGACAGTAGTTCCATCATTTCGTTGCACAAGAAAATATTATAAAAGAATCGGATGAACTCCGATAGCTTTCAAAATCAGTACTATAAAACGATATATTTTATAAAATGTATAAAAATATAATATAAGAATAACATAAATTATAAAGCAACTTATAAAGCAAATTCAATTTTTAATATCAATTCACCCGATATTAAGTAGTATAATGACTATTTTACATCTAAATAGATATTATTTTCATAAGCGATGAAATATTAATTTTTAAAAATGTAGAATTTTAAAATTAAGGAACTGATATATTTTAAGGCTTTTAAATATTTTTTTTTGAATTATTTTGAAATTAATTGAATATTTATTTTGAAATTAATTATATTTTAATTTCATATATTTTAAGGCTTAACGCGTATTCTAATAATTTTAATACTTATTTAAAAATAAAATAACCAAAAGTAAATTATATAATTGATAATAAAATACCATTTTTTGTGACGCTATTGTTAGAAATTAGCTACAAATTGAATGTTCATGTAATTGTTTCACGTATACATTAGATTTTCTACACTAAATGTATAGCTTTTATTTAAGAAGTGTATTCATTTACGTTTGAGTATCATTATGTAAATATTATAAATTTCTTTTTTTCAAAATTCCAGCTAAATGTATGTAATTGTTTTCCTCGTGTTAGAAATCGTACGTTTGATTTACCGAGTATGATTTTATGCGAAGCTCGATCAAGGATGATGGTGATTACGAAATATAAACACAACGCTGCCTTTTTATCACCGATCATGAGAGTTTTCTTAAACGTAAACACTTCTGCATTGATACCTGCGCATATCTGTGCACATGTCAGGATACAGTCATACACGATCCACTATGCAATTCAACTTATTATTATTATCAAGCTGATAACTTAGGACTGCGTCGCATTTTTACATGAAAGTTTGTGTTCGCTTATGTATCAAAACCCGTCATCTACCTTATATACCTAACTACTTAAGTATCCAGTACGTAAAATACAGAATTCCGCAGTTATACAAAAAATTATACCATTAACCAAATAAAATGAGAAAATTAAAACTAGAAGATAACGAAATATTTACATTATCGATCGAGAAGTAGAAAATTTTATTTTCGAAGAGTGATATATCGATAATCTTCATTAGTAGAATTATCAACAGTCTTTAGGATATCCTAAGCTTGCATTAATATTGAAATAGATATCAATATTACAATTTTACTACTCGTGATTCTTGAATTTAAACTGTAGTTTAAATGTTGAATCTGAAATTGTCGCTGCCAAAATTTCAGATATAATATTGATCTTCATTTATTAGTGCAAATGTTCAATCGATGCTCGGGTTATTTAAGATACCATCCAAGATGCTAATATATAATAGACGTTTCTAAATATATTTCTCGTTTAAAAATGTATCATATTTAACATGTGTTTCCGATATTATATTTTAGAATGCATTCAAATGGAAAGCTTGTACTCTTATTCATTCAATTATAAAATTTTTAATAAAATTATCGTGGAAGCAACGTAGAAAATTTCAGTTAAATACATCTATTTAAACAAGCAAAGATAATTTATAGGATGTAAGTTCCTTGTTTATTTTGCAATAATAAATTTACTGGCATTTTCTTATTTATGATTTTGTCTTATTGCGTAACAATTAAATAACAATCATAAAAATCTTGCGTATATTTCTTTGTTCTACTATCTTACTATTTCTCCAATTCACATTCCTATGAACATAGTAATATAAGATATAATATAACTGTATGAGTACTCGATTATTATTGGAAAAATTGATTCAAACGTAAATTTTCATCAAATTCATAAAATGTGATTATCATTGAAGTCTACTATAAAAATAAGAGAAGGTAAGAAGTGAGTTAAGACAATGAAAAAATTGTTTTTTTTTCGAATATCTTTAGTTCGATATAAAGTTTCTTAAACGTATAATTGAGAATTAATTTTATATACAATCAGAATATTTAAAATAATTTATATATTTTCTTAATTTTAATATAAAATTCTTCTTTTGACATATTTTGTAAATATAAAGAAATACTTTTAAATACTCATAAGGGCAATATGAAATGTACGTATGAAAGTAAGTAGGTATAGTATTTGTTTTGAAATAAAAAATTACAATAAAATAGGGAATCATTGGTAAATTTGATATAAACTCGGATTAAGAAATAAAATTCATTGTTCATAGAACAAAAAAGTGCATTCAGAAAATGAAACAATAAAATTAACCATTTTCTTCGCTTTATGAGAAAGTTTAATTTGCTCTCCGTTTCTTATGGAGTAATTTAATTAACGTTTCTGTCATTCTAAGAAGGAAACAAAAGCTTAAAAGTATCCACTGTTTCTCATTTTTCTTTTTTCTTCTTCATACCATCTTTGAGAATTTTTTGCCTCTATATACACATTCCTATACACATCTATCTTCAAGCTTAAGGTAAAAGAAACGAGAGAAGACGAAAAAATAATAGGAAGCAAATAAGTGAGCGAATAGTAAATTTCTGACTATTTTAATAACACAAGAATAAAAGTACGTTCAGATGATCTTTTAAGAGCATAAGTATTTGAATAGTTTTAGGAGAAAAACGAAGTGTTAGAGGTAAAAATAATTCCAGAAATTGCAATAACCATATTTGACTCAATTAAGTCATGAAAAATCTATGTTCCTCTTTCAGTATATTTTATTGAAATTATATACTTCAAAAAAATTTAGAAGTGATAAAAAAATTTAAAGTTTTACTCCATAAGACATAACAGTTAACTAGTGCGCATAACATCATTGATGTTAAAAATATATGAATATATCCTGCATATATCGTTACTCCTGGCAGTTTACTGATCGATTTCTCTATGTGTTTCCAGAAGATGAATTAGCTGGCAAGTATTACTCCAGGTACATAGCGATAGGTTTTACCTAGTCATTTATAAAAAGTACTATTTTAGTCTTGATAAAATCTAATAAAATTCCTTATTTCATAGCCTACTTGAGAAACTTCTAAACAGCATCAATATTCCCTGAGATCCTGCCAGTCTCTGATTCCACGAACATCGATTTATAATTATTTATAAATTCCATTTATATCTATTCTTAAGACCTCGTTGTGAAAAAATCTTCCGAACATTGGGTACTAATATAGAGCTCTAAAATAATTCAGGAACTAATTTTGTGTATCCGATAATCGGCTATTAACAATTATAAATTCTTCAAATAATGGTAGAAATGCTCTGCGAATTAGAAGTTTAACTACATTTTTCTCAATAATTTGTCCACTCTAGTTATCTTGAAAGCATTCACAATAGCTAAGCTGATTGCCATGACTAAAAAATTTTCTTATTTCTTCTAATTATCCTCGCCTGAAGCAGAATCATTGAAGGATCAGATTTTTCAGTTCTTCTAGCAAGTACAGAAATCTGCAACATTAAAAGGTGTGTTGATAGTCACTTAGATTTAGTAATAAGGAGAAATCACTCTATTTTTTTGGAATAAACGGACCTTCAAGCAAAAGTTATATATGCTCAACAGAAATTTGTATGACCTTCAATAATCTGTGTTAACAGCTTTACTGAGAGTTTGTCCCTAGAGTTCTCCTGGTCTGAATTTGTGATACGGCCCTGGAGTTTTCCTATTATGATGTAGTAGGATCCTCGAATCTTTGAAATGGGTGAAGAAAAGAGTGATGTTGATGTAAAGTACATTGCGCAAATTAAATATACTGAATAACTCGTTAGAACTTATTAGGTAAAAATAAATGTTATATCAGAAAATCAAACGCGATTACTGGCGCGCATATTTATTGATCTATTTTTTCTGGCGATTTATTACCTGAAATCTGTCACATTTATATACATAGAATCTATATAGACATCTACCTACTTATCCCTTTTATCGAATTTCTAATCCTTTAATAGCCTTGATTAATTTCAAATTGCACAAAAAGTACGTATGCTTTTAATTAGGAAGATCAATTAACAAGACTGTAAAACTGTGTCTCTTTGTAAAACTCGCTGTGTAATACATTATTTTCCTTGATTCAGTACTCAGCAGTTACATATCATAACAGAGTATCTACTTCTGAGACCTTACTATACAAATGATAAAGAATTTTTTAAGATCTATGTTGAAGATATTCCGACTGAGAGGAGTATTAGAGTTGTATATAAGTATTTAAGCGACGATAGCTTAACAACGAATACGCGATGAGTGATTACCAATAATCGCTAGCTACACATTCTCGATAATTGTATCTTTATAACCAGATTTTCTCAACGTAGAGAATAAATCGATGTCAACTATATATCAGCATACTAACTCCGGACTAGTTCCATCTCGTTGCTCCATTCTAAAGCTTCGGTTTTGAAGTTACCCATATTTAGAAACTCTCCACGTGACTACTACATCGTGAACGCCATTTTTCAAAGTGACCAATTTGGTCTGAAAGCAGCCTATATTTCGTTCAGCATTTGGCCGATACAAATTTAGTAAGCACTACCATACACACTCAGACGAATTACAACTTATCTTCGGCTAGGTTGCAATAAAGGTTCTTCAAGCGTATAGATACATCGCCTACATCAGCAGTGATAAATTTTTATCTCGCTTGAACAATATGTAAGATAAAGTGCATCTTGTTTTAATAACACGCTCGCCCTTTCGTTTCTCTTACATGCATTTGTAATTAGACATCTTTATTTATTTGTCAACTTTAACGATCTTTAGACTCAGTTATGAATAAATCAATTAACTAATTAAACTTGTATTGTATAATTCCGTAAATGCAAATATTTGAATTTATAGAAAATATTTTTCATCCCGGAATGTATATCTCATCAATGCAGCTTACTTAGGTAATTAGATTCGTTAGAGACTTTTAGTCGTTGTTAAGAAGTTTGTTTTAAAAATATATGTAGAATAAAGTCTTTAATATTTAAAAAGAGAATTATTATAACAGCTTTATATAATAACTTTAATCGATTTTATCGACTTTATTTTTTGTTTCAAAGTATCAGATATGTTAGAAAATGCACTTTTACACTGACTCTTAGTCATAAAGTTTGTAGAAGATAATTTATTCTAATCAACCACTATTTAAGGATAATTGATATTCAAAGTATTACAACGCTCTAAGACTTTATAATTAAAAAATTAGATACTACAAAATTATATGGTATCTAGAAAAATTCAAAAATGACTAACTTATGATTAGTAATATATATACTATGACTTTATTTTATTATTAATTATATATTTACCATTTCTATCAATAACTAATAATACCCATTTTAAACAGTAGTTACTGCATTTTTTAAAGATTGAATCAAACTACAAAAACATTGCACAAAATATATTAAGTCGTGATATATTATTACGCATATAATGCAAAGAAAGAAAATGGATCCCTACTAATACCTACAAGAGTAGTACAATTAGTATCGGTATTATATTGGAAGCATAATGCAAGAATCATGTTATGCGTCGATTACGATGCAATTTTATTAGAAATTACATTCTATGGATAAAATTCATTCAGTGTACGGCACGTACACTTGTCGATTTTATTCGACGAATATTTTACGAACGACTGCATACAATCTCATTCTTCTGCCTGAATAACGCAACAACGTGCTTTCCCTCTCATTTGTTCATTGTAAAGCAATTCTTCAAGTATAAGCTATTATTTTCCTTCATTTTATTAAATTAAATCTCATTAAAGAAAAATTTACGAATTCTTAAAATATTTTTAGAAATTATATATACGTTTGAAAAAGTCATTGTCTTCTGCTGTACTTGATTTTCCATTATTTTCACGCTTATTTATGGTATATACGAATTTTATAAAAATTCGTCTCGTAATTATACTTTTTACTAGGTATTAATAGTTACGTCAATTCTGATTATTTGTAATAATTTAAAAACACCAAAGTTATGAAAAATATTTATTTATAAAAATAAGTAGGTTAATGTATAATTCTTGTATTTTTAAAATAAGTTATGTTTTATTTATTTAACGTAGTATATTTTCAAAAGTATATTAGATTTAAATGAATAGATATGAAATGTTTAAACGGATTCGTATTGAAAATTTATAGCAGCTTATTTTATAATACCGCTTTCATGTACAAAATTGAACAACCCAAATTTAAAGTTTAAAATGTACAAACTTTCAAAGAAAATTACTGTACAATGTTAATATTAATAATACAATATTAATAATAAATTTATAACCTTAATATGCTAAATAACATCATTAATAATGTAATTTAAAATTTAACGCTATGTTAGCTATTACCATACTAACGAACGCAATATTAAAATGATTAAATTATTAAATATTAAATATTAAAAATCCCATAATAACAATTTACTTAGCTTCTCAAACTATCTTAATTTGAATATAATATACAAATATATTTCTTATTATCACGTAATAAGTATAAAGTGTATCCTTTTTTTGAAGATAATACAGGATCACAATGATCAAATATTAATATTCGTTACAAAAGTCAACATCCTTATTACGAACGATATATAATCATTTAAATCTTCTATCTGAGCAACCTTTTAACCGCTCTTTCGATTCTTTCAATAAAACCTTATAAATGATACTCGTTCATAAAAGTATTCACAAAGCCTTGTCTAACATATCGGAAATTATTCAATAAAATGTTGTATATCATAAAAGTGGAAAATCCGATACTTATGCTGCATTGTTTTTAATGGTCGATCATTATTCTGACAATTATTTATAAAAATAAAAAAATCTTTGTTTAGTTTGAAAAACTTAAATAAGCAATAATAAAATCTTTTATGGAAAGAAATTTTTTATAAAATATATTTTTATTTATATTATAAAACATTACCTTAAAGTAATCCAACTACCAAAAATAATCGCAATACTCTTCATGACAAAAATTTAAATTAATGTTTAATATATTGAGTAAATATCAAATATATTTTACTTACGATAAATAAAATAATTGTAAATATTTTATTTTTGAATCTTTGTTCACTTATCCATGTTTCTCTTTAAGCATTTATACCTTACATTATTTATAACATAGAATATACATTATTTGAATGAAATATTATAAGTGTTGAAATATTTTTTTACTTCCAAGTTCCACATACTTTCATTTAAAAATGATACTCATACTTAAAAAATATTTTAAGTGGTGTCAAAATAATAATCTCGGCGTTAATAACGTCAATTAAATATTTTGCAAGCTCCGATTGAGAAAAGAGAAATACCTAAAGAAACAATGAAAGAGAAAATTTCTGCCCCGGAGCTCTGTGAACTATGAATAAGGTGCGAAATGGTACACCGAGTAACAGAAAAGCGGGAAATGTCTCGTGAAAATGTTCCTGTGTTGTAAGAAAAATATGGTACGGGCGCTCACTTTCATTGTCTCGTATTCAAAGACCAAAGGTATAGTGCCGGTGGAATTTACGCTTAGTGAGCGTCCTAGTAAAATTTCATTGTTAAGAGAGTGCACATGGATCTTTAGCTTATCTATATTTTTCACTTTACATTCTTTTTATAAATAGTGCCGCACGTATGTTTTATTTAAGAATTAAAAAATATGCTTTTTGAAATGTCTCATATTCCTACTATTCCTACAAATATGTTTTTCTTACATTCATCAGTTATTTTTACTTTAGATTTGTATTATCATCAATATTTAAAATCCGCATTATTTCTAGGTAATGCTCCTTAAGTAATTTTTAATCTATCTGTATATAAGAATACTATACATTTTATGTTTACAAAAATATTTACAATGTGCGCCTAATAAAAAATATGGATAAAACTAAAGTATACGAATTAATAAGCAATAATTGTAAATTACTTATTACGAAAGACTTTAGAAGCCTTTAAGCGATAAATATAAGTGCATCATAGATTGACATAGTGTGTAATTAAAATTTTTAACATTTATTGAAAGTTATAGAATCTTGTTCTTAATTCTCACTTCATCGATCTGCAATTTCATGAATATGATAAGTTAAACATTCAAATATGCCAATACTTGATTTCTTTTTTCATATTTGAACGAATGGAATTATAATACAAATTGTCAGAATTATCTATTATAATATATTATTTTATTTATACATAATGTTACGTGTGCCTTTTCTTTTAATGTAAGTAACATATTAAACTGAAAAAATTGCATTACATAAATAACGTAAAAATAAATAAAATCAATTATAAATTAAAAATTAATCAAAAACAATTTATGAAAAAAAACTGTATTGTTGAAAAATTCATATTATTTCTGATGCCTAATTATTGTGTCACAGTAATGTAATTAACCTAATGAGAGCATATTGGACATTCACATAAATTTTGAGCAAAATTGAAATATTACACTTATAATACAACTCTAAGAATGTAAAGATACCAATGCATCTAGAATTTTTTTATTTCCTTTTATATCCTTTAAGTACGCCACACCTATTCCAAAAAGTAGTGAATATAAAAACTAGATATATTTAGACTCAAGAAATAAAGAGATACATTCATTTGCTTCTATTTATATCTGCGGTGGTATTTATATACCATATTTCTTCTCTCTCTCTCTCTCTCTCTCTCTTCCTCAAGCATTCATATTTCACACTTCTTTATTGTGCACAGATCTTGGTCTTAACCATTCTGTATCTACTAGAACCTACAGATACCATATGTATACAATAATTATTGCAATCTCTTTATGAATGACTAATTCTAATCCTTTAAATTGCATTAATTATAGTTGCGTTACTCATCCATTAATTTTTTCATCAAAGCTAATATATTCTAATAATCCTATAAAAAACATTACCGTTCTGATTCGTCCTATTAACTCATCGATAAGGCTCCGTAGATCATTTCGGCTTCAAACATTGATAGAGAAAATATTAGACTGAACTGATTATAAGTGCGAATTGTACTCTAAGTTTTACGCTTTTTAAAATCATGTATGGTACCGACAATGAGGAATAATCACCCAATGTACAGTCGGGGAGTAGCCACAATAAAATTCATAAAAGTATAGGTTCATAATTTATATAAAGATTACAATGCGATTCATTAAATATATATTCAATTCTTTTATTGCAAATTGACCAGAGTCCTTGTGAAATTATGGTGGTCAAAAAACATAAACAAAAAATATTATTCAAATATTAGTATTATCATTATCTTACTCTTTTAGTTGACTGACGTGACTTCTACATCATAGATATATTCAACTGAGTTGCGTAATTATTTTATACAAGCTTCTTTCTATTCTGCTCTTCAAAGAATGAACGAAAAGCTCCGTTTTTATTTATACGATTTTATTCTGTCAGTATCTCTAGCTTCTCATTCATCAATGTTCTTAGTTAGTCTCGAATATTTTAACAACAATGAGTATGTGTTTGGCGTATAAATTGTGGAACTAGATTTCCTTTTGCCAGGATAAGATTATAAAACAGTTTTACTTAAAATTAGAATCCTTTCAAAATATTTTGCATAATTTATTCGTTGTTATAACCTTAAAATTTAACTCCTACGTTAGTGAGTTATATAAATGAATATTAGAAAATTTTTTATATGACATTTCACAAGTTTTTCAATCTATTCAAATAAAAAATATACATATTTTGTTTTTCTTACTTCAATTTCACGTAGTTGGATTTCTATTTGTTAACAATTGAAAAAATGTTTGAAGAAAAACTTTCATCTACAACTTACATCTTTCGAATAATTTTTATAAGTTTTACAAACGTTTGGATTTCTTTCAGTGAATATATAAATGCAGTCACAGAGAACAACACTAAATAAATACAGAATCAGCGGCACATTAGCATAATTGACGAGTGATATGTAGTAGGTTGACAATGAGACTAAGTATTTCAAATTTGTAAGGGAATGAAAAAATATTTAGTCTGAGCATGAGTAAAACAATTTCATGAGAGGTGAAACATTCTATTGATAATGATTATTTATTTATATACTGTACCAAAATAATAACAGACAGTATACTTCTGACATTACCGATTATTAGTGTATAAATATTCAGAATAAAAAAAAGAACCTCAAGATGCAACGTATGCATGCGTTTGTTGCCAAACAATAAATCACATTTCTAAGGAATTCAAGACTTTGCATTTAGTTTCACAAGAAAAGACACGCAGAAGCCCATACATAGAAATTTAGAAGAGCATCCAGAGGACAGTAAGATATACTTACATTTCGATAGTCGGTCAATATGGTTAAAGCAATCCATCGCTGGAATGAGGGAGAAAGAAACGGTGAGAGTGACGTGGCTACCGTGTCCCTTTACGTCTATTCCCATGAGCATATCACTAAATTGTAAACATTCAACCAGATTATTCGAGCGCTAGAAATCAGATATCATGTCCAGGTAAATCGATAAAACATCAAGCTCGATCGTTAATCTAAATCGAAACTGAAATCAAGACTATACCTTAAATTCGAAGAGATTCGTTCATTTCTATCGAGAAATAACATTTCTTATCTGTATGTTTTCTAATGAACTCCTTAAAATATATTTTTATATTCTTCCAGTGAATTGAAAATTTTAAATAATTTTTCATACAATTAAATCCATATTTCTGCAGAAAATGTTATATAAATAACTATCACATACTGAAAAGAAATTTAAAATCATTGAGAGTCTTACAACTTGAAAAATAGATCACAAAATTATTTCTTCGAATATCAATGCATAAGCAAAAATATTCATTTTATTTAAGACTGTAGTCAAAGAAACTATATTTTAAACGAAAAAAACTTTGTATTACTTTGGATTACTCCATTTTTGTGATATTATAGGTAATATTCTTTATATCAATGTACTCGTTATTTTAAACGTAATAATAAGTAAATATAAATGACGAAGAATGAAAAATAACGATTTTCTAATAGACTTATCATATGTTTAATAAAATATTAAATTTATTATCGCTATGATATTAGGCTAAGAGGCTATGAAATTTATAATCTGATAAATATTATTTATATTATTAAATACAATTTTCATTTTCTTATAACAATATCAGTAAAAGATGTCTCGAATAAAACTTCACATTAAATTTATCACCCAATAAATTTTAAATTTCAGTTTCATATTAATACTGAAAAAAGACGTTGAATGCGTATGGATTAAATGCAAATAGCTAAGCGAAGGCAAGGCAGATCAAAGTTTCAACCTTTGATGTTACACTGAGTAAACGAAATGTATTCGGAATAACTAAAATTAGGAAAAGGGGAATCAGTAAAGAGGAAAAGAGACAGATAGAAAGAAAGAGAGGGAGAAAATACCCTTGGCTTTTCCAAATCGATTTCTATCCTCTTTCACTCTAATAAGTCACAAATTATTCCCTAGGCGGAAACGCAATGTAAGGTTGGTTGGAGAAACAGTGAAGAGAGAATACAAGAGCAAGTGAACCCCGAACAAGCATGACGGGTCCAGATGATCCTGCCAACTCAACATACATCTGGATCATAACGAATACTTACCCGACTGTACGATACTGCCATCTCATTTCCAACAAATTACCCAGTCGGATTTACTTAATGATCTCGGATGGATCGTAAGAGCAGAGTCACGAGCAGACAATGGTAACCAATTTTTACCTGAATTAAGAGACGCATCACTCGTGACTTATGCGTATCACAATATGGCTTAGATTTAATTTTGATAAAAGTAGGATAAAAATCCAAGAAAGAAAAGGGAAATGTTGCAAGTATGTGATTTTTAAACACACGCGATATTTGCGAATATGTAGATATTTCTATAAAAATTTACTAAATTGCAGTAGTTTTGATTACGTAATAATGAAAGCTTTGGTAGACCTAAATTAAGCTTTTAAGTAACAAAAACATCTTGTAATCATTTGTTTCTGATAAAAAAGTAAAACAGTGTTATAATAAATATTAAAACGATTTGATAACGTTATTCAGTCAGTTGCGTTTATTAGTCAAAATATGCGTATAGTTTCTCATGCAGTAAATCACGCGAAAACAAATTTAGAAGATTTAATTCTTCCTATTTCAACTGCAAGTAATATTGGGCATATTTCTGTTGGATTAACGGTGATAAAGACTAAATAAATGAAATTTAAATTTCAAAGGAAATATGAAAATATTAATAATTAATATATTTAATTAAGCGTAATTATAATTTGAAATATGTAAAATGTATTTGTACTCTCTAATTATGTTAATTAATATTACAGATTAAGCCGAAGAATCTTCCTTTGTAACTATAAAATCTGCAAGTGCTGACAAATATAATAAATTTAAAATATTTTTTCAAATTTATTTGCTTTCTGCATGCCGTAAAAAAATTGTAGAACTTTTAAAATTAAGAATTTTGCTCCAAAAAGACGATCCTAATCCTAAAATGCTAATAATAAAAGAGAATTCATAAGCGTTCAATTTAATAAAAATTCTAACTATTCTAGTAATGAGAATTAAAAAAGAAAAATTAGTTGTTGAACATTTTATTATATTCGATTTCCGTTAAAGAAATATTTCGACTCGAGATCATTTCAGACGTTATGTTGCAAAAAGGGCACATAACGTAGATCTTTCTTATAATAATATTGTCAAATAGACTTATAGAAGTAATAAAATATTCTACGGCTAAGCATGTATACATTCGAAACATCTGTTTCGTAATTTTCGTTTTAGATTTCTTGGAAGTTTTATTGCTGCAACTACAGACAATTCATTGTTATTTCAAAATAGTACGTATTTTACCAAGTGACATCATCGAATGCGCAATATCTTATACAATGTTAGAAAAAAGACATTGGAAGAATGAAATATAAATGGGTTAAAAGTATGGCTTAAAAAGTATAAAAGATAGTTCCACATGTGAGTTTCATAACGGTACGGAAAAAATATTGAACATAAATATAACGATATTTCGTTTCGTTGAATTTTTTGTCAAAAAAGTTATTTCATTATTATTAATGTAGAAAACTTATATTACATAAATACCTATTTTACTTTCAAGATTTTTCACCGGAAAATTGATTAAAGCCTTATTTTTATAATTATTGATACGAGTTGAACGACAATACATAAGACAATATTTACTAGCTAAACAGCCATTTCAGAAAGAAGCTTACGTAAATTAATTAGGCGAATATATTGAATGTAATGTTAAAAATTATTTAGAAATAAATGAATAATTTTTAATAAAGTATTTTTTTAAATCAAGCTCAAAAAAATTCTATTCCTAGAATAATATAAACACTGATATCTTTCGTAGAGAAATTCTTCGTAGATCAAATTTAGTCAGACATAAATCAAACTGTATGCGATATGCATCAACATGTATTGCATATTCTACGTTATTTCTGCAACTTCGACTTGAAACACATATTTTTAGATAAAATTTCACAGACTGTACGGGTACTTTTTATTTATTAAATATATTAAACATTATTCTGTAGTAAAATATTTATCAGAGATTTCTACATGTCTACTATATATTTTATTTCATGTATGTAGATCATTCAACTTTTTTTTGTTTAAAACCAACATCAAAAGTTTGATAACATAAAAATATTTTGTAGAAGCAATGGATTCCTTCAAATATTATTTATATCAATGAAGTTTGTTATAAGCTCACAAGTTATTATTATTGATATTTAGCTACAAGAATTAAATTACATTAAATGAGCTGAAATATAAAAGAAATATATTTGAATTATACGCATAAGCGGGCAAATACATAGATACGTACATTAATATATAGTGGTAAGGGGCTCGTTTCTTGTTCATATTAAAGTCACCTTGAGTATAGTTAAAGATCGATTAATTATAAGGATCATCAATCAATGCAATTGGTTCCATCATGGGTCTTATATGAAAGAGCAGTACGCAAAAACAAGAACTAAATGACAAAAAGCAGACAACTTATCCGTCTACTCTTCTTTTTAATCTTAATATGATCTTCTATATCCTCTCTTTTAACTACATCTTACATTTAATTACATCATCTATCTTGAAAAGATAGATGATGGCGTTCCATTGTATTTTCTTCTGTGCACTGTGGATATAACGTCTTGCGTAAACATACTTGAACATCTGTATGTCCCGCCATCATACCTGACAGCACATACAAGTATAAAGACTATAGCAGCTAATTTTTAATTTTTTCTTAATTTTAAATTATATGAGAATATTAAAATCCAGTAAGTGTGGTCAAATTACAGAATACATCGAGTTTTATAAAAAGGAAGGTATTTCGAATAACTTCAAATTTTATAAATACTCACATTATGTTTTTAGTATTGTTACGTACCATCGTAACAATATTTGTAACTTGTTCATATTTAAAGCTCCAATAAAAAGAGTTATCCTGACAACTTTGGAATTCAAAATATTAACAATATAATTCAGTAAATAATTATGATTTCTTTATCAATATTATGCGAGAAAGCGACATAGTGTAATTCATAATCTCCGTGACTGATTGATGAGCTGACGGATTGATGAAACAGAAATCAAAAAGTTAAATATCAAGAAGCTCATTTTTTCGTCGTATCTCTTCGGCTAGAATATAAAGTAGACTCAGATCCTGTGTATAAACATCGTTCTCGATTGCTTTCTCAATTATTTCCCGAACATTCAAAATCCAATATTGAAAAATCAATTGGAAATTAGATTGTCGTACACAAATTCTAGCAAAATATTCTTTTGCTGTTTCATCATTAATGAATTTAATGCTTTAATTAGCTATTGAACTTTGAATTCAAATTCCCATGCAACTGAATCTGGCTGAGCTCCAAAGTCATCATCGAGAAACGTCTTCTATCGCTAACATATGGATATTTTATACTATAAGGCTATAAAAAACTAGCGCCGCATGATTATATGACAAAATTATATAAAGTACTGTTGATTATAAGTTCAATTGAATCATAATTCATGTATGAATTGTAAGTGATCTTTCTAGTTTATGTAGTCCATTTATTTCTTTTATTTATAAATTTGAATACTTTGTGGTCGTGTAGAATTCAAGCACTTTCCGATACCTAAAAATTTTCAATTTATTAATAGACGAAAATGAAAACTAATTATTTTTAGCACCCTTGATATGATCAAATTTCTTTTTTGGACTTACCTAATGATCATATCAATGAATTCATAATTGTATAACTATTACAAAATATATTTATACTTTAATTTTGGAAATCGATATGTAAAAGACGAAAAACTGACAAAAAAATTCTTTGCATTTTGCAAATAATAAATAAGTAATTTAATTTTATATTTTTTAATATCGTACAAAAACATAAATTTTTATGCTTGTAATGATTATATAAAGTTCATATTCATCTGTGCAAAATTCTGCAATAATCGTAATTTTAGTCATATTAATAGCTCTACTTTTCATGTATCACTCATTTAATTTACTAGAACTTACAGAGCGATCACGATTTTCTTCAAATTCGTACCATTTGCAATTTTTGCCGTTAAACACTTCCACGCCCGAGCTCCACGTTTGTTACCAAAGATTTAGGCTAAATCATCTGGAACGATTAAACGAAGGTGATAAGCTAACTAGTGCTAATGTAAGATAATACACGACACTCACGATAGGTACATTAAGAAACCCTCTTGGTACGCTACAGAACGCATAACACGTAATACGCGATCTCGCTTAAAATTCGAATAAGGTCTGAAGAGAAACACGATATTATCTTAAGATAATTAAATTATCTGTCTATTGCAATTGAATTATTTTCGGCTACAATGTAGTAGAAACAGTGGTTGCATATAAAGTGTTGCTAAAGCTAGATATGACCACAAACATGCATATGTAGTACGGCAGCATGCAATGCATTGCAAACCTGCCATACACGTACCATCGACATTCGCGTTAATCAGATAGTCGTTGTAGCACCGGTGATAATTACACGTTGGCTTTTCGCTCATCTATACAATTAAATTTTAATCGAAACTACGTTTCTTATTTCTTATCAGCTTCTAACAAGCTTTGATTATTCTCATCGCGTCATTTTCGCGTAAATTGTCAGAGATAGAAACAGAGTAATAGTCATACGACGGGTAAAAATATAATCCGTCACTACACGGATATCTTAACGAGTTAATTATTCTCTTTGGCTTTAACAAGATAATTCGACGAATTGCATCAATATTCATATTTAGTTGATTTTCGTTAATTCTTAATTAATTCTATTAATTTTAAAATTGGAAGCTAGTAAAGATATTAAAATAATTACTAAATTTTTTCGAAATATCTGTACAAAATATGGGTATAAAATTAATAAGAGTCCGAATACGGGACAATTTTTTATATTTTTGATTTTTATGAACAACTGTCTGCAGCATGCATTGTGATAAAAAGGGATTATAACTTAAATCATGTCTATTCGATAATACTTTGATTAGCGAATTTTATCCAAAAGCTGCGTAGTTAGTTACACTAGCGCTATTCATATCTTTTCTATGCATAACTCAATTATCATGCGCTAAGGGACATCTTGTTTTATTACAGATTAAGTCGACTATTTCTTGCTTTTTTCGCTTTCTTTCGCAACTCCTTATTCTCTCTCTCTCTCTCTCTCACTCACTCTCCTATTGACTTCTTATTTAGACGAAAATTTTTTTTTAATTTTTTAATTTTAATTTTTCTACATTTAGCCTAATTATAAACCATAATTACTTCATTACCGAATTAAAAATATGTTACATGACGATAGTATAACTAATATTTATTTTATTGATCAACATGAATGAGTTCATTAAATAAGAAAAATTAATTTTTATGAAAAGCATAGTATAGAAAAATGTAGATTTCATAATACGATGTGGATCAATAATAAATAACAATTTTGCCTGAATTAGAGTACTTTAAAATTTCTTGACGTACGTGCTAATAAATTTTTCACTTTCCTCTTGATGTCATCGTAGATTATAGATTCAATCATTGATCTAGTGATTGAGGTACGAAAATAACCAAATTAAGAACTCAATTTCATTTACTTCAATACAATTACATAACACACATTTGCAAAATACGAAAAACATTGAGTTGTGTTCTTATAATTAAACAGAAAATATGATAAAAATGAATTGGATTTAACATAATACACGTAATCTACAAAATTCTAGAATTGCTTTCTGTGTGGGAGTATAAGCTAGTGTATAAACAAAAAACAAGCGTTAATACACACTCCTCTTATTCTGTCTTTTCTAGTAATAAGCATAATTCACACGTAAAAAATCAGATCGTGGAAGCTCAGTGTCACATTAAGATCCCATTAAGAATCTAAAAGCGATTTTATCGTTACGTCACGTAACGCTAGAAGAAAAAAGACTCATTTATAATGTGTTCAAGTTAAAATGAATTTTTTTTTCAGTAATCAGTAAATAATTTACTATTCTGAAGCTTCTCGTTATCACCTTTACATATAAAAATAAAAACAGTAAATAAAAAATAATACAATAAAACGTATAAAGGACAATTTAATAAAGAATATAAATATTGCACAGTCTCAACAAAATGCAGAGATGAAGTGAATTTACGTACAGTTTATTATCAGTCATCAGCACAAATTGCACTTTACATGTCACGACTCCATAACAAAAAATTTATTTCTCTAATTCTTTGCTGATTACTTCTAGATGTACTTCTCGTTTACTCTTTCACATCCTGTCGCAAATGCACAGATACACACGCGCACACACGTCCACATACATGCGCGCGCATCCAGGCATGTGCGCACTTTTTCACATACTTTCTCGCAACACAAAGAACAAGGCATTAATCTTGCTTGAATTTAAATTCCTTGCTTTCTATGGCGTTATCACCCTCAACCATAAGTTTTAATGCCTCAAAAGCGTATTAATCAGTTGAAGAAGTGAGAGAAGATATTCGAATATACGAAGGTATCATTAAACGTAAGAATATCTATAGTAGTTGGTTTCCCTAAATGAGAAATGAACATCTAGCGCTGTCTACCTGCACATAAGACATCATACGTGTCACGATGCATTGAAATCTAACATCTTCTTTCATACTGCAAGTGTTAAATTGACAGGATTTATCGTAAATCATTAAGATAAGATTAAAAAAGATAACAGTGACATCTATTGTTTCGTAATATCATCATTTTTCACATATAAAAAGAATAAACTTCATTTGAAAACTTTTTTAAACATAGATGTTCTTATTTCTTTAAATACGATTTTTATGGTTCTGATTGTAACTAACTCAGAGACAAATATTATTAATAATAATAACAACAACAATAATATTACGTACATAACTGAATATCTAAACGTATTAATAATTATATTAGGTATATTAATATTAACAATTATTAAATTTTTTACACTATTTTAAGACATTTTAAAATAAAATACGAAGAAGAAATATTTGTTTGAAAATAACAAATTTTAATTCGACTACCTTAATGTTATTTAATTTATTTTGACATTTGCATTTATGAATGAAAAATTGTTCAATAATGTTTAATGTTTAATATATTAGAACAAATGAAGGATTTATATTAGGGCATCTTAACAAATCTAAATACTATTAAAAAATTAATGTTTGAAATATTTAGAGCTCGTATACTTTTAAAATGATCAACTCCTCATTTTAATTTTCGAACGCTTTCTCTAGAGGTAAATTTAAAAAGCTAGTTCTTGTAC
The DNA here is from genome assembly GCA_018907045.1 of Wiebesia pumilae. Taxonomy (NCBI): domain Eukaryota; kingdom Metazoa; phylum Arthropoda; class Insecta; order Hymenoptera; family Agaonidae; genus Wiebesia; species Wiebesia pumilae. The sequence continues at coordinate 6,764,702 of JACCHZ010000192.1, forward strand.
AATGTAATAGATGAAAGAAAAACTTACCATTTTGAAAATATTCTACTTTTGAAATTTTGAATACCTTGAATCAATACTATCTCATGTAATTTAATTTTCTTGAAACATTCTTTAAATATCCAGGACAAATGTTTACTTTTGTAATGAAAACATTTAGATTCTTTAAAAGAAATATAAAAGTAATACATGATACACGTGGACATAGTGCCCCTATAAATAACTAGTAAGCGAATAGATTCGGCATAGAATGGCTTTATATGCAAAGTATCCTCGAGCTGAAATTCATCCTGGGGCGGTTATGTAAATTTCGAAATTCTCCAAGCCCCTCGAAAATCCTAACCACTTCTCTCTTTGTCTCTCAACCTTTCTCTATCATTTTCTGATACACACACACACACACTCTCTCTTTCTCCTCCTCTCACTCTCTTTCTCTTTCTTGGCTTGAATGTACCACATTGACGCTCGCACTCAGATTAATGCTCTCTCTGTCTCTCTCTCTCTCTCTCTCTCTCTCTCGCACACACACACCCACACACTCACGCACACACTGAATCAAGGATTCATCTAGGGGCGTGGGAAAAGGCAACGACGGAATTCAGTCAAGAAATAGTACGAATAATCTCTTTTCCTAGATATACTTCCAGGATAAGCAAACCTAACCATTTTAGCCGATTCATTTTAATTTCACTTTTATCGTTTAAAGAGTAAATTAATTTGCACATGAAGAAACTGAGTATAAATTTTAAATTAAATCAATTAAAATAAATTATATTATTATGTAAAACATTTTTTAATACGTATATAATTTTTAATTTCAGTAAAAATAGCCAAAAAGGCAAATAATACAAATAATATTATACCGACACTACGTTTACTTTATAGTAAATATATATTATTTCGTATATCCGTTACAAAAGTGTTTCTCTAGAGATTATTTACGTATTTAAATTGTAAATACTTTCATATCTAGCTGAAATATAAATAAAAAATAGAACTTTAATTACAAAATTATATTTTTTCTGGTTGTAATAATATGTAATCATTAAAATTTTTAAATACATAAAATATTAATTTATCAATAATTTTAATCTTTTTTCAAATTTTAATCTAAACCTTAGAATTGACTGTATTAATTTGGTTATAATGTACTTAACAATTAGACTAATTGTGAAACACGCTCGTATAAGCTATTTAGTTAAATTATTCAATTTAATAAATTAGTAAATATTATTAAAATATAGATGAGTTATGCTATAAATTTTAGAGAGAGTTAGAGAAAGAGAGAAAGAGCGAGGGAGAGAGTGTGTGAAAGAAGGGGAAGAAATAGGGAATCTCGCCAAATCAAATGCTGGTGAATAAATTATAACAATCGAGTCTGATTTGCTGGGCTGCGTAACACTGAAGTCAAATATTTACAAATGATAATCAAAAATTTCTGATGGCATTAATGTCAACTGCCACTGCTGGCGATGACATCACCTTAGCATATTTTTTATTACATATGCAAAAAAATTGTTGGATAAAGCCTATTATACAATAAAAATTAGTGATTAAAACGTTTGTGACTGATTTTTCAATTATCCACAAAAGCTAGCTCCATTAAGAGCAAAAAACAATAATATAGAAATAAAGACATTCATTCAAAGTTGATATTACCGAAGTAATTGTATTAATTGTACTATTAATTTGACAAATTTACGAAAATATTATTCCTATTATAATTGTAAATTTCAAATGATTTTTTAAAAAATATTTTTTGTAAAAGTAAATTTTTTGTTCTTGTATTTTCTTCGAGTACAATATTTCAAGCACCCCATCAAATTTCATATTGATTCGTTTTAAAATTAAATATAAATTTTTTATACTTTCGTAAACACTTCTTTATTATAATATAAAATTATAATATAAAATTCTAAACATAAAAATGAGCGTTTTGCATGAAAATCGGAATATTGACTTTTAGCAGTCGTATTCTTCTCTCGAATAAATTTCTTCAGTGATAGTTTCATATTCGTTCAGTTACAGAAAAGAATGGATACTAAATTCAAATATTTATTTTAAATGACTGATTTGAAATTTAAATATTTGGAAGAATTTACCCAGTATATTTTTTTTATTTAATTTCTAGTCTATTACAAAGAACCAAAAGGATATTACAATATTTTATGATAATTGTTTAAAAATATGTAATGTTGAATTTTTGTAGAAATAATGCACGACTATAAAATTACTATACCATTAATATGAATTACTAATATCTCAAAAGGTATTCAAATATCATATTTACATGCACGTTTAGAAATTTACTCTATTTTCATGATCATAACTATGATGTACTAATGAGAATAATGTACGTTTCTTGTACTACCATAACCTATCATAGCTATATACTGAAAGATCTGAAATGCCGTTTTTTCTTTCAAACGATAAAAGATATCTAAATATTCTTATTTCATATAATATTCTCTATATGTGAGTCACATTTATATGTAATAAAATATTAAATAATCCATTCTGTACATTGTAACTTATCATTTGGTATCTGATACAGATATGAATCGCCTACATATATGAATAGATAAATAACGAGAATGTAAAAATATTTTTAATATTATGTCATATGCTTGGATTTTTCTCCCCTACGATAAAAGTAAAAACCTTTTTCCATTTCATAAATAAATATCTTAATTATTAAAATACTTAAATTTACTTGTTTCTAATGTTTCTTAAATCAACGCACTTTTTGAAAATTTCACATGAAGTTTTTACATTATTACACATGACTGGAAGGGAAACAAAACGGCTACAGTTATTCGTCTAGAAGTGGAACTCGGCACCTTCTGTTTTCGTGACGGATACTCTTTAAAGTAGCTACAAATGCCTCATTGTCATATCAAAATCGTAGCATGAAATTCGAAATTTTTTCGCATAATTGCATACTTGCTAATTTCTATTTATAAAAATATTATGTTGAAAATAGAAATTTCACTTTTTATAAAATTCGAACTTTTTATTTCCATGTGCTGATTCATCTGTTGCAATAAAATTTCTAAAGATTTGAATTTCCATTACTAAAGTAGATATCACACAAAGATATATATTTGAAAAATTAAACACATTCTTTATAAAGTTTTTCACTGCTATAAGACTTATTGATTGTTATAGAGTATTTACTTTAGTTAATGAGTTGAATTATATTTTACTAAATTTTCCTAATTTCATATTCTACTACTATTTCTTCCGTAAAAAACATTGTTCAATTGAGCAATTATATTAGGCGCGATAATTATAATCTCAAACTATTTAAAATCTATATTTTGCAAAAGAAGTGCCGTTATTGGACAGTAATATTTTGAAAAATTATAATGGGCCGATTATTTCAAACATGTACAATATTACTTTTATTTATGTCTTGCTATTTTCTTCTAGTTATTTTGTCTCAATAATTATGATATTGTCAAATCAAAAGTTCTACTACTATGAGATAAGCAAACTTCAAAATAATAACTTAGTAAATAAATAATAATCTGATATTGATATTCTAATATTCCATATAATATTAAAGAAAATTTTAAAATTATATAGTTTTACTAAGTACAAACATAAAAATGAATTCTCCTTTATACGACTTACGTACTTTCGTCAATAACATTGTAAACTAAATTACCTCTCGTTACGAATGCACATATTATTTTTCTTACGTTAGTACATTCTAAAAAGTAAGTTAAGTACGATCGAAGGTCTTTTTATTATAAAATAGTATTTAATTAAAATTCAATATACATAAAAATCTTTTACATTAAAGAAATTCGAGCTTTGTGAGTTTTTAAAAAGTGTTAGTATACATATTTATAATTATTTTATAATATTATTCTTCTAAGTTAATATTCTGAATTTTAATAGGAACATGAATATTATTTTGATTGTACACGTAATTGCGGTTAAAGAAGTAGAAGTCAATGGATATAAAAAAGTTGGTTTACTGCATCACTTGATGGATATCGTAACATAAAGTCTTGAATCGCAGCGATTAACTTTAATTACTAAGCCAACAAAAACAGTTTCATTTACATCCAAACTATTAATGCAGTATATTCTTGAAAATCATTCATCTCTAGTATTAGAGACTAATAGTATAGAAAATAAACCGAATACAAATCAATTATTATTTACTAAAAATTTACTTACTCAGAGGTTCGAAAGTCTTTCTATGAAGATTATATTTATTGATGCAACTAAAGATACAAATATTGATAACTTACTCCAATAAGAACTTACTAAGTTTATAAATTTCTTGATCATTTTTAGGGCAAAAATTCCTCGTTCAAAGTGTTGAATTTTTATAACAAACAAAGGAAAGGCTGTTCATATTGCAGATTTTTTTTTAAATATTCTCGGTTATATCAATTTATTGACATAACTGTAATTGAAATTATGGAACAAAATATAAGCGATAATATTCTAATGTCATTCGTCAATCAAACAAATATAATAATACATAATTATAATCCGTTTTCTGATACTTATGAGAAAAAGTATTCAATTAAAGAAACAAATTTATTTACAGATAAGCTTAAAAATTCATATCAGATTCCAATACAGATAGGAGTTTATGAGTATTTTTCAAAGGTTTTATTTCATGAATATTTTAATAGTGATAAAATATGGAATTAATTATATGGATGTGATGTTTCACTCAGTAGTATTTTAGATGATAAACTTAACTATACCATCAAAATAAAAGTAATTCTTTCGGATAATCTGAAAGTACCAGTATGCAATTCTTCCTATTTAAATCTTCTTGACGCTCTAAGGGATGATTTTATAGACTATATAATAAATATGGAGCATGTAATGGGAACCAAACCAATAGAGAAATATAATTCATCTGCGGGTAACTTTATAAAATCTGAGAATTTCTATTTTATAATAAAGCAATATAGTACTTCAAAAGTCAAGATTTCTCAAAATTTTATAATTATAATAGCTATATTTCTAATGTTTATAGTTGTTATTACATTTTTCATGCGTTTAGTAAATTTTAAGCATAAAACATGGACTCTTTACAATTTGATGCAAATATTAATTGGTATATCTATAATAAATACACCGCAAAAGATTTCACAAAGAATTCTTTTTCTTTTTATCAGCTTCATATCTTTAACCTTTATAAGTACATTTATGAAACGGTTGTATCATGTTTCCGATGATCAACAAAAATTTCAGGATCTTGAGTCACTCAAGGACTTAATAAATTCTGGAATAATTCCTTCTATATCGAAGTATTAAAAAAAATGTTATTCTTTCACTAATGATACTGATTTCAAATATTTAATATCAATTTCTAAAATAATCGATAATGAATAGGCAAATGTCGGTATAGGTAAATGTATTATTCTAATGATTAATGACTATGGTAATGTGAGCCGTTGCGAAGTTGATGAAATTTTAAATACAGCAGTTGCTCATAGATTTTCTGAAAGTATAAATGGTTGGATTTTAAGTTTAGCGAATGAATCATTTATAATTGGTATATCCACAATAGTGTATTCGAAAACATTACCCTATATAAAAAATTTAATCAAATTGTACGTTATTTAAATGATGTGGGCATAATACAATACCTGGAGACCTCTGCTATCGGAAATTACTCATTTAAACACAAAGAACTCTTTCAATACAGATATAATCAGTATTAAACTTCACAAAATGCACAAAAAACTAGTAAAGAAATATTGTCAATAAATGCAATTATTTTTTCTCATTTTATTTGTTAATTAATATAAACTATTATCTTTACTTTTGAAAAGTTTTTAAAGTATTCTAGAGGAGTGTTAAAATAAAAATTATTTTTTAATTAAATTATTTTAACTTAGAAAAGTATGAAGTCACACACGTATAATATAAATACCAAGTATTCATTTGTGATTGTAAATAACTTATTATTTAGCAATAAATAAATTATATTATAAAAGATAAAATTATGAAATGTATAAATTAATAATTAAACCTTATAAATACAGAATATAGAATAAGTGTGAAGAAAAAAACTAACATTAAAAAGTAAATCTTTATTGATTATAAAATAAATTTACTGTACTGTAGTGTAGTTGATTTTATTGATAGTTTTTTAAATCAGCCGTTGAATAAAATCGTTTTCTGCGTTCGCAGAATAATTTATTTTTAATATAAAAGTAATTTATTTTAAATAAAATAATAAAATTGAAAATTTCTGTGTAATTAATTGATTATAATTTAAATATCACATTATAATAATAGTGTATTTAAGTAACTGAAATTAACAGTATTATCTACTTTCATGTATGTATACATTTACTTTATAATGTTAGATATAGACATATATTATAGATATAGAATTAAAATATTTATAAATCTACAGTATCTTTGCCTGTCCATTTATGATGAATCAAAACTATAATATTCACAGATGCAAATATTAACTTACCACAGTTTCATCCGAATTAAGCCTAATGAGTCGATTATCATATAAGATCCCTAATAAGTATATATGTTTATATTGAATTCAAAATGATACAATTATATAAGATGTATTACAATGATAAATCTAATAAAAAATATAACAGGACTCAGTATATTATAGAATTCGCTTTTTCAAAACATGAATTTCTCAGATAAGCAAGAAATTTTCATAAATCTATCTGAGTTAGTGAAATTTTTAAGGAATTTTCTGAAAATAATGATAAGATAAAAATTAAATAAAGAAATGAAACAAAATTATCGACTTTTTTACTATGTACGCAAATTTTTTACGTTGACAAATATATGTGTTTCAATCGTTGCATCTCTTTTGATTCAAAGTAAAAACGTTTAATAATGTTTTAACGAATATTAACTAAATTCTGGATTTAAAGAGATTGAATAAAAAATATTTTCATCTTGAACAATAATATCTTCAAAAATCACATTTCACAATATTAAACTAATTGTAATAATTTTAAAGCAAACAGTTTGCAAATCTATGGAAAGTATTTCATTAAAGTAAATATCTGTGATTAATTTTTTATCTACAATAAAACTCCAATAATCATTACAAACAATTAATTCTATATATTTACGTTATTTTGTATCAATACTAGATTCGTAATTTTATATTGTATTGTAAAATTGTAAGCGTACTGAGTAAACCTTCACGGGTATTCAAAATTCACTTATATTTGGAGTATATATAAAGTATATATATATATATATATATATATATATATATATATATATATATACATTAAGAATTATTAAAAGTTAATATTTGATAAATGTTGACAATTTCAAATTTTTACGTTCTAAAGTATCAATTACCGAATATAATTAATTTATCTTTCGTAGTATGAGAGAGATTAATTTGTCTTTAAACAACACATATATTTAGTAGTCGTATTAGATATTATGGTGATATATATTTCCGTATATTCTACTAAAATTGATCGATATTTTTAGATTAGTTAAAAAATGACAATAAAAATATCAGTAATGAAAAGTAAAATTAAATGTAACGATAGTTAAAAAGATAAGCAAAATTGAAGAAAATCAATTAATCAATGTTAATGATGGGATAATAATTACGAAGAAAAATAAATTACCATTGCGTAAATTTAACATTTATTTTTGGCATGATTTATGACAATAGTTATACACGAATTAGTAATTGTAAATACAAAAATGAATTGACTGTAGATAGGACTGTGTAGTGAAAATACATCGAAGCTTTTTGTTCTTTCCTATACATTTACCATCCATTTTCTTTTTTCATATTTCTTTTAACTCGGCATTCCCAAATAATATTCGTTCTTTTGTATCCTTCCATTATTTTCATCGTTAAGATACTATTACAACAGCAGTGACTATCGTTTTGGCGCTTTTTCCAGCATCACAATGGAAGGGTGTCCGAAAAATATATATTTTTTCGATTCTTAAATGTGCATATAAATGCACATTTTAAGAGTATGATTTTTAACATGAGAAAGAATAAATAGAATTCAAATAAATCCTAGAAAATATAAAATATGTTCTTCTAATAAATATCTTTTAACTTTTTGATTATTTTATTCATTTCGGACACCTGTTTCATCGCGTCTATTAACATACATATACATATTTGTTATTTTTATTGTGTAATACGAAGCTTATTTTTCTTAATAAACGTACACTCTTTTATGTATTGGTAAATCATCCATATATATTGAACGAATATATACATTTTTTTATGAAAAGTATGGAGAATACTTTCTGAATTTTATTCTCCATCTTTTCTCAATTTACATAAATAAATGACTTTTCAAATTATCACAAGTGGAGTTTAACGAAAGCATCGTCGATTATTTAATTTAATTGAACTTAATAAATAACGAACATTTTACTTATAAAAATAAGGTGTCGCATATAATGCATCGCTATATCGCCAAATTTTCTATATGGCGAGCCTGAAGGTACAAAATACAAATAGAGATAGAACAGAAAAAACACAGCAATCGTACTTAAATTCTTAGTATTTAATATATCATTCTTAACGTTACATTTTTATTTCAATTTCAATTTTGCGCGTTATCTGAAAAGCTTTATTCTGTGGAACATCAAAGAATTATTTGTCAAAAAAAATTTTTCATTACAAATTTAAATCGATTTATGTGTCGTTAATAATATTTTCATAGATTTTCTTGTAAACGACGTAATCATAAATGACAAACGTTATTCAGTATAGATTACAGGAAAGCAATTATTATCTTCTCGTTGCATACGCTTACATGCAAACAATTACGATGAAGAGATAATGACAAAATAAAAAACACATATTTACAAATAACGATTTTATCTAATCACTATTTTATTTAATATAATATCTATGTACGGCTTAATTACTACGTTATTTATACCTATACATAATGCAATCGTAAATTTACATGTGGGATACGCGTAATGTCGATATACAATACGAACCGTACTGATTAGTAAGGATCACAGCCATAGCTTTGAATACGAAATTCCCGTTCGTATTTTTAAGACCTGTTTATAATCATATAACGTTAGCAATAATCATAATAGATTCGGTTATTACATTTTTATAGTTATTTGTAATATTATTTTTGCTTGTTTTTATCAAACTACATTTAAACTATATATCGATTCAAAATATTTGGTATAATAAAATCGATAATGGTTTATCGTTTTCCATTTAAGCGCGTACGATTACATAAATTTTATATATATGGAAAGATTTTTTTATTCTTGTATTTGAAAAATAAGGAATAGTATTTCTTTGTAAGGAACCATTATCGATTTTCGACCGCTCATCTCGAGCAGTTAAATGAGCCATTGAATGTTAAAAGTGTGATAGAAAAACGAATACTAGCTTACTAATATTTTTAATTTAAGATTTTTGTTGCCTACGAAAAACATCAGTTGCAATTGTGGATGAAGAGGAACTAGATAATATATACGGTCCACTATATCGAAAAGTTTAAAATAGCTAGAATAAAATATTTTCTGTCGACTGTAAAGCATTTCGCGATTTCGCGCGAATTATTCGTAATTATCCTCAAATTCATAAACTACAGAAAAAAAATTCGAATTACTCTTAATAAAGAATTTAATTACATATAATATTTCTACAATCGATATATAAAATTTAAGTAGATTGCCTTTAATATAAAAACATTTAATCTTTTATGTTTCTCATAAGTTCTGATAATATTGGATCATAAAATTTGCAGTAGAATATATACACTTAAGTTTCTATAGAATAATATGTTTATAATTAAAAAAACGTTATCTCTGAAAATGTAATTATTAAAAAGAATTAGAATGTAAACGAGGTAGTAAAGAAAAAGTTGTTTATTTTTAAAAAGTTTTTTATTGATTGATACCTAGAAAACAACGAATGGATTTTTGTATTCATTGAAGAAAAAGGAAAAGAGGAATATATCAATAATCATCTCGCTAAACTCTAAAAGATTCTGCTCGAGGACAAACGACATGAATTCTACAGTACTATGATCTACCTAAAACACACTCTACGATATATAACGTCAAAATTACAAATGCACTTCCAATTGTTTTCTTTTTCCTTCCATCGTCTTTCTCTCTCTCTGCTACTATTCTTTCTTTCTCAACCTTCTTCCATCTTTCAAACAGGATATCATAAAACAATTATTCTACGACATTTTCTTTTATAATGATAACATTGAACATCTCGGTTAATAAAATAAAATTTGGAAAGCCAAAATAAGAAATAAAGAATAAAATACTTATTCAATTATTTGAATGCAGGTTTGCACTCTAATAATGTTCACTTTGGTAAAAGGGACAATAAGATAAGATTGCTCTGTACAATTTTCATATTAATCGACAAAAAAATTTTACGCATTGCTATTTGTACTACGGTTTCCTTGTACTTAATAAAAAGTAAGATAAATAAACGAATGGAGGAAAAAGAAACAATAAGAATACGTGCATCGTCGACTTATAATATGTACGAGAAAGTGACTAGAGACCCGCGTGCAGCCGACGAAGATAGTGACATTTTATTTGAAACATTCGAAGAAAGCGTGCATCGTTGGGTCTAAGCTACATCTAAATAGTTAGGAGGGACCGTGATATCGGACGTTACTTGACTTAAATCATCCTAGGTCGCTAAGATACGTCAAATGTGAGGACAAAGATACTACATACAATTCTATATTAGGCGTATAAGATTTAGTTATATACGATGCGTTTTCTAATAGTAACTAGAAAATTTTCGATCGCCTTTTTTTGATTGTATATTTTATCGCTATTACGCATGGAAAAAGCAAAGGACGTTTTTTAACTATGAGTTAGTAAGTACACTAAAATTTCGATAGTCAAATGCATTTTATTAATTTATTAAGATAATTTTATGAATTGTGTGATGTAATAAAAAAACATAGCGATTTATGGAAAACAATATTATATTAGTTATGAATAATTAATATAATTTTTATGTATACTTATATGATTCAAATTTTTCCCCGACCTTTTAAAAACTTTTAATAAATTCATAACATATTGTTTAAAATGATGAATGTTTGAAACCTTAAAAATAATCTACATTACGAATAATATACGAATGAATGATAAATTATATGTGTGAGCATGTAGATATTTTGTAGTAAGAAATGAGAATGAAATATTTAGTGTTTACAACTTTACTTTTTATTAGTAATATATTATTGGATTATCATATTTTAATTACTACAGATATTAAGTATACTTATTATTATTTATTAGATTTTTTTAAGAGAAAACACAGAAAATAAGATATAAAAATATATGAACAATAAGATATAAATAATAAGATATAAAAAATACTTTCTTATAAAAAGAGACAATAATAATTTATTTCATAAATTAACGATGACGAATCGTAATTATTCTAAGGAATAAGATTTTTGTTAAATAATTTAATAATCAATCATTGAGAATAATACTTTTATCACAATTTTTATCTACTCTCTATCTACGTAATTCAATTTCAATGAAATTTATAAATAATACTTAGTAAAGACACGTAAAATCATAACAGATTAGATAAGATATTCTTTACTGCTGCATTTGACTTTCTTATCAAACTATGCTATTAAAATGGCATTATTCAAATGACTAGATAACTAATTAATCAAAACATTGTAAGAGCCTAATCATTGAAAAAAACCTAAGCATCCATGCTGCCTACTATTACGAATAATGTGCTTCTCCCGTGAGATTCTTCTAGTTCTAAAAATCAGTATGAGAGCAAAGCCTACTTTCGCGATTACTTGATAAAATTGATACGTCTTACTGATTTTCGGAACGAAGAATGAAATTTCTTTTTTTTAACCCTGTTTCGTGCCACCTCACTCGCACAAAAAATATATGGAGCCGACTTTCTTCATATATTTATAACTCATCATTTTCTTTAAATCTAATCTTATTTTATTTCACCCCTTCTTATTTCCACGCATATATGTATATATAGTAGACTAGTACCTCAGAAGGAACAATGCGATTGTTTATATTTTGGCACTAAAAACTAAATATATTTATCAATGTGTCTGAAAGTAAAGAAAAAGCAGAGTGATTCGTCTAATGTTAGAGATATTTTAATTAAAAAATACACAAATAATTATATTTCTTCTACGTTTTTTATTTCTTTTTAGCAGAAATATTGCAGTTTCATTATTTCAATTAACTGCCATTGACTTAACAACGATTGATGTGATCCTTTTCACAATACACAAAAATATATATTGCAGTGCTATTATTTATTAATAATAGATCGTAAATACAGAAGTACATTAAAAACATTTAAATGATGTAAAAATTATTACTGACAATATATTTGTTAAATTCTGTTATCAAATACTATGATGCAAAATTTTAACTTCACGAAAGATTAATAATTTTTATAAAATGAAATGTTACAATTTTTTTAATTTAAAATTTTTATTAATATTTATTTCCATAAATAACTAAATATTTAAATTTTTAATAAATAATATTATACAAATTAATATACTCATTTTATTATTTTAATTTAGTTTGTATATCAACTATGTACACAAGTTAAAAAGAAATACTTAAAATATTTTTGATATTAAAAAATGTTCCTGGTATATCATGAAATATTCTGTCATCATTCGCATTCGAAGAACAAATTTTTTTCAATTAAAATTTGTTAACTAAAATTTTTTAACTTAGCAGATATTGCACTTATTTATATTCGGAAGGTTCACGTCACAAAATCGTTGTTTTTTCTTTATTTTGCTTTTTTATCCCACAGAATAACGAAGAGAAAAATAATTAAATGTAAAATTTCGAAACTTCATTAGCTACAATCTTTGGCCTTTCGATCAAAATGAAGATAATGAAGAATCAGAACATCACCTTACACATGATGCACCGAGTCGACATTTCTACTACTTTGTAGCAAAAATAAATGCCACCGTTAAAAATATAAATACTGCGCTAAAATGTACAATGATCCTGAGCAATTGATTCTCATGCGTATATTTATATAAATTACCATATCCTTATATAGAATATATAATATATTATATCGCTATTAACGTTGTATATGTTTATAGAATTCATATTATTTATGTTTTAAGTGAATTTTGATGATTAGCATACAAAAATCGTTTTTTCACGATTACCTTATATCTTCACTTACCCGAGACTTTTCCTCTTATTTTCTATCTGTTTTATGTTAATATGTGTGTGCGCGCGCGCGAGCGTGTAGAGTATGGTGGTGCTTTTCTGCGGTTGAGATTTTTGCGGGTAAAAGCGACGCGTTATGAAAATCCTATTCTACATACATAAAATACGCTGAGATACGGTAGAATCCAGCCAAGAAGGATATGAGCTAATACTCTGGTAAAAAAAACTGATATCAGTATTTCTGCAACATCTATATATGTAATACTTTCAATACATATGCAAAGAAACCGTAATTCCCATTCTTGTTGCACAACAAAACACGTCTCATTAGCACATTTTCTATACGCAAATGGCGATTCTACTTAAATAGCTAAAAATTACTAAATTCTAATATTTTTATTTTAATAGATACTTATAAAATATTTATTGAAATGAAAACATAATTATTTATTTATTTTTGAAAAAGCTTGAACGAATGAAATGAATGAAATTAAATAGTTCACGATTGAATAATTTTAAATTTTACAAATTTTAATAATTAATCAATAGTTCAAAATAAAAAAATATTTGCTCTGTTAATATGTAATATAATTTTATAGAATATTTCTTTTATGTAAAAAGTATTGTTTTAAATACGTGATAAGTAGAATTTTGGTAAATTATAGAATTTAGTAATTTTCTGTTCTAATCATAAATTTCTAATTAAATTTCTGTTTATCTTATCTGCGAAAGTTTCTTATTGTAACATTAGTTATTCAGTAACCTGTTTATTTATTTATTTATTTCTCACGAAATATATATATTATAACTATCATGGACGTTTTCCTCTGTCACGGGGTGCCTCCGCCTCTTAAGTGCGACAAAATACACAGCGAAATTAATTCGTTACAGTACACTTATAATATGATTTCTGTTCATAGTTTGTATAAGTCTATATTTTCTTTTACACCAAAGTAATTTAGAATTGAATTAATAAAAATATCTACAAATACATATTTATAAATACTTTTATTATCTTTGCATCGTTTGTGTAAATTAAAAAATCATGGACAAATCAACTATGTTCTTATTATTATCATATTATATAAACTAAAATCTGAACATATTATTCGAAATAGTAAAGTTATTAAATAATTTACATATAATATATAATTTTTGTATATTAGTAAATTTGATTTTCCAATTAAAATTTAGGAAACAGAATTCATCAACATTCGACTTCATAGTTAGACTATCAAGAAATATTCTCTAAACTTTACTATAAACTGTATTTCTAATCAATTATTTTCATCTATAACATAAATTATTCAAAAAACTATACCAGACTTATTTATGTACTTTAAAAACAGTACATATTTAAATAGGGATTCTTTCCAATATTAATTTCTAAGGTATATATGTAAGATAAAAGTATCAATGTTCAACATATTTGTATATTTTGATATTCAATACTTAACTTTTAAAGAATTTCAAGATAACTAATAAAATAAATATAGTATACATCAGCTAATTTTTTTTGTCCTATGTATGTATATAATTAATTTTGTAATCGTATAAGTATGAAACGATGAGTGCTTAATATTCAGAAAATGCCCATTTAAATACTAAATTTACAAATTTGAGTGTTTATTTATATACATATATATATATATATATATATCTATTACTTTTACCAAATGTAACTTACTTTATATATTATAGTTTTAGAAACGGTTTCAGTAAATTAATATAAGAAAATGGAAATAATAATCATCAACGTGTTACAAATACTAAAATATACAAAACTGTAATTTTATTCCTATACTTAAATGTAGAAAAAACTGTTCAGTAATTATAAGAAATATTTTTTTCGCTTTGAAAATTTAGAATAACTTTTGATACATATATAATGTAATATAAATAGAAAATGGAATGTTACTCTGACAAAAATTGAAATATTTCACATCAAAGGTAATATTTGTTACTTCAACATTTCAAAAAAATAAATAGTTCTCTTTCTACCGATTAAATGTCAATATATATTTTATCATAAGCTGTAGAAAATAATTTTGTTCTTGAATAATGGAATATGGATACTTTTATCTTATGGGAATCTACGTTGCTAATTTTCTTAAGAATTGAATAGTTAAGGTTTCTATCAAGAGCCATAATATATTGAACGTGTATCGTGCCTTAAACACCATTAAAATCATATAATGTTATTAAATTTTACAAATTTAAATGTCATTAGGCAATAAATTTTTTAGTTGTGAATTTCACCAGATGTACATGCTGAATAATCAAATCCAATGATCATTGAAAGTATTTCAGATATTACCTTATTAAAAAGCAATTTAAGCTAAAAATATATAGTACTATATAATATTAATCTACGAGTAATGTTAAATATAAATAATAGTACAAATATCATATTAATTGTAAATCTCAAATAAATCGTCTTTTATGAAAGATTCGTCTATGCAAATAAATATAATACTGTAAAATAATGTACAAATCATGTATAAAAATTTTGTAAAATAAAATCCACTGGATCATAGAATAAATATCTAGTAATAAAAAACTTATATGAAAAAGAAATTTTCATAGCTTGAAGTGGTTACGCGACAATATTCGAACGTCATTAACTGTTGCATGAATCAACAATCTGTGCTCTTGAAGTCAAATAAAATGCTGGTCAGGACATGTATGACATACAAATCTGATTGAGGCACCCTATGACTACGTGTAGTGTTCGTATTCCCCGCACTCAGAGAGTGGGGGTGTGGACGGACACTAGGTAGGATTTGGATCCTCGTAGGCTTTCTCGTAATCCCGTCTACGTATAACGGCAAAATGCGTCATCTGGAAACTGTTGGTCTTCTTACAGCCACGCTCCAATGTTCCAGTCATACTGTAGCCCATGTTGAAGTCACTGGACGACACATTCGACGTTAGATACAGCTACTCGATTCAGGCATGTACAAAAAATTAAATAATAATGAATTTTATGGCATTTTATATCATTACAACTATTAAAAATAATATACAACATTAAAAAAATTCTCTGTTATAGAGGTCCTATTTCAAATTTAACTTTAATTTCAGAAGCTTCACAAACTCAGATATATATTGGTGTAACAAAAACTAGATTGTATTGATTTAACTAACATAATAAAGAATAAACTCTCCATTCATTAGACGATAATTAGGCTATACAATGGCTATGACAACAATAAAATTTGTATTAAAACGTACTCCAATTAAATTCGTATACACTTCAAGTAATAACTAAGATAATGTATCTCTTCTTGACAGGTATCAAGGAACGAGTATAACCTAGAAAAACAGATTTGATTACTAAAGTGCAGGGAAGAAATTTATAATTTATCAAAGCTGACTCGCTTTCATTTTTATGAAATTTTTAGATTATTGTGAAATATTAATATTTCTTAGCGTACTTATCGTTCTTATCGTACAAGGATTATTCTACTTCAACAGATTTTCAATTCTATTAATAATCTAAGCGATCGATTACATATATTATACAAGTATGACTAATATACTTAATATACATTGAAAATTATTCTTATGGAATGACGGGGGATATTATTAATTTATAATTAATATTCTTTAAATAACTATTTTCGATCATCAGTTTGCTCTTGAATAGAAAACTCAAAAGTATGTCATGTTTCATGTTTAAAAGATTTTATGCAACAACTAATATTATGCCCATAATAAATAAATATTATTCTATTCGAATTGAAAATTTTGCTAAGTTTTTCAGTCGATTAATAATAAGTGAACCTCACTAAAAGGTATCCAAATCTAATATAATCAAAATGCTATTTTCGTTGAATCCAAAATTTGCAGAAATCATTAAACGTGTAATAATAATTTTTAGATAATTTTTCAATTTTCTCTTTTCATTTCTGCCGACATCAAAAATTAATATTTTAAATAGAAAGGGATAAAAAATCCAACTTCGAGAAGCGGAAAATATTATTTTTAGCAATATTTTTTACCTCGAAATTAATCATCGATAATTATAAATTATTTGTTAACTCGTAATATATTTCCAGTACACTTACTTACATCTTAATTCCAGGTAATAAATTTTTTAATGAAAACGAGCTTATGTCTCTAACTATAAATATTAACTTAAGACTGGATTTTTGTATTCGAATTGATAACATTTTTAATATCAAAGAGTTTTTCAATAGTTTCACATATGCTATATCATTTGAGCTACTAATTGACGATCCACACAAGTCCTACTTAATTTACGATTCGACATGTCGACCTAATTTGTAAATTTTTTAATTTTACTTTATATTCATGCTGTTTAACTTTCTAAGTCGATAAAGTAGAAATGAGCCACCCATTCTAGAATACGATCTATTATGCTGTTCTTTTCGTTCCCTTATTCAATCTCCCGTCCTTCTGATCCACACAGAATACAGTAACAACAGTTTGCAAACTACTGCTATTCGATGAAACTCCTAGAAGTGCGTAAGCCATTTTACGAAAAACGAATAGGAATGGCTATAAAAAAATCCATTAGTTATTACCAGTATACACAAAAATTAAGGCTTTAATTCTTATGTTTACATGGATGTACTAACTAAAAATAGTAAAAAAATAGTTCTTTTTTCGGCAGGAATTTTAAATATACTGTATTATGAAATAGTCGAATTAATGGTTTATACCAAAGCATGCGAAACTAAATGCAAAAGAAAATAAACATCGAAACAGAAGATATTGTGATATATTGTGGATCATAACAAATTGTGGATCCAGCTGGTCCAGCAAATCATTACGACGACTTCAGAAAAGGTTGATGAATAATTTTACTTGAAATAGCTAGAAAATTGCGAGAATTTAGATAATTTTGCATAAAGTACATAAAATTTGTTAATTTGATAATGAAGGAATGTAATCGTACACATAAGATACTAATTAAATTTCAGGTCAAAGAAGGTAAAAAAAATTTACAAATAGGGGTTTTTTAATTTTTATGTTAAACTTACTACATGTAAAAGTTAATTGTATTACCATTTAATATTAAAATTTCACCCAAATTTCTTTAAATAAGTGTTTAAAAAACAGATAAAAGTATGAAATTTAGAAAATATTATTCTTAGCCATAGCCTAGAGAGAATAAGGGGAAAAGTTTTTCTCATTTTTTTAACTGTTTTGCTGTTATTCGTCAAATCATGAAGATAAATATATTTTTACTATTTTATTGCAGTATAACTTTTATTGTAATTTATTCTGCATTGCATGTTTATATCGCATACTCTATTTGCATTGATTCATAGCAAATTTTACGAAATAATAAAATGTATTTTTATAATAATATTTTTTAACATTATGAAATATATAATTTTGGGTAGTTATAAAACTTTAAATCACTCGCATGCCTTTTTTCAACCTGAAAAATAAAAAGATAGGAAAACCTGACTCTGATTTTTCATCCGACGAAACATGCAAAAAACTTGCAACATCAGCAGCCAAAAAACGTTCAAGCGCAAAATAAATTTCCAGGCATAAATGCACGGTAAGACAAGCTTCGTTGTAATCGATGACGTAGGAAAGTATGGTCGAGAAAAAATTAGATGATTGAAATGAACGAGTAGAGAGCAAGAATCAGAACTCACAAAAGTTTGATAATTATTATTTTGTTTGCGTATCCTTATTTCAGTGCAATTAACGCTTCGTAATTTTTGTTGCATTGCCACTAATCCAGGGTAAGCATATAGAATGTAAAAAAATGGAAACCGTACGATCGAAGCAAGCCGAGATGGAAACCTTTTCTAATTATGCGCTCGCCGGTTCTTTCGAATTGAAGCATCAAGAGTGTTGTTAATTGTATTCACCGGATTACTAACCGTAAAATTAAACTTTAACGCGCTATTATATCAAACAGAAGCCTAATATTTACCCGAATTAAAAATCATGCAAAAACAGTAGTTCTGAGTAGAGAATTTTGTGGAATCTAAGAACGTAGAGTAATTACTATTGTATCACAAAACTATAAAACTAAAACTCGAATCGTGTATGCATAAAAATAAAAAATGAATCTGTAATACTGTGGAATATTCATTTTTCAAAAGAAGTATGAAAAATATTACATGCGCCACTACGAATTGTATTGATGATACATCTACAGTGTATTAATCATTACAAAACGTAGTCATAGGACTTTCTCAATGGAACTTATATGGAAGTATCTATTTTTACCATAAGTTTACTAAACACACATGCGCCCCTAAACATAATTTTATTCTAGTAATACCTCTGCATAATTTTCATAATTAGAGGCAATCTCATAATAAAAAATTTTAATAAATAATTTCTAAATAAGTATGTAATAAGTTCCTTGTTCATTCAAAAAATCAAATCTCTTATGCGACTGTAATATCAAAGCAAAAACTGTGTATTAATCTTAACATTTTTTAAATTCCATTATACGTGTCAAGAGAATCAAGAGAACAATTTTTATAAATATCAAAAGCAACGTATTATCTTTTACATTAAAGATAAATAATTTTAAAAACTCTAGAAATCTAAGAGTGATTGTTAAAATAATATGTGATTTCTCATTTAAAATAAGTAAATTGAAGATTTTAATTTAAAAGAAATACTTTTTAACAAAAATATTTGTTAAAAAAAGACATCAATAGTCTAACGATTAAGTATTAATAATTCAATTCATATATATACAAATATTAAAAAAAATAACAGCATGAACTACCGTATCGACAAACATGCTATAATTCATTATTAAACGTATTTTGTTGATATTCATTAACTATTAATATAACTCTAATATTATTAATAGAAGCACGTTTTAAATCGAAAATACTACAATATGACATCAATGAAAATCTTAACTCTGTAATGAAATACAATTGGAATTTATAGATTATATTCATCGTGATACAGTTTCTTTAAAATACAAAAGAAAGATTGTACAGCATAATATTCAGTAAACCTTTTATTACAATACTTATCACTCGGGTTACAATACTTATCACAAAATTCTGTAGGATTTCATATATTGTATATTCGACTACATCAAAGTGAAAGCCGAATGAACTATGAATCAGAGGCGTCAACTCTATTGTACGTACTTAGCTTAGTAGCATTAATGCATTGAAAGCACATAACTACAAATCTGAGGCCAACAACCTGCCGAATTACATAGGCTTACGTGATAACCGTATTTCTACAACTTTGCGAAAATTGTTAATGCGGTAAAAAGCAAAGTTCAACCAAAATCAAAAAGGATTATTTGAGCATAATTCTGCTTATTCCGACTAGCCGAAGTTCTTAAATACAACTCGTATTAAAACGAAAGTTTATATGAAAATAACAGAAACTAACTCTCTTCCGAAACGAGAATATGTATCACAACGATACAAAATATCATAAATCTCAATAAGTTCTATTTCCATTGATAGAAAAGGCTCAGCTGTAGGACTGGCAAAGCAGTTAACGCATCAATAACTACAAGAGCTACTGCGCAGGGCAATTCATACCGTTAAGAAAGCGAAGTATGAGCCTTTTCATATCCCACTTCAACTCCCGGACTGCCGCCGAGCAGCAGCTTAACGTGTCATGCACCACGAACTAGGGTTGCACACCCTATGGAAATCCTATTTAAAAGTCCTACATGAACCAGGCTACACATGCACACGAGAGCAGTGTGTTCGCGCGCGAGTACGGTGCTTACATAAGAGAAAAGCAGTGAATGTAGCACACGCGACACAGTTCTTCGCATTTTACTGCTGCCGTAAAATTCTGCGTCCGCGACCCATTCTTCCCTCTTGACATGTAACATTTTCTCGATACGTAAGGCGAAGCAAGACCTTCTATAAATGCTATAAAGGTACACGTCTTCTTTTCCTTTTTTATCGCTAGTGCACCAATAGCCACGCGTACATCACTGAGGTGACAGATGTCAAATACATGATACTTTATCAAGGAAGAATAATCTATATCACGCAAACTCGATACCTGTGATCTCTCTGTAGCGTTAATCGATAAGCGAGTATTTCGAGAAACCACAAACTCTACGAATCTACGAATGCAAAGTTTTTTAATGTAACAGAAATGATGAGAAATACTTTGCGAGAATGCCTGGTATAATAATAATAGTTTCAACATTGAAGAATCTTCTCATAATTGCAACGTAATGGTTATATCCTTTAAAACTGTCAGGCTCTATATCAATTGATAACAAATGGAAATGTTATGCGAGTAAGATATATGAATTTTAAATCCTGCGGAGGCTGTAAAAGAATTCTTCATTTGAATTGAATGAGCAAAGAACAGTTTTCTCTATATATTCATAAATTCAAGGAGGATTTTCATGAGAATCGATAAAAAGATAAGAAGTAACGAATTACAGTGCGATGGGAACAATAACGAGTACTTTCGAACGAACGCTCACCTTAAAATCAGCATCGGTTGTCATTCTTTTAAATGATCCAATGATGTACAAAGTACCGGTGCCAGTATCAACCATCTTAGCCTGAGTGCTGTATCTGAAACATAGTACAAAATTATAAAATTAAAGTTTTAATTCACGCAATATGTAAAGGGTCCAAATTCTCCTGTAACGCTAATTGTAACCATTAAGATTTTCAATATTCTCCTCGAACTTATCGTTAATAATGATTAATGCAATATACAATTTATCACGAACAGTTACGTGTACACGAATAATATGTGAAACTAAAGAACATTGCATTCGTTAAAAATTTTATAGAGAATTTAATAGGAAATTTTTAGAAACTAAATTAAGAGGTTAGTATTTATTTCATCAACTGATTAAAACTAGAAATAATTGTAAATTAATGTCTTTTATTTTATTGTGTAGAAAAACATATTCATATGAGCTCTTAGTTCTTGTTCGAACATACAAAACTGTTTTGATGTTGCCATTATGAGATACTCCATTTCATAAATACGAAAAACATACAATTCAGAAAGTCCTCTTTTTTGTTACTTTTTGATAATTGAAATGTCATTTTTCTTGTCATTAGAAACACTAAATGAACGTTGCAACGAAATAATGAAGAACAAAATCAAATTTTAACACTTGGAGCTTTCGTAAATACAATTGCTAAATCTCAAACTCTTTCAGATTTTCATATTTTTCTGTCTGTTGTTTTAAATAAATTATTTATTATTTTATATAGTGTGAAAAGAATCTGGAATCGTTCGACCATTTTTTATGTTACTCGAGAATTTTAATATCCTGCTATAATTTTCTGTGTTCTCTAAATTATGTTCTCTTTTACAAGTGAACCCTGATTTTAGAAAATTATATTACAGCATTTAAACAAATAAGTTTAAGTCTTACATTTTTTACAATTTCTTTAAATTTCATTAAATAGTTGCAAAAACGAATAAAATAATGTTGAAGAACTGGAATGTAATACTTGAAGTTTTATGTTGACGACTTTAATCGAAATTTTATATTAATTGACGGTTAAAATATTAGAGAAAATTATAATTTAAATAATAATAATAATTAGCGAGAAAGTAAATTATTTTTCATTCAAAACCTGATGAAGACAAAAAATCAATTGAAAATTACACAATGATGAATGATGATTTTAAGATGTACATTTTAAAGTATTTCACAAGTACCATGGAGAACTATATTATTCTACTTTAATCCAAATTTCAATCACAAGTACTTCAATTTACTTATCGATTTCTTGAAACTAACTAATTCATATTCTATTTTAAAAGGAAGATAATGTGACAAAATTCTTGAAAAAATTAATGTCTGCTTTTCATCTCAATAAATCTAACAATAGACTTATTAAACATCAATTTCGTAAATACTGTTAAATCAAATATTCTTCAATACAAAATAAATCCAAAGACAAAATTTTAAAACTCCGCTAAAAACCACAAAAATAAACTATCAACCATGCATACAACAAACTATATTTGTAATCCTAAATCGTTTTGTCGACGCTTCCATCTAACATAAGTGATTACGCTAATAGCTGGAACGTCTAGTGATTTCTTACTTAGAAAAGTTCTTCTTTATCTAGTTTCAAGCAAACTTGGAAGTCTAATATTCGAGTACGCGATGGCAATGCTGTACAGTCAACTATATTTACTTTTTTATTGCAAATCTCGATCTAAACATTAATCAACGAAAGTTCACATTAAACTTCAAACGTTATAAAATTTACTTACATAATTTTATCTTGCTATCGAAGTCGGTTTATTGTGAAAATGTTAATTCACCCGAATATAAACTCTTAAAAACTTCAAATAAATAGACGATGATGAGTATTCGTTTTATTTGCAAGGACTATTTCCAGCTAGTTATCATAATATTTGTATCAAAAGATATTGTACTATATATATGCTAATTCCAATTTCTATATTTGTTGGATTGAATAATCAAGGAATATACTGAATGCTTCTTTGTTTGAGTATTTCTAAAAATTGTTTAATATTAGATTCTCAAATAATTCAAGAATACATTTACACTTGTATTTGTCTTGCTACTTGTAAAAACTTTTATATAATATACAAAAAAGTCATTTAAACTAAAAGTTTAACATATTGCATTTTTGACGAAATTGCATCAAAAACCTTCCACAAAATTCTTTTTTACCTATTCATGTCCACCGACTATTCATCCGCAGACCATCCAATCAGCGTACACTCGAAAATTCGCTTTTTACATCAACACAATATGTACACCCACAAATTAAGCAAGCAGTAGTACAATCCTCAACAGCCTCTTCAGAAAGCTAATACAGTCTTTTTTCTGCCAGCAGTTAATTCTATGAACGAGTTTTAAGAGACTTGCACAGGCGCGACTGTCTCGGTGATGAGCTTATTACAGAACACAAGAAAATACGCTCTAATAAAACTCCTTTTCATTAAAATTCTAAACGTAGGACCGCTCTACATCACGCACCATAAAATTAGTCCATACTCAACGTATATCCTGTAAATTGCACATAATGCATGTAGCCTTGTACACATATTCTCTTGTTTTACAAGGAACGTAAAAGCTTGAATATTGATAAAAATGCCTACAAAGCTTGTCCGACTGCAAGATAATTGCAATTGAAAAGATTCTTGAACTAACTATTAAAATATGTCACTACATTATTTAATTTTTTTCCAAAAGCGTATTATTTCACTCTTGATTTGCTTTCAAGAAGTTGCGACTAGTATGGGAACGAAAATTCACGTAAACTAAATAAATAAGGATAGATTTTTCTCAAGATTTTATTATAAAGAACACTTTTAACACATTTAATTAAACGAAATATAGGTAGCGAGTATCGATTGAGCACATTTTCTAGTATTTTTTCTTTTCTGATGCGTGACTTGAGTTTTTTTACAATGACTGTAAAAACAATTTTTAAAACTTTCTTTCAGTTTCTCTTCCGGCTTTATTAATGTCCATGAATCATCCGAATGGTTGAATATAATGACGACCTGCTCAGTGTCTATAAACAAAAGAATTTGTAATTGCTCGGTTCTTTAGTTATTAATCTTATGTTTTCTCTTTAATTAAATTAAAGATAGTTTTGAAGGGTCGCATTTACTTTCAGAAAACAGAAAAATATACGTACGAGAAGTATTTTAAGGTAAACGGGTTTCAACGCATAGAAAATCATTTCATAGCCATAACCTATTTATGACTTTACCAATGTTCGACTCGATTCGCACTGATAAAGAATATATAGCATAATTAGATTCACCAACTAGTATTTCGCTTTTACGATTCTCATAAACCAAAAGAATCTTATCCATCACTCTAATTATATAGAACTATTCACGAGAAATAAAATATACAAATCCAAGGATAAGGATACAAGTGAAAAATTAAAAATGTATACGAATCAAGCGATATACAAAAAAACTCATGCAAACGTCCATAGCCTTGGATAAAATCTATACAGAAACAAGCCACAAAATTTGCAAACTCTTTTCAATGGCGAACGAAAAAGAGATGAACGCATACGTAAAAGCAAAGTACGGTGCTTGATATCAACTCTCCCAGGTATACAAGTAGACGGAGCAGATCCAGTAGCTACCGATGACTTCAGTAAACAAGCGTAAGTAAGGAATCGACAAGTCTCGAAACCCACAAGTAAAGAAACACGCATACTCTGAATAGACACGCTATTCAAATATCCTTCGTTCGAAATCATAGCTCATGAAACGTCTTTTAAGCTTACCTACGTCAGAGCAAATGAGAGTCCAGAAACTTCCCTTTTAAGATCTAATTTTCTCTCGAGAACAAGGAAGATGCTTGAATTTCTTATCAATGCTTCCGTGTCATTATTTTTACGTATTCTCATGACCGAATGGTACTAACTTGAAAAATTGAGATACTTTTTTAATTTGATTACGAAATTGATCATATTTCCACCAATGAAAAAAATTCACTAATTCCCTTAAAGATTTATGGAGGAAGAAAGTAAAACAAAACTTCCATACAATTCAGATGAAAAACCGAGAGATCTAAGATATTATATTAATTTTTGCATAGGTGTAATTGAAAACTTGATTTGAATTTCAAGCTTGTATTCGCTATCAACGTCATCTTCATGGCGCATATATACGTTTTTTTTTTAATCAAAAACATTCTTGATTAATTTGAGCGTATCTAGATAACATTTGGTAAATTATAGAATTACTTTGATTATGTGCTTTGTTATTCACAATTAATACAAAACAATTTCGATTGTGTTAAATCTAAAGTGACATTAAAAGTTAATCTTCCGTATAATTCCATAATATACAATCCGAAATATTTATAAAAAGTATACTTTTATTAAACTTATCCAAATTTGTTTAGAAGTGATCAAAAGGTAGATATATAAAAATAAGTTTATTCAAACTAATGTTGTTGCTTTGACTTCATAGACATTTCAAACAATTTCTACGTTTCGTATTATCATTGTTTAAAAAAAATTTTTAAATTACAAATTACATTTGATGGACAATTTTTTTAACTTGAAAGCAAAAATCATTATATTACATAAAGAATTAATTCTTTCAATCGGCTAATGTACGACGGAATTTATTCTATTAATATCATGAATTGAATAATCTATTTCTTCAAATTCTATGAATAATTTACAAAAAACAGTAATTTAATTACATCCAAGTAATATTAATTATTCGAAAGGAATAAAAGCAGTAATTTTCTAACATCTCAATCATAGTAATCAATACGTTCGATCAGCTACATCATTTTAAGTTAGAAAGAAAATAAAATAGTAACGTAATGAAAAATAATGTGATGAAGATTAGTCTCAAAAAGATAATTCCAAGTAACTGGTCTAAGTCTTGTAATAATGCCATTACCATATAAGTTTTTCTAATGTTACTTAATCATTGCAATCAATCTGAACTCTAAGCACACAAAATCTGACTCTAACTACTCTTCTTCGTTAGTAATTAGCATGAATTTGCAAAAGCGAGAATACGGGCGCCTTTGTAATTTAGCGTATGTTTCAACTAGAAACTGTCTTAGCAAGATGATCCTTTGAGAGGCGCATTTACTTGATACATACAAGGAACATAGATTTATTCAAAGATGTCAGAAAAAGACAATTACTCGTATAGTCGTCTATTCTTAAAAGAGAAAATTATCATGAAGTGCACATACTTGCGAAAGAGGAAAAGCGAAAATTCTAATCAGTCATGCGTCTATAAGGCGAAACCAAAAACTTTCTTACTATGCTTAAGAAGAAATGAGCAGAAAGAGAGAAAGCAAAGAAATCCG
The DNA here is from genome assembly GCA_018907045.1 of Wiebesia pumilae. Classification (NCBI taxonomy): domain Eukaryota; kingdom Metazoa; phylum Arthropoda; class Insecta; order Hymenoptera; family Agaonidae; genus Wiebesia; species Wiebesia pumilae. The sequence continues at coordinate 6,791,661 of JACCHZ010000192.1, forward strand.
GTCGTTAACTTCGGAAGACTGGAAAAAGCCGGTAGAAGAACAAAAAGATAATTGTAAAAGAACGTTAGGGTATTATATACGAGCAGATATATACAAGATATTTAAGAGGGAAAAAATATTCTTACACTACTCGTTGACGTATTTCTTTTGATGATACGTTAGGCGTATTCATAACAATCGATGATTACGAATACATTATCGTAATAATTAAATATATGTAATGCCAATATTCTTGTACAACCGTGTAAATTAATATCAATAGTTTTTTATTTTTTAGATTCAAACATTTTATCGGAATCATATACATTTTACAAAGAAAATCTAAAAGAAATATATCACATACTATATTGCTCTAAACTATATTATAAATTGGTTTCAAAAGGGAACTATATAAATGTAAATATTAAAATAGCATAGTCTGTATTACACGTGCAATTTATAAATTAATTTGATGTAAAAAATATCCAGGAATTATTGTAAATCCTTATGAGCGTGGAATGTATTCTACTTGTACGTAAGTTATTTCTACCACGATTCCTCCTTCTTATTCTACTCTCTTCGTCCACATGCACAATATACACACGAAAATGAAAGCCACACACCCGCTGGCATCACGTTTACCAATAGCACAAGAAGTACGAATAACGGTAGTGCAGCATTCGTGGAAGATACAAGGACACCGAATTCGAGAACAAAGGGATGTATTCAGATACAACCTAAATAATGGCAGGAACTGGAAGATGCGCAGGGAATTTGCTTCTGGAGTGTGCTCCCAACACCCAGTCTGTTTCTCTCTTAGCGGAACGCGAAAATGCTCCTTCGTACCCAACCTAACACTATGGACCAATTCTGTATCTGGCCTCATTAGTTTTACCGACACACGAATTATCATTATGTACCCAAAAGCGAAGTACCAGTATACATCTGGATATATGTATGTACTTGCATATGAAATTTCACTAACCTTCCAACATAAGCATACGCACGGAAACATAATGGAGGAAAAGTTTAAAAAATTTTATGACGTAAAGGAGATTTGCCCATATGATACAAAATGAACAAGAGAGTTAACGCATCCCACAACTGAGTAATCTATTTTGTTTTAGTATTCAAACTGCGCTTAATTAATCTTTGGTACATGTATTAACCACGAGTTTATGCTATACCACGACGGTATTAATACGGTCAAAATAAAATGTTTACACTACACAGACGTAATGTACGGAACACTTTAATAAGTTATTGATGAACTAAAATAATAACAAATACAGAAAAGCACAATCAGTAATAATCGATAATTAGATGAATGACTGGCAATTTTAAAGATTAATTCTTATAGATTAGATCTTCTTTCATTTGAAGTGAATATTTCACTTCCGCTTTCTAATATTTTTGCATTTAATATTTAGTTATTACAATTAAATAATTTTATAAAAAGGTAAACAAATGGACTAATAATTAATTTAAGTAAATTATTTGCTCTTCTAAATACACTTAATGCATATGAAGTAAGAAATTCGTTCGAAATACTCATATTTTTAGTATAATGGATTCACTCGTTTTTGTATTATCCAAATATAATTATATTATTTATATAAGTAATTCATAGTTGTTTTACAATTACCTTCTCGTACCAGCGACCTCGACTACTTTACAACGACTTCGACTCCACCAAAATGGTGTCAATGTCCAATAGGAACTACTCGCACTCCTCGCCCACCCTTCTTCAGGAAAAAGAAGAACCTGCAAAAATAAGATTAAAGAAAACATCAAGTACGATCCTCTGAATAAATATTTTTAAGTGGACGAATGGCTATCGATATTTATTGACATTCATTTACTATTTCAAGAAAAAATAATTTTAAAAATGGTCACTCCCGATACTTGGGATTATTAAAATACTCAATTCAGACACAAATAAATTCTTATGATGTGAGATTTTTTCAGGCAACTTACTACATGAAAAGTCATAAAATAATTCAAAGTTGAAATAAAAAAATCAAATTATATAATATTATACTTAAGTGCATACATGTTACATTTAATAATACTTTCTGTTTTCCTTTTCGTTCTGAATCTTAGCATTTTATTCACCTTACTATTTTCAAATTTTTTAAAATTTTCAACCACTCTTTCGATTTAATTTGCTTTCCCCTCCTCTCGCCCCGCCGCTCATCGTCACACTCTCAATCGATCTATATAACCGTCTATTTATTGCTTATGCTCTTTTTCTCTTTCTTGCATTTTCTCTGCGTATGATCATATTGAAGTGCATTATATATATTACTAGAAATACCTGAGAAAAATATTGAAATTCTCTTAAATTATATCATTACTATGCAGTATCTTTATAATAAAACTTTAAGTGCGAAGGTTTTATTTAAAAAATCGATACTTGTGTATGAAATGAAATAAATAAAGAAGAAAAAAGTTAATTTTCTTGCTTTTGCAAAGCGCTTTCCTGCTTGTATAAGCTTCTAAGGTGACACGCTTAGTTTTATTTTTGCCAAATACATAAAACATAGAAATAACTTGCAGTAATATATTGTAGACATATTACGTTAGATTTTCAGGAATTCTCTGAAAAATTCCTACGACCTAAATACATGTATAAAAGTAGAATATATCGAAATAAATCCGTCTTAAACTATAAAACTTTCGAGAGGCATTTTTCCGTCAAATCTAATAGATTTCGTGCATTATAAATAATTCTTTGAATTTCTGAAAATTATAAGCTATCGAATAAAATGTATTATTTGTAGTCAATTTTTTTGAGTTTATTATTAAACTGCTGAATTCTCAGATAAATAATAATAGTCAATGTAGCAACATCAAAATCACCTAATTAATTCTTTTATTAAAGCGAGTATTTAAATAAAATCTCTTGTAGTTTATAATGTTACACGTAAATACTTCACTAATCTTTGTCTCTTATATAAAAAGTTTGTCATTTAAGGTGAAATGTTTCCTCTAATAATTGAGTATGTACGTAGTACTTAACGACATCGATTATTCTAAAAGAAAGTCGGGCTAAAATATTCACTAACCGTTAGTTAGTCTAGTCGGCAATTAAATGTGTGTATTTAAGGTCCCTTCCTGCAAAGAGAACTTCCGATTAGCATAGAGTTATATCGCCAGTGCAACTGTCAATTATTATTAGCAAACATTAGTCTCGCTTTATAACAAGTGAATGAAATAACATTGGGGAGGCTCTACTACAAAAATCTCAGTTCCTTCGATCTTTTCAAATATTTGTTGAATTATGCACCCTTTATAATTCACTGCTAAGGGAAAATGTATATGTGATAATATATATTAGAATATTCATAAAGTTTTTCGACAATATTATTCGTGCATTATCGAAGTGTTCATTAATTTTATAGATTTATATTTAATACGATGCAAATAATATAAAATGAGCTATGAAAGTTTTAAAAAAAAAATACGTGCTATTATTCGCTAAATTAAACATGACAAAAACATGATTACATGATGTACAACAAAATACCTTGTTTATTAACTTCAAATTGCTAAACAATCTTTTCCATATACAGGAAAAATTTCATCTCAAAATCAATTTCAATTTTCTTGGCATTGCCAAATTTTCTCATTTTTATTGAGAATGTAGAAAATAAGATTTTGAAATTTCTAACATCACTTTTTATGATGTCCATAATTATGTCTTTACTTTTGTCATAATTTTAAAAACCTTTCTTTCATTAGAATATAAAAAAAAAAATGAAGCATCGTGTACATTGCAAAGAGAATTATGTTACACGTAATATTGATTGTTAAATTTTTATTTATTTATTAGCACTTTTTTTTCAATACATTTTATATCAAGAGAATTCTAAATTTGGATAGCGTTAGGAAGCAAGTGGGATTAAACTTAGCCAATCACAGCATGTATAAATCAAAATTCTTAATTCAAAAAAAGAGATATTAATGAGCAAGTTTTTTCGTAGTACAATATTTTAAGGATATTTTCTATAAAAGATTAAGTAGGAAAAAGTAAATATATAACATTTAACTTGGGATAATTAATTATATTCGAATGATTATTAGTCTCGATGATAAATAAGAAAATCTAAATAATTTAATTAAATAAGAACGTATTAATTTGAGATAACTCGTAATATTACAATAATAGATTGCCCTAAATTTTCTAAAATTTTATCTGGTATGCGCTCGAAAAGGAAGTTTCTCGAATACGAGTGAGCAGATAATTAACAATCGAAAACTGAGATTATATTTTTGCCGGTATTCGTTTCACGGACTTCCTTCGTCTACACCGTCGTCACCTTGGGGTGACAGTCGATTGAGTTTACTTTCATCATTCTCATTTCACTCGTTTTCACAAATCAAGAAGGATGAGGAGCCTCTTCTGGAAAATATCAATTTTCTCTTTACGCAGACTGTGGGTTACTCTTTACTGCCGCTAAGATATTTTCTCTTTTGTCAATTTAGCGCGACTTTCCTCACCTCGGTAATTCATGAACTAGTCTAATTATACCCCTACCGTTTATTATTGTTACTTCCTTTGTCTACTCCTTTTCTTCTTCCTTTAAGAGCAACATATATATATAGCAACATACCGTTCCAGTCGTCATGCTATCGTCAATATGTGGTTCTATTAGCTCATATGCGTCCTTGTTGCTTGTATCCTTATACTTCATTTTCTTTTTTTTTTTTTTTTTTTTTTTTTTTTTTTTTTTTTTTTTTTTCTAGCATACGGAATGTTATTTAGCGGTCGATAGAGCTGTAAATAATCTACATAATCGGATGTACATAAATAAGTCTGAGAGGAAAAAATGTCTTTTCTATTCTTCTCCCGTATATCTTATCTTTCTTCATCTTTCCATTCTCATTCCAACCACGAAAACTTCGTCGACGAAACAACCCCTATATTTTGTTTCCGCACGAACAATTAAGTTCATGCGAAAGTATGTACTGCTTAATAATAATTTCCCTTATTACTTAATGCATAAATTATTTTATTTAAACATTTTATGCACAATATATTAAATTTAATTTACTTAGAAAAAAGTAATAATAATAAATAAAATGAAATGGTTTCTATATAATTGATAAATATTGGTAACTTTTTGAACATTCGTATTAACAAATTAAATCTTCTACTTTTAATTATTTATATTTATATACTTTTATTTTATTACTCTTTTTTTAGCATAAAAGCAAATTAGAAAAAAACTGTGCTTACATATAAAATTCTATTTTTCATGTTATAAAGTTAAAAGTCAACAAATTAGCTAATAAAAATAAAGAAACATTAATCAAGCAGTTCTACATTGTGTATTAGATATTATAATAGTACATATATAGAGATTGGAATTTACTTTGCTAATTTGAAATGTTTTGTAGCAAATCATATTCGTAAATGAAGAATAGATTATATGATAGAAATAAGTTTACTCATGAAATGGTTGTTTAAATTAACGTGAAATTTAGTCACATAATTTAGGAATATTATTTAATAGATTCTTTACATGATGTATTCATTAAGTACAAATAAGTTTCTTCAGCAAACTGTTCGTGTTATTTGTAATCAATTGCTTTGCTTTTTTATAATGTACGAAAATATATTCTAATAAAAAAATTAATATTAATAGTATAAAACTAGTAAAAACTCATTGCTAACAGTTATATGTAGAACCTTTAGAATATAAATCTAATGTTTAAATTTTCGAAAAGATCATTCTTACTTTACAAAAGAACCAAGTTGCAATTGTACGTACCACTATTATAATATCGCGAACCTCATTTCCTCAGGTGCCGCCAATCCTTCGCACTAGATACAACGTGGCATCGCACTTATGCACATTGGTGGATAAGTACGATGCCATTGTGCTCCGAAATAGAAACGGTCGTATATAACCACTGAATACGGAAATTACACGAATTAAAATGCGCTTGAAATTAAATTTCACCCTCCCCGGCCTCCGCAATATCGCAGTAGCTGTATGTTCGTTATTAAAGTTAAGGATTGTTCAACAAGAAAAATCTGTTACTACACCTCTCCCTCTCTCACCCTCTCTCTCTCTCTCTCTCTCGCTCGCTCTCTCTCTCTCTCTCTCTCTCTATCTGCAAATTTATTTGCATTTTTCAATTTTATATAATGATGCAAAACTTTTATCATCGGTCTGGAAATTCTGTTTTCTAAAAGCCAAAAAAGTTAAAAAGTGCATGTTTACAAAGTGTTTAAAAAATAATCTTTCTCTTTTGTAAAAGCAAATTTTTTAATAAAATTACAATTAAGTGCTAAAATATGTTTTTAAGACCATTTATAAAAAAAATTTTTAAATGTTATAAATATTAATAACCCTAACTTCGATCAAACTACAATTAATATAAATTTCTCATAAAAAATGAAAACTTATAAAAGAAAGGCTATTACATGCGTATACATATATATATATTCAGGAGAAAAATTTGCGCTGTATACATATCTTCAAAATACTATTTACATAGATAAAGTAAGATGACTGTCGTAGACTATCTATTCTTGTACCAGATTGTTCCTGCACTTTTTAAGAGCACGAATATTTCACTTTTGTTACCACTTAAAATGCAAAAGCGCTTCTAGCACTTACACTCTAACAGCTAAGAATATAATAAGACTAAAAGAGAGTTATTTTTTTCGTTAAATTTTTGTACTTTCTCCCTTTGTACTTTTTGCGTTCATTTGAGCTAACTTCCCTCGTCCTCCGAGATTCCTTGGTGCCCGCAGGCATAAGGAAGCTGCAAGCTCCTTTGACAAACGAAGAGAAAAAGAGAGAGAGAGAGAGAGAGAGAGAGAGAGAGTACAGAGTCTGGATTTTCTTAGATTTTTATTTTTTCTGAGCAGCCAATACAGGCGCACTCTCTCTTATTCTCTGGTGTACGCTACAATGAAAGAGCCTTTCGCAAAATCTCATTTTCTTCTCTCTATTTTATTTATATAGCTCTGCTTCCGAGGAGATCAAGTACGGATTTTTACTATATCCGAGAGTTTGAATCGTTGTACATTCATTTATATCAGGTTTCAGGTATAAGGAATACTAAATTATCCGCAAAAACTCTTGAAAAATAAATTACAACTTAATTTTAAAGCAATAAAATAAAAAGCATATATTCGAAATTAGTATTTTACGTTATCTAGTGAAAATTCTAGTCATCGCATTATTTAAAGATTAGTATTCATTTCAGCTCGAATGAGTTAATATATAGAATTTAAATTAATTTAAAGTGGTTTAATTTGATTTTGAGTAACAGCATTTGCTTTCCTCTTTGCGTTCGAAACAAATAGCGAATTCTTCTTTCCAAATATTCATCAGTTTCATCAACTGCATAAAAAGAAGATATTAATAGCGCTGAATCGACTTTAAAAATAGGATGTCTTCCACCTCTCCGTGCATATTTAAATTAAAAGTTGAATCTGATGCCTACAGTCACTTTATCGTTCCACCGCAATTTATCCGTAAATGCGAAGATGAGGGCTCCATCTAGACTCGTTTAAAATATTCATAATTTATCTGAGAATAAATACGAAATTAAGAGACCAAGTATTTTTGACAGGAGCTTTATATAATACGTGATCGACTCGAAGCGCACGTTCGCTCATCGCCAACAGAATACGTATCTACAGACATATGCAAAGAGGCAATTTAATCAAGAAGCAAGCATGCGCGAACTAGAGTGCGTAGAGCGACTCAAATGACCCATAAAAAGAATTGCAAGGCATTGCAGCGCAGTGGTGAGAGAGATTTTGTCGGCTTTTAATATGCGCATTGTCTAGTCGATCGGCCTGATTAACGAGTCGCTTTGTTTATCGGTCTTCTCTATTTGTGTTTACAACCCACGGGCAATGAGTATTTATTGCATTCGACAGCTTGTTGACGATTGCATCGACGCGACTCGGAATTGATTAGTAAAAATGCATTTCGTGCCAATAAATAGCATCGAAAGGAATACAAGACTAATTAAATTAATGTACAATAAGAAAAAACAAATATAATGTTAATTGTAATTCACAAAACAAAATTACTTTTGTACTTTTATGTTTCATTGATCATTATTTATTTATGTACCTGGATCTACCAAAGTATAATTTTGTGTCTTCCAATTTGGCGGAAGAAATGGTTTTCTTTTCATTTAAATTTTGTCAAATTGTTGCTTCTTTTACTTCGATTTCTTTTCATGAATTATACAAGAGTTTACCGAAAGAAAAAATAAAGTCAAATATTTGCAAATTTCTTGATTTAATCGTTAATTATAGAGAGAGCAAAATCAGTCGATTAATCGAACACATTTGAAAAGAAGAATAACAACTCATAAAGGTATGGAAAAAATTAGGGTTAACTTAAATAGAATACAAAACATACATACAGCATTTTTCGTTCATTAAATAATTTCTTTTATTCTTTAAGCTGTTTGCTGCTTTTTCCATAATATTTCTAATTGATTTTGATGCATATTCTGTATATGACTAACTTTAGACTTTTTCTATACTCTTTTAAATTCTTGCGTAAAGTATAAGTCAACTTCTGTGATTGAAATTGATTTGTATAACTCTTGTGTTTATGCTTACTTATAAGTAATTGGCAATTAAATATCAAGTATTACATTAAGTAAACATTAAATTAACTATTAAATTAACCCTTCAATATTTTCAAGTATTTTTCATATATTTAAATTTTATTTATCCTATATAATGATCGTAAGAAGGTGTATGTTTCTTTTGCCAATTTACCATTTCTCTTTTTCTATCTTTCACTCTTTCTCACTCTCACTCTCACTCACTCACTCTCTCTCTCTCTCTCTCTCTCTCTCTCTCTCTCTCTTCATTTCCGTTCTTTCTATCACCCAGAAGTAATAGCATGTACCGTTTTATCTTCACAGCAATTTTTCTGTTCAAAAACGAAAGGGTAACAAGTCATTGTAAATTTGCAGACGAGTAGCGAAGGTGACAGCTGTATGGAAATTATGTATACGCTAGCAATGAAACAAGAAACTGAACGTTAAAATAACGCGATCCATAGAGAATTTATTACTTTATTTTTCATGAAAATTGTTGAACGTAATCCCTCGTCAATGTTAATTTCGAAGTCACTGTTCCCTCATTAACGCGGATAATGATTACACAGAATAGGGCGTTGGAAGCGTGTTATTTTCGGTCTGTCAGGCAACGAAATGGAAGACAGACAAAACTGGCATATACTGTTACCCTTCTGAATAAATTTTGTGCAAGCTAGTGAACAAAGAATCACTAGAATCAGGATAAAAACAAGAGCTACAAATAAAAACAATTTTATAAATCCTTAAACTTTCTGCTACTTCTGCTCGGAAAATACTAGTCACTAATGGAGCACTTTAAAAAGAGTTATATCACATCATTTTCATAAGAAAGCATATAAGGATAATAGACCTCGTCATTTAACTAAATAGAGAAAATTTTTATCGAACTATTTGCTTCGTAAGTGCATCAAATAGCTTCTCATCGATTTTATTTCAATTAAGATCTCATTGATATATATGAGTTTTAAAAAACTGTTCCTTATTAACTATTAGCTTTATTTACTTTATTTACTAACAAGGATCAAAACAAATGATTATTATTTCTTGTTATGATTTTCATTAATAACAAATTTTAACTGATTAAAAACTAAGTAAAATTAGCAAAATTAACTCCTTTTTTACGCTAACGTAATATCATTTTCTTTTATAGTTCTTAAAGATAAATACATTCGTATAATTAATGTAATTACATCGTAATTAGAGTTTCTAAATTATATTTACAAATTACGTTACAACTGGTGTTTTTGTGACATTCAGAAATATATTTTTGATAATATTAATCAGAAATTACTTTTAAAAATGATGCAAAAAATTAAAAAAATTATATATGTACACGTACATTTATTGAGTACAGTTTACTGATAATTAAAACTCAATAATCTTTTACACGCTCCTTTAATAGACACAGAAATTAATGAAACGGAAAGAGAGAAATAGAAAATGAATGATATTTATACAGTACGTATAATAATATGGATTCAGTTGAAGTATATTTTTGTAGGGTGGCATTAACTTCGTATAAAATATATTGTCAAAACTCAAATAATTAATTTAGTTGAACAAACACTGAAAATATCGACCTTGACCACTATAATATAAAATATAGGTCCATACTATACTTCCATACTAGGTCTGAAAATATCAAGTACTCACGTACGCAGTACATAACACATTTAAAGGTTATATTCGAATGAGCAAGCACATCTGCTATACTTATCCGAATAAAACCGTCGAATCAAGTATACAAAGTTTATGCTAAATTTTGTTGATCGTCATTATAAAATTTTAACTAATAACAAAGAGATAACTAATAAACGAACTTGTAACTGAGTCAATGCGAACGCTCGTCTCGTATGTATCTTCCAAATGTTTCTTTGAACAATGCTGGAAAATCTATATAAAATATATTGAAAAATCCTTGAAAATCCCTCACTCACCTCTGACGTTTTCTTTTCTTTTTTTAGAGAGTCTTTACAAGAAATTTGTTGACAGAATCCGATATTACAGTGAAATAATGGATCAAAGAGTAGTCATGCAACTTGTTACAGTACACGGTACACTTTGCTACTGAACAATCAAAATGTAAAATTTCGAGTAGATTGTTCGACAGCAAGAAACGGATCAAACGGGAAAATTCCTCTGAGATTCAACGAGCTGGCGCTATCTTTGTGCATGAACAGACCCTGTGCGACCACTTCGTATTCCGCCCGTGCCTTGGGAAAGCTTCCCTACGATACTCGACATCGAGGCATTCCAGGAAAAGCGTCTCCCGTCGTCGCTCGTCGAGACGGCGCCTCTGCGTCGCCCCACCACCGACTCTACTACTCATATGGCGCCAACCCAGAAGAGAAATTGTTTCAAATTTTACGAGAGCGGAAAAGAAACGTCAAGTTGTAGGGAGTGCCTACGAGCTCACTCGACGAAGACTCGTATTTTATGGGCCGGATAAAAAATATAGACTAAGGAGGGGCATTTTTCTTGAGAATAAATAAATCACAAATGAGAAAGAGAAGGAGGGTACAACTGGATAAAAATCTTGTAATTTACTCAAGTATTTCAACATGAGTTTTATAAATACGGATAAGCCAATTGATATTAATGAACGTTTCAATGAGCATGTTAGATATTGATTAATTATTAGACGCAAAATAGCTAGCGTGCAAATAATTTACTCTGTACGAATGTACATTTTAAATTGTATATTATTTCGCTTGTATACTCGCTTATATACTTTCACAGAGCTTAATTTGCAATTTTTAGCTTTAAATTTAGAAAATATCATTAAAACTATTAGCAAAGTAAATTATATGGTTTCAATTTGAAGCTCGTGTGTTAATTAGCAATATTCATTTTACTGATAAATTACGTTTGCGTATACAAAAATTAATAATTACAGTTAAAATTACATTACTCATTAAATGAATTAAATTATTATATTGTATCCAAAAATTAATTACCTTTTTTCCAATATTTTCATTTAAATCTCAACCCCACAAAATTAGGCCTTAAATTTATTATAACTCGGTTTGCTGAATATAATATCAATCGAAATTAGATTATTTCTACTAATAAATTTTATAATCATAGCCTTACTAAATTATTTAAATTATTCGTTAACCACTTAAAGTGAAAATATTACTTTGATCGAAATATTAATTATCATTAATTATAGTTTGTAAAAATAATTCTTAATCTAAATGTAAATTATCTGAAACTAGCGGGAGAAAATTGCTGAAATTCTTCGTAAGAATGAAAAAGCCATAAAATTATAGTTGTTGAACTCTTATAATATTTTGCAATTCATATTAGAAGAAAAATATAAATTTTTTTCAACTTTATTGAACTATATGGAATATTTAGCAACGTGAAAACGGAACGTTCAGCCCATTTGTTGAAATTTTGAAGTACTTCAATATTATTTATTCATTCACGTACAATTCAAACTGTATATTTACATCGAAGCTTTGATCTTTAAAGTACATTATTTATGAAAATAATTATTTCGTAACGTATATTACTTAAGCAGAAGTACAAAATGAGTGATTCGTGGTATACTAATAAATTTAAGACTTATTTATTATTATTATTATTATTATCATCATTACTATTTTTATTATTAAATGAAAATGCTACAATTATGAAAGGAAACTATTTTGTCAAGTGCTAGAATTTTAAAATCAAACATTATTTCTAATAATGACTTTTATGTCAGTATTATGCAAAAATTTTAGACAGGCTAATATAGTTTATATATATCCGATTAAAAAATTTTCTTATCTTGTTACAACTATTACGAATGTAGTACACTCGAGTTAGATGAACTAGGAAAGGTTCTGGATAACAAGAAAATTGTATCTCTGTGAAAATTAACCAGATTAACTTTAGACTAATTTTGTGCTAAATAATAATAAGTGATGAAGGAAAAGAGAAAGAAAAGAAAGAAAAAGAAAAAGAAACTCACTAAAGGCCTCGACACGATCAAAATAAGTAGCTCCTTTAAATCAAGTGAAATTTCATTTATGCTACTCCGATAAACACGCGATATAAAAACGGTGACAGAATACAGGTTAAGCAAAGACTATCGAGCTCCAATTTACAAAAAAACCACTGCCCATCCAAAGGTGTACACGCAGCAGAGAAGAAAGAAATAAAAAGAGTCAGAGGGAAAAGGGGTAAATGATAGTTCATCCCAATTTGCCTCAATGCGGCTGCACACGCGCTGCATAATACTTTTGTATACATACATGGCGGATAAGGGAGGGAGGTATAGGGAGACGAAGCTATGCGCAAGGGAAACAGTCTGCTCGGTATAAACTGGCTAATCCTATAATCTACCAGTTCAGACCATTGCGCCGATATTTGCTCTCCTTTTCTTATCCTTTCTCTCCATCGCACACAAACTTACACGCTAGAAGTATTCTCGTGAATTCGCTCACTCGCTTCCAATCTGTTGCTGTACAACCATTCGAATTTTTCTCTTATTGTTTGCTTTTATTGACCAGTCAAAATAAAATATACGACTCCTAGATGGCGCCTTACTTTCAACGAGGACATTTAAATTTAAGAGCTGAAAAAAGTATGATTTCCCTTTTCTTACTTTCAATTCCTTTTTTATATGAGGAAGATAAGGATACAAAGATCCTGGTAGTTGATTTTCCATAAAATAATTACAGAAATATCAATCTCTTAACACCACCCTCTATTACACAATATTAATAGAACATTTTCTCATAAATACGCTTACGATAACGATTTTAATCAGTGCGTGCGTGTGTGTGTGGGTGCGTATTGATGCTGCTGCCAGCGAGATGAACCAAAAATATTTATTAACACGAGAATGATGATTATTACAGGACGCATCGCATGAAGAAGCACTTTCTAACTCGCATCGATGGCCCTTCCAGTCTAGCTCGATCCTAGTGTAATTATCTATACACATGCACACAATAACGTGCTGGAATTGCGCCACATCCTGTAATTCCCACATCATGTATCACGCATACTGATGGATGAAATATCGCGTTCCCTGATCCTACTTCTCAGTTACTGCGCTGTACTTCCACTTACACGACATATAACATTAAACAAACAAACTATAAATTTCAGAATTGATGCCTTTCTCTCTCTCTCTCTCTCTCTCTCTCTCTCTCTCTCTCTACTGTACTTATCTATCTATTTTTCTAACCATATATTGTTTAATCTATTTTTTTCTGCCTTATATCACCTGGTATTTATGTAAGCATTTTAGAAGAAATGAAAAATCTTATTTAATTATTAAAACAATTAAATACGGTTAAAATGTATTAAAATTCTATTATTACTCTATTATTATCTTAAACGTATTAAATGATAAATAATTAAATAATTTCATTAAGATTTTTAGTCAAATTCATCGAAAAAAATCACTATAGAAGTATCTCGTTTCTTTTCTAATCTACTTTTCCACAACTTGATTTTAATAATAAAAACAATAAAAGATATCCAGATAGAGAGAAAAATTTGAAGAGAGAGAAAGAGAAATAAACAGAGAGAATGAGAACGGGAGTGCAAGAAATGAACTCATGAAATCCAATTAAGATAGTCGGTGAGCCGAGCAAAGCATCCACTCAAGGGAATAGTATTGTTGCTATTGCAAATGTGGGTATAGGTGCACGTGTATATATTTAAATATACATTGATTACCCGTTGTGTATCTTTGTAATGAAAGAAATAATTCAGAATTTATAAAAATAGTGTACGCCATTACTCTTATTTCATAGCTACATGTATATAAATATTTCGAAATAAAGACATTCACGTAATGATATTTTCCGTGTCAGTCAAGTTACTCAAGCATTACTTTTATAAAATAACCATATAAAATATTTTTGGAAAATCTGTATATAAACGAAAAAGAAAATATAAAATGTCATATATCCTAGATGCTTAATAAAAAGAAATATTTAAGAAATTATCGAAAAGAGTTATTTTATTAAAATTGATAAAAGTGCAGAAAATTATTAAGAAACTCCAATTTCGAGTTAAATCATGCTTAATAAATTACAAAAATATTGCGTGTAAAATACTATATGCTAGTAAAACAATACTTGCGCGGACAATTTCAAAATTTTTTGAACCATTTTAATAAAATTTAACGATTTTTTGCATTATTTTACAAAATTCAGTGGAACATACATCTGTTACTATTAAATATTTAATAATTTTGTATAACATTTAGACATCTTAAGTTTCTCTAAATATAAAAAACTTGATCAAATTTACGCAAGGATTACACTGAATTAAAATATCAGTCTAAATACTTAATCCAAGATATAAAACGTATACTAAAAAGTACCAGATGGTTATATCACATGCCTTTTAAGCACTGGCAGAATATTAAATATTGATTAGTTAAGTAATTTATACGTTATTGATGAAATTATTGATTAATTAAGTAATACGAGAAATAGACGTATCGAAGAGTATTTTACGTAATTAAAGGTATCACAAATTAACAAATTAAATAGAAGAAAACGTTTAGAAAACATTTGTTCGTATTCCCTCTACTTTCTAAATGCATGTACATAATTAAAATTTAGAAAATTTTCTCTAATTTTGTTAACTGCTTGGATTTTAATAAGACCAATAGACTATTTTTAATTATATTTAAAGGAACCAACATAGAATTAGCTTCATATATATATATATATATATATATATATATATATATGTATGTATGTATGTACGTATGTACATATATATTTAAAAATGGTATCGAAGAAGTGCATGGAATTTTCATCTGTTTAAAATAAATCCATAAAGAAGACTTGGTTTGAACAAAAGTCATTACTATACCTTCTCTGAGTACTTTCCGTGCAATTTTATGCATGCCTTTTTCTAGATACTCTTTACAATAACGTACCTAAGTGAAAAACATAAGGTTTACTTACTTCCACGAGCCTCCTTCGGGAATGACGGCTCCGACATATTTTATGGAAAAAAACTCAAGAATGAAATAAGTTTCGGTAGGTTACAACATCTGTACTATATGTGCTGATACAACGTAAGGTGCTCACAGTACGTGCAGCGGTAATGTACGAGAGATTCTTAGATACGTCTGTTCGAGGAAAACCCCATAGGAGGAGACAAGCTGACGTGATAGTCGACCGATGACTAACATGCGACATTCAATATCGCACTTATCGTGATTTCCTACGCGAGTTACCCCATAGGATCCTTTATCGCCATAGTTCTCTGCTCGTGTACAAGAGTCACCGGTAATCCGAGAGTAGATACAATCCCAGCGGTAGCCGAACCTCTCTCTCTCTCTCTCTCTCTCTCTCTCTCTCTCACTACTGCTTTCTCCCCTGTAAAGAATAGGCACTATAAAGCTACATTGTAATCAATATTCTTTATATCCTTTACTCTACTTTACGGTAAGATTTTCTTTCATGGTGAGCCTTTCACTAAACTCTAATTATAATGTGATTATGAATGAGATGTTTAATCGACAGGCAATTTGATTTTAATAGTATTCTATTCCTTAATTTTAATACCATTATTATCGGTGAAAAATTGACAAATTGAGATTGATAGCCAAATAACTATATTTATATCGAGATTCAAGAGCTCAAATGTTTAAGGAAAAACAACTCTTCTTTTGGATTTTCTAATTTTCTAATTTTCTAATTCTGCACTTCTCTATGTATGAGTTTGTTTATAAAATCAAATGTATAAAACAGAAAAATACATTAAATATATATTTCGAACATAGTTACATTTATTATTTGTATAAAATATTACAAATAATTAACATTAGCACATTTAACCAGTTTAATGATTTATTCTAGACTATTATCGGAATATCTGGAAAGATATTTCATACGACTTATTTTCTGATCACTATTCAATAACAAACACTTAAGGTTTAAGATTGCATAATAAGAGCTACAGATTATATTATATAATAAATGAGCTCTTAATTAATTGAATCAAGTAATCATTGTGAATTGAAGTTAAGGGTTTCCTGGTTTGTAATATAATCGAATAGACTCAAAATATTTCCATGAAACCTAACAATCATTTCTCGATACTTAAACAATCTAAATCGATACTAAATACAGTTTCCGATAATAATATAAATATACGAATCTTATCGTGATAAAAATGAGTTTTTCCGAAAATTACAAAGAAAGGAAATGATGATCAGCAGTAAACCAAGTATATCTGTTAAACTCTGGCAGTCGGCGAGTTGTTTCAGTACTTCGGGAAAAGCTCACCGAACCAGAAAAATAAGCTACAACAAACAAATGCGGATATGAAACTGATCTCTTGGCAAATCGCAGGCAGCATTAGAAATAGATTATTCGATAGTAAGATACAGTATTTGTGCATATAACGAGCCCATTAACATTTCAAGCAAGTAAATGGTTCGCTTGAGCCTCGATACGCTGAATAAGTCGTTTAGCAGGCAAAAGCTCGAGCACTCGAGGGCAGACTGATGCGCAGGGTAAAACACCCGGACACAACGGTACCGATAATAACCGTGATGCATATATTCATGATTCCGATACACTTGCACGTGAACGTATACACTTCCTGAAGCCCGCATAACCCAGTCTTACGAAATCGTTTGTCGTCTCGTTGCCCACACATTAAACATAAGCTCGCATATTTGAGTTTTACAGGCAGTAAGGTTTCACATACCGCAGTATCATTTTGTACAATTTAGGTGTGATAATTTATACGCACGAGATGTAATTCTCTATGAGGTATTCCTTTTCGTTTAATAAAATGCAATTCGTGAAATTACATCGCTCCCTTTATAGTCTCCTTTGCGATAACATCCGAGTAGCTGCCAGCGATGAAGAAATAATTTTCTGTTTCCTTTATGTTCATTCCAAATACATTATTATTCTGCTAAAATAAAATTTTTTCCGTGGAAAAAATCGTCATTAACGAACTCATAACTGTTCAGCATAGCCTTTCAGTTGCAAATTCATTTTCAGTTCTTTATTAATAAAGAATATGCAAAAACTTTCAACGAATTTATATGCTTTATTAACCAGTGTTTTTTAACAAAATATCAAAGAAAAATAATTGAGATCAAACGAATAAGGCTATCTTTTTTAAAATCTAAACGAAGTATAAAATAATGGGCTTGAATTATTTTTAACATGTATTGCTCAACATTCAGCCTAATATAGTGATGCTAATATTAATTACTATAAACGAATTAATTACTATATACAAAATCCATTTAGCAAATGCAGAGCATATTTATTATAAATTGATTTATCTTTTATCCCTAGTATTGAATAAAATTATGTTTAATATTTATCGATATTATAAACTAAACCGTTATCATCTTCAGTAATTATTATTAACATTTTTATATATCGTATTGAACATTGAAAAGATTAAAAGATTAAAAATTTATTGAAAAAAAGCTAGAAAGAAATATCATGTGATTTATAACACATATGAAGGCATAATAATGTTTTTTTACAAGCTAATCAAAAACATGATCCTTAAGTATTGGTTCTAATTTTGTATTTGAATGTATTTGAACGAAATATATCAACTAAATAAATTGTAAATAAGTTATTTATAGACAACAGCTATCAAAAAGGAAACATATACAATCTACTTTAATTTTATCGAGAACAATAAAAACAAATTTGTTATAAATATGTTCACTCTATAATTTAAGTGATTCTTAACAACTAGACTTTATTCAAAAAGTCTAGTTCGGTTTCAAAAATAATTAGTCACTTGGTCGAAAATTATACATAAATAAAATTATTACATTATGAGCTATCAAAAGGGTAAAACAGCTCTCACTTTATGCTACGAAGACCATACAAAATAAAAAAGAAAATGAAAGCAATTTTCTTGACAGAATTTGCTGGAACGACTAAATTGGTATGTAACATTCAATATTTAAACGGATGAGCTTTTTTTAAATTCACTGTATTCGCTGATTTTCTCTGGCCGACAAAATAAAAATGGTTACGGCACCTGCATCGTTCAGGTTTCACTATACTGAGATTAGAGTATGTTTTTTTTTAGAAGTCTTATAGGTTGAGTATGTTAAGTCAAATTTCTAGAAATTCTGTAGGTATTCTCGTATCATAATAATTCAATATTCTTTTACTTTGGATATCTCAATTACATGTATATAATGATTTAACGAAGTGTTAAATAAAAGAAATTTGCATTAATATTTCGTAACGGCGTTAATAAAAAATAATGTTAAAAATATTTGTCAGTAATTTAATAATTAATAAATTGAAATAACTTTTATGATTGAAAAGATCTGAAAAAAGTACTCTTATTTTTAAAATTACTTGATACCCTTTACATTTTACTTTCTCAAAGAGAATATAATTTCTCTTGACTAAGAATAAAACAGACATTCTTATATGTATAAATTAATAAAAATTATGCACTTGCTAATTTATTAAATCGATTGATTATTCTAATGTCGTTAAGGAGAACTTTTATCAAGCTCAAGAAAAATTTCATTTATATAATTTTAATTCTCTGAAATATTGTAGACATTGAATAACTTATATTATTTACCAAGTACAATACATACGTGATAATTCACTTGTCTATTTAAATATATTTTTAATTACAATTGTAAAATTATGCATATATATATATATATCTAAATAATCATAAAATAACTTTATTCTGCATTTTCATATATTTGTGTGAGGCATCTTTTACAAGTAGCAAATCTCATATATTAACATTTTTTAATTTTCATTAAATTTGTAACGAAGCGAAAGTTATGAGGTTCTGAAATTCATGCAGTACGTGAATTTCAATAAGAAGACCTAAATCTAGAACTTTTTGTAATATAAGGTAGTCGAAAACACGGTTTCTTTAATAATAAATGGAAAATAATGACTTTTATCTTATTCTTGATAAATACAATTGAAATATAGAAAACATTTATAATTAATATTAAAAAAGCTATTGATAACTCAAATGAACTTTTAAATAAGAATTGTTAATTTCACATAAGCCACGAATAAACAGTTTAGTATTGCTTGACAGTTCCTCAATTATTAAAATTGACAAGATACTTCATTCTTCGTATTCATTAGGTAAACCTTTTTCAATACATCGATACTCAGGATAAAGTAATCATTCTTTCCCTTATCATAATTCTTAGGCACATGGTAACAAAATGCGACTCACACAGTAACGTAGCGTAAATCGGTTCAGCTAAATATACGTCTCATTTAACAGGCACACGTCACTCTACAAAATGGGAAGAACTTACGAGCATTTGATCGTAAAGTCAACACAATCGAAACTGCCTGACGAAAAATCGAAAAAGTACGACGTGTAAATCAGGCAAATCGAGAAAATCGAGCGACTCTTTAGCAGTTGAGCGAGTAAATAATCGCACTCACCACCACCGGAGACTATGTGAATCTCAAATTTCCGAATTCAATAATGCCTAAAGGGGAATTATTCCAGGGGTATAAATGAATTCTGACTGCGCATGAATACTTCAAGTGCCAGCTCGATCAAGTAATAAGAGAAGGGTGAACGGAGTAGAGAACTGAGTAAAGAAAGGAAGAAGCTATTTCTTACAAAGCGAATAGGAATGTCAGTTTCGATGAACACCCCGCTAGCTTCACTTCAAGGTAGACTTCAAGGGAAGAGAAAGCATAACTAGAGGCTCAAAGGAAAAGACTCACTAGAGTTTCAGCACGATCGATTGAAATCATTACCGAGATAAAGTTGAGATGAAGGAAAAAGATAGAATAGCCAAAAGCTAATGATTAATTCAAGATTCTTTGACCTACAGCCATTGTGAAGTAAGAGAGCTCTACTCAACATTTTTTTTAAATATTAGTGGATCGGTTATATTTAACCGAGATTTTGCCCTTGGATTTTCATTCTATCTGACGCGAATTTAGAATTTGAAGCGAGTTATATAGTCGGTTATTGACGGGGGCATCATTTTCCACAGTATACTGTAATTAGTGTAATACGTGTAATGTGATCTTCAATATATCACAATACATTTTCGCACTTTTTTAAAAATTTCTATTACGTCATTAAAATTAGAAATCATTCTAAATTATTTTTATATAAACATAACACGTATGTGTATTTAACTTTTCTGTTTATATATTACGTAATAAAACTAAGTCAACACAAATTATTAATTTATTTTAATATAGCCCAGCAATTATGACTCTCTCTCTCTCTCTCTCTCTCTCTCTCTCTCTCTCTCTCTCATTATGAGATTTAAAAAAAAAGATAAATTAAGAGAGAATCACTATATATTTTTTAATTTTTAATTAATTTTAAATTCAAGAATTCAATAAATTTGAATTTAGTACGGACGGAATGATTAACTAAAATGTAAGCCAGAAATAATTCAGCATGTATTATGTAATAGATTATTTTCGTCCATATTAGATCAAAGGCAACGATTATTTTTTGTATCGAATTAATACTATTTTAGTGTACGGTATACTCTTTGATGATACATTACGATGAATGTAATGCATTTTAAAGAAAACTATTTAAAATCGTTTAAAAAGATAAAAAAATGTATTAATTACTTTTAACGTGCATATTTCTTCTTATTTTACAAAGTTATCCGGAATTAAAGATTTGATATTGTTGTTTTAGTTTCCGAATGAGCTAAAAGTATTTTAAAACTAGAATAAATATTATACATATTAATAAGCAAATACATAATATAGAATTATAATCTAAATATGTAAACTGACAAGTTCTTATTAAAAACCTTGTAAGGAACGATGTGACCGTAAAGTGAAAACATTTTAAATTTCACGCACATTACTTCGCTTATCCACTTTATAGCGTTCAGGTGGCAGGCAAGGTGATACGAGAAAATTATAAGAGGACTAAACTAGTGTACCGAAACACAGAATTCGGATTAAGTGAACAAGTACGCACCTTGGGTAAAGAGTGACCAGAAATAAAATGTAGAAAGAAAAAACGAAACAGCTGCTTGTACCCACACACAACAGGCAATGGTGCACCCTTGCGGGGCGCGTAAAAAAGGCGGTTTGCAAGTGCTGTACGCCACGTCGAAAGAGTTTGAACAAAAGATTCTCGTTAGAAAGGAGAAGCGCACTACCTCGATTATACCACGAAGCATCGACAAACACTTATTACTTTCACGTGCAGAGGCCTGCTTTTTCTCTCAAGTATAAAGTGCAAATTTCACGCACCACTTATACATAGGATGCTTACCGACATAAATCGACAATGCAACGAATAATTTACGTAAGTCAATGCTTTTGAAATCTGAAATAATTAAATATTTTTGAATGCTTTCAATTTCTTTCATAATTTTCTTTTTTTTTATTTGTTATATAACGACTCAACTGAGCACGCGATACTCAATCCAACATTAAATTAAATCTTGAAAAATTTAATATTTAAGTTTTGTCTTTACAGACTTATTTCTATATTTCTTATCTCTTACAATACCTTTTTTATTTACTTGAAAAAAAATTAATACAGAAGTTCTAAAAGCACAGCTCAACGAATACAAACTGAAATATTACAATTATTACTCTTTTTAACTGAAAAACACCAAAAAGCTTTTATCTTTAAATCTATGCAATGAATTCTGAAAATATATATTTATAAATAATATATCATTAACGGTTGATCGTAAAAAAGGTTTTGGGAAACTCATAGGTGCGTGTTTCACCTGTTTAGAACTGTGATCCTGCCTAAGGCTCGCTAGCTTTCTAATATCTAAAATTCTAATATCTAATATCTAATACTAAATTTTTGTCAACATATCCCACACGTTTTCATTCGTGTAGATAAATATGTAGATAAATATGCTTGTATAATTGAACGAGGTTAAATAGGTCTTCGGTCTACTAAACTCGGGTCGACAACACGTATGCGTCCGAGTGACAATAATCAGCAATTGGTCGTTTATGTACGATTCTATATAAACTGTGTTCTTGACGTATTAAGCTTTTGATTCACATACAAAACAAAAATAATTTTTTACACGTAGATATGCCGCTAATTTATATACGAGCTACAGTTTACAATAATATATACTCGGTATACATTCATATACCAGCCTTCGAACACATTGATATAAATGTATTTAAATTTTCAAGAAAAACATTTTCTGCTATTTCTACAGAATAAAAAATAATTTAAAATTATTATTGTTTCCATAATATATTCATCTAGGAGAAGCTTTTTTAATAATATAAAAATTAATCTTTGTTGAATTTATTTATTTTAACGTTATTTAATTTTTTTATTATAATGAAATAAGATATAATAATAGCGTTCCTAATATAGCCTTGAACTTTTTTAATTGGAAACTGTAATTGTACGTAAACTCATTTTGCAAGAATAAAATAAATATGCAAAAAAATTTAACAGAAAATATTGCTCTAAATATAAATTCAAATAAAAAAATCTTCCATACGTGCATAACTCGAAAAAAGTTGACTCGATCGGTGAATTTCATGACAGAATCCAGCATCTACCAAAAAAGCATGTAATCCACTGACTCTTTTCATTTGTTATCACAGTCAGACTGACAAAAAAGCATTTGGTCCGACACAATTTTTTCTTACAATTAGTAATAGAATATCAAAACGAAAAAATATGCTATTAAACCAAATACCAAATTTGTTAACATATTAACACCAAATTATTACACGGATTCATCTACATGTAGAAAATTGATAGTACACAACATCCATTTGGCGAAAGAGCATCGTAATACATTATTGTAATTGTCTGTAAAGCAAAGCTTTCTCTCACTCTCTCGGTTCATGACTCTGTCTCTTTTATTCTCTGTAAGGATAAACTGTAGTGTACTAAGCTGTAGTAGTAGCGATCGTCCGTTGCCATGGGTACAGGAGGTTGGCGTAACCTTTTCAACGCAGTAGTGTCCTCTCTCTTTCTATCTCGATCTATGACTCTCTCTCTCTCTCTCTCTCTCTCTCTGTCTCTCTCTCTACTTTAGTCTTCCAGGTTTACTCTGCTCCTTGTTTCCGAACATATCTACTACTCACTCGTCACCATGCAACTTTTATTTCTTTACCTTTTTCATATCACACTGTAGAATCTGCCTCCCTCTCGAATAAAATACTTTTTATCAACTGTTAAGTTTTTAAAAGTTTTAGTTATGTTTAGACTTCTATTTTCAATTGAATTTATAGTTACTTTTATATTAGTACTGAAAGTTTTTTCTTGACAATGTGGTTTTTGGTGAAAGCAATGAAATTTCGGGTCAAGAAAAAGGTTGTAATTTAACTGAACTAAACATTTTTCGATAAATTTACATAGCCAATACGTAATTGCTACAAATTTGTTTCAGTAAAAAAGACATTTATTCATACATACTACTTTCTTTTTTCATTTAACAATAGCTTAAAAAATATGTCTTACTTAACATTTTGAAGAAAACCAAATAGAAGCATATGTAATGAATAATATTTCTTATGCATGTCTAAATTTCCATAACGATATTACGTAAGAAGAATAATAGTTGAAATATGTAAAATGTTAATGACTGTAATTGTAAACAATATTATTTAAATTTGCAAACATTAAAATTGAAGACTGGAAAGTAATCTTTGAAATATAGGTAATTCATCTTTTTATGTATTTTTTATTTATAAATCGATTCCTTACTCAAAATTCCTTACTCATTTATGACGTGCCTATTTACCAAAACAAAAATTAATTTAAAAAACTCAAAAATTATATAAGAATTTCTATTAATCTCCAAGTACATACTCGACTGAGTTTTTTTCCTTAAGAACAAATTTAAATGTAAATAAAGAAGACAACCGTCTACATAGACACACACCGACTCAATGTCGTTGTACTTGGCTGTTCACTTTTCAGCACCAGACTTGCTAGCGCATCTCAAAGCTTTTTTCTTCTCTCCGTGCAGAACGGATATTTTCTCCTTCCGCCCCTCTATTGACTTCCTTCGTGAGTTCTATTATATGGCTTTCCTGTGCTTCATTTTATCATTGCTTTCTCCGTACTCAGTGTGCCCTTTGAAATCGGTTCCTCTCCTTCATCCCTGACCTGCTTTCTCTCAACCACGCCAAACCACATTGTTTTTCATATACTAGTTGCTGTTACTCGCTCTCTTTGTTTGCTCGTACTTTCGATTCTGATATCTTTTATTTTCCATTCTTCTTGTCCTTACACCGACTTTTCTTGGTGAATACATCCCACCAGGAGCTGCGTTTGTCTTTCTAAGTATTTTTAAGACCTTTGATATACTTCCCAGTCCATGAATAAAAAAATAGAACTTCATGTAATACAATGAACCATGAAAGAAGAATGAAAGACTGTGTACGATATTACAGTAGAGAAAGAAGATGTTTAATTTGATTATACGAATCTGAAATTTACTTCTTTATATTTAAAGTTAAACGTTTATCTTCCTCAATACCCCAATAGCTTTAACGTTATAGATTTTAAAACGGACGCAATATTTTACGTAATGGCAATTACTTATTCTGCAAAATGTTAACGATTATTTCTTAGTAGAAAAAATTTTATTTTTTTAGTATTTATATGGTTTGAAGAAAAAAGGAATAAATGAATCATATATTGGATATAAAAGATAACAGAAATTTATAAAGCACCTGATCTAGTTTACAATCTCGCAAAATTTCAATATCAAGATCTAATATAATAGTCAAACCAGTCTTAAACTTTCTTACTAAAAACTTACTAAGACTTTTCAACGGGTATAATAATTAATTACTTAATATAGTCGTGTTTTTATGTCGTGATATTTATCAAATGTTCGATATCTATATTGTAAAGCTTTAAAAGACACGAGTTCACCTAATAATGTTAGCATTGTATATGAACCGCAAATGTTATATGAATAAAAGAAATCATTAAACAACTCGTTAATGTATGTGACTAAATCCTGAAATTTCCTTGAAATACGAGTAACTAAGGGATGAAAAGAGAAGAAATAACAGAATAATAATGGTACACCAATTTACATTACATACTGTATTCCTGCATGCGCAAGAAGTGATTACTGAAAAAAGCTCCTATCTATGACAAAATAGTCATAAATAATCCCTATGATTATAGGTTAATTTATAAATAATTAGATATGTGTACAATAATTTCTTCTAATAACTAAGCGCATGTTTTACACGTTATTAAAGGCTTACTAAATTCTAATGAATTCGATGGTACTTTAGAAAAGAGGACTTAAAGAACTATTATACATTTCATTATATATTATATATTATACATTTATTTCCGTAGTGCAGATCTTATATTTAAATTACTAGAAATAATTAAATAATTTGCATATTTATTTCATAAGTTCATACCTTAAATGTAATATTTTTTAATTTAGTTAATAGTTTATACTATGTTTCAAAAAAAAGAAAAATATATATATATATATATCTATACACGTAGACATTACTTGTTCAATGTGTACATAAAATAGGTTTTATTATTCCGTAATGTTATTTTGCAATATCTCGTATTATCTGCACTTTTTTCTATTCTAGCTTAAAATAAAAAAAAATTTAAATTAGATATATGCACAAGAGATCGATTCTAGCTACTTCCATAAGCAAAATATCAAGTCAGGAGAACTTTATAAGATCTTCTTATTTTGTTTCATTACCATTAAATTAATAACGAATATGAATTAATAATGTATGTGTTTTTTCAATTTACTTTTAAAACTTTAGTCCTTAATTTTATAAACTACAAAATTATTACATTAAACTATTTAAAATCTATTCTAATAATACATATTATTACTCGACAACAAGTAATAAGATTGTATAAAAATATTGAGAACATTAATTTTAATTTAAGTAACTTATTTAAAATTAACTTAAATAATGTACAGTGTTACAGCAGAGAATAATAAGATTTTATTAATTTAATTTTTTAAAGTAATTTTCTAAAACTCGGAAGTGTTAAATTTATTTCGATATACTTCTGATGTGTTTTCGAAAGAATATTTGGATTAAAATGTTGTTTTTAACGTACTACTATACTAGTATACAACATTATACTTATAGAAACCCTTATTCCGAAATTTCATAAAGCTAATTAAAAACTATTTTGTATCAGTTCCAGCCATTTTTATATGCAAACGTCTATTTGCCTTTAATAGACTGTCAGTTCTCATAAGAGAAAAAAATTGTTTATCCATCCGCAGTATTCTGATGCAGATTAAATCCGTTGTCGCAATGCAAAGCACCAACAGCATATTAACCAGAAAGTAATATGCGTTGACACTCTCTGCGCTACCACCACATCTAAAAGTAAATGCTGGGAAAAGCTCGTTAATCACCGAATGTGATAGATAAAAATTTCTTCGATGGTTCTTTTCTCTTTATTTTTCCGAAAACGGGTCGTGTTCCGCATGTGCATGCGAAGCAGTGGTTTCCTATCTTATCAGAACTAACAAAAACTAATTTTCTTGGCAAGAACGGGCAGATTTTACTGTACAAATAACATCCACTTCATTATTCTTTCATTTAGAGAAATTATATTGTAGTATTTCGAAGAAATATTTAGAAATATTTCCGTTATAATAAATTCATATAATAAATTACTAACAATAAATTTAAACTTAACAATAATTTCTATGATGCTTACAATAATGTCTACGCATTCTTTAGTTACTTACATCTTGTTCCAAACTTATAACTATAAAAACTGATAAATTTTTATTTAAATCAAGTAAATTTGTTAAATTTTTTAAAAAATATTATCAGGTAAAGTTCTATGAAAATCTTGTTTAGTAAAGCATATTAAGAAGGCTCTGGTGAAACCTTTTTCTAATTTTATGATATTGTTTAGTAAATATTTCATGTATTTAAAATTTTGATACATGAAAGGAATATATTTCTTACATACAATATGTTCAACTTTTTGTAATGTACATATACAAGCAATAAATATAAATCAAACGAATATAAGACTTAGATACGCACGCATTATCTTCGTCTTTCTTTAGCAGTCGTTTGTATTGGACAAAAATTACTCAAATTGAAATTGTAAATGAATAATTTTTTCTAATCGATACAAAATTTTAAAAGCGCTCGACACTGAATTCTCTACGTTACAGTAATACAGTAAATGATGAGACAATCCATATTTCCAGTAAGAGAATGCAGATCACTTAAATTCTGAAGTCCAACTTTGAGCATTTTCCACCGGTTATTTACCAGAGTGATTTTCATCAGCCACGCGAGATCGAACTGTCGTAAACAGTTTAGAGAGACAAGCAGAAGACCAATCTCGTCGAGTCGTGTCACGCGTATTACAGCGTAACGTCGTTCTCGCGAACACCAGAAAGACCCTAAGGAATGGAAACGGAAGTAGCGAAGCGGCAAATTGAAGTGCTCGCGCATGTGCGTTCATCGATTTTTTTTTGAAACATCTCGTTTCGTTTCAAATTTTGTTTATCACCAGATGAGTATTGACGCCGGGAATTTACAAATTTTACTTACCATACGTATGTAAGATGTAAGGAAAAATTTTGTTTATACTTAACACGATTTTTCACTGTTCATATAGACTACACAAAATATACCGTATATAATAAATAATTTCTTAGAAACTGGCGATAAATTTTTTCAAAATTAAAATTACTTTGTAAACTTGTTACATATTTAGTATTTTATTAATTTCAAAGAGTTTGTCTTTTGAATCGTGAAGATTTTACTCCCGATTTTTATTATTCTATTACTTAAAGGCATGGAATTCCCATAAACTCATCAATTCGTCATTATAAAATGTACTTTGACAAATGTACGAATGTACGAATTCAATTAATTAACTGCATTTCAATATAAGCTGTACATTTATCGACTTTGAGTAATTAAATTTTGTTCGTTTCTTGCTGTTGCTGTCACCATTCAAAAGGCTATTACCTTTTTTTAAATACTTATCTGGCATATTACAATCAACCTCGTTATTACGTATTTCTCTATTTCTCACGTATGTTTATACTTCTCACTTTCATTATACTTCATTCACGATTACTCTAATACTTCATTTCAGTTAAAAATTATTTTACTGGTATATTCTGTTTAAGGCTATTCTCAACTATTTACGTTAGGAAAAATTTAAGATTACACATAGAAGATGAAGTATTGTAAAGCGGTAAATAAAGAAAGATTGATTTAACTACTATTCCTAAAATTGGAGTCTCCAATATTTTAATATACATCAATGGTATAATGTAGTTTTCCTTGAGTATTTTATAAAAAGTAGTTATAAATTAAATCAAAGTTTATATTCAGAACTAAAAAGGAGTATCAATTTGTAATACTTAGCTTTCATTTTCTTTTACTGATATTTACAATATTATTATATTTAATAAGTTTATACATACAGTTACTACTTATGACACTTGTTACAATGAAAGATATACATATTATGTAAAGGTTTATTTTTTAAATATTTCAACGTAAACTAGATGATAAAAGAGTAGATCAGAATTATCCTATTGATCATTCCTCATATGTATGTATATATATTAAATTCTTTTAATAACTGATAAGATATGTAAAACTGTAATTAAAAAACAATAATTTTACATATTATTTAGAAATAAAATTAAATTTTATTATCTATTAAACAATTTTTGAATCTCACAATTGAATTTGTGATTTTATAAAATTTAAATAATTCACTTTTACAGAAACAAAAAGTATAGGAAGTATGACAGTTTATTTAATAATAATAATTATAGTGATTTTTAATAAAACTATAATATTATATTCTGTATATATATTATATTCCAAAAACTATAATAATATATAATATACCGTAATGTTATATTATGATTCTATTGATCCAAGTTAGTGCATTTTAAAAAAATGCTCTGAAATGTATTTATCCATATTTATATCTTGGGTGACATGAAAATTTCGCGCTTTGTACCTTAAATACAAAAAAAGTAATTATTAAGCATTATATTTTTTTTCTTTTTCGAGCATATGTTTGTTAATTATATTGCACTCATTACATACGTAGTTGTCTATTAAATACAATTACAAACAATTTTTAATAAGCTTAAGACAGATTACCATAAGAGCTTTAAATTCAAGTTGAAACTTTTAATTCGGTTTTCAATTCAATATTTTTATAATACTTTATCTATAATGAACATAGAAGAAATTTCAAATGAATAATTTTAAGGATATTCTTCTAATGTAAATAAAAATATATATAATCTGAACTCTTTATACTTGTATATTATACTATTACATATTTAGCTTCCTAAATCTCAATAAATTTATAAATAATTACTTTTTCTTCTATATGTAGTACTATATATATACAGAATTTACTTTAATTTGGTACAGTGAGATACCACGAATAAAAAGCTACTTTTCAGAATAAAAGTTTATTTCAACGAGGGTAGAAAAAAATATTATTTATATGCATCACACATAAGCTTTGCCAGATTGAATAATTTTTTCAATTTTTTGTCAAGTAACATGATTTATTAAAACAGAAACTTTTTTAGATTGAAAATAATTATGATTAAAAATGCTATCCAATGTAAAGTTATTTGAATTCTTAAAAAGTTCGTATTTCAGGAAAATTCAATTAAAATTAAAAACCTTATTTGGGTGCTCTTTTCAGGTATTCAAGATTAACAATAAGTATACTTATGTAAAAGCTGATAAAAAAAGTTTGAATATTACGAACGATAAAATTCTTTCAACTATTTATTAGGCACCGACAATATAATTATCAAACAAAAAAATCAAAAAGAAAGGAGTAATAAAATTCTAAATAACTTGCAATAATTCACCTTTTTCGTTACTTTTTAAGCACAATGTTTCAAATTCCCATGCATCTTAAAATATAAATGTTGATAAATGTATTTTAGACTCAGTCTGAAGTGGTCCATTCCTGTTGTAATATACGTTCAAATAATTAATTTAATTGACTAATACTTTAAAGGTAAAAAAATATGCTACCTATTCAAATATCTGTATATCAAACAAATAATAAGCGAGGATAAGTATATTTTTTATTATAATAATATATTTTTAGAATAAATCAAGCCCACAATAGATTGAAGATAAATCTGAAGTAGAATTAAATTACCTGTGAAGTATCGAATTACAATTTAATTTTAAATGTAAGACAGTATTATTCAATAATTCTTAACAGAATACGTAGGTATATTAAAAAAGTATAATATATTACATCAAGTGTTAAAGAAACCTTCAAAACTATTTAACCTTCGAGCAATTAGTTATTTCCGAACAAATAACAAGAAAGTTATTTCCGCTCGATTAATTGCTATTTCAAATATGTGATGTTCACACCTACACTTGTATATTTATCACGTGCTGTAGATTCGGTGTCCAAGTTTCCTCTTACCTCGTCCGACTTTGAAATTCTCTCTGTGGAACGAAAAGCTTCATCCCTCTCGCTGTCTCTTTCTTCTCTCCTCTCCATTTCTCTCTCTCTCTCTCTCTCTCTATCTCTCGATGATAGTGTTAGAAGAGGCTTTCTATCAATCGCAGTAATAAACTGTTTATCTTGAGAGAACATCAAATGCAAATTACGGCATTGCTGGACAGTCGACAGAAAAGAGTTTAAATACTCCAAGCTATCGTAATATAATAATGAGTGCACTTATACTTGCAAAAAATAAAGTATCTTTGATGACTACATTGTACACAATTTTAACCATGATATTCGAATTGAATATCTACAATCCTTCTAAAGGACTTCATCTACCTCGTCCTTAAATAACACTTTGTGTTTTTGAGACAGCAACAATAATTTTAATCGACAGTTTACGACATGAAGTCAATATTGCATTCACATCTTCTCATTATAAATCAGATAAATAAAATTGTAAATAATCAAAATCTCTTTAACGAAAAAATATTCAATAATATAGAACGAGCTTCGGGCTTATATCACGGAGAGCCGAAAGTGTACTACACTCGTCTATCCATTGGCACTGGTCAGACGAAAAAGTATTCGTGACTTCGTGATCACGCATGGAATTTGGTAGAACTTGGAAGCGAAAAATGTAAAAATAAGAAAGATATTTTTTTTACTACTGTACAGATAAGCTAAATAACAGTGTTAGATCGAATTCTCGTCAATAAAGCTTAAAAAGGTGCAACAAATTATCATCGGATGTATAAGGGTAGGTTTAACGATGTACACCAATTACCGATGGATATTATTGTGAACAACTTTACTCGCAAGTCGTGCGACAATTACAGGAAAGTACGCTGTTTTCGAGTTATCGATATTAACAGTTTGTGGCCGCTCCAGTAGTATTAATAGATTTCCTCACGCGTCTTCTATACTCTAAATGTATATTTTTTATCCGCACATAAAAAATATAGTCTGGCTAATTCCGTTACCAATAAAAATAGCATAATAAGAAAAATTTTTAGTAAAATATAAAAACGAAAATAATTTGTTTAATTAATAATTAATTAATATTATACAGGAGTATACTTAGCGTATTTTTTGTAAACATCCAATAATCGCAATATTTTTAAATTATGATAGCAAAGTGAAACGTACATGTTTCATTAATAATAAATTATTTCACCAATTTCGTTTAATAACATTATAAGATCAGACGTATGACTTTCGCTATAAATAAAAATAACGCTTATATAGTGAATAAAAGAATTTTAAAAAATAAAAATTTTAAAGGAACAAATATAATAATGTCATAAACTTGCTCATGCATATTTTATTTTATAAAATCACAACTTCTTTGATAACTCTAAAAATAATAATATAATTTAAAGGAATGAAAATGTCCTATTATTAAATTACATATCTAATTTAATATTCTGCTAAATTGATTGATCTTTCACTCAAATCGCTTGTAGCAACAAATAGAAAAGTATTTATAGAATATCTTATTTATAGAATCGTTAACCAAGTAAGCGAAAAAGTTCTGTAAACTACAAAAAACTATTTCATT
Source organism: Wiebesia pumilae (assembly GCA_018907045.1). Lineage (NCBI taxonomy): Eukaryota > Metazoa > Arthropoda > Insecta > Hymenoptera > Agaonidae > Wiebesia > Wiebesia pumilae. Next base: position 6,824,224 of record JACCHZ010000192.1, read on the forward strand.
TCATAAGTTATCTCACCTGTACGTGCTTAACATACGTGAATTCTATTTACCTGAATCATGATAGATGTATCTATCATCTATCTTAGTATCACATAAACATATTCATATTCTACTTCAAATTTGTCCGGTACAATTTTACCATGCAGTCGTAAACAATTTAAATTATAAAAGATTATTAATCTTATAAAAATTTAAATTAGCAAGTGAATGTCTTCCGAGTAAACAGGAAAGAAACCATCTTCGGTACAGGATCGGAACCATTTTCAGTTAATGGCCTTGATCATTTGGTGGGTTTCCAAGAGATGCCAAGAAAATTAGATTCTCCCTTTTACGATTTATTACTCATTCTTTTTTCTTTTTAAAATCAAGATTATAACGAAAAAATACTTTAATACGAGAAAGTATTGTAAATGAATTCGAGTTTTTCGATACTAAATATCAATTTTCAATTTAATTATTCTTCAATTTTATAATTTTATACCTAATTTTTGAAAATCTGACGACTACTCTAAACTAATCATTTTATTGAAAAAATTTTAAGTCATATTTCAGAACTTATAAACATTCTTTTCTTAATTTTAGAGGTAAAAGCAACCATTAATAAGTACCATTCTTTCAAGTAAATTTGTGTTAATAAACAATTTTATAAAATTAATATATTTATTGTATAATTAATGTATTAATAATAACATATTCTTATTCTATAATTTTAAATAAAATAATGATTAATAAAAATCATCTATATCATTCTATGTATACAATATGTAAGGATTTTCGAATGTCATTATGAAACACCTAAGCTCAGATATCTGAAAAACTTATATTAAATATAGAAAAAATATGTATATAATTTTATAAGTATCTTAGAATATCACATGGGTTACATCAATTTTATTGCCATTATTTGTCTTCTCTTAGATGCTGACAACATCATTTCTTTAATCCGTATATACTTCTCAATTAAGAAATGAAAATATTACATCTACTCAAGCATACAAATAAACGATTATATTTAAAATTACGATGAACATTGTAAAGACAAATCAAATTATATTTCAGATAGAATACGTAAATATTTTATAAATTATACTGTAATCAATTAGGAAACAAGTTTTTTTGAATTTTCAAATAAAAAATCTAATATTAAGTTGATTCATCAAATAGATTTCTATGCTTCTTAAATTAAGTAGCGTAAAGAATCTTATTTTAAAATGTTATTGTCAGATACATCACGCACCACAGGTGATATAATTAAAATGTATAATATAGTAGGCTTGCATTAAATAATATTTATTTTTTGTGTTATAATAAAAACTAATAGCAACTTATTAAAGAAAATAAGAATAAAATAGAGAATAACATTTCCCGTTCGTGGAGTGAAAAATAAAAATTCTATTATCACATAAAGCTAGAAGTCTATCGGCGTAATCCAAAGGCGTTATCTTGGGGACAGTAAAAAAATGGTGGATCGATTCTCCAGGAAATGAATGAAAAGAATCCATCAAAGAAAAAGAGACTACCGCATAACTCGAGGAAGACCGCGAGACCGGTGACTCCTGAGGCGGTAATAAATGGCCTTGTCGAATAATAACGGTTATTGAAAGGAAATTCCGCGTGCGCTCGAGATATGAAAGAGTTTCGGAACTCTTGGAGACATTAGCCCATTTTTTTTTTTTTTTTTTTTTTTTTTTTTTTTTTTTTAGTGCTATGGCCAAGACGTGACTTTAAGGCCTCACCCTTGCACCCTTGCCCTCTACTCCGTGTCTAAAGTAACTCCACTCATCCCTCTCTGCCTGCGTTCACTCCTGGAATAATGGTTATACGGATAACGAGTCGATTTATCTCTCGATGGCTTATATAGGCTCGCTTTTAACTTCTTTTGTACCCGAGATGTGGACCAATCGAATTTGACGATAGAAAAAATTCAAAACTTTATAGCCTCTTAACCGAAGACTACCAGCTTAATATATTTAATACCATGAAAAGTTTAATTCCCCCTTTTTTAATAAGGAAATTGAACGTTCGTTATTAAACAAATATATTCGAGGCGACTTATATATACATCATTCATCGTCTATCCATTCGCCGAACTTTCACAATCTGCAAACTTAATAATGCAGTTAATATTAATTATGTGAGCGCGAAAGTCTTAAAATTATAGACATTTTGATACCTATGGAACAACTGCTTTTCTTGTAACCACGTAATTCAAGAGTTTACTTAGAAGAACAGATATCTGTAAGATGAGTTCCCCCAAGAGAGAAAGTAGAGTTGTTGTAAGCCACAGATCCCCTTAGGGGGTTTACTACGTAAGCTACTTTCCTTTGCCGGTGGCGGTCAAACGACACTTCCACTGATACCTGATGCAGTGTTGAGAGGGATTTTTGAATTTAATACTTTGAATAAAAATTACTAAAAACCTACGGATTGTTTTGAGTAATCGAGACCGTAGTTCCAATTTTATATAATTCCGGAAATACAGTTCTACAGTTCTCAGGGTTAACGTAACTAAAGCAGATATTGAATTTGATCTAAGTATGATAATTGATTATATTATTAAGTAAAAATTTAGATTACACGTTAACCTATATATCAAATTCAAAACAAGGTATGAGAAATTCCACCTCATAGTAAACCAAAAGAATCTGATAGACGCTCGACATTTCTTTATATATCAGTTGCAGTATTCATGAGCAGAATGCACTGAGAATAATTTTATTAATATTTTAAGTAAAGGTATTATTCGTTATCCTTTATTATTTTTAATAAAATACAAGTACATTCGTTTATTTCTAGAATCTACTGTTCCAATCAGCTTCGTTAGTAGAATAAACGATCACCCTATTTCAACAGTCTCTTGAATAACTAGAAACGATAAATCGAACGTAATCAGGAAGAGTTAATAAAAAAGAAGGCTTTTCAAATGACTTGCATCTATTCGATGTAATACACATTTCGCTAAAGCGTCAGCAAAGTAAAAGTGCTCGATAACCACAATTTTGAGGAAAAAGTTAGAAATCGGAAGCATGATAGTTATTTGAATAGATTTACTTGACCCTATCGGTTCTCGCTACATCGATTCTCCTCTGTGGGAAAGCTACTAGAGACGAAGTAAAATCGCGACCCAAGCGGTCCAAGACTTTTCAAGTTCGCTACGGACCAATAAAATGCAATTTCTCCTCTAAGCCGCCTCGGGTAAGTTTCCTTCTATCTTTCTCTATCCCATTTATTGTCGACAGCAAACGAGTGGATCCTCGAAAAGATCCCCATTACGTGAGTCTTTTACGATGAAAGTCGAACAGCCGCCTCTTTTGGTGTACACATACGCGTTTCAGTATTAAAAATCGGTACCATCTCGATGCCATGTATCTTTTCCAGCCTAAAAGTACGATGCGCTCACGAGATCGACTTATGTGTACTCTAAAATCTATCTCGGAGCTGAGACTATATAAACTATTGCTCCTGATGCTGTCATGGCTGCAGATACTATATCGAGGTACTAAGAAGCTTTTGCCCGAAAGTAAGATATACCAAAAACCAAGCTAGAATTTAATGTCGGGTCCCTTTTAGATATCGGTAACTAGATAAAAAATAAATACAAAGTTCTATACTTCTGCCTTGATGATTCTTTGAAAAATGCCGAACATTTTTTGATCCAATAGAATAGAATAGTATCAGAGTATCTCAGAAAAGTAAAATACTCTCGGTACGTAAAAAAGTTCTAAAGAAACACGCATCAGTAAATAAAATTTGAATGAAACTAACAAAAGAAGAACGTGTTTATCCAAGAACTTTATTTTTCTTCATTCATCTCGTCTTATAAGCTTTGGATGAAAAGTAACCATAGTTAAAAATATATCGTATATAAAAGGTATCTAAACTAAAATGTGATATTAATAAATTTCTTGTTGTGATTCATATTTTATGATTTAAATATCGAAAGCGAAATTTATAAAATTATCTAAAATCTTAGTAATAATAATAATAATACAAATGTCTGCGTATAAAGGAAACTAAATCGAATTCAAGTCTGGTATGTACATTTTGATTGGTATGAATGTACTTGTAATAAAACTGCAGTAAAAATATATGTTTTCTTAATTTATATGTTTTATTCAAATTATTTAATTAATTTATTCTTAATTTTATAATTCAGAATTATATACTCATGAATATGCACTTAGAGTAACCTATTTAAAACCGAAACATATATATTATGTATTTATAGTGGACTGTTTTAATTTAATTTGTCAACAAATGATTTTTTAATTTCAGTCACCTTCCAAAACAACAAAAACAAAAGACGCTAACTCAAAATCACAATAAATAAATTTTCATTTGTTATACAATATACCACTAGTAGATGTACTTAAATTCCTATAAAAATTATTATAATCATACGGATGAAGTTAATCGCTAATAAGCACTAATTGATTTCGATTGAAATAGAGAAAAAATTAATAAATAATTTAAGCAAGATGTGTATTTCATAGTTGTTTAGTATCATTGAAATGTTTGTAATATTTAACTCTTGATTACCGAAGTCTAATTATTATTGCAGCACATGATATAGAAAAGAAGGTCTACTTTACGCGATAAATTATGGAAAATTTACTCTTTATTCTAACATAAATTATCTACTTGACTTTCGATTATACGTACTCCTTTTTATACGAACTAACCGTTTATAGAAGAAAACTGAATTATTTTCTTGATTGCATGAACTTATTGGCCTGAAGCTACGAACAAAGTTCCCTACTTCAGCGATGCATAGCTGTCAAGGTCTAAAGAAAAATGCTAAAACTCAAAATCCAGAAGAGGAAACAGAACCCTTGCACAGAAATTTTAAAAGAACAAAACCAATTACACAACAAATAAATCGTCTAATATTGAAATAATAAAATTAATCCGCTTTTATATATTTAATTTCGATAAATATGCAAATGTACAAGATAATATATTAAAATATTTTTTTAATACATATTTTTCTTAACATTTCAAAAATTTATATCATTTATAAACGTTTTTATAATAAAATATTATGAACAAGAAAAATTTTTAAACATAAATGATATTTCGAATTACTTTGAACTTAAATTACTTTAAATTACTACGAATTCTGCGTAGCTTTTCATGAAATATTTTTAAATTGTTCATCTTTACTAAAACAAATTATTTAACTTTATATATATTGTATATAATTTTTCATTTATACATCATAAATTTTGTGAAAAAATTTTGACAATGTTCTGCGCCAATGATCATCAACAACACAGTTTCAACAGTTATATTTTCAATCCCATCGTCACAAAAATATTATATCGCGAATGATACAATAGATGGCTAATAGGTAAATAAACATTTTTCACATTTTATTAATAACAATGTAACATTAGAGAAAAAAGCTTTTTATCGAGTACTACTTATACTGTCATTTTCTCATCAACCGATTCTTCTTATAAAATATTTATAAATTGAACGTAACCTTTAAAGCAAAGAATTTATCTGATTAATTTTAAATTAAATCCAATGAAATTATCAAATGAAAATTCAAAAACTATACAAACTATGTGTCTTTAAAAGTAATTCGTTTGTTAAATTAGAATATTCAGACATGCGTGAATTCGATAAGCTTCAAATTTATTCAATTAACGGCATATTTAATCTGTTATGGTATTGCAACTTTAATTCTGTAATACAAGTTTAATATTATATTAAAAATATATTAAAACTATATTTTATTTTACGTATGTATAGTAAATATAATAAATATAATAAGCCTAAATATCTTTTTTAGAACTAGGAATACAAAATTAGGTAATATCACAAATACTTCAATTTCATGCTTTTTGAACTCCTTACTAATTTTCTTTTTATTTCGAAAACTTTTTATTTAGTACTGAAATCACATATATTATTCATAAATTACATTATTGATAAATCATAAGTAAAAACTATTTGCAAAATAGAAGATACAATAGGTTCCAATTTCAATGAATTACAGTAGCAAATCTGTATCGTCTTCAATTTAATAAGACCCATTGATTCAACAAGTGTTTCAACTTCCTCTAATGATAATTATGAATATATTTTTTAAAACTGAGATGAAAACAAAACAAATGCCACTTGATAAATCAATGAAAGATTTTAAATAAAATTATTTTTATCTAGAATTAGAAAAACTTCTTGTAACAAATCGTTATACATATATATGTATATATGTATATATATATATATATATATATATACATCGATCGCGGCGGCTTGCAATAGCTGTGAAAAAATAAAATATAAATGATCCTATAAATAAACTAACCTTGTTAGGATAGCCATTGTATCTGAGCAGCTTTTTGCAACACTTTCCTCGATTCTCATAGTAAAACATCTGAACCATCTCTGCGCGATCCGTCGCCGCACTCACGGTAAAGGGTCTACCGCTTCGACGAGCCTTTTGTCCAGATAACTGTTGCTGCTGTTGCTGCGTCGGGGGCGGCGCGTCCCGGCGCCCCAGGGGCACGCACGGACACCACCCCGAGACCATCACACTTTCTGCCCTTCTACGCCACCCCCCGCCACAACCTCCACCCACCAACCCCTCCCTCCGCCCACCCAACCACACAACAGCAACACCCAAGGTCAGCCTACCGCTCGCCGAGCTCCATGTAACGGTACTCGATCATCCTCCTCGCCTTTCGAATCTGCTCCTCGTGATGATAATTCTAGATCGCTTATTCCTAACTTCTCGGACACGATGATCACATTAAACGAATATCCTCGATTGGGGTACGAATCCTTGCTGTTAGACTCGCGAGGCTTCGATGTCCGAGCATTTTCTAACTGAATGAACCCTTCGTATCATGGTCTCAGGAGAATGCGGATTCACAAGCTCATCTGGAAGTACATGTTTCATAAGATGATTACGAAAAATATCTTTGCTTAAAATTTTATTTCAAATTGGGAATTTTGAAAACTTGATTCAATAAACGAATAAAGGAAAAGAAATTTTATTACCTAGAAGCATTTATAATATATTAATATTAATTAATTAATTAATTAAATAGCAAAAAATATTAATTAAAACTAAGGTTCCTCTACAAAATAAATGAGCTTCACTTTTGAAAAAAAACTCACTGGAAAAAAATTTTTCCACGTGAACGAAACTAATGCGAAAGTTCAAAGCGACTATTTTTTTTCTTTTTTTTTCAATATTTTAATGAGATTTCATCACTATTTATAAGTAATAAAATTCGGTACGGAATTTTATTCGAATTTATTAATCACAGCTAAATACCTGTATTCTCTTAAATCATATAAACTTTATATCATGTCTTATTGAATACTATTTTTGTCAGTCGTTCGATCTTAGCTTATAAATAAACATTTGTAAATAAATATACAGAAAACAGTTGAAGAAAAATCTCTGTAATAAAAGTTGATAGTTTCCCTATAAGATATTACTAATCTAAGCCATACTAACTAATTCGGCTGAATGAGTGATATTTTCAACTTCCGGAATTTACAATGTAGGCTACTTGGCAAAATTATTTCACATATTCTTAATTTTTACGCAGTTCATTCACGCATGCTCGTAGTTCTAATAATTTTTAATTGAAAATGATCCGGGCTCAATACTGAAGAATCGTCACATAAATATATAAGCGAAATTAACGTATTTCACGTTGAATACGTTTTTACTTTTTCTGACACTGTTTTCTTATTTTGAAATATTGAATTTTATATTTTATTTTTTCAAGGCATATAGAAAAAAATTTCTCTATCAAAAGTACTTCTAGTTATTAAGTATAATTATTTTCGCAGATTTTTTTACTTCAATTTTACATAAAAATTAAAAGATTGACAAGACATTGTTATCCAACTTATAGTCCTTGAAATTCTTAATAAGTATATATTTTTAACATTTATTTCATTAATCCGATATTACGTTAGAATTATTTAAAAATAATTTTTATAAATAAATAAAAATGTGAATAGTTACAGAAGCTTTATACTGATCCAATGAAAGATATAATTAGTTCTTTAAACATTTGTATAACATAAAAATAACAATGTAATTACATTTAATATTATAATGATGCTTTTTGTACAAAAAATATTGTATTTAAAAGTTAAGTAAAGTTTCACACCACATTTCGTAAGATATTTTTATAAATATAAAAGCACAGATTTTTGCATTTTTCTTAAACTTTTCGGTAATTTTTGACATTAATTAATCTATTATTTATTATCAGTTAAATTTTACAAAAACTTCTCCTTCAAAATACTTATTAAAGATATCTAAATAGACTTCCACATTAATAAGAAAATTGAAAAGGATAAAAAAATACATATATAATCTAAAAAAAATGTAGATTGAAGAGAGGAATTTAGATAGAAAAAAAAGTAGACCGAGTCTTGCAAAAGAAAATTTAGGTCAATACCAGAAATCACTCTTCCACAGACCTGGATTAATTGTTAGGCAAGTAAATTAAATCAAGACTTAACCACTGAAAGTGAAAAAATTCTAAGAGAGAAGAAGAGAAAAATGTAAAGAAACTGAATTGGTAAATAAGGCATACTCCATAATGTAACTATATTCGTAATATCGACTAATAATGCTAATTTTTCTTCTGCATTCCTTCGTTCTTTTGAATTAAACTTTAAATTAATATCACTAGAATCTACCTACACTAACATACGGATATTATCCTACATAAACGGATGGAAAATTGATGAATTATTGAATAATTTGTAATATTCAATATTCGGTACAATTTTACCCCTGTATTATTACATTACACTTAAATGTAATTAAGAAAAAGTAATGATTTATTTTCCACGTAACATGATTTAATTTTATATCGTATATTTATAAGTTTTTTAATGAAAAATCACCTGAGGAAATTTATGCTATAAATATATTTTTACATAAAACTACTAAAGTAAAAATCATTGGATTTTTCCTAGCCGACTTTAAACAAAAATATTTTTATTTGTTTAAAAAATTTGTCAAAATGCCAACTGCATTTATATACGTATAAATTCATCAGCGTAAAATAAATGCTAAAAGTTCATTTAATTTAACGTTTAATCTGCTATCAGAAAATAAAGAGCATTCGCTAACTAGTTCACTTGAACGAAGCCTCGTAAGACTTGAAACGTGTAAGCCTAAGTGCATAAACTACACCAATCTAAAAGCGTTTATTAAGCTAACTTTGTACTCCGTTAAACGGCGCGTTGAAAGTTAACAATCTTCTCAGTAAGCGTGAGATTAATTGTTGAAAAAACGACAGAGAGAGGAAGAGAGGGAGAGACAGAATGAAGCTAAATGTAGGTGTGTAAGCTGCGCGGTAGGATTTCGTCAAATGGCTGTCAAGTCGCTCCTTAGAGTAGGATGAAAAGGGCGCTATACTACATACTTAATCAGCGAATAAATGCAATTTCACGCTTCTTTTACACATGAACTGAGATTATTATTTTCCGGAACAAGTTATTCAAGTCAAATTTCTCCTTTTATGATGCCATTCAAATACTTTATTATATGCACATTTATTCTTGTTAAAAAAATGTTGTAAACGCATGGACATTGAATGAATTTAATCAGATCGAAACCATTTTTATTCGTGGATTAATTTTTTTATAACAAACTTCGGAGTCCTATAATTCTCATATTGTTGACTTAGGTATCTCTACGTGACATTAGCAAGTTGCGATTATCCATCCAAGCATTAACTTGTTCCAGGCCGTATTTAATGCTTCAGATTGCATATTCAAACAAATTTTGTCTATTATAGCATCACATGTTGCTTCCAATACATTCATGACTTTGCTTAGATATATAATACGTAGCCACTACATGTTTAAGCCAGTTACTCCTTAATAAAATTGCAAATATTTCCTAAAATGTTTTATTGTTTAAAATTAAGAAATATAAAAATTAATTTCTTTTTGTTTCTAGCTTGACCTTATATTTACAATTTTGTCTAGTTAAATTATATTAAAAATTCTCGTTAATAGTACATTAACGATACCCTGTTTCATGGAAATTTTAGAATTTACGTTGAAATATATCAATAATATCTATGAAATTCTTAAAAGGTCCTTCTAGTCAGGAAGTTTTGTGTTTTTTGTTAACTATCTTGAAAAGAAAACAAGTTAGCATTAATCAATTCTTCTCGAGGTTTCGCTAAAGAGTAAACAATATCGTATTTCATATTGTTACTTTCTCGATTCGAGTTCTCAAATAATTATCTGATTATAGAATAAATCAAACACGACAAGCAATAGTAATTTTATATAATGTGATTCATAGAAGTACCTTTAATAATTTCCATGCGTATATTAACGTTTACGTAAGTAATAAACTTAATACACCCATCAGATCTTTTGAAATAAGTAAACTGATCCTAACAATTTTCTTCAATCATATGCAGGCAAATTCTATTTTGTAACGAAGGTAGATAAAGCTACGAAATGTTTTATGAAAGTATGTGAAACATGGTTGAAGATCGTTATTCTCGCTTTCATTTTCTGTTCCATGTACTGTAAATGGATATACTGCAAGCTTCTAGTGCACATAATGTAAATAAAGCAGCACGAAAACTTCAGGTTATATCATCACCTTCTCTCTCTCTCTCTCTCTCTCTCTCTATCACTTTCGATGCAACTGTTTTGTAAGACAAATCAACTTGACAAATCAAATTGACTATTCAAGAGTATCGCACGAGATTTGTAAATTCCAAGATAAAATTGTACCTTTGTCTCGAAAATATTTTTCTTCGCATATTTTATTGAAAATTATTATGAAATTATGTAGAATGTAAAGCAATTAATTATATTTACTATAACAATACCGTTACATTTATGAGATATTTTAAAACCATTATTATTATGCAGTCAAAAGATATATAAAGAATAATCTTTTTAAATCATTAATTAAATTTTAATCTTGTTATAATTTGTACATAAAAAGCAAAATTATTTGAGGCAAAGGTCTACAACAATTTATTTTTAACTAAATTGCCTTTACAAAAAATTTATTAGATTAAAATATATGTTTCTTATCACAGCAGACGTACATACAATTACTAACGTGAATACTAATAAAAAATATCAATTTAAATTCAAATGGATTAAGAGTAATTAAAAAAAACCGGAATCTTATTTTAAATACTATTAAGTACTCATTTTTATTTGAATAAATTGATTGAAAACATAATATATTCAAGCTACTACATTTATTGTTCAAACTAATAATAGTTTAAAATACACATAGAATATATATTTAAGTTCTTTTGAAACATTGTATTAACGATGATAAAAATTACTGGAATAAATTTGTAGATTTTTAACATTTTTATTTAAATCCATCTATATAGATAGATAGTAGAAATTATATTACGTCTATTTAAAGCTCTTTAAATTTATTTAGTTTACAGACAAAGGAAGAAACATAAAAAAAAAATAAGTTTAGTACACTTAAAAAATAAGTTTCAACTATAAAATTATTAATAAATTACTAAACTGTTGTATTACATGATTACTTATGTAAGAATTTTTTTATTATTAAAATCATAGATTTATGAGCAATATAGACGTGATTAATTTTTACAAAACCAATATTACTAGTTAATTTATTTCAAGTATTTTGTTTAATTTGGATACTCTTAGATTATAATTTTTAGCGATTTCAATATTAAAAAGTAATTACTAATTTGTACTTAATTTAATAGTATTTGTACTATAAATCTATCAAGCAAATAAAGTATAAAACTGAATATATATTAATTGATTAATGTTTATGTATCATAAGCCTCGAAATGTTGCCTCTTTAACTGTAAATTTTACATAAAAAAGAATCTTATCTATTTAGAAATTCTAATGGAAAGTTGAAATATTTATCCAGAATAATCGATATCTTATTCTTACGTAATAAGAAATTGATTACAAATTATTTTTATTATATATATATATATTGTTAAATGATTTTTTGTAAAAGTATTGTCATGCGAGTAGAGTAGAAGAAACAGTATATAGACATCCGTACACTGCAAAATGAACGTGGAATTAACTAGTTATTAACTTGAAAAAACTTCGTACAGTTTCTATTAAAATCAACATTCATGTAACAAGTAGTTTTTCATTTATTTCATTTATAATTTTTATATTGTAACTATATTTATGAATACATTTTGGATAAAATTAATAATGCAAATCACAAACTTTGAAAATTTAATTTCAAAGCTGTTTTAACGTTATTTTAGTTTGAATCGCATAATTAATAAGTAACTACAACACCTAAAGAATTAAAAATTTTAATGATCAAATCCACTACTAACTCTCTACACGTGGATGAACCAATATTATGTAAAAGAATCATAAGAAAATGGAATCATATTAGAGAAGCACTACAAGCCAGCAAAACAGTTCGCCTATAAAACCTGAATTATTACGAGTAGCAAGAAAGAGTAGAAATAAAAAGAGCGACAATAGTTTTAATTACGATCGGGCAGAGCTAAGTGCCAACCACTCCACTTCTATCCGACTAGAATTTACGATGCGTCAAAGAGGAGCCGTGACACATGCGCATAATCTCGTTCAGAAAGTTTCCGAGGTCGACCACCTTCCCCTCGTAGCCAAAGAAGAGCCACTGTCACACACGGAAATCGAATCGCAGTTGCGGCAACTGTCGTTTCGCGAACGCCTCAACACCAACGCCCCGCAGCTTCCGAACGACTCGAACAGCGGATGCACGAACGTTTTATGTCGATACTTTGTATTCCTCCCCGTAGTTCCCGATTTCTTCTTTTTTCGACCACCACGAGATTGTATTAGAAGATCCGCAGTGGAACGGGACATGGAGATCTTTACGATACCAGCCGCCCTCTATTATTTTTCTTCTTGTAGGCTTTTAGGCTTTCAGGATTTCATAATAAAAATGAAACTATTCAGGCATGTACCAACATGGACCTATTCAGTGATGCGTTGGACTTACAGTGGACCGCTATAAGCTATTGTACTTGGATTTTTTTTTCAGCGATATGAACTAAGCGCTGAATAATAGTATTAAGGTTTAAGGGAATCTCTATGAGGCTGATAACGAATTAAATGTATTTTCAGAAACAATCATTTTTCACTCTAATTCATATTTTACACAACCGTATAATAAATATACAGACTTTGGTAATAAAATGTGTAAGAAATAATTTTGAAAAAATACATTTATGAATTCATCGTAGTATGAAAAAATACTTCTGCCGTATCATCAATTGTGAATGAGCTTGGAAAATAGTCTCGCAAACGATACACAGAAGAATGTACTGAAATTGGTGCAAATATGAAAATGTATCGCTATCTTATAATATCATAAAGTGTGGACAAAATGTTTAAATCTGTTATATCTCGTTGATATAAAAGTATTAATAATTTAATTTAAAATTGAAGTAAATTAAGCCAGAAAATTCTTATAATAATATTGACACTGTCTACTTCGTTATTCTTCAGGATAAGGATTATATAGTATAATAGTGAACTTTTTTAAACTACTTTAGTTACTTCTCCTGAAGTCGCTATTAACTTACGTCTACACGTATTTTAAATATTTCTGAAATCCGTAAAAGCAATGAAGATAATGAATAAATATAATAATCTAAATATCCGATAACTTTCAGATAAATATTTTTCTTAAATTCATAATATTTTTTTCTAAATCAATCAATCCACATCAACTTTCTACAATAAATTATATTTACAATTTTAATAATTAAATTTAGCATTTTCATATATTAAATGAAATTTATAAATCAAACATGTACATTGTTAATTTTAATTTAATTTAAAAATAGAAATTAAGTATTAATTTTCAGATATAAAAGCATTGATTGTCTCTACGAGCACTCAAGTACATTTAGCAAATGAAGTTTTATCATAAGTTAATCAGAAAATACAATATAAAGTATTTTGTTAATCAAAATACACGTCTAAAATTCATAATTTGTAGTCATATTAAATGAAACGAAAGATAGAAATTCCAAACAATACATAAAAGTAATCGAAAACTTTTTAAATCATTTTAGAATACTCACTATTTACCTTATAAACTCTTTCGATCAAAATTTTAATATGAACATAAAAATAGACTATCTAAATATTATATACAATATGATAAATTTTAATATATGAATATATACTTTAAATATAAAAGATTTCAGATTTTAGATAAACTATTTGATAATATATTTGGCAATAAAAAAAAAAGACTAATTATCATGTTGCTCACACTTCTGTATAGAAAATTGTTTAAAATATTCATAGATGCCTATATTTTTCTTAAAGAAATTTAAAATAATATCGACTGATATAAAAACTTATAGTTTATTATAATTTTATATTTATTATAAAAATAAATTTCCATAGTGTTTCTTACTGAAATTAGCATATTAACATTATATTGAATATATGATATACATTATTAATACGTATACAATATGAACATATTAATAATTTGAACAAATAACTAGATAAAATGTAAAATTAAATGATCTCATAAATACTAAATCCCTAAAAAGTATTTTTTTTCTTGTAAGTAAAGTTTATAAAAAAAATATAATCCAGAGCTTAATGAAAAATTGAAACTGAAGTATGTATTTGAAGTAAAGCTCAAGTATCATGTTAATAAGAAATGGACAGTAGACAAGGAAAAGAAAAACGGAGCCAGTTGAATGAAAGAGAGACTTTCACTTAGGGTAGAAAAATCAGATGCACCTGTCACAGCAACATTCAATGAGTCAGTGTTTGATATATGAAAACCAAGGCAACGATGAAAGTAACACTATTATTAGGGTTTCCACAAAAACTTCCCCTAACTCTCCCTTCTCTCTCTCTCTCTCTCTCTCACTCCTTATCCTTGATCTGGATTCTCGACAATCTCGTTATGAGATTCGCCGAATAATGCTTACCACAGATTATCTATACTCGCGTTCTCGAACCCACAAACTTTCAGCATCTCGATTCTATCTTTTCCCCTTGAAGAGGGTTGATTTCGTCACACGTTGGCTTTGCATGAGTATTAATGTACGTTGATCAAGATTTTTATACACGAAAAGTAATTGGACACTAAAATACGCTATGCAAAATATTTCTCTATTCTGACGTATTCAAAAGGATTAATAGTTTCGTTACAATACCCCGATAGTTTCGTTACGATATGTCGATAAAATATATTCTACCGAATAAAAAATGAATGATAAAAATTAATTAATACTTAGACGCTGCTTTCATACAATCGTTCTGAAAGTATTTATAACTATTATAATAGCTATAATAATATGTATAAAACTATTTATAGTAGCATTATGAAAGAGGTAGCTTCAACTTAAAAATTCTCCTGAGTTTAATAAAGTAAGTACTTTAATAAAGAACAAGGATTTTCTAACATGACATATTATTGATATTAAAATTATCGGTATCTATTAAACTCAGATATTTCTATGTAAATAAATTAATTTTTATTTCTTCATAAGCGCTAAATCTTAATGGGAAATACATTTTGCTATATCCGATTTCTTACTTTCTGCACAACTGACATTTTTACGCGAATTAACTCAACGATAAAATCTAAGTAAAAATGATTTGTTTTTCAATAACTTGAAGGTACATAAAATATCTCGTAGACGAAGTGCTGTAAAGGACATTATATAAACGTAATTATTAAGAGTTGATCTTTTGAAAACAATTGTACAATTGTTTTCACGCGAATTCTCTTTGTCTGATACTTTTCACTCGTACGTGAACTAACGAAAGCTGAATAATACGCGATGCGTGCAAGCGTTAAGAAGCGAATCGATCTTGCGAACGACTTGAAGCAAAAAGAAGAAAATATCAGTGAATCTCACGCGTCGACGAAAAACCCGCCCAGAAAAACGAGTTGTCACTGGCTACAAACCGAGCTTACAGCTGGCACCAACAAATGCCCGGAATATCGCGTGCATATGTATGACAAAGATAGCTGAGAGGGTGATAGGATGTAAGCAAAAAACGCCGACAGAAATAATCTTGAAAAAGTGGTGAAAGTTGAGTGCGAGTAGTGGCATATTACACCATTTTTCACGAAACGAAGGATGCGACGGTACAACCTTTGATGGGATGAAACGCCAAGATTCAAGAAGATTAAGGGATGACTGATTAGCGGAAAGTTTTTTTCTTAGCTTGCCGTGATTTATTTAAAGACAAGCGCTTACGTAAAATATTAAGGCAGCGTATTATATCGAAATATTCGTATTAAAATAATTATGATTTGTAATTTTGCCAAAAATCGTAATAAAATATTATGATAATATAATTCGAATTAAGTTATGTACGTAAATTAAGCTGCATTTTAGATGCTTTTAATGCAAAGCTATAAAATTATATGTTTTTTAATAACATATAGAACTGAAAAGGAATTGTTTTGGAATTAACAACTTTTGACCAGCAAAAATAATGAAAAGAATAATTTATGTCCGTAAAAAATGTAATTATCCCAAAGTCATTATTGTTCTAAAAGGATTTTACACGTTTGAAAATTGTAGATTTTTGCGAATTTCTATGATAACTTGGTATTTCATGCGACTGAAATGTTAAAAAACGTACTGACAGATGATACGAATATTATTTGTCTCGCAATGAAGTGGAAGAATTTTCAATACAGTAATGTAACAAATCAAAAGAAATTTTGCATTGAAATGTAACGATGTAAATAATCGACGTCATTGATTTTTATCAGTCTCAATCGTAATATTATCCCATATAAAGTTAAATATAATATGGATATTACCTTAAAAAGCTTAACCGGTATATAATCTTGAAACTCTTGACTTAGTTCTAACTAAATAAAATTATCAAATTGATAATCATCTGAACAAAATAAGAAATCGCAATTTAATTCATGGCTGTTTTTATCCCTCGTGAATCAACTTCCTTAACTTTAAATAAGATCAAGAAGCTTATTTAAAAAATTTGAAATTTATTTAACTTATTTAATATTCAATAAACATACTTTAATAAAGTGAATATGATGTGAATAAAATAAATTTGCGAAATCAAATAATTCAATAGATAAAATGATGTTGCTTTCCTTTTTCGAAAAGGCTCATGTTTAGGTACTTCATGTTGCGATTTCAAGCTAAAGACATTAATTAAAAGTGACATTATTTTAAGCACTGAGTAATATAATCACTTTAAAAAGCTTCTGCATTTTAAAACTTTACGGAGAATTTGCTCAATTTTGTTAGAGTGCGGTGAACAAGAACTACGGTTAACTACAGTTAAGATTAATCTAGAGAGTAAATATAGAATTGATCTTAGTGGCCGTCCATCGCGCCGTAAGACTAAAGCGTGTAGTTGTTTGCCGCGACGCTTTGCTCCGATTATCACGACTGAAGCATCGAAACCATGGAAACAAACGGGCGCGCGGGTGTTGCCTTGAAGCCAAGGCAGCATAGTCGTAGCAAGAGCGCAGCAAGAAGAGCACCTTTGTCCTGGCGTTAATTGCGTAGATAGCGGGAGCGGCGTCGCGGCACCTGTTCCTCTGTTTCCCTCTCAAATGCTGCCAGCCTCTCCTGCCTCGGGGTAGTTTGGATCGGCACTCCCCGATCGTGTACGCGTCTGACAAAGACCGCGAGCGACTTCCTTCCAGGCGGGGAGCGCGCGCGCAAGCAGCCGCCTAGGCGCTTCTGTCGAGGGCGCGGACCGTACTGGAACATCGGCGTCCGAGCTCCGCAGACTCCGTTCTCGAGTCCGTGCTCGAGCGCCCGCGGATACGACGGACGCACACGAGGTCGTTCCGCGCAAGCGCGCACTAGGAGAATGCGAGAGTCGGCTGATGCCCCGCGCAACTTTACCCGACCGGCGGGACGCTGCGCCGAGCCTTTGTACCCCGAGGGCTGGATGCGCATCTCGTGATGGTGGGATTTAGCGGTGCACTTTTGGTTGCTGCTTTAAGAAAATCGAGCTTTTCTCATCGGAAGTATTGGCTTTTGTGGAATGCCTGCCATCGTCTTTGACTCGAAGCAAATAATTTTACTTAATTCTTACTATTGTTAAATCAAAGTGGAAGCTTCGTTTATTCCACTGAGAAATACTCTATTGTAGGAAAGTACTTTACAGGTTCTTGGATTTGTTGTTCGTTTTATTGCGAAAATCTTTTCTTTAGAATGATGTGAAATATCAATAATATTAGCTATTCTCTTGGAGTCATATCGTCATATTCTTCTAATGCAGAAGCATTGGTATTCAAATTATAATACGTATTACAAATTACAGTTGTATTCGCTTCTTTTCTCGTATTGAGTTTTTTTAATGTATGTGCTATATTTCCATAAACGAAAATATTAAGTACATAATATTTGAAGATAGGACAATTTAATATAATGATTTAATGTACTTTATTGTTTAGAAAAACATTTCTAACGTGAAACGATTGGATTAAAGAAATATTAAGCCTATTACTTTCGGAGATTTATTATGTAAAAGCCAATTTCTAAAAATCCCTTGAGTTTATATATCTATATTCAAGGCGGCTGACTAATATTACGTATCACTACTCGTAAAATGCTTAATACTTTATAGCATAGACTAATTTTTACAATCATTTTAATACTTTCATCTTCCGTAGAAAATATTTATATGTCTTTTCCGTTGATAATCTGATAATCGCTTATCTCGTTATCATATTGGCTATCGAGTAATAAATAATAAAAATTAGCTTTTGTAATTGCAACTCTCGTATATCGTCATCTACAAAAGCTCATCTAAAAATTAAAATTAATAATGTTATAATAAAATTTAAGAATTAATCGAATCAAATAACAATTGTTAATAAATAAATATAATGAATAAAATTAGTGTAATTTAAACCTTAATTTTGTAAAAATATCGTAATTTCAATCAGTTTATAATTGTAATATGAAATATAAATAATGAAAACATAATATTTTGTTGAAACTAAATAAAGTACATTTATATGAATTAATTAAAGTAGAATTATTAACTAATGTTTTGTACTTATATATACATAAATATTTAAATTCGCAAAATGCTGCAGAGAGATTATACGACACGTGTAATTCATTTCTTAAAAATCCATTTCATTCAACATTCTTGATTGTGTCTCAAAACTACACGACTGCTATATTAAATCAACCTTCAAGTGCATGTAAGTGTCATTTTTATTGTTGCATCATAAGCCTTTTTCTGTTTCCTTCCATTGCTCGTCTCTGACAGAATTAACATTACCCTCGTATTATATATCCGTATAAGCCGCATGTCTTTCTACCTTCCGTACGTCACTTTTAATCAAGAAGTCTCATTTGTAGATATACACATGTACCGGAAAAGAGTCAGAGATGAGATAAAAGAATAATGGCTGTATTATAACTCCTCGGCAATCGAGCAAAGTAATGTCTTCTTTCCGTCGACCCTCGACCCTTTACTTCTACTTTGTTACGTCATGCGAAAGCGGTGCATAGTGTTACCACAAGCACCTTCTCCCAAAACCATAATTGATGCCTGAGCTCAGAGACAATTAGTCTGCTTGCAAACTCCACTTCGTTCTATAAAATAGTTTGCAAATTTTGTGAAAAAAGAATAAAAAACCATCTCTTATTATCAATCTCGATAGACATCGATGTAATGGTTAGGTATTAGGAAAATTTATGCGTACTATTTTACTGATGTAGCGCTTTCGAAAATAACCGTTAATCATGCCTTAAAAAATATGCCTAATAAATCTTTCACATCTCACGCATGAAAAGAAAATGTAAAATAATAAAGTGGAATACTTTTGTATACAACTTCTTTAGTGAAAATAAATCTATGAAAAAATTCATAAAGTTACTAGGAAGATAAACTTCGAACAAACTGTTTTCACGAGAGTTTCAAAATATTAAAAAAAGACCTTTTAGTACAATGTTTTAACTTTGAAAGAATAATGTTCTGTGAGATATAATATGTACGACAAATATAAAATCGTTAAAATCTATACCATGACAGAATTTAATATAGTTTAATAATCTCATTCCAGGATGAACAGATATACCTATCAAATGTAACATACTGTACATTGATAAATATGTATATATGTATATATGTATATTATTTTTCAAATTTTTCAATATTATTTTCTTCAGTATTACAAGATTTTATGTAAATATATTGTTTTGAGTCTCTAGAAAAGTACGCCAGGTAATCGCAAATCACAAAAAAATTGTGTTACCAGAAAAAGCGTAGAAATAATATTTTTTCCGTAAAGCAAATATTAAATGACACACGTAATATTCGTTGTAAATTTTATAAGCAAGCCAGGTCTCACTGGCATTAATAGATACTACTTAAAAGAGCACTCATAGCTGACTCGAACACCGAATTTATACACCTACAATCGGTACTTCAACGCGAGAGCACTTTACAAACAGCTTTAAAGAATCGACCTTAGCACTTTTATCACTGTCGTTTCAAAATGTTATAATTTCGTGAGTCATATTTTAGAATATATATGAACTTTCGTTCATATAATCTCAAAAATGTTTTATAACTAATAAGATACTAATCAATAAAGTATAAATACGCATACGCGCATTTTATTTCAGTCATTACCTGAATTTTCTTCATATTTATTATGGTTTAATTGACAAAAAAATTTTCAACGTAATTTTTTAAAAATATATAAATGGATATATAATGTTGATGATAGGATAAGAACTGATGACGATACTCTTGGATTTTCAGCATTTATAATTAAATATATATAGTCGGTACAAATATTTTTATTGGAAAATGTAACACAATCACTTTCAAACATTCATAAAGTCTTCTAAAATATAAACACATTACTAATGCTACTTAACTATTGACTTCTTGTGAATAAAAATCTTACAATAGAAAACATATAAGTAATTACGTTTATAATAATAATTTATGAATTAAAAAATTACTTCATAATTGATAATTCGATACTTTAATTAACAAAAATTTCGTGATGCTATATTGTTTCTATTTTAAAAAGAATCTCTTTAATTACTATCGCCTAATTTATATTTAATTCGGAATAGTCATCTTGTTGATACAATCATAGTCTTCGCGATATCTTATACCGAAAGAAGAAATTTTAATTCATAAAGCTTCGGTGCCAATGAAAGCATCGGAAGAAGTTAGACACTCGCCTGAAAAGTCTATGTGAAGTGGATTAGAAGAAAAGTAACTGGCAAAGAGATGAGCTTTAAAAGCAAAAGACGAGGATAAAATGAGCTTTTCGATGATGACGCGATCAAAGGAGATGAGTTGATAATATCTTACGACGTGAAATAGAAGAGAAAACTAAAACCGACCAATATTTCACGAAATAATGAGAAGGAAATAATTAAAAATTTGATAAATCCACTAATGAACTCAATCTTCAATTTTTCTTCCCAAATAATGAAAACATGAGTCTAACGCGATATAACGTAAGTATCTCAATAGGTACACTCGTACACATACAGATACAGATTCTGTATCGGTCGCTATTTTACAAAATAAAAACAAAAGATGCAAAAGATGAATGTTGAAAAGTTGTTAATGCGTGGCGATAAAATCCTGCAAGTTCAAGAAATAAATAGACTTTATCTTTGAAAAATGGAGACCATTGCGCGGGTTCGAAATACGCTTACGTGAATTCGCTTTATCTTAAATAAGATTAATTCTGCATAATACAGAATATAAGCTTCAAACTTCAACACGCGCTGAACGTTTATTGTTTAAAAATGAACATTTAACCTCATTTCATGTAAAGATATAGATATTTTATTTGTGTGAAATATCTTTATTTTTTAATTATTATACTTCTATTTTAATATCGTTACATTTTAAGCATATGCATAATATACTTACTTTTGAAAATTCAATCACAAGCTATTAAATCAGTGTAAAGTATTAAATTAAATTTAGAAGTGAAAAATGACATTTTAATGACTTCCTTATAACCTTATAATCTATATGTTAATAAACTACAATAGTTCATTCAAATAAATGGAAGATTCATCACGAGTTGTAGTGATAATATTAATAAAATGTCATCCATTCACAATATTTTAGTGAATTTAAAAATCCTTCGAGTGACCCAGTGTATTTGAGTTAATCTTCCATTCCACGCGCAAAGACTTAAAAAAGAGATGTTAAATTAAACGAAGAGGACCTGTTCATATTCGTTGTTCTCTAGTCTAGCCCTACATATATACCATTTAAAGTCGGGAAACGTGTGAAGGCTGCTTACTGAATAAATCGTGTGACCGTAGCGCTGTTCTCTATCTTTAGTTCGCCCTTTTTGCACTTACAGTATGGACAACGTTGGTAAAGAGAATGAGAGAGAGAGAGAGAGAGTGAGAGATGCACGCTATGTAAAGCAGCGACGAGCGCGTTAAGTGCTTGTAAAGCGGGCTCTAGCTTCACACACCATGAATGCGGATTTCGCGTTAAAATATATACCCGAGGCAGACGTGCTTTTGCTGCTGCAGACGACAGGCGCTTCTCCTTCAAGAAAAAGAGGGTGCGAATGCAGGTGTTAGTTTTATACATACTTATCCAAAGGTTTCTGTTACCCTCGCTCGCGGCGGAAAAGAATACTAGCGTATCGCCTCCTGCCTGTTCCCCATTTGCGCACGCATCGATCAAATACACATCCGGCCATTGAATTATATCGCGTGGCGCTTGCAAGCTCTTTATAAATAGAGGTTATGGATAGACTTTGTCCTAAGCTTTCAGTTTTTATTTTTTAAAACGAAAAAATTATTGCAGTAAAGGGTAAATTTATCGCATTATTTTTATCAGAAATTATATCTTGCAGAATGGAAAAATTGGTAAAAAATTAGAACGTTAACTAGTTGATTATCTACTAAATTTGAAGGAAAATAGTTCTTTCATTATTGCAAGTAAAAAATTTATGTTGATGATTATAATAAAGTAATCTAGATTCATGAAAATTCTTATCCGAAGAAAAAAAGTTAAATACGGTAACAGTACTTTGTTTTTATTGGAATATTCGTTGTACAAAAATGCATTTTAAGTAAAATCGATACTCCATCCTTTGTTTACAACCATTTAATTATAAAAAATTTTTTTTAAATGTGAATGTTATGATCGCTTTGTTAATAATGTGTAACATTCATGAAAAGAAATTACGTGACAAAATCTAAAAAGTAGAGAAAAAATAAAATATCTGAAATGGTATACAGAAAATTATTTTTTGTTAAAATAACATTTCAAAGATGCGTCATATTCAACAATAAAGATGTTTTTAAAGTCGGTTCACGTTCTTTACTGTAAAATCAAAAATATCGAAAATTTTTATATAAATTGAACAGCGTTATTTATATCTGAGAAGTTTTCTTTCGAAAAATACGATTAAGGAAAATATATTTTTTAAGTCGTAGTCTTTTCGATTTTCATTTAGTCCTTATATCATGAATAAATTTAAAAAAGAATTTATTTTTCTTTAAATTTTTTTGTGAATTCTTTCAAATAATACATTTAAGTTTAACAATATTTGAATATGCAACTGAATTGAAATAACACAAAACTTTAACATCACACACACATTTTTAATCAAGTGTTTAAATTAATATTCAACTTAAATTTGTTTCGGTATGCACAACATAGATTTTTTGAAGTCTAATGTCTTCTTTAATAAACATTCTATAAATATATTTTTCTAATTTTATATTTATTCAGAATACTTTAGCCAGCAGAACAAACAGGTTTTTCAATCATTGTAACTCTCAATCATACAAAACTACTAGTTGTTTGCAATTAATAGACTAAAATAAATTGTGAATACTAAAAAGATCACCTAGAATTGGTAGTTCATCGCTACTTTTAAATAAGAACAAATATGATAATTTTATAAATAATAAAACACCGTAATAAATAGAAATAAATAAAAAACTATAAATGCAAATAAGATTTTAATCAGCAGAGGAATAAATAAAATTATTCGAATTTTTTTATATGTGTAAATATGAGTGTGCGTGTGAGTGTCTTTGTCTGAGCAACATTAATTATAAAATCGATATAATTAAAGCAGAATTATGTACATGCATAACTAGGTTGAACATAATACTAATAGTATAAATTATAAAAACGAAAACTTATACTTCCGAGAGCTTATATTCATCAAAATAACCATTATGAAAATTCTAAATTGATTATTACTGTCTGTGAAAATGTGTCGCCACAAATGAATGAATGCTATATGTCAAAAGCATAAAGACTTTTCTGAAATTCAATCAAAAAATAAAAAAGGAATTATAAAAATTATGCATAAAAGTAGAAACAAGAATGAGTTATCTGTGATGCCCAATTTATCAAAGTACAAGTTTTATTCAATATTAGTGAATACAAGGTGACGAAGAATACCATACAGATCCTAAGAAACGAGGCTTCAAAATATAAAATATATACCCCAAACCTCGAATCGTAACTAGTCGCTAGAATGAATTCTAAAACTAAAATCAAAATTCACAAACTCCTAAAAATAATCATTATCCATATCTAAAAAGTAAAATTCTCAAATTTACAAAAAAGAATGAATTCGAAATTGTCGAGTAAAGCTACAAGAACTCTATTATACAAGTGTCACTTTATTGTCGACGTATCAGTAAAGTAAAATTAAGCACGTTTATCTGTTTGTCTTTAAGTTTCTCTTAATTATTCGTGGACTTACACACGAGAATATAATGATGTTGCAAGTGCATTTTGTACTTATGTACAATTTAGTAACGCAATAATATGGTACATGAACTTGCTTAACGTCATAGCAAAATTTATTTGATTGTTCTAATTAACAAAGGCAGATAATAAATATCATCGGATTGCCTTACCATGATATTAGACGTAAAAACACGGGCTCGACATCGATGTCCTCTTGGCTTTACGATGTCACAATTTCAGATTCTCGTTTCGTTCAGATTTCATTCTCACCACCGTGATATGATTCACCCTTGCGAACATCACGACTCTAATTCCCAAATTACGCGCATAAACATGCAAGTTCCTAAACCGTATTTGCGAACGGATCTTGCAAATGATCCTAACTGTAGGCAGCAATCTCTGACTACTCAATTGCAAAGTCACATAAAAGCTGCAACTACTTGCACCAACAGCCTATATCAGCCTATATCAGCCTACATCAGCCGCAGCATTATAAAGAGATAGTAGAGTCACAACGCGCATTTTACACTCCAGCATCAACGATTAATCATAGGAAAATTGGCTTATCGCATTCGATGCGCCTTTGGAGACGTCGCTCGATATCCTCCGTACACGCGCAGACTAGCTGTCCGTTATCCACTGGTGCGGCATCTGTATACGACGCGTGCACGAGCATCAGAGCCGTATCCCTTTCGCTCATCTAATGTACGCCTCAACGGCTTATTCACCTCTTGCCGTTGGTTGTCCACCCCCTCGACTCCTTCATTCCTTCCTTCCTGCGCCATTCGAACAATGCACACGTGCACGCTCGATGTCCATCATCCTCAAGAACCTTCCAACTCAAAATTTACTTGGACAAAGCAAGAGTAGTACAATATAAACCTGAGGGGTATGTGGGTATGTATAGAGGACATGTTAGGGGAAAAAAGCCAAGAGCAAGCCGAGGACCATTAGGCTACAGAGTCTATACCAAGTAATCCGTCTGCTTCCTACAGTAAATAACTACCCCTACTAACTTAACTTTGGTTTACTTTTTTTTCTATTATAATCTATTATAACTGCACGATCTCTGTTATTAAGCAAAATAAATCAAACAGTTGTCGCTCGCCTTTCAATCATTTTTATATTATCGACATGCATACATACTAAAGTGGTTTTATTTCAAATTTTTTATGGAAAATTCATGCCTTACACTGACAATCATTTATTAACAAATCCAAATAAAATTATAAAATACTTGAGTGTTATTTTAAGTATGGTCCAAAGAAACAACACGTTCTAAACTAGTACTAATAACTTTAGCGATAACGAAAGTTATGAGGAAAAATTTAGTAATATTCTGATTTATTTCATTTGTAAATTATCTCTAAGGAATTTAGTAGTGATTTCGTTTGAGAGTTCTTTAAAACTTGAAGGAAAAAAGAACACAAAATGAACATATTCTACCAGATCGATATCAAGGAATGAGAGAGCCCTCGGTACATGGTTTCGCAAGATAAACACAAATGTAGAGTATCGGTATATAAGCGTCTAATTGTACGTACGCGTCCAGTACGCGTCTAATACGCGTGCATACAATTGTGAAATGCTCTTAATACTGTCTCACCCGTCTGACGCGTCTAGTGTTTCTCCAGTCGACCCCTCGTTGGTTTGTTAGTTTGCGGCTCCCTCTTCCTCAAGCTTCACCGTGTACACTTTATGTACGTGATTCAAGTACTATGACTTCCCTACTATATATATATATATATATATACACGTACATATGCATTACACCAACTAGAAGACAGAGAACAGATATAGGCACTTCAAATCTAAAACCTGTTAAAATAATTTATTTTCTTTGTGGAAAAAGCAAGTATACTCTTATAACTACGGTATGATACGATTTGTACTTGTCCTATATATGCTACTAAACTCTTTTCATCTAATCTCCTTCCTTTCAATTATATTTTATTTGGTTTATTAAAGTATATTATATAAGTACGTGTTTATTAAAAAATATCAAAAGTATCGCCTAATATTTCAACTTACATATTTTATCACAATGAAGTATGAGTGTGTTAGTAGAAAACAAATAATTAAATATTAATGTCGGTTATCAATGAATCCATTAAAAACTTCAAAGCGTTCCACAGTTGCAAATATTAGCTGTCTCGTTTAATTGAATTAAATTTAATGATTATCATTAAGTAATGTGATTAAACGTCTTCATGATGTGCTGCGATTTCATACATACGCGAAAACAAATACATTTCAATATTTCTTCCAGTAACTATTAAAATCTCCCCGTGTATTCACGAAACATTAAAGAATGAATTTTTAATGTCCATCGGACCAAGTACTGCATACGAGAAGGACTAACAAATACTTTACTAGCTACTGACTTGTTATAAACCTCTTTTACTCCTCGTGTCTTGATAATGAATGAGCATAACTAATAATATTCTAACTTTTACATACTTTTTATAATATTAGTAGACATTCAATAGAAGGAATATTACTTTATATTACTCGCATATTTATTGATAAAAATTAATGATAAACGATGTTTCAATATAAAATGATAATCTCAATGTGATAATAATTAAATTAAATTGAATGTGCGAAACTTTACAGCTACTAATTTATTATTCTATTACATATTACACTCCAGTTTTCCATTTAAAAAATTATGGTATTTTTTATTATATCCAGATTTATTTATAAAATCTTGTAATAATATTTAATATTTAACAGTATTTCATATAATTCACTTAATTTATTCCACTTACTAAACACTGATTCAATTATGTTATTCTAATTCATTCGACTACATTCATCAGAATTTCGAATATATATCAACACTTTTACAATATAATCGAAATAATATCAAATTAATAAGGTATTATGCTATTACATACTTAAAGTAAGAGTCATTCGGGACCAAAAAAAGTGTCTGATTATTTATATAAAATTTCGAATTTCGAAATACACCCTCATTTAACTACTGTAGATACTTTACCATAGGCCTACTTTTAAATAAATCCATATTTAAGTACGTAATTTATACGTTGGTTGTATTTATAATAAATAATAAAATGTTTATGTTCACTGCTTCACTAATCATTTCATGCTGGAGAATGATTGCTGAGTAATTATTATTTCTCTAATTAAAGTTTTTAATAAGAATTTCATTTACATGAAATACAGAGTCTAATTCAACAGTAAGGAACCGAAATTCGATTACTCTTTTAGAATAAGCAACTTCGCCTGAATAATACAGTACGTTAATTAGTTACTGTCTAAGTAAAACTTGCATTAAAATTTCATTACTTTCATTCACTAATGAACTGTAAATTTAATCATTATACGCTGCAGAATTTTCTAGTATAATGAAAAGTATAAAATAAAAGTAGTTTTAGGTGCTCTTATTTGTTTTCGCTTTTTCTTATAATATTTAGCTCGTTCAAAATAACAAAAACCTTATCGATATGTTTAAGTATTTAAATAACAATAAATAATCCATGGATGAGTAATTAATAATAAATCTCAATTGGAAGTTTGTGTTAATTGCAAATAATAAGCGAAACAGTTGATTAATCGATAAAATATATCTATTATTTGGCTGCTAGATTAATATTATATCGATATTGTAAAAAGACAAAAAACGTACATAAATTGTAAGTCAATAAAAGAATATTAACACCGAAAATATTGATATATCAAGAGATAGAATACTGTTCAAACAATTGATAAATTCTTTGATTTTACAAAGAATATATAGTTTAAAATAAAATAAATAATAATTTAATAATATATAAAAGTAAATCCCTAGTTTTTATTTTTTACTTTGTACAGTAACATTATGATTTTTTCCCACAATGGCGCAGATTTTTATATACTTTTTTAAATAAAACATAACGATGCATAAAATATATAAACGTGAAAATCGTTTTCGGATACTATAAAGAAAATTGTAAATTGAACCCGTATATACGCGCGTGCGTGCGTGTGTGTGTGAATGCACATGAACGTCCATATTCTCCGTTCAGTGTACAATAATATTTTGATAATGTAATTGAATTTATTTGCATAAAAATTTTCTCATATGATTATTAGTAAAATATAATTCAATATATACGTATATATATTTTACTGAATTTATTTATTTTTCATGTTTTCAGATATAGTATGCATAAAAGTTTTTCATTCGTTGATATAATTAGAATCGCACTTTTCTTCTACTTATCAATTTACTAAGAAATCTATTATAAATAATGTATGATTATATAATTAACATACAACCTTTTCTAATGTAAAATATGTAAAATATGCTTTTGTAATGTAAAATCATTTGGAAAATGATTTGAAAGTGTTTGATGTGAAACAAGAATATTTCTCATATTTCGTGTACATTAAAGTATATCAATGATAATATTGAAGTCTACAAACATTTTATATTATTTGTTTCAAAACTACTCGATTCTTAAATTTGCTTCCTAAAAACAATTTTATAGTTTAGCTAAGTATCGATCAGAATTTAGGAATATTTTTACAAGTATAGGAAATTTTGGTATTAATTAACTAAAAATAGTTTTCCATTAAGTAATGCAAATTTTTTTTACCTTCATTGAATTTTCCACTTCACTTTTATATGCGCAAACGTTATTCTGTAAATATCCAAACTAAGAGCAATCTACGTTCTACTGATGAAACCACACAAAATTTCAGGATAGGATTGCAAATTTAATTTTTTTTTTTATACTACTTCTTTAAAAGTGATGCAAAACAATGAAAACTTATCATAGAATAGAAAAATGCAAAAATCCAAGTCATTTTCGAAAGTAATAAAAAATTTATTATTTCGTAGATGTTAATGTAAATATTTAAATAATATTTTCAATAAAGTCATGCAAATTTAATTAATACAAAATTAATAAAAGAAACTATTCATGAAAATTATATTTTAACCACTAATCATTTAACTAATCATTTTTAATAGTTTTCTTAAATGTTGAAAATATATATTTATATGCGCACTTCCACCAATACATTTATACACTCGCATAAATGAACAAACATACAGATACATGTATTAATAGATATAAATATATCCAAAAAATTATATAACCATAAGAAATTAAAACGTTAACTTATTATATTTTGGATATAAGAGTCTTTGTTTATTTAAACATTTAATACGGTATGCCTTTAATGATGGATATGAATTAAATTATATTCATTGTCCGAAACATTTAAAAAGTTCATTATTTCATCCAATTACTTTTAATTGAAGTATTAAAGTTTATATTCTTGAGAGGAATATTTCTAAAAAACGAATATGAATAAATACTAAAATAATAATTAAAAAATAAATATTAATAAACCTAGTTTCAATTGAATTTTTATACAAAAATATAATCAACATTTTTGTACTTAAAAATATTTAATTTCGGCCTTTGAAGTAACAAAAAATGTACATTATTCAAATGAGCATCTTGAACGTAAAGAATTAAAACTTTTTATGGATAATCACTTTTTCATTTTGTTTAAGAAATACGAATAATATTTAGAATTATTAAAATAAAACAGTTGTCTAATGATTAAAAATACTTTACACAAAAGTAAAGCATAAAATTTACATTTTACAAGATTGTGAAAGACGATACCTTTTCGTAATTTGTATATCTACGTATCAATAAAAATAAGAAATAATTTAATAATCCTTCATCTATTATATGTTACATTTTTATAAAATTTTCATTTATAAATAATATTATACTGAATAGTGTTATACGACATCAGCTAGGTTGTAATTTCAAATTACTTTTAGCGTTGATTCTTTATATATGAAATTTCTTTTAATTACATAATTCTAATTTGTAAAAATAATTAGTTCCACAATTTGATCAGGCAGTGTTCTTATAAAATTTCATAGTAGCCACGAAGTTACTTTCATACTTTCATAAAGCGACTCCCATAAATATGGAATAAAAGAAAAATTCTCATTAGTACAATTTCAACGAGTTAGTAAAAAACTTTCATTTGCTTAACTCGTAAAATAATTGACTCCTTGACAATAACTTTACAGCAATGACATTATGTTCATTCGCGGTTACATTCACAATTTGCTACATATACATAACTGATTCGTCTCTCTCGCATTCTCTTCCTCTCTCTCTCTCTCTCTCTCTCTCTCTCTCTATTTCCATCGTATACACTGGCGGGCATAAGCGTGCCTATGTATGTATAGATACAAGATTGCAAACAAGAGATGTGGTAATCTCTTTCCGTCGACATAGTATAGTAATGACAAAACGTATGTTCGCAAACAAATGTGATGCATATTGATGATAAATTCAATTACAAATTTTAAATTAGAATATGAAGTATGTAAATATACTAAAGTTGCAATTATTTTAAGATAACAAATATTAAGCATCGTGATCAAATTCTCATTACTACAATTAATCGATATATATCCAAACAAAATTATCAGTACAATGACAACTTCGAGATATGTTTTAAAAACCTATTTTATTTTAATCAAATTTATGAATTCATTATATAAATACTATTTCTAAATTGTACTCGAGGACCACTCTATGATTTAGTATAGATACTTTAGAATATCGTTATTAAATCTTTAAAATATTTTTTGTTATTATTCTTCGTAAAATAAAATAGATTATTTAGCTGCCATTACAACATTTAAAATCTTTTTAATAAAAAGAAGTGAATATGGATTAATAATAGCATAACGTTTTTTTTTCATTGAATATGTAAATTGAATTTCATTAAATTTGTAATAAATAAATAAATAACAAAAATTAGTTTCTAATACAATTTTCTATAAATTTATTCGATCTTAGTTATAAAAAATTAAAATTTTTTTATTAAAGTCTGCAAGCATTTTATACAAAGTGACTATTGAAATGAACTGTTGTATAAAGTAGATCATTTTCTATGCAAATTTAATTAACAAATCATTGGAGGATTTCAAAGTGAAAGATGAAATTGAGCAGAAGTAAAATTAATGTGATCTCGGTTTCGATTTAACATTAGATTATATCCAATGATTAGAGAAAGAAACAAAGAAACTCACATAAATTAGTTTTATCATAGCAGAAAGTAAGAAAGAAATTAATTCCAGATTATTTAAAAATTATATTAAAAATTATTATAGAAGAAAAAGATGAAACTGTAGAAAACAAAATTCTAATCGATCTATTAATAATCTATAATGGAATTTAAGGTATTGTAATAAATAACGAAGATAGTAGGTCATTGCTTATTTCAAACGCCTTATAAAAAAGGAGATTTTTATTTTTTAATATGAATAAAATATTAAATGTTATTCTTTAATATTAAATGTTATTTCTAACTGGATAATAATTAAGCATAATTTACGTGAAAGTAAACAATGATATTTGCATATTATTTTGCAATTAGTAATATTAAAATTATTTTAATTGTTTTCTTTTGTCTTTTATGAGTTCCGCTATTATGAAACTTTTAATTACAAACGGTTTAGTGTCAAACCAAGATGTTAATTTGTTTGTATTTCGATAAAAAATATTTTATTTCCAGCTTTATTTTTGCTTTATAAGAGTGATAATGAAACGTAATAGTGATAATTGCTTAAGCAGATCTTATTGGCATGTGAACATTGACATGTGTTTGAGAGTAATAAAATGTACGTAGGCAATGCTCTTGCGTAATAAACTCTAAGTAAAATTTGGAAATGGAAACACGTGGGCAGCGACAGTCGCATCTAGTCGAAAAACCTTTTCACGAAAGGAAAAGAAAAGTTGCAACGGACTCTCTATTTGAACACAAAATTAATTATGCGAGGAAAGAGAAGAATTGATTCTGGCGAACTCCCGCTTATAATACAATAATTTAACTTTCATTGTAAATTTAACTATACATATTCTCTCGTTACTAGTGTAAATAAAAAATAACTTATTATTAATGAGTGAAATTAAATTATTTACAATAAAATAAGAAATTTACAATATAAATATATTTAAAATTTAAAACCATTGATTTAGTAAAAATGATACGTGCTATATAATCGAATATAATTATATAGTATAATATAATATATTATGAGCTAGATATAGAATTGGTTATTTAATAACTCATTTTTATTTCATTATAATGAATTGCTCTTTTTTATATGTTTTATTACGTATGGCCATTATTACGCATTATTCTAGCGTTGGTAATTAGGACAGTAGTTTTAAGTTCATCCCTCGTACTAACTCAGGGTAACAAAGTCACTGTGTCTCATATGCGCAGACGTGGGAAACAATCAAGTCATTTGTAGTATCGGAGCACTCGTTTATTTCTGCTCGCAATGTTTTCTACTTTCCACTAGCTGATATAATATATCACATTATTCTCTTTTTCTCTCTTCTATGTATATATCTAAGAGAGAGAGAGAGAAAGAGAGAGAGAGAGAGAGAGAGAGTGAGAGAGATTAATACGACCTAATGAGCGTTACGTTTTAGCCTCATGACTCGGCAATTCGCAATATGCCTAACGGACAAAGCAATGATATAATTTTTCTCGTATCGCGACGGCCCTTCAACTGCAGCTGATCTGTTAAATCTGTTTTCTTGAATCTTTAATTCGTATTTATCGATGACTACCCTCACCGATAATTGTCTCACCACTTTCACGGCTGCTGTTTCTTCGATAACTGAATCTCAATGTCTTCTTTCATTAATTCTTATACTTAGAGAAGACAATGTACTGCTGACCAGCAGAAGTTTCCCCTTCAACTATCTCTTATTTTCCAGTAGCCTTTTATTTTTATATCTTCTAATCGATGACTCATCTCTCTTTTGATGATTGTTATTCGTCGATCGCTCGTATATTCGGGTCTAATTATTTCACTACTTTCCCATTAAATACTGATCCGCTCTTATCGTTACTATTGCGATGGATGCTATGAAACTAATATTGAAAACTCCTTGTTATTTACTTATAACGTGTGTGCGCATGCATCGACTGTAGAATTATTAAAAAAATTTATTTTTGTTGTTGTTGCTTCTCTGCAACTTGTTCCTTTTTATTAATATATATATATATATCTCTCTCTCTCTTTCTCCCTCTCATTTTGCCTAATACATACTTTTCCTTTACATATGTATAAAAGTAGAGTACTTTTACATGTATAATTATACGGTTACTTTATCATATAATAATATAATGAATAATATAATATCATTCAATGAACTAATTTATGTTGTAATATGATCAAGGGGTTATCGTACATCAGTAATCGGTATAAACATTGTTGTTATTGTTATTTATATACCTCTTAAAGAAGAGCATTTACCGACGATTTCTATTTGTACAAAATGAAGTAATAATTGAATTCTTATTAACAGCTAAATGATTCATAGAACCGAATCATAATTTTTCATTTAAATTCTTCCTACTAATATTTTTGGCTCATTCTTTTTTGAAGGATTAATAAAATACCTAAATGCTGTGTATATCTCGTTTCTTCTGCAAAAAATAAGACAAGAAAAGGTATCCAGAATTCACGATATCTCTGTTAATTTTGTTGTTTTTTCTTTCTTCTTTTGATTCTTCTTTGATACGTAGACGATCCGTGTGTGTACGTATATGTACATGTGTTAAAATGTGTGCGTCCCAGTATCTTACACTCTAAAATGATCTTTAAATCAAGAGCTTTTTCTAAATGCATGCTATTTAATTAAAGAAATTTTTTCCATACATATTTGTTATTTATTTATTAATTTTGTTTCATTGAAATCACGAGAATAATTGTTATTATTTATAAAAATATTATTTATTCAACGTATAAAGCTACCCTGCTCTTCTTACTTCTACTTGCTTTTGCTTATTTTTTAAAATAAAAGAGTTAAACCTCTTGCTTCTCAGGCCTTTTCATAATGATTTTCATCATATCTCTCTTTCATCTCATTTCTTACTATTCTTTATTCGTTACAATATTTTTTTCTCCATTTGTAGATGTTTTAATATTTGTCTATAATACAAATTCTCACATGATATCACAATATTATATTTCGAAGAAATTTTCTGAAAAATGTACGTATGGTTCGATATCTTTCCGTTTTTGTGATGGACGTTTTTTCAATTGACCTACTGATACATATACATTTTCTTCGTCGAGTCGCGTCCAAATCATAATCATAGTGCAAATTTTAACACTTTTCATTGCGTTATTTGATAGAATACTTTTTTCCGTTATTTTTTTAAGTTAGAACTAAAGGACAAATTTTTTTTTTATTAGAAAGTAGATAAAGACTTAAAACATATTATTTTATTAAATTATTATACTGAAGAAAAATGGATTTCACAAGTAGAAGAAATATTCTTTAAAAACAAGTATTAGAATGATATGATTTTCCTCATTTTTAGAAACAAATTCTCTGCAATATAAATGAAACAGTATAATAATAAATATTCTACTGTTAGTTGTTATATTATCTCTGATAAATTACAGAAACAACTTTTACAAATTAATTTTAAATGTGACTCTTTAAGTGTATTTTGCCCGAAATTGAATGCATGAAAATATAGACATAAAATCCAGAATTTAGAAGAAAATTTTAAAGAAAAGAAAACGTAAAGGTATTGTTAGCTAGTTGAATCATTTGGAAAGATACAAGCTAATAGAATAAAGTTCGATTAATATATAACAATTATTGTTTTCATCGATTAAACAAGCGTTTACTAATAATAATAGAAAGCACAGAAAAATAGATTTGTGTATTAAATAAATAAAGATCCCCTAGTGATTCGCTGAATTGAATTAAGCAAGTTCTGGCATTCCAAACGAACATAGGTGTACTCGACATCAGTTTTACTCTTCAGAGTCCATATAACTAAGCTACATCGCTTTCCTTTCTGCCCCAGTCATATTACAACGCTCGTATACGCATGGAGGAGAGCGAACAAGAGAGTGCATTGCATGTTCCACGAGTGCAAATTGCTATCATTTCGATCGTCCGGCTTTCTCTCGAGCGTGTCATCCAGGAAGAAGCCTGTCACTGGGTAACCGCACACCTTTGCAACTATACGCGAGCCCTCCATCAGCTGCCATACCCATTGAACGCATCACTTTTCAAGTAAATCTGCATTTCCATCGTTTCGGTACTTTCGTTCCTACATTCTATTTTACGTTGCGCATTTACGCTCGAAACTTTTATCTTGGGTGTATGTACGTGATAATGTTTCATTGCGATTTGATTTTATTATTTTTGACAAAACAATAAAAGTCCCGACAACTGCACGACTATGTACGATCGAAAAAATTTTATAATAATTCAATCAATTAGATAACATATATATAAATGCAAGCCAAGCACTCCTATAAAAGCCCATTTTGTATTAAACTTTACATTTTTATTATTAATGGACTTTAACACGACTTTTAACACAGTAATAATACAGTAGGTATAACTTTAAATACTAAAATATAAGTGGTGTATCAATCCAACTCAATGACATATACGACCCCTGATTATGTGCACTAGTTCACGTAAGAATACGCATAGAATCTTGGTAAGAAACATGGATATGTGTATCTATACATTATTTAAATCAAGTATACAATATAAATATGAAAAGTTTTGAATTTTACGATCGTCGTTATTATTTGTTGTTGGTAATATTTTATTACTTTATCAAACCTTTTATTACTAAAATTGAAAAGTCAAATATCAAAGAGATACTAACACTTTTTATTTTACTTTCGTGATAAAATTCAAATATTTTTTTTATAATTTTTATAATTACTTTTCAATAAACTCTGACATTAAAATGTATATTATGTTTCATACTTTAAATTTTAGTGTACTTTTCGTGTGATATATAGAGTTAATATTAAACATTACTCTTTATCAAAAAGTAAAATTTTCCTGATTATTTTAAATTACAGCTCAAAACTTTTCCTATTTTCATTAACTTTAACGTAAAATGAGTCTGTATCGTTCTCCAACAAAGTTCTCATTATTTATTATTAAAAATATTATTTACGAATACGGGGTTACGTTTTCATTTAAAAATAAAAAAAATCAAATTCTTGATAAGCTTTTCCTTTAATTATTATTTTAATTATTATTAATTATTACATGACTTATCTTCTTAAAAAATAGGAAAACAACTAATTTCTGTAAATGTAGGAAATAAAGAAAAACATAAGTAATATTTTTATTTAACGATAATTGTCTTAATCCTTGTACTAAAAATCAATTGTGTTCACTTAAAGTCAATAACTCATGTTTGAATAAATAATACAAATCTCAAGGTTAATGCGTTTCTTAATAAAAAGACTTATCATTCTCAATGTATGATATCGTACATTACATTCTGTACCTAATGTATCATTCAGTAATAGACGCTCGATCAAATCATCTGAATAATTTCTTACAAGAGAAGAAAACTAAGACAAGAAACGTACGTGATCCTTTAAAATATTGAAGAACCTCTTATTCTCTTAAAGTCAAAAGAGTAAAGTAAGGCTATTTTTCAAATGATAAGGGGTCGATACAGAATGAATAATTATACTATAGCCTCACATGTAAGTAAAAAGCCTCGGTGGCGATTTCAATCAGAGTCGAGAGAGAGAGAGAGAGAGAGAGAGAATAACAAAGACAGAAAGCTTCGAGGGTATGCCGGTGCGAAACGACCTTGCACTCATCCGTAAGAAGTCTCGGAGCACGGAATCCCGAGAGAACTCTGTATATATATATTCGAGAAGACATCCGAACTCCTAGGAAAGGTCGTCCTCGCTAATTCCAAGTCGTCAGCGACTAGCTCGCTTAGAATCAAGTCGACAAACACGGCGACTCCAACTGCTGGATCGGCGAAAAGCTGATGTAGTGGCGGGCACAAGGGAAAGGAAAGGATGCGACGCACAACCCAAACCGAATGTGAAAGAAAAGCCCTTGAGAACATACGCGCTTGGACTGTACATAAGGTATACATATTTAATGTCAGAACACCAAGAATGGAAAATTTGAGTGCTTTTATACGAGACTCGGCTTAAGACAACATTAAAGCAACATTACCGCACTCCGTAATGCGTGAAATTGCAATCAAATCTAGTAGGTGATGGATGATATTAATCAGTTTGCTTCTCGATTTATCTTGAAATTAGAAGGCAGTCGTTTGTAGAGGTGTAAAGTTCTTTATAAAAGCGGGAGCATAGTTTCGAACTTTAAAGCTTATACAGTAAATCTTTAATACTTTGGAAGTCGTTTTGCGAATTATTCAAACGTATTTTGCTTTCGATAACGAAAGAAACAACTTAAGCATAAATATTCTTAATTTTAAGATAACTTCACGTGCATCGTATCAATAAAGCATAACATGTGTTATTTCGGTATACGTGCGTGTCTACTCCAGAGGATATCCATATTACTCATGAATAATTGAATAACCTTAAAAATGTCTACATTCAATATAATATAAGTCAATGTAATTTAATTCAAATGGGTTAAATCTCTCAAAATATTTTAATAGTATAAAAAAAATGTGCAGCACGTTCACTTGAAAAATCTCAACAGCCATACAAATATATTATTACTATTCAGAATATTGATTATTCCCTCCTTCTTTTATTAACTTGAGACGCATAAAAGTGTTTCAAGAGTTTATAAGCTTGCTTATCAATTGCTACTACAGATCTTTCCATTATTTTACGTTCTTAAGGTAGTATATAAATTTATTGAAAAAATAAATGCCAATATTTTTCAGTTCAATGATTAAATCTAAAATTTATTTTGTATTTGCTTAAAAAACATATGAGACTCAACTAAGCCACTCATTAGTATTCAAATATCCGAATTTCCCTTAGCCTTTCTCAATATAAAATTCGCACTAGTCACTCTTTGTACTTACTATGCAATCGCTCGTTGTACGATCATTTACTAAACACGAGTGTTTAGCTTGGACGCAATACTCTCGGCTGCCATGAAAAAAATGATCGTAACTCTGTACTTTTGTGCGCTTTATCATAATAAAACGATTATTATCGTAAACACGTCGGCGAATAATACGACCAATCTAGTTAATCTTTGATTGCTTTTTTTCAGAATACTCCATAGAAAAATTGTAAAGTGTGGAAACCAGAATTTCTTTCGTAGTTTCATCACAAGTATCAAGCATGAATTTAATTTAAAGTTGTATTTATGTCTTTTAATCACCGAAAATGTGATTTACATTTTCTATAACTTACAGCAACTATTCTTATAACAGATATAACAATCTAATAAAGTCGTATCTGTACTGAACATTTCGAAAAATATAATATATTTTTAAGTGGCCGACGCTTTCAGTTTATTATTTTGCAATTCACTTAGATGATAAGAAAAATATTAAATATTTAATATCTGGAGAATGACAAATAATTCTGTTAGATATATATATTTTTGTAAAACGATTCTGCCTTAGATATTGAGAGACATGGCGAAGGATTGACTCGCTATAAGTACAATTGTACACTAAAATCGACACTTTCGGAAAAGGGGTAAATACACCAGCACAGCAGTCGTAACTGCCTAGTTGAGGGTTCCAAACTCCAGAAATCTAATGTGCCATTAAAAAAACAACTTTTCTACAATCAAATTAAAACTCAGAATATTAATAATTAAATTGAATGTTATAATTTTGCATATAGAAATGATTTCAAATTCATTTACTTTAAACTGAGAAATAGTATTTTAAGAATTTTAAAGGATCCTATTACTTATGCCTATCAACAAAAACATTTTATTATTATATTAACATCTTTACACGTTTATCTGTAGAAAACTACAAAGACTTTTTAAAAGTTAATTAATCTTGTACCCTATTTCTATAATACATTTTTAAATGTTAAAGTTTACCATGAATAAGCTTTCCTCAAATTAAAATATTTTTCAAAAACTTAATAAAATTCTACTTGTTTGGCTTTCAAAAAAAATTTAAGATGTAATTAAAAATTATGATAAATATAGTAGTGCAATTTAAGCAATCCTTATCATAAACATCTTTATTAATGAAAAATTAATTGTCGCCTTGATCGAACATGTGACTTTAAGAATTGATGCTTTTTAATAAAAATATAATTCGTATGGCACTACGAACTTCATTTTACTTTATTATATATATATATATATATATATATATATATATATATATATATATATATATATAACATATATAAAACTTTAGCAAATCGATAAACAAATTCTTTCTGGTGTATCGTAATACAAAATATAAACCATACATTTCACTTTGATCAAATGTTTGCAATATTAAGGTTTTAAAGATGCTTCTCATATTCATATGAGCTAATATTTTCAATTCACCAGTTTTATTTAACCCAAAAATACAATTTTTTAATAATTTTTGTGATAAAACTCTTAAAAAGTTTTAGTTCTTGAGCAGTTAAATTAATTACCCCACCTCTTAAAGACTGTATACCACGTCATTACAATTTTGTGACTTTTGCAAAGCAGTAGGTTCGCTACTTTCTTTTATAAAACAAGATTTATAAATTCTTCTAAAATCATATTTTTTAACGTATTATGAACTTTTTCTAATCTACTGACAATCATTTTGTACAAGGAATATTTTTTAATTAAAAACTGAGAACATTTATTTTTATTTGGCAAACATTGCGTAAATAATAATCTTAAATTTTCTGAATTACTTATAATCAAAGCTAGTATTAAAAAAGAATTGCAGATTCGAGAATTAAATGGAACTCTATTTATAAATAATGTTTCTGGATATATACCAGATATTTCTTGGAGAATTCAATATTAGAAATTTTGATATATAAATGAAATTTATGAATTTCATTCCGTAAGAATAATTAAATCTTAATAACTGAAATTATAAATTAATTGTAAATTAATTTGAATTTTCATGCAGAAATAATGATGTCCAAAGTAGTCAACAAATGACATTAAAATATTGAGTTATTCTCGCTAAATTTTAAAGTTAAAGCTTGAAAAAAAAAAAACGAAACTTTCGAAACTTTTTCATGAAATTAATTGCTTCCTACGTGAAATTGAATATATCCATTCAACGTCTAATTGAGCCTGAAAACCTCTTTTCTGATTTATTTGACTTAAAGCCATTATTCTTAATGTCATAACTCTCATCTCGCAATACAACCTGCATTCTCAAAGTCTTTGTGATTCGATGTGGTAC
The DNA here is from genome assembly GCA_018907045.1 of Wiebesia pumilae. Lineage (NCBI taxonomy): Eukaryota > Metazoa > Arthropoda > Insecta > Hymenoptera > Agaonidae > Wiebesia > Wiebesia pumilae. Next base: position 6,865,126 of record JACCHZ010000192.1, read on the forward strand.
AGGAACCAAGTACAATACCACTGAGAAGTTTCAATAATCCATGCACATCTTTTAATATTCTTTAGTATCCAGCAGTATTCCTTATTCCTACTAACAGATCATCATAGACAAGTCCGACTACACAGTGGGATACGTACAATCCAAAGCCGAGCACTAGCATTAATAATGCGCAGAGCAATTCGAGTCGAGATTTGCTCGAAAAGGGACACAGAGACGAGAAACCGGCACCGCGTATAAATCCATAAAAATTGTATGGAGAGATGCTCGGAGCCAGAAAAGCCCTTTTGCTCTCAAAATTGTTGGCGCCTCTCCAGATTTTTGGTAAAACGTCGGCGTGGCCGCCACGTAGACAGAGCGTTTGGAAAGGTGGAGAGGGAGATGCCCAGGACGCTCGATACTGAATTTCGCGGGCGAATAATTGGACATTTTATAAACCATTATTGCACGAACTCTAGCTCTTCTTTTGCCCCCCTTTCTACACAAGCGGCGGCTTTGTCACTGATTTTCATTTTTCCTTTTCTATTTTCTTTTCAACGGAGTTCATCTAACCCTTATACACCGTACGCATGCACACTCTAGCATTCGTTGGGTGATGAGTTGGTACTGTTGAATTCTCATTAATAGATAAGCGGATAGCCGACATAATAGTCTCGGATTTTCCCTGCACCGTCATTATTTCCTACGCTGGTCCGCTCAGCTCGTCCTTTATAATTGCTGGTCGAACAACTGAGCTTCGTAACTATTTACCTCCAGTAATATGATGCGGGCATACTCTGATTGATTTGCAAGTGTACGGATATTCCGAATTTTATCTGATTATCTGTAAAAGGCAGAAAATCAAAGAGTTGAAAGTATATATATAAAATACCATAAATGATTGATGGCATGAAATCTAGCGATTGGTTTTTAGAAATAAATTGAAGATAATTATTTATGTTTATTGTCGTATTTTGTAATGAGGCTAATGTCATTAGATATAAACATACAAGTAAAAATTTAGCTTATCGATCACGTGAAAATTCAGTTTTTCTGCGATAGTTAACATGTCCGAATTTCTTTTTCATATTTTGTAATTCCTCAAACTCGAGATTACGGCAAACTTCTTATTTGCTTCTACAGCACCAAATTTACGATCTATTTTTCAGATTCATTCAATCATAAGCTTTGAGCATTTTATGCCTAGTCACTAATAAAAAAAGATTAAGAACGCTGTAAGTCGTAAAATATTTCGTAAAATGGAGGAACATGAAATGAAAGTCATATTTATGTGTAAAACATGATTTTAAATATATTGAGCTTTACGGGAGCTTTACCTAAATCATAAAAAATGATCTTCGCGAAGAAAATATCAAATGCAAAATATTGAAAGAAATATCTTAATAAAAAAAATTGAACATTTATAGCGAAGCGTAAATTCAATAAATATATTTTTTAATACACGACGATGTACCAATACGTTTTATTAAATTTTTCTGAACTAAACATAACTAGAAATATAAGAGATTATAAATAATACTGTCTACTTCTTACGAATTTTTAAAAAGATTAAAATACATAATATGAAATACTCTTTATAAGACTTATCCAACCTACAAATACTAAAAAAAAATTAATAATTTGTTACCAATGATCTTAAAAAATTATTCTCATAATGATACTTTATAATTATAAATCTCAGTTAAATAATAGATGGAGCCTACAGAAGAATCATATTGCAACAGTAACCGAAAAAATTAAATTATAATATAAATTGATAATTCAATGTAGGCGAATATTTATTGGTCATTTAAAAATGGAAAAATGTAATAGAAAAAGACTATTATGAAATTTTATACTTAAAAAGTATTAATAATTCCAAAGTAAAATTGTGCTCTTGTAAATAAGCCAGTTTAAAGAAAATCATAGATTTTGACCAGCTCCCACTCTTATAACCATTCATATTATTTTGTTACCCCAAGGGATAAAGTAAAATTTCGACTAACCCGTATTTCATTTTTGGTATATCCTTCATTACAACACCTAATTACCAATATTAAATCGGATCAAGTTTAAAACTCGTCTAATCAGATACTGGTTGGATAAGCGTAATTGCACACATTTTAGCACAAAAGAAATGACACTTAGCCAAGTTACATATGAAAACTGAATTTAAGACACTCAACATATTTTGATAAATTAAATGGTAAAATTCATGATCGTATTTGTTTCTTTACACGCCTAAATAAGTGTCTCTCGAAGAAAAGGTTTCTTTTTGAAAAGACTGATTATTTTTATTTTTATTTAACATTAAAACTGCTAATCAATCAGGGGAAACAGAGCGTTCTCATTGGTCAGTGCGGCGTCTATCCCTGTGTGACCGTTATGGTATCACCTTGGTCCTTAGCTCCCACCCGTAGAAAAAAATAAACTTTGTTATTTTGCCTAGGGGTTTCTTAACGTGTTGAATAACGTGTTGGGGAGAGAATACTTGACCCGTCGAAAAACATGCTAAGCAGGGTGTACGGTACGTCAAATAATTTACTTGGGAACAGAAACGAGATCGCGAATAGTGGGGGGAGGCACTAGTTAAGCTACGGCTGATCTGAACTAATTGAGTCGTACAATGGCGAGTTGAGTCGCGCGGTTCTATTTATAGTGATCCATGGAGTTTACGCTTGTCATGTATACGGCAAACTTGACGGTCCCAACGGTATAGCGATTGGCCGAACTGTGCGACTAGACTGCAGGACACTTTTCTGGCATTGGTGTCACCTCGGATCAACGTAACACTAAACAAACTTAGAAGCGTGAGTTATCTGTCAACCATTGACTAAACAACGGATATTAGCAAATCTCGTAGCAAAAGCGAACCGCTCGCGGCACTTACCTTACCAAACAAAGATCTCGTGCAATTCTCTATCATGACATTTAGCCTTCATTGGTTCCGACAGTACTCCAACGGTTGATAGATCAAATTATCTCTCCGGAATTGGGACCGTCTGCTTTTGTCTACTTAAATAGCATCATCATCATTGTCTTATCGGATTTACACTAATTTACGACTAGTGGGAGAAATTCTGAAAAGATTTCAGATGGTAAACTTAAAGCTTAATCGACAGAAATATTAATTCGCAAGGCTAGAGCTTACTTATCTAGGACACCGTATCATCGAGTACGACATTCACACAGAATTCGAAGAAATCAATTCCATCGTGGCTTTGATGCCACCCTTCAAAACCAAAAAGTCACGATGATCAAAGTAATCAGCGTATAATATCTATGTTCCATACCCTTTAACTAACTCGTAAGGAACTACAAAAAGTTGAAGAGGGATAAACTCCATGACATTTTGTCACGAACAACAGCGTTGTTCGCATCCATTCGCTCCTAGACGATAGCTTTAAACGCATCTGTTCAGCCCCAGGAAACAGCTTTGTACGCGCTCATCCGCTCCTGCAGTCAACACATATTCGCGCCACAAGAAATCCTAAACACATACGTTTGCAACGTGTCACCCTTTTCGGCGCTGGTTTTATTGTTTTATTGCATAGCTTATAGATAATGCGGACGATTGAACCGCATTATTTAATAACAATGTTCTTTTCTTTGACAAAGCAGGCAAAAGCGAGACACCGATTCAGATTTAGCTTCAAAATAATTTTCTCCCACACTGACTCGCACTTCAGTTTTTCTTTTCTTTTATTTTACCTCTCATATTATTGTCTATTTATTGTTGTGATATTCGTCTTAGTTTATACTCAAGCGCAATTATGAGTTACTTATGTAAGTTACATTTAGCATTAACATTTAGTTATTAAGTTCATATTTAGTTATTAAATTGGGTTTTTTATTGTATATAATTTAAGTCGGGCAGTTTTAATTGACTTATCCTTCTCATAAGCGATCCTTGACCAACCCGAATTTGGTAGGAAGCAGCACAATCTGGACAAAAAAGGCTGGTTGTGTCAAAGATCGGCATGACTAAACGCGCCGCCAGGTGGCGCTAAAGATGAATCGCCATAGGGTATCAGATATTTTCGTAAAACTTTTGGATTTTCTGGCGATCGTCAAATCAATACAATTTGTGCAACCATTGTAAAAACCTTTATCTATTCCCCGAATATTATCGTATCTAATTAAATATAAGATTTAGACTACCATCAAAATAGCATTTTAACATCGACATTTACTATCCGAAAGGATAATTCTGATACTTCCCTCCACAATACTAAGACGATGATAGAAACGTTGCCAATTACTTCGCCACTAAAGGCCTAAAATATTAGATGACTTCTTGTGTCTACTAGTGACAGTATTAGAATAAAATATACTGCTTAATAAATTATGTAATTACATATTGCTATTGCATGGTAATGAATTTCTACATCGATAAAAAATATATTAGGATTCTGGATTGAAGTTGATATTGTATACAATTAAGATATTATTTATGTTTAGGTTTGTCAGGCTATGTGTGTGAGTTATAAACTATCATAATCAAATTATTAATTTCAATAGATACAAGTAGACCATTTGCCAATAATTCCACGTGAATTGTATGATTAAATTAGCATTATATTTCATACTTACAATAAATCAACTTCAAGGAAATATAAAGCTGAATAAATTATTGAAGATGTTATCCCAAAATATTATCAATCATTTTATGACAAATCTCTAAAATTATACATTTAATTAACTTGAATTATAATTAAATATACTGAATATATGCATGGTAATAATAAAATAAATTACAGAAAAATAATTTACAATATTTAAATAACACCAAATATAATAAATATTTGGTGTTCGAATCATATGTAGTATTTTTAATATTTATTATATAATAATATAATATTATTAATAATCAACGATTTTGAGAATTACAAACAAATTTTAATTTTTAGAAAAAGATTCCAGATTTTATAACATTTGAATATTAAAAAATGAATCTTTTTCGTCAACAATAATTTAAAAATGATGATATAAAATTTAAACACAATTGAAATTAACTTTTCTTTCTTTAATTATTTATAAGAATATTGAGTTGACAATTTTTAAAAGATTGTAATAAATTTACGTTTTCAGAAGAAATATTTCCCCAAATAGTACATCATAGAAGTATAATTGGGATCTTATGATCGACAAAATTTCAAAAAGTATTTACGTTAAAAATTGTAATCGGAAAAAAGTATTTTATGTCCGTAATATTTGAAATAATATTTTAATTGTTGTTACAAATTCATTAAGGTCTTTACATAAGTTAGTTAACCATTGCTAACATTAGCGTAATATCCCGAATTTCTTTTAAATATTACAAACAAATAAAATTCTCCACAATAAAGAAATAGCTGAATGTGACGTAATAAGGATCGATATTTATTTCTTTAGTCTATTAAAATCATTATTCACAGACAGTGCAGTTAAATCTATTATATCGTTGAGAAAGTTAATTTTCTTTGTGGATTACTTTCAATTAATTAAATTAACGTTCGTGAAATGAAACACTCTAATAGTTAGCGAATGCCCTCAAATAAAGAATTTCTTTAATTACATTTCAAAGTTCAATTGATCAGAATTTCATCTGTAATTTGAACTATGATTTACGATCTAATAAGTAGTAGTAAGATTAGCAGTTTTCTTTATAATTATAACTCTTGATGAAATATTTGCACTGAGAAAAACTATGTGAAATAAAATTGTTAATTCTAACTGATGTTCTTGTAATGAATTGTAAGTGTTACTACGTAAACGGGATTATTAATTTAGTAGTTAACGAATAAAAGTTAATTTACTAGAATATTGTAAGAACTGTTCACGGTAGATAATTATGTAAAGATTTATTGTCGAAAAAACATTACAATGTAATTTGTAACGTAGAAAAACAAACGTGAAAATTCGGTTAATACTTTTGGTTGATAAATCAGAGGAAAAGGACCAAAGAATTTTCGTATGACAGGTAACACGTAAATAAATTTGCTTTTTTCCACAGTAATCCATGTGCACTTCACAGACTTTCATCCGCTCGTAATCCCCGTTTTCCATAAGTCTTTTCTTGCAAACTATTCTCTCGCTTTCCATAATCTGCTAACTCGACATTTTCAGATTCGCAGAAGAACACAAAAAAGACAAAAATACAACGACTTTTATCATATTAGTGAAATTTAATTAATAGAACCAACTACCAAAATCGTATTTTTACGTATTTTTCAATCGGACTCTGCTCAAGTAATTTAACTTGTTCCGTATAAAGAACTTTTAGACATAAAAAATACCGTTAGGCGCAAATTGTAAGCGTCAATTTATACTTAACCAGCAGAAATTAAAAGAAATCAACTGAACGCAACACAGAAAAGAAACGCAACATGTAAGGTAAGTAAAGACAATGTATTTTAGCGCAATCCAAGATTAAATGCAACAGGATAGCCTGAGCAGGATAAATTATCCGAAATAGATTACACAGAAAATTAACCGAGACAATTTGATTGGGCACGCTAATATATATAGATTAGAGGTTATCACTCGGACTGCGGACGTAATTCATTCAATGCCTTAAATATAGAGACAGTCGAGCGCGCCACCAACCGGCCAGCGAGTTAAACTATCTTGAGAAACGACGATACGCTATCGTAACTATACATTAGTGGTGTATCGGTCGCACTGACATAATAGCCTAAAGTTCGGCCAATAAGTAATACAAACGATAGGCGCAATATATATTATTTTATTTCGCAGGTTTCATCGATCCGTTTCATCGTTAATAGTTTGTATTTTGCATATAAATAGACGTAGATATTCATTTGTACAATGAAAGGCCTTGCAGTCGTCACCATAAAATTACCTTCAACGAGCTTCAACATCATACGTGATTCAATGAACTACCTACCAAATCTATAAATCATAACATTGTTAATATCCGTATGTTTGTTATTACATTTAAAAGACTGAACATTTTGCAATTATATTTCCATCCAAAGATCACAAATATTCTGCAAAAAATACTTTAGAAAATGTTGAAAAAGAATCTTGTAAATACCTTTAATATTCATAATTTTTATTTTTGTTTTTTTATTTCTTCTATATTTCTTTATCCTACGTGTTTGTTTTGTTGCTTATCATTCTAGATAGGAGTCCAGGTGAACTAATAGAAACTCGAACTAGTAATAAGCGTAATTAGCGAATGAAACATATATATTTAGTTTTTTTGTATTTATTTTATTAAAATAATTGATTACTTTATTAGAAAATCTGAAATAAAAAAGTCTTCAAAATCTGCTGTAATAAGATAAAACAACTGCGACATTTCTTTGTAACTCATGAATATACATAAAAAATTATGTTTATTTGTTGAAAAAATTGTCAACTGTAACTTTTCTAAATTTCAGTTGTTCGTGATGATATTTCACTCGTTATTGTAGAAATCTAAATACTATATTTATATTAAGGGTATTTCTCTAAACCTTATTACTATTATTACTCATTACATTATTCTTAGTGGAATTTCTTCCACTTGGCCAGTCTCCTGCGTTTCGATGCACTCGATCAATAATCTTTTATCTTTAATTTATACTTTTTTTCTGCTTCTAAATATTCTTAATTATATTTTTGATTCAAAATTTTTACCGTCTAAATTATCGTCATCTACCCAACCATTTCTCTCTATTTAATTGTGAGTGAAAGACCTTAACCATCGTCTTAGCACTAATAGTAATTGGTAGAATAATTACTGTTTATTTTTTAATACGTACTTCTATCCTCTACTTACATCCAGTAAACGATACTGTGACACTACTTTTTTGATAGCCATCTTTATTATCTCTAATGAATCTCTGTAAATTTGTGGTCACCTCCACTTTAATGTGTTCTTCATTACAAAAACAGTACACTCAGAACCAAATATTTCTTTCCATCAATTTTTCATTTGATAAATATCATACCTTATACTACTTGGCCTAAATATAATAATAAGAATATTTCACATAAGGTAACAAATAAATACATCAAAATTCTGAGACAATACTATACTCCTGTTCTTAAGATCCGATACTTGATGTATTTAGTTAGTGTATAATAAATTTAGATCCAAGCAAAACAACTTATGTATCAATTAAGTAAGCAATTCATACTTTCTGATAGTAACGCAACATGGATGATCATACCTTTGCATCGATTATATTTGCTCAGTTTTTTTCACGATCCTCAATCTAGACCGATTGGTACATCTATTGATTTAGAATTTCAAGCATTAACACAAACACACATCCATATATATATATATACACACACACACACACACACAAATCAGATTCCAATCGTTTCGTTCACTTCAAATCCTCTGTTCCTCTCACGCATTTTAGAAAAATTAATAAAATTTCGTTCATTAAAGAAATTGACGATATATTCTATTATGCAATACTATCGAGACTAGGAATACTGAATTTTATATACATCAATTTATATAAGTTATTTTTAATCCTAATTTTATTAATAAACCATTGAATTTAATTTTAAAATATATATATATATATAAACATTCCCTTTTATATTACATTTTTAAAATAAAAAATACAAGCAAAAAGTGTCCAACTCAGCTCTCTTCCGATGACGATACTCAGTATATTAATCTATGCATACCGTAATAGTATGTTATTTTATGATCGTTGTTGTGGATAAGAATAAAAGCATGTTAATTATGGATAAAAAAATTGGTAAAATTAATTTTAAATTTTGGATTTTGCCAATAAAAATTGTGAGAAAAGAACTGAAGACCTAAAATGCATCTCAAAAAAGTGAAGCCATATAATTATAAAGCGATCGTTTAATTAATAAATATTTTCACGCATGCACACATCTATGAAAATAACCGAAACTTCTCCAATTCTAGTCAATATGCAATATCTGATTTCGTGAACATACTTTTATAGTACCACAGCTCGCTTGACCGAGAATTCATATACCAAGCGACTGACCTTTGAACTGTTAAAAAGCTGTCAAAAAGCACCAGCATAACCATCCGAATATTGTCTGAGTATTGAAGATACAATGGTTTTGAATTGTGCACATACAGTTGTCGATGATTTTACTTTAGAGTCAAAAAGTTTTTCTACCGAATGCCAATGAATACGTATGTATCTACACTCGCATACAAATAATATGTTGAGTTGATTTTGCCATTAACTTGGTTTACGAATGAAGTTTTATACTAAAATCCGCAGCTTTTTATTACTAATGGAAAGAAAACCACGATAAAAATACAATACGAAAGAGAATGACAAATGATCGAACATTTCAGACATTTTTTAAAACGGATTATAAAATAGCGTTGATAATTTTTGTTGTATATCGATAAAACGACCTATCGATAAAAATTTAAAAGAATGAAAAGTATTACTCTAAAAATATAAAACGGACACTATGCTGATTTTTTTATACATGGAAAATTTTTATTATTGACATCTAGATCCCAATTTTGTTGTTTTAGTGATAAAATATTTAAAGAATAACAAATTTTACGGATTCTTGATTTTTGATGAATTTTCTTATTTTATTCTCATTCGAAAATATATCATTTTAAGAATTTGAAATCGCTTTAGATGCACTTAATATAAAACTAATTAAAATAAGGTATATTTTGAGAAAAATATTGTAACGTAATTTTATCCTCTGCACTCTTCAAAATTCGAATTTCTTCCTTATCGTAATATTATATAAAGAATATTTATAATACTTATCATTTTCTGAATTGAAAAATGCATTAAGCTCGTGATATTTTCAGAGTTGCAAAAAATATTAAATAATAAATATAAAGTACTAAACATTACAGCTTTCAAAGATTTTCATATAATTTTTAGATGTCTAAGTTTATATTTAGAATCTCTACATCGTAATAATATATAGTTCACAATAAAAAAACCAATAAATTATTATTCGAAGCCATAAATTTAACTGCAAAATTATTACGTTACGAACCCTTCAGATTCGCATATTTTTAACAAGATTCTACAGAATAAAATAATGAAAACATTAGATTACAAATGTTTAAAAAATGTTAAAATAGGTTAAAATAAGAATTAATAAAGCAATAACGAAGCATTTTGCACGTCCAGTAGTACCGTTGCATCTACAAAATATTTCTGCGGTTGCTAAAAGTTACTTGGTAATGTTCAAAAAATATTGCCCAAAAGTGCCATTAGAGTATTTTAGAATAATTAATAAATACAAAAATAAAGTAAAAGAGTGTGTTAAATCGAGACGATAAATGTATTTCTAAAGATTTCTTTTAATAGCAATATGATGAATGGTTCTCTATTTCTGATCATTTTTTAAATACTCATATAATCAATATTCATAAATATTAATTTTAACTCCACGGATATAACGAGCAGTATTGCTCCTATTACTGGTGATGTTACGTGACTCATAAACTCGTTTATGAGTGACGAGTTATTCGCAAATATTACTTCTGCTTGTCTACGATATTATCCAATGACTTTATCGGTAACGTTACTTGGCTACCAACTTATGTTCATGAAACGTTTCAGTTAACGCAATAAGAGAGAAATAACATTCATAGAATCAAAGTGACTGGCCTCGCCCTTAAGTATACGTGACAATAATCGTTTGAGCCTCCAAAAGCGCACGCTTCCGGAATTCTGGGATCGCTCTATCATAGGGAATATAATATATCCGTGCCATTGGCCAAATCGTTAGTCGTTTATAGGAAATGGAGTAAAATGCCAGAGCGTGAACGTACGCGGCCTAAGCCTTATTACCACATCGATTGACTTTGGCTTGCGTCCTCTCTTCTCCTGATTTTCCTCGTTCCTTTAACATTTTCCCAAGACGAAACAAGGACGGAGGCTGCAAATCCGCCCGTATCTCTGTAAGCTTCTTTTATTCAGGCAGAGAAGAGCAAAGCCAGAATATACAGACTCCTGCGAACGGTCCTATTCCCCGTTCCACGTGCGATTTATTGATCCACGCACAATTTCGGCGCACTCATTCTATCTGCTGCTCCCTGTTTCCTCTCTTTGTCTCTCTCTCTCTCTCTCGTTTTCACTCTCTAGATCCTTCTGTTTCTGTCTCTCATTGCATAGAGTCGATGTTAGTTAGACAAGTTACTCTCAGTGGTTTACTTGATTCTCTGTATCGGTATAAAACTGTACAAGTAACTTGTATATATTCACCTACACTATGAATGATCATTTAACTATGACTTCTGATAAGAAATTAACATCTTTCTACAATGTTCGAATAAATGTGTTCAGCTTAGTCATTTGTTAACAATTATATTTACTTTTACTATTTTAGCATATTTTTTTTTAATTTAACAAGTTGTATTTTTATAAGTACTTTTCAATTTTGCGGAACTTGATATTTGAACAAAATTATCCATATATTGTACGAAGATCTCATAAAAATAATTGTATATATAATATCTCAACTAATTATTTTATTTCATTTCCAAAATTATAAAATTAATGATTAACTGAAGCACAAAATAAAAAAAATAATGATATTTAAATCAGCTGATAAATTACAAGTAAACAAAAATATCTTCATTCTTTTTCATCCGTTTATAAATATTATTGATATTTTTTATTTATATTTGACGCCAGTTGATCGTCTTGCATTTATTAAAATTTAATTACTATGTTTTTTTAATCGATCGAAATTCACCCGAAACAAATATTTTATTAAGAAACACGAATGTATTCTGATTAATTAATAAGTATGAACTAAAAAAATATTTGTAGTATTGGCCATAGACAATTAAATTTATGTTGATTTCATTTCTCAATCATTATCCTACATTTGTATACTATCCTTATAGCGAATAAAGATATAAAATTAATTATTCATAATATGTCTGTTAATTAAAAATTCCAGAAACTTTTAATTTCTACGCTATTACAATATTGTTTAATTTACAATGTCTAATCTATTGAAAAATAATGTCAAGCAGACTATCGGCAATGTACTCTAGGAATAAAATTAAACTAGAGTAGAATTAATTTTAGTATCTATAAAAAATCGATTAAATACAAGCAGAATTTTCTCAAATTCAATAAATATAATTAAGAATATCTGAATTTAATATAAATTTATTATCGTCCTCTAATTTAACCGTGATGCATTTACCAAAATCTACTAAAATAAAAGTCAAAGCACTTGAGTCGTGGCAACGATATTGTGCACCACAGACTCATCCAGTGAGGAACGCTCAATAGATCTGCACTTTTTCTCTGTCCATCTGCCTGTCTCTCTCTCTCTCTCTCTCACTCTCTCTCTCTCTCTCACTCTCTCTCTCGCTCTCTCGTTCTTGCTATATCTTTTCTCTTTTATTCGCTCTCTTTACAAAACTGCACCCAAGCTTAACTTACAGATAAATCTGATAAATCTAACAAAGTCTATTCCGATTGATTCTCACTTTTGTTTTTCCTTTTTCCTTTTCTGCATCATTTTCTCTCGGTCTTATTCTTTTATATTCTCCTCTTCGCTCGCACTTTCTTCTCTTTCACGAAATTGCACATGTGTGCCAAAGGTTCATAAAAAGAAGATTCTCATTGTCGCGACAATCAGATAACGGTCTCAGACAAAGGAGTTACGGAAACGTCTCGGTCTTTACCAGGAAGCCCTTTCGTCTCTTTTGCGCTTGTGATACGCAAGCGTCCCAAGTCCCATTATCGATTTATTCCACTCTCTCATTCCTCTCTATTCTACCTCACTACTGTCCTTTCACGAACGTTGATTGCATGTGCAAAGGTAATAAAGTTTGTAGAACGATGACAAACGAAATTCGGTAATGATAATTAAACGATGAACGCACCCGAAATTTTTCTATTATTAAATTCTGTTATAATTAATCATAATTAATCGTGATTCTAATTTATAATAAATTACTAAGTATTAATTTTGTTTCAAACATACAATATTGAATTACATTCAATATTTTAACTAATAAATTCAGGGAATTTTCATTATAAAACTATGCAATGTTAGATCGATGTTTCTAAATGTAACGATGTAACATTCAACAAACTTATAATGCACTTTAAGTAAACGGAATTTATAATAACTTGTATTGGTTTAAAATAATGCAATATTTATACTATGTAATTGATAATGAAGCATCGATTAGTTTTAATATTGTACATAGTTTTCATTAAGAAAATATTATAAGAAGTAAAGAATAAGGCAAAATACATACACATACTGGAATGAACCAGATGACAAAATTCTTCGCAATGGAATCTTATACAGGTTTTATTTTCTATTAAATCATATGGAATTAATAGTATATAATATTTATCTCTTTATTGGCACAACTCTTTTTTTTCTTGATAATAAAAAAGATACTTTCAAGCCATGAAAAATGCAAATATTAAATTTTTCAAGAAACCGAGATAAAAAATTTGAAATAAGAGGCTAAAATTTTCAGCCCCTCGGCTAAAAAATTCCGATGCAAGAAATTTAAGAGTTTATATTAAAAAATGAAAGGATCTCTGGTGTCAGGTTATGGCCAATACAAGAAACTAGCAACAGATGCGTGATGTTATTATTGTGTGCTGCTTATTTAACAAACGACGCGCCGAGATGGAGCGAGTATGTCTATTTATAAAAATTCGCCGGTTTTAATGAAAGCACAACTCCAAATTTATTCAAATCTATGCTAATCAATATTGTAGCAACGGAATTCTGAAATTTCAACCATCACCATAAGTTGCGGGGAAATCCTTCACTGCAAAAGCAATTCGCCATCTCCTCCATTATCGACCTTTCCACTTCTTTTCTCTCCACTTCGTTAATATTGCAAGGAAGAGAAGGAGAAGACTCGATGAATCTCGTCCAAATGTGTGCTTCCGTTTGCTTATCTTTCCTTCTATCACGATCAACTTGCATTGCGTGTGAGTACGGGCGTTCATTTGTATGTGTGCGCGCGTGCGGGGTGGGGATTGTTTGAGGAGGAAAGATGAACTCAGCGCATGTGTCTAATTCTGATTTTTTTTTTTTTGTTCTCTCTTGAAGATATATGTACATAGAACACAATAAAGGAGGATTATGACATATTTATGAAAGCATTTTTTCTCAAATTATATTATTACAACACGTGATTTACGTCACTTTCATCTTCTGCCTTCGTAATTTGACGTTGTATATCTGAACTCAATCAAATATAAATAAAAAGGGATTACAAATATTTAAATTAAGCTACGTGCAACCAAAAGTTGATGATGTAAAAAATAGAAATCCTCTCCATCTAATGTTATCATTGTAAACTATTGACATCTATTCCAATATTAAAATTAATTTTTAAAATATACAGTGCTGATTTTTATTTCGACAAGAAATTACGACAATTATAAATAATTAAGTTATTTTTTCTATCTTTATTTATATTCAACAGTACATGTACACCTTCGAACTTTCTTCTTTTATGATTATGCTGCATCATAAGGGCTACTTCTCATAAGATTAAGGTATTGTGTTCTTAAATAATATTTGTTAAAAATGTATAAAAATATTTTAATATTTTTTCAACAGCTATTTTTATACTAAAATACGAACTTGTTATTTTAATACTGTGAGTATTTATATAAATATTTTTAACGGTGATATATCATCAAATTTGCTGTATTATATGTATGCTTCATTATTCAAACATTTAGCAAGGTATTAAAATTTTCTACAATTACCGTTTGTTTCAGTCATAAATACTGATACTTATACGTTATTTAACTTAAAGCTTTCTGGTTTTAAAGATGTGGTCATCTAAAATTAAGTAATGAATTATAATTAAATATAATATTATAAGTACACTATAATAAAATTATCATTACAAGGAATATGTTCATAGTTAAAATTCATTAGAATTTTTTTTTAGTGCATAAATTGAAAAAGAATTTAAATAAAAATGTTGAAAATAGAGAAATTTAATAAGCACATATTGGTATAAATAAATAAATAACAAGTCAATTATCTAATAAATATTGTTTAATTATGAGTTGCTGCAATTTATTTACTTCCAATTAAATTTTGTCTCTTAAGATAATGCTACCTAACTAGCTTTAAAAGAATTTTATGTAAAAATTTTATGTAAAAAAAACCTAATGAGAAAATATTTTTCGTGTATAAAAGCCGTAAGGGTGAGTCATTAATTTACCGATAAAACTAGATTATATTTATAAGAAAGAAATTTCGATTATACCAAAATTCGCATCTAAATCATTTAATTTTAACACTCATTCGAATTCATAAAATTCGCAAGAAGAAAATGCAACATTTCTTGTTCGAGGTCGTACACGTCCTTGTAAAACATGCCATAGAAGACAAACTTTCCAGGATAGCGCGTGAACGCTCGAGCTCTCGCCTATGGAATTTTCTCGAGCACTGCACATAACTCCGAACTCTTCAGTCCATTAGAGACCAAACCTCGACGCTTTCACTCTCCCGCAAAAAGAACTTAATCGAGATAGAGAAGCGAGAGCTGCGTATATTAAATGGAACTGCGGTTCCATACTTGTTGGAGAGCAGAGCAACAGCAACCACCGTAACTCTACTGCAGCTCACCTCCATTACGGATTTAAATATTGATCCACGGCTTGCACTGAGTTAAACTGCACATTAACCATACTGCTGCATAGACTTCAGCTCGCAAACCATAATGGCAATGTCAAAGGCGAGCGGTACCAAAAGAGAAAATGGTTCGTGGCAGCGGATATAGCATATGAAATGGTTGCGGGCATCGATTGCCTAATCACGGATGAAAATTGACCTATAATCCAGTGAAATATCATTTACAAAAAATCTAGAGCGGTCGGTTTCGCCTTTGGATGTGAATGCCAAAGGTGAAAGAGTGCACGCGTGAATACGAGTTAAGATGACAGAACGATCAGTTCAGGACTGTTGAAGAGACTAGTGATCCCTTGAATGTATGAATGTGAGTAGAACAAAAGCGCGATTAACATCGAGATTAATGACTGTTTCACTCACACCATGTGCTACACGAACCTTCTCCTACGCTAAGATTTGAATATTTTACACGGGAAAGTTATTATATTTAAGATTCATTAATCAGGTACACGAATGGCTCTGTTAAGTGGATAATTTGTTAATAATTAGGTTATAAGTATGAAATTTCATGATTCGTTATTTCAGAGAAATAATCTGATTAATGGTAAAATCATGGATTAGTTAACTAGAGTTCGAATTAACCTAGAAAGTTCAAAATTATGTTCGAAAATAAACACAAAATAGACCTTTAAAATATCACTCTATAAAATTCAATGAGTTTTTTCCATTCTATGTTATTATAAAAATACTTATTTTATAATAAAAATTTTAGTCATTTAAATAAACAAGATTATCATTTGGAGCTGCTATGGAAATTGAAATTAGAATTATGAAATCAACAATTATGACTGAGATAGGAGCAGTTATACCAGTTAGGATTATTAAACATTTACAAGCACATTAAGGTTAACTATTAGTATTTATCGTAAATATGTTGTAATCAAGCTGTATCCTTACATATAATTATTATAAAATTCATACTAACTTTCATTATTTAAAGACTAAAAACCCAGTGTAAGTATATTCTTTTAACTTGTGACACTTATAACTTTGTTACGTATCCGATTATATCGGCTGCACAATCTTTAAATAGAAAAAGGATTTATTTTACTTTATACAAAAGAAAAAGTTATTTCAATACTATTAACTGTTATAAAAAAGAGTTACAAAAAATATTCAAATGATATATTATCTTAATAAAAATAAAATCTTAAGTTTAATGTGCACCAGATATACTGAAGATTTCTTTTTCAGCTCGTGTAATTTACTCCCTCTACACGCTGCTCGTATTGCCAAAAGTGTCTATCCTCGCGGTACGCTCAATGGATGCGAAAAATGCGAGAAGAAGGGAAACGATATAGCTAGAGCAAAGAGAGAAAGTACGAAGAAGAATGAAACCCGATTCATGTGACTTTACTCACGCAGAGTATAAAGGAATACACGAAAACCGCAAGAGGATAGTTCTATGATACTCCACACGAGAGGAAGTTACAGAAGATATAAGCGGACGACGGAAACACCGTCACACATTCACTAGCCAAAAGATCGCCGCTGCCAAGCGACCTGACAATGCACTCTCCCTCTCTCTTTCTCTCTCTCTCTCTCTCTCTCTCTCTCTCTCTCTCTCTCTCTCTCTCTCTCGGCTGGTATCATTCGCCCCGGAGCAGCACCGTTTCTACCGTCTAATGAAAAAGAAAACAGGTTCTTTCTTAGTCCCCTCAGACTCCGTTCCGTCATTGTCGACACTCAAGCCGCCCTTCTCAGAACGATAAAGACAAGGAACGAGCATTTCTTTTTCACTATCCGCCCTTATCAGGGAGACACAATGGCCACTAACTTCGGTCGATCATTGGCAGAGAAAAATTTTTATAACATAAACACTAATAATAGTATTCTTTAATAATGAAATATCTAGTTTGATATTTATATCAAATTGAAACTTTGAAATACCAGAATTATATTGTTAAAAATATTTAGAATAATTAAAAAACTCTTTTATCGAAAGTTGTATCAAGTTTGTTTTCAAAAGTAACGCCTATTTTTAGTATTTATCAGGTGTGCGACTAATTTAAATTACTTTATAATGATAAAAACAAAAGATATTTAAATCTTATTGGTATCTGCGATAACCAATAAAATATCATAAATTGAGTTTATAGCTGAGCACAGCTATCAAGGAAATTTTCATGAAATATAAAAAAATGCTTTATATAGCTTCAATATTTTACATATATTAATCGGCAAAAAAATAAAAATTTTCGTAATAAATACAAAGTGAGCTAACTTTTCAAACTTTTATTCACGATAAAATTACTTATACTATATAAAAGAATTAAAAAAGCATATTATATTACGATTAATTTTTCACTATATTTAAAGATGAACGATGTTTGAGAACAAAAATATTTCTTGCAAAATAACTATTAAATTTAATGTTTAATTTATGCAAACCATAATTTTCGAAAGGATGAAACTGCGTCGTAAATTTAATACAATACGTTTTAAAAAGCAAGATGCATTTTACATATTTTATATTAATGTTAACTAAAGATTACCATATTACTTAAAGTATATATATTGTGACCTAAATATTATTACTAATATTATATAACAGTATAAGAAACAAAAGAAATGTATATAAATTTAACTGATAGAATCTTAGATGATTAATGCAAGTGTTTAAATTTTTGTAATATGAGTTCATAAAAAACTTACATTTAATAAATCCTATAATATATAAAATATATGAATCAAATCTTTAAGCATTAGCTATTTCAGAACTTTTATAATAAAATAGTCATTTTCCTTGTAAAATAAGTCCCTAACAAATTTACAATAGTTGCGCAAGCTTTTAAGTTCGCTTCTCATTAAATTAGTTTTCTTGATGCGATAGACAGTGATTAGAATGAGATAGACCAATAACACGATAATATTATTAAGGATTTATTACTTAAGGGGACGCTAAGATAGGGATCATCACGGCTAGAAAGGAAATCTGAACTGTGCAACAGTTTGCACGCACTAAGGAAAATTAAGCCCAACTCGTGCAAACATGTCCATTAATAGAGAGTAACCATCGTATCAATTAAGTAAGACTAATTTTCTATTGTACATCGAGACGTTAATCGCCACCACAGAAATCGGTAACTTGATACATTTGTGAAACATCCTTAATGAAATCTTTATAGAACCACAGTCTCAATTCGTCAGAACGCGAATACGTCGATTAGGAATGTTGTACGAGCGTGTATCCGCTATAATATTTATAAATATGGTAATCCGTTACATAATTTTTAATTATTATTATTACTATGGTAAATAAATATTTTGTATTTAATGTGGAATATTGTACTTACATTTAATGGAGATTTGAACTACAATGGTCAAGAATCATATTTTTAAAAAAACAACGACAGTACTATGTTTACATTTTTTTTCTACATCAATTAGCTAAAATCATATTTAACATAATTTATGTTACAAAATTATAAAATATAAATGTATAATGTAAAGAAAATATCTGAATATTGAAATGAAAATTTTTAATTTTCTTAAAAAATGAAATCTTAACTAACACCTTTCTTCTAAGATCAATAATTGTATTCTAAATTTTTTAATTACTTCATATTAAAAATTATGAAAAAGTTGAACAAAATAAAAAATGATCTCTTGGTATTGAAAATTATTCATGATTCAAAGTAATATGAACTTTGGTATATTATTAGTCGGTATATTAGTTGCAATTATGTTGTCTTTCGAAGATAGAAATATTTTTATAAATAACAAAATAAAAAGTACATGAAGTAAAAAAATAAATTCTATGACGCAGCATAATAAGTAATGCATAATGATAAAATAAGTTGATGTTCTTTTGATCCATTTTGTTTCTTGCATACGAAATGTCACGTAAGAAAATATTCATTGTTTTTATTTGGTAGCGAATATTGGATAAACGTGGAATAAGTTAAATTTTATATAACTTAAACAACAACAATTTAATTACAAAAAACATCAATATTTTAAATCTAGAATTTTCTCAATAAAAGTATTCACTATATTCGAAATAATGAAATGCAATATATTAAATCCAATTCTTCACGGCGACTCTTGGCCTCACAATTGATTCATCTTCCAACAATAATTGTAAGATCCATAATGAAAAATTGCATCACTTAGCATCTTCATAATTTTAATAATGCTGAATAAACCAATAATAAAAAGCACAAACTGCAATATTAGTGTTTATGTTGAGTGTGGCTTTAACAGTTTAAAAATTCTTAGGCCTTATCCTCTAAATAGTCGCATAATAAAGTTGTTGTTATAATTTTTTGTATGAGTTCCTAAACAACGATTAAATAAATAACATCCGTTAAATGCTCGTAAATAGACTTGATCGTAATCAAAATTTTAATTAAAAGAGTTTCTTATCGGTATAATCTTTAACGCTATTTTTGTTTTAGGCTTTTACTATGTGTATAATAATATAATGTATAATATAATATAATATAATAATATAGTGTATAATATAATAAATTAATATTCGACAGGCATACCTCATCTTGTGGATTTCTCGAAATGTTATCATTAAAAGTAGTCCAAACATGGCTTTCTGATATTGCAAATTAAATTTGCTCATAAACTTTCTTTTTACATCGATTCCTTTTATAATTTTTTCAATTCGATTGTCCCTACGCTTATGTACTCGGTAAGGACTAAATGTTATAAATAAAATTTCTTTAATTATTTTTCTAACTTGTTTGCTGATATAATGCATAAATTTAACATTATATAAATTTTCATTGTACCGAATCATCGCCATCAACTTCCATTTCTTTCGCAAATTTCTCGTAATTACTTTTATATTCTATTTTACCTAACTGAAACGATATAAAATTTTCTACAATAACTGCTATGTATTTCGAAATTAGCAGGATTTACATAATTTTCTTTTTACTAGAACATAAACAATTTTTCCTGTTATCTATCGGATGAGCGACACTATATCCTAGAACAAGCAAAATTCTCGCTTCCATCAAAATCCATCCCTCAAAATAGTAATTTCCTTAATACACAAACAAGTACACATTTTAATTCTGTCCTATTAAACGCAATAAATAATAATTTTAAATTTCAAACCATGATTAATGGTACTGTTTTTTTTTTACTTGAAACGAGATACAATTATTAGTTACTCATAAAAATTTAGTAAAATGGAACGTTTCTCTACACTAACATCGTATCAATGGTTCTGTTGAGTGATACACAGTACCCCTATTTTTATCCAAAGAATTTTTAACTTACTCTTACTAATTCCAGCTGTACTTTACGTAGAATATTTATCACTCAAATCTAAGTTATTAGCTGTGAGGTATATGACCCCCAGATCTCTAGCTGCTTGAAGAGTTTTTTTTACCATAAAATATATTGATACTCATGTCTAAAAATAACAAGACATCATTTAAAAACTTAAAAGAATATCGATTTTTGAAAATTATTTTAAATTAGTATAACCTCTTGAGACATAAAGAATAATCAGAAGAGCACCTTTTTGCAAATTTTTTTATGAACTACTGTATTACATTTACTTTCATTATTGTATAATTATTATAAAAAAATTATGCTGTATTAAATTATATTTAATAAGAATTATAAAAATAAATTTCAAAAGGCTAGAAACATTTAATTAAAGTAACCGATCATCTAAAATACTGATGCAAAATCTCCGACCGACTATTTGAATAGCTTTCAACTAAATACTATCACGACGTTTTAAGATGCAATTTTGAGAAATAAGTGTTCAAAATATTAACAAATATTTAAATTTAAAAAGAAAATTATATTTTTTAACTTATATAGAATCATCTGTTGTGCATTTAGCAACATGCATTTAGCCTTCGTATTATATTTTTATCTCTAAAATATTTATTTATTATTGGCAACGAAAAATTATCCTCTCCTATTGGAGAGGATGGTATTATCACGTGCGATCGTGCATCACACGTATACTAGAAATAGTAAATATTAATGATGTCTCTTCGTTAAAAGTACAGGCACTCAAATGTGTGCCTAGTTTTGCAATAATTACGCTACTTGCTTCTATTTTTTATTCAAGTTTCAAAAAAATTGATTATAGCTGTCATTAATTTATTGATATAGCTACTGATGCAGCTTTGCGGAAAATTATCATCACTTAAATTGTTATACATGAACTTATATGTATGAACTTCCTGTTTATAATCATCAAGTTTATTATTTATTTTAGTATTTTCTTATCTTCTGCAACTGTAATTCATTCTTTCGCGATAAAAACATAATGCTAAACTGCTATCCTCCTTTTCATTTTCTCTACCAACTCACAGTTTCTTTGTATAATTAAATCACAATTTAAAGAAGCTTATCGCTTATTTTTAAATTTTTCTTGAGCTCTGAGCTTTGCCTTTGAGCTCTTTCGTTTTTGTTGCGCACTTATAAATCCGATTACCGATAGATTCACAAATGTATCCAATACACATTTTATAAATAGTTGCGAGTTCACGTACGTAGTTCATGTATTTTACACCATATTTTTCCTACGTACGTTAAAATATTTTAGTAATTGCATTCGCTTCCATTTTTCTGAAAAATACCTTATAGTTTACCCTAGATACTCGTTAATGCATACCGAACCAATCTTCCAATTTCGAATACTCGTATCTTACAATAGGCACTTTTTGGTATAATATCAATTGTTTTAGCCTTATAATAGCCAATAAGCGAAGAAGCTCAAAAAATGTCTATGTATCTGCATTTCTTCTATGTTCCGTCGTCCGAAACAGTTATTAAATCTATTCTTTAAATGCTTTTTCAAAAATGTTTGAGCTGCAGTTATAGTTGGTATATGATTATACGGCATATTTTCATACTCATATCACAAATACAAGTGTACCACAAAATTACACAAAGAAATTACACAATGTTGCATGATATTAAAATTTTTAATCAAAGATTTCTCGTACTGCTCATTTGAACACTGTTTGAACTTGATAACTTTTGAAATTGCAATAAACGTAAAAAACCTTTAAAACTATGCACTATTTACTATTATCTTAAGACTTATCAATTTCTTCTTGTCTCTATAAATTTGCTGCAGATACGCCGCAAGTAATTGCATCACGCCCAGCCGTGCGAGAAATTTCAGTATTTTTTTGAAGAAACGTATTTGCTATTTCCTTACACATTTTATGTGTAATTAGCCTTCTATGTGATCTAATATGATCAGAAATTCTTTTGAAAAGATTAAAAATATAGAAGATATAACTTAAAAATATTGAAAGTACAAGGATCATAATCGACTAATGAACTAAAAAATCTAACTTTGAACTTATGGCAGTTCTACTTTTACTTAATACATGATTAGCAAACTTTGATAGTATGCTGTAAAATACCGAGGAATTGATTTCAGGTATATTATTACTTGATTTATGATAAGCAAACCCTTATAGCTTATAATAAATCAAAGAAAGAACAGATGCCTCCAGACTCTCCGCTCGTAGCTATCATTTTTTATACTGACCCTTACAAATATGCTATTTACAAAGTTTTTGTTAGATTTTAGTAATAATAAACTCTTAAGATACGAAATCATAATTATTTCTAAATCCGTATACAAATTATCATTTTTCAATAAACAATTGAAATTTTTTTTATTCTAGTTATTAACGTTCTATTATGCGACTGTGTGATATTAATATATTTAGGTAAACTACATTATAATAAATTTGTATATAAATATATGTTTAATCTCTCTGTAAATACATAAATAAATTGTTATATAATAAGATAATTTATTAATTATATTTAAATTATTTAATGTAAATGTATCACACTTTTTTATATAAAGATAATTATCAATAATCAGAAATATTTGGTAGGATTTCATTTTATACCATAATTTTCTTATTTATAAGTAACTTTCTTGTTGTAATATATAAAAGTCACATTGATGATACGCATTGAAACAAAAATTAATAGAATTGTAATTTAATAAATCTAAAGATAATTTCCTGCTTTACAGATAATATGCATTAATTACAAAAATAATAGTTATCTTTTGTAAAATTGATATTTATGATACAGAAAATCGATCCCTTTATTCTATATATCGTATTTTGCATATACGATGATGCTCCATTCTATCGAAGAAATAAATGCGATCCTCCCCGGTTGAGCATTCATAAGTTAAATAGCATTCAAAAAATAACTTGGACATTGGACTACGGTCAGCGATCTATTCATGTTGATGCACCAAATAATTCTCCGAGGTCAAACTGAGTTGGTATAGCTATGCCAAAACCTGTTAAAATATTAAAAAAATAGGACATAGAGTTCAAAAATAAAACTGTGACCCAGCCTATAAATACATATAATATCAAATCACAAATTAAGGGAACTCATAAGCCATCAAAATCAATTGACATCGATATTGTAAAATATTCGCCCATAATTTAAACAACTTATTGTAAGGTCTCTGACACAAAACTGTTGCACTTAAAACTGAAACTTTTATAATATCCTGGCAGACGCGACAACAATCACTCGTGTATTCCATATTCTGATTCCGAAACGATGAAAAACATGAAAAGACACATCTATAATAGAGGTATTCAATTAGCCATTCTTTAATAAAATAAAATTAATTAGTGTGGTTGACACAATGAAAAATGGCATCAGAGTCTGATGGACTGTGACGCCTAGACTATCTAACTGTATGTAAAAGTATTTCACTCTCAATGGATAGTGACAAGACTTGTACTGATCAGCGGCAGCAAAGAACCAGCAGGCTTACCTTCGAGCTATACGAGCTATAGCTTCGAGCTAGATATGTTAGCTACCGCTCGAAAAATGATAGATAGAATCATGAAACCATAATTCCAAGTAACCGTAAAAGATCTAAAGAAATATCCGAAAGATGTCATGGACTTAGAAATCGAAGATCAGACATTTACACTGTGGAGGAAAATCCATGTCTCTTATACTATTAGTCTGACGGTTGAATTTAGGTATTAAAAATATTTGAAGTACACTAAAGAACCTCCTAGATGATTCAGGAGATAATCTGAACAGAAAAGAGCTTACGGTAAAACTGTCTCTGAGCTTTGTACTAAGATTCGAAATACGAAATATTTCATAAGACGTTACTAGGAATATGAAACTGCCCGAAGGCACATTTTTTATTGGATGCATAGATAACAGCACCTCTACAAGTATTGCAAGCGATATAGTAGCTATTGAAATGATAATCTAACTTCGATAATCTAACTGAGGTAAAATGTGGTGTTTTCTCCTGTATCGAAAAATCACTAATTTGAATTGCAGTGAAAAATACTAAAATGACACTCCTAAGCCAAAAGCACTTGCCCTTTGGCGTGATAAGCAAATAAGAGACGCGATACATATATTGATGCGCCAATAAAGTACCCGAAGCTTACATTTGACCAAAAGCTTATTATTATTATTATTATTATTATTATTATTATTATTATTATTATTATTATTATTATTATTATTATTATTATTATTATTATTATTATTATTATTATTATTATTATTATTATTATTATTTACAAATACTAATAAAGTCAATGAGATATTCTATTATAAGGATAATAGTGGACGTAAATATTTAAGTAAAAGCCTATTTCAATTTTATCCGTAAGGCAGTTAAGGCGGTCAAACTATGGATATATGGATAAAATAAATTTAAAAATTCGTACTTTTTACCATCACGAAACATAAAAAATGGACGTTGAAAAGATGATTAGAGGAGAAGATTTGATAAATCGCACCAAATAATACTATCTGTCTAATAATACAAGATGAAGACATCCATTCGAACATAAGCATTATTGTGGAAACGGTCTTTTGGTAGAAGCGAGAGGAAAATAAAAACTGTCAGAGATAGATTAATGGTGGCAACAGTATTATAATCGTATGCACCTAAACCTGTCAGATTGAAAATGTTGAGTATACAAAAGCTAATACGCTAATACTGACATTTCAAGGAGGCCATCCAAGATTTGCTCAGCCTTTCTTGCTTCAACAATAAAATTTAACTACTACTACTACTACTACTGTTATTAGTGTTGTTGTTGTTGTTGTTGTTGTTGTTGTTGATGTTGTTGTTGTTGTTGTTGTTGATGTTGATGTTGATGTTGATGTTGTTGTTGTTGTTGTTGTTGTTGTTGTTATTTTATATCGTTGAATAAAAAATTCTAATGCGTAGCTTTTCTTTAGCAGGCATTTGGCAGCTTTATATACATTTATTCTATCTAATTCAGTTTTTCGAAATTTATTTTTATTCTTATATGACCATTATTTTTATTAGCCAATTAAAAATTATTTTAATTATTAATGCGATAGCTTATAATTCGCTCAGGAACTTTAAACATATCTTATAGAATAAGATTTGAAATTTAATTTTAAAATAGATATAATAATCTCCACGTTTCCTTGCATATAATGATGCACATACACAATATAATAAAATATAGTATAATATAAAATTCAATAAAACAAAATATATTTTATTATTCATTCGAATATCTTCCTAATTATCCTCAGATTATTGTTGTTGAAGTTGGAATGGACGTTCCCTAGAATAATGTAGAAAAACAATGTTACAACTATAGTTTTCAAAATTTAATCAGATTTAAAAACTTAAACAGATTCCTGGTAAAGGATTATAGAAAAAATCGTTACGATTATAGAAAAGAAGTGTGCCATTGAATAATTGTTATTGAAAATAAAACTTGTATATTTACCTACTTTAATTATCTATTTGCGCAAACTCAACATCATTTCTTTTTGTAAAGTAATAATGTGTATTGCAGGATGTATAATATGATAAATACTTTATTGGATAATATTATTTTTAATAATTAATTACATGAAAATAATGTTATAATGTTAAAATTTAAAATAATTAATAATTATATTTGTGTGGGTCTTTTCACAATTTTACTTACTCGTAGCTTAATCCTGCCTGAATGACTGTATGATTACCTTCGGAAACATTGCAATCAAAAGATAGTCCGAGATTTTTATTTCTGGCACTGAAATCCTTCATTTTGATTAAAGAGGGATATCAAATACGAATCAAACTAAAAATATTGAAGCTCATTTAGGTAATTAAAAGCACCGACTTCACTTCAAAGTTTTCGAGTATTTTAATTAAAATATTAATTTAACAATATAAACTTTAATTCATTGCACTCAGATTTAATTATTTTCATCGAGTTAGAGTATCTCTTGAAAACATACTTTTATAAAATCAGCTAAGATCAGCTTTCAATTAATAATTTATTGATCAGATTGAAGTACCTGATATGATGAAACTTTGTATAATATTAACATATATAGATATCGTATATAATTAGCTTATATTTTTAAATTATAAGATTAATTTTCAAAGCCTCGTTATGGAAACGTATGAATTAAGTCTTTAATAAAAACACTGAATGCTCTTCTAAGGTATTTTAAATAAAACTAGTAAAAATATATTGACAATTTCATGTATTAAAAATTGGAGTTTAAAAGTTATAATTTGAAAATTAAATATAATCGTAAAAAGATAAAAGTTATTTATTGATATTATAAGTTTAGGAACATACTTGTTTTCAATCGAAATTACATTTCATCCTAGGATCACATACTGGACTCGTACTGGATGATCCTGTCTGCAACATTGAGAGAAAAGACGGATAATTCACTTGCTACGTTATACTAAACGTACGCTATTCGTGACACTTTCACGAAGTGCATTAACACACCAGAGCAGAGACGTAGCCACTTGATAAACTTCCCATACGAACATATTCAACAATTTAGAATTTAAACATAGTTCTTGTTAATGTATGGTTTTATATTATAAATAGATTGTATTAAATTTTCTTAAATATGAAATTTAAACGCGAAAGATTCTTAAATTTTAAGTAATGAGATTATGTATATTACTTAGATTAATAAATGTATGTGTCCTTTAAAACATATCATAAATGAAAATTCAGGAAATTTTATTAATAATAGTTGAATAAAAGAAACGAAGTAAAAACAAATTTTTCAGGATTTTGGATATTTCTTTCAAAACAACTGGTCGTATTTACAGTCTGAAATAGATGGTTGGACGATAACTAAAATTAGAATAGAGAATTTTCATATGAAATTGTTAGAAATAAATTCCTTAACATCTGTTCCCGACATAAGTTTTCTTGCCTGGTAACAAATTTTTCCCGCCCCAGAAATACGTCTGGTGCCTTGAGCAAATCCAGATACCATGAAAATATGAAATTAAAAATGCTACAAATATGTAAACAACGTACGTTGCAGATAAAAAAGCAAATAAAATAATTATGTTAAAAATATTCTGTTTTAATGGAGTTATTCAACGTAAATAATGTTAATTTAAAGCTGCTAATTTTAATAAATTGTTAAATTATTACAATATTAAGAAAATATAAAATTAATGCTTAAACACTGAATAGAACATCTACGCATATAAGAAGAGAAATTTAAAAATATTTATACATGAAATAATCAAAAATGTGAATAATGGAGAAAAGACTATTTTAGATTAAGAAGACTGTAATGCAAGTAAACAATTATAAGATGGAAGTAAGATAATAAAATGTATAATTACTTATAAATAAGTATAAATTGTCTGGAAAATAATTTATAAAATGTAATTTTAGAGATTAAAACTTAAAAGTAAGAAAGCGGAAAAGGACTACGGGAATTAAAATAAAATAATATAAAGTAATAGTAAAGGAAGTAATAGTAAAGTATACATGTAGCAGTACTCGGAAAACAAATACGTATGCAAAAAGTAAAAATAAGTTAATTATATTTCCATATTGTTTATCTTTATAAACATTGATATAATTAATATTGATATTATAGAAAACCAACAAATTTTAGTCGATTCAGCTGTCGAGAGTTTTTTATGAACTTTATTACCCTTGTTGAAATTAATATTCAGAACAATATTAATACCAATGATAATAATTCTTTCTAGTACGAAGCACGACTTATATAATAATATCAAACGTGATATTTCTTTGCTCGTGCTTTCTTCAACCCTATCAAACAGATTTAATTTAAGACGAATAAAGATTCAAGAGTATTATACTAATAACACTTAACTTTGTTCATTAACTTTAATCATTATCGAATTGCGCCTTCTCCCTATTTCTTCACTCACTACTACCAACCAAAGAAGCTCTCTTCTAAATGCCAACTCCTCTCACATTTATAATGATCTAAAGACTGATTATTGAATTCCGAATATTAAATTGTGTACACGAGGACTATAATTATTGTAGCTGGTTGACGAATATCGAAAATTTCTCGCTCACTGGCGCATGTCGAATTTATGTATTTAACTGCCGAATATCGAAGTTTCTCAACCCTCGATCTCCCGTGATTCATACTTTAAACTTTCACCGATAACCTTTCGACTTCTTGCTGAGACGTCGGATAGTTGTCGATTAAGTTTCTTCATTAGCGATTGATCCATCAGTCATTTATGTCGTTATGCAGTATTACGCATTACCTATTTCTGATTGGGTGTCAAGTAATTGTGGAAGACCTTCGGCTTACCAAGATACGTAATATCAACTGTTACTTTCAATAAAGATATTAATAAAAAATCCTTACAAAATTATAAGGGAGACAAAAAATCGTAACGTATATTTTAAAACTTGTCATGATAGAAAAAACAATAAAATAGATAAATTGATGAATTATGTAAGCATCGAAATATTGTGAGTCTACTAGCTAACATTAGAATATCAGAAAAACTTACATTTGACAACATAATATTTATTCTAACAAAAATAAAAATTACAAAAATTATTTCCATATTCTAAAAATTCATTTCTGTAACTATAAATAGTAAGCTTTTGATAGAATATGTTCTATTATGCAGTGCTTCGCCAAGATTCATCAACAAAATCGTTATAAAAGAGCATTACATTATAGGTTTTGTACCGAAATGTTTCACAATGCAAAAAGAGATATTAAAAAAATTTCAACGTCAAGGGAACAGAAAGCAGAGGATAAATTCATAAGCTTGTAAACATTATTTAAGTTGACTAAAAGCATTGATTTATAAAATTAATGATATTATGATATTGCTTAAAAAAAACGTTTATTTCGAAAACACCAGCAGTCATCTTTTAAATAATTATTCTAATTGCAATGGTATTCAAATTAAAAATGTTATTATGTATTTATACAATTACTTTTGCGTTTCCTCACTTTTAAAAAATATTGCACATGTATAAAATTATCATGTGCAAAATACGCGATTATCTTAAATGACTTTTTGAAACATTTGAAACATATCAAATGCTGTTTTGTAGTAATATTCTAAAGAAAAATATAAAAAGAACGCTAAGTATAAAAACATTCATTTAAAAAAAGAAGGTGTGATATTCTGGGCAATTTTTTTTAAAAAAATTCGTAAACCATTTTTGTATGTGTAAACGTTAAGTAAAAAAAATTCCACAAAAGAATAAATTGTATGAAATAATTATATATATTGAAAATATATTGATACACACATATTGAATAATTTTCTGTTTAAATAACGAATATATTCATTGCCAATAGTCAATTAAATAAATATCGTATGTAAAAAATGACATGCTAATCCAAATTATCATCCCATTGCAATTTGTAAGATTAATACTGACATTGATTCATATTGATAATATTCATATACTTTCTACGATTTATCCATGCAGAATACGATGTAATTAGAACAAATTATAATGCTTATATATCAAAATGAATATCAAAATAACATAAGTATTTAAAAAAATGAAAAGGCCTTTTGAACGAGTAATTTAAGTACTATATTATAAACCGATAATAAAATTAAATTTATACAATCTATGTGAAGAGTTGATGAGGATGTCAACACCATCGGTGCTGAAATGAATTTTAGAAATGATCGCGGAACCAACACGGACTTACATTTTTTCATTCTGAAATTTCAATATGAAATTTTCATTCATATGAGAGAAAAAAAGGAATTTTGCTTCACGGAAAGCAATATTATTACTGGTCTTACGACTTGGAACTAACCGTGTTAAACAAGAATAAACAATCAATCAACCCGAATTTCATTCGCACCTGTGATTATGTTATATATAAAAAAAAACGTACGGTTAATATTTACTTTGCGTTTGATTTCTAGACTTTTTCAGAAAATGACAAAAGGTGTTATTAAATGACAATTAATATTCATCAGTAATCTTTTATGTCATTATGCATAAAGTTTAAAAAATCTAAGTTTTTAGATTTATTATTTTGAAATAGAATGACAATTTTTTTCGCTACTTATTAAAAATTAATTGCTAATTAAATTATATTAACTTATATAATTGGTGAATAAAATTTGAGAGTATTGTAATTGTATTATTTAGAATTCTGAAATTAAAAATATATTCTACAATATGTAGGTGCACGCTCAATAATGTTTAGTTTTTACCAGTAATTTATTACATAAACATTACTATTCATCTTTTAGGTAATTATTCTAACTTCAATACTGTTGAGGTGAAAAATAATTATGTATTTATATAATTATTTTTCATGTTTTCTTATTTTCAGGAAATATTGTATGTACATAAGATTGTTATATTCAAAGTAGATGATTGCCTTAAGTGACTTTTTGTAACTTTTAAAACAAATATAAAAAAGGGCAAGACAATTTTGTTTTAAGTTTCTTCCATATTACTTCAACCAACTGTAATTTATTAATATTTTACATATGAATTTGTATTTGAACGATATTTTAAACTAAATAAAATCGGTACAAATTAAATAATATTTATATCAAAGGAAACTTTTTAATAAAAATAGACGTATTCTTATTTAAATTTTTCAAAGTTTAAAAAAAAGAAAGTGATTAATTATAAATAAATGAAGGAATAATAATTTACTGTTAATTAATAAAAGAAATCTAATTACAGCTTAGAATTTTGACCATTTAATATACTTTAGTGTAAGAAAAATTATGCCAAAAAAAGTAGAAATAAATAACTTCTACGACTATTTTCGCTAGAACTAAATTTATATAATTATTTAAAATTTCGAAATGGTTTGAAAGTTTTATATCAAAGATTTAATTAAATAATAATTTTAAATTAAAGTTGATTAAACGATAATCATAAAGTGACAGCCATTTATCTTGCTTTCAATTATGTATTGCGAAACATATTGAATAATTATTAAATAATATTTTGTCTTTTAATTCGAATTAATTATTCCACGCTATCAGATACTTTTAGTCTAAAAAATGAAAATTTTTTAAAATAAAAAGTAAAAATGAAAATTATGATTTTTGAAGTTCCTTTTTGCTTCGACTAATTGTAAATTACAATGAAGTAAATTAAAGAAAAAAAGAATTTTATGTGTTTCTATGCTAATACACGCTAGATATTTATCATTATTTTCTCGTGTTTTATATTTAAGCTGTTTCTAAAAATTTTAATTCCTCCCAGCACTGCTCGAGACCAGCTACTATATAATCGATTGCATTCGTAAGTAAACCGCCCAACAATTTATCTTTTGTTCATTTTTTCATTCATTCGTGGTAACCTATACTATTTTCCCCCAATGCCCTCTACACGTAATTCAAAATAAAAAAAATACAAACCGAAAAGAGATTCAATTTTAATTTATTTCAATTTCAGTTCGGTTGTAGGATTCTCGCGTAAATTCAATATCGACGATTGAAACAAATAATTTTTTTGGCTGCTGGTGAAATTATAAAATTCAAAGCACAAGAGCACGGACGCTTGAAAAAGTAAATAATTATCAACTGATGAACACTCACCATCCGCACTTGTATTTGCAACTTCAGCAGCACTCAAGAAACTAATTCAATCGACTATTTATATGTGTAAACATATATAAATAAGCACTTTTTAATTAACAAAATCAATGGCTTTCAATAAAGTCCGAACGCCGAATTGGATAAAATTCGACACAAAACTCGAAGAGTTTTGGATTAATGAAAAATTTTGTTACTTTGATTCATAATAAAGACTTTAATTAAATAATGCTTTAATGCTATAAATTAAATTCGAATAAAATTAAATTTATATAAGTTATCCATGGCAATCGAAAAATTAAGTTTAAAATTAAATATACATAAATTACCCGTTTTTACGTTAATTAATACGAAATAAATTAAACGATATCGACAATATTACGATTTCTACATGCATAAAATGTACAAGTCTGCAATTATAATTGCTGTTTTTATTCAATGTAAATAATTTACGCGAATAGTACATACAAATATCCATATAAATGAAGTTTTGCGATAATTTAGCACATAATTTAGCATATAATTTAGCATAAGGGTGAATACAGGGTGAATAAAGTTGTGAATATAATCCAAAAATAATATCGCGCACATTTTTTCACGAAAAATTCTATGATATTACTTTTCTTAACATTGTTATGCACGATTCTCATATCATAGTATTAAAAGTATATACAATTATTTCATAAAATGTGAAAAAGAAACATTATCAATACTTTAATTTGATTATTATATACATGTAATAATTTTTATTGAGTAAAGTATTACTAAATATTAGTTCTTTCATTATTAAATTCGAAAAATTTTGAATACTCGGTAAAAAAGTAATAATTTTTCTCTAAGTTTACTATAATCTTTAGATGTCTATGATGTTTGACAAAATTGATCTCCGTGTGTTTGCAATTTTCATACCATTAAACTCAAGTTCAATCGTTCGATCACTAAATAAACTGTTAATAATCCTTCATCGAAAACTAAAGTAAAAGTACCAAATAAAAAATAATTCTTGCATTCATTATATGCATTTATTGCAAGGCTACGTATAATTCAAGAGATTATATGCCACCTGTAGCACCATAAGTTAATGTGTCATGCGCGCCCCTACTAAATCAATAGCACCTTAGGAAACGACGAAAAAAAGTATCCGATTTTCGTAAAATAAATGTTTCCCGAAGGGTTCAGGTCGCAGTAGGGTAAGGCAACACCAATAGATTCATCGTACTTAAAAAGTAGTTACGGAAATTTCCGCTACACCCTTGAGTATCACTAAAAATCTCTTGAAGCATAAAAATATCAAGGTTCCAGTAAACTCAAATTTTGTAAAATGACGCAGCCTCGTCATTGTCCGAACTTAGAATTTCCTTAATTTTGAGCAAATAAACATTCACGCTGATAAGGATATGTACTCGACATCAAAATAAGGCCTTATAAATTTTGCAAATTCAAAATTTCATTAAACTCTCTTCTTTTTCTTCCTCTTTCTTTAAAAGAACATTTTCTCTTATAAGCGGACGTGTATTTTTCTTATTTCGCAAAATCCTACGAAATTTCGAAAACATTGAGAAATAAAGAAGTTTTCGCATCGCTTCTAATAATTACAAGAAACAGAAAATCGAGACCAAAAAATATTTAGCTAATAATAAACAAAAAGACAATAACAAATGTTTGTATTATCAATTAAAAAAGTATTTATCTGTTGAATAAATACCATACAGTATCTTCTATAGGAAACAGAAAGTATTTAAATATAGTCAATATTACCTATAACATATTTTTATAAAATTTAAATTAGGCAATGTATCTGATGAAAAAGTATAGATATAATGTACGTGCCGTGCTTGTAAAG
Organism: Wiebesia pumilae; assembly: GCA_018907045.1. Lineage (NCBI taxonomy): Eukaryota > Metazoa > Arthropoda > Insecta > Hymenoptera > Agaonidae > Wiebesia > Wiebesia pumilae. The sequence goes on from JACCHZ010000192.1 coordinate 6,899,397, forward strand.
TATAAGTTAATTTTTGTATCTTAAAAGTGGAACAGAAAAATACCATAAATTAAAAAATAAATCAAAAATAAAAAATCTGTCTAGTATGTCTTTTATTTTATATTATTAATTAAAAGTTTGAATACTATGTGAACGACTACAGTAGGTAGATATTGTCCCTGAAATCACTTATTTCATTAAAAAGTATGATTTAACCCATTGATCACTTAAACACTAATGAAATACATGAGATGTTTAATTAGTCAGATTTTTTCTTCATTCAAAATATTGCAGTGTTTTTTTATAGAAAATATAATGAATAATGGATTAACTACTTGTAAAAGATTTAAATTATATTTATAATCGGTAATTAACGTGACCAGGTGTTAATACCAATCTTCGTATAATACAAATTTATATTTTTCATATTGATTTAATTTCTTTTATTTGATTTATGTAATTTTAAATATTAAACTATTCAAAAATCAATTTAATAATCCTTTAATTTCTATAATAACAATTTTATTACAACATTATAATTAGCAGACGAGATGGAAAATAAGTACCATTATGATGCTTCAATATGCTATTAATTTTGAAAATTAAACTTTTTATTTTATGAGAAAGAAAATGTTTCATTTTAAATATATTAAGTTTCTAAAATTAGATAGATTTAGTAAAGTTTTATCATAATATCATAATCTTTTGAAGCCTTCTAAAGCTCCATCATTTTAATTATATGCAAATGTGGACATTTGGACATTTATACAATAAATGATCTTTTACGAATTCATATGTAATTAATTTAGTCAATTTTCATAATTAGATGTGTATTTCATATAAACATATTTACATAAAGATGTATAATTACCGCAAGCTTCGGAATTTCAATGTGCTAAAAAAATTATTTCAACATCTGTTGAATATAAAATAAATATTACCGCCGTATCATAACAGAAAATGGTGTATTCAAAATTTAAAACAATCACTTTTTATGCTAATAATAATGCATAATGAAAATAATAAAAGCTTTACAGATGCTTGACGTTCATAAAATACGCACACGAACGAAACTGATCTCGAGTGTATTTTAGCAGGAGAGCACTTTCGTCTCATCAGCAATACTCATTGAAAATACTTCAGAGGATGCGCTAGGGATTATCTGCTTGGATGTTATTTCCCTTTATTTTGTTCGCTTTGCTGCAGACCTATCGAACGATACTAAATTTCTGTATATATCCAAGTAGGTACACGCTCTAGGTGCACACGATGTCTATAGTTTCTCTTTTGACTCATTTCATCGATCGTTTTCACTCTTTCCGTGCTCTAGCTTTTGAGACACAAAGGGCTTATGAAAATATTTTATACATAGCACAGTGAAAATTTCTGTACGGCCTAATTTGCCTATTGGGAAATCAAACTGATTTTCTTTTAATCTCTAATAAAATGTTACTCATTTTGGAACGCTAATAAACGTTACTTATATAAAAATTAACGCAAGTTGAAAGCAATAAATTGCAATATTTAATTTTAATTTAAACTATCATTTTCATAAAAACTACAGCTTTCTTCGCGTATCCGTATACGTATTTATCTGAACACTCGCAATTCTTAAACAAATAGTATTTCGTATTCACAGACTAAATAACGTTTTGAAATTAATTAATGCATTTGAACTTATGAATATTATTATAAACATATGAAATTTAAGATTTCAATTTAAATTTATTCACGGCAATACTATTTTCAATTGTATTCTATACTTGTTGTTATTAACGTCCTTTCCTAATCTCAAATGAAATGTAATAAAATAATTGACAAATTTCAGATACTAATAAAAAATTATCGGTTAAAACAAATTTAAAGCTTGAGAAAGTTCAGTACCAGTATTTCAAGTCAATTTAGACAAATGAAAATCACGTTCTTGTACTTCTAGTTAAAATCTATTTTCTTACAGATTCAGATTAGTCGACTAGTTTTTAAGTTTTCGAAACTATTTTGGTACTGAAGCTCACAATACTTTGTAGCGAGACGTGAGAAATTTTAAAGTTCCGGGCGGATATTGTTTGTTTAATTTAGAAAACAGATATTATGCGTAGTCAATCAAACTTACTGTTATTTTAATTTCAGAACATTTTTGTTGTTTTCAAGGAAATAGTTGATTTATCGAGCACCTACTAACTACGCACTGAAAATTGCGCAAAAATGTATTAAAATATTAATTTACGCAGAGAGCAATTTTTTGTTTAGCATACAAAAGTACAATTATAACACAATTTAAAAATGTTTAACATTATCATTAATACCATTTTAAAAATACTGCCTTTATTTATTTTAAAACAATCCGATTTTATTTAATAATTTTACTTTTGTAAACGATATTCTGCCAAGGATATAGAATTTAAAGTTATTTAGTGACAAAAATAGTATTTCATCAGAAGTAATCTTGGATTACTTCACGGATGACATTACTTAATTTGAAAATGTTCTATTCTTCTCTTAAGGATATTCAAATATTATACTATATTCTCTTTTAAAATTAACGATTTGCTCGGCATTGTAATTTACTATCTTTGAATTCTCTAAATTTTTATGCTCCAGAACTGTATTTAATCATTCAGTTTTCACAAAAACGTATTATGTTTGGTACTGTGCTACTTTATTCATTTATTGATTTCTGGTCTGTTATTAATTTCTTAGTTGAGATCGTAACAAGAAAAAAAGATTTACGATATTTCTAAATGCTTAGTGGCGGCAAGCAAACGTAAAATTATTTGTCTTATTTGTCGAAGAAGTGGCAATGCTAAATTGTCCCATTCCCTTCGTTCCTCTGCAAAGAGCACGAGGCAAAAGAGCTCGGTTAAGCAAAATTACTTGTTTTTTCTATGTACTCTTTCTTAGTTAAGCCACCTAATAGACGTCCATGAAATTTCTGTCCATAAAGAATTTAGACTTAGATAGCTGTTGCTACTTTATTGCCAACAGAGAAAATTGAGAAAGTCGAAGAGTATACTGAAAAAAATAATGAAACATACGAACTAAATAAAAATGAACGAGAAAACTAAATCAACTAGAACTACATTATTTATTAAAATGATAGTCATTGCACTCAAATTAGACTTTTGGCTGTGATTTCGTGAGTAAGTATTTGGATTATCGAAAATCAGTGTTTACATAGAATTTAGAAAAACAAAGTTTTGAATGATTTTATGTTGCTCCTTATGTATGGTTGTTTAATTTTATCCAATACTGTATGATGTTCTTACCTATATTAATAGTGTACCTCACAAAGAAAATTAATTATTACTTAATGATTATTTATTTTATGTAAATTAAACGGAAATCGAAAAAATAGATTTTATGAAAGTGCAATAATTATAATATTTTTAAAATTATTTAATTAATATTATATATTATAATATATTATGGATTATTTAACAAATAATATTATAATTATTTAAAATTAATATTTTTTAAATATTTTTCAAAATAAATTTTTAATTTTTAATTTTGGAACTAACTGATGAAAAGTGTAGATAACATTTTCAATAAACCGCTACAACAACTTTGACCTTATTTGGTATAACAATAATTTATACACATATGTATGGGGGTAGGTATTTTTCTCAAATCGCATAACTCATCACATTTCATTCCTTTAACTATTGCAAAAAATACAATTTACACAATTTGTCATCTTAGAGAGAAGAAATGAAAACACCAATGTTTTAATACATTTTCAACAAAACTTCAACCACATAGTTAAGAAAATATTGTCAAGATAATTATTTTGAAAAATTATCCAAAAGAAATAATTTTTTACAATAGTGTGAAAAGAAATATTAATATTAATAAGGAAACATTTATATATTCAAAATATTTTATAAATAAATATATATCATAGATTTTAATATATGTATATTTCATCAAATATTTTTATTATAAGTAATTCATTGTTTTAGTACATATAGAAGTACGTATAAAAAAAATAGTTTCATTTCTATGCAAATGAATCAAATAATCAGAAAAACAAGTTATAATATAAAAATTAAAGTAATATTATTTTATAATGCTTTAAATTAAATCTTATTTTTTAAACATTCTAACCATGACATTTTCTTTAGAATATAAAAATACCAATTATATTTAATTGTTACGTAAATAAACATAGAGCATCGCATTGTAAGTTGATAGTTTATATCGATTTTTCGCATTATGAATTTATAAAATTTATACTTTCAGACATAAATTTGCGTAGACTCTTAACACATACTCCATATTTTGAGTTTTCTCACATTTGTCATGTACATTCAAGAGTTATCTCGAACGTTCACAGAACCCAGATGCATCAACATAAAATAAAACTATGGATTTTATAACCTATGCACGATGTTACTGTGTAAGTCATCACGAGCAAATAATCAGAGCTTGTTCGGCTCGTACGCCCTTATGAATGCGAATTCATCAGAAAAAGACGTTGATAAAAAATCTGATGGAAAGATAGAGGAAGAAAAATGGAAACAGAACGATAGAGAGTCGTGCTCCTCATCGCTTTGCCTACGTCAGCAAGTATAAGATTGGCTCGTGAGCTTCTCCCTAACGTAATTGGTATGCGTGCAAAATACGCTCTCTCCCTCGTCTCGAACCGATGAGCGTCGCGACGCTCAACGTCTTTATACAAGTGCGCTTCTATAAGCGACGGAAACAACGTAACCGGGATAATCGCTTTGCAAAGCCTATGCGCGCACATCCAATTCCCCTAAGACCCACTCCTTTAGCTCTTTTTAGAAAACCTTGAATTTCGATACTCTCGAGAATTATGTCTCTCCTTCTTGTACTTCAATTCGCGATGAGGACGAAGATGCTTTAATACTGATCTTATTTTTCATTTAAATACAATGTCGAATTTCAGGTGTTTTTGTATTCATTTTATCGCGAATAAATGATATAATAATAATTTATTTTAACACTGGTAGATATTTGTCACGAGTTTTATAATACATATTAATTGAGTAACAATGTCATTCGGGATTTTATAAACTTCTACGCTATTAGTATTAGGATTAACCGAAATTACAGAAAACAAATTTGTTATTTCTTCAGGAATTTGATCAACCCAAGTAAACTAATTAAAATTATGTTTGCATCGCGTTACCGAACTATATTCGTAGATAATGAAATAGCAGCAAATTAATAATGTTTCCCACGCGCTGACGAAACAAACAACTTTCTTCTTGATCGAAAAATATCCACTGCCACCATTCGTAAGCCTGTCCCTAATAAAGTAAATTATCATGGGGCTAGTAAGTATAAAGTTAGTCGAAAGTTTTCTAGAAGCCTAAAGTAAGGAGAGAAAGAAGAGTCTCGCAGAAAGCGAGTGACGTATCTGTCAGTACGGCAAAAGACGAAGACACCCACGGCGTCTACGCCGGATGGCGCCACGGCGACCCTCGGCATAATACTAGAGGTCTGGAAGAAGCTCTGCACTAGTTTGCTGCAAATGGCGTCGGCGCACCAGGTCACTTGTTTTTATCCATCAAGAAAATATGGACGCAAATTTGTCATTGTAAGAAGACGAATAAACCACCCGTGGAGTAGCCGCTTCCGAACCAAAGAGTTTGACCGATTCCGCCTCTGCCCCAACGTCACCAAGAATTTAGGTCAAAACGCCTGGCCCGATAGTTTCAGCTCTACTCTCACATTTGAGAAAAAGGAGGATTACTTGGTTTTATTTAGCTTCTCTAGTAAGCGAATGAAACAATCCACAAATTAGCTAAACAGTCTCACTCTGTATAAATGAGTTGTTCAAATACATAAACTATTATGGGTCATTGTATCTATTAGAAAAGAATATGCGTAATATTCATTTTAATAATAAAATTCCGCCCCAAAATGCTGGCTCACATGTTGAATCTCAATAATATAATGAATTAATTAAGACCAGGCAGTGGTTGGAATAAAACTACGCAAAATATTAATAGGATATCGGATATTTCACTTTCCTTTGTTTTAGTTCGTCGTTTGAATCTATTGATGGCTTTAATAGCATGTCCTAAATGAGTTAAAAAAATACTTTTCGTATTTATGCCAAGCAGTCAGTTTATCCATTTGTCAAAAGAAATAAACGAAAAAAACGAAAAAAACTTTTTATTTAAATATAAAATTCTTATTCAAGCACTTGCTGGTATTACTAAAAAAGCTAATTTTTGGTTTAACAATGAGTTCGGTAAATGCATTGAACTTTTTTAAACCTACAATACTTAATGTCAATGCCTAATCCTATTATGAAGCCTGAAAAACCGTAAAATTTATTTGGTTGTTTACGTCGTCCATATTCTTTATTAAATATATATAAATTGAAAGCATTGTATACTGAATTTCTTTATGTTAAGCATAAAATATTTTTTCAAGAATTCCAAAAGCAATTCGTTAGAATCTCGCCTTCAATGTCATCCAAAGTAATTTCCCGCAGCCTGAATCCCGGTCCTTAATTAAACGTCGAGATAAATGTTAATAGAGCCATATAAAATAAGAAAACGAAGGAAAGATATCGGAGGGTAATCTAGATGTTGCGTAATTTCGGTAATAAAGAGCTCCAAAAATAAAATCGAAAAGCACACCAAAAACGAAAACAGTGATTGAGAGAGGGGAGAGTCGGAAAGTACTTTGATATACGTATACTTTATTCGTTGACTTGTCTCTCGGGCGCTTTGCGGCGTATAATTTAAGAGTCATATTTCTCTCACGGACGACACGTTATCGTGTCATCGTGTACAGAACGACCCGAGACTAGCGTGAAGGTACCTCGGGAAATTTTACGGCTTCTCTTACTCGCGAAGGTGTCGAGGCAAGAGGAGAGGGTAAATGGGAAAAACGCACGTTTGGTAATTTAACTGTGAGGAGCAACGAAAACATGGGGAGAAAAAAGCTCGCGAGAAGAGCGAACGGCCTGGAAAATGGGAACGAGAGCGAGTGCTAACGAATGGCGTGCTTGGCACTTGCTGTTGTTTGCAGATTTATCCATCGCATTTATATTTTCCCTTTTTCATGTCATACACGAAAAGCAGAACATATAATTCTCCCTGAGAACGTATCGTTGTAGTAGATTTTTAAAAGTCAAAGGCACTCTTACAATATTTCGTACGCTTTCAATATATTCCGTTATATATGTGTGATCGATTTAACTGCAATTACGTACAACATACGTTAGAGCAAAGATTCTCTCTATAACGCATACATGTCTGAAATCTAAAATTCATGTAGCAAAGATTTCTTTTTCTCAGATAAACAGTATTAATTCATTTGCGACAAAATAAATCTTGATTCACTGTTAATATATGAAGCATGGATCTGCTATTATAAGTTCTTCTTACTGTAGATACAAATTGATGCGAAATAACTTTAAGCGTTTTACTATACAGCCTTAATTAAATTAATGAATTAAGTATTTCGGTAAATGTATATTAAAAAAGGTACAACAATAAGTGGAGTTCATTAACGTCTCATTTTTATTCTTTTAAAAAAACTTTGTTTAGATGTTTCCGAGTCAAATATAACTTATTGATTAATTTGTAAATTAATAAGCTCGACGCTGTATCAATTAGTATTATATAGTGGATATTACATCGCATTATAAATACAGAGTATGAAAAAGAATTATTTTTTTCTTTAAACTAAAAATCGAGATTTAAATCTTGAATACTTTTCCCGCCAAATACTCTTTGATGTAATAGACTAAAGCTTAACTTAAGAATATGTACAAGATTGCAGAGACTCTGTAGATTCGTACAATACGACTAACATTGAAATGACAGGTATGCACAAGTAAAAGCACCTCTACACTTTACAAACACTTTGTAAAAAGCAGTAACTAAAGAAGCATTTTACAGAAAAAATTTATTGTTATTTTTTATTTATTATGTTATATTACAAAACTAAATGACTTCGAAATTCAAGGTAACAAATATTCTGTGTCACAGGATTCTAAGATTAGACAAAACTTTAAAATGTAACGATGAGTCTTTATTTGCTTCGATAAATGAAAAATCAAAATTGTACGTTTATAAAATTTCAGTGCATTATCGACTTTTTAAATATTCACATTATTGATTATATTCTGGAATGGGTCATAAGCTTTAATCGATTTCTCAAATTATATGTACACAATAAAAGTGTATTCCTCCTCGTGAATATACTTTCCTTATTTCATACCGTAATTAAAAACGATATTTACATAAATTTTCTAGTAATATAATTTTGTTCTTTACATAAAACAATTATCAACTTTTGAAATAATAATAAATTGTGAGTATAATGATCCATTTTATGACCATTTTACTCTATAGAAGTGTAGAGAAAGCTATTTCTGGAAAACAGGCGTAATACGATTCCGGAAAATACGTCCTAGTAGGCTTTTGTAAAGAATCAATAAATATATTTGTGTTTTATTTCTTATTATATTCATAAATAGTTTTCATAAATTTTATACACAATATATTAATTAGCATTTGGATTTATCATCTTAATTGGTTTTACTTTTTATGTGCAAAAAAGTAGTGCAATAGTTTCTTCGATCAAAGAAATAATATCAAATAATATCCTAACGAATATTCAAGTCCAAAGCTCGAATGAAACTACTTTTTTCTAAACTTAAAGTGGCAAGCTTGAATAAGTTATGTCAATGAAATAACGTAGCTACATCGTGCTGGGCTTTCAATTATCCTCCGTATCCACTTTGTATAGAATGGTAGCCGAAGTAAACGTATAATACAGCAACACTGGAATTATTCTGATATTTTGATACTCAAATATATTCTCAATGTGACAAAAAGTGAAAAAATTTCTTTCCGATCTATTACTCAAAAGCTTAAGAAAGCAGCACTCAATTTTCCTGTTAAAAGTACGTTACAATGTATACCTTAAATTTCTATCCAAAACCTTTCGAAATCACTACATAACATGTTTGCTCTTCCTCTTACACGAGTGCAGTGATCTGACGTATGCATATGTAAATGGGATTATCTACTGTTCCAGGAACTAAAGCAATATCGTACACGTGCCCTAAAACATATTTGTGCGCAATTACCTGATCAACAATACGAATGTGATTGTTAACTAGCCGATGCTTGTTATAGTACGTAAACAATAAGAAAATTTGAAAAAGTTTGAAATGATTTGAATATATGAAATATTTTTGATAGTGAAAATTATAGTAATTATATTAATTGAATTGTAGATAAATATTGTTGTTTAAATTTATATGATTTACAAAATTATTAAATTAATAATTAATAAATACACGTCCAATAAACTTGTGTGAGTAGTAAAAGATTCAGAAAAGTATTTATATTTTATATTCAAGTATGATCTGAATAGACATAAGACATAAAACGATAAAATCTAAACAAATTGATGCATCTCACAAATTTTACAAAAGATTAGCAAACATTAACATACTTATTCTTAATTCCATATTATAACAAAATGAAAATTCAAATTTAAGAAATAGTATGTTTAATTAAATATTAAATATTAAAACTGTTTAATTATAATAAACGTATTTACACGAAACGAAATTGCCAAAATAGTCCAATTACTTCCTTTTTATGCGTATTTACTCGACTTGTTGGACATATATATAGCCATAATGTGTGATAGTTCTATCGTTTTTCCAGGTATGAGGAAACGACTAAATATGAATCCCTTTAAATTGCGTTTATGGAGTATATGAAATAGCTATAGATACAAACGATAATTTCCGTAAAAAAAGCATTCGACTTGATTATTTAAAGTCCTTTTCAAAAGAGGTCTTCCGTCAATATAGATAAAGACAATTTTAATACGGTAGCCTACAACCCACTCACGAATTCTTGGATCGAATATATTCAGGTCAAAGGTTTCTTAGCACTCTTTCACGCGTATAAAAGGGTTATACGTAACTATCTCGAAGGTTGACACAGCATGTAAGGGCAACCATGCATTCAGAAAAATTCATTGACACTGAATTATATAGCACATACGCGTACGCACATACCCACGTAACAATCTCCAAATTCGTTTGGAGATTGTTTTGTACACATCGTTTTGTAAAATATTTTATTGTCCTTGCAAATTTATTAGATGAAAATGTGTGCAAGGAAGTTCCAGAAGCATCCGCAAACTATACTTTCTAAATCAACGTGGGTGCACTCAGACTGTTAGATAGTAGAGTAAACGTAGAATTGGTCAGCCAGTATCTATCTGCTCAGACAAATAATTTTCTCCCACTCGATAGTACCAGACTATGGCTAGACAGGAACTTGATAATCACAAAGGATAGTCACGGTACCTCGATTTCATTTATACTACCTGGAAATTACAACGTGAATAATGAGACCTCAGTCTCATCCAGTCCAACAGTTTATAGCAGAAAATCAACAGAAAACAATTAAATTACGTAGATCACAAAGCCCCACGTATGAGGAAGTCTCTGGGGACTACATCATCCCAAGCGGCAAGTGAAAACACTCGGCCGATTCAAATTAGCCATGAACGATGGCAGAACTTATAATAGAGCCATAGCCAGCGACCGTAGTATAGCACCTCTTTTGCTATTTATTCAGAATCCAAACTCGTGAACAAAGTTGAAAAGATCATGCTAGTAGACCTGGAAAGAGCAATTATCCTCAGGTTAGGTCAGACCGGAACGACACTCGTGGTATTTTAGAGAAAATTAAGATGAAGGTCCTGTTGAGTCTGAAACTCTATGAGAAGTATGAGTCCAATGGTTATATCCTGTATTTATGAAAGACAAGAAAAAGTAATGGCACCAAATCAGCCAAAATAAGAATGGAAGAGCAGACGGAAGAAGCTATCATCAATAAGTAATAATAAGAAGAAGGACACCAGAAATAGATCTCATGGTTTCGGTTACATGCCAGGGCTAGAAATCAAAATCTTCCAAATAAATTTACACCATTCCAAGAACTCGCCATCGATGTTATACAGATGACCAGGTTTGCAAAGCTAAGGTTAGAGTGCAGTGTTCATTCACATTATGTGATTTAGAATAATAGAACCTCTTAGCTATTCTGTTGGATCTGTTAGTTGTCTATTCAATGGTGATTATATTAGCAATGGCATTGCACGAGGTATCGAACAAACTAAATAAGTATTCCAGATATACTTGATGAAAACTAGACCAGAAGTGAGTAGAGAAAAAATTATTAAACTATGTAAGTGCATATTTAATATTTAAGAATTGAAAATTATAGTATTGAAGAAATTGCAAGATTCGTCTAATCTTTTATTTTAGTTTTCTTGTCTTTTGATTATACAGTACTATGTACAAATTAAAGGCAATAAATAAAGCAAACCAGTTGATAATATAATCACTATAAATTGAACAAAGTTAGGGGGTTTTTTTGTTAAATGAACTCGGATAGATTTAGAACCTTAGAATGACACCAAATATCTTCAATAACATTCAATAACATCATTGCTATTTAACATTTCACAGAAATTATGAAAAAGTGTTGGGAAGTTAAAATTCATATTTAGCGTTTTATTTATCATAATGAAAGATGGCAATGAATTGTAATAATAACAATAGTATTGTAACAGACGAATTCAGTATGAAATTATATTTAAAATCTCGAACACAGTTTCAATTTTATTATTCGTTTAAATGGTTTTGAATTTTTTGTTGTATATACAAGAAAACATCGTTAATAATATATAAATGTCTTTTAATTATCAAAATTATCCGAACGCAATAACGTCAAGTCTTAAATCCTTCTTATGATACTAAGCTGACGTAATTTATTGAAACAATTAATGGCATAAAATACTCTCATTACAATAAATTCAAAGTTATATAATAATTGGCATCAAATAAATATGTTTCTTTTCGCAACTTACACTTATCTTGAGAAAAATAAAAATATGCGTTAACATTTGTGTATAAGTTAAATTCAGAATAGAAATTGTAAAGTTTCTTTTTCTAATGATAAAGTATTTATAAACGTTGTTAATAGATTTGGAAAACTCGATATGTATTACTGCTAGTAAAAATAATTTTAAAAAATTATCATTGGATTGCTATAAAAAAATGCTCGTAAAATAATTTTACGATTAAGTAGTTAAATCTCAGGTTTTATGTATTGCTTTTATGCAGTTTAATTTTAAAAACGTTAATAAAAACAAAACATGAAAGCTTTTCTGAGAAACGATATTAGTGTAACTACTAATAACATTCGTTATTTTCAATCTATTAATTAGTATTTATTATTATTATTATTATTATTATTATTATTATTATTATTCGAAGATATTAGAAAAATTTATGAGAATCTTTTCATTTATCACTATTTTTCTCAAAGGATTAAAAATACATTATTTCAAACTTAAGCGATTATCTATACATTAAATAACACAAGTAATAATTAAGTAATATTATTTTATTAATATATAGATATTTTATTCTAGTAAAGAGTCTCTTTTTATCAATATCCCATACTAGAAATAATCAAGTTCAAACAATTAGCAAAATATTTTCCGGCAAGACTTGCATTACTTTACCCTATTTACCCTATTACTTTTAAAAGAATTACTGTATTACTGTCTTATCGCATGTAAAGGCAAAATTTAATGAACTACATATAATTAAGCTACACATCAAGCTTATTTAGAAGTACAAGACACGATCCGAATGGCGGATGCACGAGTTAGTTGCGCACAAATAGGTTTTGCAAAATTTCCTGTAATTTTAACTCATCTAACTGATGAATCAAAGGCCACTTTGATTGAATACAGAATTTTGAGTCTGTATATGTATTAGTACAAATACGTAGGTGACGAGTCCCCACACTTTTTCGACTTTTGGCATCATTTTCACCCCTTTCTCCAGTAGATTATAGTACTACCTATCAGTTATGATTTTGTAAGAAATAGCATTACTGCAGCAAACCACAGAATCAACAATTTGTCAATTAGTTGGCTAATTTATTTATCACCGCAGGTAATAGCGATAGCTGATTCTTTTCAGACTAAGGACGACGACAGCGATCAATTTGAAATAAAGAGAGAGAGAGATAGAGAGAAAAAGACCGAGTGTGCGCGCGTGCGTGTGTGTGTGTGTGTGAAAGAGCAGAGGAGGCAAACGTTGCCAATTTTCGTAGCATCGCGAAGCGGAACGACTAATTCGAATTTAGTGAGGTAATAAGAGAAAGAGAGGAGAAGGGATGCAGTGAAGGGATGAATTAGAGATATGGGAAGATAGTTCAGCACTATTCGTGTCCTACAGTTTATGCTTGTTGAATAATTAAAAACCAAATATCGAAGGATGTCATAGAGGCGATGATGTAACGATTGCTTCCTTCTTTCTCCTATTAAATCCCAATATTTTCCAGAAGAAGGCTAATTTATTTTTTATTAAACGTTAAATGAACCTTTTCTAGAACAAATTCAATATAAGAATATTTTAAAAGAAAAAAATAATGATTTAAATGAGTCACAACATCCTATTTTTTAACGAAATCTGTATCTTGTGGAACTCAGACAATGATTCTATTAAACTGCCTATTTTTAATATATTTATCATTTTCTATATTTCTTTAAAAAGAAACATTTTATCATTTATCAATAGACTGTGTTAAAATTCGTTCATAGGAATGCATGAAAATATGATTTATTTTAAAATGCAAAATGAAAGCATATTTGTAAAGAGCGCAATATTAATAAAAATATGTGATATTTTGAAAAAATAATACTCTGAAAAGTTGTGTGCTTCGTAGGAAATATGAAGGGAAATTTAAAAGAAATCATATTTTAACGATTTTATATTTTACTGTAAAATACATCTATTGTAAATTCTTATACATACTCTTTATGGTTATTGAAATTTACGTCGTTGAAACGGAAACAATTTTCTTCTTTTAATTTCTTTTCACGAACATATAATAACGTATGCGCTGTAGATTATAGTTCGGTCAGGTTTTACGTATCCGTCGTAAGTAAAAAAATTCTACGACATTAATAAAATTCTGTTGCATTGTTTAAATATTTTGACAATGCAGGTTCATGATTATTTTAATAAACCAATTATAAATAAAAATACATTAATATAAAATAAGATTGAAAAAGGTAATATATTCGTTATTGCGCAATAATATATTAATTAGAGGCTCCTGTTACAACTTTAGAGAATACTTTGTCAATATAATCAATATAAATATGATTCGGCATATTCTTGAAAAAATAATTCAACAATTAATTGAAACGCAATTTCACTCATAATTAAGTACAATTTGCAACAAATTGGCATAATTGCATAAAGATTACCGAATTAGTGAAAATCATAGAAGAGCCCAGAAAGAGTTGCGCAAGTATTTGAGAACTAGAACAACAGCTCGCAGCTGCTGACAGTATAGCAACTCGATTGGCTGATATTCAATACTTTCCTTTGACTCGGCTTAATTGATCATCAGGGACGCAAACGAAGCACAGAACCTACGTGTATATATATATATATATATATATATATATATATATGTATATATATATATATGTAAGTATGAGGACTAGAAGCAGATCTCCCGGGAAAATTTCTGCTGCTCCGTTGGAGAAAAATTTCTTGCCTCCGTTCTTCGTTGAACCCTCTTTCGAGCTGACTTTCCTTCATTCTTTCTCCTCGCTATCGGTTTTATTATGTTCCGCGTAATATTGCGCGAGCACGGCACAGCGCCAACACAAGGGAGAACCCGTTCATCAAACTGACTTATCGAAGCGGCAAATATTCCGTCGACGACGAGAACGGCGCATCCGGCCTGATTTTTCAAAGGATCCCTTACCACTTGCCTCGGCCATCCTGCTGTACCCGACTGCTTTTATGCCCTGCAGGAAGCCCTTCTTCTTTTTCCTTCGGCAGCTATGCCGCTTCTGTCCTTCCTTAAGTGCTCAACATAAAAAGAGAGGAGAATCCTTGTGTCGAAGTGAGTAACTTCTCGTATATCTCGCTCACTCACTCTGGTTGGTAAAGAAGCTCCGACTGTCTCATTTTTGGTGACTTTACGTCTTCTCCTTACTTCCTTCCTTCCTTCCTTCCTTCCTTCCTTCCTTTCTTCCTTTCACTCGCGACTCGAGAAATCAAAGAGGGTCGAAACTGTATTGATATTTCGTTGGTGGTCCTAAGACTGCAGGCTTTCTGCTCAATCGGCACTTTCAACCCATACATGCACGTTTTACTCGCCGTTCCATCTTTTTCTACCGGCCTCTCTTTTTCTCGCAATAATATCTTCTTTTTCGCCTTTTTCTCGTTTGGACCAACATAGTCAAGGAGGCAACGAAAAAAATTGGATTTATCTTCGTAATATTTGTGAAAGAGAGGATGAAAGAAAACAGGGAAATTCCTGAGCTTCGTTCTTCGAAGAGCCGTAAGAGCAAATAAAGCTAAATATTCGATAGGAATGGAAAGCTGTTAGATTGAAAATTGCGAGAATCTTATTACCTGCCTTGGTTTTTTCCGTTTTCCCAGACCGAATTCCTTTGTAAATGCATCGTCGTATACACGGCAAAATGCGGAAAACTTGTGCGCAACCACGGGCGATTCGACAAATACAAGCGAATATATTACTTTCAACCGTTTCAGCTTTACGTACACAAACTTCTGTTTTCGCAAAAACTGCTTTAAGCTACGAGAGAATTGGACACAAAAACACAATTGTTATAGAAAGACAAATAATAACCGATGGCAGTCGTAATTTCCTATGAATTGCAATAAGTTCGTGCATTCTTTTCGCGCGCATCGTTGCAGTTATCTACATGCATTTTCATTAAAAATAAAATTTTATCCCTCAGCACCTATCGCACTAATACCTTGCATTCTCGCGAATTTATTGCACGCACGACTATCTTCGAAATTGAGCGTGGTTTTCGTGTACGTGCCGCGAATTATGAGGATAGGTGGAGCCTTTTTGCACGCGTAAAAATATTTCTCCGAGTGTCTGTATGCGAGAAGCTATCACACATATTTATGCGATTCTAAATGTTACGAAAAGATGTATTTACTTGTCTATACAACAATGCAATAATATTACTTCTGCAGAGTACGTATCTAAATAATAGACAAAAAAAAGTTATGAATTCTTTCCCAATAATATATGAATTAATATCAAGAAAAAATGACGAATGTAGAACGATTAACCAGGTTTATTGAATGTAAATTGAGAGATATTTTCATAAATTATTTTACTTTGTTAAATCTGAATTTTCTAAAGTAATTTTTAAAGGCGTTAACGAACTTGGACTATCGATCTGTAATTGGTAATTCGCAAACTTCATTAGGATACAATTATCTTTTCATTTTTGCAATTATTTTTAAATAGCTGCACGTAAATTGAACGATTAGATTAGATTTATGGCTGTTGGTTTTCTGAACAAGCACTACAGCTAATGCAGAACCAGATCGTTAAATGAAGAAAACTCGTTTAAGTATTTATTTAAAAACTTGGAAAAACAGGCAACTGAAATAAACTGAACTACCTTCTACGTAATTCTAATTTAAGAAGTGTAGTTAATACGATTTATTACCTTTTAATCTCAGTGAAGTAAAAAATTGATTGTCAAAAGATCCTTATCAATTATTCGAATTGTCGCGCAATATTATCTCAATTGTATTAAATGTTATCGTAAAAGAAATCTCACCTAGCAGACATACATTTTACGAATATCGTATCTTTGCATAAAATTGTATTAAATGGCATTAAATGGGGAAAAATCTTTGATTATCGATCGTTGAGCATTTTCTCATCAGTGCAAGTAGTAAATAAAATAGCTTGAAAGGCTCTTACAATACGGACGTCCTAGCAAGCGAAAATACTGTACGGCACTTATATACTTGAAGCTTTTAACGAGAACCAGATTCAATTTTACTTTTTAATATTTGAAGTCGACTTTTCCAAATGGCTATAAATTTTATGCTACCAATAATAACGAAAATGCCTCGCCAGTAATATAAAAGTCAAGATAAAAGATTAACGAGTAAAAACTAGAAGAAGTAATCAATGTATACAAGCAGTTTTATCTATAAACGTCCATTCATTTTGATGATAAATGAGTAATAAACAATAAATATTAGTCAATTGGCTTTACGTTGATTATTACTCCTATATATGGGAAATGTAATTTGTATTCAGATTCCACTGCTTTATAATATATACATGTATGTACGTAATAACAGTGAGAATGACGTATTTCTCACAAATCACGTGAGAAAAGTACAGAGCGACGTTTTTTTTTTTTTTTTTTTTTTCATTCCCGAAGTAGAAATCAAGAGCGTTTACGCATAAATGCATCATTATTACGAAGACAAAGACGGACAATTGCAGCAAGAGTATTCACAGCAGTAGCGCAATATATTGAGAGGGTATCAACGCGTTCGCCAAATCCTTGCTCAAGTAGCACATTATGTCGTGAATCAGACATTGTGAAATTGGCTGCGGCTTTTTCAGAGTGTCATTGAGCATGTTTAAGACTACCTTACAATATACCAAAAAATGTACTGCCGTAATTTAATTTAAACTTTAGAAATGTATCGACAACGAAATTGATCCATAAGTTCGATGCAGGTGGTAAAATATATGACTCAGATAACAAAAGATTATACTTCGATGTGTTAAATTTTAAAGACAGTATTACACCTAATAAATACATGAAGCAAAATAAATAGATTGAAATTAGAATGGCTAGAAGAAACATTTAATGGTGAATTTAACTAATGATTGTTTTATTAAAACATCTATTCAAGCAGTTCTTTGTAAAATCATAGCAGACCTAATTATTAAATTAATTTTGCTTACAAATACAAACAATTAAAAGTAAAAAAGTAGACGATGCACAAAGCAATAATAATTTTATACATCGAGGTCGCTAACTGCAAAGAAAAATTACCATAATAATAAAGACTGCTACAACCACGGTGAAATAGGTCACACGATGAAATATTGGCGCCACAATTTAAAAAAAAAATTTTAAAGAAAACCTCGTAGCAATGAACGAATGGACAGCGATTAATTCCGAATGAAAAACTTTAAAACAAATAAACGGCAAAATAAGTAAAATAATGTATGAGTATTTTGGCAAAATAAGCCATAAAAAGAATCGCTGCTTTAGCAAATGAGAGTGAGATAGAGAGAAGGAGAGAGAAGGTAGGTCAATATGAATAATCTATGGCGTAGTCCACCAATTATCAGTCTTAACAGTTGCAAAAAAAGAACCAACCATTAAAAACGTGTTTGATAATAATGTGAGAAAAAATAATGCTTAATAGATTTTGGCGCCTTTAATCGTACAACAATTAAAGAAAAGTTAAAAAAGTCATTAAATTTGATAAATAAAAGAAGTGACAATTTTTCTAGTTTTGAAGCACATTAAAATGACACCCTTGGTTTATCTGAAAATTACGAGAAAAACCGATGATATTAAAATTAAATTAAAAGTATTGATCGTACACAATGATGGCTTAGCAAGAGAAATATTTTGCAATCCAAAATTCATGTTCTATCGTAAGACTAAGGATATTCGTTGCGGAAATGAAAAATACTATTTTTGTTCAAGTGACATCGATTCCGTGTAATTTTCAAATTAAGCAAATTATGACAAGTAAATTCTCGGAGAAAAAGAGGTCAAATCTATAATAGTAGACCTTATCGAATATCAAAAGACGAAAGTTTCAACTTAAATCGTATATTAGAATAACTTAGACTGAGCCAGATAATTCGAGAAAATAATTCTTGATATTCAAGACTAGCCTTTTTAATTCATATATCGAACGGAAAATTGTACAATTACTGATTTCTGACATCTAAATGAATCTCTTTCGTGAATTGATGATTACACTGATAAATTGGACAGCAAGGTCTACTTTATTTCTTTCGATTTAAAATAATTTCGATGTAGACTATTGAACAAAACTCTTTCATTACGCCATTACGCCTGATGATCAGTGTGAATTTACATAAAAGCGTAATAGATTTAGCACATTCACCGACGAGTTTTAAAATATGCAAACAGTGTTAAAATTTCATTAGCTGTAAAAAGGTATTAAGGAATGTTTTAAATAGTTAAAATTAGTATTAAAAATTTAGAAAACAATAGTCTTACGCTTGATCGAACGTAACGTAAATTCTTCTAAAGGAAATTTAACTATTGGTAAGAGAAATTTCTTCTTAAAGATTACGATCGGGGATAAATCAAACAAATATCCTTATAGAAGCTTTGTCATCGATTAATACTAAATAAATGTGTCAATTTTATTAAACTTTTAGAAACTATGTGCATGATTTTGCAGAAAGAAAAACATATTGCTATTATCATATCTATTGGAAAAAACTGTTTCATGGAAGTGAGATACAGACAAATGGGAAAGGGCTCAATAAATGAAAGAAAATATTGTAAGAAAGAGAAGTTGTGACATATTGCCGACAAAAATATAACCTGAAGGTACAAAAATATCACTTATAAGATTAAGAAACGTTAACCTTACGTGTATTGATAAAAGTTTTCCGAATTTATTTACTAGATATAAAGTTTAATCTAAATATAGATTGTAGGACTATCCGTGGAAAAACAAATAAAAATAATATCCAGCCGTGACTCACTCGGAGATTTATTTCCAAGATTCTAATTTTGAAATTACTTATTGACCAGACTCACAAATAAAACGTATCGATCATTTTCAATCCGATATAGTATTTATTGGTTAATAGAACCACGCTAGTAAAGTATACCAAGGGGTCTCATATTCAATATTCGGATACGAAAATAATAAGGAATATATTAGAATTGGGGATGGAAATTGAAAGAATACGATTTAAGAATGGGTATATCCATCCAAAGAATCCAAAATGTAAAAAAAGAGAAGATATTACTCATAAGAGTGAATCCCTCTTCATATTAGAAAAAATACTTGAGAAATTCATAAAAATGATTAGTCCAAGGGTATGAGAAGATTTTTTCCCAAATACGTAAACGTGGATTCAAATTGCCTTTGTTACAAAGCTAAATAAAGCCGTAAATCAGGATTTCTTTATCCAACCGATAAAATTGCAATACTATTTTATATGCTACACTTCAATCATATCAGTCCTTTTCTATGCACAAAGGAAAATAACACACAAGTTCCATCAACTACAGATACCTCTTCAAAGTTTTTTATCATTGAATGCATATGCAATACGAAAGCAAAATATGTAGCCATAGGATTATTGCAATTATTCGAAATATTTAGCGTGCTTACTCAGATAATAACGACTGAAGTAAATGCAGCGATGTTGCAAATATTTAAAGCCATTGAAGAAAAAGAAATAAAACACAATATAAGTACTGGTGCAATGCCTAGAGCAACAGTTATAATATAATTATAATAAAAGATAATATGCTACTCTGAACTCATTAGCAAATTTTTAATATTCTTCATTGAGAAAAAAATATATTTCAGCATCGTTTTTATTTTCTTGCGAAATAATCTTTGTTTTTATCTTGAAATAACATAGTAAAAATTAATTAAAACACTCAATTGTTACAGCATTTCTTAAGAATTTTTGTACATTTTATGAACAAGTGTAAAAATATTTTACAAGTGTAAAATATTTTTATTATCGTATCTAACTATCGTAGATAAATATGTGGAATTAGTTTTTCGAAAATTTTACTGAAAAGTTAAATCCTACTGTCAAATGAAAAAAAGAGAATGAAAAGACCTTGTAAAATATTATACGTTCGATGCATGATTTAAAATTACTATTGAAAATGTAAAGCTAAAAGATCTAAAAATTAAATTATTTATAAACATTTTATGATATTTGCTTGCGTTTGAATACTTTTCAAAAATATTTCTTCATGAATGGAATACTTTTAAATCAGTACAGGTATGCCCATAATCGTTAATTCAGAAGAAAACTAACTCATCCATGAACTTAAATACGTCAAAACAAACTTACTTGCAGTGAAACAGTTGTAATGTTCTTCAACAAAATCTATCCCAGAATCTTATGAAGAATGAGGAAAATCCTTCAAAAGAAATAATTCCAGCTCAATACTAAAGTACAATTAAATATCATAATAAAATTCATTATTATATAATGAGAAGATTTATAGAAAAATTTAATGCGCAAAACATTTCTTCAGCAAAAATCAATTTTGCTTAATATTACAAGCTGTTACATGCATTTTTTAAACTACTTTTAGAATAACCTTAAACAAATTTTAAATGATAAATTGCTTCCGAAGATCCTAAAAATACGAACCCTACAATTTTTCCATTTATAATGCAATTTTAAAACATAATACTATAAGGGAAGATGGCTGATACTCACGTTTAGCTTTACAAGAGGGTTTATACCCAACAATTTTCAACTGAATTGGGTCAGGCTAAAATGCATGGAGCGTACTTTGATGTCAAATGCATTTCTCGCCTCAAACTTTCTTATGATGCATTTTACTGTCAAATATTCCAAATGACAAATATAGATCCCGTGCTTCACGGATAGTAATATAAAATTACATACAAGAAACTATAGCACATTCGTTTTAAAGTTAATATTAAAATTCATGAACTTAGAACTCATTATAACAAAAAAGTATTCTAAATTTTGCCTTACGTTTCACCTAATACCGCGTTAATCATTCATTTGTTTGAAAATAACTCGAATTTCATCGTACACAGAAGTATCATAGCATTAACAAGAAAATGCAACGGAATTTCAAGTAATTGGTATTTGTAAAGAATATACGATGAAACCGATTCGAGGACTGATGAATTGAAAATTTACAAAAGTAGAAACACGATCATACGAATTAATTGTAGATCAATGGTTTCTATCACTTAAGTGGTGTAACTTTAGAGATTTTCAAAGAACATTGAATAGAAAGATAAGAATTTGCTTTAACAGTAATGTTCGTTAGAATTAAAATACCTAATAAATAACAAAGATTCGCTTGTTTAAAAAAATCACCGCTAAAAATAAATATCCGAATTTCACGTAATGACTAAGATATTTAATGTAATGAAATTGAAAAGGAAGAAAATCTTTTTACGCCTCCTGGTATCTTACTGACGCTTCTAGCATTTTCTTCGAGTACGGAGAATCAATTAAATGCAAAAAGAGCTCCAGGAAATTCACGAAGTCCGAGTACTGCGCAGTATTACCACGGACGTCCATAAGGTATTGGTATTATTGTCCATCGACTGTGCAGACGTGAATTCGATTGAGCCATACATTAAAGTGAAGACTAAACGAGCGCGGACTTATGTAACGTTATATAACGTCCCCATTGAAAAGACAAATGCCCAAGAAAGCATCCCGCAAAGAATGGATTATTCGTTCGTATCAGACAACGCCTGTTAAAATTCCCAGGCGTATTCGCTACTAATTCAGCATTACGTTGAAAATTGCCATAAATTTTCGAATCCCAAGCCTCCTGCCTCTCCCCGAATAAGCACTGCGGCTGCAGAGTCTCGCGCGCCCACCGTTGCATACGGAAGTTAGACAATGGAGCGAGGAAAGTATAGATCTCGCAATCGCGAGCAAACAACGCACGTACACAAGCGCGCAAGAGGCCAAGAAGGTAATCTGGAGGTTTGCGAATTGTGAAGATACAAGTCGGTCGGGGCGAATGCAATTTGTCTTGCTGCTGCTGCCGCCGCCGCCGCCGCCGCCGATGCCGACGCCGCTTGTAGATCCCGAGAGAATGTGGTGATGAACGATCCTGCAGGATGCCGACCTATCTACCAGGCTACGCTAAATTAACCAAAAACTATCAACACCCACGAGAAGCTTTTTAGTAATGAATGATTCGCGCGCGAGACGACGCGGTCGACTTTCTTCGATTACGGGGTTCGGATGTACGACAGGAGAAGAAACAACGTTCCGCTGTCGGAAGATCGATACTTCGCAGGAGATGCTCGCTTTTTGCCGTCTCCGAGACAAAAGTCTTTTACTTTTTCAGACGCGCAAGAGGAGAACACGGAAAGAATACTTTGATTGATGAAGATGTCACGGCTAAAATAAAGAGCTTCTGTTTTGCCCTGGGAAAATACAATTACGTTGTTCGATGTTTCGAGTAGGATATTTATAGGAGCTGATTTTTATCTTTCGAAAGTGAACATTCTATCGCAGACTTCCAACTTCTTTTACGCATACATAAAATGAAATTATTACAAGATGGCTTGTAAGCACTTCTTTTATGTAACTGTAAAAATTTATGGAAATTCCACTGTAAAGCTCTTTACACGCTTCACAAAAGTACGACGTGAAAGATGAACTATAACTATAACTATACGCCATACGTATAAGTTAACTTAATGCTACTGTAAGCTTTATATAATAACTACTTATAATATTACCCGAGTATAATGGGGGAGAGGCTTCTGGCGAAATTTCATATTTTTATATTTTAATGTTTATTCGCCTGTGGGGAAGAAATTAACAAATTGGTAATACAATGCTCAAAAGTACACGCCTAATTAAATCATATTAATTAATAAATAAATATGAGTGAACGTGAACGCTACTCTCTATGTACTCGTATTCGTAGCTAATACTAAAGTATCAG
This sequence comes from Wiebesia pumilae, assembly GCA_018907045.1. Classification (NCBI taxonomy): domain Eukaryota; kingdom Metazoa; phylum Arthropoda; class Insecta; order Hymenoptera; family Agaonidae; genus Wiebesia; species Wiebesia pumilae. The sequence goes on from JACCHZ010000192.1 coordinate 6,922,965, forward strand.
AGAACAAACGCAAACAAAATTAATCTCTTTTCGTTAATAAAAATTAAACTGTAAAACTGGACAAACTATTTAATATGAACACAAACTTATTTAATATGAAATTTAATAAAAAAAAAAAATGATGCTTGCAACGTTGATTGGAACAAGTTTCATTTATTATAAAATCTATTTTGTTCCCATTAATGCCGCAGCAACGAATGTAGTCGTCGCTAAAATAAGTATTCGAAGCATTGCTTTTCCATTAAAAGTAGAGGATAGAAAGAAGGTATAGTTGAATTTAAACGTTGGCCGAGCTCGTTATCCTCCAATCAAAATCCATTAATCGACAATAATCCCGAAATTATGTCTCTCATCTCGTCCGAGAGCGACTGAGCATGCGAACGAATCGAATCGAGGATACCGTAGCTACGTTATTTGTCACCTTTCCCAATAAACTGACAAGAGGGATTCAAAGTCGACGAAGCGTCACATCGCGGGACGAAAAGCGCGGAACGAGCAGAGGTTGTGCTTGCGCGACGACTTTTTGAAATTATTCACGCGAGGAATTTAATTAGAGAGTGCACGAGAGCTTCAGAGAACTTGCTTTTTGCCCCTAAGCGTATTACTTCTGGACACTTGAGCCCTGGAAAGTTTTGCAGCCGCGAGTCCCTCCCGCTGCTGCAAGACAGGCGAAATTGAAAGTTTGAGCGACGGAATTCGTCCCGAGAGCGCGCATTTAAATAACGGCAAATAACAATTATGAGGAGATGACTAGTGAAAGGAGATAGCGATCGAATGACTAAATAACCTCTCTGAGCCTTGACAATGGTGTATCGTCGACTGAGGCTGCAATATCGCGAATCGCGTCGCGACCCTTTATCGATTGGCAATGTCCGCCGTCTGGCTGATCACGTACATGTAACCACGAGAGGAAATGTGCTTCCGAAAATCATAAATAGAACCGAACGCGATGCGACCTCGTAAAGGCGTTGGTGGGGCATTCCGAAACATGGCCGGCGTTTTTGCCGCGTTCTCGTCGCGATACGGTATACCGTGCATAGGGTATATATACGGTATACTAATCTCGGCGACTGTGTATACGTGAGACGTGGAGTCCATTTTTTTTTCCTCTTCTTTTTTCCTTTTTTCCTTTTATAGGCAAGCAAAAGCTTTGATGATCTGCGAAACTCACGGAATGACGTTGCCTCGCTGCATAGTTTATGTACTGGCTTTTACGCGCTTTTTTTATAGTTCCACTTTTTTATGTACTTATTGACTCACTCTGGCTCCCCGTCTTACAAATGCTTCATTTTTTTATTATGTACAATGCCTGCAATATTGTACGCCTTGTATTATCGCGCATTTGCTTGCAGAATTTACTTTGTTTATCAATTACATTTTTTAAGTAAAGAATTTTACTGCACTTGGAATTCAGGTGAAAAGAAAACTTTAATGTAAAAAGATGAATACGTATTCGATTATGAATAAATAATAAATTAAAAGAGGATTTAAGTAGACAACTCGTAAATCTGAGGAAACTTTGTCAACAATACTTTCAAGGCAAATGCATCACCAGTTTTCAAAAACCCTAAATAATTTTTCTACTCTTTAAAGCACAATTACCATTTCTCTAATAATAATTTCAGTCGTAGCGCTATTCAAAGAAATTAGACGTTCGACTTATTTTCTTCGTCCGACACGATGAGATTTTGCGGACATACGGCACGAAAAATAAACTTATAAGATGAATATAAGGGTGTGCGAGCCGCTAAAATGTGAGTACAGAGAAAAATGGAAATCATTCCGAAACCTAAGAACTCTTCCGTTATCTCTCTCTGGTATTTTCTCTACTACTTTTTATACACACACACACTCTCTCTCTCTCTCTCTCTCTCTCTCTCTCTCTCTCTCTCTCTTCAATCTATCTATCGCAATATACTTCTATTTTTCATTTTCTCGCATCCACTCATACTATCATTATTTCAGAACACATACTGATTTATAATGAAATCTAAGTTTCATAACTATATAATTCATTTGGATTTCAAGCAAAAACTAGATAGCCTGATTATTCCAACACTAATTTTCCAAATGCAAAGATTGCGCATAGAAGTCTATTTTTCCAAAGTTATTTACTTTATTAAATTTACAAAATTATAAATAAAAAGATCTCCAATGTATTATTATCTAAATGAATAATACTCAGCTGTTATGGATTAACAAAGGACTCTTTAAGGAAACACACAGAGGTACTCGTAAAAATTATGTACGAAAAGAATAATTTTACCAAGACTGACTTATAAAATATTGTAAAAATAATTTTACTCACGAATATATGCATAATATCTCTTCTTTGTTCGTGGCTTAATAGCCGTCTTTAGCTCTCCGGTAAATTCTGTGTAACTTTTATGATTTATCTAAAGATAGAAACCTAGAAGCATATTAGAGTTAAAGTAGTATTTATTTTATGAAGAAAGTTTTATCATTACAGTAAATTAGAAAATATATATATCAAATAAAAATTTTAATTTAAATATTCAAAATTATAAGCTTTTAAATGAGCCTGTCTAAACACTTGTCGATATTAAATTATCTGGCAAATTGCTGACATTTCAATCAGACCTTCACGTACATAATTTTTAACTGACACACTAATCCGCAAAAATAACAAATCGAAGCTTTTTTCTCTTTTGTAGTAAAGAACATTTGTAAAAAATTCAGATCATCGAATAAAGAAACAAGCAATTCGCGTTAATGTAGGTACAAATCATAAAGTTCTTTTACCGGTATATAAATCTATGTAATACTTTTTATATTTTCAGAATATTAAATCCTGTGTAAAAATTTAGATATATTACCAAACATTTGTAATTAATTTTTATTAAAAAAATTATGCTCGGACAAATATTAAATGATTGCAGTAACGTTACGATTTTTGTTTTTCGTCCATAAAACAACATCAAATATAAATGTCATCCAAACAGGATAGACATGGAAATTTCAGTCTCGTTACAGTCAAATTTCACAGTTGCTTGTCGTCGTTTATCGACAGCAGAGGACAGATAATAAGTTCATTTGTACAACCAATCAATGTAAAAGAAACTCATTTCTGTGGCAAAATCTAAATTAGAATCTGACCGAAAACGGCAAAATTTTCAACATCCGCTGGTCGGATGTTAATTATATTACGTAGCTGTTCAAATGTAACGCTACGAAAATTTGAAAAGCAAGTTCGAGCTATAAAATTCCAAATACACTTACGCATATAACATACATAAGCTGCTCGAGATACGTGCAGAAAAAGGGTGAGAGAAAGAACGAAAAAGGGAGGTGTTGACTGGTTGAATAGTCAGAGCCGAAGGCCAAAGAAAAGGTATACGTGCGCGGAGTTGCAAATAAGGGTTGGAACCTAGCCCTTCTAGAGTACCAATAGAGGAGATCGATTTGAAGAGATAAAAAAAGATAAGATGAGACGAACGATTCACAATCTACTATATCGTAAAGAGCCTCGCCGCTGCATCATTTTTCTCGACACAGCAGCACTATCGTGCACATGTGGGCGTTAGCGAATGCAAGCCGAAGCGACCGGACCGACGAGGCGAACAATTTTTGAAGTCTACTCGCATATACATCACGTATGCGACACGACGGTGTTTTTATTCAAATCTCGAGCGCTGATACCCATTGGAAATGCCGCGCATATAAAAGCGAAGGTCCGATTCTCGAGGTACACAGGATCACATTACGCTCCGCAACGTAGTCAACACGACAGCTCCGACATCTCCGACATCTCCGGAATCCAAGCCATTGACAGAACTAACTTAAAAAATTCTATTTGCACAAGGCTCGTTTATACAGAGCTTTACAATATCTACTTCGTAAAATAAAGAGAAAGAGAGACAGACATTGAGATAGGGAACTAGGAGATAGATATAAGCCACATAATTCTTCGATGAAAAGTTTAAATCATGACAGAGTGCGCAAAGGGAAGAAGTTGGCGTAGTCTGAAATCTCGAGGAACTGCGCAAGTTGAACGTTAGACTTTTTATGTGTATTACCGCGCATTATAGACGATCTTGAATATTATAAGATGGCGATCCTTGAGCCATGATACATTGTGCGATAAATGTTTTGTACGATTTATTTCATAGATTTTTAGACTTTTTTCACGCATTTACTATTTTTATATAAAAAAAGACTTAGTTCGCTTTTTCAATAGCAATTTTTTAGTTTACTATATTCAAATTTAATTGATTAAGTGCTAAGGTAGCTCATTTTTCTTTTAAAGTATACTTGAATCAAAGAAAAAAAGTGTATCATAAAAAGGAGATACTACAAGTGATTGTGCTACTTTAATGACTATTATCTATTTAAAGATAATTCCGAAAGTTTTGAAATAGAAGAAACCAACCGAAGTTTTACGGATAGTTTTATATTATATTAAATCATTCTTGCATAAATATTAGAAGTTTCGCAATAACTAAAGAAACTTATCAAATAATGAGCAAAGAGAGCTATTCTTTTAACGTTCTATTCTGACATTTTATCAAATATTGCTCTAAAGGGTAAACGCGACTCTATAAAGATGTGCACTGATATTTATCGTACGGCCTAATACTTTCTCTCTCTCTCTCTCTCTCTCTCTCTCTCTCTCTCTCTCTCTCTCTCTCTCTATTGCGTCGGTTTATTAGGTCTAACAATTTATCCTATCTTAAACTTAATAATACCATATGATATCGACTAAAAAAACTCTTTTGAACAAATTGACTAATTAATCCAAATAACGCTAACCACGCACAATTACGTCTTGTAAATATTTAATCTGAAATCATGTTTAATGTCATCTTGAAATTATCTTTTCTACGCTTTCTAATAATAAAGCAATAGGAAAGCAAATTTTCTTACTATAATTCGATGAACCTGGAACTCTGAAGCAACATCCAGAATACAAAATAATTCCATTTAGTTCCACATTAATTGCTATTAATTTCCCGCTTCTGATGGAAGAGCTTTAATTTGTATAGTTTATGTAATTCTTAAATACCAAATCTTGAATATTGAAATCGTATTGGAATATTATCTTTAATATGTAAAAAGTATCGAAAATATTTTGTCAAAAAATGACGCATTTAGTGTTGATATTAAACATAACGGTATATAAAACTTAATTAATCTAAATTATAGGCCTGATAACTCATAGACAAATTATCTAAGCGCCACATTTCTCTCTAATTGTGCTATATCGAGTAGCGGTTAGCGTATGGAATTTTCACTGGTATTCGTGATAATATCAATAACTTGGTTCCCTTTATAATTCGAAATTTTATTGAGTAAATTACGAATGATTATAAATAACTAAAACTTTCGATTCAAATACCATAAATAACTGAAAACATGATATACTATTTTTTGTTTTTGATTATCGAATATTTTTAAAATATTAATAGAAGATAACCATTGTAATTTATGAGAAACTTTAATCGTATTGTGTTATTTTAATCGAAATTTGTGATTACTTTAAAGAAAACGTTTCAATGACACCAATTACGACTTCAATTTAAGAAAAGTCTCGGAACGTAATATATTTTATGAAATTTAAGAGACTGTATTACGGTATTCTGAATTATTAATTAAACCGGCATTAAACCCTAGATTAATCTATAAGTAGAGTGGTTGTACTTTAACCTAAAAATAAACGATTTTTTACCTTTAACTTGTTTTACATTGAAGTTTGCAAAATAAATATAAAATAAATGTCATGTAATTGGTTACGGAAACGAATAATTTTTCGAAAATTGAGTAAACCGTGCTTCATTTCGCATTGACGAAAAACTCTCTGTATGAAAATTAGCTGGATAAAACGTTAAAAGTTAACCGTGAAACTTCACAGTGCCGAAGATGAATTTACATGACAGTTTCGCGATGAACTTCTTCAAAGAAGTAAAACGCCTCGCCTGCAAATGTATTACGAGACGCTCGTCTGTTCTGGTCTCGCTATACGACTTTCAAGTATGCTCACCTCGGTATTATAATACTCCGTAAAAGCTTACGACATTTCGTATTGAAATCTTGTCCTACACTGTAGTCGAAATTCTTTTGCCATCCTTGTATTACTTTGCATTATAAATAATGCCATTCATATTTATTTAAAAGTAATTAAATTTGAAAAAGTAAAAGCAATATGTACTCCAATCGCTTGAACCTAACACTTAGAATTTGGTCCATTATACAGTATTATTTACAAGATGTACTCAATATATCGTCAAAAGCACATCAGTTTTTTCTAAAACTAATATCATCGTTTCAAGTTAATGCAGTTTATTAATATCAAATAATTATTTAATTATATAACAATCGTACAATAATGCATGCAGCTCTGATATCGAAATTTACAAATTTATTTTTTGATTCTCTTGTACATAATGCAAATTCTTGTATCTTCGTAGACACGTTTATTACTTATATATGCAAAGTGCATTGTATCCAGTAGAAATTCTAAGAAAAATTAATAAACCTGTGATATAATTTGTATAATTGAACTTCTTCTCGTATAACGTAAGATTTGTTGTACTTATATTTTAAATATTTTTATGGTCCAATCTTAAATCTATATTAAATTCAAATCCATATCATGTACATCATACAATTTTCGATCATTTTGTATATCAAATAGAAGAATGCAAATACCGAGTTGTGTAACCAGTAACTATTAAGAATATTCAAATTTATGAAAAAAAATACGCCCGAGTAAACAGCAGAACGCTGAATTGTTTCGTAACATACTGCGCACACACGCACACGACCTACAGAAATCGGGCAACACGCAGGGCCTGAGGTGTTGATAAGTGAAACAATTATAGCCTTGGCGTTGGCTACGTATGAACTAGAATGTATTTCAATGCAATAAAACTCAAGTAGAGTCAATTCAAAGTCGCGGCAGAAAACGAAGAACCTGTATCCCAGCGATCAGCGCGACGAAAGCAGCAAATTCATAAAATGTATATGTAAAAATTCGTGCATACATAAATATTATTGATCTTCTCCTACGGATGAAATGCTTTAGTAAACAATTTTTCAATGTAATATTTTTGTATTATGTCTGCGTAGTACCTACATCTTAAAAGCTCATACTCGATGTCGATAGGATATCATCTGAAACGTAGAACGCTGCACAGCAAATGACAGCTATTGGCAAAGTTCAAAGGAAAATTTTTCAAGCATAAAAAGATGATTTCCTACCGCAACTCACTAACCGACGAATAACATTCCAAATGTCGACGAGTGAAACATCGAGCTTCCGCTCCAGAACATCTCGTGAACAAACAAATGCGCACCTACATGTGCATGATTTGAAGGTACGCGCATACCTAGCAATAAGCTCAGAGCTGGCCTTCCAATATTACATGATAGTGAAATCTCAAGCAACATACATGCACAGTTAGCAAACATCACTGACTCGCAATTAGTCGTATCGTGTGTCGTCTTCGAAGTATATGCGCTAGAAGCCCGTCAGCATCCACATACTAGAATGTGACGAGGACTCGTTGGTTTCGCTTTGGTTTCTATTTGAGTACAGATGGAACACCGTAGCCCGTGGTTGCTAGAACAAACATCATTAGCGAGAATGTAACCCGATCAAAAATGCGCCGTTCTCTGTAAAGTTGCGTCTATCAATTGGTCAAGAGGACCGTAACGAATAATAGCGCTGAATTTATAGTTCATATTATCTTGCAGTTAGTGATATTTCAACAGAATAAAAATGTGTATCCAGCAGTTCCAAGTGAAAAATTCAAAGTTTTAATTTGAAATCGTTGAAACTTTTTCTCCTTCGAAACTTCTTAGATCAATAAAGAAATAAAAGTTTAGGTTATACTTCGAATCGCTTTATTTTATCATCGAATTAATCAAATGTGAAAGTATCGACCTACTTTTGAGGAACTTCATCGAATCTCATCATTTCGAATCATTACTCGGACGAATTCCTTCCTTGAATCGAAATCGTTGTTGACTATCGAAAGTAATCCTTTTCAAAATTCACTGTGTATTTAATCATTTTAATGCATTTTGTATGTAGTTGTAGATATAAAATATTCACCGCGAGGAGTTAAATATGAAAAATTAGGAAAAATAGGGAAAAAGAGACCTTTTAGAACATAATAGAGTAAAAGGTTGGCTCTCGAGAAATCCCGTACGATTTAGGAAAAATGTCTTGAATTTAGTAGATTATGTTGAGTGAGAAAAAAAGAAAGGGGAGAGAAAGAGAGAGAGAGAGATGGGAGAAAAAAGAGACAACAACGCCGACAGAGTGAAATTGACGCTGGAAGGTACATATCGCTCCCGTCGCGAACATTTCTTCCGTAGGCGAATCCGTCACGTTATCTCTCCCTGGATATACAATGCACTAGCAAACGCGGTCACAATACCAACTATCGCATGAACACTGTTTCAACAAGAGAGAGAGAGAGAGAAGCCGTATTGCACCATTTCTTCGAGTACCTTCGTTCCAAAGAAGCTTCTTGTTTATTCCGAACCTTCCCTTCGATGTAAGTTCGCTGCCAACGCCAGTTTTCACTAGTCCCGCATCCCTGGCGAAGTTAGATTTTGCGATCGATTTGCTGCTGACCTCGCCATACACTCTATTTTTTTCTTTTTGTGATTTTTACTGAACGCTTCTTGCGCCATGTGCAGAAAACGAGCTCTACGTTGACCATGACTCGTCAGTGAACGGAAGATACATAAAAGAAAGCAGGCAAATAAATCGCGTGTATATATATATATATATATATATATATATATATATATATATATATATATTTTTAAAGGGTATTTTATATATATTTTTTAAAAGCACTCGAAAAGAAAACAAACAAATAATTTCTAACCTTACTCGTTCAGAACTGACTCTCGAATGACTCCAAGTTTTTAACAACAAACTCTCAAGCTTTTATATTTTCAATTACACGTACATTCTTGCTCGTTTTAAATTATATGCGAAATTCCGAAAATATAATATTCATACATAATATTGTTGGCGATTTTGAAATAATTCATCGTACAGAGAGAAATTTCCATTAAAATCTTTTACGTTAATTATTACATTAAACTTAAACAATAAAATAATTAATATAAATAGTTGGCGTGCGTCATTTTAATTAACAAAATTCAAATAACAAGTAAATACTAAAAAATGAAATTAAAAAAATGATTCCTACGCGGGGATGCAAGGTTGTATATATTAAAATATAATACACAAAGCTTAATTTATTTAAATAGTAATTCTATTCTGTGACAACTTAAACAATGTATTTTTGTAATGGCTACAATAATCACGTTGACTAATTTCAAAATATTAATTAATTCAGAAAATGCAAAGAGAAAAAGTCGACGTTAACGGAATAAATAAACGATATAATTGAAAGCGAAAATGCAAATATCCACAAAGAGGAGTAACCTATAAGTCGCTTCTGTGCGTAAATGCCCATTTTCAAATGCTAATATATGCAGAATTAGCGAGGGTGAAACTGCACGATAAACTAATAGAAATGTGATGCAAGTGAATAGGTTTTTCCCATCTAATAAATTTCGGCAGCCGGGAGTGTGGTGTCATAGAATAAAGTTGCACATTAAAACTTGGATTCTGGAAGAGAGTGAATTCACCTTATGCTGAGTTCCACTCAGCGTACACCTACATACACACCGAATAAATAAGTGTCAAAAAAATTCGAAAGCAATTAACTACTTCGAACAAAAGATAAGATTTGAATTTGAATTAGGATTGAATGTACGCATTATGGATTTGAAATGTATATAAGCTTAAATGGAAGATTTGCGTAACCGAGGGGGAATAACGTGGGGATTCACCGAAAAACGGTCAGTCTTTTGTACGCCAACCAAAGCAATAGTCCTAATGTTAGATTAGTACTTAAGCGAATTTTATGTATTCCATCTTGTAGTATAAGACAGGGTCTACCCATAATAGCTTTACTAACACATGCTGTACGCCAACTCAGGACGAGAAACGTATACATGTTAAATCAACTATTGTACGAATTTTTTAATGTTTATTCTACAATATAATTATATATAATTGTGCCTTGCTCGCAATAATATCCCATTATTGAAATATGTGTATTTGAAGAGGGTTGTAAATTTAATAACCGCTATTCCGTTGGCATTGACGGACTCGCTGCTTCCCGTATAATTATCCACCAAGATGCCAAAATGCGTTTGTACAATAGCGTTGTTTACATGCTTTCGTTCGCAATGCTAAAATTGCCTCACAAGGTTTCTGTTCCAGTGCAAATTATAGTGCTCGTCTAATTACTACTTCTATCTGTTTCTAGTTCTTTCTCTCCTCGAACACCGCCACCTCCGCAAATATAGATTTTACCAATACATAACTGTATAGCCAGCCTGACACAACAGTAACGACATTAGTGCTGGAAAAAGGGGCAGAACGGCCAATCAACGGTGAAAAACCGTCCGCATTGTAGCGTGATTTTAGAAGGAAGTCAACCTCTTAAAATATATCCGTATTTATCACAATTCATTAGGTCTTAAAAATACCTAAAAATACCTAAAAGAGCGCTTACAATTATATCACAAAATTTCGTAAAAGAAATTCTAAAAGAAAACATTTATCATTATTCAAGCATCTTGAATTATTTTACTAAAATTAATTTGAGACATCGGGTTATATCATTTCGATGAAAAGGAGAGAAATAAATATCAAGTCGCTACTATTTCTTTTATAAATCTTAAACAACAAATTCAATAAAAAATGTTTAAAAATGAATTGTGCTGTTTTGAAATTGTGCATTTACGAATCTACATATAAACGTGACACAAAGGTAATGCTACAGACTTCGGAAGAGAAATCTAACATTAGTTCAAAATAAACTGTAAACATTAACAGTCATTGATATAATAACTAACTTAAAAGAACAATACAAACATTTCTTATTAATTAAACATCTGCATATTCCTTCGTAACACATTGCTTCTTTGTGTGCATTGTTTTTAATGCTAATTCAATTACTCGTTACATCATATGCTCTGCATTTTTTTACATAGGTATATTAACATAGAAGAGCACGAGTACGTCTATCTAATAGCAGATAAATTTTATCATCCAACAAAGTAAAATTTACTGCGTAACCAGTGATATTATCTGAAATGATGCCCCCTCCCCAGTTTACTATTTGCATAATAATTTCTAAACTGAATGTTATGAGAAATATTATGGAAACATTTTCTCCATATAATTAATGCAATAATTAATTAAATAATAAATTTAATCAATAATATTTAATGCCATATTTAATAATTAAAATATAATAAGAATGAGACCTTAATTTTGTATGAGCATAATGTATTCTTGAGTCTGAAATCTTAAAAAGATATCGTTGTAAGATTATAAAAAATCTTTGTATATACACTGAAGATCGACTAGTTTTTATCTGTTTCTTTTATTATTGAGGTTATCGCAAATTTTTCACCCAATTGCTTCGTCCTTCTTCGAAAGTTACTTATTTCCCTTCCACTATTTCGTCCAAGTATTGGACTGCAGTTACCAAATTTGGATACTAACATTTAGATATTAATTCCTTACTGCGCGATCCTGAAATGGACATGCACAACCGCATTTCGCTAATATCAAGCCTTATCAGATGATTGAATAATAAATTATATATTAAGAGCAACCATAATCATTTGTAAAAAAGTAAATCATTTCAAGATTTCGTAAAATACGTCTTACTTCGTCAATTTTCTTGTACAGTCTCGATTGTAGAATTTTCAGTAAAACGTTTATTAGCTAAAAATTTTCACCGATATCTTCTTGTCAACATTACCTAAGAAAATGAAAACGTAAAACCAAAATCTTATAAGTTCAAACTGCCATCGCTTTATAATATTTCACGTAGTTATCATATTCATAAATTACTATTTAAAATTATAAATGTTTGTAATGTGAAGTAAACAAAGTTAACCGAATACTATTACTAAATACTTGAAGTCACTTAGATTGCAAAATACGTTCACATTATAAATGAAAATTAGTTACATAAATTCTTGAAGCTTGTAAATTAATTAAAAACTATATTCAGAGGAAATCTAATTCATTGAAGTTTGAGAAGGAAGTAAAATAAAAAAATACAATTTTTTACTCTTTTATGTAGAGATAATTATTGCAAAATAGAAGCTTTTATAGACAAATAAAAAATGCTCATTTTTAGAAATTAATCTAACGTACGAGAGGCGCAAAAATTTCAACAATACGTAACTAAACTAATATTAAAGTAGACAATGCATATAGAAAAGACCTGTGGAGCAGAATTTGTCCTGTAATGACTTATAGTTTCTTTAGCATTACAGTAAATAAAATTGTAATTTTATGTCGTTATTACATTATATTTATTTCAAAAAATAGCTTTATTTATATAGGCAATGATTTTTTGTTTTACATTTAAAGTTGTTTGTTTTTCATTATTTGACGAATAGAAATTGCAACGCAAAATAATTCTCGTTATACTATCGAAATAATTTAATTCTCCGAATAATTTTTACTTATACGTCCTTATAGTTATTAACTACTTGAAAGCTTAGAATTACTTAGGATTTTAAAGAATCATAAGCAAATATATTATTCAACTAAAAATCTCTTCATCGATATCTTAAAATTCTTCGTACAATTTTCTCTGAAATAATGAATCAGATGAAAGGCTTCAAAATGAGCGAATTGCTACTTTATTTTTTGAGATATTTTTACTCTTTACCAAAGCCAGCTTAACGACTTACAAGATCTCAAGTTTATTTGAATGTAGATATGCACGTTTAGCGTTAAACGCACGCAACGACTTTGAAAAAAGAAACGAAATTTTCTAAAGTCGTACGCTCTTATAAACTGTACTTAAGCGACTGGATAAGTACAAATTTTATTCATTATTCAATTTAAGTAAAAATACGTAATTACGTACTTGCAGAAACTCTTAGGTAAATGTACAATATATAAATGCAGAAAAATGTATAAAGATTAAGATTATTCAACGACAACCTTCCGTCGCTCTCTTGGCAAAATCGAGTTCCATCGATTGTAAGACAGAAATCCAAAAGATACTGTACGAGCTTTATATAATTTTACAGCTACGTGGGTGTACATTTAATTAGGGAATCATCAAACGTTCGAAAAATGAACATAAGGGCTTCTGTAGCTTGTCTGCATCCTAGTTTACATGAATATACGAGATGCACGTCCCGTTCTCCGAAAACTTTTCCGAATGACGACACGAAATTAGTTTCCCCTCCTGGTCGACTGAATAACGGACAGAAAGAAAGTACGCAGCCTCTTTCCAACTGCAAAACTTCACGCATTCGAACAACAACCCAAAACTTTGTTTCCCTCAACGGGACTGATATCTGTATGGGGCGCGCAATAAAGACGGATCTCTCCAGATGCTTCTTCTCCGCACGAGCCTTTGAAAACGGTACATGACACTTTTTCCAAACGCAGAGAGCGCCATTATTCCAGCTGCGCAATCAATTTTCGAATACGACCTGTATAAAGGGATGTAGAAAAAAGGTTGGGGACGGGAATGGGCAAAATAGCAGCGAAATTCTAAGATTTTTATATCGAACATTTCATCGTTAGTCTAACGAAAAGTCTTACATTTTTTGTAAATATTTAGCCGTACCTTTCTAAAATAATTAAAAAACTTTTTTCGAACAAAGCGTAACTCGAAAAATGTATCGATATCTTTGCTCGATGTTTTTGTTTCTGGCGTCTTATAATTTGTAGATGGTCGTGATATAGAAAATTAAATTGCCGTTAAAAGGTATGCTACTTTTACAACGGCTCAAGTTTGACTAATGATGAAATTGTATGTAAATTGGTGTAAATTGATGAGCAACTGTTTTGTAGGAAAATTACAATATCTACTGGAAAAGGAAAAAAGTAAAATGCGAAAATCTGAAAAATATTGACGTATTTTAATGCATTTAATTACTTATTATCATATTTTCGTATTTCGTAGTTTCGTTCTTTTATAATTGTAAAATCAATGTCTTTTTCAAAAGACATACTTTCATCACCTTCAACGATTTTTTTGTTTCAAAAAATGTATGTTTCATTTTCACTTACTTAATTTTAATTTTAATTCGGTATAGTAGTTTTTTTAATGCTCAGCTCACTTCGACATATACTAGAATGAATCAAATCAACACCAAAAATTTCAGACACTTGTTTCGTTAAAAAAGTATCTAATTCGCTACGTTTGCCTCGGAATATGGATTTGTATTTGCTTGCTAATAATTATACCGCAAACACGAAGTAGATTTCAAATATTTGCTTAAATTAAATTTAACGCAATCATTTCAGAAGAAAATGTACTTTTTAATATTTACGTTCGTAATATGCAAACTTTTTATGATATTATCTTTATGCTTTACATTTGCATAATTTCTATTTTATAACCTTTTCGTACATCGCTGATTACATGTGTAATATTTCTAGAAATTTCGTAGAAAAACGATAGTAGTGAAGTTTATTAACAAGATATATCAATATCTAATAATAATGAAATCTATCTCATTCGTTTGTAATATAAATTGGAATTAGAAAAATTCTATTATTTTAATATTTCTTAAAATTAATGTAAAATTTATTAATAATAAGAAGATTTAATAAGAAGCAAATCCATTATTTAAGACGTAGACTTTCGTAAAAGATGCTTTTATTTACAATGGTACAATAATGACTTAAATATGCTTCATTAATAATAAATGTATAAAATTGTGAAAAAACATGTTTATTTATGACTTTAATAATCAGATGTATAGTGCGATATTTTATTACTTAAAACTACAGGCTGAACATTAGTGAAATAATCAAGACTGTCGAACACGAGGTTTACTTTTTGGTAATATGAAAAATTTAATGCTCTTATAATATATTTGAATATCAACTTGAATAGATAAAATGCAGCTTTTTACGATGATTTGAATTGAAAAAACTCTTGCTCTGTTAAATTTTTCACTTCGTCGCACCTTAATAAGCAACAAACGAGTGAGTGCTTAAAACATCGAAGACCGAAAAGAGGGAGGGAGAAGGAAAAAGAGTTTAAAGTAAAGAAAAGGTAGCACCTTAACGTAAAAACAAGTGGCTTTTTAGCGATGAAAGTGTCGGCTACGGTGGTGCGCATCGGAATCGACGCCAAAAGTTTGCGCGCAATTATATACCCTGACGTTCAGGAACTCGAGCTTCCACGAGGAAGAGTCACTAATGATTCGCTAACGAGGCAAGTGCTTGGCCTGCTTCTATCTCCACTGAAGAGGAGAAGTACCAAGCGCCAGAAGAGGAGAAGGTGTAGGAATTTCTGGAGAAACTACTACACCGCCTGACAGTCTACTCGACTGCTTCTCAAGGAGTCAGGTTTACATGGCCGATTGAGCACCTCTTACGCATGTATACAGATTTTCACACATTTCTTCGTGTGCGCACGCGTGTGCACAGAAGGAGCATGTACGTACTCGTGCCTTGAAAGCTCTCCAGAAAGGAGGTCATGCTCCGCCTTTTTAAGAAAGAGGTAGTCGACGATGGCAGTACTCTGATTGTAATGAATTATTTAAATAAATTAATGGCTCGTGGAATTTATTAAGTATACTGCTCAAAAACTGACTCGAGATCATCATGGTCAAATGAAATATTGCATTACTGAAAATAATCCACTTTAAGAATGTGTTGAACTTGTCTCGCTTTCTTCGTTTACTTTATGCATGAGTCTACAAAAATAAATGCAAAGCCGAGAACTACGTATTCCTACAAGTAAATTATAAAATTTTATTATTCTTTTTATTCCAATTGAACAAGTTTAAATTAAGTCAAATTACAGTTTCTTTCCTAGCATAAAGAAGACGGGAATGATGTAATGTGCGTAATAATATAATGCATTTGTGTTTTCATAAATTGTCGGATATCGTACAAAGAAAAGGTACTTTAATCGGTTCCTTCTTTCTCGTTTTACCTTCTAGATAACGGCAAATTAAATAATTGAAATGTTAAAGACGGAATAACATTACTGACAAGGAAAACTGTTTATAAATAAGTGCTTTTACGTGAAATATACGAATTACAAACAAATTATGAATAATCACTGCAATTTTAATACATAAGCGTACGTTCTGAATTTTTATAACATTGAAACTCGTTCCACCCAACTAGTCGCTCATTTACACCGTAATCCGCCCACTTCTCGAAAAGACAGACTTGGCAACAAGATTCTCCGCTGATTGCAATTTTAACAGCCGTAAAATTCTCGTCTTTTTACGCACACCATCTACAGCTCATGGATTAAGGCTTTCGTTCAGTGGACGTGGCCACGACACTCCATAAAAAGACAAATACTAACAAAGAACATCGAGCACGTCCAGAAAGAAAATAGCGGAATACACTACAGAGCGGGAGATGATGCTAGTGCCAGGAGATTGATAATTAATGCAAGCGATGTCGAGGTATGACCTTAATTAGAATCAACCGACCTATACCGCCACTCGAAACGTAGTCGTATCGTCATCGTGTACTTATAGTTTATCTTCACCGAGGACGTGCTTGCTAAGCTGGAATTAGCGCGAACCTGCGATATTTCCTTTAAACTCCATAAAGACTTAAATTTTGGCATTGCGACTCGATTGCGAGTAATTTATTACAAGAACCATCTAGTTAGTGCTAGGAATTTCAGAATGATTTAAATCAAATCGCTAAATCGCTTTTCACTTAAAAAAATAATATTAAGAATTGGATCTTGCGATATCCAATGATGTAGATGGGCTTCTATTTAATGCTCGTATTTTCTTCTCGTGTTCTTCTTTGCAGTTTCTCTCATTGAATCTCACGCGCGTATTCGTTAACTGTAAATAAGAAAGACAGATATCTGCAGGAACCGAATGGCTCTTCTTAATTCATCGTGCTTTGATGATAGATTGTCTAATCCCAATTGTATGTTCCTTGAGATGTTGCCATTGTCACTGCTCGTGCTTCATTTACAATTGCGATAAAACGGGATTGGAGCGAGCAAAGGAATACAAACCCTTCCTACTAAGCTGCTCCTTGGGACGCCCGATTATAAAGACGATGAGAGAACAACATGCCCTCGTACCTCTTCCAAGTGACTTGTCGCATGGTTAGTACCCGGCCACCCTTATCCACTCTGTCTGAATCAGTCTCAGAGCAGATCCCAGCAGTGCAAATGTAAATGCTTGCCATTCCACAATATTCAAAAATTTATGATCTAATGATATTATTTAGTGGATTTAATAATTTAAGATAATTGCGTAAATATCTTTGGTGTGTTAACGCTGGCCGTACTCGGAACGTGATCATTGATTGGGTTGCAACTTAACGATGGCGTACTTTTTCTATTATATAGACAAAGTACGAACTGAAAAAAATTACTTAACATCGGATTTACAAGTCAGCAGTAGTTCAGTGCGACAACTTAATGTAACAATGCATAAAAATTGTTCGGCTACAAAAGCACAGTAAATTTAATTTGATCTCGAATGCAAAAACTTAAGAATATGAAATCTTTGTCTTCCAATTATGTGTCAAGGTATTATAGTAGGGACCACAGAATATTCTCAACCACTTAATTTAAAGAAATCATTGTCACTGAAGATCTGCGCTATATTCGGAATATTGCCTTAGTGATATCGCTTAATAAATTGTAATAAATCGTTGGTAAACAACGAAACGAAGCTCATTGTAAGCTTAATAAGCCTTCCGATTGGATAAGAAGTATAATTTAAAGGAAATAGAATAGTTTGAGGTTATACTAGTATTTACTAGCGAATACTATACTTTCCAATAATACTTCTTTGCCAGTGGTCCGTCTTTAAATTATTTTCAAGTAAATTCCTATATTCGTAAAGAAAAATGGTGTCACAAATTGAATAAATTCTAGGGAACAAAGTTATAATACGTATTCTTAAAAAAAATTCCATAATAAATGAATAAAAGTTAGAGCACGTATGTGGCACAATGGTTTCGTTTTCATAAAATAGAAATATTGTTTAGAAATTTCTTCTACTACTGGAAACATATATTATTAATTTTAAAAATAAACATTATTAAATTAAATATTATTAATTTTAAAAAATAGAGAAATTATATCTCGATTTCTACTGCTTTCATTTTACAGCAATTCTGGATGAAAGTTTTTAACAACGCAATATTTACACTGAGCCATTCTTCACATTTTTTCTCGTTCCATCCATCTGACAGGCAGCACTGAAGTTTCAGTTATTTTTCCTCAAACACTAATAATTTTCGCGTACATTCGCATCAGCAGCTACGCGTACTTTCACCGCACATATTTGCAATTCATATTCATCCATCATTCTTTCATAAAACGAAAACAGAAAGAAGACAGAGTCACGTCGTCCCATCAACAGAGCACCGCTACTGCTTCCGATGGAACGCTACGCTATCTAACAAGTATACCGATCTTTCAATAATCAATTTCATACAGGTTTTTATCCTTTTTATTCATCAACGTTACTTTCTGTATCTTTTTAACGCGAAGGCATCAATATGGAAGAACTTTTCTTTAGAAATCTATATGTGAAAACGTTGTTAATACGAGCTTGCAAATACGTCTTTCCATTTGGCGTATCGTCAACAACTCTCTATTTTGATGCAATGCAATAAGAAAGAATAAATAGACTATCTGTACATTTATCAAGAATGATTTTACGTTATCGTGGAAACTTCAAACAACAACAACAACAACTTTCACGAACATAACAAGTAGAACAAAACAAAGATTACAACTAAATGAACGAGATTCAATTACAAATCGAATTAAAAGTAACGAGATTTTCAGAAAACTGAGTGATCCAACTGGATAATGTAATGAAGTGGCAGTTTTACAACTCTGAACACCGAAATGCATTTACAACGCCTATCAGAAACTGTAAAAATGAAAAATCTTAGATAATAATATCCTCCTTTTAGATAATAATAGATTTTTTATTTTAAATTCTTTCAGCACTTGTGCCGAAAATGTACCTAATTTAAAATTGCCTTCCGTGCATGCCAAAACTGCTAAATAGTAAAAGTAATAAGACCTTAACTCCCAACTTAAAAGCACACTTTCCTCGTAGCACGTAACAAATATAACGTATACAGAAAATGAAGTTTCTTGTTAATTTTTTTTTTTTTTTTTTTTTTTTTTTTTTTTTTTTTTTTTTTTACAAAACAAATAGCGCTTTAATCAGAACCAGAAAATGACCGTTATCTTCGGGGTAAAAAAACATTCTCGTTTTAGCCGAGTTTTTTAATAAACGAAGAGCACGATTTCTTAATCGAATTTTAAAATATTTTACTCGTTATTTTATTTAATAATTCCTAGTGCAATTCCTTAGACTGATTAATCACCGTTGTTGAATAAAAAACTTAATCAAACCTATTTCATTTCGGATGATAATTCGCTTTATTTGAAAATTAAATGGTGCCACGTGTTTAATATAAGTTCTACTGCTTTATCTCGAGGCGATCCATCGATGCAACTATAAATTATCAGCTATACTCTCTAGTCGCATACGCTCATGTACCTAGGTTTCATTAAGATATTATATTAAGATATTAAATAAATCTACATTTATTTGAAGCATAGCTAAATAAAGCTAAAAGTGTGGCATTCATTGGTACTTGGTATAGGTAATTATTTCCATTCCTTCCATCCGGTTCGCACTCTCCAATGGCTCAATCGCGCCCCCATCAACTCGTAGACGCACATTTAACAAACGATCGTATAAAAAGCAAAAGAACACAACGAGACATGAGCGCGATACATCAATTTGGAGCCTCTCCGCGGTCTATTAGTATCGTCGAATCGCCGAGAATCTCTCTGATCTCTCGATGTATAAATGTATAAAGAAGCTGTCGAAGAAAGTTGGAAAAGGCGCAGCTACGAGCTTAGTGGGCGCAACGGCCGTCGCTCCTGTGAAATATGAGGAAAAGTTTTAAGCTGCAGCTCGAGTCGGACTGTTACCGCTGAAAAACGCGCAAACGGCGACAGCCAACGTAACACGGACAACGAAAAAGAAGCTTAGGACGACGCTCGACACCCGCTCGGTCCTCGTCCGAAGGATTAGCAAATAAGCGAGTTGGTGTTGTTGAAAAATGCAATCTGCACGCACGCGCACACGATAGCAACACCGCGAGCTTTATTTATGTAGAAGAATTAAAATTACAAGCATCCTAAGGGTATTTTTAACTCGAAAATTAACTAATGATGATACAAAGGCTTTGGCTGGTACGGTGAAGCTTTTAAACGATAGTGTGTGCTTTTCTTAAAGCCTGAAAGCTTTAGCAGTCTATTAATGTTATAACATGCATTTTCATCTTTGTACGTCATTCGGTATAATAACTCCTTCCTTAAGCACTTCTTCAACATTCTACGTAGCGTTAAAATTGCCTGATTCTATCTATCAAAGTGCTAATCGTATCTAATTGATCTAATTAATAAATAAAACATAAGTAAAATGTAAACCTTTATTTCTTAACTCTACGATTAATTTTACTATCAATTGCTCCGGATAATTCTGAAATTGGTAATTAAGCACGTGGAACAAGATTACTCAAAGCTGACTTTGAGTAATTTGAAAAAATCCGTAGTTTCGATTTCTTGATGGCCTTTGACATCAAGAAATAATCATAATTGCCTCGAAAATCTCAAAAATCGGACATGTACATTTCGCATTAAAGGTGCTCAATATTGATTCATTTACAAGTCAAAAAATGTATTACGATAGCAAAGTTTGGCCCAGATCTTCAAAAGAATAATCTTGAGAATCTTTCCCTACAAGTGCATACAAATTTATTTCGCAACAAAACTACAATCAAAGGGACTACATAAATCAGCAGCAAACGAAGGAACAACGTAAATCTATCATTTGCATAACGTCGTTCGACGTTAAAATAAACGCTAAAAGAGAAAATAAAATAGGGAAAGGAGGGATTGCCAATAAAACGTTCGTTACATTTTCATGCCGACATATAGATTGAAGATTCGTGTCTCGCTCGTACTCGTAGTCGCAGTATTTTCTAACAGACAAAGCCACGATGACGAGCGCCCAAGGCGCGTTGAATATTTCATCGAATACTCGGGCGATGCGAAGCGGCTTTACCGACACCATGGAAAAACCACATTGCCAAGGTCTGCAGTACCCTATGGCTGCTCCCCCGCGCCTAGTCAAATACAAAGTCAAGTCGAGAAGTGGATATACACCGACAGTGACATGGGATGCGGACTTATGACAAGCAGGGACGAATTCAAAATCAGATTTTCAAAGGAAGCGATAGAGTGTAAATAAAAAAAATACCGTAGATGAGAGAATAAGAGATAGGGAGGCTTCGAGAATGACTCTTTGTATTATTATTGCAGTAATGATTATTGTTAACATGCTAACGAACTAATGCTAATGAATTCATTAATCATCGTATCAAAATTAACTTATTGCCTAAAGCACAATTTCATTGCTTTTTGTGCAGTTCTCGTGGTAAAGAAAGTTATGAAAATGAAAGTTATTCAAGGAAGTTATTCATTAACCACGATCAAATTTCAAGAAAAAGTATTTGACTTGATCAACAAAGTTTTTATGGAGAAGTACAGCGTGAAAACCTAAGAAACTTTCTTTTAAATTCGTGTTTCGTCGTAAATTACTTGTCAGGCACTACATGCTAAAATAAATGTTAAATTTTTTAACCTTTGAATACACATTGTATTATTGCAGGGCAATTCAAAGCACGATTCAAGTAACGATTTCTCATATAAATCAAAAATTAAAACTTTCAAACATTCGTCCTCCTGATGACTGGCTTTCTTAGGGTAAGGAGTAGAAATAATACCGAGATGAAAATATTACGTTTTATTTTCGTCGATGTGGTCAAAACATCATAAATATACTTTTATTACTTATAAAGTTCAAAATAATAGAAAGTTTACGAACACCTAAAGCCAACCTTAAAAACTTTCTGTACCTTGGAAGAAAATATATATCAGAAGATGAAATCAAAGTTGTAACATAATCTAATAAAAACTCAAGTGTAAGGGCACCTACACATTAAGGAAAATTAGAATTGAATTTTAAAAAATACATTGAAGTAGCATAATCAGATATATTATCAAATAATATACCCCAAATTTCATTGAAACTTACATACGTGAAAAACATCAAGAAATACCGTAGGAATCTTTTATATATTGCTGGCTAAAGAGTATTTTAATAGAAGATATATAATAATAGAAGCAATATCCCTAGAAATGTGAAGTTTTATATGTAATTTAATCCATGTATATCCGCAAGTTTTTATACCAATTTTTACTTAAGAATTACCGTATTACTGCTATGTTACTTACTACAAATATATAAATAAGTTAAAGGGCTATTAGATTAATTAGACGCATTTTAATTAGTGAATTAGATGTCAAATTCAGATGAAACACACTCGTCGAGTATTTACATTAATTTATATTCAACAAATCAATTCGTTATTTCAGTAACATTATTTTAATTGCACTGACATTCCCGGATGATCTCTATTCCTGTCATTGCTATTAATTGTCATTAATTCCGTTTACTCGGAAGATATTTTAAATATTTCTATAATATGCCTATCGTAAGGAATAATTGCTTCTAACTTTATGATATCATAGTTATGGTAAATTGTCAAACCAGTGTAGAAAAAGGTAGAACATTTTTCTAAATTCAATTTCCAAATGTTAACGAATTTTAATAGAGCCAAACGATTGAAATCCTAATTTCCTCATTACGTGAATAACGGCTCCATATCTGAAAAGTTACGAAATAATTTAAAGGTCTTGTTAAAATTGCAAAAATGTCAAGCGGAAAAAAATTGTAGAATTTTGCTAACGAAGTCGATTGGAAAAATCTCACTTATCTAGAGCCTCGTGCAAAAAGCACGCATTATTTTATGCGGTGTTCCGGCAAATGGAGCCGATTAGCTGTCATATTCCAACAGGGGAGGATGACCATTAGGGTGAAAAATCCCAACGACCATACGCGAATCCTCACGGAATCGTATACGTATGAATGTAAATTTGCAGTGGCGCGTCTATCGATATCATCGTACTCGCCGACTTGAGGATAATAGACGTAAACATTTAGCGCTAGACAAGTTTATGTAAAAGTCGTGAACACCCGTAGTTCGTACTCGATCGATTTTACCCTTCCGTCACTGTTAGTCGACGGGATAGTGAGCCAACGCCACGCTTGCAATCTAAAATATTATACGTCTGCAATATAATTTTGTTTAACTTTTACATTTACATTTACATTTTAACTCCAAGTAAAATGTAATTAGGTAATTATTATCAAAATTTTAAATTTGTAATTAAAGTTCTATTAAAGTAGGTAAATGAATTATACTTATGAATCAGAATTAGGAGTAACAGTCAAGCAAACGCTTCCCGGGGACGCTCCACTATTTCAAGTACAAGACTCTGCACGTCGTTCCTTCGTAATAACGGTGGTGATATCGAACTGTTTTTGTAAGACTAGAAGATCGGCAGTGATTGAACACACGATCCATTCAAGTAAACATATATATTACGAGAATAAACGAGAATTCTCGTTTATTTTATTTGGCAAAACACACTGTATCACATATTTGTCAAGTTAATTTTTCTGCATGTTACTCATATCGAATAATTTTCAAAATAACGTCGAGGACAAGGATAAATTCACGAGAAAAATGTACTCATTTTTTTTTAATTAAGCTATCTCTTTTATTTTGCTGCGCAGCGTTTCTTATCGAAGCGACACTAATCCGACCTTCAGTTAACTAGGTATTAAGATCATTCAAAACTACGAAACTCGCAATAGAACGTCTCCTTACAAATGCATACATCTTTGCCGTTAATGCGCGATATCAGAATCACATTGCTGTTCTTTCAACACGATGTCTATCCTTTTTTTATCATTAAAAACGATCTAAAAGAACAAGCGCGACTCATACACTGCAGCCATGAACGAGGGAATAACTTGCTTCTTTACCAACTCGTAATATCTTACGCAATAATTATAACAGCGTGACTCAGCACTACCGTCTACTAGTTCTGTAATAACATAATACTGAATAAGCCATTATTAAAAATGCAAACTGCAGTTAGTGACTACGTCGAGTACTGTTTCGCGACTTGAAGAATTCTTACGTTCTCCGTTCCACACCAACGCACTGAAATTTTTCGTTATTATTTTGAATACAGACTCTTCAACGATAATTTAGCAAATCATTGACATGAAATCCACATATATATGTTTATCATCGTTAAAACTTAGATGCGAATAGCTGGTTTATGCGAGTAAATTTTATGGAGCAAGACTTTCTCGTGTTGCTTCTTCTTGTCATTAAGTGTGCGATGGTATAATGATTAATAACAGTATCGTAACAAAATTTAACTATCAATCTTACGTGTATTTTGAATAATAGACTATTAAGTTTCAATAATGTTTACAAGTAAAAATAATTTCAAATTCAAAGTCGCGATTAACAAATCCAGTAAGTCTCATTGATTTCACTCTTCTTACATAATAATAGACTTGTTCTTGAGCAGTAGCTTTCATAATAGATGCAAAAATAACATATATATATATATATATATATATATATAATATTTAGATAATTTTAATTATTTTATTGACTTACATTACTTGGAGACCCCTTTGTACATTTGGACTCTCTTCCCCTCTCTCTCTCTCACTCTCTCTCTCTCTCACTCTCTCTCTCTCTCTCTCTCTCTCTCTCTCTCTATTGTACATAGATTTATAATTTATATGATGAGTATTTTTGAAGCATTTGTTACTTACATAAAATAAGGTTCAAGCATTTGGTCTAAATTATTCTCTATTTCTCGATTTAGATATTATTTATGAATATAATAGTATGAATGAAATAAATTTAGAGTTACAAATATCCTTGTAAAATTATTTTTTCGATGAGTTAATTAATCGTTCTGGAGCTTCTATCGTGCTTTTTCATTGCTTAAAAGGCGAAATATTCCATAAACAAGAGTCCGTTTCGATCGTAATTAAAGGACTGTAAATATTTGACTATGAATCTGTTCCGACGATTGGTGTAATCAGAAAACAGGCAACAGATACTCTTTTTTAACTGCCTTAACTCTTGCAAAATCTCTATGATGAAATATTCGGAAGACATAATTTATAAATATATACGATGTATATAATAAAGAAGCATCTTCGCACTACGTCTTTGCATAAAGAAACATCCTTGCATCGGAAGAAACAAGGGTCCGAGAAAAAACGCAACCACCGAAGATCTCGGCTCACCAATAACCTGGCGCATACACTAGTAGCCCTGGGTCGTCCCTTGAACAACGCGTCCGAAGTATCTGTCAAAAAATTTGCAATTCCCACGGCGTCGAGTGTACGCGCTTCAGAAAGAGCGACGGAAGGCCGCGGCCGCGAGCCTCGCATGGGTTACAGCATAGACAGAGAGTTTTTCAAATTTTATGAAATTTCAGGTTGAACGACGTGAGGGCGCACTCCAAACTCTGCCTTCCCCCCAGAGAGAACCAAAGGAAATTCCTTTTTCCCGAGAAAAATGAATTTCCATCCTTGCTCCGTACCCCAATCCCTCTCGCTCACTCTCTCTCTCTCTCTCTCTCTCTCTCTCTGTCTTTCATCCCTTTTTTACCTCATTTTTTACAGCAAATACGCGCCCGTATGTGTAGGTACTCGCGATATAGCGAGCGCCACGAGCATTCATCATTTTCAAAGACTGAAACTTATACTACACTGTAGTGCGCGAAATATTACGAGAGCATTTTCTCGCCTTCTAAAGCCGATAAATGCCGCGTGTAAGCGCAATAGAGCAGTGAAACCACGCGTGGCACTCAATTTTAAACGCACTTCTATAAGAAAAGCTTCCGTATCGGCAAATTTACTATTGAAAATCCGTTCGAGTCTTCATTAAACACTGACTGAGATACAACGGTGATGGAAGCGCAGCACAAATTGCATTTACGCCAAACTGAAATTGCGTTAGACTCTTTATAACGGTACAAAGTAGCGCCAAGTGCGAAGGAAAAGAGAGAAAAATAAGGAGACGGAGAAGACGATTGAAGAATGTCTTCTTGAAATAAAGTAATTTTAATGAGCTGACCTGAAAAAGAAGGAATTACTGTTGTTAACGAGGGGAAGAAAATAAAGTAAGAATATAGGAAACTTGTCTCGTAGACTCTACGATTGAACTCTAAACCAAAAAATAATATCTTCATAACGAGGGTGATATTAACGTATTTGCACTAATCTATCTCTCTGTCTCCTAATCCCCTAACCCCACTTCCTCTCTAAAATGAAATCCACAAACAGAAGGACTATTAAAACCGAAAAAATTCCGTGCCACTCTGTGCTTAACGGGTATTTCAATGTGCACGAAAAGAGGTTAACGACTACATCCTGTTGCCGATGTCAGATGCAAAGTACGCGCTCGGGAGTATAAAAACGATTTCGAGAAGTCGCCCCAAGATACGCTATACTGCAGGGAGAGATTTTGACATAAGAAGAGTCGTAAAAGCTTTTCGTCGTAGTTGAATTTACGTTGACAATTGAAATCATTGAGGAGAAAATGTCGCTCGAGAATAGTGGACCCTGATGAAAATTTTTTTAGATTCCATGTTTGCAATATACTTTATGCATCCGACACCTTAATAAAGTGGATCTTTTATTGCTCGTACATTATTATAAGAAATGATTTAAATACAAGTGATAATGTATTTATTTCTCCTACACGTGAATCAGATTATTCATCCGTAACTATTCCAGTTATTCTTTTATAAAAATGTTAAAATGTGCACTAGATCGCAAGGTTGTCAAGTGTATTACGGCACTGTATCGTTTTATCCGTATCCTTTTACCTAAAACTTCATTATAAAGCATAATTTCTTTTTTTAATCATAATCATGGAATCTAAAGAAAGAGACTTACATTAAGATGAATACCATGTCGATACAAATGTGAATTTCAGCTGCACTTTCTATTCCTAAATTTACAAACGCGCACAAAAGCTTATCATTTTAACTACTAGAATGTACGCGTACTCATTACGCGTAAACTCAATAAATTGATCACTAATTGAGCTTTTCTTAAGACGTGGGCAATTATTTTTTGTAGTCGTTTCAATAACAACTTCTTCGACCCATGATGCGACGATTATTAAAATGAATTGCATAACATAGTTAAAGATTTTATTTCTTTACCTCTATTTCCTTTACTTGATTAATGTTTTCTGAAATTTCACTTAGAAACGTATTTTGGATATGTTGGTACACTTGAATAAATAGCTCAATTCTAAAAGATTAATATTTTTAAAGTTAAATGATATCGGTCAACCTCGTTTAACGATAAAGATAAGCTTTTTTCTGAGAATAAAGCCAGATAAATGAATAAAATTAAAATAAACTAATTAAAATATCAGAAAAACAAATATTGTTAACGATAAAAATTGTTTATAATATTTTTACCTACTTTTGGTTAGAATTGAACTACAATTTATTTGTTATACTTATTTCAAGAGCTGTTACATTAAAACAGAAATTTTATTAGCAACAGCATTTTTCGGTCCGTAATCCTTTGAGATACATAATAATTTTTTACTAGGATTAAATTACAAAGTAAGTAATTGAATGATGAGTAACATAAGATACCGAAAAAATTTATTTAAGCATAATAAAGCATCATAAACCTTTACGTATCACTCTAATTTTACTGGAAAGGAACATTTTTGAGGCAGAGAAACCAATTAAAATAAAAATATATTTACAGTGACGAAATCCTCTGAGCGCTGTTTCTTAATTTAAGGGTGCAAACGATGCATAACTACTTTAACCTTTCACTACAACTCTCTGGTTGAGTTTCAAATACATCTAATGCGTGAGCTGCAATCTCGGTCCAATTGTATTACCTGAGCCTCTGCTACCTTTCAAAGCGCAAGCAAAGTAACGCCGCCACGAATGAAAATCCGGACATCCAAGGCATGCAAGTGTATACTAAGAGCCAGAAATAAAAATTGCCTCTGACAATTTCGTCACAAAACTTTTAACGTGCACCTCGTACGCGTACGAATGGTGCATCTTTCCTCCTTCTATCTTTTATTAATGCCGTCATTGTTATTTCAACAGCAGCCTCGAACAACGAAACGCGATTCGGTATGGCTCTAGTGGACCCGCGTAGAGATCCTGGTGCAATACCTTGACGTTGAATATAAAACGTCCGCGAGAAAATTTTCTCCTCTTCCTTTAAATCGAAAAGTCGAATTTAAAGGATTAGCGCGCGACTGGCTGGCGGCGCCTCCTGAAACATCGAGCAGAAATCAAATTATAATGATATTAATTCTGTTTCTGATATCTGATATATGTGTTCTGCCGCTCGTAAACTCGTTGCGGATGAAAAATTAAAGGGGTGCGCGTCAACCGATCCACCGGTAGATGGTGCGACTCTCTATAAAGTACGCACAGTATTAACAGCACCGAGGCGGCAGCAGCAGCAACTTCTAACTTCTACGCACCGTAAATCATTCAAAACAGCTTCGCTCTGTGATCTACGGCGACGCCCTTTTCCACCTCTGCCACTTCGTTCTCGCGCTCTTCGTTTTACGCTCGTGTATCTCTTCATCTCCTCTTAGCAGCAAACTGTAATATACCCATACTCGTGGGAGAGTCGCTAATTTCCTTTTTTCCTTTAACATAACTGACAGTTGCCGTTGCCCTCTTTATTCCCTATCCGCTCTTTCCGGTACGACCGCTATCAAGACTTTTTCCTCTTTTTCTCGCATTCTTATGAGCTTACTAATGACTTCAAATGCCACATTCTTAAGACGATTCTCGTTGTAATAACCGATTAACGAATACGAAACGGGCGTTCGAACTTGGGCATTGCCACGAGCATTTCCTTCTATTTATTTAATAATGCAACATTCGCATATTTTTAAAGCGGAACTATGTTCTCCGACAACTGGGGATTTAGGTGACACGCAATTTTTGTATTTTCATTGGCGAAAAAGTTTTGCATATTAGAAATCTTTCTTCGCGATGAATTCAAATAATATTATTTTTGTATTTTAAGAGGTATTCGGCTATTTATAAATAAAAAAGTCGCATCTTTGCACTTACTCAAATTAAAATTTTATTCCAGATAGATGTATAAAAACATAAGAATTCTCTTAAAATCCAAGTCATTTTCCGACTCCATATTCGGAGGTGATGAGATCTTAAATTTCACTTTACTCGAAAGAAAGTACGTACAAAATAGCAATTCCCTGCAATATGTAAAACACTCAAATTGAAGCTAAAATTCAAGATCGTACAGAGTTCACTGAAATATTAAATATATAAATAACATGCATACGGAGCATAATGAAATTTTATGAAAAAATTTTAATTTTTCGATGTTGATGTACAAAATATCTATATTAATAATATTTAAGATCGCATCCTCTTCAATTTGAAAGAGAAAGAATGATATGAATTACGTAAGAATTTTCCCTCTCATATTTGCACGACTTAAACTTTAATTTACTTCAATTTTCTGAAAAATAATCTAAATTTCGTTAGAGGAATAATATGCTAAATTAAAACATCTTTTTTGTTTATCTACTTTTACAGCCTAAAGAGGGCATTAAGTACTTTATTACAAGGTATATTTTTACAATTAAGACCTGTATGATTTATTTTACTTCGTTAATAATCAACGACGATCGTACTTGTGAATATTTTATTCTAATTATAAGAATGAAAGATTACCTAATTAACAGCATTTTCGTGTGATTTCGAACTCTTGATTATGAAACTACACGAAGGATTTTGCGCGTACGGCGTAAGTTATTCAGCTGTAATGTAACGACATCTGTGAGTAAAACTGACAACTGCAAAAATCTCATAATGCTCTTCAGAGTATTTTTAAAATTAACTTCAAGCTTATAAAAGCATAAAATATATATCAATATTATTACGAAAAAATACACATCATAGATTAAACTTAGATGACGCTAGATAAAGCACTTGAAATACTGAAATGATCGCTTCGCAAATATTTTAATTAGAATTCAGATCGATAAAATCGCTACCAGAAAAAAAGCAAGTTGAAGGGTCGCTCTCCAGAAGCACAAAGGCAACTGAGGCATTGTCAAATTTTAAGTGTAGCAATGTCGAAAAGACGAGGGCGAGAGTTGGATCTGTATAAAAGTATAAATAACAGGGTGTGCAACGGGTGATAAAATGCAAGCTACGGCGTCCAAAGCTCTCGGCCGGGTGATGAACAAAAACAAGCAATTACTCGAAGCAGTTAGGCGAACAATGCTTCATGGCGCAACAATGACGGCTACTTTGGGTCAGCTTTTTATACGGCAATCTCCCCATACAACAGCGAAGAAGGGCTGCACCGCTGCGGTACCTGTGAGCGCACCCACGCCACCCTCGCCAATTGCCGCTACTACGCTCTTTCACGGCAATTTCGGATTATATTCTCTCGTTCTCTTCTCGAGCTTTTTCTTATCTCGTAGACGGATGGCTTACCGTACCGTACCGTACCTTTGATCGAGTTTACGATTCTAGAACATAACATAAGACCGACGCAATGCCGCAATAGCAACCCGACAAACGGATGTCGTTCGTCGCGACAACGAGCGCCAAGTTCACCACTGACATACACTCAGGGACTTCGATTTATACGGACTTTCGACTCATAAGCGAAAGGTGAACACCTTGAACGCTCTTCAAAAATCGACAATCATTGGGAAAAATGATAATTTTGACAAGTTTTCCATCATGTCATCGTGTAACAACTCAAGAATCGTTTTTATTTCAACGGTCATGGACAGTCTCGTTGTATTCTTCGTGAATATTCAAAACGTAATTAAATGTAACGCAACGCGATGCCTTAGGACTAGTAACTGTAACTCGACATATAATATGCTAAATTATATTAATTATATATTCAAATAAATTATTCGAATTTTAAAATATTAAAATTGAAATTAAGAAATATTGACTATTCTCATCTAGGATGCACCATATTGAAAAAAAATTGAAGGCAGCTGACTAATAACCTCTTAAAATGTTCTTTTATAAAAAAAGATCTGAAGCTAGATAAGCAGGAATAACATTTTCATTTTTAAATAATGATATGAACAAATTGAAAACTTCTATCAATCGATACATGTATATATGGATGTCAATTTTTATTCGTATAAAAGCTTAATTTAAGTAATTATAAATTATATTGACAAATTAAAAAATTCACAAGATAAAACATAATGAAAAAAGTCATAATATTATTAATTCAATACATGTACACATGTATGCGAATAAAGAAGTCGTGTAAGAGGTTTACATTTTGTAACAACTCGTTACATCCGAATTATGAGTCAAACATTAATAGCCCTCTAGAATTTTTCTTTCTTTGTTACATACTAATATTAATACTCTACTTAAAAAGCGTAAAAGCTACTCAAAAATATTATCCAAATGAGAAAACGCCACACGATTACGTGCCTTCAACGCAACTACGCTATTAAATACGCGTCAATTAGTAAATTCGAAAAGAAAGCGTTTTTAATTAAAAAATTCATTTCGTTTACATTTTATATAATTTTATGTACGTATGTATGTGTGTATGCGTGTGTGTATATATATGCAGCTTCAACAAACTTTTGAAATATAAATTTCTTATCTGCTTTTATTTTGTACTTAAACTTTATCTTACTCCGCTCATAGAATTTATTTTATAATAGCATTATTTAGACTTTGAATAAATTACAATAACAAATGTTCCAAATTTTACACAACAGTTTCATTTCACGTTACAACATAAATAGTATGGTACAGAAAAAGTATTTCGTAAAATCTTGTATTTTAAATTATGTTTCAACCTTATTTTCAAATTATGCTATAGCATTGTGAAAATGTACACGAGAAATACAATTACTCGGAATAGGAGTAAAAGAAGTTTATTAGTAGCGTTACTAAACCAATTCACGATATCTTTATTTTTCTTTTGAATTAATTACACATATTGTAGAATTGTTTAATCAATATAGTACCTACAAGAAAAAGAAACTAGTATCCACGCAGAGCTAAAATCTTCTTTATTTTCACAATTAATAAATATACCGCTGTAACCTAGTTCAAACTAATATCGATTTTTCAAAGGTAGCAAGGGAAACGTGAAAAAGAGCGCGTAAAATATAATAGATTTCTCGTCAATTATTTCTAGAAAAGCATCGCAGAAAAAGCATAATTTCAATGTTCGTTAACAAATTTCATTATTCGACCCCATTTATGTATATAAACGGCTACCAGCATCAAAAAACGCCTACGAGTACATAAAAATATAAGAACTAACTTATACATATATAAATGAGCTATATTTCCTATTTGTGAGAAACTGTGATGGTTTATACGACATTTATTAACGCACTAAAGGTAATCTACCGATTACTAAATTTCGCGTCTTTAAACGTGAATTGCAAGAAAATTCGTTGTCTGGTAAAAAGAACATGCGAGTAGCGGGAGAAGAGACGTCGATACGTCATAATTACATCAAAAGTCCATTGCATTAAATGCAAAATGTAACAATAACGAGAAATTATACTAAGTTCCTGCAGTCGTCCAGAGACCAGAAGCTCTGTAGTATCCCGATAACACCGAGGTCAGTGGCCCCGTCGAAGCTCGAGACGATCATCCGGTGGACCGGATGATGGACGGTGTCCAGGTAACGGCCGAGGAGTAGCCCGTGCGCTTCCACGTGCGCGCATAAGAGGGCCTCATAGTCTGCGCCGTGAGTCGTGAACGAGCGAACACGCCCAGACAGAAACCGAAGCAACGTGAATCGGTGAGGCATCCAGTCCAGCCCAGTCGAGCAGTTCCTCGCGATTCTCCGCACCCGTATATCGTCTCCAGCCTCGCAGCGATGCCGCCCTCGCGAACCGCTCCCGTCGTCGTCTTCACGATCTTGGCCTTCCTCGCAATAGGTTAGACTCGTTTGCATCGTTTTTAAAGGCGCAGGTGCTTCTGACGCGGCCTAAGTCTTAAGCTGCTGACCCGACTCGTGAATCACTGAGCGCCGCCATCTTGGATACACACGTCCATGCATGCAATGACTGCATTCAAAACAACACCGAAGACATTGTATTTCCTCATTGTCTTAATTTTAAAGTCCTCGCTCTCTCTCTCTCTCTCTCTCTCTCTCTCTCTCTCTCTCTCTCTATCTATCTATCTATCTATCTATCTTTTACCTCAACTTCGATCGATGATAAGCAAAATTGCTGATACACAACGAAAACATTTCTCATTTTAGGCAGTTTCAGCATAAAGTGCTACCAATGCAGCAGCGATACGGATCCAAGCGGTGAAGACAACTGCGGTGCTTACGAAAAATTCAACAAGGAACGAAACATTCCTGTCGAATGTAACAGTGATGAATCGAAGATGCCTGGTACCTTTTGTGTCAAACTCACTCAACAGAGTCCCCGTGGATTTATATGTGAGTATTCACCGAATGTGCTGTTTAAATTTTTAAGTATCGCGGTTCGCTTTTAAAACAAAATTTTATATTTTCCCCTTTTATTTCTGTACTCGATGGGTATTATTCTCCTCTGGTTTGCTTGCAAGATTTAAATAAGATTCATAAGACAGGTACAAATTTTTCAACAAATTCACAATAGATATACTTTGGCTTCGAACGAGTCTCTGCATTTTGCTTGTCCTTGCAATATTTGCATTTTAAAATACACGAATGAATAGATTTTACTTGATGAAATCTTAAAAGGCTCCTCTTTACATCAACGAATGTAGTATCGAAGTCTAATTGAACTTATCGAATAAAGTGTATAAAAAGTACCGCATTAAGTAAAGTCGTTTAAAGTACAACCATCGTATAGACTATTAGATGGGAAAAAAAAGGGTAAAAAATTATTTCTGAGTTTAACTTTTGAATAGAAAAGTAGGATTAGATTAAGTAACGTAATTTCGTTAACAAATGTAAACATTACAGAAAATATGTTATATACCTCTAAGTATTTGTATATTATTTTCTAATTTATTATTTTGCTAAGCAAACTAATTAAAAGCAAATTTTAAATGATGACTTTTGTAAGTAATTTCGTATGCGCCTGCAAAACGTAAAATCCTTACTCTGACTTATTCGAAGATTAAAAATTCGATGATGAACGGATCGTATCCTACTTTACACTACATGTTTATAATTGCAATGTTTTTGCAATAAATTACACATACTAATACGACTAATATAAAATGTGTTATTTGAAACTTTAACTTTGGTATCCTTGAGAGTAAACAGCTTTTACAATGCGTTAATAAATGCAGTATCGAAAAATAGATTTACATAAAATACGTAAACAGCATTAACTGAATTTTCTAATACAGTTAGCTTTCAATTTCTCCATTTTTTTCTATTAGGTACTCATATTAACATGTAAGCTAAAAATTCTTTCGGTGCACTACGTATAAATATAAAATTAAGCTTTTAATTTATCGCAGTTTCAGTCTCAAATAAGTATAGGTTATATAGGATGAGGCGACAGAAAACTAATAAAACTTTATTCATTTAATATACAATACAATTAACTGTATAAAAATTGTGCCTTATTTGTGTATAAAATCGTTAATTCGCATCGATCGTGATTTCCGTTGCGAGACTCGAGATGTGCACAACTCGAATGCAATGTCCACTTTGAAATCACGTAAAGTTCTGACTTTGTCTAGATACAGAACTTCGGCGCATCGGAAAACAACCGAGTAAACAGAAATTCCATTCCCTTAGAAAAGTAAGGAATAAAAAATAATCAGCGAGGTAAATACCACGAATATAAAACACACTATTCCATTTGCTTGACTCGCAGGGGACGGAAGATGGAGACAAGTGATACGTCGATGCGCATCTGTGGCGAACACAGGTGTCACAGGCGTCTGTAACTGGGGCGTTTACGAGAATGGCGTGTATTGGCAGGAGTGTTCCTGTTCCGAGGACTCCTGCAATGCCGCTGCGAGTCCCGTCGTTGGACTCGTAACGATGTTTTTCACACTCGCCATTCCACTGTCTCTCTATCTTCGATAATTCGATTCGATCGATCTTGGACGAACAACAGGAGTACGGATAATAGAAGAGAAAATTGCTCTCAGCGAATGAACAGGAATGAATCCTATTTGTATTATGTCTTTTCCTTTTTTATTTCCCGCGGTGAATCCTCTTTGGTAGACCGAAAATGCATACCGCCGATCGTTGATTTTCTCCAGTTTTTTCGCCACCGATTTTCTTGCTTTGCGTTTTTCTTTAAAATCGGAAAAATTGCTTTCTGATTTATGACGTAAAATAAAGAATAATATCCCTGATGAAAAATTTATCTAAAATGGAAAAAAATTTCTTGAAAGTACCTTTTATATGGAATCGTATGTTTTCAAAGACGCGTCATAAAGTCTTTTAATATTTTTCACGCATTTTTAATAATACTGAATAATAATAGTACTGAAAATCACATTTTTTGTTTTTTCGGAAAAAGTTCCGAAGCCTTACTGTTGTTTCATTCCCAGAATATTGTCAGAGGAGAAATATTAAAATATATTTGTTATATTTTCGAATATTTTGAGACAGATCGTATTTATGATTGTTATAATTATTAAAAGACCACCCAAGTTATTTTTATCCTTGGTTTTAAATAATTTCAAGAGAATAAGATTTTCCGAGATACGTGGAAACAATTTCAATGAATCAATGGACTCTTATTGAGAAACTAAATTTATCTTACTTCTTTAATTATTTAATATGTAATACATGAATGTTCGTACAAATATTTTCTAACGTATCTTATTACAATGCATGCATTACAATCGTTTATATTATATTTGTCGAAGAAAATTCATTTACAAAAGACCAAGAAGTGCTTCATTATAAGGACTTTCTCCCCATTTTTATTGGGAATTATTTTTATTACGTGAATTTTGTTCCAATCAAGGCTGTAGATTTTTTGAGATACGATCTACGCGACAAAAAGCGCCCGTTATTCCGAATTTTTACAATATCGTACAAACATGTGTTCTTCACCTTACATTTCCATTATCCTGTAATTAATTCGATGAAAGACATATTAACAACTCAATATTTAACCAACAAAACACTGATTGAAAATGTACTAATTTCATCTCGTTTTAAATGTTTCGTATATTTTCCACGATTTTCATCTAAATCTTCAATAATCTACTGTGTTTGCCATAAATTTAAGTGTCACTTACTAAGCTTCATTTTTGCACATAATTTTTATTATCTGTATTAATAAGTGTTTCACATTCCAAGCATACTCTTGTACACATCACTTTTGTACACATCTCACAAGTAACAATATCTCTCTTTCCCTCTTTTATATAACACAGTTACTCTTTCCAACGAACAAACGCATATGCGCTGACGCGCGCGCACTTTTACCCATCTGTGCATGTGTATATACATGATTTGTAGTATTTCTGCTTACTTGCATTGACAATTTTTACAGTTTTTAACTTTGACTAACTAAACTTATTTTCAAAAAGAATGTATCAATACTATGTCCATAAATACGTATTTACGAAAATGAACAATAATTAAAAGTATGTACTTTTTAAAAGGGGAGTGCGAAAGAGGAAGAAAAGGAAGAAAAATTCAGAGTACTACCTCATTTTTTATGCCCTTTAACGAATTCGATAATTTCGAGAAATTGCATGAATTATTTTCAGGCTATTCTATGCTTTCGTTGCTTTTATGTTGTACAAAATTTGTCCAGGATATTTTTAATTTAATATGTAAATTTTTTAAATGCAAAAAACTGTATTGTCAATGCGTGCAGACTTGTATTCATTATTTTTTAATCGATAAAAATAATTGTATAATAAAAGAACCTCATCGTTTAACATGTTACATATTGAATGAATATTTAATTCGAATGCATTTCAACGCAAATACAGCTTTCTCTAAAAAGTCGATTAAATACTTATAAATACTATAAAATATTCTACATTGAAAATAAAAAAATTAAAGCAAATATCCAATAATGCTCGGTAACTTTTCCATGATTAGGGACAAATCTCTAAAAGCATTATTCGTTAATTATATTGTTTAAAAAATATTATTTTCGTACGTTTAATATATTTGACTCATTGCTTAAACATCGAGCGTATTCTGCAAAAAACATATGTTTTTGTAAAAGAAAAAAATAATCTTGAGAATGAGCAAAAATGTAGAGATTCGTTGGATTTTAAATTAAACATGTCAAACCATTAATAATGTAAATATTCGTTTAAATCTGTCAGTTGCCGAAACAATATTATTTATGCGTTACTCTCCTTTCACATAAAGTAAGAGCACATTAATATATTCGAGAATTGAAACAGCACTTGTAAAATCACAAACTCGGATAAAAACGTTCTAATTGCTTCCTTATATATTTATTCCTCATGCATACATATAAATACGCAAGGAAAAGCGTAAGGAGAAAATACGATAAGGCTTTGCGAAGAAGAAGCACGATTCTAAGATTATAATACCGTGTGGCGTACTTTACTTGCTTACAAACTGGTGACGCATCAGTTGGTTATCCGTCCATTAAAGTTAAGTGTATCGTGTAGCAAAATGACAACGAGTATAAGTCAGAACATAATTTCGATTGTAGAATATTAATGATTATTATAGTCTTCGTATTATATTGCAATACCGTTGAGAAAATGTAAATAACAGCATCTACACTGATTTATTCGAATAGCTTATTGTTTGTAAATTACGTAAATAATATCAAATCAAGCGCCATTTGTACTATTGTTACATAAATAATAAAAACGCCTAAGAAAAAATTAAAAACTTAAGTAAATGCAGCGTATTTCTTTTTTGTCGTTCCCCTTCCCTTTTCAATAACTAAAGATAAATTCATTAGACGCGTTATTCTGCACTTTTACGGAAAACGTGCGAAAACCATAAGAAAAAAAAGAGATAGCGAGAGATACGAAAAACGAGAGACCCGTTGTCGTTACATTGTATTCTCATGTGCAAGGGAGATATGCTTTTAAAGCTTTTATCTCGTCGAACGGTCACGGATGTTTTCGCCTAGATCACATCGCCTATCTTCAGTTTTCCCCTATTGTTCCAAAACCATTCTCATTTAGTAACTAAACGAAAAACTTGTTTTTTCGAATAAAAATGGTTCTAAAGACATTTATTCTAACATATTGATTGAAACGCTTGGTATTACGTGTTTAAAAATACAAGGAATTATCTTGTGAATTTTTTACCGTTTTAAGTTTTCTTTGAGCAATTAAGATTTTTGGTGTTTTTGAGAAGTGAAGTACCAAAAAAAGTTTTCGTGAACACTCGAAATCACAAGAATTTCGAGTGATGTCATATGTCATTAACTATTAAATTAAATATTAAATGTAACCTTGCAAAATGCTGCAAATTTCATGAAAAATCATTTGACACAAAGTTCGACAATAATTGCATAATTGCCGAGAAAGCTATAAATGCTAAATAAAAGAAGTCTGACAACGCTTGCTCAAGTTCTAGTGCGCAAAGAAAATAGTCCGTTTAAATTAATAATGAATAAATAAAGAAATTATTATGCAGTACTAAGTTCGTTTCAAGCCAAAAGCTTCAAGTATGTCGGAATAGCATTAGAATGTTCTACCTGGACTCACTTTTTTGCCGAATATAATGCGATCAAGTTATAATTTTAGTTATATAATTATTGTTTGATGTGATTGAACAGTTAGCGAACATAAATTTTACGTGCCCCTTCCTGCGCGAAGTTTCAACGGACATCTATCGAGGTGTACGAGTTATTTCATAGATACCGCATAACAAGTGACTCTTGACTTGGGTTATCCCGTAGATTTTCTTACGCATAAATTAAATTCCTGAGATTCATAACTAGAAATTCATACACAAACGCTTTAACGAAGGGGCTGAGTGGCAGTTAATCAACCGACAAACATCTTTGTATGACGTCATAAGTTTGAAGAAGAGCTTACGGAGCCAAGAAGTTGTGTCTGAGGCTTGCGAATGTTGTTCTTCGGACGATATTTAAGCAGTGCAGGCCCTTTCTTAATTACGCGGGATCTAACCACGCAATAACGAGGGTCGGCGGCTCAATGCTTGTGCTACCGGCGACAACGTAACGAATGTAGGGAGTGAAACAACCCCAGCATTGTTCCATTAGCCTTGCTTTTTAAGCAGGCGTTAATTGTCTCGCGTAATGTAATTAACTCGTGGACATTGAATTTCCGATTATTAACACTACACCATTGTTATTGTGCGCCTCTCTGAAAACTCAGCTAACGCCAATAACCTATTTTATAAGGA
Source organism: Wiebesia pumilae (assembly GCA_018907045.1). NCBI lineage: Eukaryota > Metazoa > Arthropoda > Insecta > Hymenoptera > Agaonidae > Wiebesia > Wiebesia pumilae. Next base: position 6,962,376 of record JACCHZ010000192.1, read on the forward strand.
AAGTCTCATCACCAAATCAATTCTCGCTTAAATTTTCACTCGATATAGAGCTCAAGTGCATTGACAAGTTTTATATTATTATCTTTTACTATTTAAAATCTCAATTTCAATGCAATTTAATCATATTCATAAACCGTTATAAATGACGAAATAACGACGTGATTTACTTAAATTATGAAAAACCAATTTTAATAAAATTCTAATAAAGCGTATCTTCTAGACATTGTGTTGGCATAGTTGTTCAAATAAAAGCAACTATTTATTTCAAATTCATCATTTATTTTTTACGAAAAATATGTACTTTATTATCCAATTATATATATTGTAACGAGATGAAGATGTTGTAATTATGAATATGCTCTTAAAGAAGAGTTAAAATTTTTATCTGATAACGCTAATTTTCTCTATAAATCTTTCTAGATAAGGTTTCTAGATTTATATTATAAGGTTCGTAATATGAGACATTAATGATATAATAAAATAATTAAAAATAGATTAGGTATATCGTACATATTACTAACAACGTTTGCTTAGCGTTAGCGTAATATATACTTATATATATATATATATATATATATATATTTAAGATTTTTTGACAATCTTACCTTGAATTTTTTAATCTTCGAATTCGATTATTGAAGCATTCGAGATCATTAGTCACTATACTAGTAAAGAAAAAACCTTATTCTGCAGTAACTTAAATACTATTCGATCAAAAAGATAGCCATCAATTCTACTGAATTTTGTAAGTAAGCATAGAGCCTACAAGTGTATATACTTGTACAAATAAAATTATTAATATCAAAATGTCAATTGAAAAAATAAAGAAATATTTGGACGAATTATGAAAGCCCTTAAACGAGAGAGATCAAAATATTTTATAGATGTATTTAAGATACAATTCTGTTGTTCGAAAGAGAAAATTAATAATAGCTCGACAAATTTTTTTCTTCAAAATCGAATGAAAAATGACGATAAAAATGTTTCAATTCTAAAATATGAATAAAACTCGAAAAAAAATAAAAACATTTAAACTACTAAACATATATTCAACAAATTAATGTATAATGGAATGTTCTAATTAAATTACGGCAGATTTTAAAATTTTTCATTTTTCATTTCTACTGCAAAATATTCTTAAGTTTACTATCCCATGTTACCCTTTACACTTAACATTTTTTACATTTTAAAGTAAGAATAAATTGTGGCAGTCGTTTTCGTAATGAACGATAAAATAATATACATAAATAATAAAATAATAAATAATCGGCATTCTTCAAGATATCGGCTATTGATCGATCTCTTGTAATAATCATAAGAAACGTGCAGTCTAAAATACTTAACTGCGATGTTAAAAGCAAATTATAGACCAACTGAAACAAATAAATTTTCCATATAAAGAACCAATCATCTTATATTTTAACATCTTAAAGTGGTTCAAAATTCAGTTTGCTGCCCTAAGAAACGTTTCACTAATTTCGACCGATAACGAGAAGAAATTAATTCAAGTCTTCTTCTACGTGAAAGACGGTTATTTGTTAGGACCGTCCCGTCAACTCTTGCGCAACTCGTCATCGTGGCTTGCCTCGGCACAGTTAATTTTCCGGATAAGAGTCTCTACCGTTGCACACCTGTATATTTCGGCGTTCATTATTACATCGGCTCAAATCTTAATTAACTGAGGGAAAAGCCATCCGCTTTTGTACATGCTCGCGTATAATGCATCAGTTTATGAAGAAAGGCAGAGGAAGAAGAGCAGAAAGAGAGAGAGAGAGAGAGAGAGAGAGAGAATGAATGAATTTCGAATTAAATTTGCCTAGAGAAAAACGTCAAAATTTACAGGAAAATTTCAAAAAGCCGTTTTCTCGATTCTCCTTCATTATCGCCAATTATCACACCCTCGACCGTACCTGAATCATATAATTCTCTCCTAACATCCTCATGAGTACGTGTATATGTAAACTCACTCTCGAGAATTCCTATGTTCTGATAACTTCGTTTACTCTAATTACTCTTGCAACAAATAATAAATAATATATATATATATATATATATATATACACATACGTATAGTCTCACATTGTCAGAAAATTGCAAAAACAAATTGTTCTTTGTCCACGAGTAGCACAACCGTTTCATCTAATCATACGATTACACTCGATGATTTTCTGTAAAACTAATTCGCCCAGCAATCTAATCACTTGGAAAAATTAAAATCAATTTTCAATAACAGAATAAATGTTCTTTTTCCATTTATTTTCTATTAGGTTACAAAATCTAATCTCAAAAAATCCATTTCACAAGATAGGATTTAAAATGATCCAAAACAGGCTTATAAATATTTTGCAATTTCGTCGAAAAATAAAATGTTTAAGCAAACAATAAATATTTTAAAAACGAAATCGTGTATTTAATTTTCTTGAAATCGTAACTTATGTATTTTTTAAAATATGCTTACCACTTTTATTAGTTTAACGAGGATCAAGTTTGTTTTACACTAGCAAGAAACGTGAGTTATGTCATTTAAGGTAATACTTCTGCTAACGCAATGAAATTTCTATATTGTGCGGTAAAATTTATCAGCTATTTTATCTCATAATATATTTCACGATTCTTCATAGAAGTAAGAGAAGATTCTATATTCAGTTACAGATTAGACAATTAAAATTCATGTATAAAACAACAGATATATTAAATAATATATGTATAAATAGTGTGTATAAATATACGTCATGCGTTGTTTAATATATATGGTATTCTTATGTGTTTTGATTGATACATGTTTATAGGATGTTAAATGTTTTGATAAAATAATTCAAACATAATCTTTAACAGAAAAAATAATCTGTCATATATCCATCTACCTAAATATTTAATATTACGTATTAAATCTCCTAAGAATTTAGCAATATACAACATCTAATGCGTTTATATTTATAATTATAGTTTTAAAAAATTAACTTATGAAAATGTTAACTAACATCTTTAAACGGGTGAGGCGCTTTTTGTATATTTATCGATAAATAGATTATTGACTATTGCAGAGTAGAAGCTTTATCGTTGAATATTTTTCCTTTTTCCCAATATATAGAAAATTGAAAATTCCTTGCTTATCAAAGGATTTCTCGTTGTATGTGGTATTTCGAGTAGACTTTAAATTGATTTTTCTAAGAATTTTATCGCTTTCTTCTTATCGAATATCGCATAATTATAAAATTATTCGGCATTATAGGGAATTTTTTACAATAACAGTAACGGAAAGAAATCATTTAAATATTTCGAAAAATTCTAGTTATTCGTCGATTACAGTTATTTTCAATTTTGTACTATAAAGTACTGTGATTTTCATTACATCACTCTGTCCGAATAAATGAATCTTACATCATGTATTTTACTTCGCATTTCTAAGGAACATCGATCAAACTTCTTCTGCGATAAAAAATCGAATATAATATTTAACATCCTGCATCGACATTTTTTCGAAGAAATAGAATAATTCAAATATACAAATAATAAATATAATTAGCAATTCAACAATGCTCATTAACGTTTGAACGCTTTTAATAAATTTAAGATACTCCCAAAAGAGCGAATACTACTCGAGCAGATATTTTTCAAGCGAAAAAATGAAAATCACGCGTCTCTCAGATCTTAGGTCACATTTTACTGTAGTCCTGTGGTCCTTCCTAAGAATATATAATATTCTTACGCACATATAATAATGCAAATGAATAACCTGGCTACTAGCTCTTAATATCCGTCTTAGCTATCTCTTCATAAATATTTAGCACCGCCATCTCATCTCGGATTAAATAAGGCAACTCGTTTCATGCACGAAGAGCTTCTAGCGTTCCTTAAGAACATATTACTCTCCATTATGCGCCATTACTTTTTATGAATACAAAAGGTTTTTCGTCGTAGCTTTACTCTGAAAAGAATAAGCAGAAACACTGCACGGAGAAAAAATGTAACTCTAGGACTTTAAAAGCGCGTTTTTACTTTGCAATATTTGGAAAATTACCTCTCAATTGATGTTACTTGCGTATATCCTCTTACAACCCTGTCAAGTACAGCCCATAAAATGCATTTTCATCTTCTTTCCTATTATTGTTTCTTTCTATCATAGACAAACTAAAAGATCATATAATTCTTTAACGTGTGAACGCTTAAAGTTAGGTAACATTTATTGAATCGATCCTTCTAATCGGCAAGGATTAATTGGAAACAGACAAATATTTCTTTTAAAAAGAAAAGTTTAATTTTTTATTTACTTTGTGATTCAACTATCCTTTTTCATAAATTAAAATGATTATAAGTAGAAAACTTGGATCCGACATATAACTAAATGATCGTTAAAACAGTAACGATGAAGATGTCTTTCCATAATTTCTCCTAAACTACATTCGAATGAAAAAAATCTGAAAAGAAAGTTCAATTCTGGTATTCGTTTCTTCTATGAGATTAGATAGTCGAAATCTTTTTCATTCTTTTCTACAATTAGCTCGACGTATCGTCTAATAAAATTTGTAAAAAATAAAAATCGATTTCGATCACTTTGCAGTCAAGAAGCCAATTAATGATACAGGACCTTTACGATCAGCAAATAATAAATTGTAGTTTTTCATATTTTTATACTTCCGATTGCTATATCCATACAAGTATAAAAACTATTTGTGTTTATTGAGCTATTAAAAATTACAATAATATTGAATATATAAATTAATCTTGAATAAACCAAATATCGCTTTCAGATGAATTATAATAAAACAAAGCATTTGAATAAGATAGCCAACGTAATCATCCAATATTGCGATACACTATTATGATACAATATCGTGTATATTCTCTTATTCAATTTTTTTACATTAATAAACTAATAATAATAATTATTATTATTGTAGTAGTACTAGTAGTAGTAGTAGTAGTAGTAGTAATAATACTCATTAAAAAAGTAACGAATAAAGCTAATTAATATATTGAATATAGATCAAGTATCTAATACAATAAAAAATGATTCTGTGTACGAATATAAGTATAAAAATCTAAAACTCTTCAAGTAGGATTACTTTAAAAACACTTTAAACTGCTTGTTGCTAATATTAATAAAAGAAACCAAAATTTTGTAAAAATATTTGTTTATGTCGTAACCAACCGAACTCATGGAACACAAGAATTAAAGAATTTTATGTCTCGGGCGAAGACCGCAGGCTAAAGTGAATATTAAAAATATCTACATAATTCCGTGTGAGCTTTAATGTTAACATCTACGCCAATTTTCTCAAATGTTCATAATGTACAATTAAGCCTGCACAGTTGATATAATCGTTCGATAATATCACGTGTAAAATTACTGGGGAAGGAGATTCCTTTGCATTTCATTATTATAATGAAGCTTATTTTTACATTTATTTAATTCTACATTGAAACATTAAAATATTATTATACATTCATAGCTTTTACATTTTACTATTACTAATACAAAAAAATTGTATCTTTTTTTAAGTAGAACATGATAAAGATACATTATATAATAGTATATGAATGAATATAATAATAACTACGAGAGTTATAACATTAATTCTTTAAAATTAAAAGAAACTTCAATTTTCAAATGCTTATAGCATGTCTAATTAATTTTATTGCGTACTTCGACAAATTTACGTAGAGTAAAATTCTGTTAATTCCAATGCCAATAAAAATTAGTGTTTACATTGTTAATAATATAAAGTTTCTCAGGTTAATTTGAACTATTTAACAAATACGTCAAATTACAAATGCGTGAAAATTAGCTATAGAATTTTTCATCATGCAAAAACGTTACCTCAACATATATAAATATATTAGAAAATAATAACAACGGCTGATCATAATTTTTTTTAATAAAGTAAAATTTCATTTTGGTTCCCGAAGACTAGAAACTTATATTAGCCTCGTAATAAATTTATTTGAAAATCATATAAGTATATACCATTACATACATTTATTTATATAACTGTAGAAATATATTAAAGAAGGACTCTATATTAAACATGAAGTGAAAATTTTATAAGTGGAGGATTGGTCATTTTAACCGTTGAGTGAAAAGCAAAAAAGAAGAATATAAGGACGGTAAATAAAGTAGTAATTCGAGGTTTCAAGATGATTAGAGTAAAGATTCCTGGCGCTTTGATAAATAAGTAGTTGTATGCATAAGGAAAGCTCTGAACCAAAAAGCGCGTATGAAAAGTTGAGAGCGATAGAGAGGTAAAAGTAGAGAAAGGGACTTAAAGTAAAGAAGACATTTACTTTTTTTAGTTTGAAAATAAGAAGCACTTTCTCAGTATTTTTTCAATGGCTATCTCTCTCTCTCTCTCTCTCTCTCTCTCTCTTTCCCTCTAACGCGCGTGGACGCTCGCACGCATGCACACGCACATTTTCTCTTTATTTCTGCCTCTATCTATCTCTTTCTTTCTTGACCCTACATCAGCTCTTATTTACTCAAGAAATGTCTTATACGCTATAGATGCGCACTAAGAGTTCTCAAACATGAAGCATCGGCTTCTTCGCAATTTGAAAGGAATATCACTCTCCTTTTTCGCCGAATTTGTTAGCGCCTTTTGAATATGCATCTTGCAAGTAGCACAACAACCTGAAACATAAAAAACTTCTGCACAATGAAATAATAACGAGTCTTACATGCAAACGTTCAGTAGCTTAACGTTTTAGTTATAAAGTTCCAAATACCTAATAAGAAAGCAGTTTTTCATTGAAAAAAATATTGTTTGGAATAACTTAACTTTATAAGGCATAGAATCTAAGCTTAATTTGTAAATTCGTAAGATTTCAATGATCGAACATCGACAATGACTAGTTTAATTTCTTTAATAAATTTACAGGTTTTACTAAGCAAATATCTATAATACTATTTATTTTAAAATACAAATAAATTTAACAAAAGCGTAATGTTACTATATTTTAGAAAATAAATCGAATTACCACAAGATAATTTTATGTTAGATGTGTCCGAAAGTGCATTTCTCTTTTATAATTATCACATATATGACGTAGCGTAAGTATTGGGTTTCGCGCTACGATTATGACATAAAGAAGACTCGCAGAAAGAAACGCATAAGCATCGATAGCTTTTTCGACGGAACATTCGTCAAGAATGTAAATTGTCCAGTATTCATTTTTGGACTATTTTTGGACTACTTTCACTTAATTAACGTGATTCCACAATATTAAGTACTGTATAAGCGTATTACTGAAAATGTTTTGTATACGTGAGTGTTTCTAAAAAACATGGGGCAGTTTCGAAAACTCACCGCATCTGATGTACTTATATTTAATAGAATACACCGTTCGATATTGATATTGAATTATTAGAAACTTTATTCATTATTATCGCCCTTGCGATAACGAATAGTTCTAAATAAGTGCATGCGATATAGTCTCTTTCCTGCGAATGAGAATAGAAACGATTATAACGCATGACAATTACTAAACAGTCAGCGAGTGCTTTATTGTATATCAGAATCTCCAAAGAGCATTCGTGTAGCTTGATTATTATGTACATAATGTAACAAGACGAACCATATCTCCAAAAACTTCCTCTGAGCAAATCTTCACTCTTCTTATGAAAATGCCTTTATCAAAGAATTACTACCGTTAAAAATTTTTGTGCACTTTAATAATTCCTATGACATTCATCGTTATCAAAATAAATATTGTTTCTCAATGAATTATTCTTAAACTCAGTGAATTTCGATTGATAAAGATATATTTTATTATTAAATTTATAAAATAAATTTATATAAAATATATACTAAAACTGAAATTGTTTTTTTAGCATGTGTAAATAGGTTTCACCTGAATTTCTATTTGCAACGCTACTTTTAACATTTTTCTATTTTCACTAAATAATTCATCTTTACTTGTAAATTCTCAAGCTATAAAGTTGTTCAAAGTTCTTAGCTTTTAGATTAAATTTACTTTTAAAAAATATTCAAAATTCTTTTTATCTTCTTATAATAGTACTTATTTTTCATTTCGTATAGGACCTTTTCCAAAGTCCCATTGCCATTTGCGTAAGTTTTACATGTACTATTAGAATAGAATGAGAATGATAGTGCCATAAGGATGAATTATTTATATTATAAGAATAACTAACTTTCTACAAAGAAACTTTTTAGATGATTATGGTCGACAAAAGTATTAAACAACAAAGCAATAAAATCCTATTTTGGTTGAACCACGGCCCTTCTAGTTCAAATGGAAAGATAAAAATACTTCTTAATCTATATAGGCAAAACACTTTCCTCCTTATTACAATAAATCTGGATGGATATTCCTTTTTAGAAAATTAAAGATATACAGACAAGTACAGGATAATAATCATAAGCAGTATATTAATACATATTTATATATTTCACTTAATATCACAGTTAGTCATTATTTGTGTGTTTTACAAATTCCACTGCTGCGGTAATGAAATTATCACATGAAGTATTATTACTTTCAAAAATAATGATGATGATAAGTAATTTTTTAATAATAATATTTAAACATAATTTTTCGTATTAAGTTTCTGCGGTCTAAGATTGTATATGTGAAAAGAATTATACAATAACAATATGACTCTTCTTTAAAGCAATGAGATCTATTTATCTTACGACGCCTAAAAGTTTAATTTTTGTATCACCAATAGAAATAAATTATTCTAAAATTCTTAATGAATTTGAAAACTATCGATACATAAGATACTTATTACTTAACAGATTCAAATATATAATGGCTTTTATATTTAAAGATAAAACAATTAATTTCGATATTTCTAGATTTTATAAAAGTATACGTAATCTAAAAAAGGTTTCATTCAAACATAAATCGTTGCAAAATATATTTAAAATTTTGAATTATCTTAAAATGCCATTCTTCCAGAGACTCTTAATTTAAAAGAAGTATTTCAAAAATCTAGAACGTTGTTACTTAAGTATTACCAACGAAACACGAGCATTCACTAATACAAAAATAAAATAATTATAGCTAATAGAATTTTGTAGCCTAAAATATATATGTTTGGTCATTCAAAAATATATGCAAAAAGTGAAAAACTAAGAAATAAAATTAAAAAATTAAATAAACCGAAAGAGCTGCAAAAGCCAAAACATTAATAGGAAATATAAAGCTAAAATTATTACGAGGAAAATTCAATCAATTTATTCAACTTCAATTTATTCAAATAATAAATCCAGCTAAATCTGTAATATTCATCTAAGATATTTATAGATAGACCTCAATTATTAGAAAACATTATTTTTGAGACATCCATCAAAATATGTAGCATTACAAAAACATTATATGAGAAAAATTATAATGCATTTCTTCCCTTCACTATGAATGTTCGAAAATCTAATTTCATAAAGAAATAATTTAACTTAAAACTCTTTCTTGGTTTTTAAACTTCACCTTTGCCTCGAGACTTAAGTAAGGAAGAATGTAATTGAACTTACGTATGAGTAAAGTTCAATTGCAATTAAATCTAAAACGTCTTTACAAAAAAATTCATATTCATACTGCAATAAGTAAATTTTTTCTTTTTCTCGAAAAGCATTATAAATACATCACTACTGCAAAGTACCCTTAGCAAAAGGAAAACATTTTTTTGTATTTTGTCTAGAAATTAGCTTTTTACCGGTAAAAAAAAAAGGAACTGCGTAAGTGAGCTCAAAAAACAGTTTTTTTTAATACAAATGTTATCGAATTTCATTTATGGATAAATTAATTTAATCATTGAAATTTCATTATTATGAAAAATATTTCCACACTTAAGTGACAATATGCGTAACAAAACCTCGTACTCTGGATTCATAATCCACATTAGAATTTCCTTTTAGTTAGGATATTAGAATTTCTTGACTACTGAATCCAACGATTGCACTTTCCTACAATGACCTTTGAAAAGCTAAATGTGCACTATTAGTCTATGTCGCCACTATTATCGCCACAGAATCAAGAGAGGATAAATTTTTCTTTGTGTATACCTCTCAAATATACATAAGAAAAGTGTTGAATGCGTGAATTTTAATGTTTTCTACTTTGATTATTCGGTTAATGTCCATTGTTACTTAACGAACACTACTTTTTCCCTTTATTATTTCTTCCTTCGTTTTTCAAGGACTCGGTTTCCTAACCAGGACCGCCCCTAAAGACAATACAAAACTAAGCCTTGCACGCTGGCCAACTGCGAATCCTTCGCGCGCGATCAACATGTTACTGATACAATCATCGATAGGTTGCACTTGCATCGACGATTCGCACTTTGTACAACTTACGTACACTGAAAATACGTTAATGCAATACCTAATTAAAAAATTCTGAAATTAACTTTCCGAAAATACTCCGCTATACAATGTAGAGTAATAAATGAAAATGACTAGAAAACATTTCGTATTCGTTCAAATATTGTCCGTAACTAATGAAGTTAGTCGCAAAAATATCCAATTATACCAATACCAAACTTTCATTCAGGATGCAAGTCAAACAATATTTTTAAAATATCTCGTAAACAGATTTATTAAATCAAGATTAAAATTTCAAAATTTTCAACAAATGAAAGAAACATAGTTGAGAATCCGTGTTGAGATACAGCTCAAGTAGGTAAATACCCCGTCTCTTCTAATAACAAACTAATGTATTGGTAACCTCATATTTACGGCCAACATTTCTAAATTCGTATTCAAATTTTCATTTAAGTTTTTCACGACAAATTATGATATTAAAATATATCCATTAGTCTATGTTAAATTGTTTGTCTGCACTAATGGACTGAAATTAATTACGAGATTGTATGAAAATTTGCAATATTATTTTCGGTTTTTCCAAGCATGCACGCGCATCGTAAATGTAGAGCACAATAATTGAATTTTCCAAGATATTTTCAGTAAAAAATCTGAAATCTGCATTGGAAATGCAGAGCGACTAGGGACATAACAAACAATACTTGAGATATGACTCTTTTCAATCATCAAATAAATGTGACAAATAACTCCAATATGGCAAACAGTCAATAATATACGTGTCAATCAACAATAATATACATCATATTTCCTATTTTAATATAAAATGAACGTTGTACAAAATTAAGGATTATAGAAAAGTTTGTTGTAAACTTAAGCTCTACACTGAGTCAACAATAGAGATTTATTAATGAGATCTCGCTACTTACGAAACTGAATAAATATATATATATATATATATATATATATATATATATATATATATATATATATATATATGTAATAAATATTTTCTTTTAATTAATTTATTTAAAAAATGTTTAATAATGAAAAATTTCGAAGACTATAAAATATATTAAAAGTTATTTTCTTAAAATTATATTTTTTATTAATTGAAAATAATTTCAGGTAAATTACTAAATAATTGGATAGAACTTTTCGATACCTGTTGGGCTTGCGATAAACTGTGATGGATAATTTTAACTGCTTATATTTCAAATGTTATAATTTTATAAATTTTTATAACGTATGTACCGATCGTAGTAATGAACGTGAAATAAATTTTGATTTGTTTAATTTAAAATATTGGTAAATATTAAAGTAATACACTTAAAAAACCTTTAAGAAATTTTACGTAATCGACTCCTAACTCCGTAAATTTGTAATACAAACATAAAAGTATAACTTCCAAATGTGTATATTAAACTCTGAATTTGTAATTAAAAAGATGTATTAAATTGATATTTCAATAGATCAGATATCCTTAAATTAATACTTCCTAATAGTTTAAATAAATTGCTAAACGTTTTTTAAATTAATTTTAAAGTAATGAATTGTAATTTAAAGAACAAACTAATTTTTATCAGAAATATACTGTCGCATTAAATAATAATAGAGTAAAATAAAAAATGCTTAGAATACACATTATTTATTTATTTGAAATATCGCATGAAATTTCATGTTGCAAAATTATGAAAATTGCCTCATCTGCATGAAATGGATGCTTACCTTTTCTAAAATCTGAAAATACAAAGCATCTTAGTAGTATTTTTGGATCATTCCTAAAATTAACGCAGAATTAAAAATGAACTTTCATTACTATTTTAAATATAAATGTCGTCGAGTGAAGAGTCGGACTCTTTCACCACGCTTGGGTCTACTATTCAATTTTAGTATTATTAAATTGTATATGAAACAAATTTAAGTAAACATAAAGGAAGAAAAAGCCAACTCTCTAATATCTCTGTTCTCTTTCCAAAATAACGAAGATGTTCATTGTATACGAGGTTTTCATTACGCCCCGACTTCCTTTACATTGCCGCGCATGCGCAAATGCGTGCGTGAACAACAACGCAACGTGTGTGAAATGTGAATCCATCGTAGCAGCGTATAAAGCAACTTAAAAATCGAAGAAGTTGATGGCAGCTAAGTGTGAAACATTTTCCATTTGCACAATGTATAGTTAATAATAAATATATACATTAGCGCGTCAGCACGCGCCGATATAAAAACGATAACCAAACGAACACACGCAAATCAGGAACATCAGGTTAAAAGGAATTGCGCCGAAAACAGCGTAGGAGAATATGAACGTGGCCGATGGACCGGGATTCTCGCGCTACGAGGTTCTCATGCTCGTAGCGAGATTATCCTTTGTTACAGCAATAGGTTTCTTTAGCATGAAATGGATTTTTAATCAGCTCGATCCTAATAACAAACAAAAGAGAAAAGCAATAAAAAAGGTAAATCAAGACGGTCGTGTTAAAGTTGCGTCATTTGTAACATAACCTTACGCAAGATTTTATTTGTTATCGCTGGTCATTGTGTAGACCCAATAACCCGTTTAAACAGGCCGAATTCTGATTTCAGGCAGAAGATCAATTACGTAAGTTAGCTAGGACCGATGCAGTTGTTTTGACTAAAACTATTCATCTTGATCAGTTAACTGATTATGAAATGATGATTGCCAGCCACTTGGTTGATCCAAAAGATATTCTAGTGTCATGGAATAATATTGCTGGTTTGGAACATGTTATTCAGGAGCTTCAAGAAACTGTTATATTACCTATCCAAAGGAAAGAATTATTTGAAGATTCACAATTGACCCAAGCTCCAAAGGTATTTAAGCTAATTATTATTATCGAAAGATATGTAAAAACTGCTAATGGTTACAACTTTATGAAATTATTTCAATAATGCAGAAAAGCGAACAAACTTAGACAATTTTCAAACATTTTTAGTTCATTTTTCAAACTTTTTGGCAAATTAATTGAAGTAAGATGAGACTAAAATAAGTAACTTATGCACTTATAACTTGCAAAGTGTATGATAATTATTTGACAGGGTGTTTTACTCCATGGACCTCCTGGATGTGGAAAAACTATGATCGCCAAAGCTACTGCCAAAGAAGCTAAAACTCGTTTTATTAATCTAGATCTCAGTATACTAACAGACAAATGGTATGGAGAAAGTCAGAAACTCACATCAGCTGTATTTTCTTTAGCAGTCAAGCTTCAACCTTGTATTATATTCATTGATGAAATTGGTAAATCATTGATAATACATCATTTAAAATAATGAATTTATAATTCAGAAGCAATATAATTAAAAGAAAATGCAATTTTAAACAGATTCTTTTTTGAGAGCACGTAATTCTCAAGATCATGAAGCAACAGCTATGATGAAAGCTCAATTTATGTCTTTGTGGGATGGCTTGATTACTGATCCATCCTGTACAGTTATTGTTATGGGGGCAACAAATAGACCGCATGATTTGGATAGAGCAATTCTTAGACGAATGCCTGCTACTTTTCATGTCGATTTACCTGTCAGTTTGCTACTTTTTTTACATCTTACAATTTACATCTGATACACATTTAATAATTGTATAATTATAATTATTTTAGAATGAACGACAACGATTTCAAATTCTAACTTTAATATTGACTAATGAGCCAATAGCAGATGATATAAATATCTCACAACTGTCAAAACTGACCGATGGTTTTTCAGGTTCAGATTTGCAAGAACTTTGTAGAAAAGCATCTGTGTATCGCATCAGAGATTATATTAGAAATTCAAAGTAAGTCATTGTGTTTTTATCATTTGTACATCCTTATAATAATTTAAAATTATGCTTTTGAATTTTTAGTTCTACGCGTACTGGTATGAATGAGGAAGAGGAGTTCCATGACACTGTGCGTCCAATAACAATGGACGATTTAGTGACTTCTCTTAATAAAATAAAAACTTCAAAAATGTTTACAGGTAGCTTCAACATAACTAAGGTAGATTTGAACTAAAAAAATTAAAAACATGTTTGAAACAGTGAGGTTTATAATCACTGACTTTACCAGCAATTTAATAAGTCATTAAATTATTTTTGAAAACATTACAACAAAGAACTTTAGAGACTGTATTTGTTTGTTACTTCATTTTAATATATGTAATTTATAAATTTTTTCGAAAATCACATAATTTTTTGTACAAGAAATGTTGCTACTTATTAAAAGTTGATCTTGCAGATTCAATGGTAAAATGAATATTAAAATCTTAAAAATTCTTATACACTGTTAAAACACTACTTTTTCACTACTACAAATCTTTGCTTTTGTTTCCTTGACTTATTTTATAAGTTGTTTTTTCTTGTACACGTGAAATAAAATATTATCTTGATCATATTGAATGGAAGCGACAATTCATTAAGAATATTAATACAAATATTTAAAAATACAAGAGTTTAATGTACAAATAAATGAAATTAAATACTATCATCCATTGCAATGGAGGTGCAAGGTAACATAGTAATAATCTTAAGAAATTTATTATTGAGAACACAGCGTATAAATAATATAGAAGAATTGAAAATAGAATCTGTAAATATCTTTACGATTATGATGTAATCATAAATGTATTATCTACTTGTTTCTCAGTCTATTATTGTATATTTTCGAGTGGTTGTGTTCTCATAAGTTTTCAATGTATATATATATACAAAGAAAACTTATTGTAGGAAAAAGTAAATGATGGAAAATATTAGAGTGTCTATAATTTGTAACTTATGTTAAGGAACTATTTTTAAACAACTTGTATATTTTTTAATCAAGGATAAATATAATATCACTATTGGTAAATGAAAAAAAATCATTTCTTTAATTGTAAGCAAAGAAAAGATATTTGTACGATCTCGATTGGAATTAAAATGATACATTCATGTTGTCAAGCACGATTATATATTAATACTGGATTAAGTAGTGAAAAATAAGAAATTTTATAATACAAGAAGGTTAGAAAATATCACTAATGTTAAATTTTAGTAATAATATAATTTGAAAGTAAAATTAGATATAATTTTTCAATTCAGTTAGTAGCTTTCATCAATAAAGCAATTCAATTGAGGAGATTACTTTCCATAAGATTGTCAAATAATTATTTAACTGTAGTCATGACTTTCATAAAAAAAATTGAATTGATTATTATACATTATAGATTAATTTTCTTTACACAGAAATTATTTGTTTGATAAAAATAAAACAGAAGAGCTAAATGTACGTTAAAATTATTTTTTCTTCGCATACATACTGTATGTAAAAGTGGATTTAGCTAATATGACAATTAAATGCCTCGCCAATGGTTTTGAATAAAAATTCAAATCGCTTACTAAAGTAACATATATGTTTACTATTAAATTTTTAAAAATTTCTCTTTCTTAAACGCGATATTTTCAAGTCAAGCATTTTAGAGTTGGTTAAGTATTAGAATGTAGGAAATTTACAAATATTATTAATCTTTTTATAAAAATATATAATGATCTTTTTAGATCTTGTTCGTTTCAGTATCAAAAAATAGACTAGCTTTATTTTTGATGCATTATTATTATTGTTGTTGTTGTCATCATCATCATCATCATCATCATCATCATCATCATCATCATCATCATCATCATCATCATTATTATTATTATTATTATTATTATTATTATTATTATTTACCTTAAGTTTATTGCAACGATACTACTAAAATTTTGATAATTGATTATCGTATTTATTTATTTCCACGTCTACTCGTCATATTACTTTATAGATAGAAATAGAAATTTATAGTACAAAGTTTCAGAAAAATCGGTAAAACAAATTTAAACCAAAATTTTTCTATACATGTTCAGTAATATAAGAATCAATTAAGTTTTTATAGAATTTTTTTGCTGGAATCTCAAAACATTGTAGTGTCGATTTATACAATAAATTTTTGTTTCATAATTAATATGCCTATTTACAAATTTTTTTTATTCAATTTCCCAAAACATTGGTAAGAATCCTTATATAACCTGTTGTTAAAAATAAAAAAAAAAATAGTATATTTTCCATTGATTAAAATAATATTTCGAAATTAATTTTATGCGCTATAAGTTTCGAGTGTTTCAACGTAACGTATAAAATAATTATTTTTGTACAAATGCAACTGATGAATGCTGTAGCAATTTTGAGAAGCGTTAAAAAAGTTATTAACTAACGATATATGCCTAGCTCATGATCACTGAGAAATATATTTATGTTGCATTATTTGGACAGTCCTAATTAAATTGCGTTGTTTCGCGTGCGGATCGTTCGTATCCAACGTCTCGCAATCAACTCAACGTTACAATATTCATAAAACGCTTGATAGAATAACTAGAACGATAAAACGATACTACGAGTGCAATCAAAAAGAGTGACAGTCACTTAAAGCACGTTATCACGCCAAGCTTTCGGCCTATTCCGTAAATAACGAAATGTATTTCCTCTCGGCAATTAAAATTTTGATGTTCCAAATCGTACAGGCCGCATTTCATCAATGACAATAGAATAAAGCGAATCGAATCACGTTTTAAGATTACCTTCGCGACCACACACTTAAGACAATTGAGATTCATTATCAGCCGGAAAAGTTTCCTCGTAACGATCTTGCGACATTCGAAAGAATCGAAAAAGAAGCAACGCAACGCACAACCGAAACAACGGACTGCACCGAAACTCTCCAAGCGTTGACTGGAGCGCTCATCAGTGCTTCCCGCGACTTCGCTGCCCCTCGGGGTTAGCGGGAGTCGCGGGACTCGGGCCTCGACCGAAAAAGACTTGGGGCACCAAAGCATCCGACTACCTCCGTGGCCCCTCCGCCGTGTATCAATGCGCAGGCGCGCGTCCACCTACACTCGCGGACCGACCGCACACATACGGTCATCGCGCGAGCTAGACAAGGAAGGAAAAGGGCCGAAGCGAATCGTGTGCTTGGCTCCGGCCGTCCGCGCTGTTACAACGAAAGCCAGCCGCAGCCGCAGCCAACGTCAGCTCCGTCGGAATCCGTCTAGCCCCTCCAGCAACCGCGGAGAGTCCGGGATTGGCGCATCTTCTCCAAACTTCTTCGGTTTTCAGGGCCCGCCGCTGGACGGCTGGACAGCCGAAAAAGGGGATGCATGTGCGAGTATAGAAAAAGGTCGCTCGCAACGCGCGACACCATCTCTCTCCGGGCGAACGATGAGATCATGAAGCACGGAGAGCCGTCGTCGTACCGAGAAGGACGAATGCACAGCGCTCGCCGCCGCGCAGCGAGTGCAGCTTAAGTTCCCCCCGAAGAAGGGAAAGAGAGAAGAAAAGAGTGCGTCGCCTTTCGTACCCCCGGCTGCTGCTGCTGCTGCTGCTGGTGCTGGTGCTGGTGCTGGTGCTGGTGCTGGTGCTGGTGCTGGTCGTCGTTTATGTGTGCGCGTACGAGCGTAATGTGCCGCGGACCTGCTTCCAAGTGAAGATGGTCCCCGGGAGGCTCGGGAAGCGTGAGCCACCAGCACTTGGCTGAGTCGCGCGCGCGTCCGTCCAAGAAAGCCAAGAGTGCGCGTTACTTGTATTCCTGTGGGGCTGCGAGAGTCGCAGCCGTCATCATCGTCCAGCTTGTCGACGGTGCGTATAAATGGACGCGGACATAGACTCGCTAGTTTCCCCGACTGTGTGGTGAGCCCTAGGCCGTCGAGGCATGGATCGAGGGCGCAATGGTCACTGGTCAGCTAATCCTCTTCCTTTCTCCCGTCGACGAGCCCTTGTGCATGCTGCGATAGTCGTATACGCTTAACCTCTGCCCGGGAACCGAGGAAAAGAGAAAAACATCGAGGAAGTCCAAAGGATACGTGGGTGCGCATTTGCCGGCATTAAATTTTCCGCGAGAATTACATTAGCAAACTTGCATCTCAGCGCTCTCGTCGCCGCTCCTGATGTGTGTATTCCCGAGCCCAACCCGTGCATCGGGTGCATTCTCTCTCCCCCTCTCGTCGACTGACTCGACGGTTGCTGTGCGCCTGCGCCCCAACCTCGCCTGTCTCTGCTTCTCTGCTTCTCTGCTTCTCTGCTTCTCTGCTTCTCTGCTTCTCTGCTTCTCTGCTTCTCTCGCTCTCTGAAAAGAAGAGTACCTATTCGTATATTCGTAGGTGTGCGCTGCGCTCGTATGCGCGAGCGGGGATGCATAAGTGCAGGAAACGGTACCACAGAATAGAACTGCACGCGAGTCCAGAGAAAGAAAAATATGCCCCTTTTACGCTGCCGTTTTTCACCGAGTTAGACTCTTTTAAGGGTTGCCTGTGCATAATTTGGGTCCACTTATTTAGCCGTCCATTCGACACGTACCGATTTCGTATGCCTCCAATTACCCTTTGTACATTTTCTTGTTTATTTGTATTCTTTTAATTTATCTCGATATAAGCTATATTAATACGAAATATGTTTATTTTAATTTTTATCGTATGATTCGAGCATCTGTACCGTCAAAACTTATCGAGTAAAGCATCTTTATCTGTGTCAAATTTAAGAAATTGAGATAGCGAAAATCTACTTCTCGGACTATCCTATCTACCGCTTCTACGATAAATTTTCAGAATTTATAACGTAAATATACAGAATTTGCAATAACCGAAAAACGAAATATTTTATATTTTAGCCTAAGGTATAAATATTTAAATCGACTCGAGTCGTCTCACCTAAAAATGAAAACAAGGCGCAGTGCAAGCAAACGCGAATCACTCGCTAAATCTGCGATAGTCACGCGTTCGCATATATTGCACTACAAAAGAGAGAAAAAAACGAAAGATAGCCCATGAGTGGCCGAACGTACCTACATAACACGTGCGATCGCGGCCATGAGCTCTCGCGTGCGAGTGAAAGCCTGAGAGAGAGAGAGAACGAGGGAGAGAACAAAGCGCTTCAAAAGACTGTACGTGTAGCAGGAACAGCACACAAAAAACCGAGCTATATACATGCGCGCGGAAGACGATCTCTCGCACTTTGGTATAAGGAAGAGAGAGAGAGAGAGAGAGAGAGAGCTATAGGAGTGACGAGGAAAAGACACCTGCGTTAAATACATTACTACTGCAAAACGTGTGCACTTATTAAAAAAAAGCGTAAAGTAGAAAAGCTACGAGAAGAAAGTGGAACTTGGGAGTGTCACGACTCGTCCGATCTGCCGTTAAGGCAGCTTCTCTCTTCCTCTCCCCCTCTGACGGCCTCACTCCCTCTCTCTCTCTCTCTCCCTCTCTCTCTCTCTCTCAATATTTTATACCCTGCGCTCGAAAGACAACTTCGGCGAGCAATCCACTACGCAAACCGGAGACGACACGACGAGAGAGAGTTGCCTTGAATTCCAGCAGTGGCTGTACTGTGTGTTCGTGTGCATTCGTGTAGATTCGTATGTACGTGTGGTTCTTCTCACTTTTTTCTTTTATTGTTCTTTACAGTGTTCATAACACGAGTATACGTGTGTACGTATTTTTCCGGATAAACTGCTACTCTAGTTTTGCTCCGTTTTCGAAGAAGTCAAACGATATACTTTTTTCGGAGTAGTGCGCGAACGCAACCTGGCGTCCGATGGTGTATTGTTCAAGGTAATCCTTCTAATTAACGATGCAGGTGATGATCGCCCAGACATCGGTAAGTCATCTTGTCTTCGATCAACGAGAAATTCACCGATTTTCGAAAATCTCAATTTACTTCAGAACCGACCTCGAGCTTGTAACTTTAACCTAGAATCTGATGTATTCATCTGTAATATTTCGTCAAATTTCTAGTCCTGATTCGTATTCCAATTTCATGTATCGTAAAGACAAATATTAATTTCGCCTAATATTCCTCTTTAATGTATTACGCATCCCTTTCATTTCTTTCGTACTTAAATTGATACTTACTATACTTCTTACTCAAAAAAATTTGCATCTTATTTCATTCTTCTTTGTTCTTGTGTCTTATATTTATGTAAATTGTCATTGTCATATGGTGAAAATTGCATGTATATCTACCTATGTCTATATGTCTTCTAATTGAAGTTCTTTTTCCTCTAGGAAATCAGAATCGTATGTATCATGGTGTGTGAAATACTAAGTTCAAAACATGCATATGCAATATTTCGGTTTTAAATATACTCTGAATTAGTCTAGACTAGTTGTAGAAAAGGAACAATAATATTCAAGTACGCTTGGAAATGGAAATAACAAGCGTGTGATATCTAGGATTTAAAAAAATGCTCATTCTGTAAGGATTACTGTTGATCGAGGTAAATATTACTCTGCATTCTACTTCTGATATTTCAACACTGTGATCACTAAATTGAAGTAGGTATCCAAATGAAATTTGTGAATATTTAATTTTAAAAGAATTATTATCAAGATAATCTGTGCAAAATCAAGACAAATGTGCTTCAATGACAATTAAAATACAGTTACATTAATATTGTATTTTTGTGCTTCCACAAAGTGACATCATGTAACAATCATGATCCCCTTTTAGTAATCAGTCAAATTTTGTGTTGTGCAATGTGATTGTAATAATTATGGATATCTTTTGCACAAATTCATTTTTTAACATTTTGATGTGGTAGTGAATTTATACATGGAACGTGGCCTCCATAAGGCAAAAATCTTTAAACTGCAGTAGAATGGACGATATTAAAGACCTATGTTCTGTGAATTGATGGGTATATGCTTTTCCTGCAGGAGACCTACGAGCAACCGATTGAATAATAAGATCTCTGAACATATTTCGGCATCGGTAACTCCTCTCCATGTTTGTCTTGAAGAACCAAGGGGACCAGAATTGGGCTCGTGTGACTGCAAAGCTCTTAGACCACAGGTAAATGAAATGAAATTAGTTCCAACAATTTCTTTACTTACAAAAATAGAACTTCTCTTCTTACAAGTAATATTGCAATAATATCCTTTTTCTAACGATTATTATTCTTGAAAGTACGATTAATATATTAATTAAAACTCACTTTATTATATTAATATATTAATTAAAACTACTACGAAAGCTTGCTTATATATTGTCTTGTTAATAATTAAATTATATTGCCTCTAAAATGAGAAATTACATAAAATATTAATAAACCCTACATGCATCATATCTTATAATAATATGTTGTTAATAAAGAACATGTAAAAAAATGTTAAAATAAATAAGCTTACTCCAATAGAATTTTGCACGCGTTTCTCAATTTCCTTTTTTTGATTACTATTAAGTAAAGTAACTTGAAATACTATTTTTTTTTTAAGAAGGTTGAAAGTGTCCATTGTACAAGGGAAAGACAAGAAGAACCTGGCAAGGAAGAAACTAGAAAAGAACTGCTCCAATCTGGAGCAGATGAGCTGAAGCAAAACCAAGCAAACATGGCTAATACTATAAGTAATATAAAAATGACAAACCCCATAAAGGGGCTAGTCAGTAAGCGGCGGAAACGTTTCACAGCGGATGGATTTGACCTTGATCTCACATGTATCCTTTTTCATAAATATTTATGTATACATTTTTATTAAATATATTCATTTATTAGATTGTACCAAAGATATTTTTTTAACACAAAAACTGCAGATATAAAAGATAATTTAATAGCTATGGGTTTTCCAGCTGAAAAGTTAGAAGGTGTATACAGAAATCATATTGATGATGTTGTAAAATTTTTAGAATCCAAGCATAAAGATCATTACAAAATTTATAATCTGTGAGTTGTTAGAATATACTTAAAGCATAACAGATACAAAAAAGCTATTATATTTCGAATAACTTAATTTGTTTTTTATTGTTTTTTGTTTTTTTATATATATAGATGTTCAGAAAGATCTTATGATTGTAAAAAATTCAAACAAAGGGTGGCTACCTATGCTTTTGACGATCATAATCCACCCTCAATGGAATTGATAAAACCTTTCTGTGAAGACGTACATACTTGGCTTACACAAAATGACTCTAATGTTGCTGTTGTTCACTGTAAAGCTGGAAAAGGTAGAACTGGTGTGATGGTTTGTTGCTACCTCCTTCACAGTAAACAATGTAGGACTGCTACAGAAGCTCTTAACTTTTATGGAACAGAAAGAACAACAGATAGGTAACGTATATATTCTGATGTTTACAATTATTTACAAACTTTGATATCACCACTTTAATATTAATATTATAAATATGTCATTATTTTTAATATAGAAAAGGAGTAACAATACCATCTCAGAGGAGATACGTTAATTACTATTCTACTCTCGTCCAAGAGAGTCTTAATTACCAACCTATAACTTTAATACTTCGAGAAATCAAGCTGGATCCAGTACCTACTTTTAATGGAGGTCAGGGTTGTAAGTACACAAAAACTTGGCGTTTAAACTGTTAAACCAGATTATAAAACTAATCATCTTGCGTTTATTATTTTCAGACCATTTTGTGATATCTGAAGCTAATAATAAAATATTTAGTTCAGAAACGTACGAAGTACGAAAAGGCACCTCCACCCTTTGTATTCCTTTACAACAAAGTATTCTCATTAAGGGTGATATAAGGGTGGATTTTTACAATGCACCTAAAGTAAAACGAAAAGTACGTTTATGAAAATCTAAGATACTTGTTCCAATTCAATTTGACATTTTCTCATTATCTATTTACAGGAAAAATTATTTCACTTTTGGTTCAATACATATTTTGTTCACGAACACTCGACATCCGAATACGATAATGGAGGACCAATAGAACGAACGACAAGAGCACTGAGTTGTGACGGAACCGCCATGGAATTACCAATGGTTCACACAAAACCAAGAACAGGATCGCTGGTAAGCTTGGGCCCTTTGCCTCCTACACTAGTATTGACCATAGACAAATGGGGTTTGGATGGAGCACATAAGGACAAACATCACAAACTCTATAATGCAGACTTCAAGGTACTCTTTTTCAGTAAATCTGTATTAATGATGATATATTATAAACACTAATAACGTTAAAGAATGCATACAATGCATAAAAATAATTTTCTAATAAGCTAAATATATATTTAAATTTTTCACTTGAGATATACGTATAACTTATGTTAACTGTAATTACTTTATCCGACGAGCTTTGTTTACGAAATTTCAATTGCATAAATGTTTATATATGTTGTACAAAAAAGTAAACAAAATATTAATAAACGACAGGCTTATTTATTTAGCATCATCCACGCCTTTAACATAATGAAATAATAATAGAACAGCTCAAGTTGAATTTTCGAAATAATACTAAAAATGAATATTTTTCACTTTTCTTGACTAAGAAAAGGACTAAGTCTTTAATGGTTTGGTTCGATTTTTACAACAGAGTTCTTTTCGACAAAAATAAAATAATGCATTCTAAAACATCGTCCATCAATGTAAAGAAAAGCTCATATAACGCGCATTGATCCGTTGAAAATATTAATTATAAAAACTACGTAGGTTAGTTTATCAATGCATCGGGTAGGAGGTGGCATACAAGCAGCACAATCGTCAGTACCACGAGCTGGAGAAAGCATTCAAATTGGCATGAGTGGCCAAGAGACGCCGAGCGAGTCGAGCGAGGCCGACAGTAGCGAATGCGACACTACGGGAGACGAAGATGGTTGGGAATCGGGTGAGTCTTCTGCATCTCTGGTAGTGAAACGACATTCTCACTTACACGGCATTAGCCACGATACACATAACAATGTCCACCACAGAGCTAGTCTCGAAGGAGCTGCTAAGGAATCACTTCCTCGCAGGGATAGGGATAAAAGGACTAGCCAAAAACCGAATTCCACCGTTAGCATCAGTCGGTCCTCCGAGTTCTTTCATTCATCCACTCTAGATATGTAACGTTTCATTACTCGCAGTACTTAAGCGCTTTCTGTAGACTAATTATGTTTATTCGAGAGATATTTTTCATTAAAATGTCTATAAGCATTGAATAACACGAGTGGATATTATTGTGATTTCTTGCCTATTTAATAACATTCTCTGTTGATACACGTCTTCTAGCAAAAAATGAGTTACGCCAAGAAAAAATGCAAGCGTATTTTTCCACTTGGGACATCGAATGTGATTATTAAAAGTGAATTCGCATAAATGATCTGACACGCAAGACGTATTTATAATACTGATGATAATTTTTGTCGATAAGAAAAAAAATATAAAAAAACGTTACTATCATTTTACATATGAATGATATATTTCACAAGATAGATGATGTATGATTAAGAGATAAAAAAATTAAAAAGTAAAAATAATATAAACGTAAAATGTTAATAAAAAATATGAAAAATGAATTAAAACACAATAGTTTGTCCAGACAATCGAAATATAAACCTTTTTATATTAGCAAAAACTTAACATGGTGGGGAATAATAATATTAATAATCATACAAGAATAAAACATGAAACTCCAAGGATACATTTTTCTCAGCACTTGTAAAAGATATTGTATAAAAAATACGATTTTTAAAAGTTAACAAATACTTTGAATAATAAGTGTAATCCTTAAAATATGATTCAGAATTTCAACATTATTTCTTTTCTTTTAATACAATAAATTCTCATAGAATCATTATGAATGAATAAGAAAAAGGCATCCCTGGATGTACTACATTTATTAGCCATATTATTAAGGATTATTATTTATTTTTAGCTAGCAAAAAATTATCCTTCAATTAATCCTCAAATTACCTGATAAAAAATAGAAATTAAAATATATATTTTAAGGCTGACATTAAAGAATGCAAGTTTGACATTAGATTGAATAAAATATATATAAATATTAATATTCTGTTGCCTATTGACATCATTAACTTATTGCCATATAAAGATGATGGCCATGCATAAAAAAAATAAGTACTGTAGATTTTGTTACTGGATGAAAAAAAATTAAACGCGCTAATTATTTATAGTCTCAGAAAACTAAATAAAACTGACAGTGTTTAGTGAATTATATGGTTCTTGCATCAATATCATACTACCATACTGACGTGCTTCTTTTAGTTTCTCATTCTAGTATATAAAAAAATTTTATTATAATATAAAGTGTAATTAATATATAGAAATTATAAGTTTTGTATTTTGTGACAATCATAAATTATAGTAAATTTATCAAAAGTCTGATAACTTATTTTAATTTTGTACAACATCTTAAATTGTTCAAAAGGTGAAAGTAATTTATTAAGATATTGAATAACTTAGGGAATGTAATTATTCGAAAATTTTCATTTATATCATTTTTATATTTATAAAAGAAAATGCAATATGATCAATAGTCAACATCAAAGCACAAAAAATATTTGCATGATAATTTAGGCACAAAAAGTAATCTAGTTAAAAAGTACATAAAATTGGTATAAAATCTATAAGGAATTCTTTTCTTAAAATTTATTGTGCCATTACTTTAAAAATTGAATTACTTATTAAGCATTATTTCATCGATTCTTATTTAAAATTCTTTTGTATTTCACCTTTAAATTACGATTAGTTTTTTAGAATAATTATCGTAAAAAATTAGCTCTGCCTAATGCTCTAAAATTTAAAATAGTTCGATTTTGGATTGAGAATAAAAATCAAAAGGGTAAAATTGACAAAGAAAGTAAAAAAAATATCAATGTTGTTTTATCATTAAATTACAAAAAATGTATATAATTTACTTATTACATTCTCATAAATTACTGTTACATACACCGCATACGAATTTCATTCCAGTGAATTGACTTTTACTAATTTTACAAATTTGTTAATAATATAATTAAAAAATAAAGTATATTACTTTCATTTCTTATATTACGGTCATACATGTTTGACAATATTTTGCAATATACTTTTCTGCGCATTAAGACATTATCAGATGAAGTGATTACGGAATATCAATTACAGAGTGATTACACTGCTGTAATTTGCAGTATTTTCTATTGTATCGATTTTGAATAAAACCCCTAACTTATCTAATTTCTATAACGTACTTGGCTTCCATCTTTTTAAACCTTCAAATTTCTAAGCAAATTAATTTTTATAAAATGACTTGTAATTTTCATACCTTACGATTAAAAAAAAAAAACATATTTTTATAATTCTAAAATATAAGAATCTTGAATAAAATCTGAAATTGAAATGTCGATTTCATCCCAGTCTCGTTCAACATTGCATAATTTTGTTTTTTCTCAATCTTTTAAAGTGGCGAAAAATTCGTCAAAGTCTTCATTTAAGTTGACAGTTACAAGCCAGTTTTACTGACATATTCAGGCATGGTTAGTAATTAGATGTAGGCGATCGTTCAGGTGCTATCGCGTGGATTTCAGCCCTCCTGCCATCTCCCCCCCCCCCTCTCCGACCCTTTGAAAACACACAAAATAAAAAACAGAAATTTACAAAAACGCATGAATGTAAAAACAGTTGTAATTCGGCATCATAATGAAAGTTGAATGCATTAGTAAACTTAGGTAGTTTTATCGTGTAATAATTAATTTGTGATATTATACTTCATATGATTGTTATTGTTATTATTTTATTATTATTACTCTTACTACAAGTATATGTGTATTATCATCTTTGTTAATTTTGCTACGTTTATTAGAACCTATACCACCGCAACCACCGCTATCATTATTATTATTGTGTTGTATCTATTACTATTACCATTATTGCTTGGATAATTCCAAAATGTAATAATTCGTTGTTATATACTTGTATCTGTGTAATTATT
This sequence comes from Wiebesia pumilae, assembly GCA_018907045.1. Classification (NCBI taxonomy): domain Eukaryota; kingdom Metazoa; phylum Arthropoda; class Insecta; order Hymenoptera; family Agaonidae; genus Wiebesia; species Wiebesia pumilae. The sequence continues at coordinate 6,989,368 of JACCHZ010000192.1, forward strand.
TTTAATGCCTAGATTATATATTATACATTATTTGACTTTATATTATGTATCACATTTTATAATGCCCCATAATTATGGTTCCTCTTTTTTTTTTTACCAAGCACAAATCTACTATGGAATTATACTCTAAAATTATTAAAATAACCGAGTGCGCAAGAATATAATTCTTGCTTGAATTTGTGAATATTATATCCCATTAATCTAAACGAACAACGTGTTCAACCTATTCATAATTACACTTAGAATCCTTTAAGTGCATGTACGTATTATATGAGTACTCAATGTTTCTCGTGTGCGTGTGCGTATGTGCGCGCGTGCGTGCGTGAATGCACTTGTGTTTCTTTTATTTCTTAATTTGTCTATAAAGCATGTTGTTGGAAGCGAACTGAAATGCCAACGAATTTCGGGAAGAATTAAAATTGTTGAGCTCAACACAAGCGTTACATCAAGAATGCACGATTAATATCCATATGCGTATTTTTTTGCGTAAAAGGAGTTTCAAAGGAGTTTTGATTGACTGCACAGACAACGTTGTTGCATGCTGCGTGATTTCTTCTTCAATTGTTACATTCTATTCAACTTTTCGAATATCTTCTTTATCATATTTTACCGAAGATCTCTGTGTATCATTTTCAAGGATAAATTGTAAATATTTTAAATTACTACAAATGCTTAATCGATGATTAAACAGCCTCTTTAAAATCTGACAAATTATTCGGTTAAAATTCAACGATGTAAATCACTCAAATATTTTTGTGCTCTCAAACTACATGCATGGTTTAATTTTGTTTTTATTCGCATTGTAACGTCAATGTCGATGAAAATATTACATTTGCAATAAAAACCGTTGAGATAAACGTACACAGAAATTTACGGAAAAACCTTACAGTATATCTGGTAGATAACTTGTAAGCCGCACAGTAACAAGCAAAAGAGCTACTGCATTTCGTCTCTTATCTGATTTCCATATACGTATATTAATGAGAGCATTTGCTTCATCGTTCACGTGTGTGATTTTTGCATAATATATAACGTAAATCAGTAAAGTAATGTGGATTGTATAACTTTTTTTACCCTTTTTTTTTACCTGTTTTTACTTTTTTTTACCTTTTTTTCTTTAATAATTCACGAAAATATAACTGTTGGCTCCCCCGCAGTGGACTTGGATCGTGGACGCGTGGGACGCTATCGCCTCCTGTCGGATGGAGGGATGATAGATGTTTTGTGAGTCCGTGGTCACCCATCATCCTCATTCATCCAGAAGACTACCGAGTCATTAAAAAGTAAACTAGCGATAAGCCGTGGTAACGATCACGGGCTCTGCAATGTATTTTTGAATTTTTACACCACATACACGACAATATTTTTTCATACACTCTCGGATGTTCATGAGATTGAACGAATGCCGTTAATTGTAAATCCACGAAGCGCGTGATTTTCGCGAAAAGAAAAAAGCCATTAATGATCATTAAATACATTTTGTATGTTTGTAATTGCGGCACCAGGCTACTCTATGATGGAATTTTTATGGGGGCATCATACACTTGTCGTCAAATTATTATTGCAATTTATGTGATTTCGACTAAATATTGAAAGGAGCGTGTATTCTAATGTTTAATGGCTCTGTAAATAGAGTTTTTATACTAAAATTTTTTAGCACTAAAATCGCTCTATGAATAAATCACAATCATATTAAAGCTGTGTAATTTTATTATCCTGTCCGTGAAGAATAAAAACGGCTGCTAATGAAATTTTTAATGAAATTTAATGAAGGTTTATATTATGTAAAGATATTGGTCGGTATTCAATCCAAAAGATTTGTAGCTTTGAAAAGTATTCTTCTCTATATTATACTCTAATTTTATATTACTTTATTAATAAACTGATTAATTATATTTAGTTTAATAATACTTATGAAACTAAATTAATTAAACGGTTCGCAATTCTTCTACAATTGAATGTTAAAAATTATTATTTATTCAATTACAATTAAACATAATACCAAAGTAATGAATTTGGATAAAAAGTATTCTTTGGTAACTTATAAAATAATAATAAAAATACTGTAAACAAATGTAGAAAAGGGTATTAGAATGCTTGAAAAGAAGTCATTAAATTGAGCCGTATGTTTTCAATTTACCAAAACTGGCAACAATGCAATTTCGATTATTTAATGTATTCTCTGTTCAATATTTGTCGAAGTTGTCTATATGAAAAAGCAAACTAATTCCATCACAACGATCAGTCGGCTCACACACGCACGCATTTTTCATCGCCTCATGATTGGTTACCTCACTGTTAATGTTAACGGTTCTTATTTTGAATGTGTACAAACAAGCACGACTCGCGCGCGCGCGCGCACGCACGCACGCACGCACGCACGCACGCAGTCACAGAGTAAAAAAAGAAATTATAATAATAATAATAATAATAATAATAATAATAATACGCTTCGATCATTCCTATCGATGCAATTCCGTACATACTTCTGCAGACATTGTTGCATGCTACCGTTTTACGTACTCAGAATTGTTCACATCGGCACTCGGCCAAACACTTGGACAATTTTTCCCAGGCTTGATATCTGCGAAAAAAGGAAAAACCAGAGATAAATCAAAATAAACCGAGTCCATGAACGGGAAGTCGAAGTAACACTTTGTTGAAGTAACTCTTGGGCCAAGACAATCTATAAAATTGTACTGGGAAAATGGCCAAACACATAATAATGTACATAAACTCGAAAACGCTGTTTTGTACAGATGTGCCGCATGTATACACAATAGTATATATTTTAAAGTTATATATTTTGCGATATAGTATACGAAATTCGGTCTTAACATCCAATTTTGTTAATTACGTGAACAGTACAATCGACGTAAGATAAATTCACTGAAAGAAATTGCACGTTCCATAACGACAGAGAATAATTAATTCTTAACTTGAAAGAATTTCGTTATTATTACCAAATAGTTAGGTCGTTTACATAATTTTAATCTTCTTAAATAAAAAATGTGTATTAACTTAAATATCGTTAAAATGCTTTAATACTGTATTTGACTGATCTGAAAAAAATGTTAATATTTTTTAATCTTTGTATTTTTCTTTTTAATTTTAATTATTATGATAAATTCATAAAAATAATTAATAAGTCAAATATATCGAAACAATCGTTTTTTTTCACTACAGTATTCTGCGCAGATCTAGCAAATAATTATTGAATATGTAGAATAAAAATTTATAAGAAAACTAGGGCATGCGTGTGCATATTTTTGAAAAATATTATATTACAGAGGTCGCGGCGACGGCGACGTCTTAAATTTTCTCACATCGCAAAGTCAGTTTAAACAAACTTTAAATTGTAATATTTTTTATATTATTTTCAAGGTATTGCAAAAAAATGGGGAAGAAATAAAAATATTGATGTGAAGCACCTCTGCAATCAACTGATATGTAAAAATAAGAACATTTATATTGCGGCCGAATTTCGTCATTAATTTGTTATCTTTCTCTTTTTTAAAGTTCTTATTCGAGAGCATGTGGGCGAATTATCTCGAGTTCATGAATCAAAGAGACATCGACGAAGAATTCCAAAATCCAAGGTAAAAAGTTTGCGTTGAAAGTTGAGCATAGTGTGCATTTATTTGTTAAGTACAGACAGTGGAAGAAAAATTTACGATATAAAGAGAAATACGCAGAGAAAAATAGAGTACAATCTATTTTCATAAGGAAAAAATTGTAAAAGTCAATAATATACTTAGAAATATTTAAGACGATTTTAAGAGACGAAAAGAATGGAAGAGTATGGGTATTGAATAAAAGGTGTAAAAAAGCAGATAATCGGACTTGAGCATGATTTATACATTATATACATTCCGAACATATACCGATAGTCAGTAACCCTTTAGCAACGAAACTTAATACGTTTAGAAAAAATGAAAAATTAGAATTAATAAACAAATTTTTTTAAAGAAGAATGTGAACATTTTCTATTTGATGATTTTCGTAATTCCATAACAGGCTATTCTCTATATTAAACAGGAAATAAGCATTAATTGTACGTAGTCTTTCAAAACAAGTTGTCATCCCTAGGCACATCTTGGTAGCAACTTTATCACTCAAGAAAAAAACTTTCGAGTGTACGAGTATTTTTAAATCGATCTCTCAATCGCTATTTTCTGAACCAAATGCAAATTTAACGAACGCTTGAAACTTTTTCAATTTTTCCTTTTACATACACGAGGTAAGACTAATATACTGACACTTGACTATTCGTGCAATGCTTGAGTGCATATATAATAAAATTATAATAATAAATAATAATAGTAGTAATAGTAATAGTAATAGTAATGGTAATAATAAAGACCTTTTTGGTGGTTCTACCGAACATAAGGTTTATGATATAAAAAAAGAAAAAAGAATCACTGTTCGTTGATGTTAAAATATACGGTATTATTTCATTCAAAGTCAACGAATCTAAAACTAAATGATTTATGCGACAGAAAAATTTGAAAGATCTGAGATTGTTTGTCAACTTACAAATTGTGACAAGCATTGATATGTTGGGATACGCATTTTAGTTTTAACGATATATAGAATATATATAAAGTATATATAAAGGAGCGGTAAAAATTACAAAAAGATAATGAGAAAAACGAGCAATCTTTGGTATAAATGTCTTCGTGAAATCAAAGGTAACCTTGACGCTCTTAAGGGGAAGTAAGCGCAGTCATCGGTTTATTTTAAAGAAATTGCAAAGAATCTCATAAAAAATACCTAAACTAACAAACAAATGCATAAACAAATAAATTAATTAATTAAAGCTTGATTCTTGATGGGTTATAACTATAAATGTAGCTTACGTTAGTATTTGTTACGAAAGAAAAAATGAAAAAATAACTAAATGTTTAAAAGGATTTTTAAAGAAAAAAGGATGTAATAATAATGTATTAGTGCGAGAAAATCCATCCCTCCTATTTTGCGGAGTACGCATGCGCGCGAGTGTATATGAAGAAGTGTGAATCATGTGTCGATGAATCAGAATTTTGCTTAAATGAGGTACGGTCCGAGTGATTCGAAAGGAAAAGTAGCTTTTTCTGCGTACGTCAAAATAATAACATAGAGGAAATAGCTTCGTATATTTTTAATAACGTTTCTTCTTTGTAAACATTACAAGAGATGTAAATTGCGATAATTATTCGGGAATATTTCACAATCTATTGCACTTGACGAAATATTCCCTCATAACTTTGCAAAGAACTCACTGGCTGAGTTCTCCAAGTCAATAAAATTCAATTTTAACGTTTCAATAATGCAGATATTAAATATTATTCCGAGACGTTTTTCATGAGATGAGGGCATAAATTGTAATAATTTCCTTACTGTCACAAAAAGTATCGCGAGTCTCTATCAGGTTTTTTGATTGCTGTCACGTTTAAATATTTGAAAGACTCGTACTACAGTTTCAACTGTTGCAAGATAAAAGATCACCGACAGGTACTTCCCTGAGTAATTGAGAAACAAATGTACATATTATAATTTTGTGCTAAATAAACAATTACTGACTTAAAAGTGTTGCAGTTCACTTTAACGACATCTAAGAATGCGAAAGTACGAAAATCAAACTTTTTTCAAGTAATTTTCAACATGGTTTTCGTGTTTGCAATTGCTGATGAGCTTCGTTATGCCTCATTTTATCACTGGGCACAAAGCAGAAACCGCATCCAATTTATCCAATTCACCGCCGAGTCTTAATATAAGATATATTGAGCATCTTGCAATGTGCGAACAGCTGTCAGAACGAACGTTTTAAAAAAATGCAGTATTTATACGAAATCTACGTGTGCGACTTAGTTGGTGCTTCGATCAAACACTGGTTTTTTCAGGCCCATCTTGCCTTCGCAAATCACAGAACAAGGGCAAGGCCAGTGCACTCACTTTTCACCCCGCGTCTTTCACCCTTGTACAAAAGATAATAAAAGTAAAATAATAGGTTAAAGATAGATTTTCATTATGCGAAAGTAAAAATTGATAAGCTAGAACGATATACAGTCGTTTCATATATATTGTATATATCATCGTCCGATGAAGCAAGAACGAGAACGAGAACGAGAGCGAGAGCGAGAGCGAGAGCGAGAAGGACCTAATGAGAAGTGCCGTATTTTCATCCAAGATATGCGCCACCTGTCCGGAACAACTATCGACACTTTTATTTCACTACGTGCGAGCGGTATGTGTTCTGCCAGCATGCATGTGTGTATATGTGGGCGTGTGGGTGCGCGCGCGCGCGTGTGAAATAAGGTACAAGTCGATAACTACGTTATACGATGTAATCTATTTTAATAAGAAATAAAACGCGTCTCAACGTTGAATAACTTATGCCTCTTGAATTTCACCGCTGCATATGCTCGAGTTTTTGTGATGTTTCGCTAATTTTTTAGTCTCTAAAAAATTGAAACCGTACATATACCATTAATGAGCCCCATTTTTATATTGTCAAAATTATAATATTGTTCTGTGTTTTAAAATAGCTTTTTTCGTTACAAACGAAATTCTCTGTGCTAAATGCTTTTTCTTTTTATTAATAATAATGTTGTTGGTTTTTCTTTTTGTTTTTTTGAAAGCTAGCTTTTAATGTAATATATTTAAAAATGAGGAGAACTTTTTTCATAAATATAAATAAATTAAAAAACGAATATTTCATGTTCATTTTTATTGCAAAAAAATGTTAACGAGTTAACTTTATTTTAAAATATTAGCATTTTAAGAAACACATGCAAACGTAGATATATTTAAATTCTACTTCATATCTAAAATACATGAAATAATTGAATAAAATTAATAACGTACAAGCTATTTCTCTTTCTTTTGTAGTTTCTTCTATTTGGATATCATTTTTATTTTTAAAATTCATACAGATATATTGTTTTGCATTTTCAACATTCAATCTGCAAAAGTGTGTATTTAATCCATCAAACTATTACCAACCAGATTAATTTTTATTTCATCGACGTAGAGATAGCATGTGTTTATAACAAGAGGAAAAAATATGGTAAAAATATTTTATAAAAAACCTTACAATTATAATATAAGATAATGTTATACTTTATATTATAATATATATTTTATATTTTACAATACATTTTTTTATTGCTTACTATTGAATGACTAAAATCACATTTATCTCTGATACTTCAAGTATGTGAGAAATTACAACTGGAAATATATTTTATACTAAAAATTATCGGCATTATTAGTACTTGATCAATTATTCAAAAAACAAGGCTTAATTTAGTTTGTTGTTTTCAACTCGACGCATAATTTTGGCCAAGAAATTTCGTGTATATAGGCGCGTGCACGTATACGTGCACGCATAACGCATTTGTGCGTAAATACGCACGCGAAAAATTTACATAAAAACAACAACAACAACAACAACAACAATAATAATAATAATAATAATAATAGTGATGATAATAAAGATAATAACAATAACAATACAATTTAATACAGCTCTTCATTTTGTTGCGCCAAACTAGTCGTATACAGCTGACATTTATTTTTATTTTTTTTTGGTTTTGTTTTTGTTTTTGTTTTTTTTTTATCATTGAATTTGCTAATTACATTTGCGCGGGTGAGAGTATAAGGAAGAATAAATGCGGTGGACTTCTGCCGAAAACGAAGAAAGTAAGAGAAAGTCTTATATTTTAAATTAAATATACTTTATTTTATGTATAAAATTACTTAGATAAATATTAGTTCAGATAATTCTAGTTTTACAGACTATAATTAAGCATCAATATTTGTATTATTTACTTTAAAAAACTGCATACATTGACATTAAATTAATTCTTCCTATTCATTTACCTGTGTGTGAACTTTACCGACGAGTTAAACATTCATAGCTTTTACTTAAAATAACATTTGGCTGCACGTTAGACGTCTATTCGGAATTTCATGAAATGTTACGATTTCGCAATTCTCATCAGTAAACCGAATATGATTAACGTGAAATAGCACAGACGTTGAAAAAATGGAGAAGTATCCCTAAAATCAGATGCCGCGGTAAACTAGCAACAGCTAACCGCTTGCTTGAATTTCGCGTTACTCGATGACTCGAGAGTTTTGAGAAATTGTCCGAGTTTAGCCTAGTCTGACGCTCGAAGTAAAGCGACGAATACCTTCCTTAAAGAGGGAACTAAGAGACAGGTTCATGCAACTTCATAATGTTATTGAATGAAAGAGAACGAATGAAAGTGAGACACCTGACGCTAGGTCTGATTACAGGGGAATCGACGTACTTGTGATTTTGAGACTTTGACTGATGGCCGGCCCGAATGAGTGGTTAACCTCCTGCACAATCCTCGTGCACCCGCAAAGACGACCGTCTCTTCCTTCAGTTAACATCTTCACCGCTTGAATATCAGTGTCGAATGATCGATATATGAGTCAGTGCTGGTCGTCCAATCGACTACATCCATGCATTCGCATTTACCCACATATCGAGATCGCTCGCTCTGTCGATTCGCCCACCCACGTATACGTGTATGCTGCAGTCATGGATTTACATGTGCGTGCAGCAGCCGATACATGAATAATGTTCTCATAATCGCTCGTACACGTTTCGACTGCCTGGCTGTTGCTGCTGCTGACTACTATCGCTGTTGCCGTTGCTATTGCTGCTGCCGCTGCTGCCAGTACGGCAACCTGCTACGCATGCATTCCCGTACTACATGCCATACACCAAATTTACAAAACTCAATTGTGTACAACCAAATAAGTTCGCCGTGCACCATCGAGCGTCTTTTATTTGACGACTATTAACGTTATTTACTCGACAGTTTTTCCTTCTTGCGATTTACAATAAGTTCGAGTACCTTGTCTTTTACAATCTGACCGAATTACAAAAAAAGCACGAATGCTTTACTTTTAAAGCGCATAGATATATACATATATATTTACATTAAAATACATTTTTTGCGCTCATATTTAACTCCTGTGACAATATATTATGACGCGCGTTACATCTGCTCTGCAAATGTGGCTTTTTTTTTTTGTATTGCGCTTTGAGCGAACGCAAAATTCGATTAATAATAGATGATTAGAACAAAAGAAATGGAATGTATTTTTGTCGGGAATCATTTTACGCAATCATCTTTTAACCGAGCAAGTTGCTGTTTTGAGGTCGCGTTAGTGTATCCTATAATTGAAAAAGAATTTATGGGATAAAAGCGCTTGCAGTTTAAAAAATTTCCTAATTTCTCGGATACCTCATCTTTGTCTGGATATTTATATGACGCGTAAAATATATTTAAGCAAACGCAGTTTAAAATGTTACATTAAAACCAAAGAAACCTAATATTTCAAACTTATATAGCCGAGTATAAACGCGTAACTCATAAGGAGATAATACGAAAAGAAAAAATTTAAGCATCTCACAGAACTGGAAGCAAATTGATATATATTTTTAGATACGGTATAATTTGCTTCAAACATTTGGCGCTTTACATTCGCATAGTATTCGACACAGTGGATAAAGTTCGTATTGCAATTCCTGTACACATATGTATTTGATACATAACTTAACTAATAATGTCCATTCTTATTCCTTTGTTGTGTGAACATAGCCTTTTTAAATTTGACGGTGCGGCAGTGTGCCGTGCCTTATGCGATGTCATTTTTTACATTACACTTAAAATTAATTTCGTGCTTAGATATTGTCGTAAAATGATAAACGTTGTACCCTACTTCCCAATTATAACACAAGGCTCGTCTCATTTAATTTTTTCAGGCTACATGCTGAGAATGCCCGCTACCTAATCGCCCCTATGTTTAAAAAATTAAACGTAGTTCCTCGATATATATTTGGTATACAATCTATTATTTATTTTTTGTTTGTCTTGCCTCAGAGGATTATGGTAAGACATTGAAATAAAAAAAATGATAAAAGCGAAGTGATATAGCGCGCGAGGACTGTATCAAAAGCCACAAAGGCCGATTAGAAAAATATAAATTACGAGCTAAAGACAAATAAAGCTTTTCAAGGTAAACGTTATTCGTAAAAATAACAAATGTATCCATTTTTTAAACTAATTTATTTATTATAATGTACGTAAGCAACGAATTTAATTCTGTGGTCATCCCATTTCGGTAGTAAAAAGTAAATTTTCTAGAATGTAATACATACTTTTTTATATGTGAATTTCTTGTTTTCTCCCTTTTTTATTATTATTATTATTAGTAGTAGTAGTAGTAGTAGTAGTAGTAGTAGTAGTAGTAGTAGTAGTAGTAGTAATAGTGGTAGTAGTAGGAAAGGAAAAAAATCGGCCTCTGTAGAAATGAAAGTACAAATAAATCTTTATTTACGGATTAGTGAATGTTATCGCTGTAATTTGTAAAAAATATATATATATATATATATATATATATATATAGATGTCTTTATATCGATCGACTGTATTTTATTATTGATGATTAGTAATCATTGTTTATACTTTAGCGTTGACTTTAATTGATAATTCGTACTTGAATGTATAGTGATTAAAAGTACAATTTTGGAAAAGCGCTGTGCATAGAAAGCTCTCTATACAGTGGTCACGAAATTTTTTTCGTGCGTTCATTTCTGATGAATTCATATTTATTGAGCGTCAAACTTATGGTGATAATATAAATGTATAATATAAATTTTCTTATTCTTTATAACGACGAATCTGTTTGTAAGCAATACTCGTAGTACAGATATAACGTTGTAACAATATAAACTATTTATTATCTTGATGAAATAATTGGTTTTTACGACTGTTGGACAAAAAAAGGCACAAGTGCAATATACATTTCTAATGCGTCGATTGTTGTTCTCTTAATTTAAAAATCGTTTCCTAATTCTATAAGCTTTAATACATTAATTAATGTTGTAAGTTACTTGTGCACTTAAAACTCGAACAGTGGCAAATTCAACGTTTCTAGTTTTTCTCTTTCATTTAAGAAATTCAAAAATTAAATGATATAAATTTGTCCATGTATGTAAAGTAATGCATTGTTTGTAATTTAATGTATAGTCAGGTTTATTTCTGTTCTACGAAAAAAAAAATCAACATGGTATGTTTCAATTAAGAAAAATATTCGATAACGCATCTTCATTTTCTTATTTAAAGAAATACAAAAACAACTCACCTGAAATGTTTATAAATTGGTTTCATTTTTTTATTAAATTTACCGCAAGGTAAAAAGTTTACAAATGCATTTTTTATTAACCATTATTTTCTCTGTTTATCCTATCCTTCCATTCCATATCAATACAATCCATGTAAAACATATTTGTAAATGACTAATATTTTTTTTTAAATACGACTTTTATTAATCTTTAAGTATGTTCAGACTATTGTTTTTAATAAAATAAATCTACAGACAAATAAAATAATAAAAGAATTGTTTAGCAAAATAAAAAAACAAATTGTCAAAAATACTTTACTGATATTCTGCAGTGGCGGAAGTATATATATACTTCCATTATTAACCATTTTTTTCTTTGTTTATCCTATCCTTCCATTCCATATAAATATAATCCATGTAAAACATATTTGTAAATGACTAATATTTTTAAATCCAAATATTTTTTTTAAAATACAACTTTTATTAATCTTTAAGTATGTTCAGACTACTGTTTTTAATAAAATACATCTACAGACAAATAAAATAATAAAAGAATTGTTTAGCAAAATAAGAAAACAAATTGTCAAAAATACTTTACTGATATTCTGCAGTCGCGGAATTATATATCGTATAATTCCAACAATGAAAAAGCAATCTATTTTTTCACAATTTTTACATGTAATTTTACTAAAATTTAAGATACTCAGGTATGTTTAATTACCTATATTTTTAAAAATATAGTAGTCTATAAAATAACAAATATTTATCGTAGCTTATAATTCCAACGTAATATTTCATCTTCCTCGTCCTCTTCCTCGGTTAAAACCACCTCTACCTCTACCAGAAGCTTTACCCTTCGGAGGTGGAGATTTTGGTCTGAGAGCTTCTATTCGTTCTGTACAACCAGTTGTAACTTGATTACTAGTAAAGTAACTGTTGTAAATATCAGCATTGAAATTAGTATTGGTTAGTTCTGGACCAACTGTGAGCCAACCTGGTCTAATTGTGGTATCACGGCCAAAAAGGTGTAAACTGAAAAGTTTACATTACAAATTATTTTATCGATTTTTTATAATATACTATTATTGTTTAATAAAAAATTTCATCATTTTTCAAATTCGAATATTAAAATTTGTTTTATCATCGAGCCTAATAGTTTGGTTTTCTTAAATATGTATCAAGAGTTTTTGAAATATCTATATCTTGGATACTATCATAAGTTAAGTTTGAAAAAAACAAATCTGACTAATCGATACATATAGCTCATTCAAAAATGTAGTAATAAATATCTTATTTATACTACTTATGCAGGTTATTCAATGAAATACGTAATTAATGTAAGGTAAATAAATATTTGACAAAATTCAGAAATTTATTAAAATACGAAATTATTTTATTTTAAATGATATATTTTTTCAAAAATAATAGTTTGAAAAACTGTCTATTTGATTAAATTTAACATCCAACTTATATGTGTATAAGCATATATGTAACTTTATTAGTTGTTTAAAAATCTTTTACACTTTATTATCATTTTTCATATTATAAATTTAGATCTTTATCATTCAAAATTAATTTATAATTTTTTAATGCTTTAATATTTATTATCTTACCGTCTTCTACCAAGACAAAAATGTTCAATAATATGAAATATTTCTACTGGCTTCTCAATAGAACCATATTCAGGCTCTTCTGAAATAATTAAATCAATATCAACATTAGCATGAATAAAGTCTCCATCCGTTGATCGTCTTACAGTCCCCTTGATACCCATTAAACAATGCTCTTTAGTTCTTTGTAGCACTGCTTTACTATCTAAATTTTTACTATGTCCTGGATTATTTATATTTGTCCGAATCCAACAAATGTCTTCACAACGTCTAAAACCCCACTTCCTTAAACAGAATCTTCCCATATCTAATCCATCACTACTACCACACCACAAAAATACAAAGCTTCGACTTGCCGATGCTTCACCAATATCTAATTCCATTATCTATAAAATTAATTCAGATTGATAATTACAACTTTCTAAATAAAAAAAAATGAAATATAAATGATCAACCTGATCCCAGTTCCATAGTTGTACATTTGTAGCACCACAAGTTCTTTGATACTCTTCTAATGGTGGTTCAATAAGAATCACATCAAATTTACAATTTAAGTCTTTTAAATTACAGGTAAACAAGTCAGTTTTTAAATACATTGGTGGAGTTGCCGTTTCAGAAATCAGGTCATCTTTTAATTTTATTAGTTCTCGAAGCTTTGGATACTCTTCGAATCTGTCTGCCAACCCAACATCTCTTATGAAATTTTGAGGTCGTTGTCCTGTGTCAATAAAATGCTGACAATAGTCGTTATGTGGATTCGACGACTGCGTCCCTTTTAAAAATGTGGATGAATCTTTGTAAACTATTTCATCCGTTACAATTGTACTATTCTGTCTCTCTTTTGCTTCATCTTCAGTTTTATTTAAAGACACTCTGATTCTTTTTTTATGCGATTCATCAATTTCAGTTCCCAAAATTTGACGTAATTCGTCAACACTTGAAACGCCCAACTAAATATTAAAATGATAATTACATATAATGCGTTAAGTATCTACAAAAATATAACCTAAGATAATATTTTAATTTCAAAAGTACTATTGAATTTTCAAAAAAAGTTTTTATCGTTTCTTCTTTTTACCGTTTGTGCTAATAATTTCTTTCGTTTCTGAGAACGTTCTCGCAATGTTTTTAACATTTTATAAAACTTAATTTCTAAATATTATCTAAAATATTATTTCATTATATATTGAAATCAGACCACCATACTGTTTCATTCTCTGTCGGTAACAGTAATATTGTTGATAAGTCAGGGACTGATTATATAAATAATTAATTTACAAATAATTGCAAGATGCAAAGTTGAAAGTTGAATTTTAAATGATTTTAATGTGTAGTTTACTTAGTAGGCATTTGCCACATTTAAATTTTGAATGGATGCTCGAATTAATGATTTTTATAAATGAATTTAGTTGTAAATTATACGTGTGCTAAGAATATATTTATTTTTTTGTCTAAAGAACTAAATCACAATTATTTTTGGACAATTCATCAAAAAACAGAAAATTTCTGGTCAAAATTATCAGTAAGGTGATCTTAACTTACAGTATCGTATAATGCACAAGATTCATGTTAACTTACTAACTACTACATCGACTTTCAAATTGCGCTCGCATAATTCAAATTAAATTCAACGACGTTTAATAAAAAGAACACGCAATTCTTTATCAATTTAAATTCTAACTATAGTTACCACATCTCATAAAATTTTATTGTAATATTCGCAAAGAGGTGTAATCACTGGCAGTTCGTCTTCTGATTATTACAACAATAATTACAAAATAATGCGGAGCTATTGCAGAATTGCTGAATCGTCACAGGACAGAGACAAAGAGGATAGGCGAGGACGCAAGCAATGAGAGAGAGAGACAGAGAGAAAGAGAGTATGCAGGCGACACGTAACCGCACGCATAGTTGGATCCCGTTTCCGGGATTTTGTACTTTGGTTGCAGCAAAGGTAGTAGTTGCCCATCACTGCAAATAAAATTCAATAATCCAAACGGTACAGAAAATTCATTCCTGTCTAACTGTAACTCGGATTTTGCTGACTTCCCTTTCATTTCGTCGATGTCTGAGCATGCAAAAGGCAATCCACTTTATCTCTACTTTCAACGTTCTTTTCTCTTTTTTCCCTCGTTCTTTTCTTAAAAACCATCGCCACGAGTTCCTCACACCACCGCATCTCAATGAAACTTGCCTTGAAATCCCTAAATTCAAATGCAATATTGTATTTTCCATCAGCAGTTGTTAGCTATATGATTTCTCATTCACGTGCTTGCTTTGGAAGTAGTTTGGTAGTAGTTTAGTACCCTTGCTTTGGTAAGCAAGGGTACCAAAAAGATGATTTTGCAAAAGGGGAAACAAGGTGGTATTGCGATGTAAAAGAGATGTAAAATAGTTTCTAAAGGAGTCATTGTAATAATTGGATAAAAACGTATAAAAAATATAATCATCCATTCTATTTTCGTAAAGTATGTTACGGTGCATGATTTGAAAATTTGAAACTTTGCAAAGTAAAAATATTATTAGAAAAACTATAATTGCTTATAATTTCATGACAAATATTGTGTTAATTTAGCCTAAATATTTTGACAAAGATCCTGTCGTTAGCAAAACGATTGTTTAGAAACGCAAAGAGGAGATAGGCAGCAATCTTTTACAAACAATCCGTACTTATTTTTAAATAAGTTACTTATAAATATACATTTAATACAATAAATACACCTTTCTAACGTAGCTGCACACTTTAGAGTCGAAGAAAAAGTGAAATTTTACATAATTATCGATCAATATTAGCAATCACAATTTTGAATTAACTATCTGTAGGCTTATCGTGCGTAATTATGAAACATTGTTGGCACATAATGCGCAAATGTCAGTTCGTGACATCCAATTGCTCTCTTTCCATATAAATTATTTTTATATTAATTTAGAATTTTTAGCGAATCTTGTAATCAAGAAGTCCGTATTAGTTTATTGTGATGTTCGTAAAAGATACCCATTACCCACCTATTAATATATTTTATTCACAAAATTAGTCACTTCTTTATAAATAATGCTAGGCTTATTAAAATAGTTTCAAAATTGATTGATCACTATATCACATTCTATCTAATTACAAAGAACAACGATAAGGTTTTACCATCTTCATGAATGACAGTACTTTGCTAGATAAAATTACAAATTTGTAAATTCTGAAAAATTATTACAATGATGTGTGTGTGTGTGTGTGTGTGTGTGTGTGTGTATATAATCTAGAGTATAATTAAAAAATAAGGTTTTTAATTTTTATGAAAAAATTTTTCATCCGTATTACTCAATAATATCGTACCTGAATATTAAATATAAAATTAAATATAAGGAAGTTTTAAAATTTAAAATCTAACTAAATATTTAATAAATATCGTATGGCGTTTACTTGTGAATAACTTTGATTTTTATCTGCACTGAGAAAAATGATTTGACGATACGATAACTTTAGGACTTTTCAGATGATTGATCACAAACTACAATTTGTTCTGCCGTAATGGTTACAGAATTCTTAGTTCGCCTGTTGATGACAATGTAGTATAGAAAATTAAGAATTTTGACCGATTGTGTCGACTATAATAATAATAATAATAATAATAATAATAATAATAATAATAATAATAATCACTCGCCACGATAACTACAATACTTCAGACTGATAATGTTTTTAATATTTATCTTTTCTGCTCTTTCATTTTTTTGACTCGAATTGGTTTCTTTGATTATTACAAGTTCACACGGTTGTTTGTTTGTTTTTTCTTTTTATATTATTATGACTCTTTCGTATACCAATCGCTTGTCTGAAAAGGTGAAAGCAGTTATCACTTACTACCAGATTGCCCTAGCAAAGTCTCACGATGCCTAATTTTAGCTTCCATTGCTAAAACGAGGCTCGGTAATATCATTAAACGACGACTCCGGCGTTTATCTTAATTTTACACGGTAAATAAATAATACTCGCACGAGCAGCAGCAATGTTGTGAGACATAAAGAGTCGACCAGAGGAAGCATGAAAGCATAGATACAGACGCGACATTAGAAGTGCATTCAAATTATCTGGAGTCACCAGAGAAGGAGCTAAGCACGACGTTACATCAGGAACAAAGCCGGGAAATGTATTTTGAAAAAAAAGCCAAGAACACGGCGATATTACACACGATATTGTGCATCGACACAAGAGCGTAATGCAATCGGCCCGATTATCAATGCACATATGTCGTGGTGACAAATTTTAGCACACAGCTGCGATCGCGTTTTAATATCGGTCGCAGAGAAAACGTAAATCGCGACTCGTCTCGTTATGAGTCGTAATACGATGCTTCGTGCGATCAAAATGTAAAAATTGAGATATAAATAGGAGAATTTATGAGGCCTACCCCTGGCCCTCCCTGCCATTATTCATCTCTGAGGAAACAACGCACACAGAGACACGAGGGCTAAGTGGAAAAGTGCCGGCGGTAAGCGAAGGGGGGCTTCTCTTTATCATTTGGCCTTAATTGCCCCTCTCCACGAGCGATGACGACGTTGTCCCGACGAACCGAAGACCGTTTCGTAATAAAGTGCTTGCGGACAATCCTACTGTTTTTCCGTCCACTAATTTACGCCTCTTATCTTACGGAGGTACTGAACGAGGTACTCTCTGCGGGTCAATTGTACTTGTTCGAACGGTACACGTACAAAAAAGGCTTCTGGATATTTTTCAGGATTATTATGAGCAGACAAGTTTGTTTGCAAGTAACGCCTTTGGTATCATTTTATTGTTTCCTTTTATTGAAGTACGATACCCCGCGAGATAGCGCTTGATTTGCGTGCATCAAAAGGCGTATTGCATTCCACTGGAATTTGGTATTTGTCATTGCTATTTAGAACTTACTCGGCAACAAACTAGCCAATTGACTTTGAAAACTTTGTTAAACTTTGTCATGCTTCTTTCAAAGCAATTTTATCAAAAGTTTTCATTCAATTTAACCAAATGAATAGCATTTCAAATCAACATGAAGCGGCTTATAAAATTGCTTATCGGAGACTAAACAATTGAAATACTTGGCACACTTACTATCTCAATGTGTTAAGTTATATCTAAAATAAACACCGGAATTGACGAAAATTGTATCTTACTGACTGAAAGGGGCCCATGTTACAATAATCTAATATTACGAGAATGTCTCTTTTTTGTATTATAAATCGCAATAAACATTTTTTACATGCAACGTTTTCTTTTTATTTTACTCTGATAAATTAAATATTTTATAATATCCTATGATTGTACATCGGTACTTTCAGATGTCAATACATATCGCTTGTTAGTTTCACGTATTTCGTTACTTTCAAAATAATAACAGAAATTGTTGTTGTTGTTGTTGTTGTTGTTGTTGTTGTTGTTGTTGTTGTTAGGCTTGACTAAAATACATTTAGCTATTGTTTTCATCGAAAGCAATAATAATTCAAAACATCACATTAGCTATTTAAATTGATAATGACTTTAAAAAAGACTTGTTTACTAATACATTGTTAATCATAAAACCGAACCACAGGAAAACATTTTTTTAAAAAATGCCAAAAATTATAACAACGATGATATCTCTTTTAACGAATTAAAAACTAATTTATTGCGGAAATTAACATTCGAAACACATTAAGTTGAGAAATACATTCATTTATTATTATTATAATTGCAATAATATTATTTTCTAAGACGCTACAAAGCAAAGCTAATGTAGATAATATATGAATAGGTATACAATTTTTAACATATTAATCGTGAACTCATCTACTACAAAATTTTTAATATCTGCTCTAATTTTATATTAAATAAATTAAATATTAAATCGAAATTAAAAATTCAATATTATTGTCATTTATACGTTCTAGTTAAAATGAAACATGTTTTTCATTTTAGTCTTAGGTAAATGTTCAAAAAGAAAAACAATAAAACGTTTACTATAATTAATCTATAAGTTATTCTAGAAAATAGCTGATATTTTTAACATTGTCAGAATATCATAAGTTTTGAATGAAATTTCACGTTTAAACGTTGATAACATTATCTTTATATTATCTATATATCAACTGTAAGTAAATGAAATAATGGAACAAAATTCTCCATGATATTCAAGTATTTTTTCTTCAATATCTAACTGATTCTCTGCATTATTTAAATCAATAATACAAGTTAAAAATTAATTTTTACTTAAAAAAATCCCATAAATCCTGTATTAAAAACACACATAATAAGAAAAGCAATGTAAAGTCTTATATTGAATTAGAAAATTTCAATTGCGTTTTAGCAATGTACTTCTGTAAACATTTTGCTCGTATTTACATCAAATGGTCTTAAACGACAGTTTAAAAAATAGTACATTAGAGTTCAAATAAATCTAAAAAAACGAGTTTTCTAGTATTTTATTTTAGACGTGAATTCATCGCATCGTTACTATTATATATATAGTCTTATTACAAAAAATTTTTTAATTTAGAAAGTTGTACTTTGATTAATGTACCTATTTTGTTCGTATTAAAGTTCGTATTAAAGTAGTGAAGTTCGTATTAAAAAACTAATTACCTTGTAAATTTGAAAAATGTTTCATTGTAAAAATTAGTTTCATTTTATATTTTTACTTAATTATTTAGATTCACTATTTATTTACATATCAAAACAAATTTAATTGAGAAGCAAATAACATTTTTGTACTATTGTTTGCAATTATTATTTTTATTTGCGAATTAATTTTAGTATTTAAGAAGGACACTACTAGTTATCAGCTTATAATTTCAATAACCTAGTTAACTACAAACTAATTCATAAAGTTATACTAATAAATGATCTTTTGCTAAAAAAAATCTTGATATAATATAAATACGAAAAATATTTCTGCATGATAAGATTCTTTATCATTCACACACACACACACACACACACATATGTATTATAATAATAATTTGTTCCATACAGTACTCTAAACATCTTTAAACAAATTATGAAAAGTTTCACGTTTCGGCAACAGCAATATTTTTATTATTTATGACTTCATTTTTCCAAGCAACTTTAAATTAAGCTATATTTAAAATATTGATTTAATTTTTAATCTATCATTCCTGGAAATTTTTTAATTTACTTAAGTAATTTGCTTAATACAATACTTTGTCACAATACTGATTTTATCATTACTGTTACTTATATTACTTTATTTTCATATTTTTTAATTTAACAATTATAATAAAGAATCTTATTTTCCATTTATGATTGTTAATTAGAAACAATATATTCATACGTAGTTTTTTCGCTTTTTTATATTTTTGAATAACAATGACTTAAAATTGTGTTTTTAAGCGTTATATTTATAAAGTTCAGAAGATTGAACAATTAACTCTACAGCAGTAATGTTTAATTACGCATGTTAATATCTTCGAATTAATAGGATCGTAGTTTTAAACATAAATAAATATTCTTCTGCAGATCCAAGCAAGTTAATGATTACATTGCTTAATATTAAATGACAAACCAATTTCGAATATAGTATTTTATCGTAAATAGGATTGATTTTGCAGTTAATTAATAATGCAGTTTAAACACTCAATGAAAACAAATTTTTTGTCTTAATTGCAGCACTAGGATTTTCATTCGATTCAGGCAGCACTAACGTCTCAAAATGAACGCTATTCTACAGTTGCACACGTTCCACACACACAGGCACGCGGAATGTACGCTATCGTAAGTAGTTGTACGTACACTCGTTTCTGTCACACTCCGTGATAGGCGTACAAACTATTTGAGAATCGAAAACGATACAAAACGAAGACAAGCAGTCAATAAGCAACCATAGTCGAATTCATCTATGTTTTCGTACATATTTTAAACGTAATATTGACTATGCATATTTTCCAACAAGGTATAACAACTGCCACGAATCGTCACTTATCGCTAGTCTCCTTCGGCAATTAACTTACGAAACAAAATATCAAATTACAAATACAGCATGCAGTGAAAATCTTTCGTCCCCTGAATTCCGACTCAGCATTAATCATTTTCACTTTCAACGCAAACAAATAACTATTGTGCCTTGCGGTTGTGTTGACGTTCGGGACTATTTGAAATCGTGATATTCCCAGCTGCAAGTGAGAAAATGTTCCCTGCAAAACAACACGCGCAGATCAGTTGTACTTTGCGCTACAACGAACTCTGATAACCTTCCATTATCATCACACTACTGCCCCCTCCCCTGCCCCGCCACGTCCAACGGCCAACAAGAAGACGATATAACCCCAAAAGTCTCCTTACAATCATTCACTGCTTGCTTGATTACCAGTCTAGAATCGAGACTCGACTGCGTCACACCGTGCCGTTGATTGTTGACGTCTGCGTCTAATTGCCTTCGTTCTCATCCTCGAAATCTCTGAAAAACGTAAACGGTAACGGACCGAGGAAGGAAAGAACAACTTTGAGGAAGTCTTCTTACAAAGCGTATCTACTTTTTCACTTTCGAACTGTCTTCACACAGAGGAATGCAAAAGGACTGCCGAGATTGTTTGGGTATCAGATACCGCATCAACACCCTGGATCAGACGTGGAAGTGGTTGCACCAGACGATCGCTCTGCACGAGTACCTAATCTCCATTACTGCTAGCCAATCTAATTTTAAGTGTCATTCGTGTCATTAGAGGTCAGCCTTGAACATTCAAAATCACAAGTTACTTGATTTATAGACTGTATATTCGAATTTTGAACGCGAGCCAAACCTAAATATTTTATCTAAAGACTGATTTTCTGACTATTCTGATAAGAGAATAGAATTGTACTTGATAGAGCTGAAGAATGCCTGTGATCTTTAGAACCAACATCCTTAGGACCAAAACCCTACAGAAATTTGTGTAAGTAACATTTTTCACATAATAAGCACTAAATCCTGTGGTTTGAATTACTCATCCAATATTATAAGTTAAAAATATTCTGTATCTTTAGTGAACTAAAGATATACGAGCCTTTTTATTTGTTCATTTCAACATTATTAGTAATGTTGCCGCCAAAAAATTGTGAAGATACACGTGCTTACTTTAACGTTTTTATTGCATTAAAGTTTATTGAAATTACTTATTAATTATTGTAAATTCACCAGCGCTCCTACTATAAAGTACTTGTAATATTTTGCACAAACTAGGAAACAATTTATGTGAAATTAATTTTATATTTCTAGAGATTTTTCTCCTGTCTTAAGACATACTTCAAATGATTCCGTAAGGAATATTCCTGAAGATGACATAAAGAAATCGGTTTTTATCTCCCAGTCAACCGATATTTATACCAACTTGGCTCTAGAGGATTGGTTTTATCGCAACTATGATTTTAGTAAGCATCATGTTCTACTGCTTTGGAAAAGTGAACCTTGCGTTGTTATTGGGCGTCATCAGAATCCTTGGGTAGAGTGCAATATTCCAACCATTGAACAAAGTAAGATTGCTGTGGCAAGACGAAATAGTGGAGGAGGTACGGTTTACCACGACTTTGGTAATCTTAACTTATCATTTTTCACACCACGAGAACGATATAATAGAAGATACAACTTGGATATAATCACAAGAGCTTTGTTCCGAGAATGGGGTTTAAAATCTGTTATCAATAAAAAGGAAGATATCATTGTGCAGGGTGAATTTAAAGTAGCTATATTTTCTTGTTAAACGATTACATAATTCCTATTGCAACAACAATTATTTTTCAAATTTCTTTTGTAGATATCGGGTACAGCTGCTAAATTAGGACGTCCCAATTCTTACCATCATTGCACATTGTTAGTAGATGTTAATAAGCATGCACTTAGTTTGGCTCTCAAAAAAACAGAGGTAAAATTTATATTTTAATTCTATTAAGGCTTTGAAAATACGCTCCTACGTTTGGTAGTGGTGTATTTTGTCCAAAACGATATTTATAAAAATAAAAGTTTTATTACCATATTAAAAATATAATTTTATAAAGTAATCATTTTCCCATTGAATACTTTGAAAAAAGTGCTCGTTTGTAACATTAAAGGATCACGGTAAAATCACAAAATTACACGAATGACGCTCATTAATTAATGATGAATTTAAATAATATTTTTTTCTTTGTTATCAGTCCAGAATAACTACTAATGCCACCGAATCCGTACGATCTCCAGTAAAAAATTTAAAGGAAGTAAACTCCCAGATTAAAATCAATCAATTGCTTAATGCAGTTGGCTGGGAATACCTTCGCACCAAATCTTTAACAGCACATGACGGTGGACACAAATTGATAGAGCAACAAAAAGGTTTTCAGATGATAAAACCCACTGAAGACTGGTTTCCAGGTAAGTAAACTAAAATTTACGTATAGTTATTTGAAAAAATGTTTATGGAAGTATCAAATAAATAATAATTTTAACAATTTTAATCATTTTCCTTAATAATATTCGCTAGGTATTGAAAAACTTGCAAAGGAATTTCAATCCTGGGATTGGACATATGGCAAGTCACCAAAATTCTCTGTAACTCAGATGCTGGAAGCTCCAACTCTGGAAGGTACAAATCGTCTTCTCAAACTTATAATCGACGTCGAAAAGGGCATTGTACAAGACATCAAAATGACTCTACCTTCGGACTTGAACCAATTTGCGAGTGTGATCACGAACCTTCGCGGTATGCGCTACAGTCATGAACTCACAAACAGTATAATCAAAGCTACCGGCTGTAAAGTCGTGGTGTCGGACGTAACCGCTGACACGAGCAATGTTGCTGCCTTATAGCACAAGCCTTTTCCATCCGACGATTGTACAAAATATATCTAAATTTATTTTTAATGTTAAGTGTGCGTTGACAAAAAATATTGAATACTTGTTATGTTTTAGCCCTGTATTTTGTTACTTCATTTAAAATAATATATACATGTTACATATACTTTTCGGCAAGTGTTTGGCCTTATTTGCATCATATACTTATAAACAATCTAAAGTACGAAGCCACGTTACATTTGACGCTAAGTAATTGCGCGCATGTAATATAGTAATCATAGTAGCCCGATTTTCATATGATTTCTTAGTCTGCTAGTTGGTATTTGTTAAGGATGTTGCTTCGCTTACCAAGCTGTTTTATCGGCATTTTCGATAGTGCTCGATCATCTCGGTTTTTCACTGATTAGACTAGAAAACTACTAATTCTCGCGATTACAGCTGTTTTACACGTTAAAACGGATCATAATTAACAAGAAAAAGGTAAATGGTAGAGTGAGAAACAAGTACTTGGCATTGAGTATCATAAAGTTGAGGTTCGATTTTTCTTTATCTCTTCCATTCGTTTATTAAAGAATGCATAGCACTGGGATGAAAAACTCAATCTCCTTTAAAAGCTAAGTGGAGTTCCGTAATTATAACTTGCCGTCGATAAAAAGCAAACTACAATATAATAATTTTTCTCAGCTTCTCCCATGTTACGAGAAACAAGACGGGCAGTAGAAACTTATTATTGAAGATATGGACGAGTCTCATTCATATACGTGGAGAGAAGCATTGAGTCAGAAATTTTATTGGAAGAAAAAGGACAAATCATTCGATTTTCATGTTTCCTAACATTACTTATTACTTAACGAATATAATTAGATTTCCTTGAAAAAATATCTCAATTCAACATTATTTTTAATACTTTTCAAACATTATATGCAAAATTAAGTCTAACTAAAAAATAATCGATTTCTTTTCGTAATTAGTACATTTTTATTTAAATAGTATAAATGTTAATGAAATTTGCTAAATTTATCAAATTATACCAGTCTTTTTTCGAAAAATGTATGAATTGTGAAAATAAATTATGTTACTTATTAATAAAAGATTACTTCTAAAAAGTTTTCTTTTGCCTGCATAAAAAACTTGTATAAAAAAGGTGTAATTTCCAGCTATAAAGGCTACTATCTTATACAATTTCTTTACGAAAATGACACAATTTAATAAAAAATTTTATAATTTTACGTTATGTGAATTATTTGTATATTATTATAGATATAATAATTATATGAGTATTTATATGTAAAAATATCATGAAAAATTGCAATTTTCTTAATGTAAAAAGATTGTATTGGATTGTATCTAGAATATTTCTAATGTATACAAATAATATTAAAAATTTCTAAGAATAAATAAGTTATTTCGAGTAAATTTCCTTATTTTTGAATCTATTTCTCTCTCTCTCTCTCTCTCTCTCTCTCTCCTCTTTTTCTCTGATTCTATTTCATACGCAAGCGCGCCGAATTTAATTACCGCCCATTACAATCTAGCTTTAGTCTTCTTTATACTCTTCTTTCTTTTCAATGATTCTTATTTAATTTGATTTAAAACTATTATATATTCTATTAATTAAGCATGTGCGTACGATATTTTCGTGAGCGAGTACGTAATAAATTTGGCTTACACATCAAATTTAATTACATTATATCAACATGCTTAGCATTTTGGCTATCGAATATAAGCAATTGAATACGAAATCTCATATAAACACTTGTGAAGAAATTGTCAATCGAAACAACTGTTATAAGGCACATCTGTGATATGTTCACATTCGCTGAAAATAAAATTAATTATTGTCACAGCTTTTTCTTTTAGTCTTTATAAATTGTATCGCATAATGAGTATAAAGTAGCAACAGTAGTATCGATTCTAAATAATAAAAAAAAATAATAATCTATTACTATTAATAAAAATAGTAATTATATTAAATTACTCATTACATATTATATATAATGCCAGATTAAAAAAATATTACTCAATTTCCAAATATCTATCGGATTCTTAACTAATTCTAAAGAAAATTTAAATTTATCAAAGCACCATTACATTTATTTATATTAGATATGTCCAGCCATAAAAATTGGACCAATTAAACCTAGTCGTAATCGAATTTCGTTAAGTCATATTTCCTATGTATCAGTACTTGACGTATCCTCTGGTCGAATTAAACATATCGAACCGTATCAAAGTCCACAAAAGCGGTTCCTTTTTGACGTGAACAACTAATAGAATCATTTTAGTCGATCAATAAATTTTCGTACAGATAATCGATAAAAAAGAACAACGCGCTCGTTCAAGTTGGTTGATATAAAAGTATTTTCAATTCATCGACGATGAATTAACTTAAAAATACATGCCGTTCGAAGGTCTTGTTCACGTAGAAATTGTTCAGTAAAACAATTCTAAAATGCCATAATTAAATATTCACGATCAGACAGCCTGAACATAATTTATAACTTTAAACTTACAGTTGCACCAAGAGAGAGCAACAACTAAAAGCGATCTGTTTGTAACTGACGCTACCAAAAGGAAAATCCGTAATCGATAAGAGGGAGACTCAGATGTTGTAAGGCACCATCGTCGGAGCTTCGTTGATCAGTGCGGAACCGCCGATCGATCGACCGGTTCGCTGCTGTGCCGCCGCCGCCATTGCCGCACGAGGGTAAAGGTTCCGATGGAGCATGACCTCGCGATAAGGGGGCGGCGGTGTACCTGGACAAGTCGGTAAGATGCTCGTCGTGGGTGCGCTAGCAACGCTACTGCTGCTGTCTTCGGAGTTTGTCATATTTTCCTGCTGCCAGAGGTGCCTAGGAACATATAATTTAAAGTGTTGGTGAACAAGGTTGATAACTAGTGCTTGGAAGGAGAAGGAGTTGCCTGAGTAAATAGTTTGAGATACATTCGGTAAGAAACGAAGGAGAAACCGAATCGAGTGGCGTTCCTATTTTCGTTATTTCGCTCGAGTTGTTCGTCGCATTGATAGTAATTGTATTTTCGTGATATCATCGGAACACGCCGAGACGGAAAAGAGTGTAAAATGCGCACAATCGTATCTGTATGCGAACAGGTTTTTTTCCTTTGCAAATGGCATGATTCACTGACTTGCAAAATAATAAAGGAGTCTGCTGTAGCTTCCAGCATTGGCAAGGAAAAATGCAATTTTACATATAATCAATAGTAGAATATTAAGCAATTTAAACGTATCTTTTGCGTTACTTTTCGGCATTTGTAATAAACAAAGTTGATCCGCGACACATTTAAAATTTGCAATTTATTAAAAGGTTATTTATGTCGTCGCACTTATGCTGAAATTTAATTTATTAATATACACTGAAATAAATTTCCATAAAGGAGGGAACGGGAAAAGAACAAAGAGCATTATTCTTTTGCTTCCGGAAAACGATTTATCATTGCAAATATTTAATGCACTACTACAAAAAGTAGAAGGCGTTCTGAAAAATTTATTTAAATTACGTGCAAATTTAAAAAATATGAGGAAATTAAGGTGAGTGTAAAATACAGAGTTATTAAGCTTTCAATAGAAATTTTAAGTGAAGCATTAGACCGGTCTATGCGTTCCGAAATCAATTGAAGCTTTGGAAAATCCTTTTTAATGAATATGAAAGACTTTTTAAACAATACCTCTTCGTAAATTAAATTATACTACGGGGTTAATCCAAATCATGTCATAATAGAATTAATGACGTTAAAAAGGTCGTGGAAATATTAAGAAATCGGTTTGTCTGAGAGACACTTATTAAAAAGTTTTTCTTGACTTTTTCTCCTTGGAATTGTCACCGCTACATCACTGAGAAGCACAAGCGATTATCAGGTGTTCGAGTGAAAGGAAGTCGTTAAAGATGCAGGAGCTATAACAAAGTCTGCCTCCTTCTACCATAAGAAGAATCTCGACACCTCATTGAGAGAGAGAGAGAGAGAGAGAGAGAGAGAGAGAGAGAGAATTACGTCTAATCGCCGAGTAAAGATAAGCAAACTCCACGATATTTGCGTTCTCCGAGAACGGAAAAGCAGGGAAGCTCTTCTTCGTCGACTCACCTAAGGAGCGAGACCCTTTGGGAGCTGGCGTCGGCGGAATCCGCTGCCCCAGCGCGGCGGATGCTGGGTAACAGACAGGAGATGGTGGTCGAGAGCCAGAGGTAGGTGACGACCATGGTCGCGCCGCTGCCCAGAAGAAATCCGATGAGCAGGAACCAGAAGGGTGACACGCTGCTGCCGAGAGTATCGCCAAAGATTCCCGTTGATCCCGCTTCCACCGGCTCGTCGAGCTTGCGCCACGAGTCCACGTTCCATGAATCGGACGTCTTTTTCGCCGCCCACGATTCGCTCTTCGCGTTCACGGCTTCCTGGTCCATTATCTTCTCGAACTTTATCGTCACCGCGCTCTTGTTGCAGACCGAATGGATATCGATGTTCTTGCTACGTGCGTATATCTTCAGGCTATACATGGATTCGTCGCAGAACCAATTATTTCTAAAACGAGAAAATTCTTCCTTGAAATCCATTTGGGCGGATGTACAAGCATCCAATAATCCTTGTAAGATTGTCCGTAGCGAAAGTGAAAAAAACGCACTTAAATTCAAGCCGTAAACCAATATATTTACGTGTTGGATATTGGATTATTGGATTGAAATATGTGCAAAATGGTACCCGAGCTTGACATATTTTTACATTTACATATTTAATTTGTTATCGTTGTAACATGTATAAAATTGAGACTCTCGATAAATGGTTTGTGTAAAATATTCGACTGAAATAGAAGCTGAATATTTTCGTGAACACTCGATACTTTTGAATGTATTTTGACAAACAATTGCCATTACTTGATCGATCTACTTTTGTTATAAAATGCAGTGAATATTATAATCGGCGATTATTTAATTATTATAGCCGGTAGGTCCGTTAAATTCAACTTATGCATTTTAACTATCTGTCTGTACTCGGTAGCCCGATAAATGAGTGACAACAATGGATTTAATAATAATAATAGATGCTACTGACTTATTTGCTCGAATAAGTATGACATACGAAGTGATGCATTTTACTGATTATTAGTAAGCATTATCCTCGAAACACTACACTCTGCACAAGCAGATAAATACTTAAAGCGTATTTATAATTTCTTTAAAATAAAATCTACATTAACTATTTTAATTAATACTGCAACGATTCACGACGCGCAGTGATCATATATATATATGTATATGATGATGGTGATGATGATGATAACAACGGCAACTCTAAGTAATATTTTTGCTCGTTTAGAAATAAAAAATGTCAAGCTTATTATACATACGGTTATAATGATCTTAAAAGTTATTCTAAAGTCGTCCATAAAAATTTATATTGAATTCATAACGTTTACATTTAAATTGACGTGAATATAATTTTCCTTAATTATTCTATTTAAATCGATCGATTAATGCATTTTTACACTTGACTGTACGCATACATATTTAATAGCAACGTGTTTTCCAATTAATGTGAATCATTTGACATTGCTCAATGATCTCAATGATCTGGTGTATGGAAAACCGGTAAAATATCTTATCTCTACTTATCTCTACTTATCTCCACTTTTTTCTTCTTTTTGCTTCTCGTATAAAATAAAAAAAATAAATAAATAAAAAAACAAAAAAAAAAACTATAAATATTGTCACTTCCACAAATTCAAAAAAAAAACACTCTAAAGGTGAGTACGCGTTGTACCATTTGATCGTTTTGATTAAAATCAAAAATCAACAAAATAAAACTGGAGAAACGTTACAGCGACGAGAAATCCACGAAACTTACCTTCCGAGTGACAATTTTTGAAGAAAGGGCAAAGGTCGCAAAACATCCTTATTTAATTCGGTCATCATGTTGTTCGAGAGGTCGAGTTTGCGCAGTTGTTTCAGACCTTGGAAAGTGTGCGTGAGTATCCGATTGATTCGACAGCTGCTAAGGTCGAGACTCTGAAACAAAGTTCACAGCAAACATGATTAATGTGTAAGCGGAGGAGCAAAGAACTTTCATCGCACAGCGCTACTGACGTTTCCGCGAGGATGAGATTCGCGCGTCGATACTCGGCTGCAGCGTGGCACTGGGGTAACGTAGGGGTGGGGATGAAAATAGGGGTTCGCCCGATGCGACGAGCAGCCCTTAAGAAGACTTGCCTCGCGTACAAGTGCTGGATGCGGACTCTCGCAAAACTGTCGTTAACTCATCAGCCAACGGCTCGACGATAAATCTGCTTTTCACGGAGCACGAGGTAACGATCCACTTACACGAATAGACGAATAGAAAGCAAAGTTTACTTTTGTTAATCGTTGTCTTGTTGAGACGCTTAGGTCGTTAAGGGCCAATTGTAAATGGAGCTTAGTAGACGTCAATGAGAGAAAACATATAATTGAGATATACACGTAGAATACATTCTTTTGGCATATTCTAAATTTCTTTTCCGGTTATTATTTCGGTTATTCTTATTCGGG
The DNA here is from genome assembly GCA_018907045.1 of Wiebesia pumilae. Classification (NCBI taxonomy): domain Eukaryota; kingdom Metazoa; phylum Arthropoda; class Insecta; order Hymenoptera; family Agaonidae; genus Wiebesia; species Wiebesia pumilae. The sequence goes on from JACCHZ010000192.1 coordinate 7,019,425, forward strand.
CATTTGCGCTGTAGGAATCTCAGCTCGTCCTCGTTTTTACACTTCAATTCGACTATCGCCATTATGCAGTACTTCTGCAGACGCGCGTCTGCGGAATGACCGCGGAACTCTACTGTATGGATTTTTTATTACAAGGCGATTAATATTTTAAATTGCGATCGGTCGTTTTTAACGGTTTCAAATTTTTCTTATCTATCCAGCGTTACGAATAGCCTTGGCTTTTTCGGAAATATGCATTCATGCACATGCAAAATATACAAGTGTAGGGTGGAGTTGCAACATTAAGAATCTACGAGTCTCGAGTTTCGACGTGATTTTTATGCATTTTTTTCAACATTGATATCATAAGAAGTACGTAAGAATATGAGAGGCGCGATTAAAATGATTACCAATTGTTACATGTTTTCTCTCGGTGAATAAAAAAGAATTTAATTAATCTTTGCTTTCCCATTTTTTACTTCATCGTGCATTGTGATGTGAGATTTTTAATAGGTTTCATTAAACGTAGGCGAATTTATTGTATGTTTTAAAGTTTCTTGGTCATACATGGAATTCGCTCGTTAACTGCAATTTCCCTTAATTTGTAAATTTATGTCAATTAAGTTGTAGGAAGCTTTATTCGCACTTTTCGATATTTATGTAGTGGCCTTTTTTTATCAAACCTTTGGTTTCTACTTACTTTTACTCTTTGATACTTACACGTATTTTGGAAATACATCGAAGTTTAAAATAACCTAACGATAAAAACATTTCATGGTTATAGTTGACATTAACATACGATTGCATACAGTGGTTGCCCCAGAGAAAAGTAACGTATTAACGTATACATATCAAAATGAAATCACAATGCACAACGAACACTATCCCAACGTAAATAAAACTGTAAACGATGCTCCAGCAAACATACTTTTTACAAGAGTTTTGATGCGGGTAATTGAAGCTAATCGTTAATTGATAATATCAACATCCGAATACTCGAAATTCACTATATTGAAAAATGAAATTTTAAAAACATACCACGAGAGATATACTATGTAGTGTCGGGACATGAAGGTTGAATTTATTGCCGCTAAGATGTAGGATCTGCAACTTTTGATTACAATAGAAAGTATTTGGAGCTATATAATCTATGTGATTCATAGACAAGTCGAGAACCGTGAGATTCCTTAAATCATGAAATGCATTTAATCCGATTTCACTTATAGCATTCATCGAAAGATTCAAATACTTCAATCTTGTTAAGCCAGCTCGCTGCAACAAAAAAATAATAAATCATGGAATTAATAAATGCGACCCTGTATATTCACAACAATTATTATCGATAAGCTAAGGTATTAAGCTATAAAAAGCGTTACGCTTCAACCGATAATGTAAACACAAACACTCGTAACATATCAAAAGTTGCATCGAAAGGCCAACAACATATGAGTAACTTATCGCAAATCATACTAGGTGGATAAAAGTCAACCGTTTGTTATTAAAGAGCATAAGGTAAGATTCTTACACACGTTCATCTTGAAAATTAATTCAATCAAATTAGATAGACGTGACTCGTGTTATAAATATTATCACATCGGTGCTCGCGCATTCTTATCTATTCGTAAGACGAGCATTGGAACTTGAATAGACGAGAATTTTTCATCGGTAACCGTTCAACCTCGTCACTTTCAAAGGAAGATCCTTGCATGTAGCGCAAGCGCCAATCGATGCAAGCAGCGATTAAGTGCAACGTTCGTCCACGGCCTCGTTTTCATTCGCTCACGAACATGTCAGTCGCATCGTCTGGCACGGCAATTACGCATGTCAGTTAAACAAACGCACAGCCTACGTCTCCTTTCCACTTGACGCTCGCGCTCTTTCTAAAAACGATAAAGCCTATCTCGCCTCGTTCTTCCGTTTACCTTGAAAATACGTCGCGCGGAAGCTCGGATAAGGCGATGTCGCTCGGGACAGGATAGACGTCCGGTCCGTTCTCGAGTAGCTACCTGCAGCAAGGCTGCGTCAAACAGAAGAGGATCGGCCCTAACCCAGATTATCGCGAGGGAGGCGCGTCAATGAAGTAAACAAGTAAATTTGCAGCGCACCAAAGGCTCAACAACGACTCTCTCGACGTTTTCCAGCTATTTTCCAATATATACCGTACCGCGTCGGATCCGACGTGTTGCGAGGAAGTTGCGCAAACCAACTTCCTCCCAGCCAGACCGGCAACGGCAAGTCCCTTGTAAGTTTAAATAAAACGTTCCGCGCGAACAATCCGAGATCCGAATCCAGTTTCGCGACTTATCGGCCTTAAACGGCGAGGCACGGACGTTCCCTTGTACCCAGGCGCGAAAGAAGCGCAACGCGTCCGAAGCTTGCATCGATTGGCCGGAAAGGGGGTCCCCCTTGGGCCCGGATGAGGCCAACCTCCTCATGAGCCACCGACGCTTTGCAGGTCCGCCGAGACCCGCCGAGACCCGCCGAGACCCGCCGAGACTCACCGAGAGCTGCCGATCCTCCAGGTGGGCGATGGAGTTGTTGGACAGGTCGAGGGCCTGTACCGCGCTCGACACGCCCGTGTGGATGCTGTAGAGACGCCGGCCGGTGCACGAGGCCCGAAACTGCGCGTCGCACGCGCACAAGCTCGGGCAGTCGGCGAGCCAACGCTGCAGTTGCGTCTGCGCCCGCGTCGGCTGGAACAGCAGCAGCACCAGCACCACGAGGACGAGTGACTCCATGCTTCTTCTCCCCAAGGCTGCAATCGCGCGAGTAATCTTCCGCCTCTCAGAGCTGCGACGCCGCCATCGAGGCGCTGCTTAGCTCTGAGCCCCTGTTCCGCTGGTGCATCCTCCCGCTCGCTCTCCCGTCGCTCGACACGAGCCCGCGTCTTCCCCTCTTGGCCGCGACGCGAGCAAAAAACCCAGCGTACGGCTTACGTTCCGTTCGCTACTCGCGGCCGCTCGTCGAGAGGGACTTTCTTGTCTCGGGAGAGGCGACGTTGTTGCTAACGACGACAATAATGCGTGCGTGCACGCGGGCGTACGTGTGCGCGATCCTCGATCCCAAGGTCGGTGCGATCCAGAACCGCGTTGCTCTTTTGCGATCGATCGATCTACTCTACTAGATGGTACATGGCAGATGGCGTCACTGGTTCGGGCAAGAAGCGTCGGGACTCGGGGAAACTCTACAGTTGCAAGCCTGCTTTTCTCGGTGCCGACGCAACAACCGATTTCTGTTCGTGAGCGACGGAGCTTGGGTTGGTAGTTGGCAGTCCGGCCTTAAGGTGCTTAAGCGACTGTGGCGCACACGAATGGGGGTTATCGCGTTCCTTCCGTTGAGGCTAGAACCGATTACTCTTCTGTGCTCGAGTATCGAAGATCAAGCGCATCGCGATTGGCGCATGATAGTGCGCGAACGGATCGCTCCCCACCAGGAAACACGAATGAAGTACTTTCGACATTCTGGTTCGTGAATGTTTATTACTGGATACGAAAAGTATGGAAGCCATAAAGGAGTCGCGTTGCGCGCATTTGCAGTGTCACTTGCTCGTGGAGAATGAAGAACCTCAGCTGATTGCAATCTATAAACAGCCATACACGCGCGATTCGCGCAACAATTGTTGACTCTCTTATGGAAGTCGCATGAAAAGTTAACTGATTAGACGAAAAACGAAGCTCCTCACGCACAAACTAAAAAATCATTTCAATACTACGCACTCTCTTCAACGGAAAGCAATAGTTGAGAATTTTCTTTGAATAACAACACACGTTGAATATCGCAACCTATTTCTACTGTAACGCTTAGAATTAGCGAGAAAAAATTTTTCGGAACTTGGACGTGTCGATATTTAAAATTAAGCGACTCTGGATAAGGTTATGCGTTATGTAATGTTGTGTCTTTACTTAAAATGATCCTTGAGAAATATAGAAATGTAAATGTATATGGAAAAACAGGATGTTTTTTCCGGCTTACGGGCTTCTGTACTCAATTTTCGTAGCTATCAACTCTATAGACTGCAGGTACTGGTAGATATGAAAAGTTTTCTAACGTCGCAAAGCAAATTTTTAATTTAGAGGTTATGGTTAATTAATACGTCGGCAGGTCATTAAAAAATTCTTAATAAATTTACAATTTATTATGGTACAGTTAAATTATAGTATTGTACTTAACAAAAGTACAATAAAAAAAAATGACAGTTTCTGCGAAAATAAATAAACATGCTTTTATTCTTATATTGAAACATTTTATGATGTATTTCGTAATCTCTTCAGATTAAGGAAACGCTCAACCTTGAACTGACTTGTAGATTTTCTATAAAATTGTAGGTAATTAACCTTTCTGATATTTAAAATAGTAATATCATATGCTAAGTTATAAACTTTCTAAAGCCTTGTTGTTTTTGTTTTCAGTTAGTTTAAATGAAAATATAAAATTTCCTTCGTCAGTCTGCTAAATTAAAGAATTTTATAAGTGCACATATATTTGTTTGAGTTATTTTAAAAAGAAATTAGAGTGCTACTATTATTTTCGATAATGTTTCCTCTTTCTTTTTTCTTTTAGATTATAAATAATGTATTTTATTTTTCATTTTTTCTGACAAAGTAACAATTTAAAATTTATCAAGAATAATGAACATTTTAACGTTAACATTTTGTGTACAAAATTAAATTATGCACAATTTTGAGTTAAGAAAAACATTTTATGAAAAGTTAAATTTATCTTAAAGTCTGCTCACAATAAAGCAATGGCTCTTTATGAGACTTGAATATATATTGAGCTATGAATTTTATTATAGAATGGTGAATTAACGTTATTTAGTAGTGTTTTCAAATGAATTTACGTACGTGGTGACATTTTTGATGAAGGTTATTATTCAAAATTATGAACTCAAATCGACTAAGTTTTTTTTGTCAAAGACGATATATATAACAAAACAACATTTACATTACATATGTCTTCTGTACTGACAATTTTTTCGTAACATATTATTTGATATATTATAAACAAATTCTTTATGTTTTAAAAATATTTATAATTTCTAAAGATGTTATTAAAAGCATGTCACTCAGAGAAATTTGTGACATGTAATGACCTTGTTAATAATTAAAAAGATTTTAAGATCTACTTACTACTCGGTTAGCAATTCTGATTCTTTACTTTTTCCATGCAACTTTAAATGGTAATCAGGATTAGAATGTCTTTAATCAATTGTTACATGTCTAATAATTTAAATACCTCTTTGAGGAGAATATTATCATGCTCTTTTAATATTTTATACAAATAATTCTCTTCCAAGATCAAATTCTTAATAAGGTATAGATTTTCCTGATTAATTTCTACAATCATTAATTTAATGTTGCTTTAATCTTATTCTAATCATATTATAAAATTTATATTTTTACTAAACACATTTGTTCATCATTTAATACATTCTTTTTCTTCAATATTGTTAAATTCGGCATTTCGTCAAAGAAACTCAGTGAAAATGCTTTTAAATTATGTTGGATAAATTAAAATTTTAAGTATAACTCTCAAAGCTTGAAACATCAATGTTATTTAGCTGAACTTGAATATTCTTCCTTTTTTGTACTCTTAAAAGCTGTCAAAAATTATATAAGTACTCAATTATTTTATACTCATTCTGATTCATAAATTGAACACATTGGTTTTCATTAAACTTTATTTTGCTTCGTTTGGAAATAATAATGTTACTTATTTACTCTTGATGCTGAGTTTATGAGGATATAATAAGGTTTTTATCTGCTATAAAATACAGTAATACAGAGTTTATGCAGAATCCGTAGAATTCTTTAGGAGATCTTAAACTTAAATAATCGTTTGAAATGCCACATATTAAGCGTGATTTTGATGATCTTGAGGAAGAAAGAGGGTGGGAAATTTTTTATTTTTCTACTTGAAATAAATTAAATTTACGTTATTATAACTTATCCTAAGCATCAGGTGTTTTCTTCATTTTATATATTTATGTTGTGCATTATTAATATATTTATTCTTTCATCTCTGTGAATACTAATGCAAATTGTGGATTGAAATTTAATTTCAAATATTTATGTAAATCTAGTAAGACTATTAAAAATTATCATTTAAGAATTTCATATAATTAAACAACTATATCCAACATCTCAAAACTTATATTATATTTGAAAAAAATATTAAATATTTTCCAAATAAATTTTGTACTTAAAGTATTGTTTAGTAATTATAATTATATCGACAAAATTTTAGATCAAATTATCTTCCAAATAAAATTTAAAATTTTTCTCCACGGGTATTATAATAACTTGCAGTTATTCACGATTAAAAGAAAAGTAATATTTAAGCTTAATATACATTTTTAAGAAAGTCCAGAAACATTTTTTAAGTTTCAATGACAAAGAAGCATAATAAAAAAGAATTTTATCTGTCGATAAGAGAATCTAATTAAAATTATGCCCAGAGAATGAAAAGGTTTAACATCGTTAAAAATTGTAAGTCTCATGTATTGAAAAATTCAATTATAAATTTTTTTTTAATTTTTCTAAAGAAAAAAAGAACGAAAATTGATCATTATAAACGTGTTCGAGAAGAAAGTATGTTCTTATTACTTTTAATTTCCTTAATCACCAAACAGTTTTGGATTCTTTATTTCCCTGCTGAACTATGACAATTATTGTTCATTAAAATGCAGTTAGTGTAAATACTATAATCTCAGTAATGTTCAAATAAGTATACTTCAATTGTTGTTGTTTCTTTACTTTATGTTACTTTATAAATAACAGTCTCCACACGATTCATCACGTAAAAACTTAGACGTTCATATTCATTCGGATATCATTCAATTTTTTCTTTACATCGCAATCATCTTGGTGGTATTTTCCCATTAATCTATTTTGATGCGCGCATACTCGCTTCCTCTTCTTTAAACGAAGTATGACATAGTCGATATACTTTTACGGACTTGCTTACTGAATTAAAATTCTACTCACAATTATAACACTTATTAAATATTGCTTAGGAACTTATTTTTGCTGAACAAAGTTTGACGCTTAAAAATCATTGCACTTGGGTCTTTAGTAAACCGAAAAACAGACATTTTCACAAAATAGTAAAAATAAAAACAGTCGATTATATTCGATTATATTAGAATATTAAAGACAGAGCTTTAAATGTCGGATACTAGAACTTGAAATACGTGCATCGTAATATTACCAGCGGTGCACGATATCGATTTTTTCCGTAGGAAAGCATAATTAAGTGACTCACGTTTTGCAAACTAGGTCTTTTATTTAATTCTTCCAAAATAATCTCCAATATCATCCTATTAAAACGCTCCCTTACATTCTTTTCTTTCCCTCTCTATTTTCTTATTTTCTGAAACATTTTACAGCATTTTCACGAACGTTCATCCTCCCTAGACGCTGTTCTAAACTCTTCTGCATGGGCACATTGGGCAGATTTTGCCCATTGTCAAGCAAGATTTTACTTGCCTCGAAACCTTGTTAACAGATCTTGCATCTTATTTATCTTTACTTTGTGGCTTAATCTTTAGCTTTAGCTTGTGGCTGACCACAAGCCGCTCCACACTTCGTACACCGAATCTGAATCTGTCTCATTGTCTCATTGAAGATCTAGCAATCATCTAACGCACCTCGAAGAATACATTTTCCGGATATTTCGAGACTGACTATTGGTAAGCTAAGAACGTTGCAGCAATGCGCTCCATTTTATAGCATCTGACGACTTTGATGTGGTATCAAACATCTCATCCAAACCAGCGCATACATTGGTTAATAAGCTGCATTCTTCTTGACTATTCATGGATAACAAATCCATTGTTGTGGTAAACGTCGACCTTCTGTATATTACTTGACTGGCACTATAAGTGGATTAATAATTGAACCGGAACGTAAGTCGCTTGATACTAGATACTTGATACATATAAGTGAACGACGCTCTGACTAAGAACTTATTATTTTACACATCAACCGAGTATTTCTATAGAGCTTGTATGTATTTTTGGAAAATTTCCATCATCGATATTAGACTGATAAAAATAACTTGAAATTTCGACTGAACGTCACACTATTATAATAAATAACTCGTGTTAGCAAGAGATTGCTAACGTATACATTTATAGACTAAAAGTGAGATGACTCAAGTTTAGAAGAAATGTAGGCTCCATTTCCTTTAAGAATATAAATGACACATCGATATAACGATTGCAGGTATCATTATGTTGTAAAAAATCTTTAAATATTGCCAATGCTCGAAATTCAAATTATAACTCGACCTAACATCAACTGAATACAGGAGTAATATAGCAATTAAATTATTGCTATTATATAATAATGCCTTAAAGAAACATGAAAGTATTCTATTTGTTCATGGTACTGTTTGACAATTGAAGTGATTTGTAAAAGACATCTATGACATATTCATAAAAGTACTACCAATAATTATCAATCTTATACTGTTAATAGAATAAACTATTTTTATAAAAAAAAAAACAACACCCAAATCCGATATTATTTAACAGGTAATAATTTATTCAGCTGAATTAGAGTATCCTACAACTTTATATGTTCTCGATCGTAAGTGTTAAATATTAATCATATGTTACTTGACAAAAATACCTTTATAGTAATTACATCGATATTAAATATAATCACCGATATAAACCACGTAAAGTTTTGAAATAATATGTTCCATTTTACATTCGTAACTTTATATAACCTTTTGTAATGGTAATTTCAATGTATATATATATATATATATATATATATATATATATATATATATATATATAGTATTTCTTGTGATCAGTGGTATACTACTCAGATGATTTGAAAATTTTATTCTAGTTGGGTTTGCTTTTATCTGCATATAAAAAAGATATTAGCAATCCTTGTTACACCAAAAGCGATATATTTTATTTACAAACTTATTTCATATTATTTCTTTAATAACAATTTTAATACATTAGAAATTATTTATTGAAAATATAAAATAAAAATTTTTTTGAAACCACAATAACAAGCATGTAAAATATCTGAAAGCAAAATTTGTATTTGTTTACCATTGGAACTGCAGTTGAAATTCTGAAGAATATAGTTACAGGTAAGCACGTCAGATGGCGGTTCAGGTACATACAACAAATTATTGGTCAATCGATAATAGCGGCATCTGTAAGGTGTGAGAAGCCAGAGTCTGCACGTATTTCATAGTTGTATTCAGTAATTGCATTTAATCGAACAGATATTACATTGTGAAAACGACTGAAATATATATCATTCTTTATTCTTGTTAAAATATAAATTGCACTACTAAAAAAGAAAATGGTAAATACTGACATTTCTAGGAAAATAGATATATCATCGTAAAAAACACTTAACAGAAACGATCTTGAACAAGTCTAAAATGTCATGGATCAACAAATTATTCGAATTTTGTTTCACATGCTTAGAGAATGAGAGAGAGAGAGAGAGAGAATGAGAGAGAGAATGTGTCTAAAATGAAGGATCGGTTATTGAACAATACGACTATTATATATCACATGATATATTAAGAACATATTTTCTCATTTAAATTTTGTAAATCACGTATTTAATGCTATAAATTTATTTTATAAAAAAGATAATATTAAAATAATTTTAAGAGTAGAAAACATTTATGCAAGTTTGGATGACGCTAAACGAGTGTCGGAGTTTTCAATAGTTGTGTTAATACCTATTAAAAAACTCATTCACTTAATATGCTAATGCTATTGATTTTTGAATGGGTATACGACACACTTTAATTAAATGACACATGAAAAGGGGGGCATTAGTAAAAAGCAGTGAATAAAAAAAATAACGTAATTCTTGGAAATTAATCGAGAACATTTGACGTATCAAAAAATGGCACGAAACTAAAAATGTAATTCCGTATTTTGTAGTATTTGCTCGCTTTGCAATAATTGCATGCTTACGTTCGTAGATAAAAGATGTAAATATGTGTTGCATTATTCACGGAATTGTTGAAACATTCGCTTTCTTTGCCACTGCTAAATATATGGCTTTTGTAAAGTTTGAGTTAAGCTAATTATATTACTAATAAATGCAATAAAGTACTGTGCGTTGAATGTGAAACGAATGTCGAGAAAAAAATGACACGGCGAGCAATATTAAGCTGCACACCATTTATTTACTCCATAAATATATGCATCCACTTTTAAATAAATTTAAATGACAGTTATTGCTGCGCTTGACAGATCTGTTGCCGACAATAGCGTAAAATGAGAAAACAGAATTCAAAGCAAATATTTTAGAATTTACATGCAATGTGCATTCGAGATTAAAGAGCACTTTTGCTTTTTACCTTTTCTTAATTTAACTGCAACGGCTATACGAGATATATAACATTTGTAATTAAAAAAAGTTTCTGTCTCCCCCTTCCTCATTCGCTCATTATTATCGTAAAGCCTGGCGTAAAAAAGAGCGAAAGAGAAAGATGGAGGGCCTGGGTAATCATCTAATCCCGCCTCGGAGCAAAGGAAAGCGGCGGCGGAGGGGAGATAGAGAAATAGTATAGATCGAAGCCTCGACTATAACGATTCTAACGGTATATCTTGGCTCGGGTTTTGCGTAATTTACATTCCACGGTGAATGCGGTAAGCGAGTAAGAGATCGAGAGAGAGAGAGAGAGAGAGAGAGAGATCGTGAGAGAGAGAGAGAGAGAGATCGTGAGAGAGATCGTGAGAGAGAGACGGCGGGAGAGACGCGGTAGGTTAGGATAGAAGATCGTGGTGGGGTAGAGAGAAAGATAGGTCGGGTTAGATTCGATACACGATGCACTTGCGATGGTTCTCCGATATGGAATTATATAGCTCGATGCCAATCGATCCCTGTGTGCGCTACATCGGTGTGTCCAACACAAAAACGTTCACGGCCAAACGAGGTTCTCTCGAGGGAAAACGCGCTATCTATTGCGTTACACAAATGATACAATGTGCTAGAAACCGAAGAAACGCAAGATATAGATTATCTCGTAGGGAAGGTGGCTAGAGCTCGGCGATGATATACGTCTCCGACGAGAAGAGATATTAGAGATATTAATGGCTGCACAAAGAGCAAAAGTGCGTCCACTAGTCGATACCAATGTAGCGCGCATTTTCACTTTTCCACCCAGTTTTTCACCTTCCACGTGCATCCGTATTTATCGCACGTAAGCTTGACCTCGTCGCGAATCGCTCGGGCTGCTGCATTCGTTCGTTCGGAGAGCAGATACGATAATGTCGGTGGCTCAAGCACCTGGAAATGTAGTTGAGTGCTGTTTTCTGTTAAATTGAATCTCGGCTATCAATGCAGATACTCGCGTCCTCGGCATATTTCACATTTTCTCACGTTCACCTATGTTTTCTTACACGTTCCGTCTCGTTCCGTATGCTCTGCAGTTTTCTCCCACTTTCTTGCACTTCCTAACAACGTTTTACTCGCTAATATTGTTGGCATGCGCTAAATTCCGCGACTTGCTAGCGATTGCATTTACATCGTTTTAATCGTCTTTCTGTCTGCGCGTCCTTTGATTTCTAGAGATTCGAATGTCAAACCACCAACGGTTGAAGCACGTGCAAAGGTACCCTAAAGACGTTGTGCCAGATTATCGAAAACGATGTAAGTTAATAATGTAATTAGAAGTTTCGCTACAAGTTCGTGAGAATCTTTTACGCAGTTGTTTGAGTTCCGCCTCGGTGACTCGAGTTCACTCAAAATAATTCTAAGCGCATTAATAGTTTTCAACGAAAGAAACAACGGTAAATCTCTATGAGTGTATATATCTTTTCTCTTGTGTCGAAAGTCAAGGACTTTGGAAGGAATCGCGTTAACTTCGTATGCTACTTTCTCATCTCGACTTCCGGTCCCTTTATCCTTTAAACAAAACGATATCCCTATCTCATAATGAATGCTTTGTCATTCGCAAGAAAATTCAAAAATATTCCTAGGACGTCAAAGTACGAATGCGATGCGCGTTTAATGGAGTAGCAGCAGTAGCAGCAATTGTAGTAGCAGCCTTTCGTATTAGATAATTGATACTTTCATTTTGCAACGAAAACGAAAGTTTATGGGGTTTCATATGCTTTGCAAGCTTACGCTAAATTACCTTTGATGACCCTTTGCCGAGCGTTTCGTGACCAATAATCTTACCTCGTCTACGGTGCACCGACACGACAAGGTTAAAGGGTGTGATTTAGCCGAACCAGTTCGTGACGACTTTTCGTAATCGAACGCATTTTAGCAAACGCATTCGCTTTATTACGAGCTTCCAATGGCTTTCATAAAAGGAGGATGTGTGAGTAGCGGACAAGCGACAAATAGCAACGAAGGAAAAACCTCGAAGCCAAAGCCGCAGAGGCGCAGAAATTGGCAAAGCCTTTGAGATCGCGAGCGACGCGGCGATTATAAAAAGTTTTCACACGTGTATGAGAGACCGGCCGGGAAATTCCCGAGACAGATAAGCCATCTGTTTTCTATCGGCAGCCGATCAAGGGCAAACAAAAGTGAGCCGCTCGTCTTCCTTGGACGCAAAGGACAAAAGCAGCCGTACGCCAAAGTTTCCGAGTGCATGCAAGCAAGGAGTTTTCCAGCCTCAACGCGCCGTTCGTCGCGTCCTGCACGAACCGTCTCGTGCGGTTGTAGTGGTCGGCAGAAAAGCCACGAGAAAATTCGTCCCACAACTGCTCGCATCCTTACTCGGCGGATTTAATCGCTAAAGTGCGCTTGGAGGCGCGTGGAAGCCCTGTGAAGTGCTTATTTCATGCAGAGAGTTTGACATATCTGGGCGACAAAATGGCAAACCCTTTAGAGGGTTTGGGAAATCGAGTAATTTCTCGCTTTGATAAATGCTAAGACCAACTTAGTTGCTAATGTAGGATTTCTGTTGGAAGTTTCGAACGAACTACGTAATAGATACTTTATAGATACGTTCTGCAAAGAAGAGTTTTTCATTTGATTACAATGTATATCGTTTCGTACTGCTAGTCAATTATGTGCTTGTGAAAATTCGCGATAGATATTCGCTTGAATCTTCAAACATAGACCGAGTGTTATCTAATTTGGAACAATGACTCTATATTTGGTACTTTTTCGTTATACCCGAATGTTATGGTAGTCTTGTTAAGTAAGCCTGGCATTGTTTAAAATGACATTCAGGCATCCCTGGTGATGCAATTGTCGAAGGTAACGTTTCTGATAAAAGTGGAAATTATAAAAAAAATCACGCCTTTCAATGATTTAATGGCACAAGTGATACCCGTTAACGACTAAATGCTCGGGGATAGTTATAATTTCCCAATAATTACAAATGTATCTATATTTAAAGTCGATTATATAAGCAACTTAAACGTTAAAGCAGGTAGAACAAGGAGATTACTTTATTATATCAATTTGCGAATCTTTTCAAGTTGCATATAGCGATAGTTTATTTGAATAAAAGATTTCTTGACTTAGCAATTGAAAGAAACGACCTTAATAAGCAGGGTAATCAATTTACTCAAACTCGTACGTAATTGTGACTTTTGCAGTGTCACATTTGTCCTTTCAAAGTTATAAGGTTCATGCACAGTTTTCAACTTAATAATTTGTAAGCTTTACAAGTTACCTTTATCCACAAAAATGTTCGAGCGGTAAATATAATCGAATTGTATTTCTGTAAACAAAAATCTAACATAAAATTTCGTTAATTTAGTCTGATAAGCCGTTAATCGTTATATTTTAAATTACAGTCCGTACCTCTTTTATGAAATATATTTTGGTGTCGTAGGTAGACAAAATAATTCCAGTAGGTTAGCATCGAATCTATTATCTAATTTTGTATAATTATTACGTGTAGTAACTTAAAATCCAACAGCATTAAACTTCAAGAAAATAAACGTACGTAAGCGTTTTGTTTGTTATCATCATAATTGGAGGACTGGTAATTGTTTCGCTGAAGATATACAAATGAAGTGAGTTTATGAAAGGAGGGCTATTACCGAAGCTGAATAACTTTTTATGAATAATATGACTAGAATATTGTAAATTTGTAACTGGGATTGTAAACGTGAAAAAAATAAAAGATGGCAATAAAATTGTGCCTTGTACGTTTAATATCAGGTTGAAAATTTTTATTCCAACGAAGTCGCGGGTAATTATTTAACCATTATTATAATAATATTTATAAAGCAGCTGGTACACGTTTTAAAATTAATAAAATAAGTAATTTAAAGTGAATAAAAATCACACACACGTGCAAATAATCCGCAAAAAAACGTAAGTAAAATATGTATTTTTGTTCTTTTAGTATTAGGATTGAAAAAGGATTATATTACGCGCGGCTTCGATGGTGCGATTAATAAATTATAAAACATATTTTTTCAATAACCTGTTTGACCTCGGTGACAATTTAATTTCTCCATTGCCTATTAAATATTGTTCACGCGTGTTAGTTGCTTGTTATCTCCAATATATATCGTAACTGATTTACATATTTTACACGTATTCATTATACAACTTACGATTTAAAACGCAGATTTACAACTTGTTACGGAATTTTACTACCAACTTGTTATGGAATTTTGTATTAAATAAGTACAATAGATATAGCGATGATTACGCCATACGCAGTACCACGATATACGCATGCGGAACCTTTGAAAAATTACGAGCATTATATTGTCAAGTCATTCGGGTTTCTTGATTTTAAAGGAGAAATGGCAACACTATTGGTTGATAATGTTTTCACGAATAATGGGATTGAAGAATTTATGTAACGTAATGAAATTGTACGAGAACATGTTAAAATATGGCACGTTGGGAATTATATCGATAAAAACAGATTACATAACGTTACATTGGTTCCCTCGTATAGTTTCTTCCATATGCCTTACGTTTAAAATAATAATTATCCACGATGTCGGTTAAGACTGTATTGCTATTTCGTCAATTTAATAATATTTGGTGATAAGAACTGCACAAGAATCGTGCAAACGTAATTCTAAATCTGTATAAAGGTGAAAACGATATTAAAAGCGATGGTAGATTTATGCCGTTGTATGAACAGCTTTGATATGAAAATCATTCTTAGTGCAAATAAAGCGATGTATGTTAATCGTTTCGTATGTAAAGAACGATACCGACAACGTCTCAATAAAAAGAAAAAACACGGAGTTACGGAAAAACTGAATTTTTATTTGCCTTCGCGGTGTCATCTTCAAATTTTACGACGAAAAGGATTATTAGTTCCGAAGATTAACGAGAATTCTCGTCAACTCGACTACACACCGCCTACAAACGTTTAAAATAAACTACACAAAGAGTACGAAAGACGAGAAACGTAACTTCTGTTCAATAAGAAAGCATACGCAGTTGGGCACAATTTAGCATTTACTTTTAAATTCTTATTTTTTAACGCATTGTTGCGACAAACGACCTCCGGATTTCGGCTTTGCAAAGCCTGCAACGCTCTTTGCGATTTGTACCTTGTTCAAAGGCATACAATTGATAGGACAGCACAAAGAACGAAGGTCGGTATTGTATAATAATGCTTCCTTAAAGCGCGTTTACTTAAAGCGCCACGAGCGAAATATTTATTAACATACGCAAGGGAAAAACGTCGGAGTAACTTTGAGATCGCGATAAGTTCGTGCGAACTGCCAAGGATTAGCCCAGTTTTTATAAGTACCACGGATAAGAAGCCCATAAAGAGTCGAGCTCATCCTCGGAACGAAGATCCTACACGAGGTGGCGGCGATTCTTCGTGGACTCGTGCCCGTTGACGCGAAATGTGGCATTGGCCCAAAGGCGGAGTGAAAAAGAAGGGAATATCCATCGCCATCGGCGAGTGCTACGACGCAGAGAGACACTTGCACACGGAAGCAAGAATTGCGCAATTGCACGCGCGGAAATAAAGGAAGGATGGGCGCTTGGCCTCGGCGCCCCATCGACCCTCGAGTTTCGACCTTCGTTCCCGAGTAAAACAGCCCTTCGTTGTCGTCCACGATGCACCGCCGTCCTCTTTCTGCGGCCAAGACAATGGGAAAAGCGACGGTCGCTCGGATTCGTCACTCGACGAACGTTCGAGGCGCGAAAGGAAAAAATAAAAGGAGCGCATCGCCCGCTCCGATGCCGCTGCGCGTCGCCGACGAGAACCGGGAACCGGCCGCCGACGGAACGCGGATAAAAACACACGGACGCGCGCGTCTCAGCCAAGCATCGCTATCGAGGTGGAGGGGATCGAGCGATGCGTAAATAGCGAGGTTCTCGATCCGCGCAGACTCCGCTCGGCTTTGTTTCGTCATCGTCCTGTTTGGCACGGCGTCTTTCCAGCTGATGGAATAAATGTCCTTTCCCCCACCGCCGCCGCCGCCGCCAAGTCAGGGCTTTTAAATCCACGAACGCGGTCGCGGGCGCAAGCGCTGCGTTTTTCCCTTTGTTCGCTACGTCGGGGGGGGCGCGCGGGCCTCTCGCGACCCTCGGGGACTCCAGGAGCGCCTCGGTGCCGAGACTCGTAGTCCCTCAGCGAGCGAGGCCCTGCACCAACGGATTCCCGCTCGCGGCGTGTCGTCATCGCCTTGGCCAGCTGATGGGAAAATGGCCGCCACTCGGCGTCAGCTGAAGAGTCTCGGCGACGTCGGCGAGTCGAGCGCGCCCACGACTTTCGGCCGGCGGCCCTCGAATCGCGCGCATGCGCCCGACCGTCTTCTTCGCCCCTTTCGACACCCGGCACATTCTCCCACATTCTCCCACATTCTCCGCGGCGAGAACACCGAGCCCAGCTGACGCGGACCCGCAACGCCAGCCGCTCGTCGTTCTCGCGGCCGATAAACAAAGGAGACCTCTTCGAGCGCGTTGCGCATTCGAGCGCACAATCCGAACGCGTGTTCGGCCGGCCTTCCCTCTCCCCTGCGAACGATGCGCGAATTCCCCAGCGTGTTTACAAACAAAACCCCAGAATGCAGCGGGCACAAAGAGCTCGCGCTCCGCTCGGCAACAGCGGCGCGCAGTGGAAAAACCAAAACGGAAAAAATCCGCGCTCGCTCTCTCTCGCTCTCTCTCTCTCTCTCTCTCTCTCTCTCTCTGTCCCAGGGCTAGAAAAAGAGGAAAAAGAGGAAAAAGAGGAAAAAGAGGAGAAAGAGACAAAGGAAAATGGTACGCCGGTGTTGCAGGGACGCGCGTTCGACGGTGTGGTTGGGGCCGGGGGGGGGGCGGGGCAGCGCGAGTTAGAGCCGAGTGCAGCGCGCTGCAGCACACGGGAAAGCCACTGCGTCGGTCTCGGAGGGGATGGTCGGTAGGCCGCGGGGACAAGAGGACGGAACTTGGCGAATGGGCTGCTAGCGCGGCTCGTGCTACCCGAACCAAGGGCTTTCACGAGGCACTCGACGACGACTCTCGGCAATTCACCGGCAACTCCGTCTCTCTCGCACCGCTGGCGATCGCCGCGTAGTCGCGTCTCGCTCGCGGGTCGAGCCGCGTGGGGATCCGGGGGTGGGGACCGAGTCCTGCCAATGGGAGTAAGTAGGTCATGGGTTCGGGCCAATTGGCGCGCGGGGCCGGGTCACGTGGCTTTGTTGTTATCTATCAGCTGTTTTACCCGGGTGGGCTCACGACCGGCCGGCAGCGAAGGCTTCGTCGCTCTCCCACCCAAGCGCTGCTCGGCTCGCTCCATCCCGGTCGCACCGGCGGCGGCGACGGCGGCAGCGGCAACAGCAGCAACAGCAGCGGCAGCGGCGGCGGCGGCGGCGGCGGCGGCGGCGGCGGCGGCGGTGGCGGCGGCGGCGACGGCGAAACTCTCGGCTCACGCCGCCAGTCCGAACTTCCCTCGACAACGGCGCTCAGTAGCCTTCGGTTCGCTTTCAGCTTTGTATCGGTGTGAGCGACTAGTCACACAGTCGTACCTCGCGTGCACTTGCATTCACGTACGCAGTCTGCGAACCGCGCCAAGCCTCGCAGCGTTCGACGCGTCCTCTGCAGGCAGTGCGCTCACACGTAGGGCCATCGCGACCGGCAGCGACCAGGAAAGTCGGACCAGCGGCAGAGTCGAGCGCGCTCGAGTGTCTGCCCCGGAGCCGGCCGAGCGACCAGTGTGGAGACGCCCGGAGTCGGCTAGTATGTTGGTGTTGGCGCGCGACGCGAGCACCAGAGCACCGCCAGCAGCGGCGAGCGCTGCCGAGTGTGCGACCAACCCGACGGGGAAACTCCGAGTCCCGACGGTAGCGCGGGTCGTGATTTGAGGCGCGGTTGAGTCGCGGTCGAGGAGAGTCTTCGAGCGAGTTCCGAGCGTGAGCAAGAGGGCCGAGCTGAAGCGCAAGGCGAGGTGCAGTCCGGTCGCCCAGGGGCCCCGAGCGCGGGCGAGCGCAGGTGGTGCGAGGGCCGAGGGCTGCCCGGCAACGCGCGAGCGGACCCATAGGTGCTCCGGTCCGCGAAACCGCCCCAGCACGGAAGCCCTAGGGCAGCAGCAGCCGCAGCGCGGCCGGCCGCAGCAGCAGCCGGCGCCGAGGCGCAGGCGTCGTCAGTACGCGCTGCAGCAGCAACAGCAGCAGCAGCAGCAGCAACAGATCATGTCGACGGGGAAGCGGCTCGCGAAGCGCAGCATCATCGGGACGCGCGTCTGCGCGCCCGGCGACGACGGCAAGTACTACTGCGGAGTCATAAGCGCCGTCAACACGCCGGCGTCGCCCCAGCAGCCCGAGTTGGCGGGCTTGAGCATAACGCCGAACACGCGGTACTCGGTGAGATTCGACCCGGTGCCGCAGGGCTGCAAGGCGCCCGACTCCAAGAACGAATACTCGGATCGGGACCTGATCGGTCCGGGCTTCGGGAGCGTCACTGGCGCGAGGCTCGTCACCGGCCAAAAGGTCTACCTTACCTATAACGGCAGGGAGATTCAGGCCGAGGTCACCCAGCATAGGGAGCATCTCGACGAGGTCGACGTTCTGATCGCACCCTCCGGACAAGAGGTTAGTACCGGTTCTTTACCGTAAACAGCCGCGAAAGTCTCGCGCGAGCTCGAACGAACGATCCTCTCTCTCTCTCTCTCTCTCTCTCCCTCTCTCCCTCACTCCCTCTCACTCCCTCTCTCACAATATCTACGTGCTCCTCTGTCTGTCCGAATGTTTAACGCGTTTTCATTCTCCCAACCAGGAATCTTACGTACCTCCTCGCAGAGCATCTTCGCGTCGTGCCACCTAACGTTGCGTCGAGCTTCCGTCCAGAGCCTAAGACTCGGAGATTTTATCGACCCTTGCAAACGGTTTCCGCCATTCCGATCGACTCCACGGAAATAATTCCCCCTTTTTAAATCCTTCATCGCCGCCTGACATTCTCTCTTGTTTTTGTTCGCACGGTTAAAGCATCGATCAATTTCTAGGTTATGCCTGGCTTTTTTACGCTCGCACACGGAAACCAAAATTATCTCGTTTAAGCCTTTCAAAAGCCAGCAACGTTTTATGAATTATTAATAACGAATGAAAATTACGACGAGGAGTTATATTTGTATTTCAACGATATGCGGCACATCGCCGTGCCTTGGCAGGAAAGAGTTAAAGTCACGAGTCGCGCTCCGTAATTTAAAACCCCAGAAAAGCCGAGTGTACCAAGAAGGCATTTAAAAGAAGCCCGAGCCAAATATCGTATAACTGATGCGTGCGTGTTCTTCCTGCCTCTGTCCCTTTTTCTTTTATGGAGTGCGCACTCGATTGTAAGTTTCGATGAGTCGTTGTCGTCGACCGATAGACGGAGCGACCAAGTCATAATGTTCTCTTTAAATGCATCGTACGCCTGCATGCGTGAATGCACAGGGGGTTGGCCGAGCGAGCAAGAACCGCCCGTAGGTGTGCGATGCTTTTATCGAGCGGTGCGCGTACTTTTGGGCCTTGGGTGATCGACCGCTGGAAACGCGGGGATCCCTATGGAGAGGCAACGGCCCGACGTCGGTCCAGGCTCCGGCTATTGTCGCAGAAATGTCGCGGATTCGCGAGACTAATGGCTCGAGTGACTTTGATGGTCCCTCGGCGATGATCGTATTTAAAAATAAAGGATGCGATGTTGGTGCGGGTCGGGCGAAGCGCCTAGGCCGCGACGTTGCATATATCGTGTGCACGCGCCAAGCAGCTCCCGGTTCTGCCTCCCTCCCGCCATCGTCGAGTCCTCCTCCTCCTCCTCCGCCAGCCGTCGCTAGCGCAGTAGTGCGACCGGTGCGGCGCGTTAATCAGAAAATTTAATTTTCCTGACCTCGTTCCCAAAGCGTAGTTGGCCCATTTTCGTGGCGCGCATGTGCACTGTCTTTGCTCGCGTCGCTTCCCCTCTTCTATCGCGCTACCACCCGCGCCCCCGCTCTCGCTCCCTCGCGCTCCTTTTCTCTCGCCATCCGTTCTCCGCGCTTTCTCGGCGTCTCTCTTTCCCTCTCGGCCGCACAAAGACTCCCACCCCGTTAATTCGTTCGCGTACGTATGCGCGCGCGCGCCTCTGTCTCCGCTGCCCCTCTATGGGTGTCGCGATTGAGAACATGCAAGCGCACGTTCCCGAGCCACGATCTTCGGATTTCAGATCGGATGCACGGCGATACGAGTCGGTGTGGCATCGTCGCGTGTGCGTTCCATTTTCGCTCTCCCCTTTCCGTCCCCTTGACGCCGCTTCCGCCACTCTCCCCCTTTCTATGCGGCGCAAATAATTCGATGACGCGAGGATGACGCGACTAGTGAGGAAGACAAAGGGGCGGAGAGAGAACTTTCATAGAAGACGCGTTCCGAGCCTTTCTTCTCTCCTTCTTCTCTCCTGGTACATCCTCCGTGGACATTTCCATCGCGTAGATTTGAAGCTAGATTTGAAGAGACGGAAAATCGGGCTTCAACCCGATTTCCTCCTTCGAGCCCGCGGAGGCCATTTCAACAACGTTCTCTTGTTACCTGGTATTTTCAGGTACAAGTCGAAATACCCAATTAGGAGACTACGTGCCAGCGGCGTACGCTGTACGATCGATATCGTCGCGATCTTGCTCGGAAAAATCAATAGGTTTCATAGGTTTGCACCTCTCGAACGCTGCGGACATTCGCCTCCCCCCCCCCCCCGCCGCCCGTCCCACGTTACCTTCGCTCTCGGGGACGCGGTTTACGAGTGCGCGAGTCGCGGAAGGAAATAATCCGCTTAGGTTCCCGGGACCTAGTAAGGATCGAGGGTCGCGGCACGGGGTGGGGAAACGCGCGGCCTCGGTCCCGCTACGTGGGTGTAGGCTTTCCACGTGAATCGGGTAGCCGTCGACACGGAAATACCCGGCCGCCAAAGATAGACCCGAGCCGGCCGGCCGACCGAGCGCGACGACGACGTCCTCGAGGCTCCTTGTTCGCCGCGTCAACGTTGCGCAAGACTGCGCTGGGCGCGACTCGTAAACGAAGCGACTTTTTTCAAGATTACCCGCGAGCTCCAACATCTCCGTATGAAATGGGAAGCGGTATGAAACGGGAGAAAATGGATTCTCGCGAGTCATCGGGCCGCGCAGCGTCCGTGAGTCACGACCAGTGGGAGTGCACTCGAGAAGTGTCGATTTCGTTGGAAGAGTCCTTGCTTTTGCCCACTTGGCCGCGCAATTGACGTAATTGCCAATGAAAAAGTGCAATAGAAAAGTACCGTAATCTGTTTTAAATACGCGTAGCGAGTTCGCTTTCGAGTCGCACCGTTCTTTTCTCCTCGGGTTTCTCGGCGGCGTTCGATTGCCGCAACAAAGGAAAATCGAACGAGCCTTGCGAAAAGCCGTACGAAGGACGTTGATGTTCCCCTTCCCAAAAGAGCCCCAACGCGAGTGTAGAAAGCATCGGGCGAGCGGAACGTCCGAAACGAGAATACCTAAACGCGGTAACTCGCGGGCGCTTTTCTCGGCGCGCCTTCCAATCCGAGCATATGGAGAATATAGGTGGCCGATGCGACCTGGAAAGAGGTCGAGCAGCGACGGTAGAGGAGCGATGGCCACGAGTCTTTGGAGGCCTCCCCGTGGGTGCGCCCAGTAGAGAGCGTCTTTGTTCCCGGCTAGAGTCAATGTTAAGTGTGCGAGGCTCTGCTGTGCCGAAGCTCTATCCACCACCACCACCCCCGCCCCGGCGCCAGCCCCGTAGAGCAAAGTGGGTCAGATCGAGGTTGGTCGGTCGACAGCCGATGCAAAAGTGAGAGTAGGCGCGCGGCCCTCTGAACTAGAACGGATTGGACGCACGGCCTAACGTCATCTTGGAGGCCAACCGGCTTGTCTCGAGTCGCCTAATCGTTGCGCGCGCCGCCTCACGGGCTTCACCGACGCGCTTTTCCGACTTTCCAGGCTCGAGCGCTACGTCAACCTCGAGGGGGGAGTGCCTTTATTTCGGGAACAGGTGCTTCTGCGCTTGGAAATAGTCGGTTGGCAAGGTGCCCGCGAACTCACTCTCACTCTCTCTCTCTCTCTCTCTCTCTCTCTCTCTCTCACTCACCCGCCTCTCCCCCCAAGCCGCCAGTCATAAGGATATGTATTTTTACGTGTAGCGCATTTATCGACAATCGTTAAATGGCATTTCAGACGGATGTTAGGCGCGCGCTAGTCATGCTCATTTATTATTTATTCTACGTTCGGAAATTGCGTCCTCGCGCTATTTTTAAGCCTCGTAAATAAAGCCTTTTGAAAGTTCAATGTCTTGGATAGTAATTTTTTTACGCGGGCTCCGCTTGGACTCGATGGGTGTCTTCGACAATACGCGTGCGCGTGCGCGATCAATGAATTCGACGTTTTCAAAGCGATGACCAACGAAATTTAGCAATGCGAATCGACCGCTCCGAGCTACTGCACCGCTGTATCATTTTACGTGCGAGCGTCGCAATCAGCCGAGGAGATTTCGAAGCCTTTAAAATAAACGAAATATTCAAGTGCACGCGTCGTTTACTCTGAATTTCGTAATCTCGGTGTGGAGCGATTCGTAATTTCTCCTGGCTTTTTCCGCATCGCGATGCCGTGACAAAGACGTCGCTTTCGGGTCGCGAACACGCGCACAAATCCGTCCTCCCTTTAACGGAGGCGCGCGAAAGCCGTAATGCGTGCATCGTGAAATATTCCCCTTTCTTCCCGGCCCCTTCCCCCAGGTCTATACAAGCGCAAGGCTGGATTGCGCAACCTTATGCGCGATGCTCGCTTATCTCTTTTTCCTCGAGCGCATTTATGTAGAAATTTTACTTTGGCGTCGAGGCGATTCACCACTAGCGACAACGTAATTTTTTTCACGAATGCCGCGTCTGCGCCTTTAGCATTGGCGATTTCAAGGCTAAAGCTATTTTCTAGGAAAAATTATGTAGCACGCTCGGTAAAAGAGCATTGTTGCCTCATGCGCCTAAAACAATGAGTAAAAAGTCGTCTAACGTATATCCGCGCACGAATTTATCTTATCGACGATTCGATTCCCGGCCGCCTTCGTTACACCGCATCCCAAACTATTGTTCGCAAAAATTATCGCTTCCGTTATGCAAATTTTCAGTTTCGTTTGCCCGCCTGCGCTATCGTTCCATCTGAAGCGCTTTGCGTACGTAGGCTGTCATTGATGCGTACATCGAGACGGAAACGCGCGGGCAGTCGAGCAGGTGGGGTTCGGTAATACGGGGTTGACGCCGACTGACCCTCGATCGCCTGCGAAACGGGGCTTTTCCGGCTCGGGGAATGCGCGAAAACGGAATCGCGCTCGGTACTCGGGAAATAAAAGTGAGGCAGAATGGAAGGTTCGTGAGATAGCGGCGCCCTTATCCTCTCTCTCGCTCTCTCTCTCTCTCTCTCACTCTCTCTCTCTCTATCCCCCTCGCCCCGTGTTACCGAGGGACTCTCGTGACGTCGTTTTCTCCGCTCCTTACTCGCCATTTTGAATGCGTTCTCGCCAACTCCACGCACTAGACAATGTCGAAAGAGCCGCCTTAATGCCGTCTAAGTAGCTGTCGCAATCGCTAATAGCGACTCAGCTGTGCCTCGGCCACTTTCTGCCTCGCTCGGAGCTGCGGAAAAGTCCGGGAAAATCGCGGCCTCCGCGTGCGACGGCTTTTGTTACCGCGATCGCGCCGAAAGCGAAAGCAGGGAAAACAACCTGTCACTGTCGCGCGCCGCTCGTTTATCCATTCGACATCGTACATGTTGAACTAGACAAAGACGGATACGCCTGATAACGTAACTGACCCAATTTGCTTTTGCGGCGAATAATTTTTTGCTCGCTCGATCTCGATCGCGAGCGAGGCGAATAGACTAAGCGCGACAACAATGGCGAGCACCGCGTGCATCTGGACGAGCCAAGCGAACGAAGAAATAAAGAGAAACAAATTAAAGCGGCATTGAAAGTCCGAAGGAACTATACGAACGGCTCGTCCCATTAGCGAATACAGCGCTCGGATCCGTGTCTGCAAAAGGGATAATCCGGGGCGCCCCTTTAAATTGAAAAGCGATAATTAAATGGCGATCGGCTTGGGGGCATCCAAGTGCGTAATTCTCCTATCGGTAGCCTGGATTTGGCGCGAGTAACGCGTGCCTCGCAACGGCGTTTCGTTTTCGATAGCGCGTCCCACATGCGATAATTCCCGGTCGCTCTGCCTGCACTCGCGTTCGCTAAAACAACAAGCCTTATTGCCTCTCCGCGATGGCGGAGTGCAATTAAATCAAACGAAGGTCATAAAACGTGAAATGCTCGCGCATGAGTTAAGCGCGCAGCGGCGAATTTCATGATTTTAAGGAGCACGCGCGAGCGAGAGACACGGTGAACGGGAGAGAGTGATCGAGCGAGAAGGAGCACGTGGCTGGTTGCGGTGGGGTGGGGGCGTGGGTCGGCGGGCGGCGGGGGGGGGGGGCGGGAGGCGGGGGTCGGAGGGGACCACCGGCGTGAAAAGTCGAAAGAATGTAGCAACGCGAGCGTAGCGAGTGACGAAAGCGCCGCGGCTCATCGCGCCGCGTTGCTCTTTGGAAATCAATGGCTTTCCTCAACAACGAAATGCAATTCACTCGAGTACGAGTGCTTGCGAAATGCCGAGCCGCTCGCGCTGGGAGCTTCGGCTGACCGATGCGATCGGAATTTTCCGATAGGCCAAAATCCGAATGTCGATCTCGCACCTAACCCTCGGGCGCTTACCCCTTTCGCTCGGGAGGAGGGAGGTACTAAAAAACATGTACTCTCCGTGCGTTTTTCGCCCGCGGCTCGTGCGAAGGCTCACGTATGCAGCGCGGAGTTGCCGGTCGTCCGGGCGACGCTCTCGGAAGAACCTCTTCCAACCGCGTCGACGGTTGGTAGTAGCAAAGCGATTTTTCGAGCTTTCGCCGGTAGGCACCATCGAATGGACTAGACGCGTACGCCCGCGATCGTGGATCCGCATACTTATCGGAGACGTGCATCCCGAGCGAGCCTCGGCTACCACCTTTTTTTTCATAACGGTGCAATCGTCGACAGGTCGGCGTGCGGCCGAGGCAAAAAGGTAAAAATAATACGTGCGGCGCCCGTTACGCGAACCCCGGCTCACGAGTTTCACCCCAGGCCGAAAGCCAACCGGAAGAACGCCTCCGCTGCGCCGGAAATCCGGTTTCGCCGTACTCTCCTCGCGCGCTACAATCCGTCGCCGCGTTCCACCGTTCCGTTTTAAACGCGCGTACCTGCGCGACCGTTGTGGAGTACCGAGCTCGAACGACGTTGCGCAACACCCGGAGCCTCGCCGGCACTCGGTGATGCGCGCGCCTCGCGACGGCTCGACACTACGACACTGCGTTCGTAAAATATCACGTCGAGTCTTTATCGGCGATAACAGCTGCGGGATTGACTCACGATTCGCCGTGGGGGTTTGGGATTTTACGGTCGCGCCGTCGCCCGACGTAACTTCGCTCCCCGCGCTTCTAAGGTAAAGGGAGAGGATCGCTAACCGCGATGGATTTGGACGACCTTGCCAAACGCGTGTGCCGCCAACGTCACGGGGTATCACGTCGGGCCGCTTACGCACGCATCTGCGCAGCAGCGGAATGGAGAAAGCGGCTGATGTATCACCTAGCCTCGAGCGCACTCGCGCACCACCCCGGCCCCCGCTGGACGTAACCGATTTTTCGCGCAATGTCGCGCAATGTCGCGCGCTCCCGTAGCAACAGCTGGAGGCAGCTGGAGACAGCTGGAGCACTCGCGGCCATTTAAACGCCTGGGCGCGCGCTCGCCGGCTCCCGACAACCGCCCGGACGGAGAGAAGATGCTCCCCCGCCTTGGCGCATATCGAACGACAATCCGTTAGCGGCAGATTGCTCGAGCACCGGGTGCGTCAGTTGGACTGCGCCGGCCGGCCGGCGAATGCTGGCGTCGAAAGGAGGTCAGTGTGTCGTGCCGCGTGCGTCCGGGGTACGCAGCCGCGGCCACCGCAGTTTGCGCGCGCGTAGCGCATTTCCCTTAAACGGCGACTCCGTGCGTTCGATTGCGCAACATACGGAGCGCGCGCTTCGTAACGCAAAAGTGCGGCAGACGCGAGTTCGCCATTGGAAGCGCTATATGGCCGCCCGGGGACGAAGAGGACGATTGTTTCGCGGGTGCGCGGGAGTAACGCGCGCCGAGTCAGCTGCGTTGCGGGCATCGGCTGCGAGGGATTCGCGAGGAGAGTGCCTGTGGACGCAGGCGGCGGCAGTCGGGTGGGGGCGAAAGGGGCACCCGCGCGCGTGGGGGTGTGCCGAGGACCGCAGGTCTCCTTTTAATTCCCCGACTTTGCGCCAAACTCCGTCGTTCCGCTGGGTGTTTGCGACACCGGTCCTTTCATACGACACCCTCCCCTGCCCCCCGCCGGCCCGCGACGCCGTAGCGCGTGTCTTTCCGCGCGCGGCTCTCGGAAAGTAATGGCAAGCGCCCTTGCACTCGGCGGAGTTACGCGGCAGCGCCTAGACGGATGCGAGGCTCTTGCGACAGGAGCGACTCCGCGAGAGGATGGTGATCGAATTTTACAGGTGCGGGCACGGGGACTCAAGGTCTTCGCCTGCCTCGGACAATGAAAGCCTCGCACTCGCGCGATTAACATCGGCCTCACAGCCTCAGCCGCCTCCCCGCACCGCGCATTAGGAAAAACTTATTATTGAATGTGCTCGTGCAACCGAGGATATTTACATTTTATCGCGCGGATAGAAATCTTTTCCGAGCTGGGCCGCCGCCTTCGTCATCCTTTCTGTCTTTCTCTCAGCCTCTCGTCTCCTCTATCTCCTTTTGTCTATCCGTCTTTGTTTCCCTTCGCTTTCAAGACCACTCGCGCGCTCTTTCAAAACGAACCTTTAACGGCGAAGCAAAAAGCGATAACTTTCACGCGCAAACACAATGACGACGGAATTGGGAATTTACGCGCAAGTAGGATAACACAAGGCCACATCGGAAAACAAAAGTGAAATCTTTGGAGTTTCTGCTCTCTCTCTCTCTCTCTCTCTCTCTCTCTCTCTCTCTCGTCTCCTCTTGCTTAGAGCAGGCTTTTAATTACAAGTAACTCGTATACAATTACGGTGGATTTCGATAAGAAAACCCTCGTTAGCGATCGTTCGTTCGTAATTACGCAAACAATATGTTACGTTACGAACGATCAATTAGGCGCGTATGTAAGAGTAATAATATTGCTGGACGTAGGTGATCGGAGCTCCGAGCACCGAAACCCAACTTTTCGTCGTTGCTTTAGCTTCGTGTTAACGTATAAGCTTTCATTTCGCTTGTATAAGCATTTTACTCAAATTCATTCTCATCTGGTGGCACCGTACGGGAAAACCGCTTTTCCCACCTGGGACGGCTCATTAGATGACGATTTTCATAGTCAGACGCCCGATATTTCAGGCGCGACGTAATACGGTAAAGGGAGTAGAGAAAAAGGCAATTAAACGAGATCGCGAGATTCGGATAAATTATTAGTGTATTTCGACTTGTCGAGATACGCGAGGAAGACCTGGAGGGAGGCGACGCACGAAAGATTAGAAAACACCTTCACTCCCGCGTATTCGCACGAGGTACGGGCGCATAAGTATGATTATTTATCAGAAGCGCTGATGTCAACGGAGATTGCGCGAGAACTAAGAAACGAGATGGAGACAGAGATGGAACGAGGGCACAATCGTGCGTTAACCGCGAGCAAATTTCACTTTCGCTCGATCCCACGTGTGACCTAAAGCAATAGGTGGTACTGAACACCTGCGACTACAGAGTCGGCGGCTTTCCTGTCGCGCGTCGAGTCGCGACTCGAGCTGGAGCGAGTCTCAAGGCCGCGGACCGCCGACCCAATTAGTCGAGGAGCGCGAGGACGAGTTTCGATTTTCCGTCCAAGTTAAGGCGCCGAGAACTCGAGGTTTTTTCTTTCCCCTTGCCCGTACGCACGCGCTCATCATCGCGCCGGTCATTAGGCGCGCTCCCTCCCAACTGCTCCAGACAGCCATTTTTCTTTCCTCGCTACCTGCGCCCGATAGGCCTCTCGCCTAATTGCCCCACCGTTCTTCGAGAATTTATTATATCGTTTTATCCTCCGGTACGAGCGCAGAACCGACGCCAGCGGATTAATTTATATTCCGTCGCGGTCGCACGTGCGCCGACTAATTTTCCCGGGGAGAAAGGCGCGTTTTCCTTTCCTTCGCCGCATCCCAGCCTGCCGACTCCGTTGCAGCGGATGCGCCTCTCGACCGGGAAGAAAGTTGCGCTCGTGGAAATCTCGGGTGGCACGGCAACAGCTGCAACGAGAGAAAGCACCGAGGAAGAGTGCGCGATCGTGCACCGCGCCATCGCCGCCGCGAGAGCGGACAGCTGAGTCTTTTCCACTTATTATCTTCGGGCAGCCTCGAGGAGAGACCGGATAATCGAGGCCCCTTCGAAGGAGGTTCTCCGCAGCGCAAGTCCGTCGAAAGTGGACGCCTCGGCAGCTCGTAACTAAGCGAATCGTCGCCGTGCTACAACGTTCCCGCTCCAACGGACTCGCCTCCCCTCAAAGTAACACGGACGATGAGTTCGTTCGGCCCCCACTGCTGCGACTTTGGACAAATATTTCGACGATTGGGTTCGCGACAGGCGAAAATTATCGTACGACGATGTCGAACGATAGCCGGACAACTTTGCCATCGAGGCGGGCAAAAATTCCAAACCGCCGACGCTGAAAATATACGGACGCGCAAGGCAGTGAAAAGATATAACGACCAGAAGGAAAAGTGCAGGAGCCGCTGTGGACGCACTCGCGTCTCGGTGTTTAATCCGAGCGCGACTCCAGCGATTCCTCGCTCGACAGTTGCGCAAATCCGCTTGCGACAAGCGGGAAAATCGCGGAAGTCCGCGGGAACAGGCACGCGGAAGCTCAAGTGCAGCTGCAGTCGGTATGCAGTTGATCGCCAGCGCCGTGACGCAAGCGCGGAAGTCGAGCGAGGAACGGAGCCGTTGTCACCGCTGTCACCGCTGTCACCGCTCGGTACCCGACAACCCGCTGATCCTCGCAAATAAAGAGTCTTTGCGCTCGCGTGTGTAGTAGCAATGAGTGACGTCAGACGGGCTTCGACACAGTGACACCGATCGCCGGTTCTCCCGGCCGGCAATTCCGAGCTCCTTTCTCTCTTCTCGCTTTGCTTTTCGTTCGATTGCCACTGGATCGGAATGCCGATCCTACGATCGGGAGCAGCGTCGTTGGTTTTGACAGAGGCCCGAGCCTCGACTGCCACTGGAACTTGCGCCATTTTCCTCCATATCCGCTTGGAGCTCCGTCGAAAGGGCAACTTCGGGTGCAGCTGCCGAGATTCGGGCGAGATTCGGGCGAGATTCGACGAAAAGATCTCGCTGCGCGGAGAGAGAGAGAGAGAGTGAGAGAGAGAGAGAGTGAGAGAGAGAGAGAGAGTGAGAGAGAGAGAGAGAGAGAGAGTTTCTCGTGAGTAGAACCGCGTTTGCCCGCGGACGTTACAGAGATCTTTTTGTCGTTAACGCTCTTTCCGTACTTGCGCACGCGTTTCTCCGCCGCGAGGTCGCAAGAAACTAATAATTCCACGAAGACAAGAATCGAGACTAATCGCCCTGACAGACATTCTCCATTTCTATGACACGTGTTGCCAATGCGTCTAGGGTGAAATTTTTTGTTTTTAAATCCCCCGGTTATGAGTAATGAATGTAGCATTGCACAAGCGCGCTGTTAGTCGCGTCGAGTGCTCCATTGTCAGGCATAAACGACAATTGAATTTTAATATTTTTGAGACAACAAAGAATATTTACAGAGGCTTCGATAAAATGACAGTTCTTTGTATGCCACGTGAGTAGCGCCGAGTGCGAGCGTCGAACGTATTTGAAAATACGCGATCAAACTCTCGGACCTCGGATATTTGAAAAAAAAATATCCGTATAGACGTCGTAAAAAAAGCGGTCGCGAGCTTGGCCGACTTGCCTCTAATTAAAGTAATAAACACCGTTAACAGTTTCTCTCTTTTCCCTCTCCCCTCTGCGGCCGCGCGCGCGCTCACTCACTCACTCTCTCTCTCTCTCTCTCTCTCTCTCTCCCTCTCACCCTTCCCTCAAATATCGCGGTAAAAATCGACCTTTCGACTCCGCTCTTTTTTCTAACCGCGTTGAGCAGCAGCAGCAGCAGCAGCAGCACCGTCACAAGGACGCGAGGCCGCGCAAGGCGGCAAAACAAGGAGCGATTCGTCAGAGCGTATTTATGGGAATGAGTCGTAACGTTCCCTGCGCGGCACAAAAGAAGTGGTCGCCCGGTGAGGCGGGAGTGTGTGCGTGCGTGCGAGATAGATAGATAGATAGATAGATAGAGAGAGAGAGAGAGAGAGAGAGAGAGAGAGAGCGATGCACATGCGTGCGGACGCAAAGCGTAATCCGACCTAGGCGGTCGACCGTGGACGGATATAGGCAGACCTCGATGCCGACAGGCGCTCGCTCTTTCATTCTACCGCGTGGGGGTTTCGCGACATCCTTGTATTGCACCACTTCCTGCGTCCTCCACAAGCGACACCTCGTGCTCTCGTTGTTTTTTCTTATTCGTCAACGTCCTTTCGGAGGCTGGTCCTAATACCTCGCTCCGGTACCAAAGACCGTGCCTCGAGGTACTTGCTATTGTGACGCAATCGGGTCGCGATATCGATGTCGGCTGCGCGCCACCGTCGGATAACGAAGAGGTCTCTGCCCTTTGCCGATTATTAGTGCCGCACCGAGGTATATATACGCGCCGAGGTATATATAGGCAGGGGCGTGCCTGCGTCCCTGCGAACCCTCGCATGTCCCCAGCCGCGCCAACCCTGTCATTTTAAACGCCCGCGCGGCTTTGCTCCTGGTGCTTTTCGTCGATGCCTCCTCGGGACTCGCTGTAATCCCTGGTTAAACTTGACGCGCCTCGGCGATAATATACCGCCGATAAATCACGGAATTCCTCGTCGAGCTCCTATAGAGAACTAGGCGTTTGCCCCGAGATCTCTAAGGAGTCTTCGTTTCCGCGCCGTCGTCGGCCGACCGGGATTTCTTTTCCTTGGCTCGCTAATGCGTGCCTGCGTGTGCAACGCCGAATAAGCCCTCGAGAATGTAATCGCTTTAAATCGGCAAGTTGGCAGGGGGACTCGTGTAGTTGTGCGCAGAGAAAGCCGGCCGGCAGGGCGCGCACGCGATTAGTTGCTGCCGCAGAAATATTTAATAAGAGTCACAGCTGATAATTTCCTCGAGCGCTCGCGTTATCTTTCCTTTGTTGCGCGCGGCGACGGCCCCGGCGTTCGCAGGTGCGCATCATCTCTTGGACGAGGTCGCCCGACGAGGAGGAGTCGGTAACTTCCTCTTGCTCTCGTCCCGGATGCGCGCGGCAGAAGGCCGATGGTTGCGCTCCCGTGATCGGTGCGTTTGCGCGCGGCATTTTATTCCTCGCTCGAGAGATCGGCGCCTCGATCCCCGCACGCTGTTCATCCTTTCGAGAAGCGATTACGCCGAGGTGCCGATCTGGGTTATCCGGAGGTAGTCGCTCGGCGATTCGGCCGCGCTTCCAGGACTGCGGCGCGAGTAACTTAAATCGCCTCGCTATCCGTGCGAGCATTCGTCGCGTTAAGACGAATTAACGTCGTTTGCCACGCTCGCTTTCGACTCTCGACAGTTTTAACGGCCGGTTGCGGGCGCGACTAACGGCGATCGGTATTCCTCGTGGTGCCGAGCGGCGCTTTTCTCCGCTCCGCGTCTCGCGATTAACGAACAGCCCTTACTCGGGGAGTCTCTCTGCCTCGCAGTCGCCGAGTCTTTATCCGCTTGTTGGGCCGCGATCGCGAGACGAGCGCGTATTGTCTCGATACTGCACGAGTCCGAGTATCGCGTTCGGTAAGCTTCGTGTTGTCCTTTGCGAGCACACTCTGCACAATAATATCGGGTTGTTGTTCAACGTTTGGCTATTAAAATCTCAGGAAAGACGCGTCCACTTTTATCGGCAAGGCCCGCGTGCGCGCGCATTTTTATCGAAACGATAAACCCGCTTGAAATGCGACGAACAGCGGGGGACGGAGAGCAGCGAACGACAGAAGCGACCCGAGAAGAAATGTTGGGCGCGTTCGCGGTCGTTCGCTCGCCCATTATCGGTCGCTCACACGCGTGGCCCTCGTTTTCGCTTACGGCGAAAACGAGCTTACGGCGCTCCGTCAATTAGTAGCGAGCTGTTATCGCCGAATTATCTAGCGCGCTTTCGCAGACAACTGGAAAGTGCGACGCCGTTGCCCATATATCCGAGGCGTACTGCTTGCACGGGGTTCAGTGGTGGGGGCACGGGCGGAGGAACAAAAAGCAGCTACTTTCTTATCTCTCGATTTCGTCGCGAGCCCGGCGCGCACGTAAACACCGACGGTCTCGCAGCGAGATACTCGCGAAGACAATGGAAAGGCACGAGCACCGACATTCGTCATCGCGAAAAATAAGCTGACCCGTTAGCCGAGGTCTTGCCTTAATTCCTCCAAGTCGACGGTTATTTTATCGCGTTTCTCGTTCTTTTATCTGGAGATAAACAGCCAGTGACGCGCAGCCGCCATCGATTATATTAAAAAACAGACGAGATATGTTCATGGGTAGGCAGCTTTTCCAATTTCTCTGAAAATAGTGCCGGGAGAGAGAAGGCGCTTCTAGATATTTCGCCGCACTTTGTCTTTGAAACGTCATTCGTTTTTTCGTTCCCGTTAAACGCTCGCCAAGGATAAAGTCGGTCTTTTCGGCGCGGCTATTTCCATTCGTCGCGGAAGGACAAGTTTTGCGAAAAGTAGCTCTCTCCATTCGTAGCGGAATTGCAGAGCGAGCGTGTCCGCGTGCTCGGAATAAAATTAATTCGAGGATACGGATCTTCTTTATCAGCGTTCGCTCGATTAATGGCGCCTTCCGAAGCGGGCCGCGAAAGATAAAATCAAGTCCAAGGTACGATAAAACGCTGGAAAGAGCAGAGCGCAGCTGCACCAGGAACCTTGGGGCCATTTCTTTCTTTTTAAGGCTTATTGCAAGGAATGTTAAATTCCTTTAAATTCCCAGCGAGGGAGAAATACGAGACAAAAGAAATCGCCGGAACGACATTTCGCGAATCACCGACACGCGTATACGGAGGCACACGCGTGCACGCTCCTAAGGAGTGAGAGAGAGAGAGAGAGAGAGCGAGAGAGAGAGAGAGAGAGAGAGAGAGAGAGATGGCGGCGAGTGTACGGCACAGCTGATTCATCGGCGAGGAGAAGAGGCCACGGCTCGCGCGGTGCAGCGAGCGATAGCGGCAACGGGAACGACAAAGGCCATCCTTGAGCCGCTGCTACCGTTGGTGGTGGTGGTGGTGGTGGTGGTGGTGGTGGTGCGGCTGTCACGACGTGTACACGGGCTCGCTCGACTTTCCAAAGGCTTGATCTTTCTGCTTTGCGTACGAGCAATAATGACCCGATCGTTAAGCTTAATTGTATTTTAAGTATCTCACGAGCGGGGCTTCTTATGATTCTCTTTGTGATTTACTCCAAGGGGAAGATCGATCTGCTCGTTACGCGAGTACTTTTCATTTTATCCCGCTGGACGTACCCACGCACGCGCGCACACCCGCAACTCTTACAGTTGGCATACAGTACTGGCGAGCTGCGACGTTCGACTTCGCCCACGGAAGTCTACGTTACGATAATTATCGATAATGTTCGTCTATCGTATCGATACCCTAGCAAGTTTCTCATAACGTACGGTTCGTCGTAACGCAATCTGCACCGAGCCTTCGAGAGTTCGCGGTGGTCGGACGTTGCAGCGGTGGTTATGCGTAAAGGAAGAATGTCGCGCGCACCCGGGGAGGGCGATTCGGTCGTTGGCGGCATAATTCACGTCGCTGCGGAAACGACGACCCTCCGGAGACTTTCAATGATGACCGTACAAGGTGTATAAGTTGGTAGGAGAGGGAGCGCGCGGTTGTTCATGCTCGCTTTTCCTCGCGCAATCCCTCGTGGATATTCCGTGTGGCAATACCTCGCGACAAGCTTACGTTTTCGTGCGTTCGCTCCTAAAGCCGCTGCCTGCGCTTCTCTTGTATTCCAGAACGTGAGAGCACCGCTAACTTTCGTTCCACTTTTCCGCGCTCGCGCCCGCCTTTTCCCCATCCTCGGCCTCGTGCACGGGAAATAATCACCTCGCCTCGTGTACAAGCAGTTGGCTCGAGCGCTTTTCGAAGCAGCTGGTAGGCTCGTTCGGTCTGGTACGTGTAACCATGGCTAACGGAAACGATTTTCCCCAATTTTTCCGTTACGCGTGCGTGCGATTCGTGCGATGCGTGCGATGCTTCGAATCGGGGGAACTACCGTTGAGCGTCCGATCGGGGTTAAGTGCGAGAATCGGGGCGAAACTTCCGTCGAGAAGTTCGACCAAAGTCGAGATAAGGCATGCGATCGATTAGCCGGGAATAAATAGCTTTCGATGGAGTTGGATGGAGCGAACGAAAGTCGCGTCGCTCGAGTGCCTCCCGATCATCCTCGGTGCATCGTCCTCGCGCGCCCCCGTCCTTATTACTATTATTATTATCATTATTATTATTACTATTACTACTACTACTACTACTACTACTACTACTATTATTATTATTATTATTATTACTATTACTATTACTGTTGTTGTTGTTGTTGTTGTTGTTGTTATTATTATTATTATTATTATTATTATTATGGGGAATTTGGAACGAAAGACTAGGATCGCTCGTAACCGAGGACGATGTCGCTCGCGTAATTACGGCCTCGTAAAATTACACGTACAGCTCCATCCGCGTAATTATAATCTCGTAAACTTGATGTATGCATTCCATAATGTTGCGCAGAGAGTTCATCGATTGAGGTGCTCCTCCGATCTCGTTATGCGTACGTGATTGCGTATTCAAAGAGAGATTCGTATCGCGGACTCGCTTCCTTTTTCCTAATTATACTTCAATTATAAGCCGAGCTTAGCGAGAAACAGCACGAGTGTGTACTTTAGTCGATGTCGGTGCATTAGTGCCTGGCAATTTCAATCGGCTAACGGAATGCGTCGAATCGAAGATTGAAAGTTACCGCTTTGGAGCAAGGAGCAGCCAAAGGAGATATATTTCTGAGATATAATACAAATTCCTGGCTGAAACTGCGTTAAATATTGCGCGTAAATGGGGAGAGGTTTGTTTGGAATAATCGAGGGCCACGACCCTTGGCACGGCAAAAAGGGCGAGAAAAGGCGGGAGCTCGAGCGCTGCGAAGGTAAGCCGCGTTCGGGGAGAGGAAGTGGAAGGAGCTTGAACCTCCGCGAGAGTTTTTGACGACAAACAAGAAGCGATAAATTGTGGCAGATAGTTCCATCTACGGAGAGAGAGAGAGAGAGAGAGAGAGAGAGAGAGAGAGAGAGAGAGAGAGAGAGAGAGACGGTAACCCTCTTACTATCGCGAAAAGCGCTTCCTCGCTTACGCGCACATTCATAAATAGAGTTGGACGCGCAGTGGAAGCTACAGTCGAGTGCCCATTGTATGCGATGCGTACAGGACATCGGCGCCGCGTACATTTACAGTTATCGCGTTCTTTGCTGGAATGCGGTCGTCTTTTCCTGCCCGCACTGCACATCCCTCTCCATCACTCCCCGCCCCGCCCCTCTCTCGCTCGCTCGCTCGCTCTCTCTCTCTCTCTCTCTCTCTCTCTCTCTCTCTCTCCCTCCCTCCCTCCCTCCCTCCCTCCCTCTCGCTCGTACGCATAGCCGTACCTGTAATCGCAGTTACACGTGCGATTATTCTCTCCTTGCTGCTTCCTTTTTTCCTCCCCGTCAGCCTTGTGGCGGTGCGCGCGGGTTCGGGGCGAAGATTTACTTTTGTCGATGCCGCGAAACTGCACGTACGTGCATACGTTCGGACATAGGAACGTCCGCCACCGTTGCTTCGACAATCGGACGATTCGTGTCTTATCGTTGATTCAGGCTCGCGCGAAACGACGAGTTATGCGTTACGAATGAGCTCGACGTGCAGCGTTGGCATTGCGAGTTTCTCAATTTTTCGTTCATTGCAGATCGTTATCTCGGCGCGTTTTGTCCATGTGGCATCGAGAACGAGGCGGATAACCGAGCTCGTGAATCATACGTGTATCGCCGTTTCAAATAGCGGCATAGAACCCGGCCACTGGGCTCTACTCGTTACGTTAGCCGTCGACGACGTTAGCCGGTCGACCGCAGTTGTAATTTGATGTTCCTTAGGCCGTGGACAAAAAGTGCCGAGCATCGCGCGACTCGAAGCGCAGGTATTTCTTTTTCCGTTTCGAACGAGAGCCAAGGAATGCAGACGTAATGAAAAACGGAGTAATTAACGGCTTTCCTCGCGTGCAACCTCGAAACGGAATGCTCGGGTGCCCCGACGCCTCCTCGAATGCACAGCGGCACTGACGGCAACAGTGATTCCTCGCGGGCATACGAGTTGAATTAAAGATCGAGCGTGCACTTTCGCCTAGGACCGAGTGTCGTGCGACTGTACGTGCGAGCGTTTTTCCCCCGTTGTGGTCGAGCCCTGGCACGAGCTGCCATCGATTGAAATCGATCCTCGCGCCTTTATTTGCCACATTAATTACACAGCCGCTCGTCGGCGAGCTTTCCTTTTGAATTACGCGCACACGGCGAAGGAGCTATTTTAATTGAGCGCACGTTCCGTGCATCGACGAGCGAGTCCACGTTCGTCGGCTCGAATCGTAATGGACACTTAAGCGAGCTTGATTTCATCGCATCGACCAACTCGTTAATCCACGCGCAAGTGTGAACCAAGAGCATAAGTATGCTGTATCCTAGCTCTCGGTGAGATGAGTCGCGTTCGGGTATCGCTCTGTCTCCTCGAGCTCACTCTTAGGAACTAGATGACGTTTTACTCGAGAGCCGGTCATTAGAGCCGTCGGAAAAGCTATTAATTCGTCGTTAGCGGTTAACGACGGAGTCGAGAATACTCGGCTCACGCGACCTCGAAAGCAAGCCGCAGTTGGAGGCAGGATTGCTCAACTAACTCGAGAATCCCCTTTAGAGTCTCGATAAAGGACGAAGGCAGAGACTAGTCGTCGTGTTTCTCGTTCTCCGGTGTCTTACCACCCGAGCTAAGATCTCCTCCCGATGCAGACGCGAACCTGTAGCACACGGGGGCATTGCACGCAGGTGCCTGTATAAGCTTTGTCGACGGGCGAGCAGAGCGAACCCTCGTCGCGTATCCCTGCGTCCCTCTTGTTCTTTCGTGGGCTCTCGGGCTCGGTCTCGCCAGGATAACTCACCCCCGCGGAGAGAGTGGCTCGGGTTTCTCGGGCGCGCAAGAAAAAGAACGAGGAGGAATCCCGACGACGATCCTTTTACTCGAAAATTCGTCTGCCCTTGTCCCGTGTCGATGACGGTAATCCGATGGCGAAGAGCGCCGCACGTCTAGACGCGACTTTGGGGTTGCGCGCGAATCTTTGCAAATAAATTCGCGCAGCGGTTGGCATTCGTCGACTCTACTTTTTTTCGTTTGATTTCCGTTTTCCGTAGTCGGCGAACACAAGTGCGACAATCGGATTTTTATGGTTTTTACGCATCGAGAGGGCGTGAAGGGCGAGAGAGAGAGAGCGTGAGAGAGAGAGAGAGAGGGAGCGAGAGAGCGAGCGATTGACTTGGCGAAGGGGGTCGACGAACGAAACGTGACTAGCGATTAGGGATCTCGATGGGCGTTTGCTTCCGGGCAGGAACGGCATTTTTGGAAACCGACAGGCGTTCGCTGCAGCGATTTCGTCTATTACTGGCGCGATAAAATTTACAGATGTTCACGTTGCATGGTGTTTAGGAATTTAGGAATTTAGGAGTTTAGGAGTTTAGGAGTTTAGGTTAACGCAACGTTGAGAGGCAACATTGTCAGATTTTGGAATATGAGTAATAAAGTGTTTGCTTGAAAAGAATCTTAAGAATAACACATTTATCTGAAAATATGAAAATACGCAATCGTCAACGGTCTGATGAAATACGCGTTTCTACCTAATTTCCTCTACAACGAAACAACCACGATCCCCGTATCTCATCCATCGACTCTACCGAGATATCTCTCTCGTGCTTCGGGAGAAGTCAGTCCATTGTACATGACCAATAATCCCATGATTACACAGTCTTGTTCAGCTTTCTATTTGAATAAGCCAAAAAGGACGCAAAGTTATTTCTTACAGTTCGAGCGCACAGCCTTTGGCTTGCTAGAAGCCAAAGCTGCGAGATATTATATCCTATCGTGGAATCTATCTTCGCTCGTGCGCTCTAATAACGACACCGAACTACTCCACGGTTGAATCACTCGAGCCGAGCCTATCGCTCAGCTCCCATAGACCATTGCGTCGTGTCTAAGGTCAATGACTGTGACCGTTGCGCCGCAGCGGCATAGACTCGCTCGTACGACGACTATTCACGTACAGAGTACATACAAGACCATCGACAGCGAGGGAGTAGAGAAAGATCGAGAAGGGCTGAGCACGAAGGGGGAATGATCGGACGGCCGTGGGAGGGAGAAAGAGGAAATTTGAAAGTCGGAGAAAGTGGCAGCGTTGCACAGGCTGTTTCACGTGCCTCTACTAGAACTTGCGGATAGAAAGAAAGCGCAGACTCGCTACTGCCTCTCTATAGTTTCTATTTCTACTACGTCGCACCAACGCTGAGAGAGACAGAGAGACACACAGTGAGAGAGAGAGAGAGAGAGAGAGAGAGAGAGAGAGAGAGAGAGAGAGGACGGTTACAGTATAGCCGCGAGCAATTGTACGCTTCGCCGTTACGCTTCTTCGCTGCCCCTCTCGATTCTCTTCCTGGCCTTCTTCGAGGCCTTTGGAAATAAAAGAGAAATATTGGAGCCCTTTTTTTTTTTAAATAGACTCTTGCCATTAGCGGTATCACGCGGATCCATGTCAAGTAACGAACTAATTTTCATTTAGCCCTTCGGTTAATCGCAGTTGCCCTCTTCTTGCCGAGGATCAAAAAAGGACTTTTCATCTCTTTAAATCGCTTGCTTTGAGTGAATTGCATTTTATCAAAGTTTCTTTGTGTCGTCCCGTTTATTTCTCGTCCTTGTTGACGGATCTTGGCCTTTTGGGAACTATCTTTTCTAAGATAAGCGTCACACTCATCGATCAAGAGAACGCAATACCACGAAAGATAACGTTACACTCTCTTTGTTTTCCTGTTTTCGGGATCTTACCTAAACTACGTAAGTACGCGTTGTTTTAAAACTCTGATACTAATTAACGCGAGCGTACGCAGTGCACCCAGTAGCTTCTTCGTATAACCGTAATAACCGTACGCAATATTACTTACTTATAATTATAACGAAGACAAAGACCGATACCTTAGACAACAATCAGCGATTGCACTACCCTAATTTACTCTCTTTGTATAACTTTCCGTAGATGTGCTCATGTGCCTCTTGGACCGGCTGCAAAGTTTTTCAACACCATTTGAAATATCGTATCCGACTCCTCGTAAATTGTCTTTTATGATTTAACTATAAAAAACGTTGGCCGCGCGTCCACCGAGCCGTATTTTACTTTCTCCTCCGGCTCGTAGCGCGTTCATATTTTGCAAGATTATCGCGCGCCGCTCGGCTGTCAATGGCGATAAATCCCGTTCCCTCGTGCTTTTGCATCTAGTAACGTAGAGTACGTTTCTCAATTGGGCACTTTCGCGGTCTGGGATCGGAGCTGCGGGGCGCAAAGTTCAGCACCGATCGTTAAACGCGCGGATTTCGAGCGCCGCTGCCCGTTAATCCGACTCGACTAATGGTAATGACGCGCGCAACTGCTGCTCGTTTTTTTATCGCCGCGCTCTCGAAAAGTCGGGGAAAAGAGCGGGTAATGGTAGGCCCCCGCGCTGGAAAAGCATAAATCGAATCGTGGAAAATGATTAAGGAGCCCAAAGAGAATAGCGCGGCTCCTACTACACAATTATAGCGGCCTTTGCACGCGCGGACCAGTGTCGCAACTCCAGGGAACCTAAGCGCGTTCTCGAATCTTTCGCCTCCGTGTGTACTTTCGTTTTTCCCGCCCATTGCTGTAGCGCGAGTCGACTTACGACACGATTGCGCTGATTATCGAATTACGTAGCATTAGCGGTAGAGTCAAGCGCTCTCGCGGGCGCGTACAGCTGTGCTGGGGGAGTGGGATAGTGGTCGTCGGCGGGAGCGAGAGAGAGAGAGAGAGAGAGAGAGAGAGAGAGAGAGAGTGAGTGAGAGCGCGATCGGCGAGGGGCGATGGCGGGAGGGAGGAGAACAAGCCGCGAATGCCCTTTCCATCAGCGGCGCATGCGGCTCCTTGGAGAAAGTCCGAGCCTGACGCCGTAACTTTTCCGATGAGCTCTAGTGTAATGAGATTCATTTGTAACGCTGATCGGGTCTAAAGTCAGTTGCAACGGAATTACAAAACTTCACGGCATCGATGGTACGCGTAAGGTCTCTCCACTATTTCGATTTGTCTCCAAGTCGTTCGGCAATCGACGGATATTTTCAAAAGCCCGAAGCGATTATCGCTTGGTACTTCACAAACCTATCGCGTCCCTGAACATCCCCTCAAGCAAACCTTCTTCGCGAAAGCGCTTTAAACACCCTTGAATCGCGAGGCTTCCAACGAATGACCACGAGATCCCCGTTCTCGGCAGAATCCTCAACGGAAGAGAATTCGCCGCTCGTGTGCGAGCGTGCAAGAGGCAAGGAACGTCCTTCTATCGAGCATCGAAACAGGATTCGAAATTCCGATGACCCCAATGGTTCGCGCATTTCGCGCATTTCGCGCATTTCGCGCTTCCAGTTTCGCCGCCCGACTCGACACTCTTCCCAGAAAAGATACGCAGTCGACGACGCGAGCCGAACGAGAGGGAGAAGAAGCGCCCGCCATCCGGGAATTCCCCCGTGCGCTCGATTCCATGTCGGAATCCCTTTCAAACGCTACGCGAGTAAAAGTCAACCTCCACGCAAAAATCCCGCTTCGATGTCGCCAATCATCCATGCTTTTTTCGCGCCTCTTACGTTTTTATTCGCGATAACGGGGGAACGGTCGACGCGATCTTTTAATCGTGGATCAAAAGATCACCACCACTCGGCACCACCACTCGGCAGCGCACTAGCGACCAATAAATAAGGACGATCTCGATATGCCGGCGCCCGTCGACCGAATGGAACAAGTCTATTCTCAGGTGCGAGCGAAAATTTCTCCCGTGGCGTTTCCCGTGGGGAATCCCGAGGCACGTGAGTCTCCCCCTCCCCGACCCGACCGACAGTCTGGCTAATTAGTCTGGCTCTTGCGCCACGAGCGACGCTGCGCTACGTCGAAATGCCGAAAAAGGAGGGAGGATAGTTAGCGGCCTCGACTTTTCCTGGAACGGAAGTAAGTTTTGGCATCGCGGGAGGTGTGCGGGATCGGACGAGAGCAGGTAATCGCCGTCGTTGCTCTGTCGCGCTCGTAGCCACGAGACGAAAACGGCAAATGCGCAAAAAAGGAAAACCAAGTCCCGTTCGCCAGGGAATAGCGGTCCGGCGATTCGGACGAGTCACTCTCTGGGCTCGAGACCCGCAGCTCGACCGCTGGAAAGAGGAGAAACATCAGGAGCGCGGCCGCGTCCGCGCAGTGAAACTCACGGCGTTCGCCGGCTTCGGTCGCTTTTGAGAAAGGGGAGACGCTCCGGCTGCCGAGCAAAGGTAAACATCGCTGAAAATGGAAAGCCGTTCGCGGCCGCTTCTCCCGTGCGTTCGCACGCATATAAATACGCACGGAGGCGCTTCCGCGCTCCCACGGGGGCACGCAAGTCGGCGGAGGTATCGGCGGGAGAGGAGTCGGAGAGAGGCAGAGAACACGTGTAACGCTGATCGCAGCGACGCACTTGCCGGTGCGGCTTCTCCTCTCTCTCTCTCTCTCTCTCTCTCTCTCTCTCGCTCGCTCGTTCCCGCGAAC
This sequence comes from Wiebesia pumilae, assembly GCA_018907045.1. Classification (NCBI taxonomy): domain Eukaryota; kingdom Metazoa; phylum Arthropoda; class Insecta; order Hymenoptera; family Agaonidae; genus Wiebesia; species Wiebesia pumilae. The sequence goes on from JACCHZ010000192.1 coordinate 7,061,773, forward strand.
GCGTAATTCGGTCGCTTATCGACTCGATAAGAACGTCACAGTAGCCGTAACTTCTCGCTGATCCGGCTACCGCGTATTCCTGACGTGGAGAAACTCCGATCCGAGCACCGCTGATGATCCGTCATTTGTGACTGTTGCAGGGCACCATGAGTCTGACGAAGCGCATCGACGAGGTGAGGCTGCTGGAGTCGCGCAAAAGCGCACGGCTCGCGGACACCGACACGGACTTCGCAAGGCTGGCAGACATGGGCAGCGACAGAAAACGCGCCTCCTCGCACTCCATCGACGTGCCGCAAGTCATCGGGTGAGTCCTAGTGTACAACTCTCGTTTAGGCATTTCCGTAGGAGAGAACGGAAGCTCGCGTGCAGCCAAGTTAATCTCCGGCTCGCGAGGGCCGCATTTTCCCCGACTCTTGCAGCCATTCGCCGCGTCAACCCCACGGAGGAAACCCAATCTGCGACGACTGAATAGCGTTCGAACGAGTTTAGTAGGCCCCTCCGTTGAGGGGGCCTTACTAATTGAAATCTAGTTTGCCGGGTGAAGCCGAGGATATTCGTAAGGCACGTTTTCCTGGACGCATTTGCGAGACTCGAAAGACGCTTGGTTGGAGGCGATGTTGCGCGAGGGCATCCTAACCCTCGGATCGATACCGGAAGCTAGCGCCTTTGATTGATTTGACTACGGCCGATCGGCGTCCAGTACGTCCAGTGCGTCCAGTGCGTCCAGTCCCCGCGCGATCGAGACCCGGAGCTCCTAGAGATTGTGCGCGCCGCGGAGCGTGTGACACCTCTCAAAGGCGGAAGTGCGCATCCGAGCGAGCGAGTAATTTCACAGGAGTTTCGATTAAAAATAGAGGGGCGCGACGCTCGGGCAAGTCGTCCTCGGTCGCGTCTAAAATAATCGCCCGTCCAGTATCACCGGGACGCGACAGCAGCGCGATCGATGAAATATTCGGGAACGGAGCCTCGCGTTCGTTCTTTGGAACCTTGACGTTTTTGAGCTTCGATACCTTTCTCGGAGCGGAAAGAGTTGCGGGGGAAGAGTCCGTTACAATGGGATCGTGTCCCGGCTATTCGCCTCTCGTGGACGTTAATTTACAAAATGCTTCAAAGTGGTGTTGCGCCGGATAAACATCGTCGGCTTCGGAGTAAATTGTGCCACCCGGATAAAATTCAAATACGAGAATTCAGTGAAGCCGGCTCCCAACAACGTCAACCCGGTCCTTTGGTAAAATACCGGATCAAAACTGCAAAAAAGATATCAGTCGAGTCTACCGGTATATATACGCGTGAAATAGGTGAGTTTTGAAAATAGCGTGGATTATGGCGTTTGTACCGCACTTGTACTTGGAGATCCTATTACAATTGAAAACGAGCGAACGAGCATTGAACGAGCATTGACTGAGCGTTGGCACCTGCAGCCAACGCCGTGAGGCTCAATGGAATTTCGTTGTTCGCCCTCTTTACACAGTTCGCTCGCACAATTGAAAATCTCCCGGAGATTACAAGTGCATCGCCGACGACGTTTACGAAACAGGCGCGTGTGCGTGTCGTGGAAGGTCGAATAGGCCGAAGCCCGCGCACAATTAATCATGGGAACGAGCGAGTTCGCGCTCGCCACCGAGACCCGGAGGCTGATGCAAAAAAAGACAATAAAGACAATAAAGACAAAAAAAGACAAAAAAAGACAAAAAAAGACAATAAAGACAAAAAAAAAGACGAAAAAAAAGACGAAAAAAAAGACGAAAAAAAAGACGAAAAAAGAAAAAACAAAGAAAGAGAAGCCAAGTATCGCTAACTATCTCCTGCTCTCCCCCTTTGGCTCGCCTCTGCAGGACGACTTTGTCCTCCTGTACGAGAACGATCGACCTGCCGGGAATCTCTCGCTCTAGAAATCGCCAGACCGTGAAGGTACATGGTACAAGCACCCTCGGTACACACCTGTCCTCCTCCCTCTTGCCCGTCGCATTAGCGTGTAAGCGTGTCCTTCCAAGTGAAAACTCCAGGGCGGTGGGTCTTTCCGATCGAGCGCGTTGTTTCGCTGCACCGAGGAACCGCTCCCCCGAAGGTGGACTAGTACCCTGTGTCCAATGCTCCTCGACTCCCGGGGATCTTTACCGATAGACGCCGGTGTTTGAAAAGAACGCGTAGAACCAAGCGAGAAAAGGGATAAAATTAATCCGCGCTACTTTAGTCCCTTAGGTGCCGGATTCTCGTCGAATCCCCATTGGAATGACCCGAATGCTTGGCTACGCGCGATTGTGTGCCAATACGCTTGCGCATGTAGAGGTAACACGCGAACTTGCCGGCATTTAGAGAGAGAGGCACGTAATTCGCCGGCCTTTCTCCCTCGTGCGCTCCCAGCGACTCAACTCGTCTTTTTCCTTCTCCCTCTCCCTCCCTCCCTCTCTCGCTCGCCATCGCTTTTCCGTAAAGTTGAACCAACAAAATTGCAGGGGAAGTTTTCTGACGGATAGGCGATCTCTTTTTCCTTTGGCTTATGAATTATGCAACGACTGCTGCCTTTTACCCGGATTCTACAGCCAACCGCTAGGAAGCATGCATTTCTTTCGCGTTCTCGCGGTTATTGAACTTTTCCACGAAAATTATTTCTAAATCGCGTAATCGCCTGTTTAACTCTCGTGCCTACAAGCTCTTGTTTCCTTTTCCCGCGTGTCAACTTTTCTACGAAATTATGTAGAAATGTCGTAGAAATGTCGAACTGAATCCAAAGCGCATTCGTTCTATTTTTAAGTCACGGCCTTCGAGTATTTTTATCAGATTTTCGTTCGTCTGAAAAAAAGCACGAGCAAGCTCGATTTTGTATTTCCAACTTCTCAGCGACGATCCACCCCCCACCCGTCAACCTGTCGTACACAGCGATTCGTACCTGCGGGGTTGCTTGGGCAGTCCGGGGACGCGTCCAAAGAAGATTTCTAAAGAGATCCATCCGCAGAAAAAAACGAAACGACCCGAGGCGGGCGCTTGACTGAATTCCATCGAACGCTGGGCAGCATTGGTTTGAAACTTTAAACGCTCGCTGTATACCTGTATGCCGGTCATCACCGACACCTGGTTCGATTCTTCCCCCGGTCAACCCCCGCCGACTCGACAGCCGAGCGCAACCGAACGACCTAACCTACGGTCTAGAGTCATCGGAGGCACGCAGTCCCTCGACGATATTCACAAAGGAACGAGTCGTTTCGGCGTACCGGCGTACGCCGAGCGCGCGGGTCCATCTTTTCTGGAAATGGGAAAATCCTTTTCGAGCGCGTCTCCAAGTAGTCCACCGTTTGCGGAAGCTCGACCCTTTGGAACGTAACCACTGATCTTTGCAGATCTTGCGATCTTCTGCATCGCAAGCCATTGTTAATTAAATATTTCAAATATTTTCACGACGTACTTTCACGTTTGCGTCTCTCGAATTGCTCGTTTGCATTCGTTATTCGTTGTACTCGCTCATCGTGTCGAATATCGACGAATCACGAGAGTACACATTTATCGAGCGTTAAAGCTTTCGATAGCCAACTCGATCCGACGATGCTCGAAGAAAATTCTTTGGGAATCGCATTCGTTTGGCTTACCTCGTCTCTTTTTTTATTAGATGGTACGTTGAACGCACAGGCCTCACACGGTGTAGGAAACCTCCAGAGAATAAGAAATGTAAGCGTTTTTGTTAAGTCTGCTCAAGTTGCCGGTGCAACATTATTGCACTCCAAGTGAAATTCGGAATAACGATTCTCTGAAATTCCCGACTAATGCACCGCCCGCAACAATATCTACCTCCATCTTGGGTTTCGTTAGTTGCAATAATGCATTTAGTGTACCGCATTGTTATCGAGCGAGAAGGACAGGAGGACAGATGGTCAGGAGTAAGGGGGTGGTGGTGCAGAGGAAGAGGATATAAACAAGCGATTGAGGCTAGCTTTATTTTTCTCGTAAAATCAAAGTATTTCAGCGAACCAGCGCATAAAATCTCTTCTATTCTATCTTTCTTCGCTCCTGCGTCCTTCCCCCTCCCAACCCCCTAGAACGGTCGTCGTACATCTTTTTCCTCTCTTTTTAACCTCTCCTCCGCGCCGCGCGGCACTGGTCCACGACGCCAAACATTTGACGGGAAGGGAGCAAGACAAAGAGAGCAGAAGGCATAAAGAGGACGCAAAACGCAGTGCCGGTGATGTTCGCCGCATCGCGTCGCTCACGGTGAGAAGGAAGACGGGCGATCGTTGAACTTTATGACGAAGTTATCCGTGATATACAGCGTCGGCAACACGCACACACGACGGTCTTCCACTCCCCACCCCGTTCTTGGGAAAAGGACAAAAAGGCCGGAAAAGGTCAAACTCTCCGAGCACGCGGAAACAAAGGAAGCTTCGTAGCTCGCGCGAGCTGCTGCCTTCTTTTTATCCAACGCACCCTCGCCAGCCTTCGAAGCGAATTCTCTCCGCTGGAGTCGCCTTTGCCCCGCACGATCCCGAAACCGTTAAGAGGCTCGGCAGCGGCCATATTGGATTTGTTTGTGCTTCGTCGCGATTTCCGCGTCTTCCAGGGCGCTCCGCGTCTCTAATGCCAGCCGGAAGAACGCGTCTCTGTCCCCGGCAAGAGGCGAGGAGAAAACTATGCCGAATGGAAAGTCGGGGCGATCGACATTGGCGGGAAAGAAAGTGAAACGTCCAAGAGGTCCGACGATCGCAGAGCCGCGAACGCCGCGCACGACCTGCCAGAGAGCGGCAGAGGTACTCGAGCTCCCTGGCCCGGTACCTCGTCCAACCGGAGTGGCTTTCACGGCGACCTTGCCACTGGGCGCGGCCGTGCGCTCGTCCGTTCTGAATTATCTTTGAGATAATTGAGCGCCGTGCAACACTCGCCGACGCGAGCGAGCTTCTGCTTTTCCGTCCTCGCTCGGAAACCTTTCGCGATCGGCAACTGGAGCGCGAGGGAGGGGCGAAGCACCTTACGGTAGTTCATGCCGGTGCATCGAACAACGGTCCGCTGGCTCGGCTCCTTCCTCTTCCTTTTCCACGGGGCGCGCGTACAACGGTGCGCACAGCTGCGCGGCACACGGAGCACTCCTTTCTAATTCTCCAGGAGTCCCTGAGCCGAATCGAAGCGTGCGTAAGCCCGTGGAGCCGTAAAATCCCGAGGCGCGTTTCGTAAGCTTCTTAACGCCCTGCCGGCCGAAGAAGCCGGACGCGCGTACCTGGTCCGTCCGGGAAAAGTGCGCTGTTCCCGGCGACGTCGAAGCCACTCCTCGCATGGGCGTCCCCTGTCCGGCAGCGAGCGTTGCCGAGTACCGGGACCGGCCATACGGAGCGGTAGCGGCGCGGCGTCTCTGACCCGATTAAGATAATCGCTCGGGAAAGTTAACGAGATGATGGAGGGAGGACCAATGCGGCTGAGGGAGGACTCGAGCGAAGCGGTTGCAGATGGGGAAAATAAGAGGGGTCGGCCCGCGGAGCAGGGCGCCGTAAGGTCGCGGTTGGGGACGGGGGCGGCGGCGGGGCCGCGGAAAATCCAATCGGCTCGACCGCGTCCAAGGGTGCTCAACCGCGAAAATCGCAAGCTCACGAACCGTGCCAACGGCAGTTCCGTCGAATAAAGGCCGTCAGCGCTCCGCGAAATTGGGTCGATCAATACTCGTGCGCTGCAGCTAAATGGGTCAGGTGCACGGGTGCGCGCGTCCGCCCTCTTGGTTCTGGCCGTCCGATCACTCGTCTTCGAGATACTCGTCGGGCAATCCTCGACGTTTGATACTCGTCCGATCGCGCTCTCCGCAACATCCTATCGCGCGAAGCGTATCTTGTTACAACTCGTTGCGTTATCGAAACGCTGCTCGGTCGAAAACTTTTCCTCCTGCACTACTTACAATTAATCCGAGGATCGCTACAGTCTCCGCGTTATGCGCATTACGCGAGAGTGCATGAAATGTGTGGCAATAAAACGTTGCTGGAAAATGTGATGTTGCATTTTTTTAATAGGTCAGCGGCTGAGACCTCGTTAATGTATTAATAATACATTAACGAGCGCTTGAAGAACCGTACAAATGTGTATAGGTTCCAGCGGAGAATGTGCTTTGAGCGTTTGAATGCTCGAGTAAGCGATCGTCGTAAATAAGCACACCAACGTTAAACTATTAGACGAAACTATCGAAAAGCTTTCAGTGCAGCGTAAGAGTACATACGGAAGGTATTAATCTGTACTGTAGTGCAATATTTCCTACGTGGAACAAGCTAGAGCGAGCGCTTCTGGACAAACGCATTCGTTTTCATTGACTCGATATCCAAGTACAGCGATAACGGACAGCAATTGTACAGATGTGCCAATTCGATAAATGCTTAGACTCCAATATCAGGCGACTAGAATGCGAAGGGAGTATATGTACAGTAGGATGAAGTTCCACTTCTTCAACGAGGCGACGCAATTGCGCACGAGGTGGATAAGCTACCGCTGCGGTACACACGGCGTGGCATCCAGTACCGGCGAGCGTTAATTCAGTTCAATCATCCTAATCTCGATCCGTGTCGTTTTACCGGCGTCAGATGCGCGGCGTCACTACTTTTGCTCGTTCACGCGACGCGTCTCTGCTCCTTCGACTCTTCTCGGCTGCGTGCGCTAACGCGTTTACTCCGGGAGCCGGTGCTTTTCTCGGTGCTGCTAAAAACCGGGTAACGGAGACGAGGCCGCACTTCTCGTAAACGAGAGATGCTGGGACTCTTCCACTGGACCGTTCTTCCACTACTCGACGACTCCCGAGTGACTCCCGAGTGACTCTCGAGTGACTCTCGAGTGACTCTTCTCTGCTTCGCGTCCACAAAGAGGTTCAACTTCCTATCGCTTTCGCGCTCATTTACGTCGATTGCACGTACATTACGTCTTTGCTGCACCAAGCCATGGGAATTCTTCGTCAATCGCGGTTCCATTGGAAAAGCGCGTCACCGTGTGCCGCGGATCGAGTACGCGTACGTAGCCTTGTCGAGGGAATATCTTGCATTCCCGCATTATCAACGCATTTTCGGAGATTAGCAGTTTATCGAGATATTTCACGAATCGTACGTCCATAATCGCACGACCTTGCAATATATTCAATATTGCACTTACAAGCACTCGGGATGCCTAAAAGTTTTTTCACTTTGACTTAAACTACTTAAGTTAACAGCCTTCCTCCGCTTGGTGTTAATAAAGTATTCCTAGGTAATTCCTAGGTAATTCCTAGGTAATTCCTAGGTAATTCCGAGGTAATTCCGAGGTAATTCCGAGGAGCAAACGACATAAATGCGGAATCTTCGAGGATACTTCCTGGCTTCGCGGACTCACCGGTACAGCCTGGTCTTTCAGGCTGATCGGAATCGGGAATCGAGGCCTTGGAATCTTATTGGGACGCCATTCGCGTCTCCAAGAGCTCGTGGACTAAGCTCAACGATGCGCGCATGCGCCTCGCGGTGAAAACGAACGAGCCCGAAGGTTCCCTCGAGTACAGTTTTCGAGATTCAACTGTAGGAAGGCTAGAGAAGAAAAAGACATGATAAAGTAGAACGCGCCGTCGGCCCGTTAGTTGCGAAGGGGAAGGGGGTACAACTCCAATGTGCGCAGCAGCCAGTCCTTGATTCTCAACTCTCGACCTAGGCGAATGCCTGCGTTCACGCATAGACGCATTTAAATGTTCCTAAGGGAATTTGTCGAATTCGCCTAGAACTTGCGCGCACTCTCGTCTTTATTCTCGGAGTAACGCTCGCATCGACGAATTACTGCGCTCTTACGTTTGGATGTCTTTATGCGTTCAGAGAGTTATTCGTCGGCAACTCGACAGTCGATGCTCGTGGCAAGATAAGAAGTGCGAGTGCTAGTCTAGCGGAAGGAGTAGGTGAGAGGAGGCTAGCGCTGATGCGATACAGCTTGGCTCTTGTAACAGTGCAGAGAAAGGCTTACTTGCAGCCTAGAAAAGCGAGCGTTGCGAGCTAGAGACAGAGAGAGAGAGCGCGAGGGAGAGGGGGGAGAGGGAGAGGGAGAGGGAGAGATAGAGAGAGAGAGAGATATTGAGAATGAGACAGAGTACCAGAACTGTAGTGCACGTAGTACGTAACCTAACCTAGGCACGTTCGCGCATGCTGATGCGACCTTGGTTCGAACACGAAGCAAGAGCAAGAGAGCGACAGAGAGAGAGAGAGAGAGAGAGAGAAACGAGTGGTGTAATTGTTAATTATAAAATATATCTATTCGTAAAGAACATGCGCGAAATTCGTATACTTAATATATGGAACAAGACGAAGCGTCGTGAGCAGGAAATATTACAAAGTTATATTTCACCGACTTGAACGACTTGCATATAAATTAATGGTATGAATCGTAACGGTGTAATTTTTCATGCTTTTTTTACGGAAACGTTACGTAAACGTTCGTTAATTACAAAGTACTTTTTATAATAGTACTCTTGCAAAGAGTGCAATTGCACGTAGATCCTGAAAACGCATTACACCGATGGGTCTCTCCACGAGAGAGTACAAACTTACAGCCTCTCGCTCGCTCTTTCGCGAGAATTCGCCCGCCACGTGTTCGTGCTCACGCTTATAGTAGAATGGCATTTAAATTAGATAAACAGAATTTGTAATGGGCGCCCGTGTTTATGCGATACACGAGCAAAATATGTACATCACGCGTGCCGGTATTATGTATATACGTTGTACTGATTCGTGTTTACGTGTCGCTTGTGCCACGGAACGCGCATGTTTTCAATCTAATGCGCATATTTTTACCCTGTCTCATCATTATATTGTTTTTATTTACTTTTTTACGTTGGAGCTGTGCATAGTGCATCGATCAGGCAACAACAGTCTTCTGTTGGCTTAACGAAACGCCGTAGTGCTTATCGTTAATGGCTGCGTTGCAGGAGAACAAAACTTTGGTAAATTTATTAAAAGTCATGACCCTACTATTTATTGATGCTGCGCTTTCGAGCGCTCGTTATTTGCTCGGTTTTACCAAGTCCGTAAAGAATTGAAAGAATTAACGCTGACCGCTGACCACGCATCAACCATTGTAAATCGTAATTTTTTAGGTTGCAATGAACGTTATACTGAATTTTCACTAGCGTTACTTTTACACCCGTACTCGTTCTTTTCGCAATTTTAATTCGCATTTAACAACGCAGAATTGCGAAATTCAGTTTCACGGAGAACGAACGTTATTTCACTCTACATATTTGATGTATAGCCTAGATATTACGGTCTACCACCAGTCGCTAGAGAATATATTCGTGGAATTAGTCGGCTACACTTGAAGACATCGCACTCGAAGAACTCGTAGGAACTTTTAGGGTCTCCGAATGGAAGTAATGAACGCGGAATTGCGCGTACTCGCTTCTTCGATGGGGGAAAAAAAAAACAAAAAAAAAAAAAAAACTGGCTGAATATTCGTCGGGTTAGCAAGTTTTTTATCGCCCTTGTCAACGTCTTATTTCCCCAAAAGCGCTTTACTCGATAAGGAAATACAAGAAGATTTCCCAGGTTGACGATGCACGATACCGAAATTCATTCGAGTTAAAAGGACAATTGAAAGCGTCACGACAAATGCCCGCATACGAGCTTATGCATTGAAAATGGGAAGTCGTCAAAGCTAAACTGGTCATCCACGCTTTGCAAGTCAAAGCGATAGACCGTACTTTGCTTCTTTTGAGATATTACCAGCTGCATTGCAATATACTTTCACGTGACATCGGCCACCCTGTGGCTAATGCCAAGCGGCGAGAGGGGCAAAGGAAAGTCCGAGGACGCATCAGCGACGCCGTCTTGTTGCGTATCGTCTTTGCGAATCGACGCAACAAGTCGTACACACTCGTACGTGCACGCGATTACACACGGCTTTACGAGTTTGCTGGTGTTACGTAAGGAGCGGCGCGCGGCACACATGCTTGCATTCGCACGCACATTCGAAGAAAAGAGGGAGCAGAGACAGTTTCCGGGTCGGAAGTCCGCGCGATCCCTGAAAATTCCGATGCTCGGCGGTGAACGTCCTTGAGGCACGTCATCGGTTTCCAAGCGAGTGGAGTCACCGACTCCCGGTTCCAATGTCCTCGCGATGAATATTCAGACATCCGCCGAGGGCGGCGACGACGATCCTTGTGCCGCTGCTGTTTATCTCGTGAGGCGGATCGCCTCGGGTCGCTTTATGCATTCTCGGCTCGTCGACGGTCGACCGGTTTCCGAAGCGTCTTCTTCCGGAGCTTTTCGCTCGGCAGCTTCAGCGGTGGCCTCCAGCAGGCGTGGAAAGGTCTCGTGCCTGGCTGGAATCGTGATTAGGCCGCGTGCTCGAGCGGTGAACGGGACTTGGACTCGTAAGGACTAGGGGTCCTTCGACCCTCGTTGCTTACGTACGTTGAAGCGAAGCCGACCACGACTCCGAGACGAACGGCTGATTAGCGAGGGAGGAAAAAGTCGATGCCAGATGTTCGAGGTCATCCTCGAGATTCACGCTCGCGTTTGTTGGGAGCGTAAGGACTCGAGTTTACCGCGTCGCTCCATCAATGCGGAAACAACGCGCACGAGTCGGCAGGCACACACATGTGCGAGTTTTGCTAAATAACCTCGAATGTCCGGACAGGCGTCGAAAATACAGGAAACGCAGCCTGGAAGAAGTTTTTCTCGAAACTACACCGAGTCCTCGTTTATCGTCGTTCCGGCTTTCGTAAATATAAATTTTATTGTTTAGAGCAAAACTCGCACGAAGAGAGCAAATATTGTGAACTCAACGCGCCAAAGGCTCGTACAAACATTGTCCAACATGACGAATGTTTAAGAAAAATGACAATGTTTCTGGTTTCAAAAAGTAAACATTTCTGCGATACTCTTGCGTATAAGCGAATTTATAAACCGACATTAAAAGTGAAGTTTGATCCAAATAGTTGACCAACTCGACGTTTTACCTCTGCGCTTGACCTTACGAACATTAGACGAGCTCAGGGATTTATTAATAATTAATGGATTTGTATTACAGATAGCCAAGTGACCAGCACTTCAATGCAACCTTTATTCGCAGTAATACGAATAACGTAAAGTGCGCTTCTGGAAAAATGGTTTCGCGCTCCGTTCGAATCGCCGGATATCGGATTGGTAATTTTGAGAAAGTGGTACGAATCGAAATGTTTTTTCGATCAGGACTTGGCGTTAGGCTTCCGTGCCGCATAACTACACGGGAATGAAGAGAATTATAGGTGTTATAAATGAGAGGCGATTAGAATAGTTTACGGATATAAGATTGAAGCGTACGCGAGGTAAGATTGTATGAATCTGCAATTGAAACTTGACGCGGAATGATGAAAGCCGGAGATAGCGTAGCGTAAAAGATTACTGCGCAATAAAATCCTATGGCTTGGTCGTATTTTTCACTAAGGAGGAAATTGCGATTACGATTGTAACGACGTATAATGTCGTTCATGTGTCTTCATTATATATAATACGATGGACAACTCGACGATGAGGATATTGTATTATGACAATCAGAGTCGTGTAAACAGCTCCCCGAACCGTTATGAAAGAATAAAAGTATCGTTCATGGAAAAGGAAAACTTGTCGAGCTCGACATAAATTCCGAATAAATTTACGTGAATTGTTTGCTCCAGTTATTAAAAAAAGCAATTTCGAATCGTAAAAACGAGCGCTTGAGAAAGCCAACAGCCAACAGCCAACAGCCAACAGCCAACAGCCAACAGCCAACAGCAAGACCGCGGAGGAATTTAGCGAAAAACGCTCGTATAAATTCGCCATTAAGGTGCTGAGCTGTGGCCCAGTCATTTGGAATTTACGATTTTGGCGAAGGTAACACGCAACGCGTATCGGGCCCGAGGAGGCCGTCGCGGGGCAAACTTTCGTTGTCGAGAGAGAGAGAGAGAGAGAGAGAGAGAGAGAGAGAGAGAGAGCGAGGGCGCGCGCCAGGGTTGCTCGGTGCCAAGCTTGGTTGCTGGTAGGGGGTCGCGAATCGGGGTCGATCGATGCAGCTCTACAGAGGTACGCGCTGCGACGCCCTTCCGCGCTTATCCGCGGCTATTTTCGTTTGCATAAATGGATGAGGCCCGAGAGGAGCGACGTCGGAAGCTCCTTGTATTAAAGCAACGCACCGGAGATCGCGCCCGCGGCTGTTTACGCTCTTCCCACGGAAGTGCGGCGCGACTGCTGCGTGGCTGCTGCGCGACCTGCGGGAAGGACCGGGTCGCGCATGGGAACAATGCGTCGGCCTTGTTAAATAGGTCAGATACGTGCACACACCCCCTTCTCGGGGGTGGGCGTCCGCTCGCCCCAGAGCATCCCCCTTTCGCAACTCGTTAGCGCCCTTTCCGCGCGTCCCTGTTCCTGCTCGGCTTCTTCTTATTTCGCGCTTTTCCCTTTGAAAGAGTGGATTCGGTTTTCGCGCGTCGCTGACTTTTCCGCTAAATCGCCCCTTTACCGAGCACACGACTCTTTTCCGCTTGCCAATGTAAGCCCCGCTCGAGTAGAGTGCAACCCTTGACGCGAATCCTTTAGTTTTTCCCCGTAATATCCGGGTCTCACGAGTGAACGAGCTTTTATTCCGAGTACGTGATGCTCGCTTGTAACGAACCAGTTATGACGAGTATCGACTTGGCGAAACGACTGGAGATCCGAGGAGGAAAATAGACGCACGAACGGGAGCCTTATGAAAAAGAGGAGAAAGGACAAAGGCAACGTAAAACGTTAAAGAGGCTGTTTTTACAACGGCAATATTCGTCAAATTGCGGCAATACAACAAAGCTATTTTCCCATTAGACTGGAATGACTGGGCTTTGACCGCCTCTTTAAGGGAACTTGATAAGCAAAATAATATATCCGGTATACGATAAACGATTGCGTTACGATTGCGTTACGTTAGCCGCGTTCCAATGTCCTTTACACCCTGAAATACCTTACTCACCGCGAATTATTACGATGTTCTCGCGCTTGTGATCGAAAGGCCAACGCTACGTAACTCGGTTAACCGAAAGGACGGGGAAGGCTCGTCGCCCTTTAATTAGGCGCGCGACACTACAAACACTTCCATCGGTAGTTGCCGAAAAATAACGGTTGGCCTCCGGTGAATCGCATTTTGCCAGGAGAAACAGCGAAGGAGCAGATTATGCAAGCTCCGCGAGTCCGAGTTGAGCGTGAGAACGATGGGAAAACGTGCTCGTTCGTGTGGGGTTGGGTGAAGCGGTCAATAGTAGAACGTCGGGGTGAGCGGGGCAGTGTTTCGAACAGGGCGAGCCCTACCTTAACTCGTTGAAAAAAGTCCGACAACGACGGCGTTGCAAGCGCAATGGACGTCGCTGCGAATCGGCCGGTTGGTGGGGGCGAGTGCGAATTCGCTGCGTCGCGCGGGAGGGACGCCGGCAGCCGGTACACCGGGGCTTCCTCGTGGGGCGCTTCCCTCGCGCCCGCGCATCGCGAAACTAGGACAATGGGTCGAGTGCAAGTGGCAGCGGCATCGTATGCTAGCGTTCTCGGGCTGCGCGTGCACCAACACCATCGTCTCGCCGGCCGGTTCCTCGTGTGCGTTAAATCCAACGCTCGACGAGCCCTCGAAGCTCTTATCGGTGCGCCGAAGGACAGCGATGCAGCCACGAGCGCTGCTCCCACCCTCGGCCGCTCAACCTTCGCCCGACCTTTGGAGCTTCGAGCCCGGCATCCTTGCGCATCTCCACCCTTTTCTGATGCACGCGGCTTCCTCAATTTCGCGGGCGGCAGCGAAGAGGAGGATTTCATCGGCGGAGTGCCGCGGCGGGGGTGAAGTAGCGACGCGTGGCAGCTCTCTTTAAGCAGCACAAGAGTTGCACTTGGATAGCGTGCCTTTTTCAAGGTCTCTAGGACGCCTTCGTTTGGAAAAAGCGCACGTGCCCCGGACGTCGGACCGCGCCTAATGGTAACTAATGCTAAACTGCTGTCGGGAATTGGACTATTGGAATATTGGATTATTGGAATATTGGAATATTGTACGGGACCGTGGGAGTGCGGCTTCGGTAACGTAGAGCTTTCATCGGGTAATCAAGGGTGATCTTCGGGATGGTACAGCGTCGCTCTTTTACCTTGACAAGGACTTTGTGCGATCGGAGCGGTTTCGGCGCTGGATTTATGTCGAGTGACGCAATAAGCGATACACCGACGTGAATACAACGATCGCAAATTAAGGCAAATCTCGTGCACTCCCGAGTAATGGGAGTAAGTCCGAGTAAGTCCGTGAGCGCCGCCGCCCTTCGCGGATCTACGGAGGGGGATGAATAACGACCGACTGCCATGACATTGTGGTTTCCGATCCGAAGGGGCGCTACCGTGCGGGGCTGAGGAGTGACGCCCGAGGCAAGGGTACGTCGTGTACTTTCTCGCGGGATAGCCGAAGGAAGGCCGTGGCGAGGTGTAGGAGGCGGTCGAACGTTGTTTACCGACGGTGGGAAGTAGGTGTCGAAATTGAAAGTAAACGAGCTGGCTCGGGTCACCGATTGTTAATACCGCTATGAAAAGGAGTCCATCGTTGAACCCAATGGCTTGTCCGGTTGACCTCGTTTTCGGGGTCAGCGGTGTTGGCGGGGGCCGTAGGACATCCTGTAAAGCTCGACTCGAGCCAATCCCGACTACTCGCGAGAATTGGGTCGATCCTGGGAAGCGCGCAAGCGCTCCCAAAACGGAACTGTGTTCCGGGTCAGCCGGAAAAGGGGTCGCTCGATCCAGGGCCGCCCTCCGCTTTAGACGCCCGTCACCCCCGACCCCTAGGGCTGACCCTGTATTCCGACTGGGTAACACGGACGCCGCCCGACACTCGTAACTGGGTCAATGCTCGCCCCTCTTCGGCTTTCGTTCCTACCACCGACGCGTGTGCAGCAGTCCGCCTCCGTCGACGCATCGCGGGACCCCTCGAGGCAACGGGGGTACGAACCGATAGCGGCACCGACGTTGCCACGCAACCCGCGGGGATTAAGGTCGATAGGTCCGTGAAATGCGGTGGTGCGCTGCGCGCTGCGTCGAAGGAAGGGCACGAAGGAGCGTCGCGCTTTCGCGCCCTCCTGCAGCATCTTATCGATTTTCCGCGCGGCTTTCCGCTTTTCCTACTCGAGACGAGGAGAGAATCCACGCTCCGATGTCGCGGTGCTTGGCTTTCTTATCGACCAAGGGCCAGGACTCCACCCTTCGGTAGGTCTCCGCTGTTTATCGATTTCCTCACCAGATAGCCCGATTGCCTCGGTGTCATGGAGTCCGAGCTTTCCCTTTCCCCGAGTCGGCCGATCGTCACGGGCTTCCGTTTATTCGTCTATAGGTGGAATTTCCGCGGGAGCTTACGCGAGAAATGGGCGCGAACGTATTATTTTGCTTAAATTCCGAACTACGGCGACGTGTAAGGCTTCGGCAATCGAATGGGCCAGAAGCTCATAAGTACGTTAAGTCCGTCTGCTTTGTCGAGTGAAATTCGAACGAAATTCACTGTTAATCTAATGTCGAGATATTGCTTACCGAGTCGTTGGAAAGTAGCGCTCGAAATTCCAGTCAAGCATTAATTCATGATTCGGAATTGCCGAGTCAATCCACCTCGACCGTAAAGGTAAAAGCGAGTATGTAAGTTATCGAAGCGGTTGAAATCCGTAATGATATTGGGAAGCTACATCGAAGAAGAGAAGAAAGAGGCGAAGCATCGCCCGCGTACGTTCAAGGAAATGAAGACGTTGCAGTGGAAGCGATCAAAACCAGAAGCGGCGTATAACCGAGCTTTATCGCAACGGAATGGTCCTGTAATTATGAGAAAAATAACCGTCTCTCCAGAGCCGAGCAACATCTCGGTGCGCGATGCCGCTGCGGACGCACCGAGAGAAATGGAGGCTCTAAATTAAGACGTGCCCGAAGCGACAATTTCCAAAAGGCATCCAACGCTTCTGGAATGTTTATACGCTGAAAAGTGAAATTGAATAATAGCTGGCACGCGCGCCACGCCTATGAGGCGACCTTTTATTGTGTCGAGCAACTCTGTGCTCGCATAAGCGTACCGACGCTCGCTTACACACGTACTCTGCGTAAGATTCGATTATGCAATTTAACCGGCCATCGCGCCGTGGGCGTCTACTATCGCAATGGTGAACGCAGCGGCCGGCGCGCGTTTTTTCTTCGCTTTTCGCAGCCCTGTTTCTTAGCTGCTCGACGGCGTTTCGTTGCCTCCCTGAAACTGCTCGCATTTCGAATGAGCAGAAGCGAGGGTCAGAGTGCAATTTTATCTTGTTTACTATTTCACGCAATATTCAATTACGCGTGCATGTGGTCGGCTCGGTGGCTTTGCGCATCTTTCCTGCTGGCATTTCGAGCGCGAAGTTAGTTAGTTGTTATGTTGTTGTTGTCGTCGTCGTCGTCGTCGTTGTTGCTGTTGTTGTTGTTGTTGTTGTTGTTGTTATTATTATTCTTTCCTGTCGCGCTACAAATTTTGCTTTGCAACGAGACTCGAGCTTCTTCTGCCTGTCACGCTTCGCTGGATGTAACGACGAAAGCTTCGTTCGTTAGGTCCAGTTATGCCGCCCGTTGGCTTCGACGAGCGCAGTCCAGAGCAACTCGAAGCCTTCGACGCATCCCCCGCAAAAGGCGTACGAGACTCGGTCCCAGGTCTTATCGCGTCGCCATAAGACTATTATCGCAACTCCGAGCCCGAGGCAACATTCGGCGGGCGCCTCTGGTTTGCGCATTCGGCCGCAAGACTCGCTGGAGCTCATGGGGCTTTCGTGCTTACGCGCGCGCTCTAACCCAGTTCGCCTCGAGCACGACCGACCCAGTTTCCACTCCCCGGGAATTCCAGCCATAGTACCGGGCTGCCGCCACCGTCACCGCCGCCGTCGGCTTCGGCGTCGATGCATCGCGCCTGACCCATTTTCGTCTCGCGTGTCACCAGTTTCGAAAGAGGCGCGCCGATTAGCGCTGGCGCATCGCTATTTTTAACGCGCGCTCGTCTCCTTTCGCCTCTCGAACGTCGCCGCGAAAAGCGCGCGCCTACCAGACCGAGCGGCGACGGTTTCCCACCGGTGCACCTCCACCGACCACCGGCGCGCGCGACGCCTCGACGGCACCGCGTCCGAGTACTGCCGGCCTCGCCGTGTGTCCGCGAACTCCGCAACAGCTGAACCCAACTGCCCTCGCGAATCTCCGGTCGCGCTATGGCGCCTCCCCGCAGGAAAATACCTTCGACCATCGTTGCCCAACAGCCGCCGTAGACGTTCTCGCCTCGCTCCTAATACTGCAGAGTTTCAATTCTTTGGAAGAAAGTATGTCGAGGTAAATGCCGCGATGGTCGCGCAGGACTCCAGATCATTGGCGAGATTGGCCAATCGATATCCAGCAGTCCGTGTTACAGCGCTCGCAGCTAGATTTTCCGCGGCTGTGCGAGTACACGGGCCTCGCGGACGTTTAAAGGCCGTGCGAGCGAGAAGGAGCGAAGCGCGGGAGTGGAAGAGAGGAAAAAGGGGTCGCGCGATTCGGAAGGTGCATAAGGTCGCGGGGCTCGTAGGCTAGGTACGGTATGTAGGTGCAGCGGCGTCGCGGCCGGCCTCCGAGCGGCTAATACGTCGCTTGTCCTCGCGCTCCTTAATCTGCCGAGCTCGTCCTTTGCACCTGACGCGGATTTGGGCGAGTCGCGGCTCGCGGGCGCAGGTGCGCGACGAGGAAGCGAGCGGGAGCTCGTGTTTGGTTCCTCGTCCGCGGCCTCGCGCTTCATCGGTGGCTATATCCGCTAGTCCCCGATCGCGGGATAATTTCCACCAAAATTTCCGATCGCGGTTGCGACGAGCTGAAAAGCCCGCGGCGAGAGCGAGGGCAATTAGTTCTCCTCGCCGGCAGGTGCGAATGCTTTGCGCGCCGCGTCGCGGGATAACGGAACGATAAGAAAATCACGCGCGTGTGTGACTTGTGCGCGAAATTGCGTTTCTTGCGGATCGATCGGCCGTAACGGCGAGTCATTATCTTTTCGAAATATCTAGTACGGCAGTCGAGCGTTGCACGTTTGCTCGGCTTCCTCGTCCTTAGAACTCTTTACTCTCCGCGACCCCGGCCTTTTCAAACAACATCCTCTTTTCAAATCCGCACCGCTGCTTCCCAGAGGGAAAGGCCTTGCCTTGTATTTGCGAACAATAACGTAGCTCGTAAAGCCAAAGTATCGCGCGTTGCACGACGAGGCGCCGAATGACGAAAATCAATCCCTTGGAAATGTCCGCCTGCGGTAAATTCCACGAACGTGGGGGCGCTCGCAAAAAGAAACGTCGTTTCCGGCATTAAACCGACTTGAAACTTATCGCTGGACTAGTTTGTTGGTTCGAAAAAAACTTTCGATTGGCTGTTGGCATAGTTTCGCCTTCGGGTCGGCCTCTTAAAAAGAAAAAGAGAAGGAAGGCGTAACGCGATCGTGAGGACGGTGAGAGGCGGAAAATTCAAAAGTTGAATAATCGAGGTAATTCGCGACCTCGACGGTACGCGTGATCGGCTCGTGCAGGGTCTCCTCCTTCCCAGGACGTAGGTACGCATCCATCCGCACGGGTGTGCACTCGCGAGTTGCGTGTCACTCGATACGCGCGCACTCCGTCGGACCGGGGATGACTATAAAAAGTCGCGACGACACGTCCACTCGCCTCGATCTACGTACTTAAATATGCTCCTGCATTTCAATTTTACTAGCCGCTTTTCGTTCTCGTTTCTTTCAACGCTTAAAGTTTCTTAAACGGGGCTCGCGCGCACCGTCGTAACGAGTATGCACGTAGAGCTGAGCGAGCGGTGAAAGTAGGACAGCGGAAGGCCTTATACACCGCGCCGTCCTTCCCGAAACTTTGAGTTTTCGTTTCTCCGATTAGGCATTTTACGCACCGAGGCGATAAATGCTTATCTAACTCAATCCGCCTTCCGCCTCCCGCCTCCCGCCTCCCGCCTCCCGCCTCCCGCCACCCGCCACCCGCCACCCGAATCCTTATTAGACCGATACGAAAGCTAGGATTTTGGCTTTTGCAAGTACTTGCTTGTACAAAAGCATTCGGTGCTTCGGTAGACGTGGGACCCGCAAATCTATCGAGGTAGTCCAAATAATTCAATTTGCGGCAATTGGCATCCTCGAAAAGGACAATGAATGTAAAAAATGACTGCCAGGATGCCTCTGCGCACGTAAAACGCTTGACTTCCCGTTCTCTCTTCGTAAATGGCTCTCGGATGAGCTTCCGATATTCAAATGCCCCGCAATAAAGAATGAAATTTTATCGACAGATCTCGTAAACGAAGGCCCAGCTCGAGCAACGACTCGGAGCGCTCGAACGGCGCCTGGAACGAGAGGACAAATCAACCGGGCCAGCGTGAAAGCTACATGGACGAATGCTCCGCTGCCATGGTCCTCATGTCCCTCTCTACACCCCCGAAAAATCCACTACCGATTCATTGCCAGCAATTGTACGGTAAGTTATCGACAGCCTCTTTTCAATCGAGGCGAAACCAACGTCCGGGTTTCCTTCAACTTGCCGGTACCATTAACCGGACGTATTTACGCGCTATCGACGACTCGCGCTGTAGATCTACAGTGGCAAAGTGGCGATAAGCCGGAGGGACGAGCGAGCCGTGAGCGACTGTCCGGCATTATCGATCGTCCAACAATCGTGGCTTCTTTATCGGATTGTGCGAGTGTAACGTCCCGCAGTTTCCTCGGTTTACTCGGTTTCCTCGAGGTTTGTTCCGCGGCCATTCCCAAATGGCACGGAAATATCCTATCGAGTCGGACAGCAGCGCACAAGTTGGGCGTGACAATATTGCGCTCGACCACATTTTCATTTGTTTTCATTTGGCTATCGGGGAAGTCGGGCGCAATGGTTACGCTCGCGACGATTGCCAACGTGCAACTTGGAGTCTGTTGCTTACTCAGCTTCGTCTTTCGCTGCATCGCTGCTTGTATTCCTCGCAGTGACGTTCCTCGCCTCGGCCTTGCACAGCTTCCGAGGAATTCGCGCTGGCTACTTGACAAAAGAGAAACTTTCAAGTCTATTATTCGATGAAATAACGCATTTCGTCACGAATACGTCGATTCGAATGCGCAATATCGTATACTTCGTAGAATATAAAATATATCGTTGTCTTCGAATCGCGAGATCGCAAGTGAATCGTAAGCCTGAGATCGGTGATGCGCGTCATTGGTGATGTTTTCAAAATGGACTTTATTCGTATTATTTCCGGTGAGTGGAATCAGCACGATACGTGTACGACTTTAGCGAGGATTTCGCGTGTTTTCTCTCTCTCTCTCTCATTCTCTCTCTCTCTCTCTCTCTCTCTCATTCTCTCTCATTCTCTCTCATTCTCTCTCATTCTCTCGGTTTACAAGTCCACAATGTCCCAACTAGAGAAAGAGCCTCGAGTATTTGTCCGCTTTAGGTTCCTGGGACGACCGAGTCAGCAGCGTCAGCAACAGGGTGGTTGTGGGCTCGCCGGGCGTCGGCAGTACCTCCAACAGCAGCAGCAGTAGTGCCTCCTGGCGCAGCGGCACCCCGAGCCCGCCCCTGAGCGACGAGGGCGCGCTCAGTAGCAACAGCCTCTGGCCTAGCAACAGCTCCACGACGACGGCACATCCAGCGCACAATCAGCGATACTATCAGTATCACCACGCACAGGGATCGTCGTCCAGCAGCCCCAACTTCACCACCTACGACGAGGGTATTGTCCCAGACCTCGATCTCGAACGACCTCGTAAAAAGAAGGTAAGCGGATTTATATGCTCGCACGCGCACACGTTACGCATTTACGCGCATTAACGTTCGTTCGAGTCCTTTTATTACGTAACTGCAGAATCGCTGTAACGAGTTACCTAATAGCGAAGAACTTGGTTTTTCAAGCGGTGTACACTCGAATAGAACCGCATACCCTTGCATAACCGAATAACCGCTAGTTAAATTCATTCGCGAAGAGCCACAAGCGGTAAATAAATATCTCCTTCCTTCTTCGGTCAGCTCGCGTAATTAAGAAAACGCACACACTTGTCAATTTTTCTAGCCTCCAATTTTTGTTCATTCGAAGCATCGTTACGACGAAATACGCTCACGCTCCGCTATCCACTTTTATGCGAGCTCAAACGTTTTGAGCTCGGGCTCAAAAGTACTCCAAAGTACGATGATCTTCGAGGGAAAATTCTGCGTAAACAATGTACTTGCACGTTATGAAATTCAATAATTATATTTCTTTAAGGTCGACGGAATGCATTACAGGTAGTACCTTAGTACGGAGAGACGCGCAAGATTATATCTTGCGATTTTAATTTTGCGCATATCCAATCAGAAATTAACAGGGCAATGCTGCATGCGACGAGAATCTACACACCAGTTTTTTCTTTTTTTTCAAGAGTGAGATTGAAATGAAATTGTTTGTTCTTAAAACAAACGAGCGTCGTTTTTTATTTCGTTGCGTACGATACCAAGGGATTAGCGGCGTCCACTCGTTTAGCTACGTTTTCCGCATTTCTGCAGAGAAACGTAGAATGGTTGTCCCCTAACCCCCGTCGTTCCCTCGTCCAAGTAATTTCAGGAGTCATTCGGTATCTCAGGCCGAACGCGAGCGAGAAAAGTCCCGGACTCCGTCGACGAGTACTCGGAGTGCCACTACAGCTACAACACACGCTCGCATGCGCACCCCTTCGCTGCTCGACACTCGATTTGTCGCGAAAATTACGTTGCCTCTTCCGTGCCAATTCGCGACGCGCGTAAAGGGAATGCGTTATCGTTCGTTTGCGCGAAAACGCATTGGCGTCCTTGGATCGCCGACGTACAATCGCAAGTTGCTCCTTTTCCGACTAGGAGTCGTTGTTTTTTGAGGCTGGAGAAACTCATAGACGCAAAGCAAACGGTTGTTCAGTTGCAAAGTCGGCGCGTTTCGTAAATCGAATATTGCGATGTGAAAGCCGTAATGGTTTTAGTAACAATGGAAAAGCGTAGAAAAATTGAGCGAAGTCTCTTTCGAATTCTGCATCGATCGCTTTCATTTTCGTAGGTGACACTTATAAGTGATGACGATGCTTATCCTGTACGTAAGCAAAGCACGGATCAGTAACGTTTGCATCGAAAGTATTGAATTTCCATCTCGCGATTGAGAGAGAGAGAGAGAGAGAGAGAGAGAGTGAGTGAGAGTGAGAGAGTGAGAGAGAGAGAGAGAGTGAGTGAGAGTGAGAGAGTGAGTGTGTGTGTGTGTGTGTGTGTGTGAGAGAGAGAGAGCGAGCGAGCGAGTGAGCGGGGCGGGGGAGGGAGATGAATCGATCGAATCAAACGCATACAAATATGTGAATAATGAAAGGGGGGAAAGTAGCACCGACTACAGTCACTTTCACTCGCTCGGTAAATTGTTTTGTTTCGTCGGCGTCGAGGGGATACGCAAGACGAACAACCTCGCGTCGGCTCATTAAATTACATCTCGACTTTTCTATTGGATTCTTAATCGCGCGGCTCGAAAACGTTGACCGATGCTTTCCTACGTTTCATCGAGTTCGAGTGCCCGCGAGTACTTTTCTTGCGGACTGGGCCGCCGCTTTCGAGATTGCCTCGTAACGGGTAATCGAATCGATTTTTCACGGCGGAAAAAAACGTAAGAGTGACGGTCGTAACTTTCTAGTGCGAGCGGAGGGGCTTCACGAAGTGGGCTGAAAGAAACCGGCGAATTACCGTACTTTCAGCTCTCATCGAGTTCCTGCACGTTGACACAAATGTGAGCGGCGATTGTGTTTACGAGCCGCTGGTCGAACCTCGGCCTCAGGGGGACGACGCCGAGCGTCGCGCTCGAGTCCGTCGGCCGAGTAGCGGTATCGAGCGATAAAGAGGCCGCGATCCGGAGGCAGTCCGAGCGCGTACTCGTATCCGATTTCCGATCGTCCGCGGCCTCGTCGGGGATCGCCGCGAACGCCGGAGACGCGCTGCACACGAGCGGCCGCTGCGCTTGTCGAGCCGCGAACCTCTAAAATTAGCGAGGCAGCGGTGCACGGTCCTGCACCTCGTGCGCGCGGCCTCCCGATATAGACGCGGGGCTCCCGGCGTTCGCGGACTCGGTATTCGCCGGGGGAAGGGTGCAACTCCCGTGCCCTCGGCATCTTTTACAGGCTCGTTTCGCGCGAAAGCCGCTGCCTCTGTCGCTTCTCCGCTTTTCCGCTTTTCCGCTTTTCCTCTCCTTCCCCTGTGCGATTCGTTCGCGGACCGCATCCGGCTCCTTTCGAATGCATCTGCACCCAATAACCGAGTCTACGGCACGGGGCGCATCCCGAGCATCCGGTGCTTTCGCCCTTTCACGAGGGCGCGAAAACACAGTCCAGGTTCCCGCATGCGTCGTTGGAAAGTACTCGCAATCGAGTACTCGTAATTGCCGCCGAACCACTAATCTGCGTTAACATCCTTCAGAGTGCGCCGAATCAGCTTCCTCTGGCAGAAGCCCCAGAGATAAAATTCGTTTCCCTGGGAAATTGCTGTCACTCGGTGCGCTAGTAACTCGGTACGTCTAGCGAGAAAAATGGAGAAGGAAACGACCGGCGAGACTCGTGGAATTAGTGCCGCGCACGATGCGGATGGCAACTCCAAGCGAATCCACTTTTTCTCTCCTCCATTCGAGCTCCGTGACTTACGCGCTTATTTTTTTCATGAAATCGATTACATGGGATGATTCGCCTCGTATTTCGGTGCAACTGACTAAAAGTCAATGCTCCCGTCTGTTTGTTTTCAGATTCGATGTAAGGTCGAAAGCGACGATTATATCCGGAGCAGTCCCAACACCGGTTCGAGCTCCGATAACGACGTTGTGAGTATTCCAATCTCAATTATTAGTATTAGTTAAAGCGTAACTGTTAAGCGCGACGTGTTCGCGGCGCATTCAATTGCATGCAGCAGCGACGAGGAGAACAAGTTGTTCATTGGTATGAATATACGCGAACGTCTCCGCGCTGGAGAGTCACACACGCGATCGCGTCGCGACCTAGACGCTAGTAAGCTCGCCTATGCACTTTCATCCGTAATGGATGCAGCGAGGTGTAATAAATGAATTACTCGAGAACTCGTGGACAGCTTGAGGCGCTATGGGGAAAATCATTTTTAAAAATACGACTCGCTGAGCGCAATAAAAGTATACTATCGTGGCCGTAATCGGACGCGATAAAAAAAAACTCGACGAGCGACGAGGAGGATTTTTCTCGTCGTCGTTGCAAGCGCCCGAGTCGGCTATTCTCAATGCAGTTTCTCAACGGTCGCCTCGACGCTTCACTCCGCTTTTCGAAGTGACGCCTCCGCTCGCGACTCGAGCCGCGCTGCACGTGGGCATTGCGAAATTACGCCCGAGTACGCCAGGAGTGCATCGGAGACGTCAGCGCGTAGGAACACGTGGGGACTCGACGGAACACGGCGCGAGGTGCACATTCGTGTACAACTGTACTTGCGCGCGCATACGAATGACGAACTTCGCTCTGCACTTGCATGCGTGCACGTGTGCGTACGCGGGAGAGCGCGGTACCGAGATTAAGCACCGCGTGTCGTTCAAGGTCGAGAGCGCGATATCTCTCTCTCTCGCTCTCTCGCTCTCTCGCTCTCTCGCTCTCTCGCTCTCTCGCTCTCTGCGCGGTACTTATCGCGCGTGCTTTGGCATGCGTCGCCCGACCGCGATACGCGATTGCATTAATATCGGCGGCGTTACGCTAAGGAAGTTTTCAAGTTTCAATCGCAGCGCTAGGGCAAGGCGAAACTCTCGGGTAGAAGCGCCTGCGTTCCCAGGATGTAACGCGCTCCTCTCGCAGTCCTTTTGCACGTGCCCTCGGTCTCACGGCTGAACTTCCTCGTGGCTGACCCGCGTTATCGACTTCGAGAGCGCGTAACAATGAGCCGCCCTCGCCGCTGATAATGAACTATAAAAATCGCGCATCGCGTTTCGCGTCTCGCTTCCGGACGCAGCGCCCGGAGAATTAGAGGAATTGGTGCAGACCGAGCGGCTCGTCGTCTTCGGGTATCGCACGCGCGTCGCGGCGGATGATCGATTCATGACTTGGCGGTCGGGCGCCTCGGAGAGGAGGAAGCTTCCTCGCTGCGTCCTGGCTTCCGCCACGTGTCGACTCCCGGGGCGACGGGACGGGGGAATAGCGGCCTCGCGCGTGGTGACTCTCGAAGGGATCCCCGAGCCCCGGCGAGGGCGGATGCGCGCGCGCTCCGTCTCTCTCTCTCTCTCTCTCTCTCTCTCTCTCTCATTCTTTGGCGCGGTGCAACGATGCATCGGGGATGACGTCAGTGGTCGCGCGGTGGCACGTGGCCCTCCCCCCAGCCGCCCAGCCCGCGCCTCCCGACGAAGGACGGTTTAGCGCCGGATCGCGGCGGTGGGGTCGGAGCTTAAGGTCACCGCGGCCCTGACTGCACGCGCGGCTCGCTCGCCGCGATCCGAGCAGCGCTGCACGAGCGCAACGGCGGTCGCCCCGCGCCAAGGATTCGTCTCTGGTCGCGCGTGCACGAGTGCGATGCAATCGGTCGAGGAACGCCGGAACCGGCCCACCGGCTCAGCTTCTGGCCGCGCCCTCGCGCGACAAGCCGAATTAACGGATTTCTTGGTTGCGATCGGCGCGTTCGCAAGGCCGAGTTAGGATTATTATACGTACGGATTTTTCACGTCGAAGTAAATATTTTTCTACTTCACCCTTTACGTGGACGTAACGCCCGACGCGGTTCACTTTCATTCCCGTCACGATTACGCATAATGAATTTTATTGCCTTTTAATAATTACCCTCAGCCTTTGTACCGGCGATATATTTTTACGAAGACGCGCGAACTCCGCTCAATATTCTTCGGTCTTATTATTCGTAGGGCTCCGCTAAATTCGCCGATTAGACTTGATATTGAAAATAGGGCAATAGCGTGCACATGCTGTACGTGGAATAAACTTTAAGTATTCATAGTGCTTCTAAAATAAACATCGATGTACCACGGTTACGAAAGCAACTGTGGCAATTTGTCTTTATGGCAATATGGATTTAAAATAGAGCGCCTAAAAATGTTTTCGTAACGCCTTTTAATGTCGAGATAATTAGAGCTAAGCCTAAACAATTAAGCATGAAAAAGCGAATAAACGCGCAGTCGCTCAATTCGTTAGCGGGGAAATCGAAAAGCTCTTACTCTTACGGATGAATAAACGAGAGGAGAGAAAAAAGGAGTTTCGTTCCCTCGACAATTTCTCTTGCGAATCAAAAGATATCTCATCGGCATTCTTTGGCGCCTTTTTCAATCCCTCGAGATATCGATATCATTTCTTTTGATGCGATCTAGAAAGTCCTCGCCACGCGCAGCCAATTCGCAAACGCGCATTCCAAGCCTATCTCCATTCAAGCGTCGCTCACACGCCTTGTAAATTAGCACGTACTTCTTTGCGCAAATAAGCAATCCTAATGTGCGATTATCGGAAGAGGCTCGTACTCGTGGGGCTAGAGAGGACTCGCAATATACAATAACGAAAATTATGCCAACGATGAAAGTCGCTGGAGCATTCGATTGTCTTTTTATTCTTTGCCCTACCTGGGCCTCGTCCTTTTGTTATCGCGGGCGTAGCTGCCCGACGGCTCATCCAGCCGTAAAACTGCAAAATCTTGGACCACCTGGCCCCGAGCTCGATTAGCATTCGAGCAAGCTGGAAGCCCGGTGCAAGGATGCGTGGGAGGGAGAGGAGTTGGTCCAGCGACTAAGGCCGACAGCTCGCTCGTGAAACGCTCGCGTCGTGACGCAAGGGGATGACGTTGCGCAACGTGCGAAAGTGCGCGGCTGTCCCTAAATAAAGTGGCACCTGCACCGAGGACCTTCAATCGAATCGACTGACTTGGATTCCAATGGAAACGAGAAGGCGCTTGCGGCTGCGCTCGACCGAACGACATTATACGCGAGCGCGACTGATCCGCACGCGTACTGCGCAGTTTCGTGCGCAGTTTCGTGCGCAATTTCGGGCGCAATTTCGGGCGCAATTTCGGGCGCAATCTTTCATTGCGAGTTATATTTATCAGGCGATTCGAGATTGAAAAATCGATCGTTTTTGCCACTCGCCTCAAGGTGGTAGAGCGGGCTAGATTTCATGAAATTCTAGCTTCGCTTAGTCGCGAGCGTGGCTCTCGTTGATTTTCGTTGAAAACAATGCGGTGGCGCCACCGTACCGAACGCCCCGTGATTCGCGGGCTTCGTTCGTCGCGTTATAGAACGCGCGATGTCGCAAAACGTTGGCTTTCTCGGGAAAATAAATGAATAAGTGCGGGCTTCCCGTAGCACCGGAGATACGGAAGTTTCAGTCCAGCGCAGTCCAGCGCAGTCCAGCGCAGTCCAGCGAAGAGGAGAAGGAGGCGGAGCGCGAAAAGGGGAAGTCCCAGTGTCCAAGTATCCGGAAGATAATAAATTTTAGCTTCGGAGAGAAAAAGATCAAGGTCGCGCGCCCCGAGACAGATATTTCCCGAATGTCGTGCCAATAAATTGGCGGCCCATGGGGTGCAGCTTTTTGCGTCCACAGCAGCCGCCCGCGGATGTACGTTGGTAGACGACGGATGCGGTACACTGCACGCGTTGTGACACGCTTTGTAGCTCTCTCTCCCTCTCTCCCTCTCTGCGTCTCTGCGTCTCTGCGTCTCTCCGTCTCTCCTTACCACGCGCCCGTCGTCCAACTTTTTATGCAATAAATGTGCGTTACGTAAGGCGCGTGCGGCCAAGTAGGCGAGGAAAACGAATGCGCGCATATCGCGCGTGCGGCACTCCGATGCGCTGCTGCCGCCCGGCAACAGGCTCGCACCTATCGGCACAATATCCGAACAGCTGATCGCGACTTCATTGTTCCGCGCGGCGGCTCTCGAGCGAGGACGCGCTCGAGTTGCTCTGCCCTGGAGTCGTCGCCGTTCCCTCGCGTTTTCGCCCTTTCCGGGCGGGGCCATCCTTTTCCTCGGCCCTTTGACAAATCGTCGCCTCGGCATTGCGCGCGCTCCTGCCTATTCGCGAGGATTCGCCGATTCGGTTGGCGTTGCGCGCCTCCCGAACCGACTCTCCTCCCAAGACGACGAGCCCTTGCCGCTCCACCGGCAACCGCTCGCTTTCACCCCAGGCCAAATTCGTCGGGGGTTTTTATTGGTAAACATTTGCGAGCTAAAGTATACCACACAAAGGTCGGAAAGACTCCTCCCTCGGTTCTTTTACGAGTCCCCGGCGATTAGTGTCGATGCGGTGTTTTGGTCGGCAGCGTCGTCAAATCCTTATTAGGCGAGCCAGCAGCTGATCGTGATCGGAGCCAGCGCGCTCACGCGGCCGATATCGTTCCTCCGGCCTTCCTCCGGCCTTCCTCGCCGTTGCCGCTTGGCCAGAAATCGTGGGGCCCCCCTACGGTTGCCGCGATCGAGAAGGGGACCGCGCTCCGGTGCGGCGGAGCAAGGGGAGGGCGTCGGGTTAGATAGGTCGGGGTCCGAACGCGAGGCGGAATGTACGCGTAGCGCGATGCGTTTTTGCATCGGATGAGCGGGGGGCGGGGGAAGTGAGGTGGGACGGTGGGGGGCTGGGCTGGGTTATGCAAAGATGAGCTCACCATCGCGAGCTCGCGGCCTTGGCCGCCGAATCGTCGCGCGCGTGTCGTAGGTGTAGACGCACCGGTGCACGCTCGTGGGACTCCCGAGGGAAGTCGGGCGTTCGTCGGCGATTCTGCGACCCCCTGGAGAAATCGCGGCCAAGTATGGCGATTGGTTGGTGCGAGGGGGGCGCCTTAAAGGTTAAGTTTCCTTTATGTAAAGCCAGAATTTACAATTGAAATAAGTACGATAAGCCTATTAGACTTAGCGCTGGATCGAGGCGCTGGATCGAGGCGCTGGATCGAGGCGCATCGACGCGCGAATCAAGTGGCAACTCGCCACCTACTTAATAAGCATCGCAACGGGCCTTTCGTTTAACAAATCGAAATGTACGCGCAACTTACGTAATTTGCGAGATGTCTAAAATAAAATTGCGGTTTCGCTCCGAGTATTTTTAACGCGCGTATTTATAGCTTTACTGGCACGTACGAGTTATCGAAAGAAAAATACTCGTCCCGATCTCCCGTGTTCAAGAGCACGCGAAAATACTTGGTGTCGAGGGGCAAGGACCGTATAAGTTTGATCGTCGGCAGGCAATTGGAAATAAAGTAGCTGGAGCTCGTGGTGCGTGTCGCTTCGCGTCGAGCTCATTTTCTCGGAGCGATTCTCCTATAAGATCCGGCCGAGGCGCTCTTCCATCCTGGGACCGCAGACGCAAGCGTGCGACCGAACGCTAGCGTAGAAAATTTTTGTTGTTTTATCGCGAGCTCGTGTGACGTAGCAGAGGCGACCGTGACACCGCGTCGCTGTCGCGTAACGTTGAGAGTACCGCACGACCTTCTGCCTCTCTCTCTCTCTCTCTCTCTCTCTCTCTCTCTCTCTCGCTAGCTCGCTCGCCCTGCTCTCCGCACCTTTACGCGCGACTTATCGCGCCGACGCCGCGGCGAAGCTTCTCGCGCACTCGTTTTTTAGCAGCAGGCATAAATAATAATTGACATTGCGCTTGGCGCAATGCTCGCGATTACGCAACGACGCTCCGAACGCGAAAGCACGCTTTCGCACGCCGGCTCTCTTCGCGCTTACGGCTAGCGTACGTCATCGTGACCTCGAGCCACATATTTCCGAGGTGTTTACGAAAAGAATCGGACGAGGAGTAGCGGCGGAACTCCTACCACTCCAGGCCTTCGTCTTCCGTCTCGCGATCCATGCTTTTACGCGATGGCGCTCTCTTAACGCCGTTGGGTCGTTGGGTCGTTGGGTCGTTGGGTCGTTGGGTCGTTGGGTCGTTGGTGGTCTGCGACCTGCCCCAAGCTTCTTCGAACGGCATAAATTGTCGTTATTAAGCGCAGTGATTGGGAGCGTCGGTGCGCAATCGAGGTTTTGAGCCGAGAACAGCGGCCATCGATGAAGCTCTCGAGGCTTGCCGTTGGTTTATTAGTTGCGTGGTTTGTCGCCCGCGGAAGTCGCGGCGCTGCACCGCTGACGTCGCTCCTCGATCGACCGTTTGCAAGATTGCGCGTACGTCACTCTGACATAATTGCCCCTCGCTTGGCTCGGAATTTCCAGTCCAATTATCGAGCTGGAAAAACGCTTCCTGGAACGAGTGTGCATTAACGCTCGGACGAGGAGAGGGGCCCTTGAGCCGCCCGGTCGATCGATCCTCTTTGTACCCCGCCGGCCGAATCGCGACCCGGACCCTCGAATATATTCGAGTGCGCGCAACTCCTCGCCGAAGCTCGCGTAATGAATTCGCGAGCGACTCGTTGAGCAATCGCATAATTTTCCATGCGATTTCGCACTCGACGTTAAAGGCGCTTGCACGCGCTCGTGACGCCCGACTCTTTCTTTCCCTCTTTCAAAAGTTTCGCGGATCACGATATGCGCATTTTCTGGTTTCTCCTACTTTCCTGGCTTCGTGCGCCCGAGCGATGTGCACGTCCGACGAGGCCTTTCGCAACGCGTTCTCAAAAGTATAGCACAGGCCGCCTCCGTATTCCAATAAAGCAAATATTTTGTTTTGCTTGGCAGACTTTTAGATAACTTTTGCGCCAGGGTTACGTGAAATTTCGCGCGCGCGTTGCGAACGTTGGAGTTGAAATATTGCGTATCCTGTGATGCGAGGCAATTATTTCTCAATGCGTAAAGCCGCCGCCACTCGTCGCGCGCTTCACTCATTCGAATGCGCATATTCTTGGCGAATATTTGCATTTGCTCCTTGTGCGCGCGCCATTCTAATCGTTTAATAAGCACGCTCATTATATATCATGCTTCGTTGTACTTGCATGCTTTTTTAATTTTTTTTATCGAGCTTCTTTTAATCTGACATTTTTGCTTGGATGCTCGTGGAAGTGCGGCGCTCGGCGGGTGGGAGGGAGAGAGAGAGAGAGAGAGAGAGAGAGAGAGAGAGAGAGAGAGAGACAGAGACAGACTATCGTTTATAAGAAATAAATAAATTTTCAATAGATGGCTTTTCAACTTTTCAAACCTACGTTGTTGCATCACTTCTAAATATAGAATGTACGCGAGAAGAAATCGAGCAGCTATCGGCATGCAGTAATCAAATGTACGCGCTAAAGGTGTAATTCGCGATAAAATCGCGAATCTCTCAAACTTGTAAGACGAATAATTTTCCTATTCTGCTTTCGTCTCTCTCTGTTTTCCTCGACGTTATTCTCTCTTTAGTTACTACAGCTTCCGTTGTTAACCATTGCTTTTTGCGCTTTCGCGAACAAATTACAGCGGTAATATCGCGACGTTAGATATATAACTACGGGAACATCGTTAACAGCGGTTTCATCAAAAATCTTTTATCCTGTTATTTCGTCCTCCTGTCTCATCTCCGAGTTTCTCCTTCGTTTTCATTCTCTCGTTCTTCGAAATGATTAAAAGATATAAACGGTCGCGCAATAATGAAATTGCATTTGACATTATTTTACTGTCGTTTCGAGAAGACTAATCGCCAAATTAGCGCTTTATGTAATTGTTCGTTTCTAAATATCTCAGTACCAAGAAATGGTACGTCATTCTCATCGAGTTTTTTTTCAACTTTGCTGCATCTCGTTGTAATTGCATTAGGAAAAACGCGCAGCCGTGAAATTAGAAGTGTTTCGAAAGTACAAGAGCTGCCCAAGCGGAAAAGCGTAAAAATGTCCTGGATCAACGTTGAAATTCGTGTAACCCCTCGTTATCGATGTATGCGCATAGTAAAGTATTCGCGTTCGTGTATCATTACATCGAAAGTCATCGTCGATAATCCTATTTGTTGTATTTCATTTTAAGTGCAACAGTGGTAAGTGCACGTTTTCGAGTAATAAATAATACCTATCGTACGTATCAAGTAGTACGTGCGAGAAAATAGACGTAAAGCTACGGGAATAGATTACTTTGACAAGGAGCCCCGAGCTTCGATTTATTCGGCGTACGTGGCCGTCCCGTCGGATTTTTATCCACGAGGATGAGCTTTCCACGCTGTCATTTCCCGAACGCACGCTCGTTATAGAAAATCGATTGTCTCCGAGTGTCTACGAAATATTGAGTGAAATCGACGCTCGTATTGGCCGATTGCGATAGCCTCGTCGTCTCATTAGTGAGACCGATGCATTGCTTGTTCAACGCCGAAGGAAAGGTCACGCGTGAGCTCATTGCAAAGAGAGAAGTTGCGCTTCGAAGGTTTTGCCGATCTCGAGTGACTCCATCTTCCACCTCTGGAAAAGGCTGCAAAGACCCGATAACGCGTTAAAAATGCGCACAACTTACCGATCGACCGCCGACCGCGATTGTCCTTTCTTTCGTTGCGTCGCAAGGACCGTGCGAAAGTTAGGAAAGTTAGGAACGAGGGGCCGAGCAAAGACGGAACCCACTCGCGAGTCTCGGATGTTCCGGGAAAAAGATGAATCAGCGGAAGTGGACGTGTGATTTCCGATTCACTGTCGATGGAAAGCGAAAGCTTTTTTTTTCTTTAAAAAAAAAAAAAAAAAAAAAAAAAAAAGCTTGAGACGTAGTTGGATGTTGTCTTAGAAGCGAAGTTGTCTATCGCGGTATTCTTCGTGCCAGAAAGCAAGAACGATGCAATAAATAAAAGTAATGTAGCGATTACCAAATTCTGTTTGTTCATGTTCACAATGTCAATAAGTTTCAGTATACGTAATTTAAGCTTAAGAATTCGTAGCAGCGGCTACGTCGGTCGGTTACGTCACTGCTCGCGGGTGCTTCTAGTTGCTTTTCTCCCGATATATTTTCGAAATTATTCCTCTCGTGAATAAAAAAATAAAAATTGCGAGTTAGCATGGAATACTCGGGCTTTATGGAAGATTAGGTGATCTGGATGAAAATTGTCGCAACAACAATTGTACCAAAGTACGTTTCTTGTACATAATTATTTTGCTACAATTGCTCCCTCGAGACAGCGAACGAGTCGAGATGCCGTAATATGTAGAGTTCGATTGCGGTTCGCTCGACGGATATCGAAAATTGCGATATGAAAGCGATGGGGTTGGCCGTTGACTTCGCGACGGTGTTTGCTTCTCCGAATCTCGTATTACGAAGAGCGTAGCTCGCCCACGAGAACAACAGTCATTTACCTCAGCTCGAAGAGCAAAAGGAAATGCTGCATTCTTCTCCGCGAGCCATTTCGTACGAAAAGCCAAGGAGGCCGTCATACGAGAAAGGTATCCCCGGGCTTTCGAGACTTAGGAGCTCGAAAAAAGCGGTAAGCGTACAAGTCGAACGTGGCGCTTCGAAAAGGCGCGTATCCGTGCACTTTATAGAAAGCCAGGATCGAAATCTTCGGAGTCTTCGGGCGAAATCGAAAAGATTGGCGAGCAAACGAGCCAGAAGAGAGTCTTGCTTAATGCGCTCGCGTAATTCACGCGAGCATGGACAAGTTGGCAAAGATCGCATCGAACGACCTCGTCGAACGACCTCATCGAACGACCTCATCGAAAGAACGCTGAATTTCGACAATCCGCGCACGGTGCGTCAAGCGCGTTTCGTGATCATAATAATGATCGCAGCGAGTCACAGGACGATACGCGCTACGTGTGCATTCTTGTGTTTCGACGTCTGCGATCCGTCCCGGGCGGCGTCCTTTCTAACGGTACGCGTGCGCGGATACGCACCATCGTACAAATTTTCGACTCGGACCCGTCGAGTTCCATTGGAGGCGCGCCAACCAACGGAAGTGTGGAAAATTTCGGTCCAACGCATCCGATCCGTCCACGTAACGTGGCCTCGAGGTCTCCCCGTTTGGCGCGATCTTCTCATTCCCATGGGAATCTCGATATTCTCGTTTGCGAGCGCGAAAGTCCGCGGCCCGGGTGTCGCTGAGGAGAGCGACCCGCGCTATCGCGCCTCCTCCGCTCGTGCCCCCAGTCTCAAGGCCAAGCGTCGGGCCTGCCAACTCCTTGGGCGGCACTGGTAGTCGCGAGTCGTGACAGGAAAGCGCCTAGAACTCCGTAACGCTACTCGTTCTCCTTTCGAAATGAGTCGGTGCGAGCGAGATCGCGCGCACACGTATGCGCCGCGTCCAGTCACTTTCTCTTCGCTTTCGCGCTCGGCCTAAATGCTTTCCCCCAACCCCCTCCCGGCGTCCGTTGGCTCGCGACTCGTTGGAAAAGTTGGCACTGATGTCGTTAACGAACGCGAAAGGCTTTTCAACGGTTCGAGTCTTCGAACGACGTTCACAGGCAAATGTAAACGGTGCCTTTGAGAAGGTTTACGTTTCAATGCTGGGCTTTGGAAGTTGGACTTTTTGTAGCCCCGCCTGACGTTTCCAAGTTCTCGGCGCGATCGCGAAAACGCGAAACAAAATGGAGAATAAAATCGAGATTCGGAACTCGAAGTAGCGTAACGTGTCGCGCAACAAGCCCGCCCCGACAGCGACTTTTGTCTTCAACGTCGAGGGATTGCACCTCCTGGGGCCACTCGTCTCCAAAGGGTCGGGCACTCAATAGTCTTTGCCGGTTTGTGGAATTGCGCGCGAACGATGCGAAACGTTGCAGGTGCGAGACGGTCAGCTGAGTTGACGTCGAACGTCGAGTCGCTACGTGTGCTCGGCGTGTTTCCGCGACCAGCTGATTTGCACTCGACCGATGCCTCGGCTGCCACAGCCGTCTCCGATATAAAGAAGAGAGACGGAGAGAGAGAGACGGAGAGAGAGAGACGGAGTGAGAGAGAGAGAGCGAGCGAGTGAGAGAAAGAGAGAGAGAGAGAGAGAGAGCGAGGGTGAGAGGCGTAGCGGATAATTTGCACGCGGCCGCTGCCTTGGCGAGGCTTTCTTTCCGTGCCACTCGCTCGACCTCGACGGGGGAAAGAAATGCGCGGTCGTTACGCCGGGGGAGGGGGTACATACGCGCGTATCGAAACTACCGACCGTGGAGTAGGAGTCGGCGACGCCGGAGGAGGGGACGAGCCCCCCGGGAAAAAGAAGAGAGAAAAAGAGTCCTGCCCTAGGTTAACGTTATCCTTCGAGCCTCCACCACCTTTCCCTCTCCGCGCTCCTCTTCCGGCCCCGCACAACTGCTCACCGGCTCGTTTTCTTCCTTTCTCTCTCCTCGTTCCTCGTTCTTCTTCATTGTCCGCGGGTTTTACCGCACTGTACCGAGAGCAGCTTACAAGTGCAGCGTGTGCGCACACGCGGACATCCGCGCATCGGCCGGCGTTCGTTCGCTCCGGTTCCGTGCCTGACGTACGCACACGCCGATGACTTGGGCTTCTTCTCTCGAGCTCCGACGCTCGTTACGTCAGCTCCGCTGTTTTTCCCGAGCACTGACGACAGATTTATTGCTTTCACGTGGATTCGATGGTTGGCTAATCGAGAAACGATAATTCGAGAATAAGACGAGCGCATAATGACACTCGTAGCTAATGGAGCCAATTGTATATTAGTTTCCAATTACCGACTTCACTGTTTTCCTCGAGTTATTTTATTAAGCGAATTCGGCTTTGTTTGAATGAGATTACGAACGAATTTTTAACAGGAATTCGGTGCTTATTGCGGTTGATCATCATTAGCGCGCGGGTAAGCCTTAGATAAGGAGACATGGAACATTGATAAGAGATAGCGCAGTCAGGCTAACGAACCGGATAAGCTTTATGAGCAATGAATATATCAGGAGTCGTCAAAAGTACGGCCGAGCACCTGTTTTTTTCCGTCATCGCGTGGGTCGGGATTTAATTAGTTGCAAGGTCGAATTTTTAAGCATCTCGATAACGCTCGCTTCGACTTTACAAGTGCGCTCGAAGGAGACGAAATTTCAAAGGCTTTCCTTATATAATGAGCGACATTAAAGTGCAATTAAATTTTATCGGCGTCGTGCTTATCAGCACCTCTCCAGCGAGCGATAAACTGCTCTCTGGCGACGATAATGCTTCTTCGTTTGTAAGCCCCGGGTCACGGACCTATCGTATATTCGCGAATCCAACTAATCCGACTATCGAGAGTTTGGCGCCGCACACGAGTTCCGTCCCGGCGCCCAGCCATCATCCCCTTCCGAAACGACCACGACGAATCCGTTTCTCTTCGTATCGCGTCGAAGCCGATAAGAACGAGCGCACGCTCGCGCACGTGGCCCGGCTCGAGCTTTCGCCGAGTCAGCTGCCGGGATTTTCGGCGAGTCCGTGACCTTGGCCTTGGTTGGGCTCGAGAGCTGCTCTTGCGCCAGGACGTCCGAGCCGCGAGCGTCCACCACGGCCGAGGTTAGCGAACTCGGGTGCGCGGCAACTGCGCACAAGAGGACGTCCCGCGCCCCGTCCTTCCGTCCGTTCCTTGGGCGTCCCTACGCCTCCGACTCGCCCACGTGTTCCTCGCGAGCCGGATTCTCCCGGGAGCAGTGCGTCGGTACGATCCACCTGCCGCGGATGCCCACTGCCGGGTACACGGCTTGCTCGTCTCGGTTTCCGCGACTACCTCGGGGGACACGAGCGCCGCGGCCGGACAGCGGCTTTGCATTTCAAGGACCTCCGCGAGAGCTCGAAAACCAGGTTTTCGAATACCGGCAATGGCGAACGCGATACCGTACAATTGTGCTCGCGCAGTTACGTCGCGAGAGCCGTGGGAAGAGGACGAGCACGAGTGATGGAAGGACCTCGCGTCCGAATGGCGGACGAAGGACGAGAGCGAGGAGAGAAGAGAAGGTGGAGAAGCGCCGAGGCGGCGTTCGATCGACGACGCTCGCGTCAATCCCTCGGAGTCAGCGAGTGCGCCAAGGCCGTAGTCGGCGATCTTTCCTCCTCGCCTCCCTTTTCTGCTCTTCTCTCTCGTTTCTTCTCGCGAGCTAAGAAACCGGCTGCGCACCGGCCGTTCCTTCTCTTCCCTCCCGCCCCTTCGAGCCTCCCTCCGCCGAGATCTCCAGCTCGTACTTGCGAGCTCGTTGCGCTCCAGACTACGTACTCTTTACGAAGATTCGGATGCAGTCCTCCAGATTGCTACACTTTCCAGTGAACGCGCGATCCGTTTCTCCCGAGTTTCTTCCTTTTTCTCCTCGAGCGAATCTTTTTCTTCTCTCCATGTCCACGAACGCTTTATCATCGTCGACGCGACTTTATCGTCGTGTCGGAATCACGTTTGTTATGGCGACACATTATCAAACACGACACATCCTACAATTGGTACATAGGATCGAAGAAGTGTAAATATCCTTTATTTTCCTGGCATAATTTGATATTCCGATGTCACGATGCAAGATTACGGTTCCCGATGAAAACGAAACGCGCATTCCGCTTGTAAATAACTGGATTAATTACTATGCCAATGCGTACGTATTGCCATTATTCGCAACAAAGAATTAGGCAACGCTTTGTTCGATCACTCAAGTGGCACGGGGATTGCTTTTATTTACGATGCCATTGCTATTTATTCTCGATGGCGCGATACAAATTCACGAATTCCTCGTGGATCAGAACGAGCTCCTGACTACTTTCCAGGCCTCCGAATAAAACGCAAATACGTTCGTTTGCGCTCGGCGGCAACCTACGGAGAAGCTCTTAAGGCGCGCACCAGCCGCTCGAGCCTTTTCCCCCGTTGATGACCTTACCTCGACGAATTGCAGCGCCAAAATCGACGATATTTCGATAAGCCTTGGACGGAGCCGCGAGCGCGCGCATATTTTTCCACGGAGACGTGGAAACATAAGACGTTGGCTTATCGGCCTCGGTTACGAAAAGCAGTCGAAAAGGCGAGACAGTCGGACGCGGATTCGGGGGCTTATCGCTCGCACGCACACACGAGCTCGTAGGTGAATAGAAGCTGTCGCGCGAGGAGCGCACACACACGTACGCGATTTGCGGTCGTGCGTGAGGGAGAGAGCACTCGCCTCAAAACTCGCTCTTCGACCGGCGAACAATGGCACGGTCGTTCGACCTTCGCTTGGATATTGAACTCTGGCGGTCGCTCGCTCGACTCGTCGAGAGTTCTCGCGGGCTTGTCTGCCGTCGCCGCTGCGTTGCTGCTGCTGCTTCGCCGTGGGGACCGGGTTGCTCCGCTGCTACTCAACGGGAGGAGGGCATCTCCCGGGCCAAGCCCTCCTACCTCGCCGGCCTCTCGGCACTTTTTCCACAAAGTGCCACACTCGTCGCCTCGGGAACTTTCGCTCTCTTTCCCTCTTTCCCAGACGGCCACGGCTCGATTCTTCGGCATCGACTCGGGTTTCCAAGTTCGATCGCTGCACCGTCGAACTGCGCGCTCGCTCAATTTACCGACACTAGATCGCGTCGGAGATCTTGGTGACAATGAGCCTTGGAGAACGTCAACCCCCGAAATCACGCGATAAAGGTGATTCACGAGCTCGTCGGAATAGCCGATACCCGGCGTCACGCGAACAATAGGTCTTGTTGCTATTTACAAAGGCATTAGTCGCCATTGCGGCTACTTTGGGCGCGGAAAGATAAGAATGCAGTAGACGACGTTCGAGCCGAGCGTCGAGAGGAACAATGAAAGCGCTCGATGCGTGAGAGCGAGAGAGAGCGAGAGGGCGACGGGACGCGAGTAAGTGACCAAGTGGCGGGCGGGGGAGAATTAGCGATAAAAGGCCAAGGCCCGCCACGCCGGAATATTTCCACCGTCCGAAAAAGCGGTGGCGCTCGACAACGGCTCTTGACCCGCGGCCGCTCGCAATTGCTACGCGCCGACGCGACGTCCACGTCGAATCGGCGTGAATCCGACATTCCTCTTAGGCGCGACGACTGATTGCCGGATTCGCATATCGGTGCCTCCGATCGCCCGAATTTCCGCGAGGTTGGATGAACTTTCGCCCGTCCCCGTCGGTCGCCCCCAAATGGCTGCTGCTGCTGCTCTCGGCTTGGATTTCCCTCAAGGCGAAATCCAGCGAAATCCAGCGAAATCCAGCGAAATCCAGCGAAATCCAGCGAAATCCAGCGAAATCCAGCGAAACCCGCGGAAGGCTGCCAGCTGACCTTCTCGATTTCGGCATCCGGGGCAAAGACGAGTCGCGCGTCTCGGTTCGCGAATCGCTCCGAGCATCGGCCGTGAACGGCGATTGGCGCGATTGTAAACCTCCGTGGGCCTCGGGAGCGTTTGGCCGCACCGCCAAGTGCGAATCCTTCTAAAGTCGCCGGCAACGTTAACCCTGACCCACTGATGAGGCTCCGCTAGTCGCGGTAGTCTCCCGTTAGCGCACGCGCAGCGACAGGTTTAAAATTAGCGAAGCGTCGCCGCTGTGCATCATCGGTGCACCATCTCTCGAAAGTCCGCGAGGAAGTGTGTCCTCTTTATCTCGGACGCTTAGCGGCAACGATGCGGGAGCCGCGGGCTGCTCAAGCTTCGTCGCCAAAGACGACTACGATAATTCGACCTTGAGCCTCTTGAACGCGGGGATGAAAGCCCGAGATCGCGGCTCCGATGCGCCATGGAAACGGTCGCGAGCCGAGACGTAGCCTTTTATTATCGATGGCCGGCTGCTCGGGAAACGGGACATTCGTCATTTCGTTGGTTTACGAGCTTCTTCCGATGTATCGTATATCTGTGCCCCCGTACATCTGTTAACCGAGGCTCGATCTGAACCGCGTAACCTTGTATCTTGTACGCGAGCTGAGATTATCCGTAATCGCCGCGAGCTCCACGAGTATTTTCTCAAAAATATCATTATCTCCGATCTCCCATTGCGCAGGCTCTCAATTTATTAACTCTGGTTGCACATGTTCCTTCGCATTCACCAAGAATCCTGTCGACACCGACGTAGACTTTGCTTGGAAGACGCGTTGCGTACAGGAGAGCTGGAAGAAGGTTACCAGCGACTCTTCGACTCCGTTGTAATTCGTTGAGATATCTGTTGAATGCGCGAACGCGCGATAAGCAGAGCCTGCACAGGAGAAGGGAGAATAGCGTACAAAAGCCGCGTAACCGAGTCCCTTGAAGCCCGTTCGCGTAGCGCATGAGAATTCGCGAGGGAGTCAAAGCGCATCGTGGGCCGGTCTTACGCAATCTAGCCGCGATCGCATCGTATCGCGGAAGTGCATGCGAGCGCGTACGGACGCCTACGCGCCTCGAGTAACCGCTGCTCTTGATTTTCGTGCTTCTCGTGCGCAACGATTTTCTTCGTGCGCACGAGTGGGAACGAAACCCGAGGCACACGAGTCCCTCCATGTGGCAGAGATCCGGCTTCGCGTCTTTCGCGAACCTCTGATTCGTGCGCCTGGCGAGACGAGAACCTTAATTTCGCAAATGCCCGTTGGACGCGGAACGATCTTTTGCGACGATTAACGGGGCATCCTGGATCTTGCGCTCGGTTCTTTCGCGCGAGGAGTTTCCAGCGAACCCTTTTTGTCGATCGGTGTTGCACCGCTACGTGCAGCCCAGCCGCTCGTACCGTCAACCGAACTCCAGTCTTTCTTTTTGCGATTGCCGCGAGCCTGGAGGGATTTCCTCGGTAGCCGATAGTCGTGACGACGAGACAACGTTATGGGAGCCGTGCTTTAACGATGGCGCATTACGTACGTGCGCATTACGTACGTGCGCATTACGTACGAATTCAACGAGGACGGCGGATCTCTCCGTCCGTTTTGCCTGCGGTACGAGTGCACCCGCGACGTTGTCCGCAGTTGTCTGCAGGCGACAAATGGACCGCTTCGAGCGCGGGTGACAGATCGGTCGATGGGGGGGCGGTAGGTGGCAGAGGGATAAAGGAAGAGCGAACGGGACGCGTGCACGGCGTAACAGCGATCATGGCCAGGAAATTAAAGCGGCTTGACGGTGTAGCCCGGGGTAAGCGGCGCACTCCCGGTTATTCGCGCGAACTCTCGAGCCAAGGAGTTCGGCCATTGGCTCCTCGCGAGTCGAGTCGAGTAGTACCGCCGCCCTCCGCGCTATCGCGTGGCCTTCGCGAGCCCTTGCCACCGCGTACGGGTCGTGCGCGCGCGCCTCCCCGGCAACTTGGCGATTCGCCGTGTCGCGCCGGTGCCCGAGAAGCCCGAGAAAAGCCGCGGATTCCGAGCGGAGGCACGCGAGACTCCTCTTCGGGTATCGACGCACCGCCTGGGGAGCGACGACCGGCCCGAACCGCGCTTTATATCGCGGATGTCGCGCGCAGTCGGAAAAGTGGTGTGGCAAAGCACGAGCTCACGAATAACTCTGCGCGAAAGCTAACGCATTGGCTCGGCTTTGTGGTTCAACGACCCTCGAACGCACAACGTTCGATTAGAATTCAAAAATCTCTCTCCCCACCGCAACGGCGCTTACAAGCCATATGGAAGCCGCCTGCTTCCGACGGCATTCAAATTCGATTTCGACTGCTTCGTCTTTGTGAATGCGCTCGTCGAATTGTAAATGACGGCACTTGCATTAGCTACGATTTCGTTCGTTCGATATCGCGCAACTGGAAGTGGCAGCGTGGTACGAGCGGCTTTGGCGTCTAACGAAACATTTATCCGAACATTATTGGGTAGCTCGCTGTTTTTCACGAGTAATTAATGTGGTTTCGGTTGGAAATGCTTCCGTAATGAGGGTTTGCGAAGTCGGATTTAAAAGTGTGAGCGCACCGCTGAGATTATGCAAAATTACAAAGGCAAACGTCGTGGACGATGTAAAGCTTCTATACAAAGATCATCGCTCCTATGAAATTTTTCATTCGCCCCTATCGCGTTCCCTTCTCAACCGGTATATTCCTCGGGCACACCGAGGCCTATCTCCTCTCCTAATGGCGACGTAAACAAGGTTTTGCGCATGCGCCTGTCCTCGACGACTCCGAGCTCTTTCTCCTCTTTCTCTCTCCCTTTGCGAGGTGATCTATGCACCGGGTGTTATCTTCTCTTCTCTCTATCTCTGTCTTACTTGGATACTGCGAGAGCGGGGAGGAGCGAGAGAGAGAGAGAGTGAGAGAGAGAGAGAGAGTGAGTGAGAGAGAGTGAGTTTGAGTGATAGGGAGAGAGAGAGAGAGAGAGAGAGAGAGAGAGAGAGAGAAATAATGAGAAGGACAGGAGTATATAGGACGCAAGGGCTCCGTTGCAGTTGCGGTCGCCGGTTTGTTACGTATAGTTATACTTTTGCGCAGATAAAGAGAACCCGCGGAAAGCTCGTTCTGTTATTGCTCTCTCTCCCTCGCTCGCTGTGTCTTCCTCTCTCTCTCTCTCTCCCCCCCCCCCCTCTCTCACTCTCACTCTCCCGGCACCCCGCGGCCGCTGCTACTCCCTCTCTGTCGCTCAATCTCGGGAGTCAATGATCTGTTAGTCCCTCTTTCTCTTATGGTTGAACAAAAACTAGGGTTTCCAAGGAAAAAAACTTGACTGATTTATACCGGCTAATGCTCTGTTTTTTTAAGTTGTACATCTTGCAGGATGTAGTATTGCGATACAGCAGCGCTTAAAATATACGCGGCGATTAAGTTTATTAACTTTACAGCTGGGTATTGTCGATAGTGCGTAAGAACGCCAATTTTCGCCAGATATTTTTATTTATTATCGAGAGATGATTACAGTCCGAAATTTTCCTCGATGCAATGCTTGGCTCAAGAGATTTACGAGTTCCCGAGTGCTCGTACATCAGCCATTAGTCAATCGAGGCAAGAGCGCGAAAATTTAAAACATGAACCATTTTTCCTCGTACTTTATCGCGGATTTCTTAAGCACTTGGATAATTTATTTAGAAAACAATTGACAATGATTGGAAGTTGACGAGAAGCATGACATTGAGAGATCGCCATACATCGCAACTCCCGAAACTGATCTGATATACTTACAATTTACGGTCTTTTTTTAACATGGAGCACTTGTACATGATTGCAGCTCAAAATGAGGAAGAGCGTTTATTCAATCGAAACGAAATCATCTTTACAGAGCGTTGCGAGGAAAAGGATCAATCGATGAGAACAGCGAACAAAGAAAAGCGAGGCGGCCACGTACAAAAGGATCGGGAAAAGCGTTTTGGGAACGCTATGAAGCACACATTGTGCACACGGGGCGTCGTCGCCGTCGTCGTTGTGTCGTGTGCGTCGTGAGTCACGCTCGCGCTCGCCTACCGCTCTTCTCGCTCTCTCTCTCTCGCTCTCTCTCTCTCTCTCTCTCACTCTACTTTTCTCTCCTCTTTCTCCTCTTCGCGTTCCCCTCGCCCTCGAGACGATTCTCCGGTGTCGACGACCCTCGTTCGCGAGCGTGAGCTGAGCCGGGGAATTGCGCCGAATTGCGCATTCCCTGCTTCGCGTGGCATCACCGAGCTTCGGACGAACACGGGAGAAGGAGAGAACGATAGAGAAGGAACGAGTGCACGGTTGGTGCTAGGCGTAGTTCCCGGCTTACACGTACGATACACTCGGACAGCAGTAGCGCGTGCCTGGCTTCGCCGGTCAGCGCGAATCCACGATGCCGCGGGCACGTGACACTTTCTCCACGCACGCTTTCTCTCCTTCGCGAGCACATACACACCCCCACACGGTACGTTAGGTCGATCGAGCGAGCGCACAAAAGGACAAAGTCCACGAGCAGTGAGCGACTTGGAGGTCGAGGTAGTACTCAGGAGGGAGCGCGCGACCTAGCGGCTCGTCAGCAGAGCTGCTCGTAGTTTTGGGAGAAATCAGCATCGGCGTATCGCTTTCCGAGATACGGAGCGCGACTGTCGATGTCGGTCGAAGTCTTTATTCGCGATATTAGCATCCCCGTGAAAGCCGGACCACTCGAGTGTATCGCAGGTTGCGCTTGCGACCTTGCGTCGGTGGAGCGATCGGCGACCGAACGTTGCTCGAGGTTAAGGATCGACTTTGCGAAGACGCTTCGCGGGCCCGTTGGTTCCGGGACGCGCTGCTTTGCGTGCTCCTGATCGGCAATCGTTCTTCGTCCCCACCCCCTTAGTCCGCCGTCGAGCGTCGCGAACAAAGGCGTCCACAGGCTGGCGGGATCCGGGACTGCGACGGTCCCGAATGCTGGGGCTCTTCTCCCGGCCGATCTCCGCCCCCTACGGTCCCGATCACGGCTGATCGCTGGGATCATTCGCCTTCGGCATTTTTTGTTCCGCCTTTTGCGATCCCTACTCGCGCCAGTGTTGGGAAAACGCGTCGGTGTGTTGCTGCGAATGCGCGTAGCTATAGCGCGAGGGAAAGAAAGAAAGAAAGAAAGAAAGAAAGAAAGCGCGCATCCAGTGGTGCGCTGTGAAGGGTCAACGTCCGACCCTCACCACTACGCGTACGACCGAGCGCCGGTGTGCATCGTGCGCACACAGCGAAAACCCCGTGGGTACGCGAGCTTCTAGGCGTACTTGTGTGCATGCGTGCGCCGCGCCAACACACGACACCACGGCTACGCGGCGCGGCTGCCGGTTTGTTTTGGTTCCCCGGGCGTTAGCCCGGCCCCCTCCCCTCTGCGCCGGACACCGCCACCACGCTGTCTCTTTCCCTTGCGAAGCCACCCCCTCTTTCTTCCAGCTGGCTCGGTATCTCGTCGCCGCGTCGATGGCAACACGCTCTGTACGAGGACTTGGCTCCCGCGGAGGAACCGCACGCTGCAGCCGCTGCAGGATACGGGGACTCCACGCGAGAGATGGAGCGAGAGATGGAGCGAGAGATCGCGGAAAGGGGGCGGCGTGGGGGGTAACGACCTCGTAGTCGCGGCATAGACGGAGACGGGAGATGCCTAGCAAACACCGCGAGCGAGCGCCTTTGTCTCGGGCGATGCACCGGATCGCCTCGCAACCCCTGTTTCAACACCCTATCCACCACGTGTGCGCGTGAAACTTGGAGCGCGAGTCGGGGACCGAGCGTCCCTGGTAGGTCTCGTCAGTCGCGGACTCGTCCACGAGAACGAGGGAGCGGTGCTCCTCTCCTGGAGCGCTAGGCGAATCTCCGGACGATCTCGGTAAGCGGCGCGTCGCGCGGCAACATTGTATCGCGCAGTAGGGAGTCACGTGCGGCGGCAACCCTGTCGTCTTGGTTGTCGCTTCCGTTGTCACCGGCGTCCTCGCTCTCCTCGCGCGATGCCTCG
The DNA here is from genome assembly GCA_018907045.1 of Wiebesia pumilae. Classification (NCBI taxonomy): domain Eukaryota; kingdom Metazoa; phylum Arthropoda; class Insecta; order Hymenoptera; family Agaonidae; genus Wiebesia; species Wiebesia pumilae. The sequence goes on from JACCHZ010000192.1 coordinate 7,106,720, forward strand.
ACCAAGGGAAGAAAAGGGGATAAGGTCGCGGAGATACATCATACCTCCGCGCAACAGCGCTTCTTCGCGATAAGCTGGATGAACGGAGAGAGCGGCAGCGTCTTTGCTCGTAGCACGCACCGATTACTCTCTCTCTCTCTCTCTCTCTATCTATCTCTCTCTCTATCTCTATCTCTATCTCTCTCTCTCTATCTCTATCTATCTCTCTCTCTCTATCTCTATCTCTATCTCTCTCTATCTCTATCTCTCTCTCTCTCTCTCTCTCTCTCTACATCTATCTCGTTCTCCTCCCGTCCTCCATTATCTTACTCGAAAACACATGCACTCTGCTTAGGGAGGATGGCCGCGCGAGGGGGAGAGCCGAGGATGTGCATGTGTGCACGCACACGCAAAGGCGATCGATATTTTCCTGTAGGCGTCGTAAGTGCGGTCGGGGCTGTAGGAAGGGAAAAGAAAAGAGACTCTTGGCTCGCACACCTCGGCTTTTCCACCGCTGTCGCAGCCGTGTGTGACTTGTTCACGCACACCAGCCCACGTCCTTACGTGCACGTGTGCGCGAAGAAGGAGCGGAGCAAAGCAGAGAAGAAGCCGAGGAGAGGCGAGGGTCGGGCGTCCATCCGGAGCAAGCCGGAGTCGAAGCAAAGCGAAGCTAAGCTAAAAGAGCTGCCGTCGTTGAGCTGCGAGCCACACGTACGCGTGTGCCGTGCACGAGGGCGAGGGTGCGGGAGGGTGAGCGGAATGGAAAGGAGCGAGGCGAAAGGGAGAGAGGAGATCGCCTGGCAGCCGGCATAAAAGGTCTCTGACCTCCGCAATGGCTCTGAGCGAGCACGACTGCGCTCCGTCGCTCTCTCTCCCTTGGCTTCGGGTGGGAGAGAGAGAGAGAGAGAGAGAGAGAGAGAGAGAGAGCGAGCCAAAAGGCCCAACGGCGGCGGTTGTTAGGATCCTTGAAAAAGGCCGAGGGCTCTCTTTACTACTCCTTACTACTACGCACTAAATGTCGGAGCTGCCGGAATCGGTCAGAAATGAAGAAGAACTCGAAGCTCCAAGCTCTGTACACGGGCGCCCGCACACCTTCGAGTGCCTTCGAGTCTCCTCGTGGCGTGCGGCGTAGGCCTAATTTCTTTGGGGATCGTCGCTCGAGTGAAACGGTAAGCGCATTCGAGAACCGCAACCAGTCCTCGGATGCGGCGCTCTTCCGCCCATTCCAAGGCGCTGAAAAAGCCGGCCGGCGTCCGCGAGCTCGACGTTCGGCAGATACGCGCGTAAATATCAGGGGACTCGTTGCTTCGCGCCTGTCTAGCTAACTCACACCTCCATGTTTGGCCTCCTCGAGGAAAAGAGGATTCGAACCCGTTCGGCAACGAGCGCACCACGTAAACGAGCACGTTTACTCTTCGTGAGGGAATGAATGCGCGTGCAGAGTTATTAGGTGGAGTGCGACCGAGTCCTCGCATTCCTAACGAACTTAACGACAAACGGAAAGACAACACCGCCAAAGTCGCATTTTTTCTCTCTTTGCGAGGGTTGCGCACCGCAGCAGTAAACTTTTACGAGCGGATTATCTCGGCCTAACGTTTCTCTTTAAAATCACCAAATGCCCCGCGATCCTTCGTTTCCCTTACTTTCACCTTATACGTCATCGGTCGGTATAGCGAACTCGTCATCCGCTAATCGCTCGGAGATGAACATTTGCACGAATTACGCCCGCCAGGCCAAAGTCGCCAAATCGCAAATGATAGAGAAAGGTCGTGCGCGCTAGACGAGACTCCATTCGTCTCTCGGGGCAAGACGATGACGTCGTAACCGCCGCTCTTACGTCAGAGAGTCGGTTCGCCTCGACCTCGACTGACGCGGGCTGATCCGACGCCGAGCTTAGCAGGCGGACACGACGGAGATAGACTCCCCCGTCGTATGCCAAAGCCGAGCCGAGGATCGAGGCGCTCGAGGCGTTGCTAGAAATTCCGTGCCAAATTTAACGCCGCAGCACGGGAACTCGAGTGCAGGTCGTTCGCAAATCCTCTCGATTGTTATCCTGCAGATAATCGCCGTTTTTGCCAACGAGTGACGGCTCTCGTGGCCCCGGCCGCCTTCGTCCGCTTATTTTCCCTTGGATCTCTTTGTTCGCGTCAAAGTTTGGGTCAAAGATTGCGCCAGTTTGAGACTTATGCGCGTTGATGCACGGCGGGTCACGGGCTTACGGAAAAAATCGAGTGCGCAGCTGGGGAGTAACAGAAGAGCGGCGTTCCTTAGGTTGACATGGAATCGACAGCCTTTATTTCGAATAAAGACTTACGAGAGACCCGGTCAGCTCCTATCCTGTTTTCATTCCGAGAAATTTAAAGAGCAGCCACGCCGGATCCCGCATCTACGACCGCGTGCACGTGTGTGTACATTTAATGACCTGTACTCGAGATGGGGCGAAGGCCCAGTCCGAAAAGGGACTTTAATTTGAAAGAGAAGTCGCGCCTGTCGAAAGTAGCTCGCGCTTAACGTTCTAAACGTCCTTTTGCCGCGAGACTCGCGGGTAAAGGTTCCCTCGAGGCTGCTTCGACTCGGGAACTCGATCATCTCGAGAAGAGTTAATATCCAGGCATCGCTCCTTGCTCAATTATTAACGGGAACCCTTGCAAGCGCGCGGCAATTGCGTAACTTTGACTCGCTCAGTAGCGCGAACGCATCGCGATACAAATTTCAAATTAAATTCAACGGCGAAGCAACGTTTTGGAAACGTTTCGAACGTTTTCCAATGACTCGATGAAACGCTTTGCCAACGCTTTGCCAACGCTTTGCCAACGCTTTCCCAAAGCGAGCGACGTCCTACGCGCAAAACACCGAGCTTTCATTTTTACAGCGGCGCGTAAAGAGGCGTGGAACCGCGTTGACGTCACGCGAGGCCAAGGCCTCGGTGCCATTACTTTTCAGATTCGAAAAGTAATTTTCGTTAAGACGTAAATGCGCGCGCCATTTGTGACTGGCCGCAGCAGCTCCTCCCGCCGCACACCGCTTGCGCGATAAATTTCCCCGAGCCTCGGTTGCTGTGGCCCGCGTGCGCACACGGAAAATGCTGACAAAGGCTTTTCCGCGCTGCTCTAGCCCTACCATCTATATCCACTGCGTTTGACGCGAACAAAGGAAACATCGCTTTGCGAGTCCAACTGTCTCGTTAGATGCGTTCCGTTCCCCTGTGCCGGATCCACGAGGTTTTCCCCAAGCTTTTCCCCATCGACAGACTATCGGCTTCGATGCCACCACCTCGCGCGAGAACCCTTCTTTGTCTTCAGGGTTTTCCCTCTGAATTTTTAGTACTCACCCTCGGCCCGTCATTTTCTTTCGCTTCAGTTCTGCGTGCCGTCCTTCCATCCTCCAGCAATTTCAATCCTGCGAGATTCGCGTAACGTCGCACTCTTCCGCAAGCGAACGCCATGCTTCTGTCGAGACAAATGCAGCTCGAAAGCGCGACTCTCGTAACTCCGATGTAAAATGTACTTTGTCAAGGTGTTGCGTGCCTCCGTAGCCCGGGTCTCAGGGATGCTGGGACTCAGGGATCCTTTGCTTTTACTATAAGAGGCCAGCAGCATCGATCTTAGAGCCTCGACGCCTCCGTAAGGTTGAACGCGCCTTAAGGCCGGGAAGGCTACAGACTTTCATTAAAACTCCGAAAATACCGTACGCACCGAGAGTGCATCGAGAAAAATGAGGCGCAGCAACGAGAAAGGGACCGAGGCCAAAGTCCCTCTCGCTATGGTCGTCGCGAGAGAGAGAAAGCAGTCGTTGGGGGCTCGAGAGGGAAACCGCGGAAGGTCGAAATAGTTTTCATTCTCGCGGATCAATAAGCACGTGGTCAATATCAATATGCAGTTTGTCGTTGCGCATGCAACATTCGTGACAAGGATAGGTAGCAAGCTCGCAGGAGCGAGAGAGAGAGAGAGAGAGAGAGCCGGCGCCGGCGTGAAACCTCGATGTAAACAAAGAAGCGTGCGCGCGCTCGGGAGGAATTTATGCGCTGTAGTAGACTGCGCGCATCGATTTTACCTGCTACCGTTGAGAAAGGACGCGTGCACGCGGGAGAGAGCGAGAGAGAGCGAGAGCGAGAGCGAGAGAGAGAGAGAGAGAGAGAGAGAGCGAGAGCGTGGGAGCGTACGCGCGAGGAAGAGCGAACCGAGTAAAGGAAAGTCCGATGCCACGAATGCCTTCTGCATCCCCTTCGCTGCTTTGCACACAGCTACGCGATTTTGCAGGCGCGCGCCTCGCTCGGGACGACGTCGACGTCGGCATCGGGACGTGGCGAGAGTTGACGCTTGCCGATGACACCGCCGATGACACTGACGATGACACCGACGATGACACCGCCGACGACGTCACGATCGCGCGCGCGATTCACGTAGCTTTGCCGTTTTGATCTTCTCTTCCCTTTTACCGTTTGTCGAATGTAAAAAGCTGAGCGCGGAACGAGTCTTCGCGGCTCGCGACTCTCGTTCTAACCTATTAAATTCATTAACCGATGCAGTGGGTACTTTCGATTTAAGCGCCTAGTTGAGTGTACAACGTTGGTAATCTGGTGCGCACGATAATACCAAATGGATGCCGCGATTTGCAACGAATGCTTTTGTTTCTTTCGCTCTTTTTAGCATCAGCAATTCTACATTCGAGGACTGATTCTGCTCCCAACCATTTTTCGTGCGCTTTCTTGTTACTCGCTGCACTTACTTACAAATTCACTGGGAATAATCAAAGTGTCCGTTACTTCCCCAACCGAACGAGCGCCATTTGAAATTTCAATAAGACTACGACTCATAGTTGAATCATTTAGTTGGACGGTATACGTGCGATGCTCGATTCGTATTTTTACGAATGATGAAAAATTAAAAAAGAGCTTTTAAATGTTCGTCAAATATTCGTGCGAAACGAGTATCGCAGCAGCCAAGTCGCAATTTCGAATTTAGCCGCGGATATTTGATTTCGTCAATGGTCCTAAAGTAATATGTATATTATGTACGGCTCCCCACCCGCAACATGAATATACTATCGAATACATGTTTATGGATTTTTCGCGAATCTAATGTAACACGTTACGCATTCGCGTGTATTGGAGAATTTTAACCTATTGCATTGCGTAAATTGACATGCTTAATGATTCGAAAAGCGATTTTCAACAAACTCAGTAGTCGAATAATTATTACGAATTTCGTGAATAGTATTTAAATAACGATGAAAAAATAAAAGAATACGTTACTTTAATATGATTTAAAAAATATTTTAATTATGTGAGTTTTTTGCATTGATTTCATAAATTACATTCATCATACATTTACATGTATACGTCACGTTTATGTGACAAAGATTTATTTCTTATTTTTAGTTCTTCTACTTTATGCAAAGCACTTTGACGACGCATATCGTACAACATTTACAATGTATACTCGCGTTTACCTAATTTTTGTTCTGCCTTGTTAGGTCCATTGCTACAGGCTCTTACACAAACAACTATTGCGTACTCTTTATGCTTTTGCCAAAAATTTTTCCTAATTTTTTCCCTTTAAATCGCATTTAGCATTTTAGGAAATTCTTCTGTGCCTTGATGAATCTAGCATTAAAAATTCAACGGTTAATTAGAGATTTGTAGCTTGCGATAAATCGAAGTTGGTTGTTAAATAATACCTTTCTTCAACGGCATCTTTAATAAACTATGCATCATATTTTTTTCAGGCGCAATATTTATCAGACATAATTAATGTCTCATGACTAGATATAATTATAAAATCCAATTACCATGAGAATTAATGAGCTTCAATGAACACACTATTAATTTATTTGCATTATCTTTGTGCTTTTATGCCGTTGTCAATGTTCCAATAAAAGAAACTTGTTTCCATATAAAATTCGTAAGAATTCAAAAGAATTTTTCTTTTAGTAGGAAAATTAGTTAAACAACTTTTCTTAAATTTGTGGTCTGGTTGAATACAGAATTAGCTGGGAAAATTTCCTAATATTTCAAACTGTTTATACTTAATGAAATAATAAATATCCTACATTTCAGCTTTATACGCAGACTTTAACTATTTTTATTTTTGAAATAACTTATAAATTATTGTTCTTTTGCATAGTTTAACTGGACCTTTTTACGTTTGCAGTTGAAGGGAGAAAAAGATACCACGTTTAGGATTTAGTTTTGAAAAATCGAGTAGACGGCGCTAGTATCATTTCAATGGTAGCAATTTAGCTCAGAGATTAGTAATCATGACGACATACTTGTTTGTAGCCATTTTTGTTCAAAGCCTTTTCATGGTGTTTCGCCATTTACATTCAGATTTGTTTAGCTATACTTTGCTTGATACCTTGTGATTGTCTCTATTTAATGGTACAATAAAAAAGCTGCTGCAATTAACCGGCGCGTCTCTAACCTTAAATATTTTCTAACACAAAAAGCTAAAAGTATGAATTTAGATATTTGGTTTTTTTACTTTTTAAATGTAGAATCATGGAAAAAGTAGAGAAACAGAGAAAAAGCAAAAAAGTGAACATATTTTTATAAAAAATTTTAAGAAGAAATTTGTAAAAAAATATTTTTTTTATAATTTTTTCTATTTTGATTTTAGAAACTTATGACCATTTACAAATGCACTTGGCGCGACGAAGGTAACCGAAGCGTAAGATGCGGTGAAGTAGGTAACACTTGGGAAGTCGTTGCAGAACATGTTCTTCGAACACATTTAAAGTGAGTATATTGTTAATTAATTCTTTCGTTATTATCGCTTATCCACACCTATGATAACGTACAAGTTTTTGTTTTTGTTTTTTTTTTTTTTTTTTGCTTTTTTGTTACACACCTATATGTATAATCCTTCGGTAGTTCCAATAATTTCAGATTCATAAGACACTCGAAAAGTTTATTTTGCATCAAATTTGTTAAATGATAATGAAGCCTCAAAATTATCGTCAACATATTATTAGAAGTAAAAAATATGATTATCATTGACATATTTCAGTGGAAAGAAGACTCACGAAAATGAGGAAGACTTTTACATTGTGGATGAACAACTTGAACCTGCATGTTCACCTCCCACAAAGTCACACTGGGACATGGTCAGGCCAAGAAGCGAGGACCCCGAATATCAGAAGCAATTACGTCTTGCTGCTTCGCCTGCACAGAATAACCCTCAAATTGCCGCTGCTGTTAACACACAGGACATTATTATCCGTGACGTCTTCTCCATGGCTTCACCAGTATGTTAATATTTTTATATTGGGTCACTAACGACTTACATATTATTTTATACACGAATCAAAGACAAAGAGAATTTCCTTTTAAAAGTCACTTACATTTTATTGTTCATGAAATTGAGATTGAGAGGAGTAAAGCTTGACTTAGCGTTTAGCTTAGCAATTACGTGGTAATGACACCTATGCTTTCAAATATGGATTGCTCGGAAAAGTAATTGCAATAAATAAAACTTTAATTTCGTACATTTTTAAAGTAACGAAGAACTTCAATAAGAAACGGGACATAATCAGAGGATTTGTTGTACGTAGTATTAATGTCCGTTATAAATGTATCGTAAACAAAAGTCAATTTTGTATTAGAAAAGAACGAATGGAGAATGACACGCCAGAAACAAGCAAGGCACGCGTTGAGCTCACACAATTGTCAAACTAATGTAATCTTTACTCTCTTCCTCAAAGCAGAACACGCCCAGCAAACAGTTCAAGCCGTCGCCGAGGCCGCTCCAAGCCTACAATGCGCCAAACATAAGCGTGGTGACGGTCTCCTTAGGAAAGATGCCGCACTCGCCGCGCCGCGTGCGCGGCGAAACGAAGAAGTGTCGAAAGGTCTACGGCATGGAGCACAAGGACCTCTGGTGCACACAGTGCAAGTGGAAGAAAGCCTGTACGCGGTTCAGCGACTAGGTCGGGGCGCGCGGACACTCGCTCGCCGACGTCCGACAATTACGACTCACCGATTACGATGCAGTAATGCAACAAAGCGATACGCCGACGAGCCACGTCAGAAGTCGCGAGATCGCCGATCGCTAACTGCCGACCTGATATCACCTCGATTAATCAATGCACAAATCTTAATTACTCATTATTAATATTATAATTTGATTGAAAAAGCGATGGTAAACTATATCGACGCCGATGCGCGTATGTGTGTAAGGGAGAAATACGCGCACGTCCGTCTAGATGTACAATGATTCTTCTGTAATTTTCTTTCTTACTTTGCATCTGTGCATGTCAGGTAAATCTGAAAAACACGTCATGCATGTACTCGCGTGAGCGCCTTTAAAGAAACTAGAACAATCTGGAACAACAATGAGTCACGCTTACATGATGCACTTCTCGATCTACTGGAAGGCTGGGTATAATGTTTTTGCGGAAGTCTCGAGACTGGACACACTCGAAACGTATATGCAGAGAGACAGACAGACAGTCAGGCACACACACGTGCATACGCACATACTAGACACACGCGTGCCACACTCTCTCCACACAAACAAACAAACAAACAAACAAACAAACAAACAAACAAACAAACAAACAAACAAACGCGCGCGCGCGGAGACACGCCATGAACATACGAACTCACACACGCGTCAATCCCATGACGGAATGGCGTACCGTTGATGCAGTGGTGACGAAAAAATAAAGATAAACGAGGACGTAACTCGGGGGAAAGCGATTTTACGAGCGATCGCGCGAACGTGCGAGGATCACGAGTGGTGCCGGTGCTCTCTCAACCAAAGGCCCACCAACCAACCCGTGCATCTGCGTTCTGTTATCGTCGCGCGTCTTAACTAATCACAAATTTCACGAAAATTTAAGTAAAATATTATAGATAGATCGAAGTTAAAAAAAAGAACATTGGCCATACATAGCAATCGGGGTGAAGCTCGAGCGCATTGTCGCTTGATTTTCAATGCTTCGAGTGTAGCCGGCCGGCGGAGCATAATTAAATGAAATAAAGCGAGGAAAAGTACGTGAAAAAGAAAAAACGAAAAAAATATAAAGCAAATTGTGATATTTTATGTAATAAATCAGACCCCCTCGGGCCGACGGTAAATTGCAATATGAGGTGTATATCGAGGAAAATTGGAGATCTTGAGAGATAATGCTCGGAAGATAAAAAGGAACAGTTGATGGGCTTAGAGAATGAGGGGAAGGTGGTGACGAGACAGATCAGAGCTGGGACGCGGCATACGAATTGAATTTCAAAAGGGCAAAATTCTTTACAACTGACACCAACGCATACTGCCAGCGTGAAAAAATTAGATAAATAAAATAATGTTCATCGAGAAGATGTTATTCGAGAGAAATCGAGGTTCGTGCGTATACGTTTGTTACGCACTATTCTTATACATTGCGCATAATTAAAGAATTAAAAAATGCGAATGAAAAACACTATACCTACACATACATAATTATGTACATGTAGCCGGGCCTTGGTATCTATCGAGCTATAAATACATTACGCGTGCGCTTTTGTCAGTGCCAGAGTCAATTGAGGCGATCTTTTCACTTTTGAGATATTCGTCTCTATTCGACTTCAATCGATCGTTCGACCTGTGACCGTAATATACATAATCGCTTCTTTCAGCTCTTTCGCTTCCTCCCCCCTTTCATTATCGAGTTATCAGCAAGCAAGAGGGGCTCTAAGGCTGTTTCTCAAAAAAAAAAAAAAATAAATAAAATAAAATTAAAAAAAAAATAAAAAATAAATAAAGAAAAAAAGAAAGAAAAAAAAAGAAAAAAAAAAATAAATAAAAATAAAAAAAAACTTGCAGGATTCGATAATCAATGCATGTATCATTCGTGACTAGTCGCCTTCGCATACTATGCTGTTGGTAATTTATTTTTTGCAAATTTTTCATGCTTTGTAATTGGCTACCAATGGTATTTTATATTATACCTTTTCTAATGCAAATAAGTATATGTTTTTAATAAGGAAAATTGAGATTTAGTAAGGGAGAACTATATATATATATATATAGATAGATATTATTACAACTCGAATCGGTGGTTTTTTCATCTATTTGTACATAAAAGTCCCTAAATCAAATCAAATACACGAAACGATTGTTATGCCTTTTGAAATTAATAGTAATTTAGTCCTTTTCTCCCATAACTCATGTGCGCTAAAAGTACTTGCTAAGTATTGTTCTTGTCCGCGATATCGGCCCATTTTCTTTATTAATATTTTCATATTTTTGTACATAAATTGAAAATTATACATAGTGTCTCAAAGAATCGAAGCCTCTAAAGTTGTAGATAATATTTCGACGTAATTCTTGTATTTAATAACATTTTAGCGGTATTTAAGTAAGACGATTTCAGTTATAAAAGAAATAAACCACTTTATCGAAGGGGAGATCAAAAATTAGTATTAAGCCGGAGCAAGCGAAAGCAAATTTTGAAATGAGCGAATAATGACGCGACTGATTCGTTCGATCGATTCGATGTATGTATTCGTAATCATGCACTCTAAAGAGCATGCCCTGAATGACAAAAAGAAAAAGATGTCGCGGCTCTTTCGAGGCATGTAAAAATCTAACAAAGGTAAAATTAGTGCCGATGAGAAATTAATTGAAAAAAATAAAAATGTCGCTGATACCTTGATGGCCTGGATATATCATACCAAATCGATCTCATGTAATGTAATAAATACAATTTTTTAAATGCAATTTTTAAAACGTATGGTCGACCCAACAATCCTCGAGTCGATCAAGAAGCATTCACTGCCCAATTTTCACCATACATGTTATCGAGAAAAATTTCACTTTGAGAACAGGCAATATGTTATACGCGTGCTTTTACATTTATATACGAATTTTTATTATTGGATATACAACTGACTAAAAAGAAGAAAAAGAAAACAAAAAAAAATGATTATTGTTTGTACAAAAATTGTACAATCAAAGAAATTAATTATTTTAAATTTTTTATCTATATTAATTATTTTAATACTATTATTATTAATGTTATAATTATTATTATTATTATTACGAGGGGCAAACTGATTTTTTGAAGATAATCGTTTTGACGTCTTCAAAAGTTCTTGAAACCCGACCGGGCTTTCTTTTCGGTCGACCATACGATGCAAACATCATCATCATCATCATCATCATCATCATTATTATTATTATTATTATTATTATTATTATTATTATTTTATTATTATTTTATTATTATTTTATTATTATTATATAATCGAAATCATCGTATCTTGATTGTATTACTATTATTATTAAAATTATTATTATTATTATTATTATTATTATTATTATTATTATTATTATTATTATTATTATTAATATTATTATCGTCACTATATTATTACATTGTAAGCAGTTTCTTGCAAGTTAATTGGTTGCAGAATATTTAAAGCTTTAATTAAGGCATTGATATATATTGTTTCAAGCATTTATACAAAACCAAAAGAGAATAAGATACGTGTTCGATTGAAACAAACTCAGCCAACCGAACGGTCTAATTATTCTTGTATTCTGAGTAATGAGGGAATTATATTTCGGCGTAGATTAGTCCGAAAGAATTGTCATAACTACCACCGATAAACATCTTACGCTATTAAACTACTTACAGCAAGTGTAATAAACTAAATTTTGAGTACACTTGTCGATGCAAACTGTAATTTATTATAACTAATTACTCGCGTTTCTAAAAAGGTTGTGAGTTTTATATATATCATCTTAGATAAAAAACAAAATGATTCAATCTCGACTTTAACACTACGACAGAAGATACTTCAACGATCTTTTAGTATTTTTCAGCGTTCTTCTACATGTATATTTTAATTTCGGTATTAAAATAGTATTTTGTCAAAACAGTAATGTAATTATATTGTCAAGATGCATTTTAAACCCCGCATTCAAGAGGAAATAAAAGTATTTTCCTAATTGATAATCAGATTGCGTCAAACACGGTTAAATGGGTAAACAATACTGTTGTTCTATTGGGTACATTTTAATATATATGCGAATACTTATAAAACCATGCCTTTTTCAATAAAAACTTCGACATCCACGTTAGTACAACTACCTTAAAGGTTAATATTCTTGCAGTAGACGTTGTAAGGTCGTACTTACCGATAAATAATGACATATAAGGATCAATGATAAAGAATTAGACGAGAGAGAAGAGTTTGGACAATTTAGTAGCGCTACGTGTTGCGAGAAGATTTGTTTTCACGCGAATTTCTCAGCTGTTCTAGTCCAATCGTTTTTCTCTCAATTGCACTATCTGATATGAATTACAACCGCATATATCGATTATAAAACTGCTGAGATGACGAATCAGCAAATATACATTAGTACGCATAAATCTGTTGTGACTATTTATCTTTTGATGCTATATGCATTTATACATGAATTCTTACCACAATTTTATCCTTGTATTATTTTAATGCCATAATGCTAAAATACAGATATTATTTTCTTTGGCTTTATCGTCTCTGTCAAATTATACTGTAGTTTTTTCGATACAAACTGGATAGCTGGATTGTATCGATGATTCATGAAGTGCGCTGAAAACGCGTTGAAGTATCGTATACGTAGCGGGTTGTTGAAAGCCTTCAACGACAAGTTTTAGGTAAGGTAACCCCACAAATGACTGAATTAAGAATGTAGTTAAGTTTCTCTCAAGTTTCTGTATATCGAAACAGTTAATGAAAGTCTCATATTATTCGAATCTCAACTACATTTTTCTCCATGGCCGATTTTGTAATCTTGGTCAAATATTTGCTATCTAAAAAATTTTATAATATATAAGCATTAATGTCGTTCCTCGAGAATTCGGTTCCTCCGTCGTCCTCTCTATTACATTTCAAACCCTCACGGTTTCCCAGTAGAAATATTGGGTTGTCGTGCAATAATTAAAAATTTTTTAGGATGCATTTGATCGCCTCGTAGCAAATATGCTGCAATATTTCTGCAAAAATAATTAAGCTGACTTTCAGGTATCATGATATTCGGATTAACTCTAATCTATCGCTCAAGGGATTGCAAAAATTTCGATACAACTAGATTGCACGTGGTATTTCAGTACGATAATTCTCGTTGACTTGAATGTTATTGGCAACTCATTAGAATGTAAATTAACAGATGTAATTTTTAAATCTACATGTGGTGAAACGTTCACACGATCTTTCTTGCGTATTGTGGGATGCATGCAGTTATTGTTCATAGTCGTCTCTATTGATCATGATAAAGTGACAATATTTTACGATTGCATGAAGTATAAATGCATACAGATTGCATTTTTTAGTACCTGTAAGCAAGTTATCAGCGCTATGCCATTATCGATCACTTCCTATGGTCCATCTCCTCTCTTACACTAATATCCTAATAAATTTCGTTTTTACTCGGAATATATGTATATATTGGACGAGGCTTCGATTGACGACAGTCTATGGCTTTCTCTTACTCGTATATAAATGTATGAAACAATACCTAATGATACAATAATTAATGTTTTAAATGCTCTTGAGCAAGCTGAAAAGAAAGAAAAGGCTTAGAATGCATTATTTTGCGTTTTTACGGCGTATCAGAGAAAAACAATTATCCACATAATTATTAATTAATGTACAATAGTGATACATAATTTTTAGCAGATAGAGAGAGAGAGAGAGAGAGAGAGAGAGAGAGAGAGAGGGGGAGAGAATGAAAAAATGGGCTGTTGAAAGTGAGAACGAAAGAGAGATAAAACTCGTTAGTATTTCACAATACTCGAAATAAAGGGCGATATCCATATTCATATATATTATATATTGTTATAAACGGAAACTTTCCGAGAAGTTGAGAAGATACATGCGGGTGATGGAAAAAATTTAAGTATAAAAGAAAAAAGGTTCTGCATTGAAAAAGTCACCGAGAAACACATAGATACGTGTGTGTGTGTGTGTGTGTGTCTGCGCGCGCGCACACACACACACACACACACATAGAGAGTGAAAATAGACACGAAAATTTGAGAAACCGCGTAAAGTTTATTAATACAAATGACAGTTGGATAAGGCTAGTCTCGTTCAGGTCTATATGTTTCTAAAGACTTTTTTAAGACTGGCCGCTCATATATATACATACGCACTCACGTTGACGAAAAAAAACTATATAATCATGTGTGCGTGAGTGCTATTATTATATGTATAGCGAGTGACACGGTGGTGGTGCTACTGCTACTACGAATATGTTTCGATAAAAACGTATAAATCATATTGAAAATTGACAACTTAATCGTACACCGAAAACAACACACGCAAGACAAATACACATATTCACACTTATATTGTAGATAAATAGAAGCGCTTTCGAAAAAGTCAAAAACCCCATTTTTAAAAGAGCTCTCACCGAGGAGAGTGTGGACGAAATAAAGATATTATTTACTAGTACATGAATAAATAAATATATCTATATACCTAGACTAAAAGTAGAAGAATCTGTATATCTTATCTTTAGGAACAATACTTGTACTTTTGAAAATGAAGAGTGTCGATTTGTTTCATGCGAATTACATAATTTTTCAATAAGAAGTAGCAATAAAATTCGCCTGTTCAGACTCAACTCGGAGATGAGACTTTGATCAATCCTGCCACATGGATTTTTAATTTTCCTTTAAAATAAGCCACAAACGCAAGGTCCATCTTAATATTCATCGACCAGTTCGTGTACATCCGAAACAAAGTCTTGTTTCCGTAAAACAGTACAATCTCCTAACGAATTGAATGAGTAATTTTTGCAAAAGTCGTCCAGCGCAGCGTTCTATAAACCGAATATAAACATTGCATACAAAGCTTAACAAAGAAAAAGTAATAAAGGAAAAAAAGAAAAACAAAAAACTCGACATCCGTATTCGCGTCCATATTTTTTTATCGAAATAGTAAATGAGGTTAAGCGGAAGTACGAAGAGGAACAAAAACTCATAATAATTAAAATACACGGTACCTATTTGCTAATCGCAGTCTTGACTCTCAAAACGCCGCTCGAAAACGGATAAATCGGTCGCGTACATTTTCGTAAAACACACGCACGCGCGCCCACCCCCACACATACACATGCTCGCCTTGCGTTACGTGTTTTATTGAAAAAAATGACACATGTGCATAATAATAATAATCATAATAATGATCGTGTGCACTTAGGGAAAAGTCTGGTAAAAGCGCAGCTCTTTTATGTAAAATGAAAATATTATAAACGAATGTATTCGATTCGATCAATTGAAGCAAGTGTTCCGTGAAATTTTACTCAATATTTCTATCAGACTTTTTTTCAGCATAAAATAGCATATGGATCATTGAAATACCGAAAAACTACTATAATCCGAATGATGTATTATTTCTTCATTTATCAAATTAATTCAATTTACCTTGTTGTTTCTTCCATCCTACTGTTCGATATTGCACTGCACATCATACTTTACTTGAGATTTGAGTAATTTTTAAAATAGTATGCAAATTTTTTTTGAGTCTCGTATTCAAAGATTTGTGTCATATCAATTACTTTGAAACTTTCAAAAATCAAATATTTTTTTTATCAAATCACTTGAGGAATACTAAAATAATAAAATGAATAGTGTAATACAAAATGCAAACTAAATAATCTAATGAAATACTAGATACCTTAATTATAGGTAACGAAAATTATAGTAGTCCGTTTGATTTTTAATTTGAATTACTCATGGCTCGAATATTAAAATTTATCATTTCGTCATACCTTTTTTCTCTTAAACAACGATTACACGGGCTTTTCAGCACAAAATATCAAAGTTCTCCATTGTGCATTTCATACACGTTTTTAAGTGAACTAAATTACTTGGTATTTTCCTGACAAAATTTTAAAATATAAATATGTAACAACATTTTTCGGTACTTCAAATCTCTTACAGAAGCCATTGTACATACATTGAAATTGAGACGAATATGATTATCATATTTCGAGGCTCTGGAGCAAGATTCTGTATATCATTACGAGAAATATACATAATTATGTGAATACACAACGAGTTTTCGTTACGAGCACGTGTACAATGATGACAATGAAAATAAATATCAATTATAGCAAATTGTAGTCCTATATGATCGAGGATACTCCAGACCCCATTTCTTTCACTGAAAAGATGAGAGAGTGAGTGAGAGAGAGAGAGAGAGAGTGAGTGAGTGAGAGAGAGAGAGAGAGAGACGGACAGACAGAACATGCATGTGGGTTAGCGTAATGATAAGTGAAAAATCTGCGAACTTCGATATTTTAAAGTTAATAAGTTACATAACGGTAATTATTATCCTCGTAACTTCTTTTTCTTATAGTCTTTACAATATAATGCGCAGCTGACTAAAATAGAAAATATAAATTATCGCCGGGCGTGCGCCCTGAGAAAATCCAAGAATTGATAAATTTTTCGACGAGTGAAAACGGTGAACGCAATTCGTTCCGTCGTTTTTGTTATTCGTAATTATCATATATATATTCTCTCCTTTATTTTCTTTTTTTTCGCGTACAGTCTTACGCGCTGCAAGTGCACGCATCATACCCATTATTTCGTATGTACCGCGGACCGATCATTCGTTTTTAATAATGTTGTTATCGTCGTCGTCTTCGTCGTCTGCGCTATTTGAAACGATGTCATTTGCGGTTCACCGCTACAACATATTTTACATAAAATTATGATACGAAGAAAAAGGAGAAAAAAAAGTAAATCAGAATACAATGGATATGGAAACGTGTGATCATTCTTAAAACGCGCTATAAGTTAATAAAACTCATTTATAATATATGTATATATATACATATATACATTAAAGTATGATATAGATATTTACGAGAAAAGAGATATGCGAAAGCATCTGGTAGTCGTTTTACGGTAAAACAAATAAAGGAGAATAAGCCATAACCGGTACGATATCTAACACTAATGCACTCGGCATGTAAAGTCTCAGTAATATTTTTGCAATATTCAACTGGAATATTACAGGTATTAGTAATATTCTAGTAATTTGTAAATGTTCTGAATAAATCATTCTGAAATACCGAATAAGAAATATTTTAAAACACATGTGGTAGTAATATTGTAGTTTAATTGTTACTTAAATATTTATGTACCATAACTAACGATTAAAATATTTCCAATTAAAATATGACATGCCGAGAGGAAGGTTATCGCTTAGAATTATATAAGTATATATAAATATGCCGAATAATTTTATACGCATAAATGGGAATAAATCATGTACCGAGGCAATTCAAATTCAATAAATTCATAAGAACACATTATGTGCAAATATTGCGTTACACTGTTTTATAATTTCAATTACATTACTCAAATATTCAGAATGACTCGTAAAAATATTAAAAGAAGATAAAACGACGACAATGACGATACTGAAAAGCGAGATAATAATGTATTGTAGACATACGATTAACATTACAAACATTATATTTTATTAATTATTACATAACATATAGATATGATAAATATATAAGTATAATGTTACATAGAACATATCTTGAATTGAATTTTTTTCGGAACACTTCCTGTATTCCAATTATCCTCAAGATTCAACTTTTTATATAATTTTTTTCATTTTTTTTTTTTTTGTAACAATGTCCTCATGATTAATTTTAGATTTCACAACAGAAGAAAGTAAATAGTATTGCTATTTGAATATTTCTTATTTTTGTGATATTTCATTTAATTTTCGTCAAGTAGTCACGTGGTACGAGTAACCAATCACAGAACAGAATTTCCAAAAATGTCTGATAGTTTATAAGAAAAGAATATTATAGGCTAACTTTTCAAATGGCCGTTGATTTTCATGAATTCGACTTGAATGTTTACGTATTCTTTCTTGGGAGTTCAAATGAATTGCTTAAACAGCATAAAGGACATTTATAGTTAGTAAAAAATGTCGATTAATGTGACGGTGAGTAGAAACCCAATTAGTATTCGTCGAGGAAAAATGGTTCTGTCGGATCTTGAAAATATCAAAAAAAGCGAAAGGGAGCATCGAAGAAGGTTACGATCAGAGCAAGTAAGTGCTTTGATGTATTTTTTATTTGACTTTTCAATTCGATTCAAATATTTTTTACTATTTTTATACTAATATACGGAAATATTTTGTTATGTTTGTGAACATTATTTTTTATAAATTGAATTAGGTACGTGAACAATCCAGAGCTCTTTCAAAAAGGATACTGGAGCGAACAAGACAAATAGAGCAAGAGCAGCTCAGTCAACTTGAACGAGATGGTAACACAGAAATGAAAAAAGCACGTAATAGACGGTTAATGGAGCTTCATCGTAGATATCAAGATATAGAAAATATTGGGTATGCACATGAAAATGCATTGAAACAGCCAGATGTAGAAGAAATTAGAAAAATTGAAGAACAAAAAAATAAAGCAATGGCTAAGGCTCGGGGAATAGATGCTATGCAACAATTACAAGAATCAAATAAAGTAAAAAATCAAATATTAAATAATTAATGTCTTTCTTGTAAATGGATTTTTTGATAACTTACTATCTATAATTTTTATAGGTTATTAGTTCGCATTTGAAACTACAGGAGAGGTTACTTAAAGTTCGAAACATAGAAAATGCACGCTCTTCTATGGTAGCCCAGCTACCAAAGAAATGTATTGCAAAAAATAATATTTCAGCTGAATCTTTAGAAAATGATAATGTTGTTAAATCTGCATCAAAAAGAAAGGTGAAATGTATTGTTTCTAAAAAATCTCCAATAAAGAAAGTAAAAGAAACTAAGGTTTGTATTAATTTATGAATTTGCATAAAAATAGAGAAACCTGTGATCTAATTTAAATTAATTATTTATTAGAAGTTTCATTCAAGTCCCAAGCAAACACCTCGTATATCTGTATCAATAAGCAATGAAGGTGAAAATGACGTACCAACGACAGTGACTACCTGCACAGATGAAACGAAAGCAAGTAGTGCAAATAAATTGTCAAATTTTTCTAAAAAATTTTCAGATACAATTGAAGAGGACAGTAAAATGAAAACTTGTGAATCTGACGATAATGAACCCCGAAAAACAGTACCTGTAACAAGTTCTGTATCTAGCAGACCAGAGAAACTCATTAGGTAATATTACTTACATTTTGGTATATGGTTTTATATAAATAATTTATGATTAATATTATTTAATAGATATAATAAAGAAAATTATCAAAACAATACTTCCTCTGATTTAAGTAGTACTTGCACTACATCTTCTTCATCAATTAGCGATGATTCTTCATATTTTTCTGATAATACTTTTAAAGCTCCAACAATAAGAAAAACTCCATTGCATCAAATATCGCCTGTTACTAGCAAAATTGATTTATACGATCATAAAACACGACAAAGAAATGCATATGATAGACCTTCTGGATTAGTTGAAAGAATTAATATGAAAAATAAGGTTCGTATTATTTTACTATTTCTGTAATAAAAATATAATTCTATTTTGTATTCTACAATACTATAAATATCTATAATACGGTAGAAATATATTCCCTTCAATTTTTATTTTTCATTAATCCTTTTCACTAATCCTCAATTAGTTAAGCGCCAAAGATTTAGCTCAAGAAATTGTACAATTAGAAAATAAAAATTCGGAATCTTTTACAAGTCAAAAACAAAGTTTACACCAACGAACCCAAGATGCCATCCTACGAGAAAAAATCAGAAAAGATTATCAAGCTCTTCTAAAAAATCTTGATCTGTTATCTAAAGAAGAAAGAAAATTAAAAGCAAATCAAATTTCCTATGATGCAGTAAGTATTGAATTATTTGCAATTATTAACGTAAATATCTATATTCTTATAAGCAATAATTAATTTTATTTATGTAAGAATCAACAAGTATTTCATCCAGCAAAGAATAGCGAAGATTATACACGACGGCAGAAAAAAATGGATCGAGCTTTTCAAACTATTCTACGTTCATCTCAAGATCCTGTTACTTCGGATAGTTGGCTTGAAAGGCCAATAACTCTCACGCCGCGAAACTATATTCATTCTGAGACTATACCAGGCACCGCATGGAGAGCACCGCCTTATGTGGATGGGCAACGAACTGAAGAAAGTTACTCCGAAGATGACGATGATTTTACGCGTAAAAGAAAGATTTCGGAACTTTTGTTAAAAATTGAAAAATTGAAAAAGAGGCTATTACAAGAATATGGAGCTGACTTGCCAGATGATATTTTTAACGCTAGTGTAAAATCTCTTTTTAATCATTCTAATCCATCGAATCAACAGCAAGTTAACAATTGTGGACCAAAGCCTGTTGCTTCTGAAATCCAAGTCATCAATATGTCTAGTTGTGACGAAGTTGTAAAACCTGCGCGTAAAGTAGTTGGTCAAAATAAAAAAACTAGTAGCATTCAAACATCTGCAAAAAATTTACCAAGACTGTCTAGTACTCGTGATCAACAAGTTCAGGTGGAAATAGAACCAACTAAAGCGAAAGAAGAAATAGCGATAAAACAAATAGAACCAGTAGTTACGATTATAACTCCAAAAATTTCGGATAGTAGTACTAGCATATGCAGTGATTCATCCGTTGCGACTGATGTAGTGGTAGGTGTGAATAAAAACGAAATAACGGTCCTTCCTAAAACTAGTAATAGCGTAAGAATCTCAAAAAACAGTTCAGCGGTTTCATCCGTCAAATCAAGACGGTATTCAATGGATAAGACACCGGTAAAAATATCTTTTGAACAAAAAAGCGGCAGTTCATCGTTCGAAGTAGCAGGTTTACTCATTGACGCTGATAAGAAAAAAATTACAATATTACCCAGAAGAAGAAAAGCAGCCTCGAAGAACGTATTATTGACTACAGCGACGGGTAAATCACACTCCTTGCCTGGAAGTAGAAGCAGTTCTCCAATCAGAAAAGGCTCGAAATCGGCTCCATCCTCGCAACACGCCAGCCCGAAGAAATCTCCCCTTGATTCACGTCAGGCCAAAGGTCCTTCAAAACAAGAAACTAGCAAAGAAGAGCAGAGATACAGGACACAGTATACGCAAGTCTCGATAGACTCGAGCACGGAAAGCTCTCATTTGAATTATGCATCCGAAACCGCTACCGGGATTGGAACGAATAGATTATTTAGGAGCTTTCAAACTTTGACGTCGAAGCAAACCATTACTAAATTACAAGATTCTTCGGATGCTTCAACAACTTATGCTAGCCCTCCAACAGCAATTGCCGGATCTATGATCAACGCCATCAGCAGAACCACGCCGATTTTGGAATTATTAAACAGTTCTATTAATGACGCAATCAGTAAGCAACAAGTAAGTCCGGTATCTTCTCCGGAAACACCCTCGCCTCGGACGATGAAACTGCCCTCGAACGTGCAAAGATCCGACAAGGTCAGCAAGAATTTGCAATTCACGTCATTGATTAGTAGACAAGCGAGTACGAAAGCGAGTTCTAGCAATCTTTCAAAAAGTAATTCAGTCAAGTGTACAGCATCGAACGATGTAGCACCGCTCGAGACCAAACACACGTCCCAAAGTCACGTGTGCACCTGCAAGAATCCATCTTGCAAATTATTTCACGACAATTCAGAGGACATTCAATCTTTTGGTTTAAATGACTGCCCAGAAATACTGGAGAAATTTGAAGACTTAAAAAATGATTGCACGGAGCGAATAGCTTCTTTGACGAATTCTATCCAAAAATTACGTAACGAACGGAAAGGTAAGTTTACATATTGTTTCTTCGTGAAACTGAAAAATTTGCCCTACAATTTTTAATTCCTTTTTCGCGAGCTAAGTTACTTTTTAAGTGGCAAATATATTGTATTCAATTCAATTACAATGTACTCTTATAATCTCTTTTATTATTACGATCATCTGATAGGTTTCGAGTTATCGGTAGCAACAAGCGAAGATTCGAATTCAGTCAGCAAGATAATTTTGAATGGTCAGTTGTCTGGGAGCTATGAGAAGAGCAGGTTGGTGAATAGTATCGAAGCCATTCATGCCCAGCTGAAGAAGAAGCTAATGGAATCTCGAAAAATCATTTCTGGTAAGGGAATCAAGTTACCGAGATCGCCGATGCCCTGCAGCCAAGTAGAAATCTCGCCGACCATGAGTATCGACTTGTCCAAAGATACTTCAGCGAGCGAAAGCCTCGAAGAGGTCACAGAGAAGGCTAAGGACGTGGTGGTGCCGATGTCAGGTGCTTGTTCGAAGCCGAAGATTGTGACCAATAAACGAGTTAACATGAAGCTCGATCGCTTTCGGTTGGGGCAAACTTCTAAAAATGTAAAACGGACAGATGAAAGTTGTAAAATGACAGGGACGATGGTGACGGTGGGAGCAACTGTGGGAACAGCCTCAAATAAAAACGAAGACATGGTCGAGATGTTGTCGAAGGAAATTCTCGAACAAAGTAAAAACGTAAATAAATCTGCAGCTAATGACTGCTTAAAAGATTCCGATGATTCTATTTTAAAATCAAGTCAAGTATTTATAAGGGATGCTGGAGAATCGAGTAAAAATACGGCTTCTAATAACGAACATAACCACTCCGTTAATTTAGGTGTATGTAAAGTAAAATTCATGTTTTTTTTAACTACCTTTAACCAATTATTTACGTCTGTCTTTTTATTTTACGTTTCAACAGACTAGCTTTTCGGATTTTGTTCCTCTGCTTGCTGGCATACCAAAAATTCCACGAACGTTAACAAAAAGCTCTACGAATGGCAGGGGAAGACCTCCTGTTACATTGATAAGTGGACCATACAGGTAAATTGATTTTAAGTGTAAATTATAATTTTATTTCAAAACAATAGCAGCTGCACAATAGTTAACTCAAAAGAAATGCATATGCGAATATAATAATTAATCAAATACGTATTAATGTACGCATTAATTTAGACTGAAAATCAAAAATCTTTTCTTGTACAGGGCATTTTTATCTTTATCAAATTTATTTGTATAACTTACTCGAATGACTAATAGTACTATTAAAATTTACCTTTACAGAACTGAAATCGATTGTCCAGCTCACGAGTTATCCACAATAGTCGAGCTCGATACTC
The DNA here is from genome assembly GCA_018907045.1 of Wiebesia pumilae. Classification (NCBI taxonomy): domain Eukaryota; kingdom Metazoa; phylum Arthropoda; class Insecta; order Hymenoptera; family Agaonidae; genus Wiebesia; species Wiebesia pumilae. The sequence goes on from JACCHZ010000192.1 coordinate 7,129,782, forward strand.
CAGACACTGTGAATAAAAGTCAAATTAGTAGCAGAAGTCCATCGAATAAATGTCGAAAAAAATTGCCAGCTAGGGAAACAGCTCAGTCGACAACGTCGTCGCCTTTAAAAACGACGGATATAAAATTAACCAAGAGCAAGCCGTCGGTGCACATGTCTCCTTTGCCCTTGCTTCGATCACCCCAACGATCTTTTAATTTGTCCAATAAATCCACATCGAAGAATATTAACAAGTCATTGACAAAGTCCGCGGAAAAGTCTTTTGAATCGCTGAAGAACAGAAAAGGGTTCAAGAGTGAAACCGAAAGAAGCAAATCCTCCGATTCGTTGCATACTTTGCCTGATATACATTTTGAGCAGCTGCAGCATAGTCAGGACAATGCAGACGGCAACAAAGAATTCCGTGTCAGTGAAATGTTCGAGCTGCATTCATTGCCCGACGAAGATATCGATCGATTGTTAATTAGTGATTTACATGAAGAGAGCAAATCTTACTCTGTTACGACCGCGCACAAGCAGAAGCAAGACAAAGGTCAATTGTCATCGAGCGATTCCACAAGCTTTTCCGGACTATCCGGCGTATCCGAGATCACAAGTACTCCCACATCGGATTTGAATTTATTTAAATACCCCTCGTCACCCGAGGAAATGGAGTTGGCACTTAAAAAATGGGGCCTTGGCTGGGCGATACCGACTTTGAAAAAGACTCGCGAAGCTAGCGCACTCGGTTCTTCTTCCAGCTCGGACGTGACTCCCATTAACACCGCTGCGCGATTAGTTTCTCCAGTCAAAAAACAACAGGACAGTACTGCTCATGATTTACCCATGATAAGTGACGTTTCCTCTATATCGATTAAGCATGCTAATAAGAGTACCGAACAATCCGTTCTCGTTAAAGGTAGAACATCAACGCCTAATAAATTGTCGAATTCCAATTCGAACGATACTATATCGACGCTCGACAGTTTTTCTTCAGATCTAAATATAATTGTACAAAATCAGAGTGCGGACATTACTGTTCCTAATATTTCTTTTTCGAATGATAAACTTGGTTAATAAAAATAACAGAGAGTAGAAAGTTTTTTCACATGGTTAACATCGAATCCTAATCTATTTTTTATTCTATAGTTATATTTTTATGCATCGTTCGCTATAGAAGATATTTTAAGGCAAGTAATTAATTAATACTTAGGAGAATTCAGCTAAAGCATAAATATAATGCAATAATGTAAAAACAAAATATAAAATATAAATTTTAACGAGAATTTTAGATTTCAATTACAATCTTTGTACGATAAATCCGTACATGATCTATTATCTTTACTTAAATATCGACTGATATTTTTTCATAATTTTACGTGAAAATCGATTGTTGAATTAAATATGACTTAAATAATTATACAGACTGAATTTATGTTTAAGAGTGACACGTAAAAAATGTCTTAGATTTCTTTTAGATAAGATGCTGAATTTGTACAAAATAATTGTTGCGAGTATAATTTGTAAAAAAATTAATTATACTCGAAAATACATTTAATACTACAAAAAACACGTTTTGTTATACAATTATATTTTACTAACATCACTTTATATAAAGCTTTTTTTATAAAGTTCACTTATTGTATAAATACTTTTATTAAAATTTAAAAAATTTAAATTTTAAAGAAGATGCAGTGAAAGGATAGTATTTAATTACATGTATCAAGAATATTCCTCTTCTTAAGCTTCTGACATTATTTCGACTACATGTCAGTTTAGCAGGCGACTGATAATATATGCGTTTATTAATTTATATTAATAACAAAATACTTATATATGATAAAGTAGTTCAGAACAAAATAATCCTGGATCTATTTACAATTCTTACAATTCTCTTGTACTTTTTGTACAAGAATCGTATAATACATTAAATAACAAACTTTTGAAATTATCTTTATATTTTACTGATTGCTAAATTGTGATTAGTTTACCAGAGCACCATGGGCAAGGATGGAAATTTGGTTCCAAAATACATGCATTACTACAATCTTTAATTTCTGTCAAAAGATCTAAAATTTGAGAGGTTGTTTTATCTGCTTGTTGACTTTCATCATCTAATTTATTGACACATCCATCGACATCTTCAAAATTATTACTTTCATTTTTTTCTATAAATAATTTATTGTATTAATTATATACTATTTATTATGTAATATCAAATTTTCGAAATTAATTTACCAGAATTATTACAAAGAGGTGTAGTTTCTTCAGCTACAGTTGGTGTTGTTCCACTTGAACTAACATTTTTAGATTTTAATAATTTTGCAACAAGGACTTTTAATTTATGTAATTGTTCTTGTTGCTGATTACGTTGTTCTAAAAGTTGACTGAAAGTATTTTCCCTTTCTTTAGCTTTCTCTTGAAGAATTGCTCGTTGCTTTTGATACAAAGTTACATATTCTTCTAAAAATGTATTTAATTTTATACGCATATTCTTAATATTATCAAATCAATAACTAAAAATTGATATGATAAATATAAATTACCTATTGTTTCTGTTTCGCCTTGCAGTTGCAAAACAAGATGTTCGAGACGTTGTTTTTCATCTGTTAGTTCAGCAATTCTTTCCATTGTTTCTTTAAATCTAATTTCTAGTTTTCTTACAGATTCTGGAATGCTTGTAGTGGTATTGTTTTCAGATAATATCAAAGATTGCGTTTTTAAAATGTCATCATTAGTACTATTATCTTGACTTTTTTCATCTACGTTTTGAATACTAACCTTGGTAGTGCTATCAAATTCTGTTTTATTAATTTCTTGTGACGTTTCTACATTTATATTATTATCTTTTGTTTCATCAAATTTCAAATGTAAAAGTTGATTTTCTTTTTTTAAATTTTCAATTGTGGTCTGCAACATGTTTAAAAAGTATTTATTTTTTATACAAATCTTTTTAATAATAATACATTGTATGAGCTTAAAAAAATTTTTTACAAAAGCCTTTTGAAGTTCTTGCTGTAACGTATTTGCACTATGTGATTGAGCTTGGTAGTGCTGAATTTGATCTTCAATTTGTGCTGAGTGCAATTTTTCTTTTTCAAATTCAATCAAAGCTGCTTCTTTTTTTGACAATTGTTCTTTTAATTTTTCTACTTGTATTTCTAGATCATTAAGCCGGGCATTTAATTTTCTACTGATAGTACGTTCAGCTTGTACTCGCTCTGTTAAATCTAATTTTGTGTTGCTCTAAAAATTAAAAATAAATTTTAATTCATTTGATTTAAATTTATTAGAAAAATTGTAAAATTTATTACTTACTAATGCAATAAAGGCATCATTCATTTCATCAAGCTGCGTTTTTAATTGTTGGTTTTGTGATACTGCTCGAGAAGCTCCAAGTTGTTCATTTTGTAATGCTGTAGCTAATTTGGATGCTTCTATATTCTGCTCTCTAATATCTTGAAGTTCTCTCATATCTTTTTTTAATTTTACTATTTCGTTTTCCTGAAAACAATAAAGATTAAACTTACTGAATACAAGTTAACATTTGTAATAGTCTAAGAAATAAATTAAGCTAATTATAAACTTAATTATAGTAGTTTATTTAAATTATATAAGTGATATTTTTCACATTAATATTAAGCTATAATATACCTTTTCATTCAATAATGATTGGAGATTTTCTTGTTCCAATACAAGATTATCTATACTTTTCGTTAACATGTCTATTTTTTCAGTTTCACTTTCACTTGGTTTTACTAGTCTTGCTTTTTCCTTTTGCAATTGTTGTTCTAATTCAGACAATCGCTGTATGTAACTTTGCTCACGTATTTCAGAATCAGTAATAACTTTTTTCGACGCATCAAGCTATAAAATAAACTACTTATAATATTTGATTAGCATTTATTAATTTTTATACAGTAAGCCCGTTTCATTAAACAAACCTCAGACACAAGTTTTGCATGTCGTTCATCTAACTGCTGGACGTAATTTTGATATTTTTTACTCACTTCATCTTTTTCACTAGTTAAGCTTTCAAGTGTTTCTTTCATTTGAGACAATTGTTGTTCGAGTACTTTTGTCGCATGGTGCTGAGTTTCAAGTAAAGTGATTTCCTGCGGAAAGTTTGATAGCTGCAAAATGATTTAAAAAATTTGAATTTAGTTTTTTATTCATAAATTATTACGAAACTTCCAACTTACTTGTTGAATACGAAGTTCGCTTAAAGATAAGAGTGCAGATTTTTCTTGTAATTCTTGTTGTAAATTAGTTAATTCGATATTTTTATAGTTAAATTTTTGACGTAATTCAGATGTTTCTAATTCAAAATCTTCATTTTCTTTCCTGAAAACAATTTTCACAAGTAAATTATTAACCAATTGAATAAATCATTAGTACAAATAATAATTGTGCATACTTTAGCTTAGTTAATTTATCAGCAAGTTCTTCATAATTTGCTTGTAAATGTTGATAAGATTTTGTAAAATCTTCTGTGTTAGTTTTGACAGATGTTAAGTCTTTTTCTAATTCAAATACTTGTTGCTGAGAAAGTTTCAACTTTCTAGATAATTCATTTATCTCATCTAAATGATTAACGTATTAAATAAAATCATAAATAATATTTATTTAATATTATATTTAATAAATATTATATTTTATAATATAATATTTATTTATAATATAATATAATAATATAATATAATATTTATTTATAATATAATATAATAATATAATATAATATTTATTTATAATATAATATAATAATATAATATAATAATAAATATAATATTAGTAAATATTATATTTAATAAAGGTTTTTGCAATTTTTCATATTTTCTTTTTTTATTATTATTTTTAATATTTATTTTGTAATGGTAACTTTATTGATTTTTAATGGTTTAATTTATTTTCGTAACAATGAAAGTGTCTCAATGTTGAACGTATCTCAACTGCTCTGCAATAGATGATTTTATCTTGTTCAGTTTTACATCAGAGACTCCTTATATATTCTTAATTGACTTTTACATTAAATCTAAATTCTAGTATGATTTCAACAAGATTCATTGTCTAAGAGTCTACAATCAATATTTTTACCTAAAGTTAGATATCGATGAAACAACTTTGAATCGAAGAGTACTTACAGGACTTCTAATTTATGGAAAAAATTATTTAAAATAATTTTAATCAAGTAATTTTGATCTTCATTTGACATTTTTTGAAAAATCACAAGCACTTTATATTAAATTGAAATAATATACCAGTTTTTTGTTTGATTGTTGTTTGACATTGAAGATTGGTAGCAGTTAGCTCCTCTTTTTCTGCCACAAGAATTCCTATTGTCTGAGCATCTAGTTGTACTTGTTCTTTTAAAGGATTAACTTCTCTAATAAGTTTAGCTTCAAATTCTGTATCTTTGTTATTAATAATTGCTTCTAATTCTGACACTCTACTGGTCTTTTTTTACATACGTAAGTTAAAATTAATATTTTATACATCTTATTATACAAGTATTTTATTGATAAATTAATACTTACACATTGACTAACTTGGATGTGTAACTGACTCACAACTTTTTTTTGTTCTTCCAAGCAACAAGTTAAAAATTGGTTTTTTTGTTCTAAATCACAATTATTTAATGTTGTTTCTTCTGGACTAATTTCATCGACTAAAACATTTGCCACAGCATTTACCATTTGTAAAAGATGTTCCTTTTGTAATGAATTAGAAGAGGTACTTGATAAATTTGAATCTAAATTTGACTGTTCACATGGATTCATTGGAAAAGGTTGCAAGTTATTACCATCATCAATAGTTTTATGAATCGTTTCAGAAGATATTGTACAGCTACTTTTATCAGTATTATGATCTGTTGATAGGCCATTATTGCATGATGGTATTTTTACAGTATCATTTGTCGTTTGATCTTCACAAACATTTTGAATACTTATTTTTTCTGTAGGTATTGTAAAATTATTGACATAATCTACGTTACTAGAAAGATTAGGAGATTTATTTCTATTTCTTGTTTGTATTTCATCACTTTCACAGTTTTCATTTAATAATTTTTGTTGCAATTGTTGCTGGTCATTTTGACATGGTGGATTTTCGAAAGAGTATTTCTGTAAAAATGACATTATTGAAGTATTTATTGTAACATGTTTATTGTAATAATTTGGTACTGCATCAAATACTGAACAAGCAATACCTGATCATTGTTCTGATTTTCTGAATCAGTATGTTCTTTCACATTTTTATTAATTTGATTTTTTTTAATACGCTGAAATTCTTTTAGCTGAAAAATATTATAAAATGTACACACAAATAATCTATTTAATTAAGTGAGTAATGTAATAAAATTAATATGGTAATGTTATCTGCAGTTAAAAATACACAATACTGTACCCTTTTTCTGGCTGCTAGAATTCTCTCTTTATTCATTTTTTATGTTTTTTCACTGTAAATGCAGTTTTTAAAAATTTTTAAAAGATTTGAAATATTTCAATAACGTTCATTTACATTTAATTTTTTGACGAAATAAAGTATTCAGCATTTGACAGCAAAGTATAAAGGTTATGTTACGTCTTCAATCTGCATGGCTTGCAACTTTACCAAGTGCCACTTCACCAATTTATCAATCAGACCACTGCAAATACAAGAATGTTCAATGTTTGTCCCCACATAACATGTTCGCAACGCGAACCGGATGTAGACAAATGAGAATATGAATAAAAAATATTCTATCTATTGAAAAATGGTGTTAAGTTTATTATTATTAATGTATTTCAGTAATGTATTTTCTGTAAAAATAAAGTTATAATTTTCAAGATGAAACATTCCTATAAATAATTGACAATTAAATGTGTAATGCTAAGTTATATTTTTTCAATAATAAATTTTTTCAATCCATTATTAGTATAATGTTGTATAATTTAAATTTTATATTTTGGATATCGTTTTTTTTTAATAAATGTATTACAACTACTTTTAAATTAGTTAATATTTCTCAATAAGTATTAAAACAAAGCGATATGAATCACTGAGTTGTATAAATAATTTTTATGAACTGTTGTTTTCATGTAGATATAATATTTCAATTATAGAAATTTATATATAATATAATTATAGAATTTAAAAATCTAAAATAAGTTGCTTTAAATGTTACCGCGGTTGATTTAATTCTGCAGTGTTGCGCTTTTATAAATATGATTTCATTAAATTTGACATCACTGTTTTTATTATTCTAAATAAATATAAGTTTAATGATAAGTACATATGTAGTTGTAAATGTCACCTTTAATCAAACGTTCATTAAAAAATAAAATATTCAAAAGTTTAAAAATAATTATTATGAATTGTTTCGAAATATTATATTTTATTTTTTATTAATTTGATTTTTAACATTTTTGCCATATGTTCAAAGACTTATTTATTTTATCAATATCTGGCATCGAATATTAAAACATTAATTATAAAAAATGACTACAATAGTAACTAGTTCTCCAATTGGAGCAATAAGGTCCGCATTTTTAAATAAAAAATTAATTTATCTTTACAAATAAACAGTTGTATTTCTGATTTTAAATCTTCTTTATTATTTTAGCTCTTCATCTCAGTTCAGAAATGTTAGACATGGCAGTGTTATTGACTTTGATGTTGACATGTTTTTAAAAATTTCTAATTATGAAGATACTGTTAGACAACTTGACATATATTATGGAATTGGTAATATTTTAAGGACTAAAATTTATTTTGTAAGTACTTATAATATATTTCTATCTATTATAGTTAAACGTCAAATTCTTCATTATCAAAGCTGCATAACTGGTCTCTTTCCACAAGTATCTATTGACAAAACTGTGGGAAGTATTAGAGAAAGTATATATTGTGCAGCTGCAGTGTGGAGTTTATATCAGGCCTATAGGTACTAATTAGAAAAGAGAATTGATCTTATATTTGCTACTCTTAATATTTATTTTAAGATATATATTTTAGACGCATAGATGATGACCGAGGAAAATCGTATGAACTTGGACAATCGGCAATTAAATGTATGCGGGGAATTTTGGAATGTTGGATGAAACAGTCCGATAGGATAGAATTATTCAAGAAAAATCAGTGTAATCGTTTTGCTCTACATTGTAAATTTCATTTAGATACTGGAAATGAAATATTTAAAGATGAGAATTACAATCATTTGCAAGTAATTAATAAAATTTGTTGAATAAATGTATTTGTTTTGATTATCTTACATTATTTGATTTTTTTATAGATTGATGTTGTATCATTGTATTTAATTTTTTTGGTACAAATGATTTCATCTGGATTACAAATTATTTATACACAAGATGAAGTAGCTTTTGTTCAGAATCTTGTTTATTATGTTGAAAGAGCATATCGAACACCTGATTATGGAATGTGGGAAAGAGGTAGCCGTTACAATGATGGTACACCAGAAATACATGCTAGTTCAATTGGTATGGCTAAAAGTGCACTTGAAGCTATTAATGGTTGTAATCTTTTTGGAGAAAAAGGAGCATCTTGGTCAGTTATATATGTTGATATAGATGCTCATAACCGCAATCGTAACATTTTTGAAACTATGCTTCCAAGAGAATCTAGTTCTAAGGTGTAACAGATATTTCATTTTTCAATTATTATTTTACACTATAAAACATTTATTTAATCGTTTTCTAGAGTGTAGATGCTGCCTTGCTACCAACTATCTCATTTCCAGCTTTTTCTACTCATGAAGAAGTTTTATATAATGAAACAAAAGCTAATATAATAAGAAGATTAAGAGGAAATTACGGTTTTAAGCGATTTGGAAGAGATGGTTATAAAACTGTTTTAGAAAATCCAGCAAAACGTTATTATAAATCTAATGAAATACAAGTAATTTTTAATATTTGTTAGCCAAACATTTAAAATTAAATATTCAGAATGTATTTATTAATTTATAGGAGTTTGACAATATAGAATGTGAATGGCCATTGTTTTACATTTTTATGATAATAGATGGAGTTTTCAATACATTACCAGAACAAGTAGAAGAATATCAAACTTTACTTAAAGCTAGATTGTCCAAAGATTCGCATGGAGGTAAATTATTACTTACAATTATTCACTAAGATATTTTATTGAAAATTATAAGATAAACAAAATTTATTTAAAAAACAATGAAGTTATTTTTTATTAAAATTATTTTTAAGATCCTTTAGTTCCAATGTACTATTATATTCCGGAGGATAATGTTGAAGTTGAAAAAAGTGATCCAGGAAGTACAATAAAAATTCCAAGTGATATTGGTAGAGGATATAGAGGAGGTGAAGAACATTCTCCTATTTATTTATGGAATCAAGCGATGTTTGTTATCGCACAATTACTTACTGCAAGTTTATTGCATATCAATGAGTTGGATCCAATTCGACGATATTTACCTTCATATAATAGACCAAGAAAAGCAGGACGGTATTCAGCTTTTCAGGTAAATATAAAAGTAAAAAAATTGATTATAAATTTCAAGTCTAGTTATCGTTCTATTTATTTTATTGAACTTTTTCAAAGAACTAATAACTGTTGTATTAGTAGCATAATATTTACGAATGAATTTTAATTTTATACAATATTATAGTACATTATTAATTTAGTAAGTTAATATATTTCTTTACATTTTATACAGGCAAAGCCAAGTAATGTAAGTAAAATTTTGCACACTTTGCTTGCTGTAAATATATATAAATGCATAGTAGATTTTAATGTAAGCATAAGTATGTGTTATTCATTCCTAATTAAATTAAATATTTTTTTTATTAACAATAGTTATTTAACAATAGTTAAATGCTTATACTAAATATTTTTTACATTAGAATTATTTTTAAAATAAAAGGCAAAGGTAATGAGAAAAAATCAAGTATTTGAAAAATATTTTACACTATTAATATTTTTATTATTTGTAAATTAAAAATTAAAACATAACAGAATTTTATGTAAAGGAACTTGTCCACATAAGAGCAGAACCAACAATTTTAGTTTGGCTACTATGAAAAATTTATATGAATTTTGTAAAATATGCTTCTTTTATGAAATATTTATGAAATAAATTATTCATAGAAAATAAAATTACTAGCTTAGTTCATGCTCTATCATTAAATTATTAGAGACACTGATAAAGAATAGTTCAGTCTTATAGTTATCTTATATTCATTTAAAGTATGCTGAACCTGTTGCCTTCGTTATTACTTCTAAATCAAAAATATTTTGTATTGTAACATTACAAATTTGACAAATGTAACTAGCCGAACGTGCAAATATATGAAATTATGAAAGCTGGTATTTGCATTAATGCCAGAATAGATTAAAACAAAATGAAATTCTATTATCTTAAAAAATACAGTCGCATATTATTTTAAATTACACCTTTAAAAATTGTTAAATATCTGTCTTTTCTATCAACTTTTGTAAAAAATAAAGCGTAAAAAAAGTTTATTTAATAATGTTTTGCGTAAATAGCTGTGTTTTTATTTAGTTTTAGTGTAAGATCAATATTTATTAATTTTTTTTACGAATTTAAAATTTTCCTGTATAACTCTAAAAATTTTAAGAATTATGTATTGATGTAAGATACATTCTTATATCTAATTTAAAAATACTTTAAAGACATTTTTTTTGTCATGGCTTATCTCATTTAGTTATATTGTATATAATTTAATAGAGAATTAATTACATACTTTTGTAAAATATGTATTACTTTAAAAATAACTTGGCGCTTAATTATAATTGCTACCATACTATAATAAAGCATGTTTATCAAAATGCTGCTTTAAAAAGTGTTTAAGAATATTTAACAAAATTATTATAATTAATTGTTATATAGGGTACACACACTGATCTCGTTGTGCAGATTGTTTTGATTGCTGAATCTATGAGACTGCAAGCTATGATGGCTACATATGGAATACAAACTCAAACTCCTCATGAAGTAGAACCTGTACAAATTCTTTCATCTACTCAACTGGTCAAAGTTTATCAATGCCTTGGTGTAAATAGTAAATTGGGTCTTGAAGGTAGACCTTCAAGACCAATTGGTTCCTTGGGCACCAGTAAGGTAAAATAAATACGTTTACAGTTTTCTGTATTTATAAATATTATTTAATTGTTATTCTTTATAATCTGGTAGATATATCGAGTATGTGGTATGACTGTTCTATGCTATCCTTTAATATTTGAAGTATCAGAATTTTATTTATATCGTGACATGGCTTTACTTATCGATGATATTAAAACAGAGCTTCAGTTTGTTGGAAAATACTGGAGATTGTCAGGAAGGCCAACTGTTTGTCTGTTAATACGCGAGGATCATATGAGGTAGGGGTATATTTTACAATACTTATTAAAAATATATTAAATAATTTAATTAGATCAATTTAAAAATTTTTTATTCTTTTATTACAGAGATCCTCAGTTTAAAGAAATGCTTGATCTATTTGCGATGTTGAAAAAAGGATATTGCGATGGAACTAAAGTGCGTATTGGTAGACTTCAAAATTTAATATCATCATCTTGTATAGGTATTATATTTGATTAATGATATACAAGTTTTAATGTTTTAATTTAATTTATATGTATGTATATATAAAATTCTGTTTTAACATGTTCAGAGCATTTAGATTTTATCAGCAGTATAGACACAGATTTAGAATTGACTCAATTTAAGCAATTGGAACACGATTACATTGGCTATCAAAGTTTGACAGATGTACCAAAAGTACTTTCTTATAATGAAGAAATAAAAGATTTTTCTGTGAGTAATTAAATTGACTATAATGTATTATAATATTAGCTTTTTCTTAGTATTTATTTTTAAATTTTCCTATAAATTATTAGTTCTTTCAGAAATTTAAAAACGAATCTACTCATAATATATTACATGTTATTAAAAACACCGAAAGTTTGTATGTAAAATGTCAGTTGTTTGGAATACTCTTACAACGAGAGGGTATAAATTATCAAGTCAACAACTCGACAGGTATAATTTAATTTCGACATTTAAATGTTTCATAGATATTGATATATTTCTTAATAAGCGTAATTAATATCTTATTTTAGTTGGAGATATTTTAAGAGCATTATATCAGCAATCAGGAAGTATACATTATTGGATGGTTGTACGCTATTGTAGTAGTTTACTAAATCATACTGTTGATAGTATTAGCCCGTTTATAACAGGTGTTCTTGTGAAAGGCAAACAAGTAACTTTGGATATTTTTCAAAATTCACAAAAAATACTAATTAATATTTTATAATTTTAAATAAAAAAATTTTTTTTTAATAGATTACTGTGGGTGTCATTGGACATCATGAAACGGTTTTTGACAAACCTATGACACCTGCTGAAATTCAATCAGTAATGTATTCTACTATTCAACCTCATAATATTATACAAGCTGTATTACAACAAGAAATATTATTATATTGTGGTCGACTCATTGGAACCAACCCAGAAATGTTTAAGGGTATACTTAAAATACGAATTGGGTACAAAAAGCTATTTTTTTTTACCACAAGCTTATTTGTGGTATATAATGTTGTTAAATAAGAAATAATTGTGATAAACTTATTTATTATATTATAGATGGGTCTTAGAAGCTATGAAATTATATTTGCAAATATTTGGGAAAACTTCTGAACCAATTGAAAATTACAGTCCTTACGAGGTACGGCAACTACTTATAAAAGTTCTTACAGTAAAAGATTGGGCAGCTGATGAAAAGTAAATTATTAATGATTTAAGGTTTATTTATAAACAAAAAATAATTAAAAGTTAAATTTTGTTCATATTTTTAAAAATAGTTTATCAATTCTTGGGAGAAGAAAGATCGAGGGTAGTCTGTGCAGAGTTCCACCACATTTTTACAATCAAGTGTGGCAAGTGCTTGAAAGATGTCCAGGTGGTATTTGTGTTAATGGACGTCAATTACCACAGCAACCGACTTTGTCAAATATGACACGATCAGAGCTTACTTTTGCTCTTCTTGTGGAATCTATACTTCATCATATTCATATTCCAGAATATCGCCAAATTATTGTTGAGGTGTGTGTATATGTATATGTATGTTTTGTAATAACAGTAATAATATACGTGTATAAAATAATTATTTCAATTTATTTTAAAAACAGCTTTTAAATATCGTATCAACAATTTTATTAAGAAATCCTGAATTGACTTTCCAAAGACAGTTAGATTTAAATAAATTAGTTGATGATGCTTTTGTTATTTTTTGCAAGGTAAAGTTACATTATTAAATTTATATATAATTTAAAATTGAAAGAAATTGGTAATATTAATACATAAATATTTATATTTAGGATCATAATTTGGAAATAACAAATCACATGATCCGCTTTTTTTCTGCAAATTATTCTCTTACAACAAGTTGTTTATCTAGAGCTATAGTAAATAATGTACTTATGAGCGATTGCGTTAAAAATATTTCAGATACTCATTCTGTATTAGAAACAAATGAAATATGTAGGATCACATAGATGAAATAAAATATTTCTATAATTTGTTAACTTAATAAGAAATATTTTTATTGTACCTATGAGATTTATAGTATAAAAATGTATTTAAAATAAAAATAAATTGCTTTCAAAGTATTTTATATCAATTTGAGTTCTCAAAAATGTATATAATTACATACTGTACAATTATCTGTCAATAATATTTTTCACGTTCTTATCTCTTTGCAAAATTTTTATCCATAGAATGCTTATATCTTTGTATATTATTAATATTTGATTTTATTCTTGATGCAACTGTTTCTCTATCAGCTGCAATGGCCAAGTGTTTCCTGTTGAGTAAATATACAGTAAATAACATTTAAATAAATTTAATGTTTAAACTACTTTTACATGCATACTCACTGTAGGAAGCTTTTGTCAAATGATGTTTCTTTTGTTGATTCTTTTCTTTCTTGTTCTTCATATTTTTTTACATTTCTTTTTCGTTCTTTGTCATGCCAAGATGCATTAGCTATCATTTCTTGTCTTCGACGTTTCTTTTCTTCTTCTGAAAGTTTTTGTTTTTTGAAAGGTATCCACTTTTGTTCTTTTATCACAGTTTTCATTTCATTTTTTAAGTTTTCTCTTGTTACTGATTGTTTTGTGTGTGAGGATATTTTTGACCCATCTGCTTTCTAAATAAAACAAATAAGAATTTATTATTAAAATTTATTATTAAAAAATGATTTATTTGTTGTTTGATTGTAGTATTCAAATTATGCTTGCCATTAATCCATAATTACTTGATTTTTGCATTAAATTGTTATCTTCTTTATCAAAATGGTTTTTGTAATTCCTTGAAGATCTGTCTTGATATTTTTCTTTTTTTCTTTTAAGTTTTATATCGTGATACATAGCATATGCATCTTTGTTCTCTCTTTCTGTATGATTTTTATGACCATGCTTTTTACTATTGCTATCTTTTGTTTTGTTTTTTTTTAACTTATATTTTGTGGATTCTCTTGAACTATCAATTCTATCTGAATCATGTTTACTATCATCATCATTATCACTGGTTTCCTCTTTGCTTTTCTTCTTTCTTTTTTTATGTTTTTTATGTTTTTTAACAGATTTAATTAAATCTTCTTCATTAATTTTACCTTTTAACTTTTTATATTTAGCAGTTAATAAGTCATCAAGTTTTTTATCAATTTCATTTTCATCTGAATCATTTATTGACTTCTTTTTTTTCCTTTTTTTCTTGTTATCTTTTGTTTTTAATTTTTGCAGTGTTACCTAAGCAAATAAAATGATTTCTTATTTAAAATATGTAAATAATACGTATATAGTTATTTCTATTATTAATTTTATTTTTACTAATTGTTGTAGTTGTTTTAATTTGACTGGATTTTTTAGGAGTTGAGATCTTGTTTCCATTTCTTTTTTTTTTATAGCATACAAAGGATCTTCTTGTAATTTTCTTGCCAAATCAACTTGTTCATTTCCCGAGAAGAATCTCAAGGATGGTGGTATACATTCTAGAAAAAGAAATATATAAAAAATTAGTTAGTTATTCAAGTACTAAAATATTTTTTAAAGTATTTAAATAGTATAAGTATAACCATGTTCAACGTGATTTTTTACAGGCTTATTCTGTTCAACATCTTTTTCAGCTTGAGACATTTGTTCAAACTGTTTGTCAATTGGACGACCTAACAAATATTCTTCACGACTAACAGTGTCATTTGGTCCTTTGTACATCCAATCTAATTTTTTGTCACTTTTTTGTTCTGTAGTACCTTGTTCCATAGCAAAAGCTTTCATTTCTTCCTTATCTTTTTCCATTGCGATCTCTCGTTTTAGTTCTGCTATTCTTTTTTTTTCCTGGTTATCTTGTTGTTCTGCTTTCCAAACTTTTTCCATATTTTTCATAGTAGAAGGATGCCATGATTTCTTTAAATTCTATAGAGTACAAGTATCAGTATTATATAAATATTTTAAATAATAAATTATTTAATTACTAATTCTCAAAAGATATTTTATATTGAAACATATTTTTTTTTAATTCCATTGTAACAAAATCATAAAGCAAATACTAATTACTTTTTATGTTTTTCTATAAGACAAAAAATGATCTTTATGCATTTCTTGTAAAAAACAAGATTATAATTTTATAGATACAACCAAATTTAATAAGTAATCTACTTTTATTTATATTTAATTTCAATAAACTGCACATAATCTTAATTTTTTAAATAATTATGAATATCGATAAAATAAAATCCGTATTATTATATTTATAGCTATAGAAAAGTACATATATACTTACTAAATCTCCTCCGCCCATTTTGAAATCAAAAGGAATTCTTAAAATACGTAAATTTTTTAGAAAAACTTGGAATCACAGCATTCAACATTCGGAAGTTTTTTATGAGTATAAGAAAATATTGCTCAGTACTTGAACTAGTCAATATTAAATTTGTATTAATACTTAAGTGCCTTTTCAGTTTTATGAAAAGAAAACTTGGTTAAAAAACGCTCTGATATTGCACTGACAATAGTGTGATTATTTTACTACTCTATTGCCACTTGCTTAAATATTATTTTCATAATAAGAAAAATATGTATAATTGCATTTTAAACAGTATTTTACGAAACTCTTTTCATTGCAACATTTTTTTTAACTGTATTGATCTTACTTCATTTTTGAGGAAATAAGAAATAATCACTGTATTTCTGCTTAAAAATATAAATTATTTAATTAAGCTTTTCAGTTAGAAAAGATTATTTATGTATATATTTATGTATACTCAAATTATTTTTAACTGCATACTCAAAAAAATATTAAACTCAAAATGTATAAATATACGTGACGAATGAAATACATAATTGCAATAAAGTTGCATACTACGGTAATAGTACGCATGCGTAAGTCAATAGAGCGAAACAATCTCAAAGATTAAATAGGTTGTTATTATAATTACAAAAACAAAATAAGAATATAATATCAATAAATATTATTGAATTTGAGCTATTAATCTTTCAAATATATTTTCGACAGAATTTTTTCATTATTTTTTTATTCGCTTTTAGCTTTCTCGAATAAATAGAAAATTTGATTTAATTGTATTTCAAAACATTAGTATTTCCAAGCATATTATTAATAAATAATAACAATTGTAATTATTAATTATAATTATAAGAACGAGAAGGTAATACAAGAAATAAATATAAAAATATAAAAATATAAACTACTTTTAATGGTAACTTGTTTGTTCAATACGGGGTGAAAAGTCCCGGGACTTGTCACTATTTAGCAGCACTAACTAAATATTCGTATAATTTTTAGAAAGTAAATATTTAACCAATCTTAAATAGTTGCATCGTAAATTTCACAAAATTTAGACCAATTAATTTATTAATCAAAATCGTATTAATGCCGTTGAAAAAGTAGTGGATCAAAAAGAATTTCGTGTATTGATAAAACATTGCTTTTTGGCAAAAAAAAAATACCATCCAAACTCAAAAATGGATTGAAAAATTTACGGTACATTCACTCCGTCGAAAACAACAATTTGTCGATGGTTTAGTGAATTTAAACACGGCCGTACAAGCACCAA
The DNA here is from genome assembly GCA_018907045.1 of Wiebesia pumilae. NCBI lineage: Eukaryota > Metazoa > Arthropoda > Insecta > Hymenoptera > Agaonidae > Wiebesia > Wiebesia pumilae. The sequence goes on from JACCHZ010000192.1 coordinate 7,146,880, forward strand.
TGATGCCGCACGTTCTGGATGTCCAATTAAAGCATCAACTCCAGAAAATATAAAAAAAAATTCACCGTATAGTTTTGGATGACCGCAAAATAAAAGTGAGGGAAATAGCTGCCATCATAAAGATATCAACAGAACGCGTGAGAAATATTTTACATGAGCATTTACATATGAAAAAACTTTGTGCGAGATGGGTGCCGTGTTCTTTAACAATAGACCAAAAACAGCAGAATTTCTGCATCGATTTGTAACAATGGATGAAACCTGGATCCATCACAACTCACCTGAGTTCAATAAGCAATCTACAACCGAGTGGTTAAAATCGGATGGAAGTCGCGCAAAGCAGCCAAAGTCGCAACAATTGACTGGAAAGGTCTTGGCCAGCATTATTATTTGTTTCCTAACTTGAAGAGGTGACTCAATGGGAGATTTGCGTCAAGTGAGGATGTTAAACGCGAAATTGATATATATTTCGGAGCCCTTGACAAGTCCTACTTTAGAAAAGGTATCCAATTGTTAGAGGTCCATTGGAAGAAATGTATCGCTCTTGAAGGAAACTATATTGAGGAATAAGATCGAATTTATTAAAAAAATATGTTTATTTCATTACTAGTCCCAGGACTTTCACCCTCTTTACTATACATAGAAACCAAAATCATCATTTATACAGAAATAGTTTAACTTCCTCAATAGTTAATCAAGAAGTTTGAAGGTTTGTAAATCGTGTCTTCCTTGATAATTTACTTAATGAAACTTGCAATAGAATATTAAAAATTACAAATCACTATTTAAAAATAATCAGTTTTAAAATAAATTAATTTTTAAAATAATCTTTACATATCTTTGCATTTATAAAGTTATATTGTATAGTATAGAGATGCAGGTATTTTGTATATTTAGTAAAAGTATTATAGGCAACATATGTAATAATTAATATAACAAACATATTTTTAAAAAGATGACATTTATTTTTTTTACTTTGTACAAGTGATATAAATCAGAGATTATAAATACAAATTTCAATGTACATTATATAAATATTTAATTCGAGTATTAATTTAATACATGACATATTTTTATTTAAAATTCAATTAAATTATTAAAAACTATATTTTTAAAAAGTATATTGGGTTTCAACAATAATAAAAATTAATGAATAAAAACAGAAGTCATCGCCTGCGATTTACGTCTTTAAAATATTTCGAATAGAAGATTAAAGATATATACATTACAGTGATTACTGTATAATAATCATACGATTGAAAGACTCATTTAAATTTATATTACAAGTTTTTCTTTGCTTATAATAGAAGTAAATCTAATTACTGTATCACAAGAAAGAGGAAATATATTGCAACTGTACAAGATTATTTTAATAGTTGTCCAAGTATCGTAAGTGGTCACTACGCTGACTAGAAAACATTTTTTAGACAAACACTACCGTCCTGATTTTATATTTTGTTGATCCTTGTGACTTTGTTCTACTTTTGTTCTCAGTTTTAATATTGTATTACTAGATAAAGAGCCAGGTACTTTAAATATGCTCTAAAACAAGTTTATAAAACATTTAAAAAGATACATATATTTTATGTATTAATATAATTAAATTTCAAAAATAAAACATCGTCTTTATAAAGTTTACCGTATAAAATAACAAAAGTAAGATTAAAAGATTTTTATTTTAAATTTTATGAGTTATATTTACAAAATTTTAAATTAAGTTTTGTAAAATAATTTACAACGTAAATAATCCTTTAACTAATTAATATAAATATACCTACCTGCATAAAGTCATGGCATTGAAGAACAATACTATCCTTAGTAATTTCCTTGAAACACTCTGCTAACTCTGTAAAATCATGACAAGCCAATAAATTATCCTTATTTCTTTTAATTAAGGTCAGTGCTACTCTAAAAACAATTTTGTTGCCTTCATAAAATAAGCAATCCCATATTCTTAAAGTTGTCTGTAAAAAAGTATGAAATCATTCATAACTTAAAAATAAATTTTTTTCAATTTTTTAAAATTATCTACCTCTGTGGGCAAAACTTCTGCGAATAGACAAATAAACCATTTTGTTGTAATTACTGCCCAAGGTAATCCCATATTGGTTATATGTTGATATACATCTGGCATTTTTATTCTATTATTATAAATTGTATAACATAATTTCATATTTTAAACAATTTAATATTTTTTTATGTTTAAATAAACTTTGAAAATGTCTACCTGACTAGTTCTGCTAAAACATCAATATCTGTAAGTAATCCTTTCATAGTTGGTGTATAGTATTCTGGTAAAATTTTTTCTATCAATACTTTCAATAGCCAAAAAGCTGTCTCTTCACTTTTTGTAACTAACAACAATAATCCTGCTATATAATTTAAACCCTAAAAATAATTTTAATTAAACGCTAATGATTAAATAGCTTGAAATAAAATAATACTAAATTAATTTTCACTTGACAATAGCCAACTTGTCTATTGTGATGTGCAAAAGCTAATAAAATGTTAAATAGTTGACGTTGATGGCGATCTGTATTATTAAAGAATATATTATCAGGAAAAGTACGTGGAAGATCGGTTTTAATAATATCAGTAACTTGAGAATCGTGAGGGCCAATCAACAATTGATGATATAAGTTACAAAATTTTTGCCTTAATTCTTCTCCACCACTTACTGAAAGCCAAACCTAATAAAGAGTAAATCAATTTAATAAAATATTTGCATATCTCTATTTATAAAATTTTCAATAGATTACATTACTTACTAAACCTCTATGTTCTCCAGGAATACCTTTACGGACATAACGTTTTATCGTAATGCTACGTTGTAATGATCTACCTTCTCCAATAATTTCAGCCCATTTCTTTGCTCTTTTGGCAAGAACTTTCAAATATTCAGACATAAACTCTTCATATGTCTCATAATTAAAATTGTGTGGTCTTTCAAATCCATATTCATCCACATTACTAAAATATTTATAATTGTTAAACAGTAATATTTTTGGAATAATTTTATTTAAAAAGTATACTTAATTTTCTGATGCATTTATTTATTAAGATTCATATTATTACAGAATTTTTTTTTAATAATAAATAGATAATTAATCAAGAATGAAAGAAAGATAAACAATGCAAAGAATTTTACTGTATAACCTTGAAATATTAAATTGCATCCATAATTAATTAATCAAATTTATATTTGCATAATAATTATAAAACAAATACAAACTATAAATTTTTTATTATTAGTTATTGCATTACCTAAAACAAGAAGTGGCCATACCATGAATTACTTCTTTTGGCCACAAAATAATGCAACACAGTAATCATGTGTACGATGATCTACGATCTGCATAAATATGTATTATGTATTTTAAGAATTAAATAATGGGGTAGTAAGACTCTTTTTTTGTATGGGTAAGGTTAGTTTATAGGTTATATCGATAGAGGTCGACTTAAGAGAGGTTAAATTCGATTTTTATCGATACTTAAATACACCACATGGCAACTACAGAGAATAAAATGGCGTTAATCGTTCCTTGCGTTGCCAGTAAGTAATTTTCTTTATTTTTATATAAAATACTATTTAATTTGTTATATTAATAATCAGATGCTTTAATTAAATCAGTAAAATATCTATAATATATGAGTCGTTTTAAATATCATGGCAATTTCGATTTTTGCTTGATGTTCTGATTGATATAGACCGATTATAAAAACATTTATCATGCCTAATTCGAATCGCTGACGAATAATTAAATTATTCTTTCAAATGAATAACAAATACTACAGTTATTTACTTCAGTCAACTTGTATATTATAAATATTATTTATTTTAATAATGTTATAAATAAATTAAAAAAATATATATTTTTTTTACTTTGTTGAATTGGCCTGAATGTTCATTATCACTTATAATAATAGTAATGTATTGTAATATGTGTGTACAAGTGGTTTCTTGCTATTCTATTATAATTGTTATTGTGTTATCTTTAGTTTTGTGATAAAGTAAAATTTTTTCATAGTAAGAGGTTCGACTGGTATAAGTATTACACAGGGTCCTCCAACTTATGAGCCAGTTTCATCATTTCCTAAAGATGACAGCAAGGTATGTAAAACAATGGCTTTTAGCCCTTTAGGACGCTACTTTGCATGGGTCAATGGATTCTCAGTTAAAGTTGTTTTATGTGAGACATGGCAAATTATTGCTGAAATCAATAGACCCAAAGTTCAAGCAATCCAATTTTCACCTCAAGATACTTATCTCATGACATGGGAACCTTTTATTAGTAAGAGAAAAGAAAAAAGAAATTATTTCATTATTATTAGTAGTGCAAATAAATAAAAACATATGTTTACAGTATCTCAAACAAATCCTCAAGGTGGACCTAATCTTCATTTTTGGAATCCTAAAAATGGAAATTTAGTAAAAAGTCTTGTTCAAAAAAAACAAATTGATTGGTAATACCTTAATTCAAAGAATTACTTTTGAATTACATTATTTTTTAATTTATTGTTTGGAGTATTTGTAAGTTTAAATATTAATTGTGTTAGGGAACCTCATTGGTCAATTGATGAAAAAATTTGTGGTCTGTTGGTTAATAACGATGTTGTGTTATACGAGGAAGCCAATTTTGATGTTATTTTACATAGGATAAATGTAGCTAAAGTTGCTAAATTTAGCATAGCTCCAGGTGTTGCTCCATATCATATTCTTTGTTACATGCCTGGTAAGTCTAAAATATTTTCAACAGTTTATGTTTCTGTCAAAAAATTGAATTGATTTTATCATTGTTAGGAAAATCTGGACAACCCTCTTTTGGTCGATTATTTCAATATCCTAAATTCCAAGCAAATCAACCAATAGCAAATAAGAGTTTCTTTCAAGTAATTTTTTTAGTCTGTTATTCTTTTCATATAAAAAAATAATCATACATTTTTTAATAGAAGTATTTGTACAAATAGGATGACAGAGTTGATTTTTTTTGGAATAATCAAGGAACTAGTGTATTATTATTGGCTAGTACCGAAGTTGATAATACAGGTGCCTCCTATTATGGAAAACAAACTTTACATTATCTTGATACAAAGGGTCAGACTGCTCTTGTAACATTAAGTAAGAATTATTTTATTTATTTTTAAAGTTTTTAAATAACTTTTTTACATTCAATTATTCTTAATAAAAAATTGATAGGTAAAGAAGGTCCTATTCATGCAGTTCAGTGGTCTCCTAAGCAAACTGAATTCTTAGTAATATATGGACTCATGCCGTCAAAAGCAACATTATATAATCTAAAATGTGAAGCAGTGTTTGAGTTTGGTACTAAACATCGTAATTCTGTTTATTACAATCCTCATGGCAACAATATCCTTTTTAATTAAAAATTTAGCTCTATTAATGATAAATTATAATTTTTGCATATTCATTTAAATTATATTAAATAATGCCTTAACCACTGTGCACTTGTGATTTTGACTGGTTTTGGAAATTTGAGGGGAGAAATCGAATTATGGGATACAGTGAATCGAAAGCTAATTGCAACATCAGATGCTCCTGATTCTACATTATTGGAATGGTCACCAGATGGGGAGCATTACATGACAGCTACTACAGCACCAAGGCTACGAATGAGTAATGGGTTAGTTATTAAGAAGAATTTTTATTTTTTTACTAATAACTAAAATATTTAAAGCAGTTGATTAATGTATATACTGGCCAATACCTATAACTATTTATACTTGCACAATCTTGGAAATAATTAAACAACATGTTTTTCATATAGGAACTTTTTAATCTAATACATTTATTGAAATATGATATATTTGAATAATAATTTACTACTCAGATTAGATCTTTGCTTTTATTTAAAATAAATTAAAACGTTATTTACTTGTATTGTTATTTTCTTTATTATTCTAAAGAAAAATATATTCTTGTAAATATTTTTCAGATTTAAAATTTGGCATTACACTGGTACATTATTATACGAGCGACCTTGGAATAAACAAGAAGAGCTGTGGGAGGTTTCATGGCAAAAATTTCCTTGTAATATTTTTAAAGAAAAGCCTATAAAGTATAAAGCTGTAGGAGGTATTGCACCTAGTCAACCACAGGGTAAATATTCAACTAATGTTTATAATTTACTCATTAATTAAAGTTCACTATTATAATAAATTTTCGTTTTTACGTAGCATCAAAACAAGCATATCGACCACCTTCTGCAAGAGGAAAAACTATTAATTTTAAACTACATGATGATATAGATGTTCCTAAGTCAACTGAGTGTAGGTTTCTATCTTTTATTTTATTATGAAAAGTTGATTTTATTAATGTTAATTTAATTTTGCTAATTGTGTAATTATTCTAAATTAATGAAAAAATTTTATACAAGTTTTTTTTCAATATTGTATTTACTGTTTAAAATTTTGACAATATTATTTAAAATGTTGTAAATTATAATAGATATATTTTTTATTAAATAATTCTATGAATTAAAAAGGACCGATGTAATTTTGTAGAAAAGAAGATCGTATGTATTCAAATATTTAATTACAAGGAGAAAAAACAATTATAAATATTTTCTTTCCAAACGTGAATTATGTAATATATATTTATATTAATATTTATATTTATAATTATTATGAAATTTAATTTAATTTATTTTTAATATATTAAACTAAATTGAGAGATCTCGTATCATAAAAAAGAAGTCTTAAAAAAATTTAGGGTAAAATATTTAGTAAATAATAGATATTTAATTTTTTCCAGCAATACCTTCGAAAGCTGCTCTTAAAATTAAAAAAAAACGCGAAGCAAGAAAAGCGAAGAAAGAACAAGAAGCTGCATTGTCTCAAACGCAAAGTGGTAATGTGACTGCTAATGGCCAAACAAATAGTATTAGTACTAAAGTTGGTAGTTCAACCACTTCAACAAATTATGATCTTACTGATGATCCAGAAAAGAACAAAAAAATTAAAAAGATTAATGTTGTGAGTAATAATAATACTAATATAAATTGTTTAACAACATCTGTTAATTATTTAACGAGTTTTTTGTTAAAAATTTGTCACAGAAATTGGAACAAATATCTAAGCTTAAAGAACAGCAAGTGATGGGTAAGCAGTTAGAAATCAATCAATTAAATAAAATCAAGAAAGAAGCGGAATTAATTAAGGAACTAGAAGAATTGATTTTATGATGCTTGATTCAGCATTTGATTTATGTTGCTTTTTTACACCTGATGAGAAAGTACCAGGTGATTTTGAAAAGTCGGTAATATCTTACGCCAATTAAATCGTGATAACAAATCAAACTTATTATGCATTTAAGAATTGTTAATGTGATTTGATATTTAACGATGAATGTCCAATATGAAATGTTGGTGCATAAAAACAATGAATTGGTAGTGATATTTCTGAATACTCATCGAACGGTTGATGTAAATGATTCATCAATAACTAAATATGATCGAGTTTACTTATAATATTCATCGAAAAAAGCAACTTACTGTCCAAAGGAATAATGTATGTTTTACAGGCACGAGAGAATGGCATTTTTAATGTAGCCAAGCACAATTGTAAAATTTGCTATATGCGAAATCTCGTTCCTTCAAGTAATAACTTGAACATAAGATTTGTAAATACATTTACCCTCTGTGTTCATTTGTAATACCCTTTTTCACATTGTTGTTACATTTTTATCTAATTTTCAATTATTAGATTGGTGTTTTTGAATTTTCTTTTTGTCTTGTGGGTTTTCTTGAGTGGAACTTGATAATAATTATTTATATTTGCAATCTTAAGTGTTTTTTTGCTTTAACTTTAAATAGTAATTATTAATTATTACTCTAAATTTGTACAAAATGAACGTTCATTAGGCTATACATATATATATATATATTTATGGATGTATGAGTATATGTATATATATGCATGTGTGTGTACATCGCACAGATGCATACGTGTGCATATTTATGATTCGTGAACACACGAATATATACATATTTACACATATATACATATGGCAGTTTACTATTTTATTTAAAAATAACAAAATAAAAAAGTATATTAAGGAAACATCATTTATTACTTTTTTTATAATTTTTGAATATACATTTTTGACTTTTATAAGATTAAGTGTATTTATATGACCAGAATATGTATTGATTTAGCAAAAAAATAATTAAAAAATATTTGTTATAATTCAGAACATAAAATAGTCCGATATCACTATATGAATAAAGCACCATTTATAATTATTTTAATTTTTTTTTTAATTTTTTAATTTTTATTTATCAAACAGTGATTACGATAGGATAAGTCGTATTGTGATCAGAATTTAAACATGTTTATTTAAGGTAAGAGCTTTTATATGAGTAAATATTGGTTAACTCGTGTGACATGTTTATATAGACAACAAACGCATTTGTTGGTACGTCAATGAATCAAAAGTTTACGAAAAATTGCTTTTATCGTTAATCCAGAATCTTCTATTTTAACTGCTCTCGTGTCGATTAGGGATTTGTTAAAAATTTTATAAAGCTTAAAACTAGTGTGCAGAAGAACATCGAAGAAATTAAAAAACAGGCAAAAGCGCAGCATTGTAGGAGGAGCCATAACTCGTACTGTTTACTGATTTCGCACTCATTCGGAGTCTGTGTATAACGTCATGTCAAAAAACTGCAACGCGAAAAGATACAGATGTAGACGAGATAACGCGAATTTTTCATACCAACAGAAGTTTGAACGTGGATTAAAGTTACGTGGGTTATACGCAATAGATTTCCATCCTTGTGTCGCCGCGTGCGAGGAAACGTTTGCGTTCCGTGTATAGGTAGATGCACGTACACGGGGACAGTTTTCCCGTGTAGAGGTTCACAGTACACAGTTAAGAAGCTCCAGTTCCATTACAAAATCTCAACTCATTCAAGGCAATAAGGGTTTCCAGCATTAAGCTCATAAGCAAACAGCCTCATTAAATTCCTGACCCCGGACGAGGTGCTAAAATTGTATCCTGGTATCCCTGACGATCGACAGGCAGTTCCTCCGGGTCCCGAGTCTCGCCGCCACAGCATCAGCGCCACTCCCCGCAGCTGGGGCCTATCATCGTCCATGGTACTAGGCAAGTCGCCATTTTGTCCGGAGTTCGGCCCGGTTTTACCGAGGATCAACTTGGTGAAAAACAGGCCGATCTACCTTGGGGAATCCAGCTCGTCACCAAGGTACCCGGAGAAACAGCTCGACGCCGTTACGAAGATCGAGCACGTCCTTGTGTCCTTTGCAGCTCGTCGGCTTAGCTGTGTTAGTTCGCCCTCGCGAAATCACGCAATCGGGAGCTAAGAGTGTGTCGAGAGCCGAGACTCAGGGCTCGAAAAAGAGACACCTATTTGCTTTTGGCAGCGCGCGACTCTACGTGATTAGATATATTTGCGCTCGTGTTCGCAAATACTCCAACTCGTATTTCCGTTTGCGTTTCTTCTCGACCTTTTGACTCGTTGCTTCACCTCCTGGATGAGGATGACCCCCCGATGAACTACAGTGACGACATATCCCAACTGTAGCGGCTACGGTGGCAATCTCAAGGTCTCGTCCTCCGACAAGACAATGGCATAAAAAATTCGTCTCGCCCCCCGCGAGTCACGATAAATAACGTCGACAGTGGATTGTTCGCGTGTTTGCAATGCGGTCCCGTGCTGTTTTGTCCGTGTGTGTAAATCTAAACGAGTGAATTACACTTCGTTCATTGCCTGACCACGGAAGAGGGAGGAATTCACTACTTTTCGAGCTTCATTGGAGGATCAGCTTTGGGCTTTTCCTCGAGTCCGAACGCACATTTTCAATCGCTGCTCAAAGTTATTCGGTTGCTACTCTCAAGGGCTTTGTCTCTTTGAAGTGAATGTCGATGTTTGTGCATGAGATATTTTTGTAACTTGTGAATTCTCTACATAAAATATGATTCTTTCTAACTCCTAGTAGTTTTTTTAACGTAAGAAGTGCTTCTTTGTACGCTAAAATCGTTTTGGTGCAGTTTGATCGAGTCTCTTTTTCAGTCGGGATTGTATTTATTTGCATTTACGTAGTATGTGTTAATTTACAGGATATAATTTAAAAGATATTTTACTCCTCTGTTTTAGATAATGTAGATATAGGTTAGCAGAACAAGGCCTCTAAAATATAAACGTATTTCATGACACTACTGGATGCTCCTTGCTGGTGCGACTTGGTCCAAAATATATATATTCAAAATATCAGGCTGTAGCACTTGCAAGGTAGGATGACGATTGCTACAAGAGGTCAAGGGGTTGGAGTAGATCCACCCGATGGTCATCAAAATACAATGGTTTGTTTTTCATAATTATTATTTGTATGTACATATAATAAACCCCTATATTCTATTCACTCGTAATATACTTGATTTTTTCTGTAGATACCCAATTCGCCTGGTCAACAGCAACTGGCAGACACTATGTCTAGCCTTCAAATTACCGAAAATGTAGTACCAACAGATTGCGCCAGTGAATTGACAACACCTGGTACAGAGGAAAATAATCAGCAACGATTAGAGCCTGATTTTCCTCATGCCAAACTCGCAATGCTGGATGAAAAAATATCTAGTCCAAGATGGGTAATACCAGTTTTACCTGAACAAGAATTAGAGTGCCTGTTACAAGCCAGTATCGATTTATGTAAAAAAGGTGTGTAATTTGTATTATGCAAATATTCAAAGAGTTATTTTTTCAAATTTTCAAAAATTGTGCTAATTAATTTTTCTTATAGAAATTGATGTACAGAGCGAGGCGTGTCAACGTTTTTTTCGGGAAGGTTTAACAATTTCTTTTACGAAAATTTTGACAGACGATGCAGTAAATACTTGGAAGTTAAATATTCATAATTACATAAATGCTAATTGCCAACGTTTAGTAGAGCTCTGTGTCTTGAAATTGGATGAGGACTGGTTTCCTCTTCTTGATTTACTCGCTATGGTTTTTAATCCTAATAACAAGTAAGTTTTACATTATCTGATCACTGCTTATAAATTACTGCAATTTTAATATTCAATATTTCTTGTATGATAGATTTCATACATTCAATGCATCACGAGCTTCAGAAAGTGTACCTCCTGGTAGTAATATTCCTGAGGATGAAATATATGCTCGGTCTCCTCAAGATACTAGAAATCCACGGGGCTGGCTTGTCGATCTTATTAACAAGTAAGTATAAATTAATATTTTAAGTTATAAATAAATTTAGTCTTTGTTATTTTTAATTTCTATTGCCTTCCAGGTTTGGTAGTCTAAATGGCTTTGAAATTTTATTGAAAAGATTTTCAAGTGGACGAAACTTAACAGTACCAGTTATTTATGCGTTAATAAAGCCGTTTGGTCTGTGCTGTGAATTGTTAACAGCGAATACAATTCATAAATATCTTATGCCCATAGTTGTAAGTTTTTTTTTATATCGCTCAATAATTCTTTAGATTATTTTATTAACACAAAAGAAGTTGTAAACAATAACCTTATTTTTTCTTTAACAGCAAATGGTGCCTCAAATTTTAGATAATTTAACTGATGCAGAACTCAAAAAAGAAGCAAAAAATGAATCTAAAAACGATGCAATATCAGCCATAATTAAAGCAGCTAAATGTATAGTGTCACGAGTACCGTATCAAGAAGAAATGATCAAAAGTTTAGAAATCTTGAGACTGAAAATGATATTAAGGCTTTTGCAAATTTCTTCTTTTAATGGAAAAATGAACGCTCTCAATGAAGTAAATAAAGTTATTGCGAGTGTCAATTATTATCTGCATCGGACTCCCAATCTCGAAGAAGAAGAATGGTTAACTGCCGAACGAATGGCGGTAAGTGATGCATTCACTGAATATTGGTTAAATGTTTTATTATCATATTATGTATTTTATATGATAATTATTTATACAGAAATGGATTAAAGAAAATGGAGTGTTAGAAATAGTATTACGAGATTCATTGCATCAACCACAATATGTTGAAAAGCTTGAAAAAATTTTACGTTTCATCATTAAAGAACATGCGCTATCTTTAGAGGATTTAGATGCTGTTTGGGCAGCACAAGCTGGCAAACACGAAGCAATTGTAAAAAATGTTCATGATTTATTAGCTAAATTGGCTTGGGATTTTAGTCCAGAACAGTTGGATCATCTTTTCGAATGCTTTAAGGTACATTTATTTTTATTTAAGCGTAATTAATATTTTGTTCGTTTTAATTTATTATTAAAAAATTCTGTACCTAGAAATGTAATCTTGTTGAATAGAATATTTTACTGAAAAATTTCATTTTAAGTAATAATGTTCATATAATACTTTATTACACTTTATGAATCATAATTTCCGTGTAACAAAACCGAGAATGTTATTTACAGAGGAAAATGTGACTCAAAAAGTATTTTATTTTTTAGAATTAATTCTTTGTTAGTTCACTGATAAATATATTTTTAATTTTTCTCTATTCCAGACGAGTTGGAAAACTGCCAACAGAAAACAACGTGAAAAGCTTCTCGAGTTGATTCGAAGACTCGCTGAAGATGACAAAGATGGAGTCATGGCTCATAAGGTAAAAAAAATCATTTCACCAACATACGAATTCTAGTAATAAAAATTAATATTACCAAAATATTTTTCAGGTATTGATGCTTTTTTGGAGCGTGGCTCATTCTGATAAGTTGCCTACGGAAATTATGGATCAAGCTTTAAATGCTCATATCAAGATATTGGACTATTCTTGCTCCCAAGAGCGAGATGCTCAAAAAACGATATGGCTTGACAAATGTGTAGAAGAGTTAAAAAGTGGTGATAAGTGGGCACTTCCTGCACTTAAGCAAATTCGTGAAATTTGTTGTCTTTATGAATCAAATCCAAATATAAGTCACAATCAACGAACTCATCACACATATTACAGGTGATGAAATACTTACATTTTTAATTTTAGTAAAAAGAAATAATAACAATACATTAATTACCTTTATTTCCATTTAGGCAAGAAGTTATAGAGCGTCTTCAAAATGATCACTCTGTAGTTGTTCTTGTGACTCATAGTTTAACAACATACATGGATAAAGTACGACGGTTGGTTAAAGAAAATCCAGATATTGATGCAAACACTTATACACCTGACCGTCGTTACAATCACATTGTGCAAGTGCAAGAAAGGCTTAACTTTTTAAGATTTTTATTAAAGGTAATTTAAAAAAAGAATTTTTTAAAATAAAATTTATATCTTAGATGATAATTAATAAATAAATATTAAAATGAATATTAAAATAAATATAAAAATTTTGCAGGATGGTCAATTATGGCTTTGTGCGGAACAAGCAAAACAAATATGGCAATGTTTGGCAGAGCATGCAGTTTTTGTCTCAGACAGAGAAGCGTGTTTTAAGTGGTTTTCCAAGTTAATGGGAGACGAACCTGATCTTGATCCCGGGATCAATAAAGACTTTTTTGAAAATAATATATTACAATTAGATCCAACTTTACTTACGGAAAGTGGTATAAAATGTTTCGAAAGATTTTTTAAAGCAGTCAACTTTAAGGAAGGAAAATTAAAACAAAAAAGACGTAGAGTATTGATGGATGATGTGGATTTAATAGGAACGGAATATTTGTGGAGGGTTTGTATAAAATTAATTTTTTGTATTTAATTTCAAGTAAGGTATAATATATTGTCAATGATTAAAAATGATTATTAAGGAAAACATTGAACAAATTTGATATATTAACACGATTAAATTGAGTATCTGTTTAAGAAGTATATGCAACAAAATTCTATAATTTTTATAAATCGAAGCCTAAACATTATTGATGAACTACAACTTTAGAGAATTGCAAATGAAAAATGTTGTAATTATAATTTTATACAAGTAAAATAGCATTATGTCTTGTTTAAATTTCGAAACTGATGTATTAATTGCACTAAATTTTATTTAAAAAAATAATGTGTTTTAAATATCCTTATTATTTAAGGTGGTTACTAATAGTCCAGAAGAAATAGCCAACCGTGGAATTGAACTTTTAAAGGAAGTAAATACTAATTTAGGACCTAGATTACAATCTTCTGTAGTGGCTTTTCATGAAACGTATATAGCAGAATGCATGGATCGTTTAAAAGCTCATTATGATACAGTGTCGATATTAAGGAAAGAATCTTTGGATAACGATAAAGATGATAATGTTGAAGATGTTATTAAATCAGAGGCGATGAAAATGTGTCGTGTAATGAAAGTTTTACAAGAATACCTCAATGAATGTGACACGGTTTTTCCTGATGAAAGAAAAATTCTTCCGTTACATAGGTAATTATGGTAAACTTTATGAAGAGTAATTCGTGATTAATACAAGCTATTCATTTAGTAAAAAAGGATTTTTTATAATTTATTCTGATTAGATAAGCAAATAATTGTATTCGTCCATAAATTTTGTTTTTAAATAACTGCTATAATTGAATGTATTTATTTCTTAACTTAATATATTATTTTTGATACTTGTATTTTCCATTTTTTCTCATTCCATTTTTATATATTTCTTATATATTATTAAATTTATTTAAAATTTATATATTTCTGTATGAATTATAGGGCTGCACGAGGCAAGCATTTGTCCCTAATTATAAGATTGGCTAATAATCCTGCACGGAACTATGATGATATTGAAATTTTCACTCATACGAATGATACACTGGCATCTTTAAGACGACAGTTATTACGTAGATTTAAAGCTAATGGTCCAAATGTCAAATTGGATATATTTACTAATGGAGATTCTTTAGAACAGGCCGATGATAGAAAACTTCTTTCGCAATTTCCTTTGAGAGATAAAATGGTAAGTTTGGTAATATTTTATGTTTAAATTAATTCAATTTAATTAAAGAAATCGTAAAATTTAATTCATGGATTGTGTAGTTATTGTCTGTCAAACTCAGTCAAGCCAATACCAACATGCCGAGTTCTCCCGATAGTAGTTCTGATAGTTCCACAAGTTCACCTCATCACCCGTATACTAAAATGGAAGGTTGTCATCCATCAAGCCAAGAAGCTGAAAGCAGCTTACCAGGAGTGGTGAGTTTTAAGCATGTAATTCGACTTTATAATATTGTAGAAAGTCAATTTTATACGTACTTAGATGTATGCATGATTTGTAATTCTTAGCTTTAGATGAGATATTAATTTATATTCTATAAATTTAGAGATAACTTAGCAAAGTTTTTTTTATAATTATTTAATTTTATATAAATGATTTACTTTAATAATTTGGAGAAAACTTGAAATATTTGGTTGGAAATGTTTGTAGAGACAGATTAAAAATTTATTGAGATAAATTGAGATAAATTGCGGCAAATTGAGATATTTTTCTAAAATCATTTTTTATTTCTACAATAAATTTTATTTACTTTTACTTATGTGTAAAAGACTTTCAATTTCGAATAATTTGAAAATATTAATATGAAATTCATACCGCAATGCTTAACATCATTATTTGTATTATGTTTCTGTAAAAGTTGGTTAATATTTTGTAAAGTGGTAAATAGAAAAAGGTCGTGGAAGGTGTTTGAGTTTGATTTTTACATAAATTGATTTTTTATTCTATTGTAGTTTATTATTCAGTATATTCATACAATGGAACACAGTATGTTAATTTATATAATATAATCTACTAATTTATATAATTTATGTTATTAAATTATTTTAGATATTATCCCAGAGTTCTCAGTACATCAATTTTTTCTTTCAATTGGCTGATTTGGGCTGTACTCTTGAACACGCCCAATTACGTGATGGTGCACGTCATCTTTTACAATTAGTTCCTCCTGATACTCTTACAGTATCGAGGTTGCAGTGGTTTTTCGGACGTTATAAGGAAGATGATTCTCCGCAAAATTCTTCAATCGATGAGTCGACCACTACTGTTGGTTCCTTGTTTTTCACAGCAAGTCCAAGTCAAGTTTTATATAATTTAGAGGTACGTGTTCATCTGAATTTTGAATAAAATTGATAAATTAATTTAATTTATTGTTACATATTGTGAATGATTTAATTGAGAATGCATCTTAACTTTACTTTTGTTCAACTAAATTTAATGGAAAGCATATGCAGTTAAGAATTAAACTCACAATTAATATTTTTTGGAATTTTTTATTATTTATTCTGATTTTTATTTATAAAATAAGTTGTTAATACATTTTTATTCAATTTGTGTTTGAAGTATAATCAAAACATTACAATCAAGAAGTATGCAATCTAGTATTATCTATTTGATTTATAATATATATAATTATTTAACATTACGTTCAATTTCCTACTAAAATTAGTATAAATTTGATCTTATTCTTATCTACAGGTCTTGTATGCTCTCTTGATGCCTGCGCTAGATCCAATGTCTGACAGGGCATGCGAATTTCAATTGAACTTAATAAAGAGTGGAGAAGCAGGAGTGATATTGGATATGTTAGCGAAAAATTATTTTTTACCCAATGCAGATGAGACAACGAAAAGATTCGCTTATTTAACAGTTCTCAAATTATGCAAGCTTTTGCTAACAGTAATGGCAAACGTGATGGGACTTGTAATAGATGAAATGCCCTTCGCTAATTCTCAGGGCAATCACGACAATCTGGCCAACAAACAAGTGCCGATAACAGTGTTGAAGCAGGCGTTGCTCAGTGTGCCCAATCAAAATACAGAGTGTATGCTGAGGTCGGTAGCGGTGAATCTTGCGAAATTTCTTGCGAACGATATGCACGTTGGTGGCTCAGAGTTGAATAGGTGTAAGCAGTTATTGCTGCAAGCGCTATCGTGGGAGCTGCCGGATGTGGCGACCATTCGTGCCATAATTAGATTAGCCTGGGCTGCATCCAGTGGTAGTTTGAATCATGTTAACGCATCGGCTCAAGTTCTTCACGAGATGCACGGAACTAAAGCCAGGGAGCAGAGAATTTTGGATAACAATGATATACTAGGTATTTTTGATGTACTATTATTGTTTGTTTTTAAGTTTCATTTTTTAGCTAATGTTCAACAGTGACGCAAAATTGTATACTTTTTTTATTATTTCTTGTGTAGTTTATATTTTCATTATTTTTCTAAATAGTTTATAATTAAGTTGTCTTACCTTTATTCTTTTTCGAATAAATATGTTTCATGAATTTTATCAACAACCATTAATGCATACAACTCTAGACTTCAATGGAAGTCCTAAAGTTATTAAAAATATACGAGAGAAGCATGGTTAATATAATGAACTTATATAGTATAATATAATTATTAATAAATGAACTTAATTTAAAAAATCACTTAATATAGACATTAGAAGATCGCGAAAAGTGTTATGGATTAACGAAAGAAAATTTGTTTAACACTTAGTATATAAATGAAATTAGATATTATGTGCCTTTAATTTATTTTGTAATATAAAAATATTTTACGTCGATGAAGAGTATGAATCGCATTTTCGGAATTTAATGTAGAATTTGGAATAATTTCACCTTAAAACGTCTTAAATAGAATTGGAATAATTCACTGAGCTTAAAATTGTGTTTATATAAGTGAACTTACTTTCTTTTTAAAGTTAATTTATTATTTTTGTTTTTAAGTTGAAAACTTTGTATTTTAATTAAATATTTAAATGTTTGTAACAATTATTAGTTATATTTGAAAAGTAAATGTACTTTTTAATAAAAAAATGTTTTAGTAGAATCTGTAAGGAATAAATGTAATATTATTTATATTAATAAATTTGAGAGAGAGAGAGAGAGAGAGAGAGAGAGCTGTATCGTAAAATGAAAATGTTCATAATATATCTTTATAAGAGCAATGATAATACATTAAATTTAATTGTTACGTAATTAATTCTTAGTTTTATAAGTTAAAAATTCTGATTAAGTCTATATGAAGTGAAGTATTTTAAGTTAATTTTGAAATGATGTGATTTTAAAATATGCATATAAATTTTTACAATATGAATTTGTGTGAGATGTAATAACATGTTTTGTCCTGTGCAAAAGAAAAAGTTAGTTTTTGTTTGAAGTTTTCTTTTTTTATTGAGTTTAATATAAGTAGTAAAATGAAATTCAATAAGCATAATAGTAATAGAAAGCACATTAAAACAGCTTGTATGTAGGTAGATATTCAAAGGAGATTCTTTTGTATAAGTATAAACAATGACACTTTTGATATGGAAAAACATTATTTTTGAAAAAATATATCTTGCACTATATAATTTTTTAAATATAATTTTATTGCAGTTTGTAAAGAAGCATTAGAGATCTTGACGATAGCTTTAGTACTGAATCCAAAAGCTTTGGAAGATTTAACAAGAGATTGTATGCTGCACAATGCAGCAGAAAATGTCATGTGGAATACGTTTTTAATAGATCTTGTATTGGCCAGCACTTCGCGGGCGATACGCGCAACTGCTGCCGAACAATTTTTATTAATATCCACGTGGTGTAGCAGTGGCCATCAGGCTCTTCAGTTTTTTATTACTCAATTGTTTCCAGTCATCAATACCACAGTTATAGAATACGCTAAACAGAGTCATGAATTTTTTCAAGTAACTACTCACCTTATTCCTTTACAGTATGACCTTAAATTTTATCGTATACATATTTCATTAATCTTCATTTCTGCGTTTTAGCTTTTATGCAGATTATTGAATTACGCTTACATATCGGGATGTCCACTGTCATCCGCTGAAAATTGGTTGAATATCGAGATTGCGTGGCTGAAGAAAGTACGCGATCGCGTTCAAGATACTGGTGATAGTCAAGTAGACGAAGCAGTTTTAGAGGGTCATCTTGGTCTCACCAAGGAGCTTCTTTCATTTCTTCCGTCAAGCAAGAAATACGAATTAGGATCTGACGAAAAACGAGGCATTAATTTGATTAAAGTAAGGTTCACTTTATTTTTGCTTATCTATATTTAATTTCTAAATTTATAAATTTTTAAACCTGAGTTTTATATTTTTAAGTTTAAAAACTACCAATATCTACCGCTTTTCGCATAAATAACTTTAGAGTGTATATGACGGTATATTAGAAGATATTGCAATTGATAAACAATAAATTCAAATTATATTTTTAAGTTATTTAATTGATAGATATTCCAATAAAGAACATCAATTATAAGTAATCGATAATTTCCGAAACGAATGTGGCTTGCAAGGAAATTTAATTTTTAATTTAATTAAGATTAATTGGCTTTTAAGACAGCGTCCTGATTTTGAAAATGATACATTTTGTTGTAAGAGAAAGAAATAACAAAGTTTTCTAGACTTCTGGATATAATAGTAGTTATAGCGCCAGAATATATTACATTATCGAATTACAATTCTCGTTCAAATTTTGCAGGTATCCTTCTAAATATATCGTTAAAAGGTCGTCGCTGGAGAGCTTTGTTAAATCGAAAGAATATGCGACTCTAGATTTGGTTGAATTATAAGAACGGGATCTGTGAAAAATTGTAATTGACTATGGTTTTAGCCTTGCTTCAAATAACAGCAGCAAATAAACAGCATAATAAACAAAATTTATTATTAAACAGAAAAGGAAATATTTTTTATCAAAATTCAAGAAAACCTATAAAAATGTATGAGTGAATCTTAATATGAAATTTTGTTTATGATTGACTTACTGCAAATTTGTTTATCCTACATATTTATATTTTTATCGTATTTCTGAAATTATTCAATTACACAATCCCGACCATAGACAATGAGATTGAATAAGAATTTAATTTTTTTTTTAATCGAATATACTTAGTACTTAGTTCATCTTAATAATTATTTCAAATTAGTCACGAATTAACTTTAATAAATCGATAATTAGTACCGAGAGGCGATGCATTTGTGTACTTGTTCGACGATTTCTTGTTCTCCAATTTGTACTTTGCGTAATATTTTGGAATAATCTTCTAGAATGATTTGATTAACAATGAAAGAAAAAATTTATATTTTGAACCCCTTAAATCAGGACATTGTCTTAAACTGTAAAATTGAAAGATTTCTAATGGCTATAATGCAGCATGAAATTTAGATTATATTTATGGATTTACGAAACTCGAGTAGTTTTAGTTGAAAGACTTTGTAAAGTGCACTTTTACTTGTAAAAAGCTGATGGTGAGAATCTCTGTTAATTCTGAGGAGAAATTTAAAATAAATAGTTGGTTTATCCGACTGCATCAAAAGGGAAAAAAATAGGCTGATTGCTTATTGAATTTGACAGGAATTGGTGCAGGACTTCATTTTTCCGGCCTCCTGTTGCATGCTGCAGCTGCGCAACACTGGTGAATTAGGTTCCGCGCAGGCTTGCCCAGTCTGTAGCACACCTCAGTCCATTAGCGCGGCCTTTGACCTGCTTGTAAGCCTTTGCACGGGTTGTGTGCCTAACATGAATCTTCTAGTCAACATGCTCAGCGACTTGTTCTACTCGGACAAGGACGAGCCTCTCGTGGAGTGGGACTACTTACCGCCCGTCGGGCCGCGACCATCGCAAGGCTTCGTTGGACTTAAGAACGCCGGAGCGACCTGCTACATGAACTCGGTGCTTCAGCAGCTTTACATGGTTGAAAGCATTAGAGTGGGTCTGCTCGCGGCTGAAGGCGCCGCTACGGATCTGAATGAAGATTTCTCTGGCGAGGAGAGGCTTGAGGGTGAACAAACGGTAGAGGCGAGCGATAATGATACCAATGAGGAAAAATGCACTGCTGATGAGTCGCGCAAGGAATACAACATTGGCATTCTGAAGCAAGTTCAAGCGATCTTCGGACATTTAGCGTACAGCAAGTTGCAGTATTACATTCCTCGTGGACTTTGGAAACACTTCAAGTAAGTTTTAAAGAAGCGCTCGATTAAAGCACCATACTTAAGATGATTCATCATGGAAGCTAATTGATATTTCCAGAAATAAGTTAAATTAACTGTTATTACGATATTTTAAATGTCTAAATTTGCATTTTCGTATTTTAGACTTCAAGGTGAACCTGTAAATCTTCGAGAGCAGCAGGATGCTGTTGAATTCTTCATGAGTCTAGTAGAAAGTTTAGATGAAGCTTTAAAAGCTCTAGGCCACGAGCAAATTATGAGTAAGATCCTTGGTGGTTCTTACAGTGATCAAAAAATCTGCAAAGGTTGTCCCCACAGGTATAATTATCTATTTATGCCAAGAAATAATCTATCTACACTTATGTACATTTTGAAACTAATAATACGAATAATATATTTAGGTACTCAAAAGAAGAGACTTTTAGTGTAATAAGCGTGGATATTAGGAATCATAGTAATTTATTGGATTCTTTGGAGCAATATGTCAAGGGAGAACTGCTCGAAGGAGCGGACGCATATCACTGTGATAAATGTAACAAAAAAGTGCGTTATAAGACTGAAAGAAAAAATCTCAAAGTACACAAGTCAAAATTTACTTTTATTTAAACAACTATTTCTTCCAGGTTGTAACGGTCAAACGATTATGTGTTAAAAAATTACCTCCCATTCTGGCTATCCAGTTAAAGAGGTTCGAATATGATTTTGAAAGAGTCTGTGCTATAAAATTCAACGATTACTTTGAATTTCCAAGAGATCTCGATATGGAGCCATACACAGTCTCGGGGCTCGCCAAATTAGAAGGAGAGATTATAGACTGGGACCATGATGAGTCAATCAAAGGAACCTGCACCAAATATCAACTAACTGGTATCGTTGTTCATAGTGGGCAGGCTAGCGGAGGCCACTATTACTCTTACATTTTTCATAGGTATAGATTTTTTAATAAAACAGTTTTTAATTAAATGTACTTCCTAAAATATTTAGCAGTTATTTTTGAGATTTATTATATATTCTTTAATTTTTAGGCAAAACGACGGAACAGGAAAATGGTATAAGTTTGATGATGGAGATGTGACTGAGTGTAAAATGGAGGAAGAGGAAGAAATGAAGTCTCAGTGTTTTGGTGGTGATTATATGGGAGAAGTATTTGATCACATACTGAAGCGAATGAATTATCGTAGACAGAAACGATGGTGGAATGCTTACATGCTTTTTTATACAAGAAACGATGTAGAACAAAATTCCCAATTAAAGAAAGTCAATGAATTGTCGTTGTGTAAGTTTCGATTTTAAATAATTGTTAATTTAAATGCAATGTAGAATATTAAGTATATGTATTTTGTTTAGATACGAAATTGGGAGTCTGTAAAATGCCTCCAGCAATTGAATACAGCGTTAGAAAACAGAATATTAAATTTATGCATAATCGAAATCAGTTTAATACGGAATACTTTCAGTTTATTAGAAAACTTGTATCGTGCAATCCATACGTCAGTAGACCAAACGAGAAAATGGTAATTCAGTACAAGATATATTTTTAATAAACATCAATCGTGACTTTTATAACTGTACTTTTATATGTGTAGAGTTTTGAAGCTGAAGAATTGTCAATGTTATCTGTCCAACTGGCATCTAAGTTTCTATTTTATACTGGCTTTCATACTAAGAAAACTTTACGTGGAACTGCAACTGATTGGCATGATATTTTATGTCATCACTTGCTAGGAAGTAAAGCGGTTCGCTCGTGGTTCGCTCATAATGTTCTATTTAATCATCCTCATAGGTATGATTTTTGTACAATCTTTCAATATTCCAATATACATTAAAATGATAGCTTTTATTATACAAACTTGTAAATATTTTTAGGTTTTGTGAATACTTGCTGAGCTGCCCTAGTACAGAAGTACGAAACGTTTTTTTAAAAATTTTAGTTTTCTTGGCTCATTTTTCGATACAAGATGGACCATGTTCGCCGTCTCTTAATGCTCAGAGTAAGTATTTATAAAATAAAAAATTGTATTTCAGTTTATATTACTTATATAAATAATATAAATAAACTTTAAAAATATTTACAGCTATGTTATTGGATCCAATGGCAACTCTTAGTGACCATATTTTGCATGCAGTGCTTATGTTGTTACATCGAGAAATTGCAGATCACGGTCGTCACTTACCGCATTACTTTGCCTTATTCCTTACCCACTCATCAATTGGCCTGCAGCAAAAAGCTCAGCTATTAAAGGTAATTTAATTTAATAATTAATATTTATTTTTTCTAGTACAGTAAAACATGTTAACTCCGTGAGTTGTTAATAATGAATCGAGTAATTTTGAAAAAACGACAATTTTACAAAAGATTATTATTAACCAAAAAGAAAAAAGTAGTTCCACGAATGGTAGTGTTCGTTATTAGGTTGTGTATTACCGAACATCATGGTTACATCGTTTTATTGACGGAATAAAAATAAAAAATGTTTTTACTCTTGTGAAAATTAACCTACTCTCTGTAGCGAACTAATTCATTATCAATAACCAAAATTACAAATAAATAATTTAATCTGCATCTACAGAGCTTATTGAAAAAAATCTATTAAAATTTAGACAGTGTTGAATGATTACTTGTAATCTGATCCAACAGTTAATTATTGTACTATAAGAAATAATTCAAATCAAATTTCATCTTGTTTTAAGTCAATTTCCAACGACAGTAATTATTCATTATTCGACGAATGAAACAAAACATTTCTTAAAAATAATTCAGTTATCTTACAGTTTGTATAATAGGCTTAAAAATTATGATATAAATGAGGAAAAAGTAACAGTTGAACTGTTTATTTTAGCTGAATGTACCAACGACTTTTATGTCGGTTGCAATTGAGGAAGGACCGGGTCCAGCAATCAAGTATCAGTTTCTCGAATTAACGAAGCTTCATCAAGTAGTGAGTAACCTGATACGCTGTTGCGACGTTTCATCGAGAGCACAGTCGAGCAACGCCCAAAACAATGTGCAGCCATTACCGAATCCTTATGGAGATCCAGCTTGTGGTACCGATTATCTTATGCCAATTCAGCCGTCAGCTGCAGAGATTCTTTTTACTCGCACTACTTACATGAAAAAGTTGCTGGAGGATTCTAATGTCACAGATGAGGTGGTCAAGCTTTTACAATTTTGTTGTTGGGAGAATCCGCATTTCTCGCGTGCTGTACTTAGCGAATTATTATGGCATATTGGCTTTGCTTATACTCATGAATTAAAGTATCATACAGATTTGCTTTTGGATATGCTTCTTATGGAGGATTCTTGGCAAATGCATCGTGTGCATAATGCTTTAAAAGGTAAATTTGTAAAATTTAAAACTTTACTAGAAATATATTTACAGTCAAGTATACAATATATTTAAACAGATTCATGAAATTCTAGTAATTGATGCAACTTAAATTGAACATTTTAAAAAATTTTAAAGCACATTTTTCTTGGTTTATTTTTCTCTGAATTATCATATGAATGATAAAAATTAAAATACTTCAGGTATTTTATAATTCTTCGATTTTATTTATTTATAATTCAACAAACGTGTACTATCGGAAATTGTTTTAATTATCAGAACAAATACCAAAAACATAATTAGAATAAGTTTATAATCAATAACATAACTGTAATATGTCAAATTTTACAAATAATTTTACGTTTTAAGAAGTTACAGTTTCAAAATAGTTTTTAATAATCTGTGACTTTTGTCTTTCATGAGTGGATATTCATTTGAATATTTTATGACCTGATTTTAATGTAATATTAAAATTATTTTTTTGTTTATTTACTCAAAAAAAAAAACATTGAAATACGATCTTGCACTTCACATTCTTCCTAGAAGGAGCATTTAAAAAGCTTACTTTTTTAATCATCTAAAATTTGTTTTTTATACTTTTGTTTTTTAATATGCGGTATTTAGGTGTACCAGACGAGCGTGAAGGTCTCTTCGATACGATACAAAAGAGTAGAAGTCTTTGCCAGAAGCGAGCGTACCAGTGCATCAAATGTATGGTACAATTGTTTAGTAAATGTAAATCTGCACATCAATTTTTGTATCAAACTGATGAATTGAAAAAGAAATGGTTGCTTGCCATCGATTGGCTTCAAGATGAATTAGATAAGGTTTGTAACTATGTATAATAATATATTATCCAAGCTAAGGTTTTATGAGTTACAAAATATTATTAATTATTTTTATTAAAAACAGAGGCCTTATACTTCAACTGCTCCTTATACACATGCCTATAACAATTGGTCACCACCAGCCCAGTCCAATGATTCAACTAATGGCTACTACTTGGAGCGTAGTAGCAGCGCTAAGAAGACTTTGGAATTAGCTTATGAGTTGTGTCCCGATGAAGAACCAGAAACAGAAGATACGAGCGAAGATGGAGCTGAAGAAGCATCCGAAAGGTAATCACAAAGTCATTAAAAAAAAAAAAAATTTTTGTAGTAATCCATCAATTTTTTATTTCTCTTACACTTTTAATATTGCATTTATATTTGTGTACTTATGACTGTATAGATAGATTTTTAGGAAGACAGTTTCTTCACTTTTGTTATATTTCGAAACCTAGCTTATCTGTATCCTAATAGTTACAAATAAATTGACAGCTCATTTATACTCGTATTAAAACAATTTTTTCATTATTAGTTCAATTATATTGATAATTAAATAATTTGTAATTTTAATTTAATTTTAAATTTCGGTAAACTTGAATGTGTTTCCAAATTAACTTTTAAACAATTTTGCTCTAGTTCTGCTCGATTTGATGAAACTGTGATGCAAATATTAGAAGGCCAACAACGTCTGACTACCACAAGAGCTATTGATACTTTGTGTTATCAGATGCGTCAACAATATTGGTAGGCGATAGATGACATTTAGATAATGATTTATACCCTCAGTGCAAAATTTTAACGACATAAACTTATTTTGAAGGGGGAAGGTTAGTTCAAGGAGATGTAAAAATCATATTTAACGAGTTTTAGTTAACAAAATATCAATTATC
This sequence comes from Wiebesia pumilae, assembly GCA_018907045.1. Classification (NCBI taxonomy): domain Eukaryota; kingdom Metazoa; phylum Arthropoda; class Insecta; order Hymenoptera; family Agaonidae; genus Wiebesia; species Wiebesia pumilae. The sequence continues at coordinate 7,172,772 of JACCHZ010000192.1, forward strand.
CTCTATGAAGTACGCGTTCACAGATATATAAAATTCAAAACCAATGTTTGAATTTTATATATTCATTAAAAACGAAGTTTTCAAAATAAATTCGTAATCCTTTAATCTCTCCATATTATGTTTTATTTATTTTGATATTTCTATTCAATAAGCTAGAACTTTTATATTTTAAAAATGCTTATTTTACTTTATTATTATGCAGTTGTTTCAATAACATCATTAAGAATGAAAATAATTTCTCCGCTATAGAAAATCTTTTTTTTAAAAAGAAGTTCGTAAGTCTTACTGTACTGATATAGTACAACATTTTTAAAAGATATTCCACTTTCATACATTTCTTTCATTTTAATATAATAAATTATATTATTAATAATACCTTTTTTAATGTAGTTAAAATTTTATTAATTTTATATTAGTAAAATGTACATTAGTAAAATTAATAAAGATTTTAAAATATTTTCGCGAATAAAACATTTATTTATGGGAAATTTGTTGTAGGCTTTAAGTGATGTTGCTCATTATTCTTGAAAAATAAAGAAAATATAAATAAAATATATTTTCTCTAATAATTTTGAAGGGTATGTTTTTCATAATAATGGTAAAATTGATATTTCAATACATATGAAAGTTTTTAATAATTGCAATTCGCACAAAAACCTTGATATAATTAAGTGCAGATTAATTTAGCATGTAATAATGTAGAGAATAAGAGATTTATTGTTTTCAGAAATTCAAAAATTTTTTATAGTCAATTAACACAGTATTTTTAATCAAGTTTAGATAGTAAAATACGACTTCAATACCTCTTAAACTTTTTGATTCATTTACGTTTGATATAGTAGCTTTTCGTTGCATGATTTCTTATCAGTCTATATATTGCTTTTACATATATTTCTGTATATTTACTTATGTTATCATGTAAATACTTTAATCATTTATAGTGAATTTATGCTTGGTATTAGTAAAATTGCTTTTTTACATTCCTTACAAAATATTATGTGATATTACGGTATTATTCATAAAAATTATTTATTTCTGAATAAAAGGAAAATTTTCCATTAGGATTAATAAGCATCATAGCTTAAGATCTTCGTATTTTGTATTGTATGTCAAGTGTATGAGTACATTTGAATAGAAATTGAGTTCGGCTAGTGTGTGCAATCACTATGTATTGCAATAGACGTTTATAATTAATTATATGTAAATATTATATGTAAATATTATAATTCATGGAAAATTCAAATTTGTTGACCCTCTTTGGATAGTATCTAAACAAAAGAAGTGCCCTCATGAAAGTGACCATCAAATTTTATCTAGAAATAACCACATTTATTACGAGTAATACAAAACAGTAATATTAGATATTGGTTGGCAATATACTTTACCACATGGCGCCAAACATTTCGTAACAAAATTAGAATTTTTTTTGTTATTTTTACGTTGAAATTCATTTTTTTACACGATTACGGATTTCACAGTTAATAGTATGCATCAAGGTAACGTGTATGGTTAAATAAGCCTTAAATTGATATTAAAAAACTAATTCATCGCGTATTTTTATTTAATTTTAAACAGTAAATTAACAGATGTGTGTTCTCCATCAAACGCAAAAAAATAATAAAATGAAAAAAAAAACAGTGAAAAATGAACACAAAAGTTAGATACAGAAACCACTAAAAACAATAAAATATAAGATGCTAGGCTCGTAAGTTTATAAACAATACCATGGGTTTAGAAAAATTTACGAGAATCATGTTTAGTACACATTTTAATTTGTAGAAGCTTACGAGGTTGTTCGAGGACCGTAGCTCAGAAAAATATTTCGATTACAAACTTGTGAACTGGGGCTATTGTGTTGAAAACTACAATGAGTAACTACAGGATGTATGATAATAACTATATTATCAAAAAGTAACTGTAGTGAACGAAATGACAGTCGCGTACTTCATCAGAGTCTGAGTACTTCATCAGACGTTTCCGGAGCACAACCGCCCCGGAAAAGCCACCGTGATCGTGACCATACTAGAGCACAGAAAGAAAGAACGTTTAAGCGGTGTAAACAATTAGGTCCATTTATATTTCTACGATAATAAAGTTAATGATTGTCTGAGCTTACAAAAAAGTTATTAAATTAGAATAAGTTAATTTATTGACTTTAAGAAAGCTATAATTGTATACGTTCTATGCGACTACCATTAAATATTTTCACTACTTTATTTGGCTGAAATAGTTAGCAGTTTAGAAGTATAATTGAACAAAACTTTCGTAGATTTACGATTTATCGATGTAATAAGGTTCGAGCAGATACTTTAACGTACTGGAAAGTGTCAGCCTAATTAAACAAATAATGTATTTTCGTCATTTGATGTACATTGATGTAAAGGAAAAACGTTTAAATTTGCACTTTAATATTTTAAAATAGAGGGTCATTGAATTTGTATTGTAAATAAATCAAAGTATTATTTCCATTCAAAGAATTCAATTATTTTGATTAATTTATTGATATATATATACACGTATGTATTACTAAATATTACGTAATAAAAATTTTAAAACTTTTTTCATAAATCTAGCACGTTACGAGATTATGAAGCTAGATGCCATCTGAGATCTTTCATGAAATTATTTACTTAAACGTAAAAAACTTTTTTTAATATATGAGTTTATTATTTCATATTAGATCAAAATATTTACTTACTATAAATAACTTTTAACAAACAAAGCAGTTAATACTTAAAATTAGAATGTTACGTTTTTCATTTTTAAATATATTAGGATCGATTTAAATGTGACAGATTTTCTTTTTGTATAAGTATTTACATTGAAACGGCACGTTTTTTAAAAATATTTGTAACCAAATATCAATATTTAGATGTTTTTTTATATTTTAAACATTTTTAGTAGTTCAAATATTGCACTGAGATTCCGATTCATTCATTCATTACCAATCGTGTAAAAAATATTGTTTCATAAACTTAGCAATATTTTTTACTTGATAAATGAGGTATTGGAAAAATGTTGTAGACATATTAAATTACTTATTACTGGATAATTTTTTAAGTCAATCACAATAACGTTGCCAAAGCGTTTTACTTAAAATTAAGATGATATCCTTAATTACTCAAAGCTTATTGAATAAGTGTTTTAATGTTTTAATTAATAAGAAGAAATACACACGAATAAATTACACTATTTCAATTTGTATTATGAAGTAATTACGTTTATTACGTGGATTTATTAAACAATGCATTTAAGAATTTTAGAAAATATAGATATTTTATTTCATCGACTTATGAAATCGCTTGCTTATATATCTGAATTTCCTATACTTTAAGGCTATAAATTTTTGAAAAATATTTTAAAATATATTATTGGAAGAACAACAAATAACAAATAAAACAAATTAACATAAAAAATATTTAAGTGATTCGGTTTTAATGTTTAACTAAACCTTAACTACAGTAGCTTGTACACAGCAAGCATATCATTTAAAAGACAACAATTTGCATGGCAGATATTTTGTTGATTAATTTTCAGAATGATTTATAATTATTCTAGATTCGTGTAAAGTAAAGTTTTTTTGAAATTTTCGTAAAATAAATAAAAGTTTTTTTTTATTATAAATCCAATGATCGTACCAGTAATCTCGTGTTTTCCTAAACGTGAAAAATCAATAGCACAATGTATGCAAACAATTTTTGAATGCAAAACTGGAGTTTTCTATATGCGGACTGTTGAGGAAATGGCGAACAAACAATTTCTTTTATACTTTTTTTACATTCGTTTTACAAGAAAATCAAAATCCAAACATAATTGTAATATTTTATCCATACATTTGTCATTTCCATAGCGTTAATGTGATATTTTCAAGATGTAAAACATTTTATTTCATTCTATAACATTTTTCAAGCGTCCTCTGGGTAACTTCAGAAGTGCAATAAAACTTCGAGAAGGAAACTTTTATAAAATTTTGTCGACATTTAACAGTGTCAAAGTCATTTAGCAAGTCAAAGATTATAATGAAAATAATGAGGCATTATGATTGTGATTTGAAATTTGTATTTCAGTTCTATCCGAAAGAAAAAGCAGGATTCTGAGCAACAGCATGAGCAGCAGCAACAAGCGGTACATGAGCAACAACAGCAACAACCCGGACCCTCGCCAGTTCACATAACTTTAATGTCTCAACAACATGGCCCTCAAAATTGTGACTCCTCACCAAGCGCCAACCACGATCCATAATGAATACTGAGCGTAGATGTGTTTTGTGGTCCTCGAGCTGCCTCCGTGAGAGCAGCTGGAATTATATAGAATTTACTGGGCCAGCGTGTTGAACGTTGAGAAAGATGCAACAAGTTGGCATGTACATACGGAGCATATAAGTGGAGATACGTTAACCTGTCATCCATGACTCGAAGTTTTTCTTTTCCTCAAAGACGGCCGCCGTCGACCAGAAACGCTTTCGTTGCCGTTCGGAACTATTCTGATTCACGAGCATCAATTAATCGCGATTTCCCAAGAACATATAAAAGTACACGCAAAACATGACGAAAGAGAAGGATATTTCGAGATCTAACGAAATGGAATGTGAAGAGAAGATCGAGCGTGTATTCGAGGAGTGAAGGAAGTAGTTTGAAAAGAGGTGATAATGAACGAGAAGACTAACAGGAGCCTGAGAAAAGTGATGAGAACTTATAATACGTATTTAGCGAAATAATGTCATTTTGACCGTACGTGACGGAATAGTAAGAACACCGGTAGGCGTTACTTGCCGGACGCTCGATAAGAAAAAAATGTCAAGGACTAGTTATGAATAAGCATGTAATAGACTTGGTTTTTTTTTTTTTTTTTTTTTTTTTTTTTTTTTTTTTTTTTTTTTTTTTTAGAATAATCGTGGAAAAGCAAGCCCAAACAAGATGAACACTGAGAGATTGGTTCTCTGTGAACGAACTTGTTACTGGATTCTATTTTTATAACTAATCTTGGAATTTGTTTTTATTGTACTTAAAGTATGTTGAAGAAGTGGGATAAGAAAGCAAATAAAATATTCGGAAATGGTAAAAACTAAGGTGTATGAGTTTTTATGGTGAAGAAAAATTTAATTTGAGAATATTAATTTTCATTTTATTCAGTGAAAATACGGATATTATGATGAGACTGAATTTTTGTGAACGACCTGTTTTTGGATAGCTGATAAATCCAAAAAGGATAAAGCTTTATTTTGTTCCAAATTTGATACAAAAATTTCAATTAAATAATCATTGAAAATTTAGTCGTCTTTAAGGGATGAATAAGACCATTTGTTGAGAGTTTTGGAAAGTATAGGTATTACATGACAAATCGGTTGTATCGTTTTAAGGTACAATCCATAATTTTCGGAGCTCTCGTCTTTTACTGTGGAAAAAATGTAATACAACGAGTATTTCAGATAACTGATACTCATAAAATAATCGAAGCTCTGATATAATTTATAAGATGCCTTTATATATAAATAATTTTTTAATAATAATTCTAAAAAGAAAAGAAAGAAAAACCAAGTCAGGCGCTTATAATAAGTGAGACTCCTAGGAATTTCACACCAGCTGATGTAAACTCGTGCTATGAATACTTAACCTTCGTGTTGGGATGACAGGATACAAAAAAATTATTAATGTCAAATCTATTGTCATGTTTGTCACTCGATCAAGAAAACATACCAAACGAATAATAGCTTTTTTACACGTGTTGTTCAAGAAGAAAATCAATTTTCAATGCTAATATTACCTAATCTTGATTGGATATGTACATATGCAACTGCTTTTTTACGTGTGATAAAAAAATCATTCTATTCTTATTACACTTGGAAGCGAGTCGAAACGCTAGTGTATATCCTGGTTTTGTAAACAAACATTGTATGATATGTTTTTTTACGTTTAGATGATGAAACCGGCAGCAAGTATAGTCGATAATATTATTTAATTTATAATTATTTCAAAACCGTTTTGGTAAGAGTAGCGCTGTGTATAGTAGTAGAGAACAAGTTGGTGGAACCCACACACACTGAATATATACAAAATAGAGTATTGGTTCAATTAGAAATCATGGTGTTATGAGCCAGTGTCATTTTCTAATGTAATTTTTTTTAAAATGCGCATGCGAACCTCGAGTACGAACCACGCAAGAGATTTGACCAGGAATGAGCGTTAAATTTTAGCTGAAAAATATGGACATAACACAGGCCAATTACACACGAGGTTTTTCAAACATACCTACAGTACACATTAACTTACACACAACAACCTTGGACAAGTATTTTATGTTTATGCGCGGCGAATGACAGATTTGTTAAGCGAAAACAAGGAATCCGATTTGATTACAAGCAAAGTCTCGAATTCACTTTGTAATATGTAACTTTGGTGTATGAATGTGCTTGCGTTTTTCCTACGTATGAGTGTGCGCAGAGTGCATAAATGAAGGAACGGGAAAAAGACGAATGAAATACGCAGAAGAAAAAATAATAATAAAATAATATTGAAAAGAGTTAGATTCGCGCATTGAAAAAGAAATGACTTGAAATAATTTCATGCATGTATTATTGAGTTTTTTGTCGTATTTTTAAAAAAATTGTTACCTATTACAAGTTAAAAAACTAATTGAATTCTCGTTACATTAAAAGGAATTTTACTTTGTAATTGTTATATTGATTAATTATCGAACACCACAAAAAAAATGTGAATCAGTTATTTTTTCTTTTTTTTTTACTCAGTGAAAATAGATACTTGTGGTGGTATATTCATTATCCCACGTTGTAAAACGATTTCTCATCTACTCTTAAGGATTTGAGTAAGAGAATAATGCACAGTGTTTGATATTGTTTTTTGTCTACCTCGAATCATGATTATTTCTCGCCTGCGGGAACATGTTTTCAAGCCTTGGTTACCGATTAAATACCAAGACAGACAAACTACCGAAGGATATTGTGAAAAAATGATATAAAGTAAAAGAAAGAAGGCGAACAATTGCGTCCGAGTTTACGTACAAGTTCAATTTGGAAAAGTCAAGGAAAACCAATGAAAAACCAAAATGAGTAAGGAAAAGAAATTACGAATTTTTTATTGGGCCAGTGGTACTTGGTACAGCCACGCGCGGATTGACATAAAAAAAGTTGACTTGATTACCGATGTTTCAAAAAATGATATTGAAATCTTTGACACAAGGTCGAGCGATTTTCAAAATATAGTTCCAGATGATTCATGGAGAAATACAACGTAATATGTAACGAGAGCGATATGTTTTTTTATGCCTTTGTACTGACGCGCTTGATACTATTTCGAATTTCGTATTGACTTATGGTATGCTTCGAGTTTTTCACTCGTTTTCAATACAAAATTTTCATAAAAATAAAAAATTAAGTAACAACAGAATGCGCCACGATACTAAGAATGTTCACTGCTAAATATTGATGAAAATTGTAGTTGTTATAATCATTCATTATAATTGCACAAAAATAATTTTTTTGTGTAAATAAGTATATTTAGTAAATGAAGTAAATCAAGTAAATCAACAATAATGTAACTTATAGAATATTTTGATATATTTATCGTTGACAAAAAGAAACGTACTTATACAAAGATTGTTTCAAACAAATTTTTCAAACAAACATTCATTAAAATCATATTTTATTAATATTTAAATATGATTAAATTTATTAAAAGACTTCTTTTTTATACTTCTAATTAAAAAATTTTTTTTATTTTACAATTGAGGACAAATGATAATTAATAAACAAATTATATATATATATATCATATTACACGTATCCATACATGCAAACAAAAACACGTAATGTATTCAATATATAGCCGTGGACATTTTCTGTGAAATATTCATAACGACATTTAGAACGATTCAAGTGCATATTTTTAATGGTGCATCACGGGAACGTTTTCGAAATTTTCGATCGAATATCGAAAATAATAAAACAAAATAATATTCCGCATCTTTCGAATTATGAGAAAAAGTAAAATATATAATTGTACATAACTATGACGTTATTAAAAAGTAGTTTTATGCAAACATTATGGGAAGCAAGAAGTGTCGTGAGTTCGAGTACATTATTATTATAAACGTAATTGAACACGCAGTGAAATAAATGTTACGAACTCTTGCTGAGCGGTTTTGCATACGATAATGTATGTTAATTGCGTTGATCTTTTCAGAAAGAGTTATCGTCCTTTCCTATAAGTACGTAATTCGACGAAAACTGGAAAACTGCCTATACATTATTTTTCTCTTGCGTCTATATTCGTGCCTGTATTTCTAATTTTCTTGTTTATATTTTTAAGTGTATCATCGAATTATTTTAAAAGAAATTTCTCGTAATATTTATTCCAATGTTGTATTTAAAGTATCGCAAGTAAAAATCAATTGTTATAAAGAATTCATGCAGGTTTGCCATTTCATACAGTTCCCTAGACGTGAAATCGTATACATAAATTCTAAACATGATTGATCATAAATGCCTGAAATTAGCGGGGAACTTCATCACGAAGAAGAATGAGAAACACAAGCATTGCTGAGAATAAAATATAAATAAATAAAATTGATATTTCTAGTAAGGAAACATACACATACTTGTAATTCCGTATAAAAAGATCGCTCTTGTAAATAATAAAATCTATTTCCATACCGCGCAGTACAGTAGCAAAGAAAAAGTTGCAAGAAAAACATCGCTTTCAAGTTTTTCCACTCTTAAAATACATAATTACACGTAAAACATTAATTTTACAACACGCTCGGAAGAAACGGCAAGTCAGTAAATAAAGGAAGCTGCTGCTACGTGCCAAGAACGCGTTTTAAATATAATCGTCAGTCTTATCTCTAATTGCAAAAGTTTTGGAGTTATTTTGAATAAATAATAGAGAAATTTAATTTATTTGGCACCGATATTGAAATAATACGGAATTAAATGCATTTTTTTCATAAAATACTTGTACTTTTGTCGTAAAATAGAACGCTTAAAACATTTAGAACAAGTATTTTATACAATTTTGTTAGACATTTTTTATTAAAAAAAAGTATTTCATTGTTTTTCAAGAATTTTAAATGTTGACAGCTAAAGCTTTTTAAACTAAACGTAACATTCTACATTTATAGTAACACTTATTGATATAAATAAATTTTATATCATTCGTACAAGTTTAAATTATATGCAAGAAAAAAACTAAATATCAAGTATAGATATGTCAAGCAATAATTTTTTACGCAAGCATCGACTCGAATACCAATTTTGAGGTGAAATTGATATTTATCTCAAGAATAAATATAAGCTTCCGAAACTTTGTGCCGTTAGGGTATATAGAGAAGCATAGATTTTTGTTGGTATTTGCCATCAATAACTCGGGCTATGGCGATGTAATATTTTAGGTTTATTAGTTGAGACAAGTATGGTAACCGCACATGATCATGTTGTCGCAAGCAAATTGTCTATTTACATCGTGTACCGTGTATGTTTTCACGTTGTTTTCAAGTGTATAAACAGTTTTAAATAATTTATAAATATATAAGTCGAGACCAATCAGATTTGTGTTATTTGATTTATCATCATCGTCGTCGTCATCGTCGTCGCCATCATCATCACCACCACCACCACCACCACCACCACCACATCATCATCATCATCATCATCATCATCATCATCATCATCATCATAACGATCATCATCATTACTACTATTATTAAATCATTATTATTATACTCCAAAAATAATTTTTAATTTTAATTTTCGTGTAAGTTTTATACACGCGTTATTAGTAAATGATAGAGTCAATTCTTTATTTTTATTTCGTTAATAACTTGTGAGATAGCGTGTGTACATAAACATTAGAGGAAAGGTAAGGCACGTCGCAGCAACACAAAATGCTTTACAACAAAGTTGGAAAGTCACCCTTGTAATACTTACATCATTTTTTCCAACGCACGCGAAAGTTTAATCAAAGTTACCGATACTGAAACGTAATGGAGGATTTCTGTAAGAAATGAAGTAAAAAAGTAAACAGTCATTTTATAATATATGTTAACAGAGCACATTTGTGTATGCATTTTTTTATTGCCTGATAAAGTAACCTCGCGATTATTTATATGCATAAACAAATAATTATTAGAAAATCGAAAGTAGTTTCGAGCTCGAATGAATTGATATAATTCATGATAATATTTTATTTAAGGAAGACAAAAGGGATAAAGTATATTTATAAAATCAAGTCAGTTCTTCATCTAAATGATGTTCTCGTATAAGTTTAAGAAAATCGGAGAGCTAAAAAAAATTAACTCGAGGCTTTAAGCCTCTAAAATATTTGCTGATATTATTTATTTTGGAAACACAGAATTTTGTCGTTTTATGTAACAATTGTCTCAAGAATGTAATAAAAACCGTTAAACTTGAACTGTTGTATTTATGAGATTTTTATATAAATTCCTATAAGAAATATTTTATAATTTATTCATTTGTCAAATAATTGAAGAGATGAAGAAGATTTTGACACCATCAACGAATTTTATTTAAAATTCCTATTTAAAATATTTACGTGAAATTAATAGATTCAATAGTCGTTAGTGTAGTTTTATGGAAATCTATTTTTTGATAGCTAGCTAAGACTAAACGATAACTCAAAATTGTATTCATCTAAGCAAATTGATTCTATTCAATATATCGTATGAAAAAATGTATACATATATATATTTTATATAGTTTCCTCTTAGTTGATTTTATATTATTCTTGAGATTTACAAGCATTTGCAGTGTCTTCTCTTTTATTTTAAAAATCAAGATTTTACAATTTTATGTACAAAAGATAAACAAAAATTTTTAATGTTCTTTTATCATTTTGAATTTGTCTATTATAAAAAAAATTCTTTTAAATATGATTATCGTGAAAGATAAAATAAAAGTTAGTAAAGGTGGTAGAATTTAAGTTCTTAGTTATGTATAGATTAATTATACTTAAAAGTTTTTACACAAACGAAATCAATTTATTGTGAAAGTAATAAATGAAATAACCTAAGGAGATGATGAAAAAATCAAATTTATAATATATTATTTCATTTTAGCAAGTCCCTAATCTTTAAATGTTTAATGAATCACAGTATGTCTTAATCAGTGTTTTAATTGATTTAACTGATTTTTGAGGCGCGATCAATTTTATAGGGTTTATAATAGAATTTTTTTCCTTCCTACTTGATTAAAATAAAAAATGTTTTTCGTTTTAAGAAAAAAGAATTTTTTTTCTCTTTCATAAATGAACTTCAAACTGCGCACTCTAAATGTTATTTGAAATTCACACGCCGTCGTGAAAAGATTAATTACTTTTGTGCGCTGTCGTGTGTACGCAATTTTTTGTATTTTTAATATTGATGTTTGGTACACATGTTCAATCAAGTATAATAAAAATATTTTCTAAAAAATAAATTTGATACATACATGAAGCGATTTAATATTTTAAGTACAATCATTTGCTTATAAATCTTTTGCATATATTTATTCACTGAAATCAATTTTTAATAAGGAATTGTCGGATTTTAGCATTCCATTTAAATAACTCAAAGATGTTTAAAATAGATGTGAGGCAAATTTTTAATTATTTTTTTTCGTACTAATAATCTATTTAACTACGTAATACATTTTTCTTAAAGAATTGACATTCATTTTTGGATTTTTGTCTTTGTGGTATAAAAATGTCGTAATATTGTTATGATATTGATCAATTCCTTATATCTATATATATCTATTGTATAATAGAGAATTATGTAGGTTTCAAACAATTTATTAGTATTATTAATAACAAATTTGATAAATATTTTATTTATCTAATTTATTTATTATTTTGTTAATTTTATAATTATTGATTTTCAGAATAAAGACTACTGAAATATAATTAACACTTATTAGCATATTAAAGCTTATCATTTTTAAATGAAATTTTGTTTAAAAATGTTATATTTGTAACTATATACCGATAATTTACAGTTATATACATAATATATTATCTACACTTTTTATTTTACATGATTTTATGTGTTGACATTTATAAATAAATTTCCATTCAATGTAAATGAATTATTTAATTATTTGGTCTAGTTTTAATAAGAACGATCATTTTTCAAGTAAGTCTTTTGCTTCGTTAATTTTTGCGGCTATATAAGGCGATCCTCCACGGTCAGGATGATTTGCTGACATAACTTTTTTGAACTGCTCTTTAATTTTAGCTCTCGGTGCTCCAGGTGAAACTCCTAAGATAAGTCCTGCTTCTCGACGAGTCATTTTTTGTTCAAAACCACCCCTATAATATTTGCTATTTCCTAATGACTAGATATTATTTTAAAGTACATTTGTTTTATTTGAATTAAATCTTTTATGCAAATAAGAATTTACCTGTGAATTTATTTGTGGTATATTCTTTAAGGTTTGAGCCATTTTTTCAGACCATATTGGCAATTTTTTAGCGATACAGCGCCCTGTATATCCTATAACAGCTATCCCTAAGCCTGCAATTATAATTTTTGCAGCCTAAAAATATGTATAAGAATATTATTATTATTAATATGAAAGTATTTTAACAAGTTATAAATAAATGTTAAAATAAAAAATTATTAATATCTTTTATTTTGAGCAATGAAGTTATTGCAGCAAGCACTTTATTATAAAAATTAAAGACACGAAGAAGTAAGGAAAAAAATATTTATATAGAAAATTTGAAACGACTCTTGCACAATTTATAGGTTATGTTTAATAAAATAGAAATGTAATACATCTAATACAGATATTTTAAGACAAAACACTAAACTCAATGAGGAAAATTTACTTTCAAATACTACAAACGATGCACGTTTGTATAACAAGGCAGCGATATGAAATTATTACCATTTTTACAACACGTTTCAGTGGTGAACGTTCGAATCTAGTAAGTATAACCTGAAATTATGGTTCGTAAAATTTGATCGTTGAAAATCGAAGATTGTAGGATCCATGTACTAGAGTTTGGAGTCCACATTCCACACTCCACAATATAATGAGAACTGCACAAAGAGAAAATAATAAGAAAGTAAAGGCGATTTGATGAAAGCGCTTCTAGTGAAAAAACCCTCTAACTACGTACACGTTTTCAATGAAACATGGAGAGGTATATAAACAAACATTTCATGCATTTTTTTCTTAATAATATCCATTTTACGCTCAGTCGTACACGAAAATACATATCAATTTATAAATGTATGTTGCAAATCATAGATCAAAACAATTAATGATAATACATAAATAAAATGTGAATTTATAAATAATAGATTAGTCAATATGGCTCAAGATACAATAATATATATATAAATAAAAAATTTAAAAACGGCGCTTTAAGATACAAGATCGATTGAAATCTATATTTTTGGATTTCATATTAAATCCATTAATATTAATTTTATCATTGAAAATAAAATTTAATTGCATATAAACTACTTTATTTTGTATAATTTCTTCATAATGTGTTAATAATAATGTATTTCATGTATAAGCTTTGGTATTTTAATAGTACGAAATGCCAGGGTGGATGAATAAAAAGACAATAATCAACATAAAAGCCGTCGGATGTAAATTATAAATTAAATGAAAAGATGTGCCTTTAGTGCCAACGATTCTAATACATATTTTTAGTTTTCTTATACAATCGTTTACATTCTTATTATAACGACTATTTGGTGTTTCAAATTCGGTATTCGAATACTTGAACTCTAAGGTGCAAAATATAAAATGAACTACAGGCCGAGAAGCTTATAATTAATATTCTAAATCACAATTCAATGTGAAAAACTTGACAGATAAATAATAAACATTCTGAAATCTTATGGTCGTAAAATAAAGAAGTATTTATATGGAAAGAAAAAGTATGACTGCTTTTCTACGAAATTTTTTTGGCAATTGCCGACTAAATAAAAACACTCGACTTTTCCATCAAAAAACAAAAAAATATTACCATTCGAGATGCACCGAGTTTACACCAAGTATCATGTATACTCTCTTTCTAAAAGGTCGCATTGAAATAACATTTACATTGATTTCTTGGGATTGATTGTATCGTTCTTTGTCCTCGACTACTGTAAATGATAAAAGCTGATTCATTTTTATATCACAAATGTTTTCTATATCGAAATAATTAATCTCATTATTTTCAGTAAAACAACGAATAATATCATGTTACCAAGTATCATGTAGATTCCGCGTTGCAGGTTTAATGTTGTAAACTTCATTGATCGTTTCAGATGAATAGGTACTTTATAAATTGCCTAATTGAAGAAATCGAAAACCATTAAATACATTATATAAATCATAAGTATATATCAGTTGTTTTGAAGATATTGACCAAAAGATAACTATTATAATTTATTCTTATTTATTATACAAAGTAAGCAATAGAATTATTAAATTATCATATTAAAAGTAATAATTGTATGTACCTTTTGTAGAATCTTAGAAGCGACAATAATACGTTCAACAATCATTGACTTTATGCATAATGATTAGTATATTTTTAGTTGCATTAAAAACATTATTTTTCTGAAGAATTAAATGAGAGTTATTTAATAATATAATAGTTATTATACATGTCTATTATAACGGTTTGGTTTATTGCCAATATTTATTGTGCATAATTATAAATGTAACCGACACGATTCAGCGGCGCGTCAAAATTTTGATTATCAAACGTAATAAGAGTACGTGTTTTTATTTTTTATTATTAAATTATTTTATTGTTGCCTTTTTCTGTTCATTGATTTCATAACCTCCGTTATTTCAAGGTTTATTCGACTTACGAGCAATTACGATAACTTCTAGTTTGGAATAGAAATTTAAAAATAAATGTGTTCAAGTTTAAAGAGTTGCGCAACTGCTTCTATTACTTACACGTTGACACACAGCAATAGCAATACACATTGTTAACGCTATAAAAATTAAGGTCGATTTAGGCATATAGGTTTGTAAGGATACGCGATTTTTACACCGGTAAACATGCGCGAATACAGTTTCTTTTAAAATTAAATTATCAGAGTTAAAATAACTAAAACAATAATTATACGATAAAGTACTTAATAAAAATAAAGCATCAGTAGTAACATTAAAGAACTATGTATTGTTAATGTTATTTTTTCAATCGCTGTGGCTGCAACCACTTACGTCTAATTTCTCTTCTGCTGCAATATTCCCATATTGTCTTGATTAACTCGTTTTGTTTCATTCAGTTGTATGATATTGTCCATGTTGTAGAGGTGAGACTCCTTGAGGTTTTTGTCTTTACCAAGGACTGCCTTGAATCAGGAGCGTGCTCATCTGCAACAAACTGGATGTCTTATCTTCGCCGATAGAGCGTTTTTTATCTCTTTTCCTTTAAGTGAATAATATTCACGGGATCGGTTTGCATAGGTTCTTCTTGTTAAGCTATTGATAAAGAAGCGCTCTTGAAAACATTGAGTAATTAGAGTTTTATTTAGATATTGTTACGGTAACAAACCGCGGGGAGGCGAAGAAAGCGTCCATCAGTGGAGGTCTAATTATCGGGTACCGTGTAGTTTTATTAAAGTTAAGTGTTAAGTAAAAATATAAAGTTGTAAGCCTTACTCCGAGTATCGAGCATCTTCTCGTTCCTAATGAAGCGTTAAATTTCTTTTTTTGCAGTACAAATTTGTAATTGTACCTTCGACGAGCCATGATCAACGAAATTCCTCATTGTGCTCAGTGATGCCTACGGCTATCTAACAATGACATCCGGCGTGTGATCTAGAACTGCTTCGTGATAAAAATAGACTTATCGTGGAGCAATTCAAAAAATTGTCTCTCAAAATACGCATTTCAGAGTACGAACGGGCTTTATTCCCGTCGTACATCACCCGATTTAATTATCATACGATTTGATTACTCGCTATATCTCAGATGTAATCTCAACGAGATTACATCCTACTACAAACGAAAACCTCTGACATTTATTTCAATAATACTAATGTTAAGAAGTTATTTGGTTTATATTTTATCATACGTACTTGATTTGTGTACTTTTCATTATCTATTAGCGCGACTCTCTATCGACTGCCTCATTTCTCTTTTTTCTTTTCTCATCGAAGGTCTGATCAAGAAATCTAAGAGTAGAACTTCGAGTAAGGTTAAAGGTTTGCATTGTTATTCATTCATCGTGCAGATGCTTATATTGTTTTATAATATAGCAAATCTAAACTCGACTATTGCCGGTTCAAATGGTAAACTTGCTCTTGTATTATAACTTTACCTGCCTCGAAGCTATTCTTGAAGAATGTGTATGGCACAAATGTTATCTTAAACTATAAAATTTATCTGGGAGATAATTGAATATTTCGAACGTATAATCAAGATGATTGTTTCACACACATCGATGGCAATAATTCTTTAATTGTCATTTTAAATTGAGTTAAAAAAATAGAACAACACATAATTATAAATGGATTTATAACGGATTTAACGAGCAATTATTAATTTTTTCAATACAATAAGATAAAGTATTCATAATTTTTATATTTGTATACATGTGCAGTTGAATAATTATATTCACGTCCAAGAGTGTTTTATAACGTGTGTTGATGGAATTGCTTAAAATTTTTTTTTATTTATTTAAGCATTACTATTCAATAATACATGTTCTTTACTTTATGTAGTATACGCAAGATTTTTAATTGAAAGTGCTAAATATCAAGTAAGTATTGAGAATTTCTGATAATCAACACAATAATGAGATTACATAAATAAGAATACAACAGAATAAAATGAAAAACTATTTAGGTGTTTTCAAAATTGCCGAAATGTTTGTAGGCATTAGGCTTTTTAAAATTATATATAAGGAAAATTATTAGAATAGTATAATTGAGATTGTACTGAGCATCGTTGCGAAGGTATAAAATAATAATATAAAGCAAATAACTGTAATTTATAAAGTAGTTGGTCATACTTCGATTACGATCGTAATAATTACACCTTCGTAAAAAAATTTTATTTTTTCAAAAAATTGAAAATAAATATTATAACAAGCGTTAACAATAGCAAATAAGTTCTAGCAAATAAATTTGGTAGCAAAAACTTATATTAAGAACGCTTTTTAAAAAATGGTAGTTTTACTCTTGAAAATACATCAGGTCATAGTTAGTCAAACAAGTTACTAGTCAAAATATTTCGATTACGAAGTTAAAATAACAAATAATCAATGAATTATATATACGGTGTTATCAGCTGATGTGATAATGAGTCAGGTAATTTCGCATTTAGAGATCTGGATAGACTTTTTTCATTGTGTTTGATAGAAGGTGTTATGGATGGTGAAGTTTTCATATTCAAATTAGAAAAGTACCTTCACTCAACGATAATAACATAATGAAGCATTTGACTTGACTTCAAGGTAGACCGAGTTTAGGATAGTGTTGTTACTGATAGTGTGCTATTTTAAAATACAACAAATCCTTTTTTAAGGATTTTTCTATAAACTAGCAATAGTAATAAGTCTTATCGATAAAAAAAATTTAAATAACAATTATATTATGAAATACCATTTATTATAAGAATATATTAAATCAGAATGCACATGTTAAAATTAAATATTCAAAGTTTTGAAAGTACGTTAAACGCGAGATTGGTGTAAGTTAAAATTAACTAGTAAAAAATTTATAGTTAATATTGTTTAACTAACATTAAAATCACCCCAAGTTCTTTTAGCCTTTTTTAATGCCTAGTTCTGGAAATGAAGAAGAAAATCTTCAACATGATTATCGAAATTCGATAAGCAGTATAAAAAAGAGATCAAACGCAACATAATTTGAGATGACGTTCAACTGCGCTAAGACGAGAGAGAGAGAGAGAGAGAGAGAGAGAGAGAGAGAGAGAGAGACAAAGAGATAAAGAGGAATTTTGTACGTCGTGTTAATGCGAAGTGGGGTATGACGTTTAATATTGCACTCAAATGATGATTTATGGTCAATGTTCCGGGATCTTTTGTCTTCAAAATGCAACTGCTGCTTCTTTAATCAGCAGTGGCGAAAGACTTATGTAACCAGTGATAGTAAAAGCATGCTCACAACAAGCAAGCAACTACAAATTTATTTTACTTTTATTAAACAATATAATTAGTTTCAGTTTCCGTAATCTTATAAATATTTATATACTCATGTTTTCATTGAATATTTTAAAATTAGATTATGAAATTTTTACGTATGCTTAAAAAATAATATTATACCGAAATCTTTTTTATTCTATACTTATAGTTTTATAGATTAGTACATTCTGATGAGTCCAATACTTTAAATTTCTGTACTATTAAGTCGCTAAAACGTCAATAACTTTTAATGGTTCCTTTACTTTATCTTATATATACATATATATATTTACAATTGATATTTTTAATTAGACTATAGTTGCTTTTTGATATGACATTATGATCTATTACTTTATTCTCAGCTTTTCTTTATCGATTCTTTACACAATTCTTTTATTTAATTCATAATAATGAAAAAAATTTTCATTATTTTAATTTATAATTATCATTTTATTTTTATAGATATTTCTTAACAATCGAGTACCAATAAGTAGAATTTATAAATATATTGTACAATAGAAAATACAAAACTGAAAATCATATCTGTTCTTGAATATTTAGTATAAGAACGGCACTGCATTTTTATGTGTTACACACATTATATAATTCTTCTATAAAATAGATTTCCATTTAATTTATATCCTTCATAAATTTCTAACACTGAATCAAATTTTGGAATTTTGGAATAATTTTGGAAAGCAAATGAGTTTAAATATGATCATATTAATAAGAAATTATTTACTATAATTTTATCTAGAAAGTTTTTTATTATGGTATGAGCAATAATGATCATGACTTTTTCTTTATTAAGCAAAAGATATTGATATGTATGATTATTAAAAAAAATCTATGTCCTAGCGTGCGTGATAATTTGTAAAATAAGTCAACAGTTATTTTTATTTCATTAGGTTAGTATTAGAAGAAACAGGAAAATGTAAATAATTTGCTCAGTTTTTATTTATTATTATATATTTTTTAATTATCAGTTAATTTAAATTAGTAATTAGAATGTGGAATTTTAGAGTAATAAAAATTACAGAGAATCTGAAAGGTAATACCGAAGATTCCATTTTAAATTAATTTTATTCAATAAAAATGGCTATTTTTAATTTCAGGAATTTTAAATTAGTCTCGTGACTTTTTAAATTTCTTTCGTAATATTTAACGTTTTATTATTTTTTATAATTTTTATAATTTTATAATTCGTAATATTTAATATATAATGTTCTCAATTAGAAATTAACGTAACAACTCGTGCTAATATATAGCACGAAGATATTGATCTGTCGTACGTAGTAAGTAAAATCATATACCTTTATGACTATATTAATTTCAAAAATAAAGATAATTGTATTTTATTCAACTGTAGATATTGCAAACAAATTCAAATGAGTTTTGTCTAATTTAAAAAGAAAATTTAATAGGCCCTTTTGTTTACGTAGGTATTTTGGAAAAATCTGACTTTAAATTTTAAAAGTATGTTGGCGACATTTAAGAAAAAGCAAGTAGAAGTTGTTGTCCATGTATAGAAAAAATATGTACATTATTAATTATTACATTACAATTACGATTAGAGATTTTCTTATCTTACGTCTGCTATGACGAGCTTGTAAAAGTATTAATAAATAATATAAAATATCAATAAATTACGGATAAAAATGAACAAAAACTGTCGTTTGTAACGTCAACAATGAAAGTATGATTCAAAATGTCCATATATTCAGCGACTGATTAAGTCAAAGGAATTTAAATGTATACATTATTATAAAAATGTTATTCTAAATACAATACAATTTCTTTAGAGAGACTTCTCTTAAAGAAATGCAAATTTTCATAGTTTTGCTAATATAAAAACAGTAGTGTGGGATTCAAATTTATTTTAATTTTTTAAATGAAACACTCGACATCATTACTAATTTATGTTTTTCATATGTATTGCGCATACGTAGAAAATTAGAAAAATGGGTTAAAGGTTATAAACCTTGTTTTGTGAACTTAGAGTCTGAAAAGAATAATATTATAATTTTCGAACTGTAGCTCAAGTCTAGCGATGTATCCGTTCTCAGGCTCGTTTCAAATAATTCATTAAAACTCTGCTCGTAAAGTCAAATTTATTATTTACTTTTATTAAATTCACTATTGATAGTTCCTTTAATGCGTTATAAATATAAGCAAGCATGGGAAGATGAATATAAAGCAACTTCATTGAATAATTGAAGTGACGCCCATAGCGTTATATACATAATGTTTGAGTAAACAAGGAACACTCTTAACGCTAAATTAAAATAAATATAGCTATAAGAATGTTATATCTCCTCTACGCGTTCTTATCTGTCTCGCTTTTGATCGCGAGAGCTTCATAAAGATTTCCGCTGCTTTGTGTGCAAGACTCGATGGGACTAGAAGCGAGTGGAGTTCGTGTATGTACAAGACAACCGGGAACTTATCAGTTACATTGGCATTGAATAGAAGCGATGGCTAAAGCTCTGTCATTGCTTTATGGATGAGGTATTTGTGAGATATTTGAAGATTTTGTATTATTTTTCTAATCCCTTTTCATGTGGAAGCTGCTGAATTTGAAACATTTACTTCGGTGTTCTGTATGGTTGAATATCACTACGACTCTACAGGTATTACATTGTTAAGTAATCGATTTTCAAGCGTATTTTAACATACGTTGGAAGCATAGTAGTATTTTCTTTTAATAAATCATTATTGTTATCGATTGTTTATACTTGAAACTTCAATCGGAAGTTTATAAATAATTGCTACTTCGTTATTTGAATGTCAGTTATCTTATACATAAAGTACAAATAGACGAAACATAAATACCGCACGCATGACATGGATATTCACTCTCTTTATTTAATTTATAAACTTTTTTTAATCTCTTTTTTAATCGAATGTGAGGCAACGCGATTTCATTCCGATGGAATTATAAATTTTTTAATTTTGTTTCTCAAATGAACTCAAAGTATGAAAGGTGAAAACGTTTTTATCCTTTAATGAAAACTGTTGTGTTCCATAGTTTGAGAATGGCGCGATTGGTTTGTATACAAGACTTTGAAAATTACGCACTAAACACCTTGACACCTGTTGTAAGGGATTATTACAAAAGCGGAGCTGGAGAAGAGAATACTTTAAGATGGAACAGAGAAGCATTTAAAAAGTACGTATGCATTTTTGCTTAGTTTATCATAATCATATATTCACATACAGTCACATACAGCAGTATCTGACAATTGCAAACGTAATAAGGAAATGTCAAGTTTAGCTTAACGTCAATAAATGAATTGCTTATTCGAAGGCATTAATAAATGCTACGAAAAAGCTTGTTTTCATAAAAAGTTATTAACAAATTGAACATTGTGGTTAAGAGCATCGTTAAAAAATTGAAACTGAGTACTAGCAGTGTAAGAAAAGCTTTTATAACTCAATCAATAATTTTTCATATTGGATATTGAAAACATGAATATGCAATTCGAATGATCTTTCGTGAAATCCTAAACATTTCCTTTTTCCTCGGCAATCATCTGAAAATATTTGAATATATTACGTTGACAGATACATCGTATAGAGGAAAGTAACTCAAATAAGTTAATTGTCTTGCAAATTTTGGTTGTTCGTCGATCTACTCACTTTGTTATAAAATATAACTTAGGTATATAATTACATAAGTAATATCTTGTAGAATACGAATACGCCCTCGAGTATTACGAGACGTATCAAAAAGGAATATCAGTACGACGATACTCGGGCAAAAAGTTTCAATGCCCTTGGGTATTTCTCCAACAGCCATGCAACGAATGGCACACCCCGATGGAGAGTGCGCTAGTGCCAAAGGTAAAGTGTGCGTAGCGGACAAAAGTAATATTCTTTATTAACCTAACACTTGACTCTTGTTAACTTAACAAATCATAAGAACAATATTTTTATGTGTTTTTAGTTTTTAACTTTATACTTCAATTATCGATTAAATACCTACGAATTTCACGTGCACGTAATTTATGTATAACGGCGAACGGTTTCATCCAATGAAACTTACGTTATTTAAAATCAATCAACATTAAGTTATGCGCTGTTGTTATTTTGAGATTCACAACAAGCACTAACAAAATCAGTTGCACTACTGGAAACAATAAAAAAGTGGTTAATTTTGTAATTTTATGGCAGTCTTTATTTGCGAAGAATAGTTTCGATCGTGTAGCAGCATTTGTAGCAGCCACAATTACGCGGAAGTAATATTATTTCTGATGAAATGCCAGATTGTAAAGAAATGAAATAGATTTAATCGCAATGGTAAATAAGTAGAAAGAAAAATCACTGGATAAACACGTAGAGGGAACTCACGTCGTTAGTTCTTTGGTTACGTAACGTCTTAAAAATCTTATCATCTATTAGATAACACTAACACAATAAAAATACGAAGAAATTTAGTTAAAAGAAAAAGAAAAAGAAAAAGAAAAAGAAAAAGAAAAAGAAAAAGAAAAAGAAAAAGAAAAAGAAATCTATGACTTATATTTAATATTTTCTTAGCGGCCGAAGCAGCCAAAACTGTATTCATTCTCTCGACTATTTCAACGAGTAGTATCGAGGAAGTAATGAACGCAGCCCCACAAGCTATTAAATGGTTTCAATTGTACGTCTACTTCGATAGGAATGTCACCTTAAGTTTGATACGAAGGGCTGAGAAAGCCGGATTTAAGGCGTTAGTACTCACTGTAGACACTCCAATGTTTGGAGACCGAAGGCGGGATATTAAAAACAAATTTACTTTACCCAAGCACTTAAGGTTTTCTTGAAAACTATCTTAGTTCATTTTTTTCTTTCTTCATAGTTTTTATGCACTATTGAAGTGATAATGTAATTCGCAGATTTGCCAATTTCGAAGGTTTTTTATCGCAAAAAATAAATTCATCGAGCGAAGGTTCAGGTCTCAACGAATATGTAACAAATCTATTTGATGACTCTTTAAATTGGCAAGTCGTCACATGGCTAAAAAGGTAATAATTGTAAACACTGACTTTTACGTTTGAAATTCAGTAACATCGTTTGGAAAAAACGTTATGAATTCTTAATTCGCAAGCTAAAAGAGGAACGGAACATAAATTTTTGTAAATTATATTTATAAGCAAGATTTATGACCTTGTATTTATACCTAACTATTAGAGACAATATAAATTTTCACTTTATGCATTAACAGTATCACCAAACTACCGATAGTTTTAAAGGGCATTTTAACTGCGGAAGATGCATTGCTTGGAGTTAAGTACGGAGCAAATGCCATTATGGTTTCAAATCATGGAGCTCGTCAAATTGACGGAACGCCTGCATCGGTAAGCCATTTTAACAATTGAATATTCGATAATAGTATCGATTTAACATTTGTTAAGGATTATAATTCGAATTACGTATATTTCTGTAATTAAGATCGAAGCTTTGTCGGAAATCGTTAAGGCTGTTGCTGGCAAAGTAGAAATTTACATGGACGGTGGAGTTACACAAGGAACGGATGTTTTCAAAGCTTTAGCATTAGGAGCAAAAATGGTGAATTTCGGAATTTGGAATAGCTTTATTAAGAAAATTCGCAGTTTTCTGAGGTCGACATTTTTCTCGTAGGTATTTTTTGGAAGGCCTGTATTGTGGGGTTTGGCCTGCGGAGGCGAAAAAGGGGTTCAAACTGTACTTGAAATGATGAGGCGAGAAATCGATTTAGCTTTCGCATTATCAGGTATAAGTGATGAAATTTTTCATTAGTTAAATATCAATTATTTACACATGCATGTAAATAAATTACATGTAAATAACATTTACATATGCCTAAGGAGAAATTATTGTACTTTTCTTCGAAAAGAATTTAAAAATATAATTTTTTCTTGAATACATACTTTTATTTTACTAATAACATATTTAACGTAGTGATATATTTATTTTTGTTTATTATAGGATGTTCGAATATTGATCAAGTAACGAAAGATATGGTGATACATGAATATAACTATAGTCGCTTATGACCTTAAAATACTTTTACCTTCTATTTATTAATGCAAAGACATAAAACAGATATTTACTATATTATATTATACATAATATTACATATCTTGTTGAAAGGATATTGTGCAATTGAGTTATAATAATTACATTCATGTTGCAATGCTTATATGTCTAATTGATTCAGCAATCTCCTCACATAATTAATTATAATATTATCATTTTTCTAATTGTATGTTATTATAGTAATATAATACTTTAAGTAGTTCCTTAAAGTACTAAATTGTTAAGTTTATGGTAGGAAATGTGATAAGTTGATAAAGTCTCTGAGAGTGGAGAGACACATATTGGCCATTAGACTTACGTCATATTACATTTTTCAAAAATATTTCATCTCATTAAAAATCAGATTAAAAATGATTAATATGATATTACGTTTCAAGAGTCTTGAATGTTTATTCTCTTTGTTTCATTTAATAAACAACAGTACTGAACTCAAATCAGTTACAAAAAATTAAATGTTCCCGAGACCCTAATATTAGTTTATTTTTTATTATTAGTTACAATTTTTTCTGTCATTTTTAATCACTAATGAAAGTAATTATTTTGTCAATGAAATATGATCACGTAATATGAGATATAATTTAATTCTATTGACAAATTTCTATTTTTATATATAAAATTCTATATTTTATATTTGTGTTAAAATCCGTCATTAAAAATATTTAAAACAAATATTATGTTTGTACGAAATTAATGAAAATACAGAAAATTTCGTACTGACATAACTAATATACTTGTCGAACTAATGTTCCATGTTATTATACCTGGAGTTTTTCATCGAATATAGTTTCAGTATTCATGAAAATTTTTAGAATAATCCTACCCTTAATCAGTTGAGAAAACATTATGCAACAAAAATTTACGATAATAATAAATATTTGAAACTAGCCTGTCAATGAAAATTTATCATTTAAAACATTAAACAAATATATCATTTTAACTCATTTATTTTCGTAAAGCAAATTTTTATTTTCATTTATATATTTAATTTGAATCATTATTTATTTAAAACATATCGTTTATTTGATTGCGCTTAATTTTCTCGTACATAACATTTAAGATATTATAAAATCTCTTTGTTATTGTCCCATTGCGATTTTTGCTCTTTCACTTAAAAAAATGTTCCTTATTGAATTATAAATTCTATATGCAAGAAAATTACATATCCCTGCTCGAATTTTGAGCAAAATTTTAGGTAGAAACATGAAATTTTAGATAAAAAATAACATATCTGCTGCACATGTTTTTATATTCTAAGTTTTCTAAAAAGTCAAAATTAATTTTTTTGTATTACATTTCACATTCATTAAATATTTGTATAAAAGAATTTTAGATTTAAGATGAATAAATAAGTTTGGTGTTCTATTAATTGATATTGTTTTATTGACTTACATCAGCAGACTAATAAATTTTAATATTTTTGAACGATCAAATTTGATAAAAATTTCCAAGCGAAATCCTCTTTATATTAGGCATTAATGTGAAATATATTATAATCAACATTTTTATTTTAAAGTAATTAAAATACAAATGTAATAACATACTAATAATTTTTAATATTATTGAATGAAAATTTCTTAATTAAAATTTCAAAGGAAAATTCTTTATAATGTTAGTTATTAAAATTAAATATATTGTAATAAATATATTTTTATTCAGTCGCTAATACAATTCATAATGCAATTGTTTATTATACAAAGATATTAAGTGATAATTTTTAAATCATTCTTTTGGAATTTTGAAAAGCTGGAGTATTTCTTTAAAAAATTATTTTAGTGATACTAAAATTAGTTTTTAATACAAAATTAATAATTAAATAAATTGTATAAAAAGTACGATCAAGGTAGTCTTTATTTCTCTTAAATTTTATTTCAGAACATTTTAAGGTTTTGTATTTATAATTTTACTATACATAAATCACTGAAATATCAGTAATTGGTAAATATCCTAAATTAATCAAAAGCAACTACGATTCGTATAGTCTTAATAGAAATAATAAAGTATTATATAAAATCATAATACTATTTGTACGTTATAATATCATGAAAACATAATGTTTATAAGACATTTAATTTAATAGCGAGTACATTTATCATTCACAAATAAAATAATTGTACTAGTATATTATAATAAAACTGGGATTTCATTAAATTTTTTTTATAAAGTTCACGGAACTATCACAGAGGTTCTTGTATGATTACTGTAAATCTATACATATTGTAAGAGTATACATTATCGTATTCATGAAAGCCATTATAATTTATTTATATTATAAAAATTATTTCACGTAAAAAAGATTGCAAATATAAAGATTTATTTATCTTTAAAATTTTGCCATGATATATAAGACTTAAATTTTTTATTTTTTCTCATAATGAACTATTTTTACTTTTTTGTATTATATATATATATATATTCGATTTAAAATTTTAATTTACTGTATATATTGAAAGTACTACACTAAAATAAGATAAATTAAGGATTTTTTTCTAAAGAATATTCTAGCTGGCAAAACTGAAATGTTATTGTTACATATCTGAATAATTCCATTATCTAATTTTAAGCCAGCAGAATAATTTCAAGTCTGCATACATATACTTTTATTTAAGCTGTAAATAACTATTATCAAATTCAATGTAACTGTATGTGTTCAAATAATATGTGACAATATTTGCAACACCGAAGAAGGTGATTTTTCAATTTATTTCATAATATCCTAGTTTTTTAAAACTTTAACCTAATATATCGTGTAAGATATATTTTTTAATATATATATTAGAAATTAAAAATAATATTAGTGTACATTTGTATTACATAAAATACTTAAAAGCTCAAACGTTTTACAATACGTAAAAGTATATATAACATTTTCTAAAAAAAATCTGTATATGTGTATATATGTATATATATATAAATTTTTTATATATAATTATAAATACTCAAACAAATTTATGAAGTTGAATAAAATCCTTCTGCACAAGTAATAATATATCTAGTAATTCCTACACCTTATATAAAATTTTAAAAACCTTATAAAGAAAGATAACAAAAATAAAATACTTTAAAAAAGATCTTTATAAGATCTTTTATTTATAGAACAATTAATGTAAATTTTAACTGTTGAGCATAAAAGCTTTTTTAAAATTTTTATACATTAAAGAAGAGCAAAATCATTTTTTGCTAATTTAAATTATATAAAGTGAATAAAATTAGTACATGTCTGTAACTATCATTAAAAAATAGAGATTTTCGTATCACAAATCATGTTTTAATATAAGAGATATTGATTTTTCCAAAAGAAAAATTAAATATTAATTTGTATTTAACCATTTTTAGATTCTAATTTAGTATCTTGTAAGGCACACTTGCTCACTTGAATATAAATGCCAAGTCTAACCTAATTCAATTTGTTTCAAACTTTTAGGTCAAACTATCATTGGCAAGTCTTGTAAATATTCTTTTGTGTGCAAGAAAAAAATGCAAAAATTTTCTTCTTCACAGTTATGAAAATAATGACTAGTTACAAATATGGCAATTTCGTAGTAATATAACCCTAAGCAATTATAGCATTTTCCCAATTATTTATTGCTTTCATGTTGACATGTTCTATTCGCCACTTTTGAGTAGAAGATGAATCATCGCAGCTCATGACAAATACTTTCTTGCTTGCCGGATCTGTATCAAGACATCTAAATCCATGACCTTGAATCAGCCATTGTTTTTCAACATCATAACGCCAAAGTTGGTTTCCTTGTTTTCCATGGCATGGATACAAAGTTACTGGCGATTTTTCATCTCCTTTTGAAACATCTAGGCATTCGGTACGTTTATCTGGACGAATGTCTTTGTGCCATGTCAGTTGAAAGTCTTGTTCACCATTGATATTTACATTATCTTTTAGGCAAATATCAACAAAGACTTCGTCGTCTTCTGCTTTTCCTTTTACATCTAAGCAAAGATTCGGAGCCCCAATATTTCTAATTTCTCCAGAAGCAAAATCATCTGGCTCGATTGGAGGATAAACTTGAATTAGATCAAAAGCAATATTTTTCATGAACCATTTGAAAGGCTTACATTGTAGTTTTTCTCTTAATGCCTTCTGTTCCGTTAAGTCTCCAGGATCTATTGTTTTCAAGTGAGGCCGTCTTTGATAAATAAATTCTGCGTACTCATCCATCCATACCTCAGCTACTCTTCTATAATTTTTACCAAGGAAATCACCATGACCAGGGTTTGGAAAAGGTGGAAATTTTCGATAGATATGACCAACTCTTGAACATGGAGCATCAAACATTTGCCCACCACACTGCCAGATTTTAAAAGAAAGTTCATACTGTTCACCACCCCAAATATCTAAACCAGGATCGTATCCACCGAGTTCCCAAAAGAACTTGGCACTGATGGCGAATAATCCACCAGCCATAATTGGACTCTTAAATGGTTCTGTAGGATTTTTTATATCTTCTGGAAGTAGGGGCAATCTCTTATAATACAATTCCCAGTCGAAGGCTCCTCTAGCACCTTCATCCTGTGCTCTATACTCAAAACTTTCATAAGCAATAACATCAATAAAAGGGCATACACAAGTTTTATAATCTGTAGCTATTGGTTCCAACAATGGGGGAAGCCAATTAATGTTTGCTTCACTATGAGAATCAAGGAAGACAAGAATTTTAGCCTTTGCTTTTCTTGCTCCAGCTAATCTACCTCTTATGAGACCTGAACGTTTTGGTAGCCTTATTATTTTTACCTTAGGTAAATTTTTCTTAACGTATGCATCCAAGTTCTCTTTTAGTTGAATTTTTGTGCTTGCGTCGTCGACCAAAATAATTTCTTGAAGTAGAGTAGGTGGTGAGCGATTGATAACGCTCCAACAGGTTCTCATTAAAGTACTAAAATGTTCATTATGAAAAGAAACAATTACCGAAACAGAATCAAGATCTTTCAAGTACTTTTTCTTCTTGCAGCCAGAATGTCTGATATCGGGTATAGATCTATTCAAGGAAATTTGATCACTGAGAGCTGCATTAAAACCATTTACCTCATAAAGTTTCAATTTGAGAAAATCCAACGATGGAGAAAGAGTGGCAGGTTTGCCTTGTTCTCCAATACCAGTTCTTTTCTCTTCTCTTCTAATTTCTTCATAATCATGCCAATCTATTTTATCCTTTATTATCTTTCGAAAATTCAAAATAGAAAAATGATATCAACTTACAAATAATGACAATTGACAATGTTTTACTAATTCCTGATATTTCACGTACCTGCTTTGAAGGGGACTGTATAGCCGCAACCTTTTTACCATCTTTAAAACTCGTTTGCGTCAAAGACCTTTGCGATACCGTGAATTCATGGGAATGAGGAGCTCGAAGGAGTCTAAAAATGAGCGTTGTGAGGAAAACAGTAAATGCCGCTAACGCCAGGAACTTGAACCAGCTGATAAGATTGCGCTTCATTGTTTCTTTGGTGGTACGTACATTGCCCTCCGAAGTACCTTGATTCTTAGAACTTATCCAAATCAATAAAAAGAAAATTCGTTCCCCGTGATGTTTTTCGTTACTTTTATGTTGTACAGTTATAACCTTATTTGCTGCCACGGCGAACGCCGGAGCAGCGTTAACGCTAACTGCCGCAAGCGATTCATATCGCGATCATTGAACTATCTATAGGTATACTGTATACTATAGAGTATAGCGCGACACGGTGTTCAGAGGGAAAAAAGAGCAAGTGCCTGAGCGTATTACAAGTGAATGCTGTTACCACAGATGAAAAGGCGACGTGGCATTGAACGATCGAACGCCTAATAATTTATTTTATTGTAAGCATTTTGTCGTAAGCGCGTCTATTTGCCACCTACAATTTTATCATTTTAAAGTTTTCGGTGGCATTGTATAAAATGCTCTTTTACTCAATTTATTATCGTATAATAACAATTTACTTGAGATTGTTCCACAGCAGTAGATGAGCTCTTTTGTTTGGATTATATTTGAAGATTCATTGAGGGCTGTTGAGAGTTTGAAAACATCGTGTTTGTTAATTAGTGTAGAAACATTTTTTTATTTAGAAGTTTTTGAAGTAGTAGGATAGAGGTATAATAATTTAAAATAATAATACATTTAAAATCATAATATCACCGTCTATGTATTAAGTTCAACATCAATTAAATCAAGTCTAAGTATTAGTCTGCTGCATAAAATATTTTCAGAAGCAAAGCCAAATATATTACTTAAAAAATTACAACCAAGAATTTTACTTAGGAAAAGACAAAAGACTACACAATACAGGAATGTATGTATAATCAGAGTTTAAAAGTATCTTTTTAAAAATAGGATAATCTTATGACATATAATACAAAGATTAATGTTTAAGTTTAAAATTAATTAAATGTTTAAAAATTAATGTTTAAATGATCAAGTTATGTAAATAAATTGTATCGGGTAATTTATAATATTCAAGTGTCCATATTAATAAAACTTAATTCTTATAAAAGCCGTGAACTTACTGCAATTTATTCAAAAATTATTTTCATATTTATATCCAAGCAAAATTTGTAAATATTAAAAATCTAAGAGAAATGAATTATCCATCGACGTAGAAAACAAATGTTAAAGGAGTATCAGATCGTTTAATTCTACAACTATAAATCGATATTATTATATATATATATATATCTGTACTGGATATTTCTTCAAGCGTATCAGTAAAGTTGCAGAAGTGGGAATAAAACACGGAATATAGACTTTGGAGAAAATGTATATATTTCAAATGCGAAGGAGGAAAATTGCTGGTCTAAGATGGATAGAGGAACCATCAAATACTTTAGTATGTACAAATTTGCTAACAAAATTAAAGAACTTTTTACATGCAATTAAACGCAGTAGAAGATTTAATCGAGTTTTAACAGTTTTTATCTTAATTATCGTTGAAAAAACTAACGGTGTAATTAAACGATGCTAATTTATTTAAAATAACTTTTTAATTGTACAATGAATATATATGATTGTAAAATATTTTGAAAATATTTTATTCAAATTTTTGAATTTAAGAATTTCGAATTTGTGTTTAAATTTATGGACTTTAGTTCAGTAAATAGCTTTTCATTATTAATAAAGGACTTTTATATGTTTTAAATATTTTATGGCGGAGCACTTTTTATACATAATTAAATGTTTGAAAAAGGCAGCCGTTCAAATTTGAAAGTCAAAATATTTTTAATCATAAATTTATCCGAAAAAATAAGGTGAGGTCAATTAAAGTAAAATCTACTTAAATGGTATAAAACTGAAGCTGTTAGTTAAGTTTTTTTATTCAATGCGCAGAAAAATAATGTTTTGAAAAATATTCATTTACTTTATTTAA
Organism: Wiebesia pumilae; assembly: GCA_018907045.1. NCBI lineage: Eukaryota > Metazoa > Arthropoda > Insecta > Hymenoptera > Agaonidae > Wiebesia > Wiebesia pumilae. Next base: position 7,204,310 of record JACCHZ010000192.1, read on the forward strand.
CAAGTACTTTTTAATGCCAAAATAGCCCTTCTGTTTTGTTTAGTCATAAATCAATTATTTATGCTTAGTGCTTTTACATATTAAAAATTCCAAAAACAGTTTTATCTACTAACAGATTTTCTTTCATCGGTCAATCAGAAATCTGCATATAATATGAATACTAAATTTTAGATGACACGTTACATTTGAAAAAAAGAAACTGAAAAAAAGATATAAAGTAATCATGTATTACAAGGATATATATAAATAATCCAAAATTTTAGTTAAATTTATTGCAATGTATATCTTTCATTGTAACTAGTATTTTTATTGAAAGTAATAGGATTTTTCTGGTAAATTTACTTTACAAGTACATTATTGTTCTAAACAGATAATAATTAAGTTTGATAAAGAGTAAAAGAATGATGTTTGGTTTTAACTATTCATTATATGTCACATACAAATATATTGCAAAGTATAAAATAATCAACGTATCGTCCAACAGTGAAGAGAAGTATTTCTTGCATTGTGTGTTTACATACAAAATCTGATTTTACAATTCTGTTTACATCTGGATCGTAATTAGGTTGATAGAAAACAATGTTCACTCTTCCGCTGATGTGCTTTTAAATATAGTGATATACTATTATAGCTTTGCTTACATCATACGGTGTACTAAAGAAAGACTTGAGTTTTTCATTATTATATGATTAAGTTTTTATTCCAACGCGTATGTACCCTTTTTAACGACATCATTAGAACAAGCCTTTTTTGCACGTACAAGTGTTTTATTTATAATGTTCCTAATGTACGTCATCCACTTTTATTTTCAATTTTAACTTAATAGGAAGAAATACTGTATTTCCACAATGGCAATGTACGTAATTTTTAAAATAACATTTATCTTTACTTTTGTGTGACCAGTGATTAAGCAGTTACATTCCATCCCACTTTTCCTTCCACGTATACACATGAACTATTTAATAAATAATAAAATTTAATTAATAATAATAATAATAATAATAATAAAAAATATTAAATATTAATTTTACATATATTTACTTTTTAGTAAAAAGAAGTTCTTTCACAACGTTAAAGAAGCTTATTTACTATTTGATCGACAATATCAATTGTAACTGATAACTATTAAATTGTTCTCTCAGTATGTCGTTTGTTTTTATTTTTAGTTTTGTATATTAAAAAATATACATACCAAGGATTTTTCTTCTAAAATTAATAATCTAAAATTATATTAAGATATAACAGCACATAAAATTTGACTATAAAATAATCACTACAATTTTTATTACATTATTTATTTATACATTTAATGCATAAACATATACGATAATATGTTGAAATAAATCAATACCTGAAATGGCGCAAATTTGTTTGAAATAAGAATTTGAAATATCAGTCTCGATCATCCTTAGCTCATCTTTTGATTAACTATGGTTTACTTAATCATTGAATAGAACCCGTAATTTACACGAAGTGTAAATTAATCGGGTTCTATTCAAGGCAGGTAACGTAATATGTGTACTAAGCTATAAACTACGAAGTATTGTACAGTATCTTCTTAATGAAAATTACACGATATTGTTTTAGATAATTACTGTATAAGAAATATCTATAAGTATAAATTAAAAGTTTGTAAGCCGACCTAGGCGAAAGTAAATTTTACTTATTCTCATGTCAGTGAAATAATTTTATAATTTACAGGCTATAGAATATTAATTATTGTATAGTTTGCTTTCATTATTAATAAATTGTACGTTATCTTCTTTTCATTTATTACAATGTTTATTTCGGAATATTTTATTTTTATTGTTTATTAAAAAATTATATCAATTAAATGTTAAAAGAAATATTAAAACGACAAAGTTTTACCATTCTATTCTAATTTATACACGTAAGAACATGTTTATTCATATTTACGAAGAAATTACTAGTTTTGTCAGAACTAAACGATACTTTATATATTATTGCAATATAAATAATATTTATGATGTTATTTTTTTATGTAATTTAAAAAATCAATGTATTTGCCGTAGTGTTATCAATCAAATAAATATTTTATCACACACTTACTTAAAAAAAATTGAGCTAAAAGAAAAGTAATATTTTTTTTATAATCATCATCAAAATAATTGAATGTAATGTAATTTTTAAGAATGCAGTTTAATAAAATATTTTAGTTTATATTTATTTGTTTTGAAATAAGTACGATATTGTACAAACTCAGCAATTAATTTTTTGTTAAAATTACTTTTGTTTTTATAAAGATTAATAATTTAAATTGTATCATATATTAAATCCGTCTTTTAGTTCTTTAAGTGTACTAATAAGTGCGTTCGATTGATTAAAGAAATTACGTGATCTTAGTTTGCAAGTCATCGTTATCGTTATTTTTTATTTTATTTAAACTAAATTACAAACACTCTTGAGTTTGAAAGTTGACAAAAGCTTTTTTCTCATCGCTTAAAAAGAAGTTATTGAATAATTTGTTTAAACTCATCATATACATCGTTTCTTATTTCTTTTTCTTTATTTTCCTTGGAATAATATATATTTATAGATATACATTTATTCGAACGACCCTCTACAATAATAAATTATAATTTATTATTAGTAAATATGAATAATATTGTTGCTTATATTATTTTTTGATTTTTAAAAAGTAGCTTATCTAGTTATATCGATTCATCTTAAAAAGGTATGGTTATACAAAAATATTTTTTTTCCTCTTTTCGTTTCTTTGTTATCTATTTGTATATTTTTCTCTCTTTCTAAGAATCTTATTTTTAATCGTTACAAAACCAAGATCACACTAATGCGGTTTTTTCACATTTATCTATTAAAAATGAATTACAAAGATTTTACATTGCTAATTGAAAATGTGTACTTTTATTTATTAATAATATTTACCAAGTAGTTATACCCTGAAAATTTATTTCTCCATAGTATTATTGTCAAAAAAAGTTCATGGTTAATCTTGTATTTTCTACCTAAACAATTTATATTTACTAAAGATGCTTATATAAGTGGAGTACGTCTATTCGTATTTTCTTTCGACTGTCTATGACAACTTGTATAATATACAGGCACCGCTTACACTTGACGAATTTAGTCTCTATCCACATTCAGAATAAGTTATACGTTGCCCTGTTTTTTATTACGTAGTATCATGTGAAATTAGGAGAACAAAATTAGAAAAATATCGTTGTTTTATGATTACTATTTCTTTTCTAATACTTGTGTTAAATTTGTCAATTTTACAAAATATTAACTTTATTATAATTTTTTTGATCGATACTAAATTATTATTTATTTATTATAATAATAAATTATTATAATATATTTATTAATTGTTCTGGACATTTAAGTACAAGAAAAAATCTTATTAATTATTTGAACGAATGTTCTTGGAATTGAGTGCGTTTTTTTAAATTTCTAATATAAAGTGAAAAAGTTATCATAAGAAATTAATAAATAAATTGGCATATAGATATAATGGCATAATCAGAAAATCGAAATATATTTATTTCGTGCAGCGACATCGCAATCCATCGATGGCGGGTAACGCATCAATTGTAAGACCCTTAGGCCCTTTTGAAGATAGGAGATGGGTTTTATCGATCCACTGCACTTTCCGTGAAAAATTCTACCTAGAAACGTCACCGCGCGCAGCAAAAAGAGAGGACCTTTGATGGGACGACAGCTTTTGAGGAAAGGGTCGCGACCTTTTTATTATCGCTAACTTCGTTCTGACTTTTAAACGAATTATCTCCAAAATCTGTTAGTCGTATGGCGCGTTCAGTTTTCCTCTTTCGGTCTTACGTTTTGCGATACCCTAGAATGCATATCCTATTTCCGTCTGTCTCTGCACGATGACACGCGTTTCCGTAATAAAACGAGACTATCGCACTTGCACATTGTACGGCAGAGCGAAGCTCGCATACGTCGCCTTCGCATATTAACTTGTAATTGTTGCAACGTAGCAGATCGATAAATTATTGTTTTTATTGGAACCTTTTACTATTTACAGAGTACGACTGCGAACCCATATTTTTGATATTCGCTTATATTATATTAATATAATTATATTAATAAATATTGATATTATAATTGTTTTAATAAAACAACAGAGCACCAAATGTTTGTCGATAATTTTTTAATACACGATACTAAAGTTTGTCGCATAAAAGCACCAAATGAAATAAGATAAATGAATGCATAAAGTTGCCTATTATGTTTTATTAGCACAGATTTTTTGTAATCAATTTTATAACTCGTTTTTTACATGTCTGGCATTATATGATTCAAAAGTTTTTACACATGTAAGAGTTGATTGTATCAGTGAAGAGACAAATCGAAAATAAACAAATATTTTTTGAAAAAATATAAGAGTATACTTATTTGAATATTTATGTATTTTAAAGAGGAAAGTTTTATACGTACTCTCATGTACGACGAAAAACGACTCAGTTGTCACGCCTTACATATGTAACAAATAACAAACCGTAATATCTTTTCGAGAAGTGTGAAATTGCGAGATATAATCAAAGGAAGGAACTATAAAAAGAACCTGGAAAAGTACAGCAGTGTGTCAGCTTTTTCACTTTATATCTTTTGTCTGTTGCGAACCGGTTTTTTTTCTTCCAAATACGATGAATAAAGGAATAATTTCCTTAGATCGATTTCATTATAATTAACTGAATTAGGCTCCAGATAAATATTATTATGAGCTCCATGTGAATAACGGACGAAACCCGCGAAAATTCGTTTTAATTGAATATTTTTTTTGACATTTTTTAAAAAATTACAGTCTAATTCAATGACAGTCATTTAAATAAGGCATTTTCTGGAAACAAATTCATATTTTCAATTATATTTATATATTATAAATCTTTTTATTTGAAAAAAAAATAGATTAAATGTATTTATGTACCAATGAAATTCTTAATACGTTAAAAAATGGAAGAGAAATTCTCGTCTATTAACGCAATATCCCCAAACTTTTTTTAAATCTGATCATCGCAACTCTCCCATAGAGTTTCTGAATATTTGAGAAGCGTTATTAAGGATAAAACGTCCATGGAAAATTCACTTATATAAATTTTCGATACTCGCAAAAAATCTTCTTTCTTCTCTTCAAGAACTCATGCACACACCCGCATACACACATTTTTAATATTTTCGATAGTAAAGTTTTAATTCGCCGAATTCTTCGATTACTTTTTTCTTTCTTTCTTCCTATGCAGTTTTTCATTTCATGGTCCATTTGTTCTCTTTTGCCTGCTTACAGCTCGAAGAATCGTGTAAAAATTATGACATAAAATTTAATTTTTCTAGGGAATGTGTATTTTTGCTCTTTTTCTAACAATGAGATTTTTGTTACGGAAAAAAGAATTAGATCTTACGAATGTATTTAAATTATACAATATTTTTTAAATAATATTTTTTAGAAATGTATTTGTAGAAAAAATACATTTATACGTTTGTATTGTGTAGTTTAATTATTGATATTATTGGTTTTCAAAGTAATAATATTTAAAGAATTCAAAATAAAATATTTTATGTAAGAAGCTTACAAATTGCAGACGATGATGTATTTACAATTTTTAAAAATAATTTTATATCCCCCACGTCAAAAATACCTAATTCTTATACGATGCTTTTTAAATAATTTTTCTATTTTTATACATCAATTGTAGATTACAACTGGACGTTTGTCTATATTCGGATAAAATCTAATCTTGAAATTTAGCCACTAGAGCTTTTTATTAATGATGGGAAGAAATTCAGATATCTATCTTTGTATAAAAGAAAAGTTATGCACTTAAAATAAAATTGCTTCTAATGCATTCTCTAACTTTCTCAAGTCTAATTGACCAATTTATAATATAAATCTTTGTATTACATAAATGTAAAATAAATAATTGAAAAAAGTTGTCAGACTATTAATATTTGAAACAAATTCAGTAAATATACGAAGACTTAATGTGAGTACTAATATTATTTACAAACAGAAAATATAACAAAAGTATTAATGTTATAAAATAATCCCATTAGAACTATATCTCATATTTATTTATTTGTGTGTTTAAAAATTTTATTTAAAAGTTAAAATAAAATATCGAATCATATTAAATAAAGTATCGAATTTTTTAAGTTATTAATATAATTAGTCAATCAGCATACAAAAAATTATAACCGATAAAAAGAATATTAAATATCCGTCAGTATTAATTATTATAGGAAATGTAAGAATAATGAAAATTAACTTAAGTAGAAGTGAACGAGAATAAAGTTTGCAAGAGAGATATTTATTGTTTACGTGTTGGAAACGCAGTTTTCGGATCGACAGTTTTCTTTCCACTCTACAGGCATCAATCATCGGGGATTTCGAGGACTTCATCGTTCTATCTCTTGAATATTCCACTTGCAATCTCAATGGCTTCTTTTTGGTTGTGCTGCACAAATGAGTTTGTATGGTTTTTGTAAATTGTTTAATTTGAGTGAAATCCTAGCTAAATCGTATCATGGGTATAATTATATGGAAGTTATTGTCCGCTACTGAAAGTCCTTGATATACAATTTCAAATATTAGATAAATAACAAACAAACGATATTTGATTTTTTCATCATTATATCAACTATATCATTCATGTAGGATAAGAGGTAACATATTTTCCAAGACAGCGATTGAATAAATGACAAGTGAACTCCATTAATAATCTCCACATACTGATGTAGAGGAGATACGATTGAACCCTCTTGGAAGGACGATATTGGACGACTCTTTAAATAAGTAAATGTGCATATATATGTTTTTACTCGCTAACGCCTACACACACCCGCGCAAAGCGGTTGTATACGCCAATACGCTATTAGAAGCGTCAATGAAGTTTTTTTTAAGTTCATACAGTTACTGTTTAAATTTTCTTTATAAGATGTTATTTAAAAAGAGATGTAATAGATAACTATTAATACTTAAAATACTGAATTTTTATGTTTAAATGACTAATTAAAGGAATGTTAAGTAAAGGAATGTCTAATATATTAAAATTGTACTTTTTTTAAATAGAAAGTAAGAAAACAAAAACATACAATATTTTTAACGAATGAAAATCAACGTGACCTTTACAAGTACTGGAAGATCTATAGACTTATACGGTTACAAATACATTAGAATGAAGTACAGTATTTAAAAAAAATGTATGTAATTCTGCTACGTTATCATCATCATCATCATCGTCATCACAAGAGTTACCAATGGCAGCTTACTTAATTTTTATTTTTTTAAATAAACAGTTAGTAATATCGTCAATCACTTTGGAAGAATTAAATTGTTTAAGTTATTTAAAGAAATAAACGGATGCAGAAGATAATTAAATTTATAGACACGTCAAGATTAAAACAACATGACGAATTTTTTTAACAATAACAATTTCTTTAATTAGATAAATTCATATGTATCACAATAAATTATTTCTATGTATCATAAATTTTTGAATTAATTTTTCATCCATAGAATGAGAGTAGAACTGATTTTAAAAGTCCTGACTTCGTGATGAGTGGTTTTATCACTTAATCTAATATGTTTTTCTGCGATTTTTCTTCGACAAATTGACACTTGTACTCTTGATCCTAACTACAATTATTTTTATTTTAATTATGAAATATTCACAACATATAAAATACTTATAACGAAAAATATATTTATGAAATGTGTACGTAATAAAACTGTACGTTGAATTTTACATGTAATTGAAAGTTATCACAATTTTGTAGAGTATTAATCGAACAGATAACAATATAAAAGCTTGTTAAGCGATGGACTTAAAGAGATTGCATTCTTTAATCCAAGATATTATAGATACAATTAGCAGCAACTACAGTCAAATAAATCAAATTGATGCATTTATAGTCTTGCCTTTAGATCTCAGCTCGATATAAAATGGGTCAGGAAGGCAATGTTTCGAGCTCTACGAATGAGAAATCAGAAGTACGTGAATTGAACCGTAGAAGCAGGGAAAGAGAAATATCTATCATTTATTTTTACTAGTGAACTTCGAGATAAAATGTAGATTACCTAGGGTTTGCGGTGCATAGTTTGTCGATGTAAGAGGATATTTCTTTTGCAAGAAGGTATGAAGTTATAATGAATTTTTGTATAATAAAAAATTCGTGAACCTTTTATATGAATTGGATTACGGAAGGATACCGCAAAAAAGGACGATAAATTTTATAATAGAAAAATATTATTTCAGAATATAAAGATAATGAAACGTAAAAATAGATTTATATTTAATACAGAAAATAATTAATTTCATAAATTTTCACTTTTAATTTATTTTTATACTCAGTACTTATATTTATAAGGCAGGAGTAAATGACGAAGCTACCTTAATTATATTACAAATAAATTAATATTTTTAAATAAAAAAAAAAAACAGAAACTTCTTCTGCTAACGAAATTTTAGTCTTACCATGAGATAGACTTTACGCAACTTTAAAAACATAGATATTTTTCTATGAAGTCATTTTATTTTATAATCACGAAATATTAAAATTATTAAAATAAAGAAGTTACATCATCGTTAATAAAAGAAATTAATATTTCAAAAATTGTTACTTTAACTGACATTTATATAAATTACTTAATTTTTAATTATGTATAATTTATTCATAGGGCAAATAAAATAAATATAAACGAGAGATAACGCAAGGGGAAATAATAAAACGAAGAAACAAAATGAAATTATTAAGTTTTACTTTTGTGGTCCAAAGAAAATGTCGACAATCTCGATTTCGCAAGAGAAATTTATTAAATCTAAGGTAATGTACGCGTTGTTAGGAATATTACAATGTTGCTTTTATAGTACATAGGCAGAATTAGTCTTCGAGAGAAAAGCATGTTGTTCTTGTCTAAAAAGAATTTCACCTTGCAATAAAAAGTGATGCTTTAAAATACGAACACCTTATCTTTTTATCGATAATTTTTAATTTTTAATTACAGAATTTTTAATTTAAAAATCAAACAATTCTGCTTGATTAACTTCAACGAGGAAATTATTTAGAAAATAATGAATACAAAATAATAATTATTCAACATGCAGAATAGTGTAGAGATTTAGAAAAATATTTCTCAGAAAATTAAATGAAAAATATGAAATAAGATAATCATAAGCCAGAAGATACGTATTCAGCCTTGAATATCAAATTAATGAAATTATACAAATTCATTTAAACTTATCTTATAACTATTATTAAGAATTATTATTGCGAAATTGAAAAGTTCATAACTTTTAGATAATTCAAGAGAAAGATCTGAAATCATACCAAACGAATTTACAAGATACAGGTTGTATTGGATGTGTTTAATGTAAATTTGAGAGAAATGATGTTCACATGTTGAATTCTATGAAGCAATGAAAGTTTTAGCTCTTAACATTAATTACATAATCAAACAAATCATGATTTTATATAAAATTTTATGTATATTATATCGTAAAAGAATTCATGCTAAGTCATTTTATTAATAAATTTAACTAACATAAAAAAGCATAAGTAATTATGAATAACGAAGAATAAACTAACAGAAGAATTAAAAAGAAAATCGAGATAATTATTTCTCTTGACTTATGGCGAAACTCAAATTCAAGTTTAGTAAAAACAGCAGCTTACCTTTAAGCTTATAGTTCCATAGTTTTCTTATTAATAACTAATGACGAATGGACTTGAATGTTGAGAATTATCACTATAAATGCCACAAATTTATTCGTACTTATCACTTTAGCGTTTATTCTATACCATCTGAATAGATGCATTAAGATTAATGAGATTATTTTCTCCCGAGTACAAAGAAATCTATTACAAGTAAGATATCTATTAAGTAAAATGTTGAAAATTAGAATAGGAATGATTTCACATATAGAATAAAATAAAATAAAATAAAATAAAATGAAAATAAAATAGAATAGTATAAAATAAAAAAATAAACAATTGTATGAAACTTGAATTATAGAAAGTATTAAAAAATTTTATGAACAAAAATTTTTTTGCTAAATTGTTAAAGAATAGTACAGCCATATCTCATATAAATTATTAATTCGATTTTTAACAATAAATATTTTACGCACATATGCACTCAAAAAATGTATTTAACACTAATGCATTTATGTACCAAAAAACTGCTACAATATTGACCATCGATAGTTATTTTATCATTAAGTCTAATCTATGAGTAGACATAGACTGAGATTTTAATGAGGTTTCCATAATGAATTATATTCATTATTTTGTCATAGTTTTACTCAAGTTTAAATGTATTTTTATTTTAAACATAAAGATTACATAAAAATTAGGAATCAGTTCTCAAAAAAGTGACGTTGGAGTTACAAATAGTACGTGCACTGGTTATAAATAAAATATAACTAATTGTAAAAAATATATTCGTTTTTATTTAATTTTAGAAAAATAAAATTACATATTTAATTTTTCATAAAATATAATTAAAATAAATGTTAATTTTTCAAAACTCAAATCACTTCAACGGAATAAATGAAACATTTGAAGCAAAAATCCTTTTATATAAGTTCTTTAACATGCATATTAGTAAACTTTTTATTCATTAACGTTAAATTAATCCTACTGTAAATAGTATTATTCAAACTTACATTGGGTTTTAACGTGTTTATAAATCGTATGCACACACTACCACGTACACGGGTAAAAAACTTTTAATTTATTAGAATAAATATTATTTCTTTCTGGACCGTAATTGTACAATTCTAGACTATAATACCGACTGTAATTGTGACTTATTATAGAAGTTTTAGAAGACTATTTTTATATTTGCAAATTATAAACTCTTTTGTACATTAATGTCTAGAATTGAGATATTTTAATAATTGAGAATTTATTTCAAAATATTACATAGTTTCACAAGGAATATGTAAACAAATTGAATTAATCGTGATAAATAAACTAAAGTACTTTTATGAAGAATAAAGTTTGATAATGAATTTCTGAAAAATATAAATTTTAATTTATTAATGTGTTTGTGTTCATTTGTATATGTATACTTAATAATATGTTCTTGATTAATAAACCCTACGTTTTATGATTTTTGAATTAATGTATTTAAATTGTATGAAGTATTTTTTTATTGTTAAAAATGTTTTTTATATTGAACATACAAATAAAAGCTTTATTTCAATAAGTTTGATACTTCGCTATGCAGGCTTATAAGAACTAGAGACATAAATCATCGTAAGTAAATTTTGGTGATATTTCAGGCTGAAGAATTCGATCAAGGAAGTGACGCTTTCTTAATAGACTCTTACTACTACTACTACTACTACTACTACTACTACTACTACTACTACTACTACTACTACTACTACTACTACTACTACTACTACTAATAATAATAATAACAACAACAACAACAACAATAATAATAATAATAATAGATTTTTTTTATAAATCATTTTACTTAGAATTTATAAATATTTTTATAAGACACTAAGTTTAATGATATTTAATTGTAATGATAGATATTTTAAAGTTCAACTACATTATTAGTTAACATAAAACATTATAAAATATTTGACTGGTCTCATAATACTCCTCTATTTCTGTCTAATCTGACAGAATGTTTCTTGATAATTTAAGAGTTCTATCTTTTGTGTAGGAGTGATTAATAGGCTCTCAATTATATCAGAAAAGTTATTACCAAACTTAGTAAAAAAACGTGATTTTATAATTTTGTGGTGTCTGTCTCGATAAGACTAACTATTCGTAGCTAAAGTTAAGTTTTGAATATAAAGAATTATTTTAATGATATCATCAGAAATTGTTTAATTATTATACACATATATGTAATGTTCTATGAGACTGCATTTTCATGTACTTATTTATTGATTTCTGTTTTCTATGAAATTAATATCCTAATTTAATAATGGAAAGTATTCGGTTTGTCACAGTTATTTTTTATTTCAGAATTAATGGTGTTCTAAATTAATATATTTTTTCAGGAAATTAAAAACTCGCTTCTTAGGAATATTGTTTAGGGGTAATTTGTTCGTTTTCGGTATTGTAATAGATAAGTAATTGTTTTAAACATAAGGATCTCATTTTCATTTTGTTTTTATTTTAGCTATCTATTCGATGTATTATTGGTAATTAGAAAACCGATGAATCTTGAGAATTTGTTCTTCGTTACTCATATTAGCTTTATAATATAGGAATATTATAGAAGCTTTTTTATTTTCGTTTGAGATTTTATGTAAATAATTATTCTTTTATTAATGACCTATGTCGAAAAAAAGCTTTGATATTATAATTAATTTTTGCTTTATAAATAATAAAAAGAAAGATCAAACAACATAAAATTCTTTATTAATATTCTCTTTTCATTTATCAGAAGATAAAATAATATTTTTCACGAACTAATATTTATCCCAAGAATAATAAGTTTTGATTATTCGTCAAGGACACTGTCCTTATGTATCTTGAAGAAACAAAAATAAATAAAATGAAATGTATCGACTTTTTTACTTTGTAGGCGTAAAAGTGAGAATTAAATCACTATAAAAGAATAAAAGTGCATCTTAAGTATCTTCATTAATTGATTTCTAAATGTTCTGTATTCTAATGAATTTGAATCAAGCCATGGTGTTGAATATAATTCCATCCCACTTATTAAAAAAGCATGTAATAAGAAAATAAGGTAAATTCAAGAAAATTTTGTATTTACAGTGGCTAAAATCGATAAGAACAAGAGATGTCGTGATGTACGTTTTTTATAATTCAGTTACTTTTTCTTTTTAAAGGCACTAAAAAGTAACGTGTCGACTTTTTATGGTCTTCTCAACAATTTCGTGAAAAAAGAATTATTAAGAAAAGTTCTTATTTGAGGGAGTATTTTATTTCTTTGCAGTGTTTATTTTCTATGCTATTCAAAGAATGTAAAGCTAGTGCTTACTTTGTTTCAAGGTCAAGTTTCATTCAAAATTCAATATTTTTTCACAATTCAAATACATCTTCTCTAAAAATTTGATAAATTGAAAACAATTTTTTGTAATTGGTATATTTGTTAAATTTGCTATTATCTGAACAATTCCAATAGATCGACATGGTATGAAGTTTAACGTGCACTGTATTGTTTTATTTAAAATTTCGTATTAAAAATACATTCTTTTATAGATGAAAGCATTCAATATAAGAAATTTTAGAATTTTGAATAAAGATTCAAAATTCAAGAGAATTTTCGCAAAATAATGCTTTTCAATTAATTGAAGAAGCTCAATTTTCCACCAAAAGAATTCTATCTTGAGAAAGCTGACTAAAATAAATTATCATGTTATGTAATACATAAAAATACATCATTTTTTATTTTAATTTATGAGAATTGGTTTTTAGTTTTAGTAAAAATTAATATATTTAGAAACAGAAAATTCAGAGCTAAAATACGAATAAAAAATAAGAGCACAAAGGGAAAAAATTGTTTTAAGGATCATGAATTTCTGAGAGAAGCGTAATTTATTTTCTAGGAAAGCTATAACTTAATTTATTACTTACATTGTGTCTTATTAAGATTCGCAGGTTTTTCATAAACATGCATTTAACTCATAAAAATGATGATACAAACACGGTTTCAGATGAAAAATTATAGAATTACATATATATATATATATATATACGTATATGAAAAAATATGGTTCGTAAGATTTCATAGTGCTTTATTTTCAATTTTAAGTCATGTTTATCATTTTAAATCATGTAAACTACGCAATAAATCTACAGATTATTAAGTTATATTCTGTACTTTCGAATATTTATTTTTAATATTTCACTATAAACTATGTATAAATAAGTGAATGTATTAATTAAAGTTAATGTAAAACTAAAATAATATAATTTATAAAAACAAAATTTTTTATTGTTAAAAAATACGGAAATCTATTTTTGTAGAATTTACTATTTAATTCACAGAAATATGAACGTATTAAAGTTCATTTTATCAGCTACGAAAAATCTAAGAAAGGATAAAAGAAATTAAATTATTGATTACATTAACAAATTTATATTGTAATTCGTATAACGTTCTAATGGAAGAATTTTAACGATTTTTTCAAATTCATTCGTATTTAAATGATCTTTATATCACGTAAATGCATATATACATTTCATTTCGCATTTTTGTGTAATAGGCAAAATTATATCTGACATTTTTTAAAAGTATGCACATAGTCTTCGCTCGTAATCGATGGTCATCGCTTAACCCAAAGCTGGTAGCGAAACATGTTCATTATTAACGAGAAGTGTTTGTGGAAACGTACACGATGGGTGGATGAAACGAAACCGCAGGACCATTTGGAGAGAAAAATACGCTTAAGCGAAAGAGATGATTACATAAGTGAGTTTTTTTATTCGATGTGAAATTACTCGTGAAAACCAGTTTTTGAAAGACCCTCTTTTTCAAGAGTAATTTATTTTACCTGGCAAGTTGAAGGTTTCTTAAAAATTGTAATTATGTAAGTTTGTATATCTATTATAACCCTTTATTATCGAAATTCTTAATTAAAAAATTGTTATTTGCATATGGAGCCTTTTTGGTCATTCTTGTCACACTTATTTTTCGTTAAAAATGTTTGCTCCTGTCATATATAAATCGAGAAATTTAAAGGCGAATTATGCTTATAAATTACAGATTATATAATTGTCAAATTAATGTATCGCCTCGTGAATCTACATCTTATATAATATAACATAATTTTCTATCGTTTTCCGTAGCTCTAATATACTTTATTCACAAGTCTTATAAAAATAAAATAACAAAATCAATTTAAAATTAGTTGAGAGAAAAATCAAGTTCTTTCTATAATAAGATCAGTTATGCATCAGTGTTACGTAAGTGTTTCTCGTATAATTGTCAAAATGAAATATATATTTAGCTAATTGAGACTGTAATTAAAGATTTGATGGGATACATATATTTAACGAATCGCCGTCAAGTTAGATTTAGGTGAGAGCTAATAAAGGGACAAATAAGGTTTTCATTTCTTAGTTTTTAATACGTGTCGTGCTACCACTCCTCCAGATGAGAAAGTGTAACGACCCTCGCATTCGCATTTGTGTTGCATAGAAGCATTGAGCGCGAATGTAAATGATCGAGCAGTCTACGTGAGGCTAGCAGAACTATTCAATCACGTAATCTTCCTCGAAAATTCCTGATTGGTAAAACCGTCACGATATTGGAGACACCGTAGCTTCTAAGCTATGCCTCAGACGTACGTGTTCGATCATCGCTCGGTTTTCCCTCTTATTATCAAGAAGAAAGAAAGAAAAAATATAAAACGAAGATACATTGGATAGGTTGTAATTCTCGTCAAAGAAATGGGAAAGAAACGTGCGGCTTTCCCGTCGAAGGTCGTCGCACTTACTTGTCTCGCAGTTGAAGAAATAGCGGTCTGTTTGCTCCCTTCATTTCTCCATAGATCATTCCTGGCGATAGGACCTAGGAACGTACGTGCGTCGTGTATCGGTCTCGCCTTCGCCTCGATCTTTGCCTTTTCTTTTACACTTATCTTTACTTTTACCTTAACCATCTCTTTGATTTCTTCCTCTTTCTTTCCTATCAGCACAAGGCTTTCGATATCGCCAAAGAAAGTCAGTCACGCGACGCAGTATCACGCATGCACTAACTTTACACGCGAAATTGCACTTTTTCCTCAACCGTTTCTTTTCTTTTCCATCCGCGCGATCGATAAACTACTGGTGCGTCTCGTAATCGTACGAATGCTTGGTGGAGGAAAAACTCGAGGGCAGAGATTCGTGATTTGAACGTAATTTAAGATAGTTCAACGCGAATGTCGCACAATCTTCGCATGTACAAGGAAATCGTATTTTTAATTAAGGTACCATAGGGGACATCGATAGACTTATGAGCTAAGCGCACAATTTGATGACAAAATAATTCCAAATTTTCTTTTTTATTTATAAAGCATATTCTAAATTTGTATTACTATTTAATTATCTTTAATGAAATGTCCTTTCAGTAAAAGTTATCTCAATTATCAATGCATATTCCTTGTTCAAATAACATTGCATTATTTGCTCCCGTCAGTCTTCGTAGAATTCGAAGAATTTAACTCATTTTCGAAAGGCAAATAATCGCGATAAGGCAAATAAGCGCTTGAATAATTTATTCAAGCGCTAAAAATTATTATCAACATTATTATTAATTTTCTTTTACATTGGATTCCTTATTTTCATTTTATCCATTATTAATTATTAATCAATTAAATAAATTATTATCAAATGAATTATTAATTTATTGCGTTATAGCCCAATCCGTAAATAATGCCATGGGAGTCGCGAGCTAGAGTCCGCCTCCTGGTTTATAGTACATTTCATAGGCGAGGTATAGGAAAATGTGTGTATTAAGTATCAATTGCCTGGCTAAATGGGAGCTCGATACACAAGCTTGGGACCTTTAATTTCTCGTATGATTGTTTTTTACAACAATTTTACTCGTTACTTACTCGTCATTGTTCTATCATCAATGATAATCATTGATTATCATCAACGTCCAAATAATACAGGACTCGGACAGGCCAAGGAAAACAATGATCCGGTTAAATTCGTCAAAAGATGACCGTGCATCGAGTGAATATCTAGGGTGTAATATCGTAAATTTTCAAAGTGCGAAGGTAATTCGTTTTCTTTTCCATAAAACAAAGTCATGCACTCTGAGCATATTTTGTCCACCGTAAGTAATTAAGTTTTGTTGAATTACGGTTCTAGGTTGATAGTCAAAACGTAGCGTGTCTTGGACGGATATTTACAGTAAGTCCTCTAAAATAATCATTGACGGCTCCATTCGTAAGGATAGCATCGGTGGAAAATCCGAGTTTATTTGAGTCAGAACTGCGTAATATCGGGATTCACACGCTCATTCGCAAAGTCCTTCAGGAAGCTTGAGAGAGATTCCAACTCATCATAGCTGGAAACATTTAATTACTGTGTTATTATTATATTTAATTGTTATTGAAAGCATCAAGTCACGACCGAAACATAGATTCCAGAGATTCAAATTGATATTCTGCTTATTTGAAAAGAAGTCAATAAGGCGCGTAGAACGTCATTCCATGCAGTATTTTGCATCTACATTCCGTGAGAGAACACGATTTGTAAGCTACCAATGACGTCAATCAACGTGGCAAGGTCGATAGATTTTTTAGAGCTGTAATGTTGGATTTTTGCACCATCGCTGAGAAAGGCGATACCAGGCGCTTCGTCATGAGTCTCGGCCAGTAGAGCGTCCCATTGGTCCAGTCGATTCATTATCAAGGGACACTTGAAAAATACTCAAGCGGATTATATTAAGTTTATTTTAAAGAACATTCTTGCCTTTATTTACGTTTGAAAGTTGTACAATGTTATAATTAGTATTACGAAAAATTCTAATATAGTTTTATAATAAAATGTAACACGCGAGGTAAAGTAGATCTTAAATTAGTATGCGATAATTTCAAGTATAGCATTCGAGTATTTCTTTTTATATACTTTGTATTTGTACGTACATGTAATTTATTTGCATATAACTGCTTGAAACATGTATTTTCTTATTTTATAAATTTGTTTAAATGAGTTTTAGAAGACACAAATTGAGAATTAAAAATGAAAATTTCAAAATTCAAAGTAAAGAGTTTTTTTTTATAGCAGTTCAATATAGCAGAGCAGATTTTTAAATTGTTTTTAAAATTTATTATAAAACCTTAAAGACGCAAAGCCATTAAAAAATGCATGCATTAAACATTTGTAAATCGTATACAAAATCGATACCTTCATATATATAAGTACATTTGTTTTGAAATTTATTTTCCTTCGCAATTAATCTAATTGCGATTCTCTAATTGCCATTTTCTTAAACAAAGTTTTACCCAGAAATTATTATCATTAAAATTAACCAATTAGCAGTTATTATTTTCTCCTTTCAAAGTCATAAGAGTTTATGTAGATATCAAAGCGTTTGACACAGCAATTTAAAAAATTTACATTTTATTTTATATTTATCTTATGCGTTTCACATAAACGTTACATTGTAAAGAGAATTATAGCATC
Source organism: Wiebesia pumilae (assembly GCA_018907045.1). Taxonomy (NCBI): domain Eukaryota; kingdom Metazoa; phylum Arthropoda; class Insecta; order Hymenoptera; family Agaonidae; genus Wiebesia; species Wiebesia pumilae. Next base: position 7,222,430 of record JACCHZ010000192.1, read on the forward strand.
AAAGATAAAGATAAATAGTTTTAAATTTAATATAAGAGTAGATTTAATTTTTCAAATTGTTTCAAATAAACGTATTTTATGTAACATTCATGCAGTTCAGGAATATGATTAAAATTGAAAATTATCATTTTGTTTTGCCATTTTAAATAATAACATCTAATCAAATTTATAATATCCTTCCTTATAATTCCATTTTTCTCTGAAATTTAATTATGTAGATTATGATTTTATAAATCAATATCGATATATTATTTATAAAAAAATATCGTAATATTATAATTTTTATTTATATAAGTAAATTATGTAATTTCGCGATGTATGGTTATTTCAAAATATTTTTATTTATCTTTTCTAGAACAAATATATTTATGTAAGAAGTTATTCTCTCTGTTCTTGGATTAAATTCATCGTAAGGAAGGCAGGTTCATTGAAAAACAGTATCACTTGAATAAAATTGTCAAATGGTAGATACATTGGAAGATGTAATATGCATTTATTCGGGTTCATTTGCCTTTCATTTTACTTGCTTACGTTGTGTCACGAAAGACTTACAATTCTATTACTTTCAAACTTGTATGAACCTCTTATTATGTTTTTTTTTTATTTTCATATCAAGCCGAGTGCGTAACAACGTAAATGTCAACTTGGTGAATGGTTTTAAATGTGTCTATATATTGGATTACATAATTATTTATATTCATAAGGAGTTTTCGTATGTAAATTAATTGTTGAGTTTTATAAGATTGACATTAGCTCTATATTGTTTATTTAAATTATTCATTCAATTATAATTCACTGTTGGCTTTTTGCTTTTCTTAATGAAATGAAAATTAAAGCCTTAATTTTATTCGAATGTTTTTGTCGGTATTTTTATAATAAAATATTTATTCAATTCAAAATTAATTATTTTAGTTACATTCTCTGTTAATTAAATTTGTAACGAGTAGAAATAATACTTTCTTACTAACTATTTTAAAACGATATTTTAGTTACGGATAATTTAGTTACATAAGATAATAGTATCCTTAAAACTGTTCAAAATAAATTTTTTCGTTGTGTTTGTTTTGAATGCTGTCAGTTAATTAGAATTATATTTTTAGATTTTAATTAAAAGTAAACTTAAATTTAAATATTAAAATAATATAACACGAGCGAAAAGTAGTAACAATTCTTACACTTTTTTAAGAGCATGTTTTTACGCGAAACTGTTGATTAAATTCTCATGGTATTTATTATATATTAAAAAATTTCACTCCTTTTTTTATCCATAGTTAATTTGAATTAATTGTTTTCAATATTCTTTTAATTTAGAAAACAATAAGTTTATCTTATTATTTATATTTACAGTTACGTTTCCAGTTTCTTCCTGTAATCAACGGAGTGAATCAGTGAATATATTTAAGTCTTGGAGGACTTAAATTATTTTAATCTGATGCTGTGTGGCATTAACGTTCATTATTTTACATAGTATTGCCGTTTAGATATTATCAAGGAATAATCAAAATCTACTAATATTTTCTTCCTTTTAAAGAATCATTAGTAAAATTATAATTATAAATATTAATATGTATACATATTTTATATTTTTTAAACAACATTTACTATACATGGTTCAGACGAACTCGTTATATTTGTAAAATAATTAGTTAGAATTAGAATAAATGCTATCTCATCAAACGTTAGAACAATATCGGTATAATGAAGCGCTTTTCTTTTTCGTATCTTTTTTGTCATTTACATTCATCATAAATCCTTTGCATTGTAAGAGTTTAACGTATTTTATGCTTCACATATAAAATATACAACACGAAAGAATCATACGCAACGTTACAATGAGAAATAATGGAAAAAACTTAAAGAATACAGAAAGTAATATTAGAAAATATGCGCGCGATATGGGATAGTGTTTTCTTTTCTTTCAAAACTTTCAAAACTCATGAGCATAAAACAAAGTACACAACTATTAACGAATGAACTATTAACGGACTAATACAACGGTAATTATGTGCTAATAAAAACAATACACCAAGCTCAGACGAACATAGCATTTACATTTACATCTGATTTGAATTCTTTTTTTTAATTAAGTAACATTCAATTATCACAATTTAAAAAATGATGGTTCAAAAAATGTCTTCATTTCAAAGGTTTAATTGTAAAAGTATAATTATTCATGTTTTACAATTTTTGTAAAAGTCATTTGACGTTCTTGGTATTTGAAAAGAAAATTTAGTTATTAATCTTGCCAAAATACAGGTAAGCGCTATGTAAGAAAGCACAGTAGTTTCCTGTAATAGGTGTGTATTTTTTATTTGAAATATATTTTAATATTCGTTATAGTTAAATAAGTAGATATACCTGTAAAATTTAAGCCAGGTGAGAAATAATCTTTTCAAGTATCTTTAAATTCCATTAAATTGTTACTCAATTTGATTAACACAATCAAAAATAAAAAATATTCATAATTTTATGTTTGTTCTTTAAATGTTTTATTATTTTAATGTTCATATTTTGGTCAAAAGATAACGCGTGTTTCAGATTTTATTATTACACTTTTAATATTAATTTTCATCGATATTAATGTCCGGGAAATTAATATTCCAGAGTAAGGCACAAAGAACTTGCCTCTTGTGTTATGAAATTTCTCAGCACAAGAAATTAATTAGCCCGATAAGTTAAGGCTTTAGCGACAAACTGTTTCATTAGCATATCGGTGTGCATTTTCAGTGAATTATTTCTTCGTTTTCAACGTAGTTCCGGAAATGTATTTGTTCTTGAGGTTTCGACGTGTAATTAACTCTTTCCGCATCATTATGATGATAAAAACGAAAAAAGTGACAGAAAAAGAAAGAAGAGAGACAAAACAGGGGTAGAAAAAATATTAAAAAAAGGTTATAGAAATTTTTTTTCCTATAACCAACTGGTGGACGTAATATAAGTATGATTTAACTATTGTAAGTGAAAAGAGTTTAGATTTGTTCAAACCAAATTAAACGAAATTTAAAAATTAAATACGAGAACTTGCGAAGACAGATTCTGACCTGTTCAGAAAAATGTTACATAGAAGTTTCAGCCTTTAATGTTACATTTTTGTTGATGCAAGGCTGCTTATTATTCTTTCGCCCACGCTATCTTTTAACGGCTATTCATGTCGTAAAATATACTGTAGTGCACTTCGTGATATACAAAGTACATGCCGTATTGAGCTTGGATGATTTTATAGTAGATACGAGAATAGAGTTTTCTCACATAATGCCTTGTCAAGCAACAAAACTGATAGTTTACGCTAAAAATTCTTTGTAATATTTTTTCACTTTTCGCGTACAAGCCTTGCGTTCGGCAGTTATTAATGTATTATCTGGTATTAGTACATTATAAATCTTGAAATAATAATATATATAAAAATATAGATAATAATAATAGGTTTTTTAATAAGTGCTGCTTAACTGCTTGAGATAAATCGAACTGAAAGGAGGAACACCACACGAGTAAATTGTAAAGTTTTGCATATTACAATTTACCTGTTATTTAATGATCACAATTATAAAATTGCAACATACTATATCGTGAACTAAGAAGCAATTGAACATTCAACATATATTTTTACTTTAAATTAAATATTTTTGCAATAAGACAAAAGGCTTGTAAATTAATTCACTTAATTTTTAAAAAATCTGAAATCTATTTAATATGCAAAATTCTTAATATTTTAAAAAGGATACGTTCAGAAACGTAACGCCACTTTAACTTATTAAACAGTTGAATTTTGTTCAAGCTAAATAATTTACACAATAATGTAATGTAATATTCTATTGTGCATTGAATTATATTAAGGGGACTAGGTAGTATTTTTTGTAAAAATAACAATTTCTTTATAATTCAATTGCTCAATAATTAAAGTAAATCTATATTTGTTCTTTTACCTAAAAGTTATTGCTGTCAGATTTATTACAAAAAAATTTATCAAAAAGATGTATACGTATGTGTGCAGAGTTATATGACCTTGAACACTGTAGTATCCATTTTTATGTTGTCTTCTTATTAAATTAAAAAGATAAGATATAAACATTTTTTATCCGACATTTTATTCTATAAATTAGAATCTACGGTATTATCTAATATATAAGCCAAAATATAGTTATTAAATAAACCTGATAAAAGTTGAAAAAGAAATTATAATATAGGTGGTTAAAAAAGGGCCATATTTTGTTAAAAATAAAATGTTGAAAATTAACTTTAAAAATTCGAGTTTTATGAATATTTCATGAAAAAATGTTAATTTTTATATGTATAATGACACGTGTTTTACATATTCTCAAATTTTTTCAAGTCGATTTGAGTCTCCGTTTGTAAATTAAAAGTAAAAAATTACGAGAAAAAGTTATGAGAAAATGTTTTTAAAGTTTTTAAATAACTTTTAACCGCTTTATCTACTTTTTCTATCAAATTAGTATCGTCGATAGTTTTTATAGAAACTCATTGTCTTACTGCAATGTCGAATAAATTTATTTGATTTAATAGAGTTAATTTTATTATTTAATAATTTAACATATTCTAATATGAGCTCTATGATTAAATTTTATTTTTAACATTTTTTTATAAACTGTATAATTATATTCAGTTATACAGGATATATTAATAATAAATTTCTGTAGCACATAATATAGTAAAAAATAGTAAATAATATAATATAATATGAAAAAAATATTTTGTTATATAAAATTAATACTTTACAGGATTACAAAATTCAAGATATTATTACAAATATTATAAATGTTAAAAAAACTATAACAATCACAGATATATTTTTTTATTAATAATTACATTCACTTGAAAAATTTGTTTTTAATTTCTCAACGAGCAAACTAAGTTATTCGTTGTTTCATTTATTACTTCATAATCCACGTTATTCATTTACATTATTTTATCAATTATCTTTAAAATATCCAAACATTAATACATTTTTTTTTAATTTGTTCGACCTTTAGGTAATATTATTGTACGTGCGCGGTTAGTAAAAAAACATCATTTTTCAAAGGACTGCAAAATGCTTAGTATATTAATAAAAAAGACTTGCAAGTTTTCGATGGTTCAGGGTTTCAAAATTGAACTCACGTTTGTATTCGTGACAGGAGCGATGAAATTTGAACAAAAAACATCGATGACAATCGCGTTCAACGATGTATGAAATTCTATTTTATAAGGATAAAAGTTACTTGGATGTATTGTCCGCATCGTATAGCGAATTTAAATGCACAATTTAAGTATCACATTAGAGAGGGAGGAGAATGTGTGTGTGTGTGTGTGTGTGTGTGAGAGAGAGAGAGAGAGAGAGAGAGAGAGAGAGAGAGAGTAAAAAAGATAGAGAAAGAGTAATTGCATGTTAATACACAAATATACGTTTAATTAACCAGGGCTTCTTTTAACGTTACATTTACTTTCATTGTTTCCATTAATGAAAATTAAAGAATATTTTTATTCATTATTCTAAATGTACAATTTGTGAATGTTGATAAATTTGAAAATTAATTATTCGATACTCTTTAATAAATAAAAGTTAAGAATACATTGAAAGCATAAAAAAGTAATGAACTTTTAAAATACATTTGTAGTTATATTATATTAAAAAGGTTTCCGTACATATAATTTCTTGGTTTTATATTCTATTCTTGTATGTTCTGAAATTAAAATTCATTCTTATTCTTAATTTTTGAGAATTATACTGATTCTGCCATTAGATTTCTTTGAACTAGATAATCCAGCAATAGACGATAACTCATAAATAACTGTTTAATTAAAAATATATCTCAATATATTGTCATGCATGCGGCGAGACCCTTCGCGATACTCTCCGTGGAACGTATAGTAAGGAGACTAGATAAAAAGAGTATAAATAGGGCATAGGAAAAAAGGGCGGGTGTCACCCGTTAGAATACTAGACTCGTTATTTGAAACATTCCAAGATCACAACACGATGGAACGGTCACTCGAACGAATTTCACTTAACTTTAATCGCGAGTAGTCTTTATCCCAGTCATATTCTCCGTGACTCTGTCGCCGGAAATCGCGCACGTCAGCAAGTATCGAACCCACGTAACCATACAAAAAATTTCAATGTTTTTGACTGTTACTAATATTGTGAAGATACATATACATATACATTCATCATAAATATATTTTTTAATTAATTACGAAATACTTGTATTCACACTGTTATGAATATATTCGAATTTTTCAAATAATTATCATTGAAGTTTTTATATAGCTTAAAATATAAATAATTCTTGATAAATAATTTAAATATACTAACTACTGCGGAAGTCAATAATTGCACTAATTACATTTCTTATTAATGTGAATACTAAGGTTTAGTGTATTTATTGGAAAAATGTCAATGGAATAATTTTATTTTTATTAATATTAGCTTTCGAAAAAGTAAAAATAATATGTTTTAAATAAAAATTTATTATTTATTAATTATTAGTACATACATTATTAAAATTAAGTTATTAATATACGAGTGATTTATTTAAAATATTTGCCATAATTTAATTCTTACGGAAAATATCTAATTGAATTCGTAGTAGATTTTCATTACTTTCTTTTGATGAGTTTTTCTAAAACATCATAATTTTAGTGAAAACATTAAAAAGCAACTGTTAAATAATTCATATATTATACATAAAAGTTCTTAAAATGTCAAGTTTATATTTATAAATAATTTGTTCTACTCTTCTTCTATATTTATATAAATGATGCTTTTATTTGTATTACCTACATCATGTAGTAGGTAGTATATAAATTTCTATTGTTTTAAAATTATCTACCTGTGACAATATTATATTTATAGTTATTACATTTTTTTGTAATCTAATAGCACTATAATTATTCTACTGTTTTCTTACGAAAAATATCGTACCTTCTATGTATTGATCAATTTACATTTTTCTGTTTGGGAATTTTTGATTAAACGTTGAAACATTATATAAAAATGTGTCACGAATTTCAGTGAAAATTGAATTTTTTAGAATATTATTTTAAGTTTTCTTGGTAAAAATATGAAGCAGTAAAAAGAATTTAAAAATGAAAGGACGAATTAATTAGTATTAATTTAAAAATAGTTTTCGTTTACATGGAATTATCAATTATAATCAATGAGGTTAGCATGACTATAAAAATACTTTAATAATTCAATATTTCAAAGATTTGTGTCCATCGAAAATGAGCTTTAAACATTTCTTTTAATCAACACCCAATGTGTATAAGATTACTTGTTTTATAAAGAAAGTGTCGTTAGAAAGTTTTTCTACGCCAATGTAGTATACTTAGTAGATGTAGTTTAAAATTTTAGCCATATAGATATATTATTTTATTATTTATTAGTATATACTGTTTGTTTTCCTAATCATTACAAACGAAATGTAATTTGACATTTAATAAATTGACGGTTACACATGTAACAGGGTACACATTAGAAAAGACGATCATTAGAAATGTTACTAAAGATAAAATACTTGAATAACTATCAATAGTTGTGATCTACCGATGTTAGATACGTTTTCAATATATTATGCTTGGGTCAGATTGATAATTAGAATAATACATTGACTTTATAGATAAACTAATGGGACTTAAGGTGTTTGAATATTTAAATATTCAAAGACTCGAGTATTTGTATGTACATTTTATTACGCAAAAGAAAGAGAGAAATTCATTTATTTAAAAATAAATATACATCTTGGTAAATCAACGGATTTATACTGCATACTGTAGCTTATCTGTATTAAAAAGAGCGTCTTACCTTTCAAAGGTTGGGATCGCGCAAATGTCCAAGGATCGTGATCTTTCATCTTAAACGGTGCCTACAAGGACTTAGTTAAAGAAGCGTGAAAACTTCAAAGATTGATTCGCGGATAAAAATAAAATGTTATGCGTTAATAAGAAGCTGCCTGCATAAAGAGGCAAAGATAAGCCACCAAGGCAAATTAAATGAAACGGGAAGAAGGAAAAAAGATAAGTCCTTGAAGCTCTTGAGAGATAAGATACTTCGTCAGCGTCAATTTCGACTCTAGTCTTTTTTTAATTCAAGGTCGATAGCATCCTTCTATTTTCTTTTTTTATTTCGAGCACGTATTATTACGTACTTTACGGAATCTTGATATTATGTTTGTCTACGTTTCTTTGTAAAATACTGTGGCGATTATACGATTGTTCTGTATATCGTTGCAAAAACTTTGTACTGTTTTAGCGTAGTACATTAAAAAAGAAGCTTAGCAGTTCAATACTAATGTCGTAATGTATTTATTTGCAATTTTTATACTTGGCTTATTTAAGTCAATCCAAATACTGATATTTTCCAGAGTTTCAATATTATTATTCAGATTTATCTTTGACTTGTTATATCGATCATTTTTAATCGAGTTCTTCATATCTACCACCTATATCTACTTATACCTTCATATCTACTTCAATTCTATGACCAAAAGGGAAATGTAAATATTTATAAGTAATTTGAGTTCGTTTAAATGTTTATATTGCAACAATACTAATCTCATAGTTGTACATATAAAATGAAAAATTCAGATCTAAAAGTGAATTATTTTGAAATATTTTTCTTTTATAAATGCTTTTGTTTTGATTTATCTGTCCTATAAAATATCCAAACATCATTTATACATAATATTATTTTATCTTGTATTTGTATTTATCTTGTATTTATCTTGTATATTGTACATAATTTATTTGCAACTGCATTTGATATTGCGTTTATTGTAAGAATTGTAAAAACGTGTTTTCTTTTATTTTCATGGTTCATAAAATTCGAGGAGATTATAAAATCGTAGTAAAACTATGCGATGAATATATTGAAAACATTTTGATGTTTTATAAAGTAGTCTAAATGTAGAATGTAACAAAAATCTTTTACCCAAATAAATCACGTAAGTAGAATCACATAAACAATCTCTCCATCTCACTTGTGTTCATAAGGCAATCTCTAAGAAGAAAAAGTCCTATATCGAGGGCACGTAACAAAGAATATAAACTAAGTAAAAGAACAAAATATAGCAAGGGGCGAAGATGTGAAAGATTTCAATGTCTTTTTGTGTCGGTTATCCTCAAGAGTCTTTAGACTGTCGGCGTGAGAACGAATTTCTGGAAAAGCGATGGATCTTCTGGCTAGTACGTGCTTCCCGTCGTACTCATTAATGACGGAAGGGACAAGAAAAGACGAGTGAAATGGGTGGCAGTGTGGCGAAAAGCGGAATTCACAGATTAATCCGAGGAATTAAGGTGGACTTTTCTTGAACCTTTGAAAAGTATCCTCACGCGATGCCTCCGAGCGATAGACAAGTTTTGCTTCCTGATCAGCACGTAAGTCATAGCATTTTTATTTCATCTTTGTTGTATCTTTCTTCTGCTCCGAAGAAAGTCTTAGTTATTTTCAAAAAGTAGTCTTTTACTAGTCTGAAGCTTTGTTTGATAAGTGAATTATAGACAGTTATAATGTACATATTAAATATGTAAACGTAGTTAAATGTACAAATTCACTCGTATTTTTAATACAATTGAAACTTGGCAAAGACAAACTTTCGCAATTATATGTGTATACAAACATGTGGCGCACGATTCACCAATACCAATATTATTTGTTTTTAATTTCTTTAACTTAAATAGAGAAATATAAATAAAGGCAAGATAAAAAGTTTGCAAGATCTGCGATAATGTTGCATTCTAAAAGCGCAAAGTAATGCGGCGAGGAGAAAAATACAATAAAAACAAAAAACACCAGTATTTGTGCGCTAAAAGAATAATTACAATTTATTACCTCAATTTTATTTTGATTCACTACAATTGATGATAAAATTATTTTATAAGGAGATAATTTTTAATTAAATTCTCCATCATTATTCGGACTTTTTTCTTTTATAAAATTCACTGTAGTTAATGATGAAGCTGTAGGAAACTTAAATAACTTTTAATTGGATTAATAATTAGATTTTATTATGAATTTATATTACCATAAAGAAATTGCGTGTGGTAATAAACAAATTTGAACTTATTTCGCATATTGACACACTTTTATAAACATTATCTTCTCAGTTTTTTCCATCTTGTGAAATTAAAGTCCGTTAAAAGTATTCAATTTTTAATTTATTGCATTTATATATATATATATATATATATATTGCATTTTGTTCTTAAGACTAACAAATAAATACATACATTTTTACATTGTATATAAAAAATTTTTTTAAAGTACAATTTACGAATAATAAATAATACCAATTTACTAATAATGAAACTTGATATATTTTCAATGATGTTTAATAATAAGATTTATTAAAAAATTGCTTTAAAGTCTCAAACACTTGAATTTATACATTATATCATATTACGTGATATTTAATTAGTTTTTAACACATTAGAGATCACTTGAAATTAGCAACTTACAATCGTTATTTTTTACAAATCTACAAATGCATAGATTTTCTTTTCAAATACTCGTGATAAAAACCTTTTTATATTTAGATACCGAAGGTAGTAAACAGTTTGCCTTTGTTGCACATTTACAAAAAGTATACAGGAACTACAATAAGTTTTGATCACTTTGATGGCTTTACTTCATTCTTATTTTATGCACAAATACAGGATTGATATCAGAGAATGATATCAAGTCCTGCTCTTGATTTTATGTTTAAGTTTATTTTTTGTGCACGTAAAAATATATAAATTTTAGGAATCTATATTTTCTGATGAATGTAATAAAGTTCCTACACGAATAAAACTTTTTTCTTGTCGCCTATATTATAAGTTATTCCTTCTTGTAATTTACATTAGTTTTTTTCGTAACTATTTTTGCAAGGAACGGAAATAATGTTAATGACAATTATCTTCTAAATTTTTAACTATTTTAAAAATTTCAAGAATAGCTTTTTTATGTTTTTTAGTACAAATAGTAATATTGATAATGAAAAAAGACGATCTTTTAATTCGTACTTTAAATTAGAATGTGAATAGAAAGTTTGTCAACTGGTATTTGAAATATATATAAAGTTTCTATATATTCTTTTATAAATTAAAGACCTTTTTCGTTTTTTGCATCTTATTCAATTTTACAGTGTCAAGTATTCAATCCTTAACGTGCGAATTTTATCAAAATTTGTTTTATTAAATTGTTTTATTTCTGACAATTTAATTACACGATCATAGCGAACATTAGTTCATGTAAATTGCGACAACTATAACTCATTAAAACTTGTATTAAATCAAAGCTTCTCGATTTTTAGAAAGTTTGTAATGAAAAAACAAGTATAACGAAGAAACTTCTTAGATTACATTATTTGAGAAAGACATAGTGTTTAATTTTATATCGACAAACACAATCGGCAAGTGTAAAATATGAAATACATATTCTTGACTCACATTCTAACTATAAATATAAAAAAAAATTATTATCATTTTGGAATAAATGTACAAGTTATTTCATAACCATTTCTATGACAAACGCTACATTTTTTAAACATATTTATCAATTTTTAGTTTGTTCCAGGACTTTTGAATTTATTTATGTTGGATAATGATGAAAAATGTATAGTTTACGCCGTTAAGACAACCATTATTGTCGAAGAAATAAAAATCAAAGGACAAAATATTTTGTAACATCTAACACGTACGGACTCTACATTGTCTAGTTGGGTAATGACTCAAATTATGCGAATAATTGAGCGCACGTAATGGTGCAGTCATAAAGGTGAAGTTTTGCTGGTATGTTGTTTGCTTTTACTTTCATTATTAATGAATTCTTACGTGAAAACCACCGATGCAGTATATCCGCATCAATAGTACATTAAAGTATACATTTCTTCTATAAAATGTAACGTCAAGCGGTAAATAACCGAACGTACATTTTTTTTCTCTTAAAGTTCACTACATCATTATAGATAAGATTGTGTTCACGAATCTCACAAGGTATGCTTAGCTGCATTTATAGTTTTTCGTTGGTACATTAATGTACAGTGACTATGATTCATTTCTAAGAATACATTGGTCGTAAAAATATACAATACTCTGTATCCGGTACATAGAATTGCTTAATTTTGACGTTTATTTAGTACGTGCTACTATCGCAATGTATTATCAAAGTATTAAGAATGCTTAATAATTATGTAATGATTTTGTAACTCACAAAGCCAATTTCAATTTCATCGAAATTCTGTCTAGAGGGGCACGTGTTCAAGCTGCGCAAAATACGTTTCTCCGATTGAACGATTCTGTGTATACACAGGCACCATGTCACTTATATAATATCTAAAACCGAGAACACTGGGAGCTCCTCGCATATCCACTACTACAATTGACCCACGGTACTTCAATAATGACAAAGTTGGCAAACTGACTGATGGATTGTACGCACCATTTAGAAGAAATGGTAATTTTCGTCCGTCTGGAATTAGGTAATGAAAGTGCATAAAGGACACACTTATATACATCCGCAAGCTCGTTTATACTTAGGAGAAAGGGTATATAATTTACTTAGTAGCGTTGGCCACGGATGGTCGTTAGCGATCCATGTACTTCATTACGGTGTCCGCTAATTAAATCGTAAAATAAATTCATTATTTGATAACTTAAAATTTAATGATGCCGTATTTGTTAGGAAAGACAGTGATATTGATTTTCTTTTACATTACTGTAGGTTACATTTTATTTTTTAGTAGAGTCCGTAACTGTTATTTTAACTGATAAATATAGATCTGTATGCATTGTAATATTTTTTTAAAGAATTTCTAGAGGTCTAAGAGAATCCAAGAAAACACCGGAATTGAAGCATTAATATGAAATTTCAATTCACGTTGAAATTTCGAATATTTTAATTAATTATATTTATAAAATGTAACAGTATTTTGTGAATTTTTATCTACAAGAGTAATAGCCGTTGAAAACTTTTTAACTATTTTAAAGATATGCAAAAGTTAAAATACAATGTATCATAATTTACACAATAATATATGTTTAAAAATTAGAGTAGGAAAATAATTTACACATTTCAATGCATGGACAACAATTTTTATGACTCTAAAGAAGGTGTTACATATTAGTCAGTGACCAATTCTGAAATATGTATAAATTTATTTAAGCTATTAAATTTTATATAGATTCTTTTGAATAATATTTATGTTCATATTAGAATAACATTATTAAAAAAAGACGTTGATTAATTTTGTAATTTTGAAGTAAAAAAATTAAAAAATACGTGCAAAGCTTATTAGATAATATAGTAAACCTTTGTAAAGTTGATAAAAATTATTTCTCAAACAAAACTTTAAATAAATAATGAATCTATATTTTTATTTATACATGTGTGTATATATATATATATATTATTTCGTGTAATATATAATAAAATACTTGTGCATATTTTATACCTTTACATGTAGTGTACATAAATATTTTTTACATAAATTTAATAAGTTTTATATGCATACTTACTTATTGTTTATTGTTTCTTATTCCTTAATAACTTGAATGTTATTTTTTAATAATATTGTAGGTTATATAACCGTATTATAATTAAAATTAACATATTCAAAATATGTAATCTTAAGATGTGATGGGATTTTAGTTCTTTATTTTATGTAAAATATTTGATATATACATTTTACTTAATTTTTATGTAATTTACGATAAAATACTTCGCAGTTAATTCTCATAACACAATTTTATTTAATTAAATATATGTTTTCTAGGACTAGAATATAATAAGGTAGTGTATGTTATTAAATCACTTTTTAAATGCTTTGTAAGATACATAAAAGTAGAAAAAGGGAGCATTTTAAAAAGTACATTTTCATAACATCAAAGTATAAAAAAGAAATTATATTTTTAGATATAATAATATATAACTTTTTATTCAGTGTATTAAAATAAATATAATATCTTTATACTGATATTAATTTTTTTGTAACTTTTACATTTTATTAATCGAAAAGAATAAATTTATATGCTTTAATTATATTTTATTTTTTATAAATAAATAATTATTGTAAATTCTTATAAATTAATAATTCTTGTAGAAAAATTTGTATAAAAAAAAAATCAATTTTATAATAAAACTAATTAAAATACTTATGGAAATTTTATTTTTATTTACATTGCTAGAGAAAAAAAAATAATTATTTAATTTATAAAAAATAAAATGTTGCAAGTTTAGAGTTTTTCTTTTATTGATTATTTTGAATACACCTTATAGTTTTAGGAGTACCTATTCATAATTTGTTTGTAGATGTTATAAAAGAAAATATATTTAACCGTATTATTATAAATTATAGTAAGCTAATTCATAAAGTATGAACGTATTGTATTGAATTCATTCGTAATTGCCATGATTATTTAACTAACTTGTATCAGTTGTGTCTTTAAATTTATATCTTTATTGTCAGTAACCATTGCTTGATAATCTATTATGGATAAATTCTTATATTATTGTTGTCCCAAATTTGTGTTTCACTATTTATTCAATTGACAGTACATGCTTAGAACATGTTTTAATTGATGAATATTTTACATTTAATGAGAATTGAAGAATATTTTAAGAAGCATATTTTAAAGAAAAATCAGTTTCTTCATTTTACTTATTTAATATCTATTATAAATCGTGAGAAATAAATCTAGAGAGATAGAAACACAAAATATTGCTAATTGACAGTCATCATTTTTTCGGCTGCATCACCCTGTATCATATTCTGGCCGTAATTTTTTTATAAATAAGGAGATGAACAATAAAAGATAGATTTTAATGGATAAGAACTTTTAATATTTTTATAACATTTTTTCCCTTGTCGCGGATTGCACTAGCAAAAGTCGCAAAAACCTATTAATATATTTACGAGGATGCAGAAGGTGATGTAAGGTCTATATGAAGTTTTTTACTTCAAAAAATGATCCTGATGGTAAAAGAATCTGAAATAAAATTCTTTTCAAATGAGAAGCATTAATTTAAGTAATCTTAAATATAATTTTCAAATAATTTCTTTTTTTTTTATATCACATATATTGATTTCATTTTTATTTCATGAAACATATAGAAACATGAATTGCATTTATCTTATAATATGGACTTAGAAATTTTTAATTCACATATATTGATTTGACCTAATATTTATCAAGGATATTTTTTAATATTTGAAAGTTTCAAATCTATATGATTAAAGTACTTGTCGAAATCTGAATTTCGATATACAGGATTGATTGTTCTAATATCAATCGAAACATTTCTTAACATAACTTTAAGTAAAAGAAATATAGAAATTGTATGAAAAATAAGCTTTTATTATACTTATGTATGTGCCTTTATATTTAATGTTGCTCATTACCGTGAATCTCTTTCTTCGTACAATACAAAAGTATTAGCGTCTTTGTTTCTTCTTATTTTTTTGAGTTTCCATTTCTTTATGATAATACAACAATTACTTTAACAAATTCTTGAATATGTTTAAATATTTTCTTTTTGTTCAAGATTTTATAGTGTCTTCATTAATAAACAAGTTTTAGCGTAAGGCGTGAATGTAGAAGATTATGTATAGAACTGAAAATTTGGAAATTTAGGCTTGAAAAGATATTTGTCGATATAAATGTGTATTCGTGATAATTCGTTGCGAAACAGAGTAACATTTTTAACATTATTGTGTTACAAATTTTTTCGAAAAGTATTCAAATATAAATAATTTCTGTTCATATGTTTATGTCTTGGATGTACGGATAAAGTTTTTCTTTTATAAATGTAAAGAAATTAATTTATATTTGTTTAATACTAATTGAAACAAAATCGAATTGAAGCATAATAATATAATGTTTTATATTAATGTAGTAAGCTTCATTCAATATTTTTGTATTAATTAAATAATGCACCATTTACACCAATTGATTATTCAGTTGAACTGGCGTAATATAGAATTGAATTAATTATTTTTCGCTTAAGCGATGAAGTCCCTTCATCCACACTTTCAATTTTCAGTCATAAGTATTCAGTTTGATTACATCGAGATCGTAGCGTTTGTAAAAAATTAAAGAATCACAAATTACATTACTAAAGATTTTATTCTGTTTAAATCAGGAACAAGTGAATTCAATTTTGTTAAAATTCTCACATTATATAAATATGTCCTAAGAAATTTAACGTCCCTAACTAAATTAAATTTACTTTATCTTTATAACGTAGTACCATCCTACATTCTATAAGACCAAATTCGCCCGACGACAAATCTTTTAAAGCGCATAATGAAAGAAATTATTGAATATCTTGTTTCTGGAATCCCTTGTATTAAATATATTTCATAGATGATACTCCAAGCAGAAATATAAATTGGTAATCAATTATAAAAGATAATAAAAAATTATTACTTAAAGATGAATAGATTAATTATGTAATATGATGTGATCATTTGAATTATTTTATACAGTATTAAATCTGAATACGTTAATAATATGGTAAATATGGTAATATCTATATTACAGTAAGTACAATTGCTATTTATACGAATTAAAAGTCGTTATTTATATTTTCGAGTAATGTGCTTAATGCCCAATCAATTGAATCAAGTTTCATTCTGTTGTCAATTGGGAAATATTTGATAAATGTTGATAATGTTGATTGTGATAATTGTATTATTATGTATTATAATTACATTAGTTGAAAATGTATGGAATGCTTGAACAATGTAACGTTAATTTGAATATCAAGGCTGCTATCAGCCTCGTCAAATTTAAATTTCTGCTTGGTGTACATATGTGTGGATTTTCTGCAGGGATATTTGGAAAAACTTTAGGAATTTTTAGGATCTGCAAGGTTTATAACTTTGGAATAAGGAATACTTATGCACTTATGTTGTCATTTATATGCGAGTTCGTAGATTTCTTTATGAATGACAACAGCAAAATTTTCGCCGGGGGGTCCGATGCTAAACTTGGGTGACTTGCGTCGTCGTGTGATTTGTCGTGATGTTGCCGTTGTTATTCTCAGTATGTAGTAGCACTGGAAGCCAGCGGTCGAACAGTTTCCAGCGGCAGAATAATTGGTTAAATGTTATGCGAAATTGTCGGCTCATCGCACAGTACAGAATAAAGTTGATAGCAGAATTTATCAGGGCAAGTATATCCATCGCTTCCCCTATAATAAATAAAAAGAAAGATGAGTCTATAATGAAATTACTTTCCTCATATTTGTAAATTGTATTATTATTATTATTATTTAAAGAAAATAAATTAATAAAAAATATAGTAAGATTCAAAACACTTTTTCTTCCTTCGCTTTAAATTCAATGTTAGATGATGCTGAGTTTTATATAAGATAAAATTTGAGTACGAAAGATCATTTGGAAGCGATAAATTGTAATCAGATATAAATGCATGCTAGATCACGGTATGTAGGTCTACTTGATACCCTTTATTGTTTATAAAAATTCAACAAAATAATTAGAAAAACTTCTTTCAATATTTAACAACTCCCTTACACCTGTGCATAAAAAAGCTTTTCATTAATGCAATAACAATAAAAATAGTAAAAATATTAAGAAAAAAAATCAAAAGTAAGAGTAATAGTCAAAATGATTGTGGCATCTGACAAAATATTAAGAATAGCTATAATACTGAGAAAAATAGCAATAACGAGAATAATAATTGTAAGAATTTTAAGAATAGTATTATAGTAACATGTCAATAATAAAGAAAAGAACAAAAATATACGGAAATTAAAGCACCGTACACAGGGAATTGTACAAATAATATACTTGTAAATAATTAATCTCCACTTTTTCTCAACTCTCTCACTCTCTCTCAGGTATCATGAGAGAAGGTATCATGTATATTTTAAAGTTAAATTTATCATTTCTGTTAGGAAATTTGAATATATTTTGATAACAGTACTCGTGTTTAAGGAAGGGCATGAATAAATGAAGGAAAAATAGTAACAAGCGTGTTAATCATAATTTTACTGTTATTCACTTAAATTAAATTAAATTAAATTTTAGTTAAAAATAAATTTGACAAATTTAAAGTTATGTTGACTTATTTGTACTTTTTTTCTCGTTTTTAAATTTTAATACAGTTTCCAGAAATAAATATTGGATTATACAGTGTACTTAAATAAAAAATTTATTTGCATCAATTATTAATAAGTAGTAAATACTTTGTTTAAACACTTTTAAGACCTTTTTTTCAAGTAATATTGAAAAAAAAACAATTTTTTAATTGATAAATAATCAAATAAATTAGTATATGTTATAATATTCATTAAGGTAATTCTTTTATGGTTTTAGTGCGTTTGTTTACAAAGATTTTGTAAACAATTCACTTAGACACTCTTTATATTTATTCCTCTATTAAATATATTCCATTATTATTTTTTTTAATGCAGAATTGCGATTGATTTATTTCAAAATATTAAGATATAAAAAAAGTTAATGTTTTAAAATATAATCAATATCTATTAATTAAATCACTCTCATAGATTATTAGATTAATCTCCAAGGTAGTAACATAATATCGAGTTTGTTTTTAGACTTTAAGTACCTGTGTTAATCGTTTTGTCATTTTTTTTTTTCAATTTTTATGATAATCGAGACAATGTAGTCAGCTTAATACATCGTTATATTAAGTGATTTTGCCAAATTTTATTTTAATCTTCTGCCAAAATCATGATAAAAGTTATATTATATTTATTAAATAAAAGAAATTATTATAAGTCGGGTTGTATAATAAAGGATCATTATAATGAAGATTTTTTTAATTAAAAATCCATATGTAATTTATTTAGATATTATTAACAATAATATCGATATTGATTATAAATATTATATTGAGATAGGTTGCTAATTAGATTTTGTAATTAAATACATATTATTGAATCCTAAATATCTCTTTTACTGTTTTTTTTGCTATATAAGTTTGAAATTAAAATTGTTTCAATAAATCTGAGCGATTATCGAGATTAATTATAAGTTATTGTAGAATAACTATTTTTCTAGTAAAAAAGCATTTTTAAATAATTAAACTCATAAGGGAACTTAATTATATGTTGTCTACTTTATTGAATTTATAAATGTAATATGAAATAAAACGTTCCAAAATGAAGTTTTCTTTAGTATTAAATGTACAAAGTTAATATTTTTATGTAAAGCTGCAATTAAATAGCTGATAACAATCGACAATCAATATTAAATAATTGAAAAGAAATAAAAGTATATTTAAAAGCAGAGTACTTTACGACTTTGCTTGTTAAGAAATCTAAATTGGAACATTCCGTTTTAGTGGATCGAAAACGATTTGAAAATTATTGAATTATATAGAGAGATCAGAGTTATAGATGATGTATAAATTTAAACAAATATCTAAACAAAAAATTTATATTTTATATCTTATTGTCTGGAGGATCAATTAAATGTTGCCTTTTATATGTACTATTTCTTTATATTCAAAGTAATATTTTTAAATTAAAATTAAGAAAAGTACCTTAACTATTCACATTATTACGTTAGATGAAGTTATACATATTAATTAATACCGTCGTAAAAGCACAAGCTACTTTTCATATCAGCATTATTTCTCATTACGTACAAAATTTTTAATTTCTATAAAAAATGTTTATTATTTAAGTATAAAAGAGATTTACTTTATGAACTTATTTTCGTACTGTACTATTAGAATTATGCTATAGGTAATTTTAATTAATTTTTATATAAACACAAATCCCAGTAGTAAAATTTAATTAATTAAATAAATTTTCAAAATTAATTATTAGATCAGCAATGCTTTTATAATATATTTTATTATATAATCTGTTATAGATTATTTTTATAGTTTAATTTTGACAGTTTAGTAAAATTAATAGTGGTTTTGTATAGGGAATTTGAATACAAGAGGTAAGTTTTTTTTATGACATCACATAATAGATATGGGTATGATGATTTTTTAATACGTCATATAAAATTAGAATTGAATAAATGAATATAAATAATTTAAATTTTTTAAAGAGTAAATATTATGACCACGAAACTGTTTAATACAGTGAATCGTAATTTTCTATATAAATCAGTTAGGCGCAAATCAATGACAACAAATAACTATTTACTTGTTCTATTTAGTTACCGAATTCACATGATTTATTTATCATAATATATATTTGGTTTAGAACTTTATGTAAATTTTATCACTGTATGAGAAATTTATTTAACTTGAATTTAAATTAATAAAGCAGAAAATTTAGAATTATATTTTTATAAATGAACTATTCAGTTTAATACTTAGTCTATGGTTAAGGTTATAATATAAGTGGAATAGATATTCGATATTAATTTTTTGAACATTGTGAACAACAGATATTTAAATAATTTATATTATGAAAAATACTTTATTGCTTCTATACTGAGTGTACTGTAATGTAAATGCCACTGCATCATATCAATATTCTTAAGTTTATTCAATATCTTCAATATATTTTGATTATTTCCGAAAGTTAGAGTTCTATATAAAAATGTAAGTAACATATTTTTATTTAAATTTTCGCTTCATTTTTAAATTCTACCTATGGTTGTTATCCTAAATTTTAATACGTTTACGAAATAATATCTTAAATTTATTGTAAAATAGAACTTTATGTAATAAAAATTTCGTGAATATAAAAATAGCGAAGACATTTTTTAATCATTATAGTAGCAAAATTGTATTCTAGAAGATTCTACAAAGTTTACATACAAATATTTACTGCAGTCGTTTATGAATGCTAAGAATGATTTTCTGTACTATTCTATATCTACATTGCTTAAAAGTATAAAGTATTCTGTTTTAATTATGAGAAAACCGATATAATATTTGAAAAATATTTTATAATAAATGTACAAATTTTATTTATTTCTTTTTCATGTTTCAAAATTTGAATATTAAATATTCGCTTTTTATTGTTGCTTGCGATATTTTGAATGAAATTTTTGTATATATTTTAATTTATATATATATATATATAAGACGTTTTTAATTCTTATGTTGTAAATTAGAATTTAAAATAGTTATTCACTCTTGCTATTAGTAAGGCTATTTTATTAATTCAATTGCATCATTTTATAATTATAACTTCGTATAGTTTAATTTAAGAGTATTATTTTTGTTAACGAAGAAAGAATTGAACTATCTGTATTATATTTTTTTACTTTCTAAAGTTAAAAAATTGCACATAAATTAATCAATGCATTTACAACATAATTGAATTTAGAGTAACAGACTCGTAAAAATCCATAATAAACTAAATAAACCATCTTTCGTGAAATATATTTTTCTTCAATTTTATAAAAAAAATTCCTTTTAACCTTATTAAATTTTTACAATTATTAAATTTAAGAGAGTAAATTTATTTATTATGATTTTATGAGACCAAGAGAATATAATCTTGTTAAGATAGAGTATATCATCTGGTTCAGGCTCCTTTTGAGCTAACGTAATTGGTACGTTGGACAAAATAAAGATTAATTCAATTTTTATCTGTTTATAGAATTTGATGAGATAGTTGATCTGAATGAAGAAGTAAAAATTCTAATACAAAAAAATATTTTTACAATTCCATTAGCTATCTAAATTTGTTAACAATTAAAAAGTAATTTTCGTTCTCGCCATATATATAAACAATTATTCAGTGAAACGTTAAGTTCTTTTAAGATATTGTTACAGTTCATTTGAAAACTGATAAGTGTCAATAAAAATGAAAACTTGAACTTTTACTTAGGCTTATGTCGTAAGAACAGCAAGATTCTAAGTGAGATATCTTGTTAACCCTTGCAGACAGTTCATAAACCAGTGTCAGTAATTAACGCCGCATTCTGTTGTATCTGCATACATAAAAGCAGAGCTAACAGACAGCGTATACGTTGACGATCTTGCTTTTATAATAAAAAGTTAAAGTAAAAAATAAGACAAGTGAACATATAAATGTGTATAAATAAAATAAGTATTGGTAACTAAACTACAAGGAAACTATATAAAAAATAAAAATTCCTCTCTTTACTTACTTGTTGTCACAGTCATCTGATCCGCTACCTTTAAAACTATTCAATTAATTGAAATAATTTGAACGCGTAGAAAATCACGTATCTCAAATTTAGTCGAAATTAGTGTTTAATATTCTTTAATTTTTGTTAAGAAGGTATCATAAATTTATCATTAAATTTAAAAATAATTAATCTTGAATCGAAATTTATTCAGAGAATATGTCAATTCATTAGATTTCATTGAATTAGCCTATAAAACTTACAAAATTATACAAATTTTGTAATTTTATTTTATTTATCATGAATTTGTTATTTGTATTTATAACTTATTATACATATAATGATCATCTATAACAAAAAAAGAATGTAAACGTTTTTTAAAATTAGTCTTATTTCTATTCAAAATACAAACAACTGCTACATAGTTTTTTGATACAAATGGTATTTTTCAACAAAGTAAAAGGGCATAGTTCATATTTTCTATTTTTTAAATAGTTTTATATTTTATTTTTTTACTTATGTCAATGTAACGTGTACTCAAATTTTATGCGTTTTGTATGACTTAAAATGAAATGTAAATATAATATTGCTTTCCTATATTTAATTTTGAATGATTGTGTGTGTGTGTGTGTGTGTGTTTGTGTGCACGCGTTTGTGCATAATGTGTTGGTATAAATGCGCGAGAGTATTTGCGTGGTCATTACACAGAAATATTGTATGTCGTAGGAAACAGAGCACGAAATAAGGTATAGCATTGTTGAAACTAGATTTTTTTCTTTAAAAATAGCTTATAATTGTTCAATTTTTAAAAGTTAATCTAAATTAAAATCAAACTAATAATATGGTAATTGATAACTATTTGGCTTCTTTTTGCATAAAATATTTAAATAAATGTATAAATGGAGTGAAAATATTTAATATTATTTTAGAAATTAATTATTAGGTGAAAATGTTGTGTATGTTTTGTTTGTAAGTGATAATTACTTCTTTTATCATACATCTTTGTATAAGCTTTTATTTTATAATTTTAATATCACAAAGATACTGTAACTTGAGAATTATGTTAGCGCCAACCCATTCTAAATCTATTATTCAAACGTTATTTACGTAGGTTCTATTTTATGTTACTTTAAGATTTAAATTCTCCAGAGTGTATTTATTATATTATTATTAAAACTTTTTCAAGTTTTAAAAATTTTTGAAATTCAACATTTCAATAAAAATGACTGATATTGAGTTTGTCATTCTCGAATTAAATACATATAATGTGTTGAAAGATTGAATTTAAATTTATTAACGATTTTCATTTTTTAAATGTAAGCATTACTCCCACATTGAACGAAAAATCGTTATTAGTTCGAGTGTGAGCGGGTGAAAACAGGAGAAAATGCCTCCATTAACTAGTCTTTAGTTAAAATAATAAATACAATTGAAGTATGCATGTAACTATTCACAATACGTAAACTTAGAGAATAGACCAAACTCTTACCTTCGATATCAACGTAAGGTTCAACGGAATCAATGTATAGCGTCCGTGTGATTTCAATATGCTTTTGTAAACGTCGATACTCATTAGCAGTTACTTAATAAAAGTTATTTTTATATACATGAAACGAATACGTTTATTTTTGTCTTCGCCTACAACAGAAGCAATTAAAATTGAACTGAGTTTTTAAGTTAATCTTATTGTTTAAACCTCCATTATTTAATAAACTAGTCAAACCTATAATAACACGTCAATTATAATTTTATTTAATAACTAAAAATATTTAAAAACTTGAAATAATAGTAGAATTGAAGTATTTTTTAAATTAATTTGTAATCATTACTTTTCAGTTATTGTTACTGTCTTATGGTGCATATATTTTTGGATTTATAATAATTTATTTTTAAAACAAAATATCAAAAAATAAATATTTAAATAAAAACATTCTGTCAATTTATGCCATTGTTTTTTATATAATTTGACTATCATATTTACGTATTAATTAAATAGAATTTATAGTACATTTATTGATAGTATTTGGAAAAAGATTGTTTTCATTATTTGAATACTATTAATATTCCGATATCCTGTTATGTAATGAGATTTATGCGAATGTAAAATTTATATATGCACATTTGCAATATATTTCTTTTGATTTTGATTATATCAAGATGAACAATTACTATCCATTGTAGTTAAAATCTTTAATCAAAAGTAATTAGATGTGACATAATGTAACATAAATTAGGTTTATCTGTGTTTTATTTATTATTGTATTGTTTTTAGCGATGAAAGTTAATTTTTTTATTGCAGCTCAAGAAACGTACTTACGATAAAATGATACTATTTGTACTTCAGATGAAAGCTTTTATTCCTTAACCATAACATTTTTACTAACGTATTTGGTGTTAATATTTATTGCTTGTTCTCTGATACTCTCTGACATTATAAATGTTTAGGCTCGCAAAATTGTTTTCATTTTAAAACACTCGTAAAGTTGTAGAGATAATAAGAAAAGTGATTTATAGTTGTAGTACCCTTTTTTACTAGATGATAAGTATAAAGCATATATTTGTGTTCCGGAATTCAACACTTTAAAATTTCTATTACGATCCACTTTGGATTTTCCACATAAAATGCTATAACTTTATGAACCCATAGAAAAACTATGCATTAATATTGAATGCGATTTTTGAACGATACGACTCTTGCAATTGTTAATTGGCTTTATTTTTTAGTTAAAACTTATTTAATGATTAATGTGTACAGTTTTCACATATTCGAATTTTCTTTTAAACTTCTTGGTAATTAGTAATTCTACTAATTATGTAAATTAAAAATAATTATCATTGAATTGATTACTGTATTCATTTAATAGTGATTAATAATATTTTGAAAATTTTCATCATCACAAGATATTGAAGGTCGACTTTTTTTATGATACTCATATATATTATTTTTTATATTTTTTATATTATGTTACTTTTTATGTTACTAATATATTTTTTATTCATTGTGTTTTATTTATTGTTAGACATTTTATAGATATCCTTTTAATTTTTTGACACATCAACATACTCTTAAATTTTTCTGGCAATTTACCCTGAGTTTACCCTGATCGAAGTGTTTTATTTTGTTTTGTCTGGGTGAAATATTGAAAGCTTATAAAATTTTGCAGAAGCTTCTTTAAAAGAATGCAACATCGCGAAATAATGATTTTCAATAAGAACAGAATGAGTTAAGATTTGTCGGTTATTGTGAGATGTAAATAGTACTGCGATAAAGAAGATTTAAGTTGATGTGTTAAATCGTTCAGTATGACAAATGACAATTTTTCTCACATTGAGCGTAAGGAATACATGTGAATACTACATGTAAATACAAGTAAATGTTACATGTGGTTAAGACAAGATGTAAATTAATCTGTATGTATTATATATTAAGTTTACATCCAATTCAAAGGGATCCAGTTAAAATAAAAAAATTTTAAACTTTTTCTTTGTAGTGGCAAATCAAGGAGTATGAGTTGTCTCAAGCGAAACTTCAATGCGACTATAAAATTTGTTTTGAATAAACATTGAAATGAATTACAAAAGAACTCATACTTTTGGAACAGATAGAACTGATTGCAGACAAAGTATATATCTATTGAGCTTTTAAATAGAAAATTATATCGAAAAAGAAATTTTGTTTGATGGTAAATATTCGAAATCATGAAGTTCAAGTGAAAGTGCTCGAGCATCAGAAGAGCGGTTCAAAGAACTAAAGGGCACTACCTTGAAGTAGGTAAAAATTTACTACGTGGTGGTGATGGCAGATTTTTGCTATTTTTTTTAAATAGTCATGTTGGTAGGAACTAAAGGAGAGTAATAATATTTTTGAAACTGATAGATAATTATCTATAAACTTGCGATAATAATTTAAGTACCTTTAGGGATACTATATGCATACTAATAAAAATACTACCATCAACTAATTTACATCAATTATACTAAAAGCTATTGTTTAAACACTTAAATATTAATGAAAATATGAATTTATTTAACAGTAGACGCATTTTTTCAACTTCTGGAAAGTAAAAGGCACAACTTTTATTAGCAATCATTGTGCAGATTTATAAAGCTTACTATTACTTATAATATTCAAGAAATACTTGAAGATTCATTCACGGTAAATATAGATTTAAAAGAAATAAAGAGATATTAAAAATGCGATAGATACAGAGCAATGAAACAACTTTTTTTACTCTTTCGGTCTTTTGACTACTTTAGATGTCAGAAAAAGTTTTAAAGTGAAGAGATGAAAAAATGTACTGGTCATATTAAAATTGTATATGGAATTATAAAATGCTGAAGAACAATGAATCAATCTTACAAATTAAGATACTGATTGATATATGTTCGATATCCCTATCATAATGATTGCTAGAGATGTAGAGATCATTCATATATATTTCTGTTAGATAATTTTATATTTTGAAATATATATGTAATCGGAAATGATCTAGCATAAGCGTTTCCAAAATGTATCACTATCTTTTAATTGAAAACAGCATTCTTCATTCTTAGAAGATAAATACGTAGATGCATCAGTGCAGGTAAAAATTGTAATAAATTACCTTGAGAAAATGTTTCATTCTAAGACGTTCCTTTTAGGAACAAAATTGAGATAAATCAGATAAAGCAGTTGCGATAATGATATTATTAAACAAGGTTCTAAACAATATCAGTGTTACTTTACTTAATAAAATATCTCATAGTTCATCATGTTATACAGTATACGTTGACATGTTGACTTATTTTCATTAAAACAAGATCTTAATAGACTTGCATTATTAAAATTCTTTAAATATAGCATATAATTTGAGTAATGTGTAATCATATAATAATTTTTTTAATATTTATTTTCAATTATAAAACTATAAGATCATTATTTTATATTGACAATTTTTAGAGTTTTAACGTAGAATATCGAAATATTAATAAAATAATTTTTTTAATGTTTTCGTATTACATCTTAATACAAAAATTATGAAACATATATTGTCTGTAAACTGCTAATTATAAGCTATATTTTTAATTTAATTAGATTTTTAAGAAGTCTTGTTAGATATTTAGGTATAAAAATAATAGTGTTTCAAGTTTCAATAATATTTACAGATATTCAATTGAATAGATTATACCCATTTTATTGTTGTATCTCATACTCAATAAGTATATAATTTTTAATAAGTATTTCACAATATTCAAGCCATCATATGTAATTTTTTCATTTAAATTATTTTAATTTCCTGATTTATTTACTTAATATTCAGTCAAATGTTTATTCTACATTCTTACATATTAATTAGTACATGTCAGTATCAGTATGTATTTTATTTCTTTATAATTCTTAATATATCATTTGGTTAATATTTTGAGATTTACATGACATAATTTTCATAACATTACGATCTCGCGTGTAGTGGCACATAAAATAATATTTACATTGTCGTAGTTCGTTAGGAAATGAATTACTAATATATGCTTGATTGTTCACATGAATCAGACGTAATTAGGAAAAGGCAGAAATACTATTACTGTAAAGAACTATATATTCTATAGACTGAATTAGCAAGTTTTGTGAATTGACCAAGTTGCGAGTAAATTTTTTTAGACGTCCAAATATTTTGACATTAAAAATGCAATTTCCAAAGAAAAAAACTTTTGAATTTTGAATTTTTTTTAACTTCTGATCATATCTACTTAAGAAATACAAGTTCGACTTTACCTTTATTAGTTGATAAATAAATTAACGTAAAAACAAATTCTTAAATCACTGTTTCTGATTTGTATGAAAATGCATAGCATTTTATTGGGATTAGTCTTATTTTAGTAATAAAATGGTAAAGGATAGTTATTACAAGGTTCCACTTTGATACTTATAATAGATTATAAAACTCTGATTAAAAGCACTAAAAAATTGTCCTGGACATCTTTTCTCTAAATCAAAATTCAAATGAAAAATTACACATTGAGCAAATATGTATTTTTAAAATAATATAAAACATTATTAACAAGCTAACATATAAGTCAAATAAACGATTTTATACTTTAATTTTCATAGCACTAATAATTGAGCAACACTCACATATGGATTAATTGACTAAGATATTATGTTTATATAAGTTATTTCATTTTATGATTATGAAAAACTTTTATAATACGAATTGTGACAGTATTCTAAAGCGACAGTAATCAAATAGTGACATATATATATGTAATAAAAGGTCAGTTCCTTGAATAATTTAACGTGAATAAAATTAATTTGAAGTCAATAAAATGAAAGATGTAGTATGAAATTACGTACTTTGAAAATAAGCTCTTCTATAGTACTTATTAAATTATATTTATACGAATGCACTCGTGTGATGCATATAAAACATAAAATAACTTTTGTATAAATACACGAGTTAGTTTGCATTTGATAGCTTACCTTAATTTAATTTTCGCATAAATTATGAACAATGCATTTAAAATTAATTTTTCATTTTTATTTTTTACTTTCTGAATGTCATTAATAATGATGTAACTTAAAATACCAGAATTTATTAGAAATTTTCAACTTTATTATCTAGTATTATTTAAAATTATTCAGTAATACATAATTAAGTTCTTTAAATTTATGCACAATATCGTACTTAAATATTATATCTTATTTAATCTACATTTTGTCGAGGCATTTATATAATCTTAATATAATATCAAGAGAGAATTATGAAGCCGAGTACATTGTTACGTTGTAACAAATTTTAATACTTTTGCTGAGAATAGCTCGTAACAAAATACATTCATTTTTTATATTAGATTTGTTCTTTGAAAATTATTGCAATGCTACTTTACTTATATAATACTAGTTTTGTTCTTAGCATTAAAATGCATAATATTAAGAAGAGAAAATTGTTAAGATATAGCTGTACACCTATTGTAACTTAAGTATAACAATATTTGTATATATATTGAAAGATGTAAGGTTCAGTTTTTTACTTGAATATATATTTTAAGATAGAATAATAATAGGAAAAATATAAATTAAATAAAAATTAAATTAAAAATATAAAATATTAATTATTAAATTATTTTAATTTCTATTAAAATTAATTAAGTACAAAACTTATGTCCAACAATAAAAATGTTAAATATGCTCTTTAAATAAATACAAATAGATTATAAATTTCTTTGCCTATTTTAATTTTTAATGGAAGATAGCTAGAAGATAAATGCGCTATAAAAGACATTCCGATAAGCAGTCAAACATTATTAAGAAAGCTTGTTTCTATAAACAACTAACCAATTGTTGTTGATATCAGTTTCAGATAAACAAATGCTTATAAAAGAGGTTTTGTTACGTTTGGGATTCGGTTACAATATTTTTAAAAATCAGAAATAAATTCAGAATTTTTTAACATTTTAAGAGAATATTTTTTACTAAAGTAGTTCAGAGAAAAAAGAGATCGATGGACCAAATATCAAATTTTCTCTGGAATGTCATTTGTGGAGTCAGATGTAAGTATATATATTTCAATTGTTGAAATGTTAATTATAATATTTAATTTAATTTATTAAATTTATTTATTAAAATAAATTTTAATTTTATATATATTCTACTTGCATAAAGAGTTATTTAGAATATGAAACAGCTAGTTTACAAAAAATATTGTCAATGTGTCAGAGGAAATTCATCATTTTTACATAAAAATTACACAAATATTACACAAAAATTTTAGGTTTTATTTTAACGAATTCTACATTTTACGAATACGAAACATACAATTATAAATTATGAATTTTGAAATTAATATTATATACACAATATATTTTTTAATAATTATTATCAGTCTGTTCATTTTAGTTTAAAAAAACAAACGACACTTACCAGTCATATTTTCTTGAAAATTCTATGTGCATAATAATTGTAATCGATACCGAAAAAAAATTGTTCAAACGCAAGGGATTTATTTGTTAATCACGTAAAATTATACAGTAAATATTTTCTTGTAGTTCATTTTTTTATATTTCTAGAAAAAATATTGTTTTTTAAGTTGCATTAAATATGAAATAAACATTTTGAAAAAATTTAAAAATTTCTAAATTATGTAAGGAGAATATATTCTTTAAAAGAAACGCGTAAATCAAATTTCGATTATTTTCTATCACTAATCAGTATTTTCACTTCATGTCTATTTTATATTATCTGCTATATCTTACCTATAATTAATTAATATAAAAAAAATGAAATCCGTAAAAATAAAAAACTTATTTGCATATATAACAGAACGATACAGTGAAAATATCTGTGCTTAAATAATAGATCAAAGTGTTTATAGAATGTTTTGACCACGGACTAGCACATTTGAACTGAAATTCGTGCAGAACATTTATGCTAAGTTACATTTGTCTGCCCAACTTTTTTAAATAATTATTTGTAGCGACTATAAAGTTATTTTGTATGGATGCGAATTACTCAACCTTAAATACCGTGAATAAACAGGGTGCTAAAGTAATTTAAATCTTACTTTATTAATATTCGCTATTGCAATCACTGATGTATGAGTTGGCGTTTTGACACGGTGAATGAATACTTTCCGCTTCGTGAAATGAGGATTGTTTTTCTTTAATTTCAATGCAACGGCTTTTTAGTACAATGATATAATACTGACTATTGATGATTTAACGTTTCTTTAAAATAATCCATAAACATTATTTCATCTGCATTACGATTTCATTAAAAAATAATTTAAATTACTATTTTTAAAAGCTAGTTAGTTTAAATGTAGCTAGCAGTATAGCTAATTTACTTTTTCCGTATCATTATTTTAATTACTGATTCGTCTCAGTAGTATAATTTGTTAATCGAGGTCTCATCAACAGTCATCAATAAAAAAAGACATTCCTTTGAAATATCTTCTTAAAAATATCATTTTAGTCTGATTAATTGGAAAGAAGAGTATGTACTCTATGGTATTATTAATAAATTTACAAATGAAATGTTCTAATGCATTGTAAACTATGTTAGATTCCTTTTAGTATTTTTGAAAAATTGGTTTTTTAGATAAATGAGTATAATTTAATTAATAAGTTACAAAATTAAAGTCTACATTCAATTTTCTTTCAGATTTAAAATAAAAAAATCACACATTGTGTTACCAATATTGATTTTACTCGTAACAGTGAATTCACTAGATTGTGCATTTATAATCGACAGTTCTTTGTATATATTCTGACTCGAATTTTCTTTTACTATCGAGTAAATCAATCAAATGGTGTGATACATAATATATTATTAAATTGAAGGTACTTTTAGACATAATAATATTTCTTTATGCATAATTATAAGTATTTTTAAATGATTGTGTTCAAAATAAGTTTTATCCGTTAAAGAAGTAATATTAGAAATAAATTTTTGAAAGAGTCCAAAGAATATAAATAAATATTTATACGTAAGTTCGTTTCAAGTACTTGTCAAATACAATTTTCAAGAAACGTCTCCTAAAATAAATGGAAACATGTATTATATTTCAAAAATGTAACATTCTTAATGTTAACATGATTTTAATTCAAATTATTTATAACTTCAAAACCTTTCAATACTTTTCTGTTGGCACTATTATAAACTAGATGTATATTAGAACGTTTGGTAACACTGTGTCTTGCTAAGAAGACTAGGGAGTCGTTTTGAAGAAAATCATTTTTTTCGCCTAATTGTAAAAATAAGAAAGAAAACCTAGCGGTGTTTAACTTTTTTATTTATTCATTTATTATACCTAATTAAATTTTCATCAATTATTTTACAAGATTACTTACTTATTATAATTGTTAGAAATTTATTATTTATATAATAAAAAGTGTACAATCTTTAAATGGATATACATAGTTTGATTACGTTAAATATTATAGTATCTTTTTTGCTTTGAAAATTTCTAGAATTAAAATTGAAATACAAATCTTTCTTATAATATTTATTTGAATAGATATATAATATATATAATAATTTATATCATAAAATCAACGAAAGTAAATACAAACGAAAAATCCGCGATTGTTTCGTAAACAATAAAATTCTAATAACATCTTTATAACAATGAGCGACTTATGAATTTTTTATATAAATATATGAAGTTCACAGGCACCTTCAAGCTTTAAGACATAATAAGACATATATTACATATTCCAAAAAACTTTCAAGTTTATCAGAACCTTGGTTTTAACTTTCTGAAAAATTAGGATGTTAAAAACAGCTTTGAGAAAAGTTTTTCTCGCTTTACATTTTTAACTAGGAAATCAATAATTTAGAGAATTTTGGTATAAGCTTGGAATGAATTTCGTTTTTTGCTTAAATAAATCATTAAATAAATTAAATAAAAAATGAAATAAGAACATGAATTTTTAGTTTGTTTATTCTGTATAAAAAAAAAATTAAAACGCATAAACGTATGAATAGTTTCATGCAAAATGATTATAAGTAACGCAAGACCAAATTTGTCAATTTTATCGTCAGTATTTAATATTGTTAAATTTCTTTGCATCAGAAAGAAAAATCGATTGTTGCAATTATTTCATATCAAAGCCTCAGAAATAATTCGTTTAAAATGAAATCAAAGTTTTATTCGCTTATGTTATTTTTGCATTGACATTAATAGTGATACATGCGTTGATAAGTTCCTGGAAACATATAAATTCCAATAATTCTTGGGAATATTCAATTTCAACGCACGTTAATTTCTTCTTTTGTCTGGCGTAATTGAGGTTTCAGTGGGATCTATGCTATTGAAAAGGTTCTTCGCGGTACGTGTAAAGGTGTAGCGGCCGTGTGTGTGTGAGAGAGAGAGAGAGAGAGAGAGAGAGAGAGAGAGAGAGAATGGAGCTCGATTGAAGCGATTTTACACCGTGCGGAAGTGTAAAAAGGGGTAAATCATTCTCAGAGATGATTATTTAATTTTTTATTATTCGAGAAGTTGTCAATGTTTCAATTCGCATTGTCCGGATAACAGTTGCCAGTCAAGAAGTAGCCGATGGTAAACATCATCTCTTTGACATCAATTCCCGCAGCCATTGAGCGAAAAGTTGCCACAACGACGCGTATTCTCTCTCTCTCTCCAATAAGGCCACATCCCTCGCCTTGGTTGAAAATTCTAAATCGACTATTCTTCTTTTCATTTCTCCCTTCGTTCCTTTGCCCACGTTCAATAAACTACCATTCCAAGGATGAAAAGCTAAAGGAATAGATATTTTCGTCCTCTGCAAGATCCTCAGAAGGTGATTCACCAACTAACAGCTTTCGCCACTTGTGGAGGGTAGAATTGCAGGTTTCATGGACGCGATTATTACGTCGTTTCTGTTCTTCCTCTAGCTAAGTATTTTTTAATGTAAAAAATTTTTGTCCCACATTAACTATGAATATCTCATTCTAATAAAGTGTGCTAGTAAATTTATTATTTAATTTTTTTAATTTTAATCACATTTCGATAAAAGTCAATTCAGAAATAATAAAAAATTTATTTTTATGCTTTTACGGAAATGTATATTATAAATAAATTTGCTTATATAAAAACCGATAAAAAATAATTGAAAATCGTAAAACAGAAAATTTTTCGTATGTATTATTATAAAAAATAAGACATTAGATACTTAACTTTTGAATATGTACTTTTTTTCTTGTATTAGAAATCTTCTAAAAAATGAAAGAAATACATTTTTAAACAACGTTTTGTTTAGGCAGTTAAACTTGATCTGAAATGATTCAAAGAAACTTTATAAGAGAAATTGAAATTCTATTATGTGTTGGAAGTACATTATATTACTTTTTGTTACCACAAAATATAAAACTTATTATCGTTTAAATTTTAATAAATGTTAAAAAAGAGTATTTTAAAGATAAAAATGCAATTTTTATGAACTTACGAAGATTTTTGCTTTAATAAGAGAGAGAGAGAGAGAGAGAGAGAGAAGGGAACATAGCAAAGTCTAAAAACTACATCTTTGTAAAGTATAGTTCATATATCTTTTTATTTATAGACCACATGATTCTTTGATATCAACAATAAATTTTAAGTCTTTGAATTTTAAAACTGAAATATTTTATAAGAATTACAAAATTATTTTAATATTAACTACTGCGTTATAAATATATATTTTTACGATTATATACTTTAAAATACATATAATTTAATTGAGATATGAATATGTAATAATTCTAAGGATTCAAAATATAATCATAAATCATTATGCGAATTACTAATTATAGATTGGAAAAGTTTAGCGATAATTAACTTACTGTTCTTTAATTTGATATGATCATGATATATACAATCTGAACGCTGGAAACTGATTGCAAAGATAAATCTAAAGATTAATTTAAAAAGTGTGATTCCAAAAGAATGGATAAAAAATATCATTTATATTTTTTCTTATTTTGTGACATGTAAATCAATACAAATTTATTGCCGATAAAGATTTTGTTTAATTATAACATTTTTCAAATATATTCTGTAGGTAATTGAATGAATCGACTAAAATGATAATATACATAAGTTGCCAGTGTTTATAAAGAACTCATCATGCATTCTACGTACATGTTATGCCCAGTTACATAAACTGCATTTTACGATCCTACTTAATTTTTTTCCTTCAAAATTGTTGTTTTCTTTATTTCTCTTAGTGATGCGGACAATTTTTTAGAATTTTCTAGTAAGTATCCCGCAATATCAAAGAAAAATATCTATGAGAGAATATAACAGACACATAGATAACGGATGTATATGCAATACCAAGAGTTTTCAACATTCGATCACTTTTAAAGAGTATAAATATATTACAGTACACTTTTTTATTTTATAACCTAATTTTATTAATAGAATAACTTTTTAATGATTCTCTATTAAATAAACTGATGATTCATTAAACGAACTTGTAAAGTAAATTCGTTTTTAATTTTTTTATATTAAAAAAAAGAATATTTGCTCTGATTATGTGAGAGTATGTGCATACGCATGTATTAAAATGTATCTTATTTACATTCATATAATACAATGCAAAGGAAAATGATGAATATAATAAGATATAATAAGATGAATATAATAAGAAATAAAATATATAGGGAATTCATAGAAAGTCGTTGGAATCGTAAGATTCACAACCTCGCCTATATATTTTCTATTCTTGTAAGAAATTTAAAAAAAGGGCAAATAATCGCAAGTGTAAAAATCGACAATGTTTTGAACTTGCATTAGTTTTTTTACTTTGGAACTATTGAAGTATGTAGAGTAATATTGTAAAAATATAAATTTCTTTCTATAATATCAATATTCTCCTTTTTATCCTATACTCAACTCTAGATATTACTATACCTGATCTATACAGTTAAAGATTGAAAATACATATGTGCAGAAAATTAGTGTATAATCAATATCCTCAAACTTTTCTCTATCGCCTAGTCTTAGAGATTACTGAAAGTTTAGTTAAGCATATACATTATATTTAACAACCAGTAAAGTGATATATAAAATGGAATATAAAATAAGTATCGTAGTAAATAAAAAATATCCTATTATCTTTTATGGAATTAATAGAAAGTACATGGCGACATAGCTTATCTTGGCTAGGTTATTTAAATAAACTGATCTTTGTAAATGTATAGTTGGTAATTACAGAAATGTTTACTATTTAACTACTATTTAACAGTTGTGCAAAAACGTATAAATGTATCAATCAGCTCATAGAATTATCTATGAGATGATATTCTTATTTACGCATATGATGAAACGTGACGTATGCTATTTGATGTAACTTAATTTCGCTTGATTGTTTTATTATTTTTTTCAGTTTTCTAAGATAAAAAAGTTCTTCATATAACAATTTGTCATGATATTGATGAATACGTGTTAAATTACAGGAAATGTGAGTTTCGTCGGTGCAAGCGTGAAAGGGTTCATCATATTCATTATTTCTTCGAATTTAATTATTAATTATTAATAAACAAAAAGTAGCATTTAATGTATATAATAAATAAAAATCATGAAATATTAAACGACTTTATTTTTTACGAAACTCATTATTATTATGCTCTAAATAATTTTAATTTACGTTTTATTAACTAATTTGAAATTGCTTTTTATATGTCTAGTCCAATTCAATATACATCCCTGAATAATGACTTTAAGTCGCTGTATTTTAAACTTTATACATTTTAAGTTGCATTAAAATTTTGCATAGAAATCTTTATCTTTATTGTCTAATTAGAATGTATTAGACACATGTACAACATTTTTATTATCAATTTTTTCTATTATTAAAAGAAATTATAATTATCATACTACTATTTTGAGAAGAAATATTAAAAAAAACAGAATTTGTTATAACACCCATGTAATCATTTAAAAGTATAATTCCAAACAACCAATTATAAAAATTGAATCAATACTTTCGTTAAATTTTATTAGTAGAAAAATCCATGTAGTTTATATTATGATGAGTAAATTACATTTCTTATGATAAAAGAATACATTATAGATAGTAAAGTTACTACTACGAAAGTTTTACCTACTGAAAAAAAAATTAATTAAACATTGTTAATTTTTATAAAATAAAAAACATAAAAGTCTTTTATCACTTACATTATTCTTAAATAACTTTTAATCAGTTTCCAGCACTTAAAATATATTTGTTATTATAAAATACTCATCATTTAATAGATAATTTCTGTATATTTCAACCATTAGCTCTTCAAAGTTAATTAGTTTTGTACAGATAAGATAAGTAAGATGGCATTATTCCCTTTTAAAATTAAGTTAATGAATCAAAATTTAAATAAATTCAAACAAAGACTTTAAGCATAGAAGTTAATAAAAGACATGTTCTTCTAATATTAAACATTTTACAGAATTTATTTAACCTTTTTCGAAAACAATTTTAATTAGTCATCTAAAATGCAACGGTGAACAATTTGTGTTTGAACCTTGAATTTAGTAAAGAAAATGCCAAGATTCTGTTTAGAAGTTTATTTAATGATGAAGATAACTGTACTTAAAAACACAAATAATAATAATTTGAGTGTCCTAATGATACAATTTCATGTTAGTTAACTTGCAATATTGTTCAGTTTACGCGTTTATTTTGTTCGCTGTCTGTGCATTCTAGGCTCTAGTGGTATTTCAATTTCTTGTTAATTCTGGTAGAAGTAAAGGTTTAAGGGATTATTACATAATTGACAATTATTCACAAGTTTACATAATTATTTGAGCTGCTTATACTTTTAACATTTGCACAGGTACTAATTGAAGCATTTGTATCGGTGAACGAGAAATAAATTCATAATGTAGATGATTCTTTCTAAGGTTAAATATATTGAAAAAAGAATTATGAACTGTGAAACGTGTTTTGTTCATCTTTCTAGGAATAAGTCTAGATAAACATCAAATAATAAAAAGTCTTTATATATCTTAATAGAATATTAATCTCTTATATATGCTTATACATTATTAAAGATAAACAATTACTTACGAAATATTTACTTTTTGTTTAAAATTGTATACATAAAAGAAGGAAATTATTGTACATAGAGATCAAATTTAATATCACTTCTTATTAATAAAACTGCACCATTTCTCTGTAGTCATATAATTTTACAAATTAATCATCCTCTTCTTGACTTGGAAACAAGACCGATTTTTTCTTCGGTACAAAATATTTTTCCTAATAAAGAAATACGCATTAGGTATTATTATTATTAACTTAAGTAAGAATAACAAGCTACAATGCATCTTTTAGTTTATTGCCAAATTTAATTTTACAAGCAAATGTAAAATTAGATAAGAAAATTGAATTTTAATTTATGTATTATAACTTATGTAATTCAATTATTTCTTTACAATATCTCATTGATTTTTGTATTCAATTAAATTAAATAAATTTTTCATAGACAATAGCAAGATCATGCTGAAAATGAATGAGAAAGAAAACTAATGATAACATAAATCAATGCAATTGTTTTATTTAAGTCTTTTAAAAGAAAAATTAAAAAGTTATAATATATGTTTTCATATATTTTCTCTAACAGATTTATTTCTAATAATTTACAATATTTTCTAATTCCAAATTACAAAGTAGTTTGCCTAGATTTAACAAAATTTCCAATTAATATAATAAAGTAATTTTAATCAAAATAAAATTGCTTTAAGCTAGTGTGTCTTTCCTAAGTTTTTTACTGGGCCAATAATATTACTATAAACATGACTTTAATAATATGATGTTATTGATGCAATGACAATTTTAAGTTAGAACATTCAACTTAATATTAATCGTGTTTTCATTAATAAATAAATCTAAAATATATTTTATACTTTAAATAATACGCATTTAAAGGAAAAATTCACCTTATGCATTCACATTACAATACAAAATATTTCTTTCTCTTTATATTTTCTTTAAAGCTATTAAATGTTAGGAATTTTTTCCTTTAAAAGGATACATTAATAATACATTATATTATTATGAATTCTTTATTTATTTTTATGATCATAAGTTTGAAAGATTTATAGTATACTATTGTAAAGATTTAGTTTACTTTAATGGTTCGCTTTTCTAAATGGTCATCAAGTTTACAAAGCATAAATATAACTTATTACTGAATTTTAAGGTTAAATACATCCTCAGATAATCAATTTTTAATTAATAAAAATTGATACAGTAACTGTACTTATGCTAATATCGAGATATTATTGTATTTTCAATTCTCTCATATTGATATTAGTTGACACAAAATATAAGCACGTACATATATGATTATTGAAGGTGTCGGGTAGTTGTTTTTATCGAAAAGAAACATACAGCTTACTTGTAAAATTATTGTTCTTAATCAATGCGGGTAAGATGAAATCAAATATAATTGGCGCAAATAAAATTTAACGATTATACACTAATAATATCAATATAATACTGGATCTTCGGACTATTACGCACTTCATGCATATAACTCTCGTATTCGATTCTCTGATCGTGTATTCTATCATCTAGTTGCAGTTCCAGGTAGAAATTTAGGGAGAATTCTTGTACAATTATTTGCCGGCCACTTTCCGCCTATTATCTACTCTTGAACAAACGGTATCCGTGAATCAAGCTTCGCCCAAATTATCACTGCCGTATAGTGTTCTGTTCCTTAATTACGCCCTCACCACCGACAACGACTTACTCATTTATATATCGACATACGTATACTTATAAATTCATTTGCGTTATAATTTAACGCAATTTAATTCTGTTTTTTAGAATTCTCTAAATACTGCACATTTTTCGACAAAAATGAAGCAGCAAAAATTGATAATCCCAGTTTTAGATTATAAAATAAATGATAACGTTAAACATCATACAACTTTATATATATATATATATATATATATATATATATATATATATATGTATAAAATGCTTTAATTCCTTTGTATCAGTAGAACAATAAGAACAACAAGAGCAAATAATTTAAATTATATATCGACATATAAATCCGTAAGAATAAAATCATCCAATACTGATAGTGTAAGTAATCTTTCCGCCATCGCGGAAAAATTGCGACGGCGCTTACCTTTGATTTCTTGCTTTTTTATCAATTTCCTCAATTTAGGTGTATTCGATCCAGCTAAGTATTTTGACAATTCGGGCTTCAAATATTCGAAGTATCGTTTGGTTAAAGGGTTGAGCACTGTGTCATCGAATTATTCAACATATTATCGCCCTACGTGTCCTATTGTTATATTAAACTTCAAATCAACTTCGATATGTGTAGAAGCGAAGTACGATCCCAATAACCACAGCCGTAGTTCGATCCTTCGTGGTACCATTCGCCCTTTTTGTATATGGCGTTTTAATCCCGATTTCCTTTTAATATTCTAAACACATTTTATCTTCCATATAAAAGACTCTTTCTCTTACAGGTCACTACGAGAGCACTAATTTGTAGCTCTTAATCAATCCGAGTAAAATGAAATAAAATGTATTCAGAATAGATAAAATTTATTATATATATGTAATATTTCGTCATCGGACTATTATGCTCTTAATGCACAGAAACCTCACACTCGACTTTCCCATCTCGTCTCTTATCGTCCCATTCTTCGCCTATTGTCTACTCTTGAACGATTGGTATCCGAGAACAGAATCAGGCTTCGTTCAAATCATCGCACAATGCGATGCATTGTTCTTCTGATACAAAGGAATTAAAGCAAACACATGCATCTTAATTTGCTTAATATTTTTTTGCTATGATATTTATTGAAAAAAGTTTTTTTAGTTACATACATTGTGTACATATATATATAGTTGTATGATGTTTAACGTTATCATTTATTTTATAATCTAAAACTGGGATTATCAATTTTTGCTGCTTCATTTTTGTCGAAAAATGTGCAGTATTTAGAGAATTCTAAAAGCAGAATTAAACTTTGAAATTAATACCAAAAAACAGCAGTCTATTTTTCTTAAATCAAAAAAAGACTGTCGAAAATGCGGGCTTAAAAAATTCGCGATTTATAGCTTTTTACAAGAAAAATAACAAGTTCCTTGAAATTTGTCAGAATTGATCAGATAATTACATAGATTTACGCATTTCCAAATGTTTTTATGTTGATCTGAACTTCGAAGAATTACGAGAAAAAAATTCAATTTATGTTATTTTAATGCTTTATAAAGCCTATATGATAATAATAATGTACTCAGGAAGAGTTTCGCTTTCGTAAAATGCATTGATAAAATCGGTTATAACCAGATTCCGAGGATAAGGAATCCTATCCTTCGATCATAAGGAATATCATCATCATGAGATTCCTTATTAATTTTAAATAACATTTTATAAAGTAGTTAATATTTTATTATGCTAGTAATAAGTTAAAAAGTAGTGAAATAATTCATAATATGTTTGTAAGTATTATAATTATAAAATTTCGCACTTGCAAAGAATTTTATATATTTAGAAGAATATTTGTAATTAATGCATTCAAATTAAGATATATTTTTTAAATTAAATTAAATCAACGTTTAAAAGGGACAATTAAATATTATAAGATTTTAAATTATTCCGATACTGATACATTAAATTTGTTTTAAAGATATTTCAGTGGAAAATAGTCCGAATGAAGTATTGTAAATTTTTTACTCGCTACAATAAAAAATGAGGTCAAATTAATTTGATATTAATTTTCTTTATTAATTTCGAAGTTATGAGTAAGATTATATATTCTATGGCAATTCTAATTTTAAACATAAAACAGGCGAGTTAGTATTTACAAAAAACACAATTAAGCTTAAGTAAATTTGCGAAACTGGCGCACGTCATAAGTATCTCATAAAGACTAATAACTTCGGCATGTCACAGCAAATTCATCAAACCGAATGAAGAGAAATATGCTCATGGTGAGTTTAGCATTGTTTCAATTATTTATTATCGTCAATGATGTAATGCCAATAAACTATTTGTAGGCAATTAACAATATCAACTAATTATAACGTTAATTTTGCATATCCAAAAAATGAATGTGACTTTATTTGGACATCAGGTTTGTTTTGAGGAGAAACGTAACGTAAAGCATCATATTAGAGAATGTTTAAGAGAATAAAATAAATATACTATGCGAGTCAACCATTTTCTAAGAATGTTCTTGATTCCCAACTACAGAGGCCTTACGTAAAATAGCAAAAACTTTTCAAAACTTATTCTATTTGATTTTAACTTTTATTTTCTCTTAAAACTCTCCAATAAATATTAGATTCTTTCTATACGCATAATTTCATTACATATTGAAGAGACGCAGTGGTACATGTATTTTCATCTTTACCTCAAATCTCTTTTCATATTTTCATGCAAGAAAAGGCTGCATAGTGAGAGAGTGCAAATATGACAGAAGCGAATTTTATGTTGTAAAACGTTTATAATTTATTTATAAGAATGATCGAAGATGTAGCATTGATTCAGACATTTGATAATACTAAGTTTATTCCCTCTGGATTACCTCTGTGACATGTAAATATAAGGATTTCAATTTTGCGAATGTTTAATGGTAGAATAAAACAAATTCAAAGTTACGATAATAAAGTAAGGAAATGCGAAAACAAAGGATAGAATAAGGATGGATTAAACTTGCTCCTGAAAAGAAAAACTGAAAAGTGTAGAATGATGTATGAAATAGTATGAACAGATTATTAGTCAAGACGGTTTAAGTGACTGGAAAAAATCCACGGATTGTGCGATTTGATGCATAGTTTTCCCTGACATACAAGTGGAGTAGAAAATCCACGTACCTGTCATCTCGTAACGACCAAAGTAGGTAACCGAAAAGCTTCGGATATGCATACGGTAGAGTGCGGTGAGAGAAGCGAATTTTGTAGAATAGTTTGATCGGAAATAATAATTTTATGCTCCGCTCGACAAACAAAGTATTATGCTACTTTAAGGAAGCGTACTTTTTCCTTTTGTTTATATTTCCTACAAGAAAGTAATTTAAATATAAAAGATTCAAACCAACGTATTCGGGATAAAAATAAGTTGAATATAATAGTTGAATTATTAACTAATGATATTCAGGATTAATACTCTAAAATCTACTAAAACAAGAATATTGAAATGTAAATGTAAGAAATTAACATATATTGCATTGCTTTAAGTATGAAATTACTTTTTATCCTTTTAAAGAGAAATTCCAAATTAAATAATTATTGAAATGCGAATTCCTTAGAAATGGTTAAAAAGATTTCAATAAAGTAAATTAAATTTGTTGCGTTTAACAATTTAAAGTAGCTCCGTTAAATAGCAATTTCCTGGTTACAAGTGTCCATATTTTACTGCTCTTAAAAGGCATAAGTTCTTTAAGAAATCTCGGTATGTTAAAGGATAGGCCAAGTATTTTTCTTTAAGATAATGCACTCATAATTTAATTATTTATAAATTATTTAAGGTAATAATAGGCTGAGGTATTCATAAAGTTCTCAATAATATAAAATCTATAAAATACGTGTACATATGCTATTTACTTATTATTATATAATTTATTTTTCATTAATGCTTGCAATCAAAGACTTCCGCGCCGAGACAATAATGTGCTTAAAATCATTATGAGTAGCAGTTCAAGCGGGTGAATAGGTTAATTGGAAATCACCAAGTGAAAAAGACATCCAGTTTTATCAGATGAAAAAGGGACAGGAAGGAAAGAAGGGAACACAGTCTCCCTTAGATACTCGCGAAGTTCCAAGCTTGTTACAAAGCTACCAAGGATTCAATCAGCTACCAACATGAAAAAAACAAGGCAGGAAGTGGCTTGGTGAAGCGGAAGGCAACCTAAGGGGTAAATTGCAGTCGAATGTCTTAGTGACGAACAGGAGAGAAGAAAACTTCTGGAGTCACTCGAAGGAATGCCCTTCATATCAGACAGACAGAGGAAGAGGGAGAAATTGATTGAATAAAGAGAGCAAATACCGAGGGTACAGGACGTAGCAAAAGAGTAAGTTGACTTTATG
Organism: Wiebesia pumilae; assembly: GCA_018907045.1. Taxonomy (NCBI): domain Eukaryota; kingdom Metazoa; phylum Arthropoda; class Insecta; order Hymenoptera; family Agaonidae; genus Wiebesia; species Wiebesia pumilae. The sequence goes on from JACCHZ010000192.1 coordinate 7,265,980, forward strand.
TGCTTTCTTTTAGAGTCTTTTTTTAATGAATCACATTATATTAATGCACTATTATAATAGTGCATGCACGCGCATCGAGTTCATTGCAGATCGTTCTGCTGGTTACGGAGTAGATCATTATGCATTTATTTGCTATTACGTAATTAAATACTGTTTTACCGATTTAGTGTATTTCCATATTTTATAATTAAATTAGAATTCTCCTTTCCTTGCATACGGTTTCCTCCGCAGATACGTCAAAAGTCACCTTTTGACGTGCAACCCAAGTTATCGGAGCCACAGTGTGCATGTAGGCGTGCACGCAAGCTTTCTAATAGGTAAAAACGGAATGAGTACAAGTGCACTTCACGTTGCAGCAGCATGTGCGAGAGCGTAAAGCTCCATAGTGACGACATTATCGGAGGGACAATTTCTTCCGTTACAATATACACATACATGCATACGTTAAGAGGTGTAGTAATGAGATAATATCTCGGCTTTTTGACGTTTCACTGTTTCACACGATTTTCATAGATTTAAAAAAAGAAAGAAGGAAGGAAGAATATAAGGATAAAAAATTTGTTTTTTATTTATTTAAACTACTCGTCCTATGAAAACTTATTATTTGTCCAATTACTTTTATCACTATGTATATATATATATATATATATATATATATATATATATATATATATATATTCTTTTATGAATTATAAAATGTATAGATTTATTGACAATATATTCCAATATCTTTATTTTTTCATTAATAATAAAAATTACAAATTTTACTTGTGTTTATTAACTTTGAGCAGTAGGTTGTTGATACCATTCTTCACTGGTATTTTTTAAAACTGTCTAAAATATCTGAATTATATACAATAATATTCATATAAAATTAACCCATTTTTAAAAATAATTTAAGTTAGTAATTTGTCTACCTGCATGATTTATTGTTAATTTGAAAAATCTTTTATTTTTTTATTTTTTTATTTTTTTATCGATAGCGTACCTTTTAAAATCACGAATAAGTTGTTTTCTGATATTTTATAAATTGTGAATTGTGCTTGAATAACTTTCAATTTATAGAAAATATTGTTTTCTTATAATTTCAATGTTATAAATTTTTAAAACAAATTTTTAATTTTAGAATAGATCACAAAACTTTGATTGATATTAATTATACATAAAAATTGTTTAAGTAATTTTAATGTATAAGAATAGCTTACAATATTTAAATATATACAATTTGTGCTAAATCTCTTTATTAATATCGCTTTAATTGCATGCTTAGCGTTTTAAGAGTAATTATATGAATTAATAATATTAATTAAGTGATATTGTATTAATAAAGTTTCGTAACTTAGTTTGTTCATTATGTATATATTTCATCTATGTTTCAAAACTACTACAATTTAATAATTTTAATATTTTTTAATATTTTGAAATAATTTTTAAATTCTAAGAAATTGATTACACCAATAATAATGGACAATTAAATCATAAAAATTATAAAAATCTTTCAAACGTTTTAATTATAACATAAGTAAACTAATTTAAAAGAGTTCAAAGATTATATTATTGACCGTAAACTGGAAAAAGAGATAAATTTTTTCTAAAAAATTTAAAAAGGTCTGTCTTAAAAACGATTTACAAATATATTATTTGATTTTAGTGCAAGTTCATTTTTGCAAACATGACTTTTTATATATTAAGAATATCTAGATTTCATTAACGCCAATAACAGTTTTCATTCTATATTACTGTACATTTCCTCGTCGTTAATTATTTTTAGTATCGTAAAAATTTTAATCGTTTTTACTAAAGTATTGGATATCCTCAACGGTATTAAAACAACTTATAACTATTAAATGCATATTAAATACTGTACATGTTCTTTTATACTAATGTTAATTAGTATAAAAGTAAGTATAAATTTCTATGAATTATTATACAAAGCAACTATATAATTAAACTTGAAAAAAAAGTAATTTTTTACCGTTTATAACTTAAAATATTTTAAATTATGTTGTATTATTAGAGAATATTGTAATTCCAAATTTAAATAAAGTTTATAAAATTAGAAATACTACATATATAGTTGAACTATTTTTATTTAAATTAAATTACTTTTTTTACGTCACTACGTCTTATGTTCAATGAAAAAATATCATTAACAGTTTTCATTTGAAGTAAAATTGATTTATTTTCTAATTTAAAATTGATAGCCCTTAAATCAATAGCTAGTAAGTTTGTGAATACGTCATAGTTAATCGTTTTTCTTAAAAATATTTTTTAACCAATAAATTATGTAAATCCGGTGTCATATTTGCTTTATTAGAAAGACGATAAAAATGCGTGTAGTAAATAAATATGTGAAAAATGTTATCAACAAATAATATTTAAATGTATATAAAATTATACGTGCAAAATTCATTAGATTAATATAAACTTTAGGTATGGATAGTATGTAAATGTAGCAAAATATACTGAAACAATTGTTTTCTAAATGTAATAAGTAGTAAAATTCAAAAGTAGTAGTACGTAATATAAGTAAATGTAATAGTAGTAAAACGTCAAAAATTTAATTTTTAAATCTGTAAGAGTTTATTAAATAAAAGTTTTAAAAATTATGCTAGAAATATCGGATAAATCATAATGTCATTGTTAAAGAGATACTGAAATTTTACTGCTGTGACATATAAAAGTTTGTTTTATTGCATGATTATTCAAATTTTATTAATTTACTATTTTGATAAAAATATATGTAGTATAAGATATAAATTATAAACAAAACGAATAAATGATTGGTAATAATTAACTGCACTTTAGAATTCATTTTAATTTTAATGATATAACAATAAAATCGTAATGTTTGACATGTATGGAGTCGTTAAAAAAATACTTTTGTATTATTTTGTATTATTTATAATCCATTAATAAAATTCTAAAGGAAACAGACGAATAAAATGAAAATAAAAACTTGTTATTATATCAAAATATCCTGATAGATTATCGTTTCTACATTATATTGATTCCACTTAAATTATCTGAGATTAATTAAGATCTACAATTTTTTCATGTATAATAATTAGTCGAGGATTTGAACATATTTTACATCACTTAAAATTTATCACTGTACGCAACTGTGAAGTTAATAGTTGGGTAGCGTAGGTAAAGTTATTATAGATATTAACGTTCAAGGATTTTTATATATGCACCTAGACTTCCAAAACACGCTTAGGAGTTTTTGATTATTACGCGAAAATCGATAATATTATAATTTTGGATTTTAACGATAAATGCAATACAGCAGTACTTAGCAAACAGATCAGTTTACTACCAATTTAAATGACGGAATAACTGTTTGAGTCCATTTAAATATTTAAGATAAAAGCATAACTTAAAATAATTGTTTTGATATTCATTTATTTAAGTCTTTCAAAAAGAAGATAATATTGAAGTTGCTTTTGTAATATAATTATATACGTATACAGGTATTTAGAAAACACATGTAATAATTACATATTTTTAAGAGTTAATTTGCTTCATGAAATTGTTATTTATTTAAAGTCGTGATATTTCTTTACCAAATAAGTTCGATATAAAAATCAGATTTATAATTTATTTTATATTTTTCATATGTATTGTACATATATTTATAGATATATTTATACTCTTATACAAATAATATTTATCAAGTACCTTATTTTGAGTGCCTCCAGAATATATTTTTCTCGAAAAAAGAAATTTAAAAAAAAATAAAACATACATTTCTTATACGGAAGCAGCCTGATACAGTATTTTTTATATAGTTGCCATATATTTTACTCATGTTCTTTGATATTTATAGGGATTTGAAGCATAGGATAAAATATTTAAAAATGTTTAAGCGTACACAAGTAATATTATTCCACGAAACTATTTACATACATATTTCTGTAACTTTTTAAAAAAGTCTATTTGTGTAATAATAAATAACATTACTAAATAAAATAGCATTTTACTTTTATGTATATAAATATGAAGTATTAATGATAATAGTTTTTCAAGTAAAAAACATCGTAAAAATTTCAAGTATCTGTAAAATTCGTTTAATAGACGTATATTATGTTCTTTAATTATTTCAATAAGTATTTGATTAAATAACATGTAAAATATTTTTCAACACAAATTTCTTTTATTGATAAATGGGTAATATTTTAAATGTCAGAATCAAATAAACAACAATATTAAAGAACATGTTAATATTGTTGTGTGATAAATAAAATTACAATATAGCATAAAAACCATCGTTTCCTTTATTTGCAGCAGTTTTAGTTTTGTAACATTATTACGTATGAGTAATGAGAGTTTTATATTTGAGTAGAATCCCAAACGTTAATTCATGAGACTCGAGTATAAGAATGAGTATTGAGTAATAATTTACTTATCCCGATAAAACACCAAAGACGTCTATTACTCATTATCTATCGTGAAAGAGACTGCCATGTGTATTTATATCGCGTATATTTTAATTTGGGGTTTGACTTAACTCTAACTTCTGACTGACTATAAGAGACTTCGAATGTAGAAAGCCGCAACGTAAACTTCAAAAACATGACTTAACCCAAATGACTATAACATACTCAACTGAACCCCGAACTCCTCCAGCATCTATTCCATTAAACCGTTATAGCTACGCTGTACCTCTTGGATCGAATTTTGCTTAACTTCTTCAACTACTTATCATAACTCCTCGCTCTCATTTTCCTCTACCAATCCACATCTGTTCTTGCTTCACTGTCCTGCAAATTATACTAGCTAAGGCTGAATCCTTTTTTAGATTGCAAATATGTTTTATATCCTACCCTTACACTGTCTCTTCTAGTTACGTGTCGCATCGCCCTCTATCTATCGAGTGACCAGCGTGAACGTCGAAACTGTTTATGCCAAGGTTATCTCATGGCCCTACGTGATAATATTAAGTAATAATATTTCAAGATTATGCAGGAAATAAATAATTTGTAATATCTGTTGAATAAAACTAGATATGTAAAATTAAATAAGCAATATATATACAATACATATATAGATTGTCCATAGATTACTAAATTGAAGATTTCGATTATTTGTTAGAATGTATATGTACTACAACTACATGCAAATTATAAAGTTTAAGATCTTGCTAATATGAAAAGATGTTTATCCCATTTATAATTAAAATTACTAAGTTACAGTAAATTCTTATAAATCTTAAAATAATATTTCTGAATTATATATTATTTTATTAATTTAACTAATCTATAATTTTATTAATACGTGTTTTATAAAACGATTAAGAGAATTACGATATGCAAACTTCGAGTGCGATTGGATATTTTATTTTTAGAATAAAATCATATATAAATGATTTCACGAATAAAGAGTATATTTAAAAGACTAAAATTAATTTTATTTTCAAATTTCAGGATGTAAGCAGTGAATAAATTTTGTAAGGCTATTTCGTGATTTAAAGTGGTATTGGTTTTGGAACTTTTGAATTATACTCTTTAAAAAAAATCTAACCTACTAATTTATTTAAAAAAAGCAATTCATTTTAAATGAAATGTAATTTATCTGTGTTGAACAATGTCAGATTATAGAGTATAATTTTGTAGAATATAGAAGAAGAAAAGTCTTATTTGATAAAATGGAGTAATTAAAATAGTATGATATGCGATAGAACTAACTTTGAAGAGGTAAAAAATAGTTTTAAATATTTATTTGTAACTATATTCTTTGAACTTTAGAAAAGAATTAATTTAGTGATTTTTGAAGCCACGTTGAAAAAAATTTTTAGTATTGCAAAAAAATATTATTAAAGAAGCTTTATTGGTTCTTTATGAGCTTTTGTCAAATAGTTCAAAGAAACATAATTAAATTTAACAAAAAATTTTTAAATAGATATTTTCTTACGTTAAACAACTCATTCGACGTTCTTAATACTGCAGCCCTTTTAGTAGTAAATAACGCAATTAATTTTAAATATTAGATATCTTATAGTTTTCTCGCTTTGAAGTTGTGTAAAAGTAAAGCGTTAAGTATTGACTTTATTGTCTTTATATATATATATATATATATTGACTTTAACGATTATTACAAGGTAATTGAATTATTCTCGATTGATTTATTATAAATTTAATTTAAACTGTAAGTTTATATTGTTGATTCTACGTTCATGTAATAATATTATATTACTACTTCAAGGCAATGAAAATAAATGTACCATTTAACTGTAAGAAAGAAAATATTCTGAGCATTCATTTAGAATAAATTTTTATCGAAGAATAAGAAATATTTTTTTTATTGCAGAAGCACTGTGATTCAATTACTTCCCAATAAAATTTTTTTTTGTAAATATTATTGCAGTGAGATTTTAAAAATATTGAAAATTGGTACAAGACATATTTATACTTTTTTCATATACATTTTCTTTGAGTAGGATTGATGCTTTAATATATCTAATAATATAACAGTGATATTATATTTTTCTAATAATTTGTTTTACAAGCCATTTATAATAAAATTGATTTGATAAAGTATATTCGTATTCAGTTAGAGTAATAGACTGTTAAATTGATGTTTTTTCAAAATATAGTTATAATAAAGATTTTTAGATATTTCTTTCAAAGCATCTCATTAAATTTATAGTAAAAAATGTTACCATTTATGTAAATTTAATTGAATTTAATTAATAAATATTGAGTATTAAAGAGTTTTATTAATTTGTAACAATATTTATAATATTTGTTGTACTATACTATTCAATATGTGTTTCAGGATACAATCGTTTCGTATTTTATGTTATTTCTTAATAATCGATTTAAAATTATAGATATTTATATATAAGCTAAATATCTTTGTACTTTATAATTGTATAAACTGTTAAGAAGGAAAAGTCATATTAAGGACTATGAATTTTATTTCGCTTATAATGTTCCTAAGTATTTTTAATCGAACCTCACACAAACCTTATTATAATATTAAATTATAATGAAAAAAACTAATGCTCAAACTTTAACTGGAAATCTCTAAGTAAATATTAAATATTCATTATATAGTTTATATGTTTCATAAATACATGATCGAATTCATTCTCCAGTATTTTAAACTATCAATTTATATGAGTTAATTACGAAAAATTGCTAAATTTATTGCATTCTATTTTTAAGATTTCCTTGAACGCGTTATTAAGTAAATATTTACGAACGGTAAGGTCAACGAATGAAGATACTATGATTTCAACGCGGTCTTTTGAATTTATAAAATATTAGTTTATAAGAAATATTCGTGTACATGCTAAGAATATACGTTAGATGTGCTCGAAAGAAGATAAAGAAACAAAAAAACGTGTCCAACGTAATAAAGTTGGCTAGGTGGATATCATATTTCATCCGGAATAACAGGCTTATCGGATTTTCCTACGAAACACATTTTTCCTATACATAATTTTGAGCGCGGAAACATCTTTTGAATTCTAAGACACAACTCTAAGAGATGACTTATAAATGATTAATATATTATTCCAGTGATCTCCGTTTTATTTTTTGGGCTTTTCTTGCGTTTATTTTAATCTGGCGTATTGCTGGTATTGCCGGCACTGTAAGTACACGAGTGAAAAAAGGAAAAATGGATCTTTGTAAGACGTTGAAATCTGTGATAGAAAAGGAGTTCGGTATCTCTTCACATTACCTAGTTTAACATAGCAGGTATTGAAGAAGTTCGGGCCCAGTACTACGCTCAGTAAACCTAAGGTACCTTGGGGGAATTCAGTCAGCAAGAAGAGCAGAAGCACGGCTAACAGCATTTTTGTCGTACGATCCGTTTGTCTCTCCTTGTCCATTAAGCGTGAAACTTTTCTTTTGCGTTTTTTGCTTTCGGCCAGACTTATCGACTCCTCCACCTTAAGGATCGTCGTCGAAGTGAGTTTCTTGCGACGTTTTTTAGCCTCAATGAGGGCTAATATTAGTCTGAGACTTAATATAGTCAGCGCCAGACACGGTAATAGTTTTATCACTACGCTGTACATCCAGAAGTTCATCTCCTTGAGACCGTTTTGGGCGCTCTCCGTCAGTGCTACGTAATATAAAGTAGCATTGTTGGTATCGCTCCCAACCTGTTGATAAGGCAACGATGACGATAGATTCTGCATCGTTAGGTTTATCTGATGATCATTCGCGTCCAGGGTGACGTTTTTTGACGTGACTTCAGTCGTCACGTATAGTGGAAAGCAAATGAGTGGACAAACCACGTAGGCCGCCACTATTGCCACTATTGTTCTCCTGTAATTGCACCACTCGCGATTTTTTTGGGGATGGGCTACGGCTATGTAACGCCAAACAGCCAGTGTCACCGTCAACCAGATCGATATAGTGTGGAAGACCTGTGCGAAGTTAGAGTGAAACAACACGAAGACCGTCCAGGCGTAGGTATAGGTTTCACGCTTTGGACGATGGTACAAGTATGAGTGTACGGCGTATGGCATATACTCAATCATAACAAGCATATCAGCAACAGCAAGTCCCGTGAGGATAGCGTTTGTTGGCGAGGACATCTCACGGCGCGTTAACACAGCGATGTTTAGGCCGTTTGCGATCGAGCCGAAGACGCAGACGAGTAGACTGGCCCAACCGTGAATCGAAACGTATTTCGTGTGAAAGGCGTCGAGACCGCTCCCGCAGCTGAGATTTAAACCTGATGTCGGGTTCGCCATCGTTGATTCTAATGCTTTTACTCCGTTGCTTTTTGACCAGTATGTATATTGTCGGGAGTTGGCAGCATCATAGGAGCTGATGGAATGAATAACTAGTCCGAGGCTCACTTAAGAGATTCGGTTAGTGCGAATCAGAGTCCGCGATTGGTGCACGTGGGTCGAGAGCAGCGTACGAAGTTCGTAACGAACGGTAAGACGCGCGCGCGTCGAATGGACATGGAATGACGGCACGATGGGTAGAGCTTAGCTGGCTGAGGGACGCACATGCGCAATTGATAAGGGACGCGTTGTCGGCAAGGGAAACGTAGGCGCGCCTCTGGCATTTCTTTGAGTGAACAGAGGGTGAGAACGGTGTCCCTCTCACAAGGTCTCACATTGAAAATGGTACTTACGGCGAGCTACTGAGCATATAAATGTTATCCGACGTCGGTATCCGAGAGTTCATCATTATTACAACTTAGTCATTATTACAACTCACTGCCTGCATTAATAAAACTATGTATTGAAAATATTCCCCCCTTGCGAATTAATATATTTATAATTTTTGTTATTTTCACTTGTAATTAATTATCAAAGGAAAATAAATAATAGAGTAAAATGATAAGCTCTGAATTTTAATGTAGTCGAAAGACAATACAGACTTTTTAAAGCATTTAAAATTGTATATAGATTTAATTATAAGGATAAAGGGAATAAGTTTAATTGAACTTTCAATGCTTAGAAGGAATCTCATGTTAACTGAGCGATTGATGAGGATGCATAGGTACTATATGTAATAACTATAATAACTATTACGACTTTTGGTCAAGTATCTTATCTCCTGCAACGAGGTTTCGCTATTAGCACAAATAATAAGTAATAAATAAATATTTTTTTTACATAATCTGATCTAATATTATTATTATGTATCAAATTATTATTTTTCATTAAAATATTTTTAGCTGGGAAAACAGTACAAGTGTAAATCAATTTTTCTTCTTGCTAATGAAAATGAAGAAATGAATGGTTCATTTATGTTACGCAATAGTATGGAAAATAATATTGAAATGTTACATTCATTTTAATCGAATAAGTTTTATTGGCTGTTTTTTTAATGAAAATGTCTAATAATGGTACACGTGAAGATGTTCGTAAATTTTTTACAATCTCTTAATAAAATCACTTTAAGAATTGAAAAAAAAAAATAAATATTTCATCGAAGCTGCTTCCTTACCGAGAAATTATAATTCTATTTGTCGTCTCAAAAATAAAATATTCATACGATAAGGGGTACTTATAGCTTATTTAGTACGTATTAAATGCATTCTAAATTCGTATTATATGGCCTATTAAAACTGCTTATTTTAGCTGTAGGTTGTCAAATCACGTAATGTAGTGTATATATTAGCATTATTTTGTATCAAAACTACCTGTTTTCCAAAGCTAATGTGAATTATCCTGTACTACTAACAGATAGTCATGACACTTATATATTAAAATTAAAACTCTCTCTTTCTCTAGGTATAAACAAATATAAAATTTTCTAGTATGTATTATATGTAATCGAGCAACGGAATTTTAAGAATAGATTAGCTTGATATAAACAATGAAGAAAGATTTAACGATAAATAGTTTTGTATTTGTTAAATATATTTATTTATAAGTATTATAAAAAATAATGACTGTACGCATGAAAAAAACAATGTATGTATGCGATCGTAGCAATGGATCGCGAGAAAATAAAAATGATCATTTATCTAAGGTAAAAGAAGAGATAAAAATGGTACTTCGAAATTTTAAATGTAGTTGCCCAGTTTATTAAATTTTTATATCCTCTGTTCTTGTGAGACATCAATTTCTTAATATGTCGGTAAAGTTATATGAAGTAGATTATAATGCGCTTAATATCGACAATTCCAGCAAGTTGTCGGTAGCTGACTTCAATGGTTTAGCATTCTTTTGACTTCGATCAATATTAGCAAAATTCAATTCTAACATTCGCGTATGTCGCGTACTAATTATTCTTTTTCCACTCACTTCTTTCACTTCTTTTTCACTTATAATATAAAAAGAGTTTTTAGATAACGTAAATTTATAATACTTACAAGTCGGAGAGGAGATAAAATTGCGTTAATATAATTCCATTAGGCGTTAAAATGATATAGTATAAATTAAAAAATTTGTCAAATAACATAAATAGAAATTTGGATTAAAATATTTACTAAGAAGTTTTAGAATAGATTTCTAAATAATAGTGATTATTTTAATTTTATTGTGATTCAATAACTTTTATACTTTTTAATATTTTATATAAATACATTTTATCAAACTAACTAAAATTTTGAAAAAAAACTGTAATCAATAAAATATTAAATTCCAATCCAAAATTTAATTTTATCGTGCTCACTTATTCAGAAAGACTGGTGTTTAGTAGATCAAACTTTTACATACAATAAATGTTAATACAGATTATAGAATATTTAATATAATGAACGACTTGTTCATTACAATAAGAATTTGGTAATCATAACGTTCTTATGTAAAATATTTTCAATGGATAACACAATTTATTAACGATAAATGAACTTGTATTTTAAAATAAATATTTCTTTATATATTATCTCAGTAGTTATAATTAATCATAGTTCATTAAAAAATAGATTAAATCAATAATATAAATATACACGAATATGAAATGTTATAAAACGGCAGAGTTTAGTTTCAGTGAAAATACGATAAAATTAGGTATTCTGGATTATAAATAATAATTTGTTTATAAGGTACCAATCTCACAGATGTGTAATTATATTCTCGTTGGATAGGTACTATATTGTAATATATAAATATAATAAACTTTAGCTTTATTATGGTATTTTATGTGTATTTTCTTTTATAAACTTTAGGTAATTATTTTTTTGTAATTTCTTTATTTATGTATATAAATATTTATCCACTATTTCTCGTATATTCGTGAAGTATTTAATATTTTTGTAAATGTTTATGTATAGAACTCAAATTTAAGATTATTCAAACACAATTATTCACGTTCTCGTGAACAACGCAAATTTCTCATTTAGAATAAAAGTATTCACAATAATTTCTACTATTAAAATAATTGAGCCTTATACTTTTCCTCAGGGTGATCATCATTCTACTGTCAAATTTAAAACAGATTAGTTAAAAATGTTTTAAGTCGATGTACAGCTAAATCGATGTTAAGTGTTGTTCCTCTTCAAAAGATTAGTAACAACTCTAAGCTATTTTTTGCCTTACAAATGTCTTTTTAGAACAAGTTGCAAACAAGAAAAATATAATTTTTTTATTCATCGATTTCCAATAGGAGAACAACTTTAAAAAATTGGGACACTGCAATCTCGAATTATTTACAATGCTGTTTTTCTTAATTTAGATTTCGCGTGATTAACCCAATTAATAATCTCTCTCTCTTTCTCACCCTGAATTAATCGTTAGAAATACTTTCACAGTTCGGATTAGCAAAGTCGAACTTTAGTGAATGCATTTCTTTTAAGTTAAATTAATGACCGACTGAATTAGTAGAGTAATATTTTGCTCTTCTTCTTAATCCATAGTTATTATCAAGAAAGAGCATTTTAAAAGCACTTAGCATGTAAATTCACATTAAAATAAATTGTTATTTTATAATTAAGTAACAGTTTAATACAATAATTATTATATTTGCATGCAGATTCATACACAAGAAGAAAATATTCATTGTACATTTTTCAATTTACTTAGTTGTAGTCATTTACTTTTTTCGATATTCCTTGTTGTTACTTAGTGCAAGTAGTTTTTATACAAATGATTCAAATTAAGTAAACTGAATATCCATTATAGTTTAATAAAAAATGTGCAAAGTTGAAAAGTGATTATATTTGTATTCAAAAAGTAACAAAATTAATAATGAAAATACGTTTTAAAGAATTAATTATGATATTATAATTTTGTGCAGTTTTAAATGAATTTGAGAGGATATTAAGAATTAATTAGTTCTATAATTCGATAAACTCTAGAAATTAAGTTGTAAATTCGGAGAACGTCCATAATCGTTAGAACAAGCTTACCTAATTCCAATACTTTAATTATGTACAAATATGCCAAAATAAGATCTTTTAGTATTTATCTTAAGTATTTATCTCTAATTCAAAACATTTTTCTATCACTGTTTTCCGTTAAGATTTTTTATTAACTAATATTTCTAGAAAATAATATGTCATATGTATAAAATCATTATATATGGTAATTTTTAAAGAGAAACCCAAATTTGCGTTAGTAAGTTTTAATTTTCTGAAGACTTAGGAACGTTTCTTTCTGTACAATTTTGAATATTATTTTTATAAAAATTTGTTTTGAGATTATAATAAACTTACTTATCATTACTAATTACGATAAGTTTCTTTAAATATTATTTATTAGCAAATGTCATTTAAGAAAACGCAATAATATTAAAAAATAATTCTGCATAATTATGTGTTATTAAATATTCTGCATTAATGAAATTATTGTAGCATTAGTAATATTTTATAAATAGAGCTTACAAGCTTCTTTTTCCGATAAATTTTACGATAAAAAAATATTTTTTTCATATTCTTCAAATATTTCAAAATGCAATATTTTCAGAATGTTAATTACACGATATTTATTTTCTGAAAGCGAAATTCAGATATATTTGTCACAGAAAATAAATAAAACATTTTATACACATAAATACAGCATAAAATTTCTCAAAATACGAGAGAATTTTTCATGAAAGCAAAGCCAACGCAGACACTTATTCCAATTTAGTTCTTGCTCAAGTAGTATAAACCGTAAAGAGGAATTAGATAATCTTGAAACATTGACGATTCTTCCGCGACGAGGGAATGCTTAAGATTTTTCCAATACGAGCCTTGTTCAAGTTGTAAAATTTATTCGTCAAAGTTGTAAAGAGAAAAAACGAAATAAAAAGAAAATACTAATGGTACTAGTAGAGATGTTATTACTTTTAAACATCGCTGACTTCAATATACAAAAAGAATTATACATAAAAAAAGAATAAACAAACGTTACAAGAGTTTTTTCTGTACATTATACAGCCATCTCTCGCTGTATAGATAAGTTAAAGTAAGTACATATTTTTAAGAGAAAGTACGTAAACGTATATATGTATGAAGTATTTTTCTCATCACAGATATACACATTATATTTATGGCTTTTATATTTCCATAAAATGTATGAAAATGAGTAAATAAATCATTGGAGAAATACTGGGTCAAGACTTGCATAGTATACTTGATTGATAAATACGATAGGTCATTAGTTGTATATAGCGTCCATGGGAAATTGTTTAATATTGTATTTTAAATTGTAGCTTCGTACTTGTGCTCGTTATTCCTTAAATATAAAATAAAAATGGGTAGGATAAGGAAATAAAAATCCTTTACATTTCTGCTTTCTATTGCATTGTAGTTATTTGCTTATATAAAAGATATTATATTCTGGTATTTGTAAATCTGGAAGGAAATTATTTGATGCTTTTAATTTCAGTGTGACTACGTCCGACTATTTTCAGAGAAAAAAATCAAGGTCAAATTTTCTTAATTCAAGATATTTCTAATTTGAAAATGTAAATGTATACCCTAGTTTAATATGATTTATTTTCATATTTAATTATTTCTTTTCAAAATGAATGAATAGATTGGCTATTATTATTTCGATATTTCATGCTAATTAAATAATACAAAAAATAATCTCCAAAATTTTACACAAATTTAACAGATAAATAATCGTAATATGTGTATTTATTACTATTCTGTTATAGTAAAATAGTTTTCAGAGTAAAGACAAAATTGAGAACATTGATAAAGAGTTGAAAATATAATATAAAGCTAAAGTCAATAAGCTCGAAACCTAGAAATTTACTTGCTTATATCTGTTGTCATTTATTCATGTTTAAAAGGATTATTGTGCCGTGACTGAACGATTTAACACATAATATCCTACATATAATATATGTATAATATTTAGTAACTATATTTTGTGAACCGTATCGAGGCTAATGTCGTTTTCAATTGATAAATGGTTTTCTTTTTGTATTCCTGGATTTCTAGCAATATTAGAACGAAATTTGTTTCTTTACATTAGCTATAAAACATCTAAGCGCGACTTGAACAACGAAAATACAAATATATTCTTAATATTTGAAAAATTTTATGCTTAATTTGTTATAATGTACGTAGGCGTGTATAGCCGCTGAATAATTTTCTTTATACATTTGATAAATTTTACAAATTATACGAATTTGCATGAAAATTATTAATAGAGAACTAACTTCGTTTTGATAGGATAAATATTTTTTGATCTATTGAATTAATAATATTTGCAAAGAAAATACGAGTCTAAGAATTTAAAATGAAAAACGACTGATATTTCTTGATTTCTGACTTTACTTATGAATCAATTAGTAATGAGAAAATGCAATTATCTGGCCTTGAACGATGAATTTTTTTCCTTTTATTTTAATCAATAAAAATAAACATATAAAGTACATGTAAATAGTTTTTGTCTCGAATTTCCGCATATTTTTAAAGATTTGCTGTGTGCATTGCACACAGGGAGTTGTTAGTTGTTACAATATGTAAAATTTTAAACTCGTTTTTTTAGAAATATTTTTGTTGGTATAAGTAATTCAATTATTTTCTATCCATGCATACGAATGCTTTATTAAAAGAAAAGAACCTTGTATAGTGAAAGTTTATATGAAAAAATTGCATTTTTTAATCTAAAGTAATAGTACTTTGTAAATTTCGTAATTATTTCTCACGGTTACGCGCGAATAATCTAGACGTCCAATCGCCATTGTCTTGTAATTTGGCTCCTTTCCAAGCAATCCTTTGCCGGCGTTCGTCTCAGACCGTTCATTCGTTGTTTAATTGACTTTTATAAAGGAAAGAGTCTGCAATCTTTGCTGGAGTCTGTTTTCTCAGAAAAGTTGTGAGCAGCTTTCTGGTCAACGGTGAAGACTGATTGTAAGACTGATTCTGAGGAATGAAGCAAGGTTTAGCATTTTCTATATGTATCTATTGTCAATTTACCGCGGGGTTGAACTGTCAGAATATGTTCGCTTCGGCAATAAAGGTATTTGAATTTCTGGTGCATCTTTCTTACTGACCTTCAAAACTAATGTTTTCTCCTACAATCGCGGGCTTTGCAGGTATTTAAGATGTTTGCATCATCTAACATCTTTGTAAACTTTTTGTTTTATTACCTGACTTTATTAAAAATTTGGTGTCAGTTGTTTAACTGAACTTGGTTGTCGTCTGATTACTTATCAATGAATTGTTATTGGTGTCGGCCATCAATGCAAGATTATCTTTGTTTCGAATAGTTTCGAATTTTTCTCAACAGGGTTTACTAGTCAGAGTATAAAGTGCAACAGTCGATTTAGTTGGTTGTGATAAGTTCTGTGGAGTCTTTGTCCTCAGTCCAGCATAGCCCTATGGTCATTATGCAGCACTATCATTTGAGGGGGATCATACGCTTTTGTGTTATTTTTAAATCTGATCATGCTTGAGTCGTTGTTTAAATGTATTTTTCTAGGATTCAACGTAATCCTACCTTACAGAGAACCCCAGTTTTACCTCCAAGAACAAAGATCCCCTTACGTTGTAGTAAGTCACGTAGTTAATTTTTTCAGTTTTAGTATTTTTTACGTGTATACATGTCAAGTATTTCAAATGGCAATACTACTCTCGTTAAATTCAAGTTTATCCTTAATTTCAATGCGCGGCATCGAGGCAGTTTCGTCCAGTTTTATCCAAGATGTAATGTCTCGCATGCTCCATAATCAGATATCCAGTACTCAAGTTCTATGTTTGGAATCTATACGAATAACGATCTGTAATATTGTAACGAATCGTACGATATTATTTTTCGTAAAATATAATAATAGATTGTGAGTTGTTACTAGAATGATAACTTGTTAATTATCTTGTAATTGAAAATCTCTTGCATCTACCAATAAGTGATGAGTCTACAATATTTTAATATTTAGACTACGGTAAATTATTATTTTTTATTACAATTTAATAATTTAATTATAATAATATATTTAAATACTGTATGCTGTTGAATATAAAAGTATTACTTATATAATAGTTGTAATTAAGTTATTAAGTAATAATTTTGAATGTTCTTAGACTTATCGTTTCAAAATAGAATTCAAGAATACGTACGAAATAATACGTACGATTGTAGTGAAAAATATTATATGTAAAAATACAATAGATACTACTTCATTTAATAAACATCAAATATCTCTTACTTTTTTAAATAGTGTCACAGGCAGTTTCAAGTCTGTGAAACTAATTTTATGTTTAATAAATTCTTTGTTATATATAAGTTAATAGTATCAATTGATAATTGATTCAACAATATTTACTTCGATTTTTATTTTTCGTTTTATTTGATACCCAATTAAACTGTTTAACTTTCTTCTTCGTTTTTACCGCTGGTTAGAGCTTTTAGTTTAAAGCACTTTAAATTCTTTACAATTCTTTTTAAGTAGAGAGACGCCTTTTCCTTATGACATTTTCTGGTTGCGGCAAAGCAATTTAATGAAAAAGTAAATCTTATAGCAACTACTTAACGGTGTATTATATTCTTTTTTTCACTCTTGTTATACGTATGGAAAGATTGCAGAAACATGCTATTCTGCATCTATTAAGAAGGTAAATATATCATTATCGAGAGTTAATATTTTGATTATTAGATATAAATGTACAGTACTCTATATATAAAATTGAAGTTTATTCGATTGTTTATAGCATCACAATGATAACATTTCAAGTTATATGGGAAGTATTGCAATTTTAGAAAGCTTACAAACTCTTGCAAGTACTTTGTAAAATAAATTCAATTAAATTTATTTTTTTAATTTATTTTCAATTATTTTTAAAATTATTTTAAATTATCAATTATTTTAAATTTATATCTTATTTTGAGAAATATTTCATATAATATTCGTAAATATTTGGGCTTTTCAAAAGATCCATACAAATAACTCCATACAAATATTTGTGTAAGGAGAGCATAAAAATTAATAAAATTAATTTTCATTTAAGTTTTTTTTTAGATGTTATATTTGGCCCTTTTTTTTAATTGTATAGGTTACATGTTCTATTAAAGTTTTATAGAAAATGAAGGACAGCAATTTTAAATTTTTATATTTTTCAATTAACTTTTATTCTAATTATTAAATATATGTCTTGTTAAGATTTTTAGATTTTAATAAGTATAAGAACTTATTTCTTAGATATTTATGGTATGAACTATTATGATTAATTTAAGATCATACCTTACAAAATATTATAAAACTCGATTTTCTATATTCTACATTTCACTTTCAATGTTCATTAGATGAAGTAATGGCATATTTCATTTTACCACGTATTAAAATTCAAAATTTTTTGACATATTCTTGATTGAAGGTCTTAAAATCTTCTTTCGGACAGAAGAATCATGTTTAATTTAGATCGAACTTTTTTTGCAATAATAGATTTATCCGTAAGAGTTATTATATTTCAATTTTTAAAAATACAAACTGCGTAACGGTTTTTAGGAATTATACTCTATTTAGAGAAAGAGATTGTTTTGGATAATACTTTTTAGTTTGAAGCTTAAAAAATTTTTATGATCAAAAATAAATAGTACCAAAAACTTGTAAATAACAAATACACCCATAAGCTATTTTATCATTAGTAAAATTAATAATTTTTCAAAAGTTTCATCTGCTCAAACGACTCAACAAATACAGTATCTCTTAAGATAACAAGCTAATTTATTTGGTGCAATTTATTAAAAATTAGTTGCTTATACCGATAAGCGTATGATGTTACAAACATTGCGTTAAAATTCATTTATTAATATTAACAATCCAACAAGTGATTGTGTCTAAAGTGCGCTCATTTATATCCAATGAAGTTATAATTGAAGAACTTTCAAAGTTAAATATTAAAACAAATAACCTAAACAAAAGTCCTAAATAACATTTCTTACATCAACTTAAATTGATCCAAGTTCCATGTATACATGTAGTGTCCTCGATAATTATAGATTTAGCAATAAGATATTCCAAAGATTCTTACTATATGCAAAACAATTTAAAACAGTAAATTATACATTTATCTGTAGATAAAAAAATTACAGTATACATGTGTAATGTGAGAATCAGTTTATTTACTTCTTCTGAAATTTTAAACAGCCTATTCATAATTATTTAAAAATTATTAAAATCTTTAAAGGTGACATTATTTTATTATTTGTAAATTAAAACTTTGTATCAATTAATAATATTTAATATTTACTAATCAAATCTTATCCTATATAAGATTGAAAAAAAATTTATTGTAACAAAATTTAATAAATACTCTCTACCTATGCATGTAGAATTTTATTGGGATCTCAACCGTCTCAAAATTGACAAAATCATAACTCTTCTTATTAATTTATTCCTTTCAATAACAAAACACTTAATTTAGATATCAATTAATTAGAAAAATTTGAAAGATTGTATCTTAAGTATTAGCGGAGACTTGAAAACTAAGATGGTGATTATTTTATACATTTTACAAGGATTCTACGCCACATTAAAAAATCTTACATTCTCTATATAAAAAGAAGTATATAATAAATCCCGTCAACTTATCTATGTTTCAATTTTATTAAGTTGCATCAACGGAATGATGTTGAAAGTTGATATTGAAAGTAATCACCGATTGAGAATTCCTGTATCCTTTCAATAAAATAAGATTTCACTACATTAAAAATTATCTCAGTTTGATCAAATCATGAAAAATCATATGTGTAAAAAATGTTTTTTAATTTTAATTTTTAATAAATGCATATTGAGTACTATAAAAAAGTAAATAGATATGTAAAATATTCTTTACTTAGAAATGGTTTTTATTAGTATTACTGATTTTGTTTCAAAAATTAATTATAAAATTTTCTATTATCATTAAAGGCATTAATTTCTTTTAATTACTGAATATTAATTTCAATGAAAATATTTTGAAAGTGTATGATTGTTATAAAAAACATTATGAAGTAATAAGCTTTTAGTCTCAACAAAAAATAATTGATTTAAGTTCTGAAATAATTAAATTAGTTATAACAAAAATGAAAACAATTTAAAACATGTCATAGATTTTGAAGCGAAACCTCTCGTTTAAATTGAAAGACGTAAATTTACGAATTGAATGCACATATACATATATACATACAGATATACATCTCTAAAAACAACTGTGACTGGAACGTAGGCAGTGACACTTATTTAATCTTTGTTCCTTGTAATTTACGTTCCCTGATCAGGATTTTTTATATCAATTTTTAACGTATATTTAATAGTAAGAATATTTGATTACTATTTAGATGTATTTGTTATATTTAATAACAAAAGTAAGTAATAACTAAGTGTTTAGTAATCTCACAAGAGTAATTTTCAATTTGATATATAGTCTTACAAGAAATTGTATTGGTTCCTACGTTGAAGATATTTTTTAAAAACCAGGAGTATAGATTTTACGACTTTTATTTATGTAAATAAGTGATTTATTAATTTTATTTTTCTGATTTTATTGGATAAAATATAAAGCAAAGTAATATTGAAATAATTAAAATAAAAACGAAAACTTTGAAAATAAACGAAACACTGCTATAAAATTGCCTCCTGTTTACTCTCTTTCATATATCCATTCTTTTTTTCATAGTAAATTGTAAAGCTAGTCCAAACACAGTATTTATAGTTATTTATAATATAGGTAAACATTATTCATTGGCTCCTATGATAATAAAGAATACTTATTTTAGTATCATATGTAGGAACTGTTACTTTATTCTAAAAAGTTAGTTTAACAAGCATGACTGTCCTTTAGTATTATTTCGATTATACAAATTATATTCCAGCTATTTTGTAAGTAAAAAATATGCATGTAAATGTGATTTAATTGGCTTTAAAGAGGAATGGAAAAAGATGGAAAATCGTTTTAAAATAATGTTCCTTAATTTTCCTTGATTTCATTGTAAGTTCTCATTTAATTATCGAAAGTAGTTTTATTATAATGTTTTGCAAGCATATTTGTCATAATCATTGTTTTAACTGAGATATTTTTAACACACATTTTAATATAAAATTATTTTATCATTTTACGTAATGTATGAATGTGCTTTTAGCATTTAGAAATATTATTACTGTTATTTAAACTATTTGTTATTTAAATTATTACTATTAGAAAGTTAGATATATTATTAGTTTAGAAATATTATTACTGTTATTTAAATTATTACTATTATTAGGGTTATAGCAGTAATGCAACCTAAGCTTTATTCGTGCATCGAGAAAAAGGTATGGGAAAAAGTACTGTGTGTTATTTATAAATATAGGGTTTAACAAATTAAATTGCTGCTTCATTAAAAGAGATAAATGTATTATTTATCGCGTACAAAAATGCATATATTATAAATAAAGTTTTTATTTAACGCAAGAAAAATGTTTACGTACTATCATGTGATCATGTGCTCTGTGTACATAGTATATATTTATCTTTTTTTACGCTAATGTTATAAATGTATTTATGATTAGTTCTACATAAATACGTAAAATTTTATCGAGCTTAAATTACGTAATATTGCACCAATTGTGAAATAAGAATGTCAAATACTGAGGAACAATGCACATTGATTTATTTATAATGCAATGACGAAATTTACATCAATTTTGGTATTCATAAAAGTTGAAAAATACTTTCAAAATTTCCCATTTTATCTTTAATTAGTCCTCGATATTCAAGTTCGTATCAAATTCCTTAATAATATAAATGAAGTGATCAATATCATACAGAGATATAATGTCAGTAGATAGCGTAGCGCTTTATACTTTAACAATCAGTTAGAAACTTATGAAACGTCCCTCTACTATAATTACGTTAATATTAAGTGAAGGACTCTGTTAGTTAAAAGCGTATCACTTTTCAAAGTAGTATCTCGGTTGTGTATAATTATTCGAAGGACGCAATAACATAGTTGTGTGAAGTAATTTTTGTATTTCTGACAAATATAAACTTCATTAAATTTGGTACTTGAGAATTAAATTTTTACGATAAGTTTAATTGTTATAACTTCCCTTGAATTTACATTTAAAAATTACTGGAATATAAATTAAAAATCTTTTATGAATTTGAATGTTTGTAATTTAGATACATGTTTATGACTTGCAGGTATTTTTACGATTTAAAGTATTAAAACATTCACGTGTGCCAGTTACCTATGACAAGTGTTTAATAAGGAATAATGAGGTTTCGTATATGCGAAGATTAAATAGCTCGCGTATGTGATCGCTGTTGTCATTAAAACAGAGTAGTAGGCGTACACAACTCTACCTTTCAAATTCCATGAACGAAATATATGCTGTCGGTTGATAAATTTATGTTTAATAAGATTTCGAGCGTTCTCGCATGCAAATAAACAATGACCTCATTTTCAAACATGTACAAGTGAAAAATCATTATTGATATATTGGTACTAAATTGACTTAGATCATCGTTTTCTCAATGTCTTTTTATTGGATAAGAGTCTTGACAAATGAGTAGAATTCGGTCACGAGGTTTTGGACGAGTACATAGAGTTCATATGTTAGAATCGATATCTAAGCACGTAAGCATGTCTTTACGAACCAAAGTAGTAAAAAGCAAATAAGCTCAGCTAATTTTTCAAATTTCTTATTTTTCTTCTAAATAAAAACACAATTTTTAAATTTTAATTTTTTTAAATTTTACGATGTTTTGCGATTTTTAGTGCACTATTTCCTTAAAAAAGTGTGTTTGAAATATTTAATTCTCTATAAATTTTTATTGAATAAATAAACATAAGAAACCTCTGAATTTTTATAATAATCTTCAGTGTTTATGATATGAGAATAAAAATTGAAAGTTCAAATATAAGTAGAAAGGTAATAGTCTACGTTGTAACTAAACCAAAAACTTTAAGTCAGAATACTATAAAATTTATTTAAAAGTAAATGATAAATACGATAGATGATAAATAGAATAATTATTCATTCCTATTTTTATATTCTCATTAAATATTTCTTATGGGTTTTATTTATTTAATAATAGAATTTAAATTATAAGCGAAAAATCACACATATAACCATTCATTTGATGTTAGAATAAGCATACGACACTGTATGACATTCGATATACAATACAAAGTAAAATAATTGTTTAACAAGTTCCAAGTAATATAAAACTTAGATCTATATTAAGTTAAAAATTAAGCATAAAAATAAAATTTACCATCTCCAAAAAAAGTATTTGTTAAAATATTAAGCTTCTAGAGAAAAAATTTAACAATTTTGTTATCATGCAGGATATATTATTCTCAATTATTTGATCTTCAACTTACTATTCTCTGAATCTGCATCAATGACTAATTTGATTTATGAGAATTTAAAATAATTGTATTTTGGTTACACAAACAACATATTTTTTAACAATATCTAATACACTACATAATACACTATATAATACAGTTGATTCCCATGCTTCTTGATTACTGACGAGTTCGACACCTATTTCTTGCTTCCAGGAAAGCTATCCCCTAATACTTTCTCCTCTTAACCACACGCACACGCACACGCACACGCACACGCACTGAATCTTTTAAAACCAATTATTTTTGTTCAAATTGATAAATTTAAGATATTCTATTATATAAGGCAACACGATATGTGATATAAAACCGAAAACAAATTTAAGCGTACTCATGGTAGGATAATATACTTGTTAAGAGGCAGTTGTTGCACTAATTTATTTCCACAAGTTATAAAATAAATATTATTAATCCTTTTTCTCGTATAAGGGATTTTACTTATGAGGTTTATTACTGCTTTGTTGCGAGCTTGCGAGTTTGCGAGTAGTCTTCCGAGCATACACGTCCTATATTATATATCATTACGTTTTACGTATTAGTAAATTTTAGTTAAGTTTATTTGTCGAGAAAGAATACAAAACTTACATAAAACCATTGTTATTTCATTTAATGCAGCATCTTTTTATGTGTCGAGAGTGAAAACATACTTTGGAATATCTTTTTGAAATAAAGTTAGTTTAAATAATATTAATTAATTATATTAAATAAAATGAAATATCTAAAGTGTTATAATTTAATAATATTAATATATGCAGAGAAGTTTTATGATTATATATTGCAAGTTGCTAGAATGAAATGAGTTTTAAAAGTCATATTAGAATACTATCCTTTAATCTATATATTATTTGGGAATTAAAGTTAATTATTTCAAAATATTAATTATAATTTATCTTAAATTAAAACTAACTGACTTGGCTTTCATGAAATATTTCTTCATCTTTATTTATTTTATTTAGAATAATTTCACCATATTGTTTTATGAATTATATTTTTCAATAAATAAAATACATATGAAATATATAAAAGGACTGTTATCTAGTTAATCATATCATTATCGTATTTTTCTTCTTAAGTTCAATTTTTACAATTTGACTAAATCTCTTTTTCCCGGGAATAAATAAGTTTATATACTATATGTGAATTTACGTAATATAATGAAATATATATTTAATACTTAATTTAATTTATATCATATTTTATGTCATAATATGAATTTATATATATAATTAAACTTATGAACTTTTTTAATACAAATGTACAAATAATAATATAATTAAGAAAACATTTTTAATGGAAATAAATTCTGAATTAATGTTAAATTTTGCTAAGAGATTCTGAATTACATGTTGCAAGCCAATTCACTGTTAATAAAGAAAGTAACAATTTTCGATCACATACTTTAATATATTTTAATACTTTATAATGTATGTTATATAAAACCAAATACTAATTAATATAATATAACGCGTTTGAAAATAAAATTTTTCCAACTCTACATTTTTTTTAGTTCATTAGACCAACTGATAAGTATTTTTTATTTATAAAGAAGAAGTACTTTTATTCAAATTAACATTAAATATAAATTGCTATTGTAGTGAAATTTTCATTCATGCGACAAAGTTAAGAAGAATGCGATGTTCTTTTTGTATATTTCAAGAACACTGTAGCATATTATGCACATAAAATGAATATTCTTATAAATAATGATTTATATTCCTGAAGGTAACTAATCATTGTTAATTGGTAAAGTTTTATCGTTAAAGTTTCCTTTTATTATTACATAATTAATATTCTGGAATGTTTTAAATTTAAATTATAATTTCTTTTATAACTTTTTATTGCCTTGCAATAAATAACTGCATTCATAATATAAATATATAATTATCCACAGGAACAAAATAATACTTAGGAAATAACTACATTTTTTCTCATCGAGCTCTTAAAATCTGCATTATAGTTTATGGCAATGTAACGAATTAAAATAACAAAATTTACATTCTGAAAATACAAGAAGAGCGCAAAGCATCGAAGATGAATGTATAATATAATCATTCACTGTACGACTAAATTTAGTGTATAATTATTTACTGCTGATTATACATGTAAAGATTTATAAATGTAAACTAGTAAATATTTATTAATGCTTTATTAATTTTTAAAGATATTGTTATTGCATTGTAGAGCTTTGATCATATGTATTTAAATTCCTTACTGCCTTAAGAATATTAATTATTGCGGAAAAAAGTTTTACTTTACAATCGGCATTTTCATTATCAATATTGAATAAAATTTTACTTTTATTTGTAAATGTACATAGGTTAACAATCTTAAGCCGGAATCGTGACCGGTTAAATGTGAGTTCTTTTATTCTACTTCACACGAACTTGTTTTTCAATCATGTTCGATTTTATTTTAATCAGTTCGATTTTACTCAGTCAACGATTTTTCCATGTCAATATACGTAATTACTTCCATGTAGCTCTTTATAATTATTGATCTTGCCTGGCTTCGTAGAAAATTGATAATCGACATTCTATTGTGAACTGCCAGATACTTAGACCGTCATAGCAAGTCATATTCGATATTCCCAATACTGTAATATTATGTTTAATGCTTGAAGATATCATTGATAAGTGTGAAATAATATAAGAATTCAGATGATACGTTTATTATGTGAACGTTAACGAATATATTCGAATTAATATTGTTTTTCTGAACAATTTAACATTTTATCATATTTTGAAGAACACTAATATAATTATGTAGAAATTAAAATGTGTCATAAAAAGAAAATCTCTAACTTATACGTAAGATCGCGTAACAAAGTTGGAAAATTGAAGAAATAACGTAAGAAAATTGCAATTTTTTAAATTAACAATGTATTTATAATGTATGTATAAGTAACAATGTAAATTAAAAATGTAACAATAATTTAACTACCTAACTCATATACGTGCTAAAATTTACATAAGTGTATGTGTTCATTATGCAATTCTCTTTTTCTATTCTGAGTACATTCATTTTTCATCTGAATACGAAGTAATTTACGTTTATCTCCCTATGGAAACAAAGTAATCTGCTCTTCGTTTGGGTTCGAAAGTAAAATTATGAAGTCTAGTACATTGTAATTTCTGTAACGTTGAACATTTTGTGCTGATTGTCTTTTGAGTTAAATAGTTCAATATAAATTAAATTTATGTTTGTTAGTAAGGCGGAAATTTGTAAAGTCTAAGCTGTTAAAGTCTAAAAGGTTAGAAAACAAAAGGTTTATTGAGTATAGAGCCTTGTGACATTATCGGTATATAATTATCTTAAAATTAATCCATGTATACTGCTTCTGTGAAAGGGGAATTAAATTCTCAACTGCATACATTGTAATTGTCTACGTCTAATCGGTAGGAAGTATAATCTGACGGATAACTTTATACCGTATGAAGGTGGAGATAGTAGCATCAAGTGAAGCTATGATTCGTTCTTACAAGGAAATGATAATGACTAACAACTATATAGGTAACATAAATCTGACAAAATGATACATGCAGTACAAAACTGCTTTATTTATTTAAAAAATCTACATAATATTTCTGTATTAATAAATTTCGAAAGATTAAAATTTTAATAAAATAATGTGTTTTACTTATTATTAGTAGCAAATATTTTTAAAAATGAATGTTCTACTCATATCTTCATTATTGTAATAAATTGAAAATATTTCAATCTTCTAATAATATTTATCATAAAAAATCAAAACGTATCTTTCTATGTTTATATTATTATATGTTAAGCAAGTAGAGAAAGCTTCACGAACTTTATGATTTTTTAAAAGATTTTAATTAATTAATATCATTAATTAATTATATTCTTTAATTTCTATTAGAATAGCCTGTAAAAAAATATAATATTAAATTTTATCTACTCTTTTTCATTAAATTACAATAAAATTAATTTCTACTTCTTTACAATTCATCTATTATTTCTATATTAAAATTAGTCACTTTATAAATAATTAAACTAGGTTTTTAAATTCATTATTCTAAATGAACGAAATTCAAATATACTTTTATTAGATTACACAAAAAGAAAAATCGAATTATAATGGAAATAAAGAATTAGTATACAAGTACTATAAATACAACCGACAATGAAACTATTGTAAAGATATGGTATTTAAATATTTTTGAGGAATTCCTCTTACAATTGTGATGAGTTAAGAAAATTCTTTTACTTTATCAAAAGGCGACACCTTCATTCTCAAGGTTTACCCTTTTTTCCTGAATAAGGATACGTAACATAAAATTCGTGATAAGCGAAAGATTATATATAAGAGCTTATTTCATTTTAGAAGCAGATGAGTAACGGATTTACATGCTTTCTAAAACAAGTAATAATATCAAGATAATAATTTTATATCAATTGACATGGTTTTACAATATGTTGATGCACGATCTATTCTCGTTAATTTATGATAGAATGAAAATAATAAATTTCAGCTGTTACAATATTGGGCAATCAGAATTGAAGTAAAAAAAATAATAGTTGAGAATCAAATTTTTATTATTATAAATTATTCTCGACTTATTAAGCTATTAAAATTGCTTAATTTGCAAAGAAGCAGAGTCTTTTTTACTGCATTACGAAGGAAAAAATAGAATATTATCTAGCAAACTGATAATCATGCAACCTGGCACATGAGGGTATAAATACGGTTGAATGGCACAAATCGCGAGCGTCTATTCGCAACTTCTAAGCAGTTCCGATTTTATTTGATCCAGTTAATGCCTCCAGACTCACTGCTAAAACGCTGCAGATTATTCGACGTACATCCTAAAGACCAAACCCGTCGTACATTATTGCATGTGACTCCAATCTAACCTCGCATCTGTTCATCTTCAAATAATAGAACAACTACAAAGCGGTTTTTTTCTCAAAAGGGAAGAGAACAAGTCATCGGATAGCTGTCGCTCAAAATCAGGTGCGTTGCCGATGAATCAGGACGCACCCATTCCATTGAGCTGTTGTTAAATATAAATGATGCTGGAACCAGCATAACCGTCTAATTTTAATCCACGTGATGTGCAACTATTTTGGCAAATACGTGGAAAGCGCATACTAAAAGCACGAGGGCTATGTCGGAGAAAAGATTGGCCGCGTTAGAAAGAAGCGATCGTGGCAAAGCTCATAAAATGATATTAATATTTTAATTGTAAATCATTATATATATATATATATATATATATATATATATATATATATATATGTTCATTTTTATTATACATAAACAATTTTTCTAAAATATCTTACATGAATTTTGATATGTTTTTTGTGTTTTTATTATTTTAACGCGATCTAAGTAATTAAAAAAATATTTTATTTTATGCACACTGATTTATAATTACATTTTCACGGATTTTTCATAAATATTTAGGTCTAAATATCTGTAATCGTGTTTAAATTATTTCATAATCCTCAATATCGTTGTGAAACTTTCTAATCATAGAAAAGCTAAATTTTTGAAAATCGATAGCTTTGTTTTAATTCACCTACATCAATTGAATCAACAACAACAATGATAAAAATTCGAGTTTATAAATCAGATATTAAATTTAGTTTTATTCTCAAAAATATTTACGTAATATTAAGAAATCATCCGTTATATTTACTTGTCTTTTTATTATTAAATTAAAATTTAAGCTGAATAATGATGTGTGTGTGTGTGTGTGTGTGTGTGTGTGTAAATAAAATTCAAGTAAACCCAGTTATTCTTATTTAGGAACTATTCGAACCCTGTTATTTGATTGCTCAAATTGTTTTTCATAGTGCTTATACTCTGTCGTCTAAGATTCCAAGACTTTCATCTGCTTCTGTTTTAATAGATACTGAAATTAGTAAGTACATATTTCTCTATGCACAGAATGATCGGATTGTCATTTTTATAAAAAATAACTGTTGTCAGTTGTTGTAATCCATGCAAGAACAATATCAGATGCTGCGGTATTTTTTTCTTGTTTTACTTTGAATACATTATTATCTGAATGCTTTTACACATTACAAACAGCATCTCCAATATTGATAGCCTCGGATACGTATTTATGAAACAAATTTTTTCTTTACGAAACGCATTAATATTCGTTACAAGTTCATATTTGTAATTGAAAACAATTACGGTGCTATTTAGTAAGTTTAGTCTGATGATTTGGAATTCACAATTGTAAGTAATATACCTTTGACTTTCCTGAGATGATCGAGAGAGAGGTAGCCATTGGTACCACGCTTCTATGGTATACATGACATTTTGTATGATTCCATACAATTCATTCAATAGGCAAAGTAAGATCATCACCTTTAATCAGTTTTAGGATGTTATTTGTAAATACTCCGTCATATTCCTGTATTATTCGGATTGCTAAGTAGATTATCCAAAACTAAATTCAACGATAGAAGAAAGAATACTGCTGGACGGTCGTCTCTTGGTATAATCTACTTTCAGTGTTTTAAATATTAGGCATGTGCTATATTATTCGATTAATAGATCGAGTATCGCATATTCTACATTTCTTCTAAATATAAGTTTTCGAATCGTGTAATATGTGTGCCTCAACCACATCTTATAGTCTAGGAAGTACTTATCCTTTATGCTGCTAATTCAGTCAACCCGTATGACATCCGCGGTCTATGAAAAGCTGAGAGTATCAATGGTTGCCTTGAGAATCTTAGTGGACGGTCAGGTTCTTATTTTCATTGAAAAAAGAGGTTTGCAGAGTAGACGACTAAATTCTGCTCAGATCGTATAATATTTTTTTAAGTAAGTGTAAATTGAAAAATGTAGTACTAAAATATATTTAATGTTCCAAATATATTTTTTAATGTTCAGTTTTGAATTTTGGAAAAGCGCTTATGAATGCAATATTAGGTTTTTAAAAACTTGCAAATATCATTCTTAAATAAGGTTTGTCGATTCCTAACTTCATTATTCAACTAGTCCAATGAAAATATTATACTAAATGAAACTTAATTAGTCGGTATGTAGTTCATTACCAACAACGGAAATTATTGTTATCGTAACGAAATTAATGTCTGACGGTGTTACGATCTTAGAGAAGAAGCGAGAGGAGTGAAAATCTCCTCTTCGTTTCATTACGTACGGGTATTTACGTACGGTTTATGTACGGGTCCCGTGACCGTCGAATGCTTTGAGAGCGTTTGCATCGATCCAAGCATCGAGGAAAGGGGTCTACTCTACAAAAGCTACTTTATCAACGAAGTTTTTCGAAGCTTTTTGTACGTCCTAAAAGCTTCTCTAATGAGTACGGGAGAGGAGAAAGTGCTGCACCTACAGTTACTATGATAGAGCAAGGGCACAAATAAGTGCGAGTGAAAGGAACGCGTAGCGCCTACTAGCGCAATGAAAGTGAGCATACGCGAATGAGTCGCGTTTCGCCTATAAAAATGACTGCAAAGCGCGGCTCGAAATAATTGTGTTATGGCGAAGCCTGACTGCAATGAGCAGAATGAGGCAGAATGAGTTTACATTCTGCCACTACGGGGTTCATCACTACCGCGAACCTCGTCACCGTCGACCCAGAGCTCGTACGAGTATCGCTACCATACGAGTTTACCATTACCGCCATCAGCCAATCTGACCTTTGTCTTTCTTTTTTCTCTTCCCGATAATACGTTATTTAATGTACTGCCATTTTCCTCTTTCACGGCAGACACATTATTTGACGTACACTGCTTTTACGTTTCTCCCTTACGTTATTTGATTTGATAATTTTCTTTTTTGCAAACCGCTTCGGAAGTACATATCACACAAGACGGAACAATAAAAATCTAGAAGGTAAACAGCTCCAAATTTGCAAAATCATATAGTAGCATAAGTCAATTTTTTTCCTCCATCTGTAAGCTTTCTAGAAATTTATTTAATTTTTCGATGTACACAGCTAAAGAAACACCTTCGTACATATTATCTAAAAGCCTAAAATTGTTCTCACGATGTTTGCTTCAAATTTACACCTGAATCACCGTATAAGATCACACAATTTCTTTTACACCTGCGGCGTTCTATTGCAAGTAATTAAATTTACACTTGCGATATCGCACTCATTTCTTGAGTCTCTTGATTTTTATTTATCGAATTTTATATCATTACAATTGACAAAACTGAAAAATTCTTTTGCATTTAAAGCAATAATTACACTATATTTCGTTATAGAATAATTATAATTCTCAAATTTCATTTAACCCTGAAATTTTTCTATCAGCCACTATTGAACCCTATTTTTAAAAAATAATTTGAATGATATCTTTTAATATTCGGGGTGGAAGTATGCTAGGCTCATATCTGTTGTATAAAACAGAGATATTTATATATTGTACAAAATTAATAAAACGATAATCGATATTCGGTAATTCTGAGCATGCAAAGACAGAAATAACGTACACTGCAAGTAAATATTGGAAGGTGATAAATAATCAAATAATCAAAAATAATATCTACTTATATAGACCACATATATAAAAACTAGTCTAAACTTCGTAGTACATCAAGAATTTAAAATAAAACGCCAAGTCTACCTTATACATTCGCCGATTCTTTTCTATAGATCATTGGGCTCACTATTTATTGGACGAAGACTCTAATTACATTCCCTAGTATCGCGGAAAATTTCATAATCCTATTAAGTTAATTATCATGAATATATTGAAATAAATTCAACAGTAATAATATTACTCTTGATAACATATTAGCACATAACAGAATATATTACATCAATCAAAACAAGTAAAACTTAAAAAACTATTATCTCTTTTCTAAATCATTCTATTGTACATGAAAGTAAATTAAAATAATATTTAGTGTAATAATAATTAAAATTTAAGTGTACCTATAGTAACAATTAATATTTAAACGTACTTTATTAGATGTCTTAGTATATAATATTAATACACGATGACATTTATTTAAAATGAAATCTTAAAAAGCATAGTTTTTTTGTATTTTTGATCAAGGCTTTCAATTTGAGTGATTTTTAATAAAATACTCATTATTAGCATTAACATAGAAGATAGAAATAATGATTATCACTTTTTTTTTACTTTGACGGAAAAGTTTTTCAGGAAGTAAGATGATTATTCGCATTAAACATTTGGAATTTCACATTTATATTCTATCCAATTAAAATTTTTATTTTATCGTGAAAAACGTTGACCTGTAGATCGTTTTATACGTGTTCTAGATGATATAAGAATTAAGTTGATTAAATTTAAGTAAATGTAAAGTTTACATAAAATTTTTATTATAATTCTATTGCAACGTCTCCTTGCGTAATATGTAGCAGGTCTACAATGAAATTTCTGTAACATTTAATTCCAAAATGCAAGTTAATTTTCTGATTATGATTTATCGGTGTATTCTCATTTAGTGGAAATGTTCCATGATTAATGCCAACGATTTCATCGTTAAATATGATCGGACCACCGCTATCACCCTGAAACGTAAACACATAGAGACATACACTCATATGTACATGAATTTAACTTAAGTGAATTCTAATGAAATGGTAATAAAAAAGTAATTATATATATATATTATATCTATTATAAAATAAATATTTCTAAAGCTTTTTAAGAGAAAAAAGATATTTATGCTTTGCAAAGGCTCAAGCTGAAGATTTTTTATTGAGCGCATTGAATAAAGTGAATTTAAAAGGAAGAAACATATATTCAATTTCTAATACGGTTAACTATAAAAGTAAATTTTTATTGAATATAACAATAATCATTAAAAATATTTAATATATACGACTATTTTCCTATATAATTTATATGAAATATGTAGATTTTTAGAATCCATTATTAATTTTATTATTGATGATATATTAGAAGTTGACACAACTTATTTTCGAAAGTAAAGCTAAATTGTAAATGTTTGAGGATATTTTTCTTATATTAATGGTACAATATTAATATACAGTATACAGTTGATAACGTTGACGATACTGGTTTTATTGTGTTACAGGTACATAATTAAAAATAATCGTAAGCCAGTTTGCGACACTACGTATCTTAGTAACTTGCATCATATTCACTAATGAATCTAATCTAAAATTCATTGTTCCCTTCGAAACTGTCTAAACATTGATTTGCGTAATTTAAAGAAAATTCTATATCAAATTTTTCATTTAATATGAATCTTTCGTATTAAATTTATCTATGTTTCTTATATTTTCGACTTGTTAAATTTTTACTAAACATCTTTCACGCTTTGTTTTTATTTTGAGCATCAAAATCAGATTCATTAGCTACAGTTATTTGTAAATTATCTTTTAAATATTTCAAGAGTTTAATAATCTTTAATTTAATAATCTAATTCTAATGAAAGCGCACTTATCGTTACATATATTGAAAAAATAAAATTTTTTTAAAAAGGCAATATATCCCTAGATTTGTCATTTTGAGAATCGTTTCCAACGGTACAAATTTCGATACAGTTTGTAGGTTGTTTTTTTTATTATTTTAACTATGCATCCTTCAGTTTGTTATAAAAAGATTTCTTATTAAAGTTCTCCAAAAAAAGAAACGCTGCTTTTAATTGAAACTGTATTTTACAATCTTTCTCTACTGCAAACCGTAGTAATATTTGACCAGCTATATACATTACTATAGGCGCAAAAGATACAAAATAATCAATTCCTTCCATTGAGATAGTCTTTGCAACTAATTTTGCGTTATAACGACTAATATTTCGTTAGTCACTTGTAGTCGATAGTTTATTTTTCGACAATATACAAAACAACCAAGTCTTATTTTGTTGCAGTGCTTTTACTTCTTTATTCATCGCATTTTTTCATAGATTTACACTATCATCTATTAGCGTCTCATTACAATTCATAGGCACTGTGTCATCGAAAAGGACAACCAATATTTCATAGCAATCAGATACTTGAATTATACTTTGAGCACGTATCAATTTTGTTTGCTTTTCACTTTCACCCAAATCTACTCTTGGTGTAGAATATGTTTTAATTCTTGACTATCGACAGATTGTTTTTCACTAAATTTACCGAATAACTGTTAGAATTTCATTCATTTCATTTCACTGTAGTTACTGCTGTTTTCATTAAAATCTACTTTCCTGATAATATATACTTTTCGCTTTCCATTGTCTCACAACTTCTGATTAGTGGATAATTATATCCACCAGCAATAATTTTCTTACTTTTGAATGAAGTTTACCACGCTCCTCCTTCAGTATACTTAAATATGCTTCAGTACCAAAAATTCTCAGGTACAGTAATTTACGATCGAACCACAACTCATATTGGCTTTTTAGATTATGTGTAAATACAATCAGCCTATTTAAAATATAACTTTTGCTCAATTCCAGAAGCATCAACCTAATGATCTCTACAATTATATTAATTTCCCTTTTAGCTCGAAAATTTTTTTTATAAACATAAGGTGCAATATTTTCATGTATTATTTCCTTTCCTCGAATGTATTAATTTAATTTGTTAAAGATGTACTCCTTATTATTATTATTCAATTATAATACTTTACTATACTCATAAGTCGCAGGAAATAAGCTTGTACACTCGTCCTTGAATACTAAAAAATATTTGAAAAAATATTTTCAACGTTATAAGTCCAAGCTTTAATGGCCGCAAACACCTGTGTCAATTCTCTCAAATTGACTGGAAAATCTTGAATTACTTAAGTTTGCATAAAGTTTTGTTTATTTGCCTCTATATATATTTCACAAAAAGTCAATTTTTTAACTTCTTAAATTACATACTTCTAATTCATTATGCATATATTTCACGCTAGGAATATTTATATGTCAAATTTGCCATACAGGAGCTTTAATTTATCCTCGTATTATTTTAATTTACATATGAAATATTATACTCAATAAATACTTTCACTCTCAAAACAATATTCGATATAAATGCTTGAATTCGATATAAACGTTTTGAACCTAATTTTTCTTCATTGTATGTTATATGTTTATCATGAATAGAAAAATTTTCATTACTATTGATTTCAAACAAAAGAACTGCACTATAAGCTAAGATACAATATATTTTTTAGCTAGTTATATGGGTACTGGCCTATATCTGTAGCGACACAAATATATATGGATGTTGCACGCGTACAAGTTCTAGGGCCGGGATTCAAATTTACTTTATTTTTATGCTTTCTAGAACACTCATTTGTTCAATGGTATTTATATCCTTACAGTACTTCTATATTTTTCTGTCATTTTTGCTACTTTGCTGCACTATGTAGCACTGTCTTTGTATTTAGCGTGCAAGAATAGTAACAATATGTACGTTCTTTGAGCTTTTGATCCTCTACTATTAATCTAAGAATTAGTATTTACTATTTTCCTTATTACTGAACTGCAAATTTATGCTATAAGAAGAATTATAAAACGAGGGGACAAGCTGTTTACCAGTTATCCTACATCTTCGAACTTAACACCTATGTTTTCAAGTTTTAATATTTGTATGGAAATTATTGTACATTAATTTTTCCGAAATCATATATAAATATTAAAATACAAATAGGATATACTATTTTATTTATAGACTAAAATTACATTGGAAAATGATCGACTTCTGATAAATATCTTATTGGTTCTCGATTGCATAAAAATTTTAATGAATAAATAATTTCTTACCGATTGTATTAGTACAAAGGGCTCTGCAAAACTACATAAACGCCTACTTTCAACTACATATGTTGTGCTAGAAATTCTATTCATTTTCTGCATACATTCATTATGTGATAAAATTCTAACCATAGCACTTCGTAGAATCCTAGCAGTTTGTCCATTATTTGTTATACCCCAACCAGCTATATTAGCATCTTGATTATACAATCTTTCATTTTCATAATTTCCAATTTGCGCATACGGTATATTAAAAGGTATCATTCCGATAATCTAGAAAGTATTTTATTTAATAGATAAAATTTCAGCAAAAATAATTTTTTTTTTTAAATTTAGAAAAAAGTATATTTACTTAGCTTTGAATAAAGATCTTATCATTAACAGCTAAACAGAGTTCTTTTCATAAATGTGAACTATTGCTTTGTATTTTTTTATCTAAATTTAAGAATTTAAGGTGTGAAATATTTTTTCAAGATAATCTTACCTTCATAAAAGCTACATCATTTTGTCTAAATCTAGGCTCTGTATTTCTTAATTGAGCCCATTGATTAAAGTGCATCCACCACAAACAATGAAATGGTGTACTTTGACGTAAGTCACGTGATCCGACCAAAAATTTAAAACCAGTTATCTCCACATTCGTTAGACAATGTGCAGAAGTTATAGCATCATATCTTGAGATAAGCGATGCTGTACATCGATGAGTTCTTTCTGCTGGACGAGTGTCATTATAAATTGTTGCAATAGATATGACAAAGCGAAATTCATTCTCTGGTGCTTGTCTAACATTTCGTCCGATCAAAGCTTTCACCGAATTAGAATAATAATCTATATCATAAATGGTTATAAAAAAATAGTAGAAGAAGTAAATTATTGTCTACAATTTATTAATTTTATAAGATAAATTTCAAAATAAATAATATACGGGATAATATAAATATAGGATATACATACAAAATACATACAAAATATTAAAAATATTTTAAGCAAAATATATATTTCCAATCGCCTAGTAACGCCTTTATTAAAAAGCATATCTATTGATATAAACTTTCCTGAAATATAAACAATTTAAACAGAGTAAGGTGAAAAATATTTTCTAAAATATAACAAGTCTGTAGCACGTTATTATTAAGGTGATAAATTTTATTAGAGAAATTTCAACTGAATCCATGTGTGACAAGCACACATATTTATGTAAAATAACTGTATCGTAATCACGCATATTCTAATAATATGTTAAAAGCTGAGTCACGTATTTGAAGTTTATAAATCAGACTAATAATTAATAATACGTCTAGTGTACACAATATTATCAATTTTACAAAATATATGTACGATCGCAGATATTAATGCATAAATAGAGCCAATTATATTAGAGTGTTCAGATGTATTGCACCATAGTTTAATTTATTCTAACGTATTTAAAAATTTTAACCCAACAAATGCGTCGTAATATTCAGTATTGTAAATAATTTTTAAAATTATATTCTGTCAATTTTACTATATAATACTAAAAAGTTTGCGATATATACGTATATGTATTATCTAAAAGAATAAAAACATTAATTACGTACTTTTGCATTTATTTATGTTAATTTCATCGCATAATATTATAAGAACCTGATAGTATGTCATCGTTACTTTTCGAAACAATAGTTTTATAATTTCGAAACTTCTCATTTTTAATACGAACAAAAAATTTATTTTATTACATTATCTTTACTAACTTTTTTGTATCACAACTCCAAAGAGTTGCGCATCTCCATAGCAACTGAAATCGTCTTAGTTGTTACTGCAATACCATAGTAATTAATTAATTGGTATAGGAACTGTCAAGTGTTTAATTTCTGAAAGCAATTACTCGTATATAATAATATTTATTTGCCTATAATTTTAATATTGTACAGGCGTTCACGAAACGTTTACATTTAGAAATAATATTTTTCCATTATTAGTGTACGATAACTACCACTCAAAGCGTTAGAGACTATCTATTCATTCTGGACTATAAAATTATAATAAGAAAAACCTACGTTTTCAAATTTTCACCCAATTTTTGTCATATATATATATTTAGAAATGTAATATCTTTTATACGTAGGGCGTAATATATGGTACGTATGAATTATATTATGAAATCAAGCATGAACTTTGTTATTTACTAGCGTTTTCGTAAAAATAATCAAGTTACTTCAAGCTTTAATCAGGTTAAATGATCGGACAATATTAGATTTTTTTCTAGCACTTAGATAAGAAAAATTAGGAAGATTATTTATCATAATCCTTATCCAATTTGTTTATTATCATCCATGTCATTCTTCTAATCAATCATCTAAGAAAGGAGGTATAACTATTGTTTTGAATTAAATAATTATCTATTTCATTCTACTCACCTAAAATTTCTTCTGCATGTTTCTGAGCACGAGGACCTTGTGGGATGCATACGAGCAAGAGTGACAAATGAGTCATTGTCAAAATTTTGGATAAAGCGAAAAATAATTATTTAGCAACTATACTTAAGTATTCCACAATTTCATTATAAATTATAAAGTCCTTTAAACTATTACAAATTTATCATTCTGATTACCGTGACAATGATTTAGATTTTGTGTCGATTGAAACTTAAAATGCAATACTTGTAAATGAGATTTTATTTAAAAAAGCAGCGTTGACTAGAAATTTACGATATTTTCAGGTACCTTGTTTGTTTCACATTATTTTAAATTCATTCTGGACTTTCGTTATAACTGACTCTGCTCTCAAACTCCAGTATATATGTTACTTAAAGGCGTAACAATAAAAAAATAGTCTTAAAATATTTTAATAGGATGTGAATCAATAATTTATTGTAGAATTATTAAACATAGTGGGATTGTGATTTGTAATAATAAAGACAAAGAAAATGTTCCAAGGCAACGAAGAAAAAGAAAATAAATAAAAATGAATGTTTTATCGACGATTTATCGTGAATACAAATTAATAATTCCAGTATGAATAAAAGGCACATAATTTTAAACTTTGTCGTTATATTTTTGCTTGAATATCATATCAAAGACATACGTGATTATGAACCTTATCAAAAAAAATTAAGAAATTAAAACAAAATTAGTAATTCACTATTTAATATTAACACAATTTCATTACAAAACTTCTTATTCAAATATAATTTGAAATTAATTAACGGTTTTATTTTACATATTTGAATACATGAATTGGGTTACTAAAATATTTACCTAATCTAATAATATATGATTTTTCTGTAATATTCGTATGAATGCATATGTATATAAATTTAAATCTTATGGGATTTTGTAATTTTTTTCAAAATTGACAGTTAGATATGTTAGTTTCATATTACCTAGCAAATTGTTTAATCAGTTTATTTCTTTGGAAATGATTAGCAGATTTAATGAACGGGAGATTTTTCTATTTATGCAGTTGTATTTTTAATTCACGAACTTCTTTTCTTGATATGGACGTGTTCAGTGTGAGGTGTAAAATATTTTATTTTCTTTTAATGCAGTGTCTAATATCTTGTGAGTAATGAATTTTTCACAAATTACTTGCTGAAATTAAAAATAAATGTTGTAATAATAATTTGTGTCATATTAACACCTTCCTTTGAAAAAAATTGTTTATTGTGCAGATGACGATTATAATTTTGCAAAAGCTTTGATTGGAACAAATGTTAGGACAGCAATGCCAAATGAATTCCCTTATGTTGTGTCTATCGTAACAATTACTACTAATGTAGCTGATCAAATCGAAAGATTGCACCGATGTACAGCAGTACTCATAACGCGACAAGATGTTTTGAGTGCTCAACATTGTCTTCTACGAATGGCTCCAACGGGTTTCAAGCTGATGATGGGTTCGACCAGTTTGAGAGAAAGCGTGGCATATTATTGTTTCTGGTGGGTCTCGTACAATAATTGGGCCGAGGACCGACCTGGACATCGTCGTCACATAATAAACGATATAGCTGTTATAAAGGTAAAATATGTTTTTGTGAAAAAGCTTCGTATAACAGACTTTTGTAAAAAAAATTTTTCGTAACATAATTTTTACAAAGATAATTTTTTGTAAACACCGGGTAATTACAATTGTTCTTACTTCATGTTGAAAAATTCTTTTTAGTTAACTGCAAACGTACAAAATAATATTCCACATGCACCAATACTAAATAATACGTATGAGAGTTTGTTTGGCTTAACTGTTACGGTAGTGGGTTGGGGTAGAATAGAATGTGATCGATTTCCTAGCAAGTTGAGGACAGGTGTAGTATCAGTCTTGGAAAGAGATTATTGTCAAACTAGAATGCGCAGACTTGGAGGAAGAGACTATCCTATTGATGAAAGACGAATATGTACTGCTGCAAACCGTTATGTATTAGTACGAACTGTAAGTACCTATTTATTTAAGGTTTATTCTAGTACGCTCGATAAAACGGATGAAGAATTTTGTTATGTCTTGGGGCTATTAAGAAATATTTTCTTCAATGCGTTATAAAAATATTTCCTTCAGAATTCAATTAATGACCGTGTAATTTTTTATGATTTCATTAAATTCATTATCACGAACGGAAATTTAAATGACACATAGCTAATCGCAAAAAACATATCGTAAATAATAAAATTATTTTTAACTTAATCTTATTTTATTCGGAAATTTCCAAGAATTTCTGAATTTTTGCATTTTACCTGAAATATTTGAAAATTCTCGAAAAATATTAATAGAACGTGTAGTTATCACCAAGATCAAACTTATGCCACACTGTCATATATCGAAAGAAACATTTTTGTAAATTTCTTAATGAAATAACCAAGGAATATTTTCAAAACATTTCTTTAGATTGAGAAAAGATTTACTAAAAGAAGCTTCTACTTTAAAGAAAGTTCTTAATGTAATGTACAATTACTTAGCGTCTCGAATCGTTAATTTTAATTAATAATATCTTTCGTTAACATGATAAAAATTGAATGCCACAAGAAGTTATGTAATAGCAACTAAAGAAAAAGTAATAATTTTGAATTCAAAACGTCGTTCTTCACTTTCTACATACTTTTTGTCGTGTCTAAAAAATTTTCTTTCGACGATAATTTAGTTGCCTCATTTATTGAATAACTAGTAAATTTCTTTCATTAAGATTAACGTGCGATATTAAGTCAGAATAATTGAGACTATTAATGCGAATGATTTTGCCATCGGAATAATGCACGTTTTTTAATGACTAATTAAAAATTACTTTGATTTTTCGCAAATATTTGTAATATTTGTAAAACTTATGTTCGTGAATGCGTAGAACTAGCAAATGACGCGAAAAGTCCCGACTTTATAATCCTTTTTATGCTATTCTGAATCACCACTTTGAATAATAATGTTGAAGTATTAAAAGAAAAACATATTATTCTTATATTGCAGTAATAGTAGATCAATAAATATAATTTCTGTAAAAACATATATAACAATATTATCCCAACAATAAAAGAGCTAATCTAACAAAATTAAAATGAAAATATTTCTAAAATAAAATTATATGGAAATCGTGAAAATTTTAAAGATAATAATGAATAAAACAACCTGAACGATGTTTTTTCAAATTTTACATAGAGATGGAAGATTTGAATATTGAATTTACATATATAACCATTAATAAGTCCTGAATTATAAAATTATTATATAATTATTTTAAATAAAAGAAATTAATAATTAACCGTAGCCAAATGTTCATTCTAGATATTTTTTTCAATATTTTCTTATTACGTCAGTATCCAAGTATCCATTTGCAATACTTTATTTTTCTTTGCTCTTTGGAACTTGGAAACCACTGCAAATTTATTATTTGCAATTATAGTTGTAAACAATGCCCTTTATACAAATAATTTTTAAAATGTAGAAAAATTTCAGGCATCTGCTTGTAATTATCTTTATTGGTTACCGAGACAGCGCTGTCGAAATAATACTTTTCGACTGTCCATCTAATAAATATCTTTAGAAAGATTTATTATAATGATTGTTCAGTGCCCTTAAAAAATTACAGAAATTTTAATGACTTTGCTACTTGTATTATTTATTGCAAAACTATTTTTAAAACTGAATTTTTATAAAATATATTTAGTTTTGCATGGCGATATTTTAGGGTGATAGTGGGGGTCCACTTTTGTACAACGGTGGTGTTATTGGCATTACGCATGGATCAGGTCCGGTACTCGAGAACGTAGATTACCATCCAGAACAGATAAACTTCCATTACTCAACGTATTTCTATAGAGAATTTATATTCGGTGTGCTTGCTGAAAGCTATATGAACTACGATTAATCGATTCAATGAATATTCACCTTGTACTAATTTTCATCTTATATTTCTATTCCTATTTAGATAATATACTGCATTGTTATAACTTCTAATACCAATAAAGGATAATTTGTAAGCACTAATGTCGGTTAATAATAAATTTCCTTCCTTTCCTACCAGCCGATGGAACCTAGCTTAAGCGAAAATCTCATCCGTAGCAAAGACTTTCCGTCAAAAAGTAAAAGGTAAATAAATTTGATATATTGTTTACGTTGTTACGTGGTGATCTTAGATTCAAATATCTTTAATCTCTGTGATCCGTGCAAGTGAAACGTACTTGACCGAACTTCTGCACGTTCGGTCATTTTTGTTATTTAAATTGATTATTTATCGAAATAGAAAACTAACTTACCTCTCCATTGAATAAACAACCCAAGAGCACGGCCGAATCTCTTATGCACGTTCAGTTTATCATAAGTTATAATTTAAACTATAAGTCTTACGTAACTTATTTTAGGAACAATCTCTTTCTATGCGGATGGTCGGCAGCGCAATATTTTTCTATTCGTGCTGCGCACGGAACGAAATGGAAAGAAACGTCAAGCTCAACCTCTGTGATTCAATTTTGTGGTTCTCTGCTTTGTGTCAAAATTGAAGATTTACGCTTTTAAATTTACATAATGAGAAATACTCTACAAGTAAAGCAATCTAAAGATATAAATATATTAATTCAAATTTCTGAAAAATGTTGTACCTACCAGTCTGTACCTTCGAGGTTATAACGTTAATTATATAATATTAATCTATTAAATTATCAAGTGGATTTAAGCAAATCATTCTCAAAACAATCCTTCTATAACTTTTATAAGTAGTTGTGATTTTTATTTAACGGATATTTTAGTTATAAATCATAGGCGTAAGGCATAGTTAAGAAAGTGATTTTGACGAATTATAATAGGGTCCATTGAATTTCTTCCGTTCTAGAAAATGCAAAAGTCAGTGAAATTGTTATAAAACAAATTTCCCGATCGTGTTAAAAATGAGAAGTTTTGAAACTATAAAACTATTGTTTCGAAAAGTAACGATGACATACTATCAGGTTCTTATAATATTATGCGATGAAATTAACATAAATAAATGCAAAAGTACGTAATTAATGCTTTTATTCTTTTAGATAATACATATACGTATATATCGCAAACTTTTTAGTATTATATAGTAAAATTGACAGAATATAATTTTAAAAATTATTTACAATACTGAATATTACGACGCATTTGTTGGGTTAAAATTTTTAAATACGTTAGAATAAATTAAACTATGGTGCAATACATCTGAACACTCTAATATAATTGGCTCTATTTATGCATTAATATCTGCGATCGTACATATATTTTGTAAAATTGATAATATTGTGTACA
Organism: Wiebesia pumilae; assembly: GCA_018907045.1. Taxonomy (NCBI): domain Eukaryota; kingdom Metazoa; phylum Arthropoda; class Insecta; order Hymenoptera; family Agaonidae; genus Wiebesia; species Wiebesia pumilae. Next base: position 7,309,548 of record JACCHZ010000192.1, read on the forward strand.
CTAGACGTATTATTAATTATTAGTCTGATTTATAAACTTCAAATACGTGACTCAGCTTTTAACATATTATTAGAATATGCGTGATTACGATACAGTTATTTTACATAAATATGTGTGCTTGTCACACATGGATTCAGTTGAAATTTCTCTAATAAAATTTATCACCTTAATAATAACGTGCTACAGACTTGTTATATTTTAGAAAATATTTTTCACCTTACTCTGTTTAAATTGTTTATATTTCAGGAAAGTTTATATCAATAGATATGCTTTTTAATAAAGGCGTTACTAGGCGATTGGAAATATATATTTTGCTTAAAATATTTTTAATATTTTGTATGTATTTTGTATGTATATCCTATATATATATTATCCCGTATATTATTTATTTTGAAATTTATCTTATAAAATTAATAAATTGTAGACAATAATTTACTTCTTCTACTATTTTTTTTATAACCATTTATGATATAGATAATGATTCTAATTCGGTGAAAGCTTTGATCGGACATAATATTAGGCGAGCACCAGAGAATGAATTTCGCTTTGTCATATCTATTGCAACAGTTTGTAATGACAGTCGTCCAGCAGAAAGAACTCATCGATGTACAGCATCGCTTATCTCAAGACAGGATGCTTTAACTTCTGCACATTGTCTGGCTACTGTGGAGGTAGATGGTTTTAAATTATTGGTCGGATCACATGACTTACGTCAAAGTTTACCATTTTATTGCCAATGGTGGTGGTCCTATAATTATTGGGCTCAACAAAGAAATATTGAACCTGATTTCAGACAAAATGATATTGCTTTTATAAAGGTAATATATGCCTTTTAAAGTTGAATTGCATAAAAAAATAAAAAGTTATAGTTAACATCTGTGAAAAAAACCCTTTTCATCTATTAATGATAATAAATAAATATATATATATATATATATATATAGAGAGAGAGAGAGAGAGAGAGCTAAGTAAATATATTTTTTTTAAATAATTTAAAAAAATTTAGTTAATTTTAAATTTCATGTGTGAAATATGTTTCAGATAATGGGAAACATACCTTATGAAATACCATATACGAATATTGCAAATATAGAAAATAATAGATTGTATAATCAAGATGTTGTAACAGCCACTTGGGGTGAAATAAATATTGGACGCATTCCAAGAAATCTACGAACTGCTACTTTAAGAATTATAACGAACGAAGAATGTGGACAGAGAATAACTGCACTTGGTGGTAGAAGATATCGTGTCCATGAGAGGCGTTTATGTACTATAGCAGAACCATTTGTATTACTACAAGGGGTAAGGAATGATTTTTTATTTACTTTAAGTTTTTGCCTAGTTGAGAACGAATATAAAATTCTATCAATTAGTAATTTTATTAATTTGTTCAATATTTTCTGCATTTTCAATATTTTAACATTTCAATTCTGTTTATGTAAAAAGTATTTAACAGTCCAAACGCAGAAATATCGATGAATTCCTAAATTTGAATGAAAAGTCTAAATTTGTTACGTGTCAAATCAATTCTACTAGAAGCACGATTCCGCATAATTCTAATTTGAGAATATTTACTGTTTTAAAGGGCGTAACCTTGATTTTAGTGGTTGAAAGATTTATATGAAAACTTACATCGTTTTATCATTTCATCTTACCTCGTTAATTCGCAGATAGCCAACTGATTCATAAGTACGAGAGAATGAGTCGTTAATTTCAAGCGTTTCATATATCCAAGCTTCTTGTATTTATCCATAAATTCTTGAAAAGAGAGAGCTAATGTTGGATCATGCACGAATTGCTTATTCATATGAACAAGCGACCCTAAAGCCATCTCCGTGTTTCAACTGCTACTTAAGAGGATTCGTTTTTCAAAGGAAGTTTCACAGTGTCCACGTTCCTTTTATGTGTACTCTTAAACTAATTTTTGCAAGTTTCATGTTCCAAGTCTGGGTCTAGGTGTGCCACCAGAATATGTATAAGTCAAATCAATTCTCCGAAAGCTCGATCAGTCATTTTAAATTTTTCAGTGCTCGTACTATGAACTACGCCTATTCTATGAACAAGTGCATGTTGACAGCAGAGTATTTTCTTCGATAACTAATATTCATAAGAACATTTGACCATCTCTTAACAATTAGTCGCGGATTATGAAAGCGTATTTTGACGCTTGCCAAGTTGAAGTATAATTAATGCTAGTTGTAATTACATCTTTAACTGAGTTGGCTACTATACTTATAAAGCAGGATTTTAAACACTGTAGCTTTGTTGAGTCATCTTCTTATGCGGTATTATGCACAAGCGATGTAAAGAGATGACGAAAACTCTTTTCAATCTTTATATTGCCCAAAAAATGATGGTAAATCTAACCTAGGAAGATTTGTGGGGTGTAAAGTAATTTTGTGGAAACTATTGCGTATTCTTTTCATCGGAACAATTATTTTACAGCTCAATTTGGTTCATGAACGTTAGAAAACTATCAAGTATATCTTCGTACAAATCTTGCAACCACCCAATTACATTATGTGTTGACGTAAACATCATTTGTAGGTTCATTTCGAGAAATAATATCTGCATATTATTTCTGGAGTTGCAGGACAACATTCAGTGTTGTCATGTTGCAGGACAACATGGATACCTTAACTGTCTCTCTGCCAATTCTCGCCCACCCAGTATACAGTCAAGAATACGACATCCTCACTAGGCACTAACAAATTCACACTCAGAATTCATATGCACGTGATAATCACCCGCAAAGGGGCCATGACATAGTAACAAAAAATACATTCTCAGTCAAAATCGGTATAACTCATTATATTTTTATCAAGAGTTCCGTCCTACTTGTTATTGATCGTCGGAAGGTCTTCGATTCTGTTTCACCAAAAAAATCATTTCCAATGATTTTTAGTGGAAAAGCAACAGCTTCATAACATGCTAAATAAGTAAATAAATACGTAAGGAAAATATAGTAAGGTAAATAAAACAAGTTTAATTAGTGGTGATGATACCAAAAATTTAATGATACTAGCGTAAAAGTGATTGACAACTTTCAATTACTTTTAAACATTTTAATCACCTATTTATAATATTAGTATTGAGACAATTTTTGAAACACTTCTGCGTATAGTTTTTTAATATTTTCAACCTATATTATTAATTTAAAATTTAAAAATTTCATTTATATGAAAAAATATCTTCAAACATTTAAAATCTAGCTTTATTTTCGGAAATAAGTTGTGTCAACCTCTAATATATCATCAATAATAAAATTAATAATGGATTCTAAAAATATACGTATTCCATATAAATTATATAGGAAAATAGTCGTATATATTAAATATTTTTATTGATTATTGTTATATTCAATAAAAATTTACTTTTATAGTTAACCGTATTAGAAATTGAATATATGTTTCTTCCTTTTAAATTCACTTTATTCAATGCGCTCAATAAAAAATCTTCAGCTTGAGCCTTTGCAAAGCATAAATATCTTTTTTCTCTTAAAAAGCTTTAGAAATATTTATTTTATAATAGATATAATATATATATATAATTACTTTTTTATTACCATTTCATTAGAATTCACTTAAGTTAAATTCTTATACATATGAGTGTATGTCTCTATGTGTTTACGTTTCAGGGTGATAGCGGTGGTCCACTCTTATATAATGGTGCTATCGTCGGCATAAATCATGGAACAGGTCCAAAAATCGAGGGTCTACAGTTTCATCCTGAACAAACTAACTTGCACTTTGGTATTCAGTATTATAGAGATTTTATTTTAGATGTTCGACACAATACACAGACACACTTTGTTGCTCCGTGATAAATGTCATTTTATATAAACTTTACATATTTTTAAATTTAATAAACTTAATTCTTGTATCACCTGGGGCACGTATAAAACGATCAACAGGTCAACGTTTTTCACGATAAAATAAAAATTTAAATTGGATAGAATATAAATATGAAATTCCAAATGTTTAATGCGAATAATCATCTTACTTCCTGAAAAACTTTTCCATCAAAGTAAAAAAAAGTGATAATCCTTATTTCTATCTTCTATGTTAATGCTAATAATGAGTATTTTATTAAAAATCACTCACATTGAAAGCCTTCATCAAAAATACAAAAAAAACTATGCTTTTTAAGATTTCATTTTCAATAAATTTCATGGTGTATAAATATTATATACAATAATGCGAAACGAAGTACGTTTAAACATTAATTTGTAGATAGTAAGAAGTATTTAATGATTATACTTTCATGAACAATAGAATGTCTGGAAATAAGATAATAATATTTTAATTTTACTTGCTTTTACTGATGTTATATGTTTTGTTACATGTTAATATAATATCTACAGTAATATTATTATGTCAGCTTTAGATTGATCAATACATTTTAGATAATTAATCTACTTACATATTTTAGTTAGGCTTGCCTAATTACTTTTTTTGTATTATTTTTGATTATGTAATCTACATGTACCAAGAATTATATCTACAGAGTGTATGACTATTCCGTTCTGAAATTTTATGATATTTAAAACAATTTTGTTTATATTTAAGGTAAACATTGTGAAAAAGTACCTATTATAATTAAAATATTATTCATACTCATATGAACATTTTAAAAACTATAAACCTGCAATTGTGTACTATACATAAAAAGACCAATGCTAGGTATTATGGATCCGAAAATTTGAAAATTTTAATATTTATTTATTTTTTCATTATAAATGCAGTAATTATATAAACTCATAAGCAATTGAAATGTGTAATTACACCTGCTCTTTTACACCGTAAAATATGTGAGAGTGAGAGAGATAATCCCTTCAAAACAAAATACGTACTCATTAAGAATCGGCAAGACAAGCTGATTTTTGCTATATCACCATGCATGAGAGTAAGAAAGAAACGGGATTGAAGGTAAACCTCGAAACCTGATTGCCTATTGGGAGTTCTCTCAATTGCAAAATTTTCATGAGACTGAAGACTCAGAGATGCTGCAGGAAAATCAAAGCAATAACGAGTAGCAAAGTGATTCTGCAAAAGATAGTATATCCTTGAATTATAATCTTGGATAACTCACTCGTGAAAGGAGAAGATACTTCTCCGTGTTTATCGATGACAAAGACAATATAGGATGTTTCTTTCTAAAGGGTAAAAATTGAAGCTTATTGATGTGAAGAATGGTATGGTGTGTTCTCTGCTTCTTGTCAGCAAAGAACCACAAAATTGAATCACAGAGGTTGAGCTTGACGTTTCTTTCCATTTCGTTCCGTGCGCAGCACGAATAGAAAAATATTGCGCTGCCGACCATCCGCATAGAAAGAGATTGTTCCTAAAATAAGTTACGTAAGACTTATAGTTTAAATTATAACTTATGATAAACTGAACGTGCATAAGAGATTCGGCCGTGCTCTTGGGTTGTTTATTCAATGGAGAGGTAAGTTAGTTTTCTATTTCGATAAATAATCAATTTAAATAACAAAAATGACCGAACGTGCAGAAGTTCGGTCAAGTACGTTTCACTTGCACGGATCACAGAGATTAAAGATATTTGAATCTAAGATCACCACGTAACAACGTAAACAATATATCAAATTTATTTACCTTTTACTTTTTGACGGAAAGTCTTTGCTACGGATGAGATTTTCGCTTAAGCTAGGTTCCATCGGCTGGTAGGAAAGGAAGGAAATTTATTATTAACCGACATTAGTGCTTACAAATTATCCTTTATTGGTATTAGAAGTTATAACAATGCAGTATATTATCTAAATAGGAATAGAAATATAAGATGAAAATTAGTACAAGGTGAATATTCATTGAATCGATTAATCGTAGTTCATATAGCTTTCAGCAAGCACACCGAATATAAATTCTCTATAGAAATACGTTGAGTAATGGAAGTTTATCTGTTCTGGATGGTAATCTACGTTCTCGAGTACCGGACCTGATCCATGCGTAATGCCAATAACACCACCGTTGTACAAAAGTGGACCCCCACTATCACCCTAAAATATCGCCATGCAAAACTAAATATATTTTATAAAAATTCAGTTTTAAAAATAGTTTTGCAATAAATAATACAAGTAGCAAAGTCATTAAAATTTCTGTAATTTTTTAAGGGCACTGAACAATCATTATAATAAATCTTTCTAAAGATATTTATTAGATGGACAGTCGAAAAGTATTATTTCGACAGCGCTGTCTCGGTAACCAATAAAGATAATTACAAGCAGATGCCTGAAATTTTTCTACATTTTAAAAATTATTTGTATAAAGGGCATTGTTTACAACTATAATTGCAAATAATAAATTTGCAGTGGTTTCCAAGTTCCAAAGAGCAAAGAAAAATAAAGTATTGCAAATGGATACTTGGATACTGACGTAATAAGAAAATATTGAAAAAAATATCTAGAATGAACATTTGGCTACGGTTAATTATTAATTTCTTTTATTTAAAATAATTATATAATAATTTTATAATTCAGGACTTATTAATGGTTATATATGTAAATTCAATATTCAAATCTTCCATCTCTATGTAAAATTTGAAAAAACATCGTTCAGGTTGTTTTATTCATTATTATCTTTAAAATTTTCACGATTTCCATATAATTTTATTTTAGAAATATTTTCATTTTAATTTTGTTAGATTAGCTCTTTTATTGTTGGGATAATATTGTTATATATGTTTTTACAGAAATTATATTTATTGATCTACTATTACTGCAATATAAGAATAATATGTTTTTCTTTTAATACTTCAACATTATTATTCAAAGTGGTGATTCAGAATAGCATAAAAAGGATTATAAAGTCGGGACTTTTCGCGTCATTTGCTAGTTCTACGCATTCACGAACATAAGTTTTACAAATATTACAAATATTTGCGAAAAATCAAAGTAATTTTTAATTAGTCATTAAAAAACGTGCATTATTCCGATGGCAAAATCATTCGCATTAATAGTCTCAATTATTCTGACTTAATATCGCACGTTAATCTTAATGAAAGAAATTTACTAGTTATTCAATAAATGAGGCAACTAAATTATCGTCGAAAGAAAATTTTTTAGACACGACAAAAAGTATGTAGAAAGTGAAGAACGACGTTTTGAATTCAAAATTATTACTTTTTCTTTAGTTGCTATTACATAACTTCTTGTGGCATTCAATTTTTATCGGCTTATATATTATATTAATATTACTATAAATTTTAGTGTTTTCTAGTATATTATATAAATAAAAAATTTAATTCATATTTTAAATATAACTTTATATATAAAATTATTACCAATTCAATCAACAGATTTCTTAAATTTGAATACTTTTAAGTAATTATGATATATTAATATATTATAAGCATTTTATTTAAATTAAAATTATAAGTCATGAATAGTTATTAAAATTGTTTATAAAATTCTAACTTCAACATATTTGCTTATTTAATAATAAAAATGTAATGACAACAATTATTATCTACTAAGATTGTATAATATTAAACATAAATTAATAGGAATAAAATTTAAAATTAGGAATATAGTTTTGAAGCCGTTCATATATTGTAATAAACATAACATTCGGTTATTATTAAATTAGAAATAGCTTTAATGGAATAATATTTATACTAATAATAATCGTAATATATAACTTATCAGTAATACATTTATTTAATAAAGCAAAACAGAAATTTCCAATAAAAAAAGAATAGAATAATTTATTAAATGTCTGAGTAATAAAAAACACATAGATATAGTAATAATATAAAGTTAATAGTTTATTTGTTAAAAGTAAAATAACATTTTTGTATCTATATTTTACATGTAATAGTGATAATAAACATATATTTACAAATTGTATAGTATTTTAATTGAAGTTCTAAGACTATAAATAAAAGAAGTAATAGATTTAATCTTCAGATTGCTATTTAATCCATAAATATATTCTCATTTAATTAATAATTAATAATTCATATGAAACGTAGTTATAACATCTTGAGTATATTCTCGATAGACATGAACATTAAAATGAATGTTGACTTGATTTGGACGAACAACTCCATCGTCACAAGGACATACACCACTATTAATGGCAATAAGTGTACCAAAGAACAAAAGTGGACCACCACTATCACCCTGAAAAATTTGTCTTTTATGTATAAAAACCTATAACTATTTGAATATTCATATTAGTACGGGATTCGAAAAGGATTAAAGTTTTCAGTGGAAAAAATGATATTTAATTTCTAATTCAAAATCATATTGACATTAATACATAGATAATTCTAGATAATGTCACTGTCATTACTGTATCCAAAATAAAAAATGGAAAACTCCTGTAATAATTTCAATTCTTTTATTAATAATTCGTAATTACTAAATTAATTCAGTTGCAAATAGAATATTAATCTGTAAGAGATTATTAAAAAAATTGACTAAATTTAAATTATTTGATTGGCTACGAAAAAAGTTGAAAATAATTCACAATAGTTTTTTATATAATCTAAAATCCGTTCATGATTGTGAAAAACAATATAAAATACAATAAAACATTTCATATTACCTTATTCAACTGCGCATGTGGGTTTCCAACTGTGCATAAACACATATCATATATATAAATCCATTCATTTGCGATTTCAAAAATTTTGTGTTCACACTCAGAATTTGTAATAATTTTCAATGGAACCGTTTGTAATATCCTAGGAATTGTATTATTTTCTATTAATCCCCAACCTGCAGTTACGACATCCATTCCAGATAATGCATTACTTGGTGCATTTCCAAGAGGTGCAAAGGGAATATGATCAGGTACATCTCCAATTATCTAAAGACAAGTATTATCAAATTTGAAAATTGTTTTCTTTAAAAAAACTTTTCTGAAAAATTGAGTATTGAAAATTTATCATTTTTAAAGTAATAATTTTAATAATATCCGGAATACCTCATTTCTTTGAATCATTTTCATTTTACGACATATAAATCATATTGTATAAAATTAGCTTACTTTCACGAAACTTATATCATTATCTACATACATCATCGTCCTTTGTTTATTTAGAGCCCAATGTTCATATGATAAGCAAAATAAAGGATAATATGGCGAACCAAGAGTTAAATCAAAAGATCCAATCATTACTTTAAAGGCTTCGGTAAGTGTATTTCGTAAACAATGTTCAGCAGTCAAAACATCTTGCTTTGACACAAGTGATCCTGTGCATCGGTGAAGTATTTCGAGTTCACTTGAATTTCGCACTCGCATAATAGATACAATAAAAGGAAATTCATTTTCCTCTGCTGATCTAACATTCGGGCCAAGTAAAGCCTTTACGAAATTAGGTTGATTGTCTAATTAATAGAAAATATTAAGAATGAAATTATAATGTAAAAATTGTAATATTAAAATATTTTATAATATCTTTGTAGAATCAGTGGAAATAATGTTTCATTACTTACTAAATATTGCACATAATGTGAGAAAAAATAGTATTTCAAGCTTCATATTCAACACCTAGATTCTAAAAAATAAATTTATTAAAAGAAATACCGTATTTTTCTTTTTGGTGCAATTTTATAAAACGTATTTAGGTATTTCACTAGAAACTAGTTGCCGCAAAAATAAAATATTTTATTGAAAAAAATGAATATTATCGCAGAGCGTATAAATTTAATGTCTTCATGAAGATAACTGTGCACAATCGTTCACTTAGCCTCGACTTTCAAGAATATGTTTGATATTTTAATATTTTAATCATGATTATATTGTTATGACATTATATTAAATAAAATCTATACGAAGAATATTATGTAATATCTGAAATGTAAGTTTTATCAATGTATTACCCTAATATTAATAAATGCTTAATGATATAATTTTCAAGTAAAAGTTACTAGTTATCAAATCAAAGTCATTATAATCCTTTCAGAACAAAATAATATTTTTTATTTTTTCATTTAAAAGAATAACATGAAACTATTAATATTATTATGTACGCTTGATTTGAATTTAAATGTTTTGAAGTTGTAAATGAAGACGATTGCAATATAAACGTTTTTTGTTTAATATGAAATATTAATTACGTGGAACAAATTTTTTTAATTAATAGATTATTGAGAGATTACGTAAGTACAATAAGAAATAGAATTAAATTCGAGATACTGTAATTTGTTAGATGAAGTTGTGTGTACGCGTTGTGCTCGATAGGTGCTTGTGATTTCGTAATCGCTCCTCAAGTATGAAATCTATAGTTTACTAATTATACGTTATTTCAGCAATAGCTCCATCATTATTCATAGATCCATCCAAATTGAGTGAAGGTTTTTATGTTGTTGTCGCTTGTGATTGTTGAAAACTTAGGTGGATAAAAATCATAAGTAGGGTGAATGTAATTAATTACATTTTCCGATTTATATTATGGGTACAATAAAACTAATTCTCTGCTGTTGTTGAGACAAAAACTTATATTTAATAGAACAAGCATTTTCATTGCGAAGAATCCGTAAAAATAGAATTTAAGACTGGTTAGAATGAACAATGATTTAGAATTAAATAACAATGAAAAACATTAATTTTATTTTAAAATATCATTAAGTATAAGCTGATCATAACAACAATGACTCATATACTTATACATGGACAAAATTGTATAATTTTAAATAAATAATACATTATCCTAACATAAGCATATCAAAGAATTTAGAGGATAAATTTTGAAATATTACACGTTTAGAAAATAATGCCTCATTAGAAAATACTTGTATCGACATTACTCTTTTCGTTTACGAGTTTCAAAGTAATTTAATGTCATAAAATGATACATATGTCATTTGAGATATTAATCTTTAATTAGCTAGTTCTTGATGGTGATTTGAAAATTTGTAAAAAATATGTATAAAAAAGTAAACTCGGATAAGTTTTATATAGATATACTAAATTGTAATGTTTGCAGGTCAAAGACAATTGTAATATTTTTTGCGAATGAAGAAGTTAATTCATATTTTAAGTCAGGTTACTTCTACCTAAAATTTCAGTTATGTCAATAAATAAATTCTTTATATCTGACACATTTATGAAATGTACTAAGGTACAAGTATTATTTTTTAATTAAAAGAAGAACTCATCCATAAATATTAAAAAAAATTCAATTTTGCAATACATGCTCGTTTAATAACGTCAATGTCATCGCAATAAATATTATCCACTAAATTTGCACAGTATAAAAAGTAAAGCCTTTATAAAAACATTTGAATAATGAACAAAGTTTTAATTCTATTTATTATCACTAAATATAAAATATATAATTTGAAGCAACTAAAGAAAACCAAGAAACAACCTCATATATATGACATGTGTCTACAGCATACCGGATGGGAATCACAAATCGTACGAGCGAGATCTGCCATAAACACGCGTAGAAATGATTTGTTGGACGAGAGATGCAAGAAAGAAAGAAAAGCAGACGCCCACGCGAAAAACTCAAGAGTTTTCACCCAAGTGTTTCTACCGGTCTTCCTCTACGGGCACTTATGATTGGTCCCGCTGGGTTTTCCATAACTGGGTCTGTGGTAAAGGAGGAGCTCCATCTACCGAAAATACAATTCCTACAGATAGTTTGAGAACAAGGAGCCGAACGAGTGGAGTTAACACCGCAGCGACGACGATGACACTTTCTCAGTATTTTGCCTACCAGTCTTTTATAGGCCCTATAAGTGCAATGCCTGTGTTGTACCCTTGGAAAGCACTAAATCGGACGCATTCTTTTTTCATCCATTCAGGCACAACTCCAGCGAAACAGTTCATCCTGGGCGTCCTTTTTAAGGAGAGTCAGGGATGTATATCAATCTGCCCTTACAAGGGGAAAAGTTAAAAATTATCTATTCCGCCATCCAAAAAGAAGCTTAGATTTTCCTAATACCCTTCATTGATTCTTCTTGAAATTAATTGTAGCTGATATAAAAGGAAAATCGCTATTTTGTTTTTACAATTTGTACATAAGAATAATTAGGAACAAAAATGCATAAAGCTTTTCAAATGTAATGTATCTTCTAAGAGTACGATGTATTAGAAGTGATAAACTTTTGAATTTACACTATTACTTAAAACATAAAATAAAATTCTATAATTAATTATTAATAGTTCATATGAAAAGTAATTATCACATCTTGAGTATATTCTCGGTAGCCGTGAACATTAAAATGAAGGTTGACTTGATATGGACGAATAACTCCATCATAACAAGGAGATACTCCAAAATTTACGGCAATAAGTGTACCAAAGAACAAAAGGGGACCACCACTATCACCCTGAAAAATTGTCTTACATGTATTTTAATCTATAATTATTTGAATATTCATATTAGTACGGGATTCGAAAAGGATTAAAGTTTTCAGTGGGAAAAATGTTATTTAATTTCTAATTCAAAATCATATTAACATTAATACATAGATAATTCTAGATAATGTCACTGTCATTACTGTATCCAAAATAAAAAATGGAAAACTACTGTAATAATTTCAATTCTTTTATTAATAATTCGTAATTACTAAATTAATTCAGTTGCAAATAGAATATTAATCTGTAAGAGATTATTAAAAAAATTGACTAAATTTAAATTATTTGATTGGCTACGAAAAAAGTTGAAAATAATTCACAATAGTTTTTTATATAATCTAAAATCCGTTCATGATTGTGAAAAACAACGTAAAATACAATAAAAAATTTCATAATACCTTATTCAACTGCGCATGTGGGTTTCCAACTGTGCATAAACACATATCATGTACATTAACCCATTCAATTGTATTTTCGTGAATTTTGTGTTCACACTCAGTTTTTGTAATAGTTTTCAATGCAACAGTTTGTAAAATCCTAGGAACTGTATTGTTATCTATAAAACCCCAACCTGCAGTTACGACATCAAATCCATATAATGCATTATTTGGTGCATTTCCAAGAGGTGCAAAGGGAATATGATCAGGTACATCTCCAATTATCTAAAGACAAGTATTTTATATCTAATTTGAAATTACTTTTCTTTTAAAAAAACTTTTCCGAAAAATTAAGTATTGGAAATTTATCATTTATAAAGTAATAATTTTAATAATATCCGGAATACCTTATTTCTGCCAATCATTTTATTTTTACGACATATAAATCATATTGTATAAAAAAATATAATATTTTGTGAAAGAATAGCTTACTTTGACGAAACCTATATCATTTAGTTCATATTGCATTTGTATTTGCCTGTTAAGAGCCCAATGTTCATATGATAAGCAAAATAAAGGATAATATGGCGAACCAAGAGTTAAATCAAAAGATCCAATCATTACTTTAAAGGCTTCGGTAAGTGCATTTCGTAAACAATGTTCAGAAGTCAAAACATCTTGCTTTGACACAAGTGATCCTGTGCATCGGTGAAGTCTTTCGAGTCGACTTGAATTTCGCACTCGCATAATAGATACAACAAAAGGGAATTCATTTTCCTCTGCGGATCTAACATTCGGGCCAACTAAAGCCTTTACGAAATTAGGTTGATTGTCTAATAGATCTAGAAAATATTAAGAAGGAAATTATAATGTAAAAAATTGTAATTTTAAAATATTTTATAATATCTTTGTAGAATCAGTGGAAATAATGTTTCATTACTTACTAAATATTGCACATAATGTGAGAAAAAATAGTATTTCAAGCTTCATATTCAACATCTAGATTCTAAAAAATAACTTTATTAAAAGAAATACCGTATTTTTCTTTTTGGTGCAATTTTATAAAACGTATTTAGGTATTTCACTAGAAACTAGTTGCCGCAAAAATTAAATATTTTATTGAAAAAAATGAATATTATCGTAGAACGTATAAATTTAATACCTTCATGAAGATAACTGTGCACAATCGTTCACTTAGCCTCGACTTTCAAGAATATGTTTGATATTTTAATATTTTAATCATGATTATATTGTTATGACATTATATTAAATAAAATCTATACGAAGAATATTATGTAATATCTGAAATGTAAGTTTTATCAATGTATTACCCTAATATTAATAAATGCTTAATGATATAATTTTCAAGTAAAAGTTACTAGTTATCAAATCAAAGTCATTATAATCCTTTCAGAACAAAATAATATTTTTTATTTTTTCATTTAAAAGAATAACATGAAACTATTAATATTATTATGTACGCTTGATTTGAATTTAAATGTTTTGAAGTTGTAAATGAAGACGATTGCAATATAAACGTTTTTTGTTTAATATGAAATATTAATTACGTGGAACAAATTTTTTTAATTAATAGATTATTGAGAGATTACGTAAGTACAATAAGAAATAGAATTAAATTCGAGATACTGTAATTTGTTAGATGAAGTTGTGTGTACGCGTTGTGCTCGATAGGTGCTTGTGATTTCGTAATCGCTCCTCAAGTATGAAATCTATAGTTTACTAATTATACGTTATTTCAGCAATAGCTCCATCATTATTCATAGATCCATCCAAATTGAGTGAAGGTTTTTATGTTGTTGTCGCTTGTGATTGTTGAAAACTTAGGTGGATAAAAATCATAAGTAGGGTGAATGTAATTAATTACATTTTCCGATTTATATTATGGGTACAATAAAACTAATTCTCTGCTGTTGTTAAGACATATTATATTTAATGTCCAGCATAAACAGCTCATCTTGGACGTCCTTTTTAAAGAGAGTGAGGAATGTACATTAATCTGCTCTTATAATGGCAAAAGCCAAACAATCATTTATTCCGCTATCCGCAAAAAAGCTTAGATCTGCCTGATGCTCTTCATTGATACGTCTTGAAATTAATTGTTGCTGATATAAAAGGAAAATCACTATTTTGTACTTACAATGTGTACATAAGGATAATCAGGAACAAAAATGCATAAAGCTTTTCAAAATTTAATTAATATTCTAAGAGTATGATCTATTAGAAGTGATAAACTTTTGAATTTACACTATTACTTAAAACATAAAATAAAATTCTATATTTAATTATCAATATTTCATATGTAAAAGAGTTATCACATCTTGAATATATTTACGATATACATAAATGTTTAAATGCATGTTTACTTGATATGAACGAGTAACTCCAAAGAACGAAGGGCATATTCCATTATTAATTCCAATAAGTGTACCAAAGATCAAAAGGGGACCACCACTGTCACCCTGAAATATTGTCTTATATGTACTGAAATCTTTATTTATTTCAAGGTTAACAAGACTTTGATTCAAAGAGTTTAATCGTTTTAACATTATTTAACTGCAAACTGTACATAATTTTATTGAAAACTCTATATTCAGTAATTACGAAAAGATTATGTAATACTGATAATAAAAATTTATAAAATCTAATTCTTGTTTTTCTAATATAAAAAAAGATGTAAGAAAAAACATTCTATCCTACCCTATTCAAATACGCTTCCGAGTTACCAACTGTACATAAACGTGTTTCTTTTAGATCAAACTTTTCACCTGCAGTTTTACGAATTTTCTTTTCACATTCATTTTTTGTAAGAATTTTTAATGCAACAGTTTGTAAAATCCTAGGAGTTGTATTATTTTCCATTAAACCCCAACCTGCAGTTACGACAGTCAGTCCATATAATGCATTACTTGGTGCATTTCCAAGAGGTGCAAAGGGAATATAATCAGGTATATTTTCCATTATCTATAGGAATGTTTACTGTAATAAATTGGTAAGGTTCGCTCATGTCAAAGATTACTTTACCTTTATAATCCCTATATCATTATCTGTGTACTTCAAATTTATTTGTTTGTTTAAAGCCCATTGTTCATATGATAAACAAAATAAAGGATAATACGGTGTACTACGTGCCAAATCAACAGACCCAATCATTACTTTAAAGGTCGCTGTTAGTGTATTACGTAAACAATGTTCAGCAGTCAAAACATCCTGCTTTGATACTAATGTTCCTGTGCATCGATGGGTTATTTCGATTCGAGCAGAAGTTGAATTGCGTACTCGCATAATGGATACGACAAAAGGAAATTCATTTTCCTTCGCCGATCTTACATTCGGGCCAACTAAAGCCATTGTGAAATTATATTGATTGTCTAAATAATAATAAATATTAAAATTGAGATATAAAAAAATTTTTTAATATTTGCTTAATATGTTATTGAATCAGTAGAAATATAATTTTATTACTTACAAAATATTGCATTGTGAATAAGGAACAAGTGTATTTCGAACTTCATGTTTAAAATGTTATAAAGTAATGCATGTATATTTTTAATGAGATTTTATAAAATTTATATCTATGTTTCTCTAGAAAAAAGAATTTAATTTCCATTGGCACATTTAAATGAAATACATAAATCTTATCGCTGAATGCTGAATATTAATGCATTTTACAAACGCATACCAATTATTCTGTTACAATATTAATATTATGTTCAAAATATTTACATTTTAATAATGACTATGATACTATTAAACCAATTTAAAATGATATATAAAATATAGTAATTATATTATGCGATAAAATTTAAATTTACTCAATATGTGATACTAAAATAAATATAAGCTTCATGATATTTTTATTATTAACAATAAAACAACTAGTTATATGAGTCGAATTCATACATATAAATTATATAAATTTATAAGAAACAAAATAATCTTTTTTATTATTTCTTTAAAAAGAATAACATGATACTAATAAAGATTGTTACGATTTCTATTGTAAATTTCTTAACATGTAAAAATTTTAAACGAATACAAAATTGTAACGAATATATAACTAATTTTAAGTTATACATGCAATATGATGTGCTCTGGAAATTTTCACGCCTACGAGCATTTTTTTCTTTCTCTTTTGTTGGCAACCCATTTATTTATATCGTCTATATATCTGGAGCAGACCACATACTCTTCCAACGGATTGTTAGGAAGAGGGAAAATGCAGGCGCCAATATGCTTCACATGATTTGAGCGGTATTTCGAGTCCGAAATAAGTTTGGAGACAAAAACATTGCCTCTAGTTCGCTTAACATGATTAATAATATATATATATTTATATAAATTTATTAAAGCGAAAAAAAAATTTAGAACATACAATGATTAAATTATTTATTAAGCGTACGGGTAATTAAAAAATAACAGTAAACAAAATAAATATAAAACAAAAATAAACATAATATTAGGTATATATAATTGATAAATGTAACATCTCTTTTTATACCTATAATTTATAATATAAGTAACTATAATCAGTAATATGTACATTTAAATTTTTCATAATACAATGAAAGTTCTATGATTATAAAATATTACAAATAATAGGATTTTAAATTTTCTTTATAATACATAAAATTAAATTTTATATAATTAATAAATTAGAAATTCATATGAGTAGTATTTATTACATCTTGAATATATTCACGATACTCATAAATATTTAAATGAATGTTTACTTGATATGGACGAATAACTTCATCATAAGAAGGACATATCCCACTATTAATGGCAATAAGTGTACCAAAGAACAAAAGTGGACCACCACTATCACCCTGAAAAATTTGTCTTTTATGTATAAAAACCTATAACTATTTGAATATTCATATTAGTACGGGATTCGAAAAGGATTAAAGTTTTCAGTGGAAAAAATGATATTTAATTTCTAATTCAAAATCATATTGACATTAATACATAGATAATTCTAGATAATGTCACTGTCATTACTGTATCCAAAATAAAAAATGGAAAACTCCTGTAATAATTTCAATTCTTTTATTAATAATTCGTAATTACTAAATTAATTCAGTTGCAAATAGAATATTAATCTGTAAGAGATTATTAAAAAAATTGACTAAATTTAAATTATTTGATTGGCTACGAAAAAAGTTGAAAATAATTCACAATAGTTTTTTATATAATCTAAAATCCGTTCATGATTGTGAAAAACAATATAAAATACAATAAAACATTTCATATTACCTTATTCAATTGTGCATATGGGTTTCCAACTGTGCATAAAAGTCTTGGGTGTATAAAAATCCATTCGTTTGCATGTTCAACAATCTTATATTCACACTCAGATTTTGTAAGAACCCTCAATGCAACAGTTTGTAAAATCGTAGGCAGTGTATGATTTTCTATTAAACCCCAACCTGCAGTTACAACATCCAATCCATATAATGCATTACTTGGTGCATTTCCAAGAGGTGCAAAGGGAATATGATCAGGTACATCTCCAATTATCTAAAGACAAGTATTTTATATCTAATTTGAAATTACTTTTCTTTTAAAAAAACTTTTCTGAAAAATTGAATATTGAAAATTTATCATTTATAAATTAATAATTATAATAATATCCGGAATACCTTAATCTTCATATCAATTTCTTTTTTATGACATGTAAATCATATGGTATAAAATTAGCTTACTTTCACGAAACTTATATCATTATCCGCATAGTTCATCCACCTTTGTGTATTTAGAGACCAATGTTCATATGATAAGCAAAATAAAGGATAATACGGTGTACTACTTGCCAAATCAATAGACCCAATCATTACTTTAAAGGCTATTGATAGTATATCTTGTAAACAATGATCAGCAGTTAAAATATCCTGATGCGAGACAAGTGTTCCTGTGCATTGATGATGTAATTCTGATTGAATATTGGTTGAATTATATATATTATTAATAGATACGACAAATGGAAATTCATTTTCCTCTGCTGATCTTACATTCGGGCCAACTAAGGCCTTTGAAAAATTATATTGATTGTCTAAATAGTAGAAAATATTAAAAATATGAAAAAAAGAAAAAATATTATAATATGGAAAATTAACGTTTAAAATTATTCTGTAGAATCGGTAGAAATAATGTTTTATTACTTACTAAATATTGCGCACTGAATAAGGATAAAAAGTATTTCAACTTTCATGTTGTATGTATTTTTTTATATTAAAAAAATATATTTAAATATATATGCCTAGAAAAATAAATTGTTGTAAATAATTGCTAAAATATAAAATTTGCGCTTGTATATTAAATAAAAATTTTTATCGCTCAACACTTAACGTTAATATATTTCAATACAGATACCGATTACTCATTATACCGTATACTCATTAGCTTATGTTATATTTTAATAATAGTTTTATATTTTGCTAATGATTATAATATTATCACACCATATTTAAATAAAATCTACACTAACAGTATTATGCAATATAAATTTTATTGATGTCTGATCCGAAAATTAATAAGATAAATAAAATAAAAACGTAATAAAAAATAAAAAATAATAAAAAAAATACGAAGATTTATTCATTATTAATTGAAAAATTACAAATTATTAAGTCAAATTCATAATAATCCTAGTATGAACAAAATATCTTTTTTATTTTTTCTTTAAGAATAACTTTAAGAATATTTTAAATAACATAAATTTAATAAACATTATTAAAATTGCTTTATTTGAATTTGTACATATTTGAGTTGTAAATGAAGACGATTAAAATACTAATCTAATTTGTTAAATATGGAATATTTATTGTGAAGAACAAATTTTATTTATAAATACTTCCATAAGATGTAGTACAATTATAAATCTTACTGATCATAGTATTATAGCATTTATCATAATAGTAGATTAAAAATATTTTACAAAAATACATTTATATAATTCTTACGGTTTTTGTCTTTATATACTTAATATCAATGATGCTTACGAAAAATATATAATCAATCTGCTAATCAAATAATTAATGCCAAATAAAATTTTAATACTGTTTTCTAAATCTCAAACTGAATTATTTATTAAATTCAATCTTATACTGAAATTTTGAAACCGATAATTCGAATAACCGTTGTATATTATTGATTTGGATTTACCTCTAAGATCATCATTTTATATTATGTGAAAAAATTCAAGACGATATTTTAAGCAAAAGATGATGTTTTTTTTAATAAATAAATACTAGGCCGACTGCATCAATATTGCTTATCTGAAAACAAATATAATTAAATTTATTAGGCAACTTTCTTGAAATGTATCCAATTTTCCAAAAACGTGGGTAAGAGTCAGTTTGTCGTTTCAATTCTATTATCATTGCGTGTATATGTGTGTATTTACTGTTGTGTATACTCAAGTTGAATTCCACTATTGCATCAATCCAAGAAACTGAGTCGCTTGAGATCATACATAAAGATAGTTCAAATATAATACGCAAATTAATTATACGATTATGGTTTTATTCCTATAAGAATTGCAAAAGAAGAAGAGAAAAATAGAGAGTGAGAGAGAGAGAGAGAGATATTTTTTATCCAACGGTAAAAGATCATTGGATACATAGATTGGATTCACTTTTCATATGGCTTTTCGCGGCTCATTGGTTCTTCAAGTGTATGGTTCGTGTTGACGTGCATCGGGATATTCATCAATCTTGTTCTCGCCACGTACTTATCCGCCTAACATCGCTGGTAAAATTACGAAGAGGAGGGAGAAAGGCCGCCGCCAAGTTGCTCGACGCGCTTGGAGCATTTGTATAGGGAATAGAATAAAATATGGAAGAAGGAAGAACTACGCTGTGATTGGAGGGCCATAGCTTCTCTAAACGATTAAAAAAGGATTCTTATCGACCCACAAAGTAGAAGAAAAGCGGAGCTGGGAAGTAAAAAAACTGCGGAGGAATTACATCAGCAATCGACTATGTTTCTTTCGGAGGCTGCCGGGTAGCCCACAACATAAACCGATCCGCCTTTTTAATAATGATGATGTATACCTATAGTTTTAAACCTAGTCCCACACGAATCAATGTTAAATCCTTATCAGGGCGTCTGTTTACACTCGTCCCGTCGGTTACGAAGACGGCGGGACGAAGGCAACAGATCGCCATCTTCTCCAGCCCATCTCAGTATCTTGTGGCTTTGGTGGTTCTCTTGCAATTCTGATGGTTTACGTTCTAGACTGTTTCCGACTTTGAAAAAGTTGTTCATTTTGGTAGCTGACTGAGGACTTGCCCTTAGTTAAACTTTCTTCCTTTATATGAGTTTGAATTGATCTTTCATAGACGCTGAGTGACAGTTACCTCAATGTCAGCATTTGTATTTTGTTGTACTATTACATGAATTTGCTGTTCTCGTTATACGTACATATATATTTAAAAGAATATAATAAAAATTTGTTCGAGGAATAATTTGTTTTGAAATAAATAATTATTTTTTAACTCACGACCTTCAATTGTAATGCAACATAAATTTGGGCAGCGTTAATCGTCCGTAAAAGCAAGAAAAACACTTATGGTTTTATTATTAATTCTTTATAAAAAAATCTAAATAATAAACTAGTGTTACGTATGACTCAGGCTCAGTTCGTCAATGATATCTATCCAAGAGCAGAGTCGCCTTGGATCATATGCGGAGATTGGGTTAAGTAATTATACGCGGTTTTAAGTTTTACAGTCGTGTTTAATTCTGTAATTTATATACGAGAGAGAGAGAGAGTGAGAGAGAGAGAGAGTGAGAGAGAGAGAGAGAGGGAGAGAGAGAGAGAGATGGGCGATGTTTTCTATTTATCGAATGATTTAGTGCTACGGTGGTACCAGAGTGGTTTGCCAGATTCTGATTTCCTGGATTAAAATGTGACTGTTCCGTCATCTCTCTGAGTTGCTGATCTATGAATTATTTTTATGATTGACGAGTGACTCCACCCAGGTTGATGTTGAAGGGCTAATCATTTGGGTGAATAACTGGAGATCATCTGTCTACATCTAAAAGTCGTCCAAAAGTCCTCTCTCAGTTCTGCGTTCGGTGTTTTTTCATTTATTTATACGAGTTGAATTTAACTTTTGGAAGATGCCGCGTTATAATTGACGTAATTCCCTCTTTGCAGTTCATTGTATCTATTATTGAAGTTGCGACGAATAATTTCGTCGCGAAGGGACGGCATTGCCGTGGAAGCCGAGCCGGGAAGAAAGCGAAAGAGAGGACCGGAGTACGACGTCCGAAGGTATGAGTGGGAAAGTGCGAACAAATACGATGAAACGTGAGTGTGAGAGAGAGAGAGAGAGTGAGAGAGTGCAGTGAGAACGATAAAGCGTGCGAACGAATGTATAAGTATACTTGTAAGAGCGAGTGAGTGGGAATGGAAGGGGGCGTACGGCACAGCGGTGCTGCGAGTGAGAGTTGAACGTGAGGGAGGAAGTGCGTGAGCGTGTGAGTGGGAGTGGAAGGGGGCGTACGGCAAAAACGTAATTATCGGGCGAGTGAGGGTCAGCATAGTGGGAGCTGACGGCCCGAAATAGCCACGAGAGGGAGGGAGGAAGAATGAATACGAAAATGTAGGGAAACCTTGCGTCTAGCCCTGGCCAGGCTAACGCGGGACAATCCGCGAGGAAGCGCGACGCGCTCGCTCCGCCACTATTTCCCCCCCCACCAGCCTGGCCATAAGAGCGGCTAGGCGGCGTGTCCCCACCGCGAGGCCCGCGAGTATAGACACGTGAGGGGAAGCGCGCCCGAGAAGAGTATAAAAAGGGCGCGCTCACGTGAAAACGAGAGACGGGGGTGGAGTTCGGGAAGCGAAGGTTTCCCGGTCGAGCGACTTTCGACGCACGATCCCTTGGAGCGACTTTTGGCGCACCAGGGAACTCCAGGAGGTGGAGTTCGGGAACCGAAGGCTTCCCGGTCGAGCGACTTTCGGCGCACCGGGGAACTCCAGGAGGAAGAGCTCAGGGAGCACAGGCTCCCTGGTCGAGCGACTTTTGGCGCACGACTCCTACGAGGCGCACGAGGGGCTCCCGGAGGCGCGACTCGTGTCGTACCTCCGGTGTAGGTTTAGGGCCGCGACCGCGTGCGCGGAGTCACAGCCGTCGGGCTGGACTCTTCCCCGTCATGTTGCGCTGCGCGTTAGAAAATTAAGTTCTCGCCGTAGCGAAGGTGCACCGTCTAGCATGTAAGTTTCCGTCGCGAAAAATACTTGTAAACCGCCGTAAATACTTAGTAAATTGTATAATTTCGACGCACGAAACGTTGTTAAGAAAATACAATGTGTCAAGCCTTCGTCTGTAAGCGGTGAGCGCACCGCATGAGAAAAGGCAAATGTAACTAGAAACAACAAAACAGTTTTTCGTCTATTAAATATAAAAAAAAAAAATAAATAAATAAGAAAAAGGCCTTGTTCATTCCGACCCGGCCTCTCTGCACTTCCCTCCTCCCGCGACGAACCTGGCCCGACCTCGAGCACTCCGGGACGGAACAGACGGGGAGTACGAGAGACCCGCAACCAACAACAGCAGAGGGACGAGGGGACAAGGAAGGAGAAATCAAGAGAAAAAAGCCCATCTAACAACGTCACGTGGGACCGAGAAAACGAAGAAATCGTCACAAAGTTGCTGCTCTTAATTTATCAGTTGATCGACCTTCTGTTGCATTGCCTACTTTCTGGATTGATGAGTCACTTAGCCTTAGTTTAATTGTATATTTGGACGATTGCAAAGTCTTATGTTATAATTGCTAATGTTGTAGGTGACGTGTTTTAGTATATAGGTTATATGATCAGAGCATGAAGTATCCGAAAGGCAAATATTTTAGTCAAAGCACGTGACAATAGGTACTTATATTTCTATTGCCACAATTAGATAATTGAAAAATTCTTATAAAACTAAGGGACAGAACTCTTTTTCAATCGTTATTTCTTTTCATCCACGATCTGTCTGCTAAACTTATCAGTAAATTTATATACACTACATATATACGTAATAATCATACCTAAATCTTGTTCATTTGAAAAGCTTATAAATACACCAACGCAAAGACGTAACCGCTTGGTAGAAATTCCAAAAGTAACAATGTAATTGGATGAAACACAATTTATTATTACTTATTAATATTTAAATAATATAATTATTTACTCTAAATAAAAAACGTCCTCTAGTATTTATCATAATAATGTGACATTTATTTACGTACGTACCATTATATATTATTCTAATAATATATTTCAACTATTACTTTTTCTCATTTTTTGGATGACTACTGATAGATACATTTTTAAAAACTTCATTTTCAGCGAAATAAATGTACAAAAAAATGAAAATCATATTTTAAATTCATTCTTTAAAAAATCTTCTTATAACGGCACAGCAAGTCAAAATAGTACAAAATATAAGGAATTTGAAATTATAGAATTTTGACCTCACTTTTTTATAAGTATAATTGTGTAACGCGGAAAGGTAATTTGTTGTCGCATCTGTTGACTCTTGGTTTTTGTCGGGCTTGTTGTTGTCTTCTTCTTCTCACTTATTCGCTCTTCTGGCGGCGGCGGCGGCGGCTCAGTCTCTTGTGCTCCCAGGCTGTCCCATCCCGGAAGGCTCGGAATGTCGGACCGGGTTCGCGGGTGGAGGAGAAGGAGGAGGCGGCGTGATGAGACCGGGGCGAAATAAGCAAAGAGTTTTGTTTAATATAAAAATTAAAACTATTTTAATTCAAATTAAGCCTACAGGATTATTTGTTTTACAGTACGCTTACCGCTTACAAAACATCAATATTCCTTTTCTTTATCACGGCGGCGATTTATACACTATTTTTGTATCGGCGACGGATTTTATTACAAAAATAATCCCGGCGGCATTCGGTACATTAACGGTTCTTTTATCTTAAACACGGCGATAGCTCACATTTTAATGGTGACGGTACACAATAAACGCATCTCACACACAAGATGGCGAAGTTAATTTCTTTACAATAATGATTGAACGGCGACGGTACATAAACGCGGATCTCGTATATTTAATCGGTGGGACTTACTTGCTCTAAATCGCGGCGGGGAAGGCGGGGAGAATCTAGCCCAGATCGTGCCCTCCAATTTCCGGGGCACGACCGCGGACTTACATCTAAACTTGGTCCATGCGCCAAACGTGAGCATTCTCTGGAAGCACGCCAAATATCAGTACTCGACGTCATGCACCAAACGTTAGCATGACGAAGAACGCGCCAAACGTCAGCGTTCCCTCGGAAGTGTGCCAAAATTCCCTAGTGCGCCAAATATCAGTACTAGGAGTTACGCATCAAACGTCGGCATGATCGGAAACCTTCGCTTACCGAACTTCACCTCCAAGTCTCTGTTCTACGTGAGCGTGCCCTTTTTATATGTCGCGGGCGCTTCTCCTCGCGTTCTCGTACCCGCGGCTTCGGAGAGGTGTCGCTTCGCCTAGCTGGCTTTAGCCCCTTACGGGTCGTGAGTAAAACTGACGGCGGGGAAATAGCGGTGTCGGTGGCGCAGACGCGTTCGTTTTCTAGCGCATAACTTAGCATTGCGCTAACTAGGGCACAGCCAAGGCTCCCCTCCACGACCTCATGCTCTCTCTCACTCACTCACACGGCACTCTGTCTCGCACGTATTCCGGACAGGGAATTCCCATTACGCGGGCATTCTCTCACTCACACACTCGCATACGCAGCATGCAGTCTTGCGGCCGACGCTATACCGCGCACATTCTCTCTCACTCGCGTTTACACTATTGCGGCTGACGCTACACTTCGTGGACTCTGTCATTCGCATTCTTGAGGTCAACGATATACCGCGCACTCTTTCACTCACTCGTGAACACAAGTTGACGTACGCACGTTGTCATCACACAAGGGTCTAGTTTCACCGTTCATCCTTCCCAAACACACACTACACACACAATCGGCACAAATGTCTTTTTTACTCTCTACAGCGGGTGTAGTGGCCGAGCCTCTTCTTCTTTTTGCTGATTCTCGATCCTCGGCACGGTTGCCCACTCGCGACGAATCCCTTTGTCGCAATTGTTAATTCAATCTTTATTATAAACATCTTGAATTATATGAAAAGTATAATAATGAATTCCAAAATATTGATTATTTAATTAATTAATTTGATTTAGTAGTGGAGCAGCTTTTTATAAACATCAATACACTACTCTGTTGATTTTTCGTGAGTCTATGTACCAAATACAATATTTAGCTCTTTCTGAAATTCTTTTGCTTAAAAGATGTAGAAGTTTATCAAAGATATATAGGCTTTATTCTTCAGAGATAATATTAAAATAATATTGGTACAAGTAAACAATTTTAAAAAAATTTATGATATTAATAATTAGCAATGAATAAAAATAGTCATATTCTTTTAGAAACAGTAAATAAAAAAGAATGAAAGGGTATGGATGTATTTTTTAAATAAAGTATTTTTTTATTAAATAATTTTGAAATATATTTCAATTTTTCATCTAAGATGGTATAGATGCTTATAATCTACTATAACTGAAACTTTGAAATTTAAAAAAATAATTCAAGATATGCACTTGTTTGGTAAACATTTTATATACAAACTTTAAATAATTTACAGATAAACAAGAAAAATCACTCCTTTACACTTATAATTTGTATGTACTTATAATTAAGAATACGTAATTATAAATTCTTTCAGTATCTTTAGATTATTATAAATTAGAAGTAATAATATTTGAAAATTTTATTGTTATTAAATCTGAAAACGAAATTTATATTAAAAGTAAATTTTAAAAATTTATATTAGTGTTAGTTATTATGTATTGAATAAAATTATAATAATTGTGAATATTCTGATGAATGTTTATTTGTTCTCGATGAATACGTCCATCGATGAAAGGACATAACCCATGATTAACGGCAATAATTGTACCAAAGAACAAAAGCGGACCACCACTATCACCCTGAAAAATTTGTCTTTTATGTATTTAAAGTTATAATTTTCCGAATTATAAAATAATACACATATAAATGTACGTATGTTTGTGAAAGCGATTTTAATTTTTTAAAAAGGGATAAGATATTAATTTTTCCCGTTAATTCGAAAAAATATTTATATTTTATACATACATATATATTAATAAAACATCTCTTTTACAAACCGAACAACCTTATATATATATACACATACATAAATATTGATTATAAAAAACTAAAAATGTACAAAAACTAAAATAATTAGTTATATAAATACTAAAATAATTTGGAACATTAAAATCTCGAGTTATTCAGTTATTTAAGAATATTAAATACTATATGGTATTCCAAATTCTTATTATAATAATAAAATTAGTTTTTATATGTAATATATCAAAATACGTTTTTCACGATTATAAACAGTTCAGATAAATATTTTGAAACTTTATGAGCTTTAAAATTTAGTATCATTTAAGGGAAAAACTCAAAAGTTGTTTAAGATTCCAGACATCACGATGGATAAATTTTCTCTAATCATAAGGTTATTAATTTTTATTCATTATTAAACTTATTTTAACTCCCATTCTTACTTTGTTTAATAGAGCATACGGATCTCCTATTGTACATAAAAGCCTTTCCTGTATATGAACCCGTTGATTTTCATAAGGAGCAATCTTATTTTCACATTCATTGTTAGTAATAATTTTTAATATAACAGTTTGTAAAATCCGAGGTATTGTATTATTTTCCACTCTTCCCCAACCGGCAGTTGCAACAACCAATTCATATAATGCATTGCTTGGTGCATTTCCAAGAGGTACAATTGAAATATTATCAGGTACATTTCCTATTATCTAAAGAAAAATTTGCTGTATCTAATTATAAGATTACATTTCTGCATTAAGGTTCTCGTGAAAAATTCAATATAATAAATACGTTGTATATATTTATAAATAATAATTTACTTTTACAAAACCTATATCATTATTTGAATAAACTAATTCTATATTGTGCTGTGCGGCCCACTGATCATAAGTTAAGAAAAACATAGTATAATATGGCGAACAAAGAGCTAAATCAGAAGATCCAATCATTACTTTAATAGCGGCTGTAAGTGCATTTAGTAAACAATGTTCAGCAGTCAAAACATCTTGCTTTGTCACAAGTGATCCTGTGCATCGGTGAAGCCTTTCAAGTTCACTTGAATTTCGCACTCGCATAATAGATACAATAAAAGGAAATTCATTTTCCTCTGCTGATCTAACATTCGGGCCAACTAAAGCCTTTACGAAATTAGGTTGATTGTCTAATTAATAGAAAATATTAAGAATGAAATTATAATGTAAAAATTGTAATATTAAAATATTTTATAATATCTTTGTAGAATCAGTGGAAATAATGTTTCATTACTTACTAAATATTGCACATAATGTGAGAAAAAATAGTATTTCAAGCTTCATATTCAACACCTAGATTCTAAAAAATAAATTTATTAAAAGAAATACCGTATTTTTCTTTTTGGTGCAATTTTATAAAACGTATTTAGGTATTTCACTAGAAACTAGTTGCCGCAAAAATAAAATATTTTATTGAAAAAAATGAATATTATCGCAGAGCGTATAAATTTAATGTCTTCATGAAGATAACTGTGCACAATCGTTCACTTAGGCTCGACTTTCAAGAATATGTTTGATATTTTAATATTTTACTAATGATTATATTGTTATGACACTAGATTTAAATAAAATCTATACGAAGAATATTATATAATATCTGAAATGTAAGTTTTATCAATGTATTACCCTAATATTAATAAATGCTTAATGATATAATTTTCAAGTAAAAGTTACTAGTTATCAAGTCAAAGTCATTATAATCCTTTCGGAAACAAAATAATATTTTTTATTTTTTATTTTTAAAGAATAACATGAAACTAAATTATTGATAGTACATTTGTTTAATGAAGCAAAAAAGATATTTACAATATTTGTATAACTTATTGAAAAAAAACATGAACATATACAATAATAATAGAGACCAATATAATTTTCAATATATTTTTTTTGTTAATTATAAAATCACATTTTGTACTTATAATTTATATGTAATTATAATCAATAATGTATATATTTAAATCTTGTCATATTCTACTGTAATAATTAATTTTTAATAATTCATATGAAAACTTCCTATCGCATCTTCAATATATTGTCGATACCAGTAAATATTTAAATGAATGTTGACTTGATATGGACGAATAACTTTAGCATAACAAGGACTTACCCCACAATTAATAGCAATTAGTGTACCAAAGTACAAAATTGGACTAACACTATCACCCTGAAAAATTGTCTTACATGAATTTAAATCTATAATTCTTCGAATATTCATATTACATTTTTACATATTACATATTACAATGTTCATACATCAAAATCATAGCGGCATCTGTTTTGACGTTTTTATCACTTACGGTGAGAAATATAGTTCTTGTAATATTATTTTTTTAAGATGAATAAATATGGATCAAGAGAGAGATGTATCGTTTTGCTCTTGTCAGAACACTATTCTCAACATTTCACTATTCGCATCTATTTGCATAGTAAAGGGTTTTCTAAAATCTGGTAATCCAGCATTTAGGATTCCGGAAGTTTACTAAATTTAGACTAAAGTTCTTGGATGATCCGTTGTGAAGGGTATGATAATTAGTATTAGGTAAAAAATATAGATACTACGATATGATTTCATTGAGTTATCACAACATCTCAATATTGGAAAGTGGAGAAATAGTAATGATGGTACTGATTTTCTGGGAATCCGTGTGAATGCCTTCCTCCGGATTCAGTGCCAAGGTAAGTAAGTTTATGTCTTGTAAATCTATTTTTATGTCAATTAAGTTTTAACTTTGCGTATTTTAATCACCTAACAAATTAACCTATCGGAATATCTTTAGAATTTCTTTCACTGGTTAGACTGAGTTTCAAGTTAAAGAAACCGAAGTTTAGGAGATTTCGTCCCATTACGGCAGTCGCTAAGGCTCGTCAAAACTAATCAACTAACTTGCTGTTGGCAAGATCAATCCTTATACGGCCTGACCTCGAGTTGATTAAAAATCAATTCCAGCTAGTAGATAAATAGTAGCTCGTTGTTAGCGGGTGCGGTTCGTGCAAGGTCCGACCTTCGAGTTACTTGCGATAATAAAAAATTCCCTCTGTACGTAGGGGAGGTGTTGCGTTTTTGACACCGGGAAAAATCTAATGTGAAAAAAAACTGTTAGAAAAGCATGTCGAAATGTTCGCCACCGTATATAAACGTGAAACCGTCGATGTAATACCAAAATACCGCCATGATCAGCCATACGCCGAGAAGTTAATAAAAGAAACTGCCGTGATACCAAATTGTATTGTAATGGTAGGATACCGATAAATGCCTACCAGTTGATGACACTTGTAAAATTAGTAATGATAGTCTAGAATAAATAAGATAGTTTACGATAAATTACGCCGTCCTTATTTTAGTTCGTCTCTTAACACTTAGTCCTCTCGATACGAAACCAGTGCGATGTCGAGCCATCCGGAACGGGACAGACAGGCGTGACGCACAAGAGTGAAAGAACGAGCCGCCGCCGAGGGATAAAGAAAGTATAATAGTAGTAAGTAACAAGAATAGAAAACAGAAATAAAATTATCACAAGGTTAAATTTAGATTAATAATAGTTTTCATGGAATAATATTTATGCCAATAATAATAATATATCAATTATTCATAGTACATTTATTTAATGATACGAATCAGAAATTTACAATACAAAAAGGTTGGCATCATTTGCTAATTGCATGACCAATTAAAATTACATTACAATATAGAAGAATAAATATAAAGCTAATACCAATAAAATTTATATATATATATATATATTAATTGGGTAAATGTATGTCGGGTAAAGTGTAATCAATTTAATAGTCGTTAATAAATAACGAAAAACTGTAAATAATTTATCTAGAATAAGGAACAAAAATAAATAAATCTTTTCATAATCTTATGAATATTCTAAGATTCTAATACATTAGAAGTGATAATTTAAAATTTATATTGCTCTTTAATATATAAAATTAAATTTTATCTAATTAATAATTTAGAAATTTATATGAGTAGTAGTTATTACATCTTGAATATATTCACGATACCCGTAAATATTTATATGAATGTTTACTTGATATGGACGAATAACTCCATCATGACAAGGAGTTACTCCACTATTAACGGCAATAAGTGAACCACAGAACAAAAGTGGACCACCACTATCACCCTAAAAAATTGTCTTACATGTATTTTAATCTATAATTATTTGAATGCTCATATTACATTTGAATGTTCATACATCAAAATCATATTAACATTAATAAATAATGGTAAGTCTAGGTAATGTCACTGATATTACTATATTCAAAGTAAAACATTGAAAATCGAACTAATAATTGGAACTATGTTCTTAAAAATGTTATTAAAAATTCGTAATAACAAAATTAATTTATTTCGAATTTAATATTGTATGGTAATGAATTGTTTATAAATTGACTGCATTTTTATAATTTAATTATTCATGAAAAGAGTAGATAATACCAATCGTAGTAGCTTTTTATCAAAACTAAAATATGTTTTCGATTATGATAAAAAAATAAAAAAAGAATAAAGATTTATCTTACATAATTCAGTTGTGCATACGGATCTCCAAATGTGCACAAACGTCTTTCTAACAGAATGTATGATTCATCTGTATTCTCATGAACTTTATTTTCACATTCAATTTTTGTAAGTATTTTTAATGAAACAGCTTGTAAAATCGTAGGCAGTGTATGATTTTCTATTAAACCCCAACCTGCAGTTACGACATCCAATCCATATAATGCATTACTTGGTGAATATCCAAGAGGTGCAAAGGGAATATGATCAGGTACATCTCGAATTATCTATAGACAAGTATTTTATATCTAATTTGAAAATTCTTTTCTTTTAAAAAAACATTTCTAAAAAATTGAATATTGGAAATTTATTATTTATCATTATTTATAAAATAATATTTTATTAAAACCTGAAAATCTTTTTTATTAAATAAAAAAATATACACCGTAATAAAATATTGTATAAAAATCATGTCAAAGAATAGTTTACCTTTATAAAAGTTAAATCATATGGATATTCCATTTGTACTCGCCTGTTTATACACCAATATTCATATGTTAAGCAAAATAAAGGATAATATGGTGAACCAAGATTTAAATTAATAGATCCAATCATTACTTCATAGGCTGTTGGTAGTATATTTCGTAAACAATGTTCAGAAGTTAAAATATCTTGACTTGAGACAAGTGTTCCTGTACATTCATGATACGGTTCTCTTACGATATTTGTTGAATTATATATATTATTAATAGATACGACAAATGGAAATTCATTTTCCTCTGCTGATCTTACATTCGGGCCAACTAAGGCCTTTGAAAAATTATATTGATTATCTAAATAGTAGAAAATATTAAAAAGTAAATTATAATATGGAAAATTAATGTTTAAAATTATTCTGTAGAATCGGTAGAAATAATGTTTTATTACTTACTAAATATTGCGCACTGAATAAGGATAAAAAGTATTTCAACTTTCATGTTGTATATATTTTTTTTATATTAAAAATATATATTTAAATATATGCCTAGAAAAAGAAATTGTCGTATACAATTGCTAAAACATAAAATTGGCATTTTTGTATTAAATAAAAAATTTTATCGCTTAACACTTAACGTTAATATATTTCATTACAGATACTGATTACTCATTATACCGTATACTTATTAACTTATGTTAGATTTTAATAATAGTTTTATATTTTGCTAATGATTATAATATTAACACACCATATTTAAATCTAGATCCTAAAAAATAAATTTATTTAAAGAAATATTACATGTATCTTTTTTAATGTGATTTTATATAAAGTATCTAGATATTTCAGTACAAAATTAATTGCTGCAAAAAATACATTATATATATGAAATAAATTAATTTTATCGCAGAACTTTTAAATTTAATACATTTTAAATTACTCCATATAATTTTGCACTTATGTTAAAATTTCAATACTATTCAAAACTTTATATTTTACTAATCGTTATAATATTATCATATTATATTTAATTAAAATCACTGCTGACAATATTATATCATATCTAAAATGTAAGTTTAATTTATAACTGATTCTAAAATTTATAAAAGTTTAATGGCATTTTTATAATTTTAATTATCAAAAAAATTTAGGAACTGGAAAAATAGAATCTACTATAAAACTATCAAGAATACAAAAAAATTTTTATTTTTAATATGATTGTGTAACTATTAATACTATTTTTGTTTTTTGATTTAATCTATTCATACTGCCAAGTCAAAGAAGACGATTTATTTATTACTTTTTTTTGTTTATGAAATGAAGACAAATTATTTTTTTTATAAATTTCTGTTGTTATTTACAGTATGTTGACGTGACCCGATATTTTAAAAAGAGTGAGGCAAAGTGACGTACACGGGGGAGATCCCAGATTTTCCTGCCAGTGATACCACCGCGGTGATTGGAGCGGCGTGGTTTCAGTGAGAAGCGTCCCTTAATTGATTGGCACGATGTGGCTTCGGCGGGAAGTATCTTTTCGACAATTGTTGCGGCGTCGCTTCGGTCAGCATAACTGCAAACGTACCCTCGTTGACCGAGCGGCGTCGCTTGGGGTAGAGTGGCGGGAAATCGGTATCCTATCTATTGGTGCGGCATAGCTAAGAGTCGAAGGGGTAGGAAAAATGCTGTTCGTCGATTAGAGCGGCGATAATCGGCATTTGGAGATTTTGGAGCGCGCGCAGGGTCCCCAGTTTAGTAGTGTTTGCATATTCGGCATTGAAGAAGAGAAGAAGAAGCCATACAGGATCAGGTGAGGGAAATGTCTCCCATTGACATAGCTTCGAAGAAAGGGGGGATGTTCCGCTTTGGTGTGAACTTCCGGCACCTGAACCAAATCACCGAGGACTCCGCTCAACCTCTGCCAGTCATCTACGAGGTTTTGAAGGATCTGGGTGATGCCTCAATTTTCTCGACGCTGGACCTGCGTAGTGAATAATGGCAAATCTCGTTTGCCAATAATGCAAAGAAATACACGGCTTTCGTCACCTCGAATGGAAGACAGTACGTTTTCCGACTGACGCCTTTCAGCCTGCAAGGAGCGGACAGGACATGCACGTAACTCCTCAGCCAAGATGTTCTAGCCGGATTAATGAGGAATTGCTGCCTGAGCTACCTAGACGACATCTCTGTCTACTCTCGGACGTGGTAGGAGCACCTGAAACACCTTGCACTCGTGTTCAAGATCAGACTGGAATACTTTGGACGCTATATTCTACTCGACCACAATGAGACCAAATCGGAGCACGTATGTGCCATCTTGGAAGCTCCAACGCTGCGCACGAGATAATACCTGTGGGCCTTCTTTGGCATTTGCGGCTGGTTGCGCGAGTACGTGCCAAATTTTTCTCCGACCTTTTGACAAAGAAAAGACATTTTTAGTGGATTGCGAAGCACCAAGCAGCTTTTGACCAGGTCAAGCGATTATTCCGAGAACCTTTCACAGTCTGCCGACCAACTCTGGGAGGCCGCTTCGATTTGCAGACGGATATCTGCAAGACAGAGATGGGAGCAGTTCTATACCAGATCGATGACCAAGGAGAAAGGAGGGTAATTTCGTAAGCCTTCACGAAATTCACCCCGGCAGAGGCAAGGTATCACTCCAACGAGAAGGAATGCCTGACCGTAGTATGGGCCTTAAGGAAGTACAAGCCCCTGCTGGAAAACCAGCGTTTTACACTCTGTACCGACAACACCGCCCTAACCTATTTCAAGAGGATCCAGGATGAGAGGGAAAAGTTGTCCAGCTGGGCTATGTTGTTGAAGTTTTTCTTCTTCGACCTGGAGCACGTTCCGGGAATGAATAACGAGTTGCCGGAAGCCTTGACCCGTTTTCCGGTCGAGAAGACTTTCCACGAAAATCACGAGCAATTGGAGGTTCATTTCGAAAACGCCCCGCAATTTCGCTGTCTCGTTGGTCAGAGATTTGCGTGCAATGAGGTGTGGACCACGGACCACCATGGCGTATCGTCTACAGGCCAAGTCCACGGAGCGCCGTAACCAAGAGATCATGAAGGGGCTGAGATTGAGGTTGATCGAGTACGGATAGTAGCGACACTGGGATCGGTACTTATTCGAGATCCTTTTTAACATCAGGAGAAGGAGGATTGCCGCCACCAGACAGACTCCCAGTGAACTCCTCCTCGGGCACAATCTCACACGCCCGAAGATCGATCCGGACGATTGACTCGCTTCGAGATTACAAATCGATCACGAAGTCGATAAAGGGCGTCAGCGAATCCCCAACGGAGGCATTCGCTGTCTTTTTTAATTATAAATAATTTTATAACTTCAAACATTTACGTGATTTTTATTTTATATGTTCGTAATTAAAAGAATGTCTTATGTTTAAAAAGTATGTCTGGTTTAAAAATCAGTTTTGCAAAGATTCAATTTTAGTGAACCTTCTTAAAGATGTATAAAATCTATAATTTAAAATATTATATGTTGTGTTCCAGTGTTTTGGGCAAAGTCAACGTCACCGCAGCAAATTCCGGTACATCTCAAAATGACCCACAGTTGACGTAGAAATTCTGAAAAGCCTTCTTTAAACGCGAAGTCGATGCCACTAATATAGCGCTCACTTTAGCTTCCGTTATAGTTTTTGTTTTGCCGAATTGTGGGCAGCCCTGGATTATGGCAGGAACTCTTGGCGGATGCATTAACATTAATCAGAGCAATTCTCGATCCTTTAGTGAGGCTTCTATTACGGCAAGTTCCTTAGAAACACCAAATAGTAGTCCTAAATCTGAAGTGTAGGCAATTGAAACCGTGGTCATAGAGGACGTGATTTTTCTTGAATCATTTACGTCTAAGTACGGGGTCGAAGCAGATCTCCAATATCAAGAAGAAATAAGCGTCATTAGAAATATCCGCCATCGTAAGAACTGCGATGTAATCACCTTGGAACCACACGCTACCGTTGCTTCGCAGCAACGTTCAGTAGTTGTTTTCAAATTCGATGTGTTCTTGGAAGCAAGCGAGACTGCACATGCGTTTCGGCAAATGTGCAAACGATGGTGAAACCAAGAAAATTTTAATTTCAAGACAATATGTAATGAACCTTGGCTTAGAATTTAATAACAATGGAAAACATTAATTTTTTTTTAAATACCCTTAAGTATAAACTGATCGTAACAACGATGACTCAAATATTTACACAGATTTATACATTTGGACAGAATTGTATAATTTTAAATAAATAAAATATTATTCTAAGGAAAGCATATCAAAGAATTTAGAGGATAAATTTTGAAATATTACACATTTAGAAAATAATTCCTCATTAGAAAATACTTGTATCGACATTACTCTTTTCGTTTACGAGTTTCAAAGTAATTTAATGTCATAAAATGATACATATGTCATTTGAGATATTAATCTTTAATTAGCTAGTTCTTGATGGTGATTTGAAAATTTGTAAAAAATATGTATAAAAAAGTAAACTCGGATAAGTTTTATATAGATATACTAAATTGTAATGTTTGCAGGTCAAAGACAATTGTAATATATTATTCATATTTTAAATAAAGCTTCTTATAAATAAACTTTCAAACGATGAAAAAAGTTTTAGTACTATTCAATATCACTAAATACATAATATAATTATTGCTAAAGAAGCCTAAGGAAGAACTATGTATATGTATATTTAAAAACATGTACCTTAAAATATAATTTACTATATTAATAATTTTTCAAATACCTTATTATACTAATTTATAGTATAAAAAACGTGCAAATAGTATAAAAATTTCAAATTATGAATTATGTGTTAATGCTATTTATTTTAAGAAACATAAAATGTCATCCATTATGTTAATTTTAGATTAATGATAGTTTTAATGGAATAATTTTTATACCAATAGTGGCAATGCATAAGTTATTAATAAGTATATTTATTTAATGGTACGAAACAGAAATTTACAATACAAAAAGGTTGGAATCATTTATTAATTGCATGACTAATTAAAAAGTATATTTTAATATACAAGAATAAATATAAAGCAGAAACCAATACAGTTCATATATATTTATTTGATAAATATATGTCGTGCAGATTATAATCAATTTAATAGTCTTTGGTAAAGAATGTAAATCTGTATATAAACATAATTAGGATCAGAAATTAATAAACCTTTTCAAAATTTAACGAGATTTCTAACATTATAATATTTTATGAATAATCGGAAACTAAAATAAATAATATTAACGAAAATATTATTGAAATTAAATTTCAAAATTTATACGATAATTTTCTATGACATCTTGAATATAACCAAGATACCCGTGAAGATTTAGATGAACGTTGACTTGATATGGACGAATAACTCCATCATAACAAGGAGATACTCCACAATTAATGGCAATTAGTCTACCAGAGAACAAAAGTGGACCACCACTGTCACCCTGTAAAATTATCTTACATGTATTAAAATCTCGAATTATTTCAACGTATGTATATATATATATATATATATATATATATATATATATATATATATATATATATAATGTATTAAAATCTTTAATTTTTTTAAATAAGAGTGTTTGATTTGATATAGTGAAGAATTTAATCATATAACATTAATTAAGGCAAAGCGGGGTCAGCCTTGCGCTGAGTTAGAGTAACGATATCATCCACAGTCTGGCGGATGAAAAGCAAAGGAAGAAAATCGCATTCAAGCTGTAAAGGAGGCGAGTCTACGAGGAAGGAGCCGTCTGGTTGGGAGTAAGAAGATCTCCCTGAGTCGCGCAGATTGTTAACACGCAAATAAAAATTTAAGGTTGCAGCGTAACTGTTCATTTTTCGATGTATAAACTTCTTCATCCAAGGTCACTGGTGTAGTCTCTTGACTCATCTAGAGCAAATAGTCTTTACGGAAACATTGTAAATTACCCGCCGCCATAATCAACTTAGATCTTTGTAAAATATCGCCGTTTAGTATACAAGAAAAAGCGCCATATTCATCATGAGTTTCCGCCACTAATATGCCGAGTACAGCCGGTATTACAAACTCCGGCACAGCTAGATAAATGTTTAAAGTACACTTGTAAGCGGTAAGCATATAAAGCGGAATATACCGCAAAAGCGATATAGCTATACATCTGTTTGAACAAATTGAAAAGAGCCGTCGTTATCATTTTGCCCGGTCTCTTCACACCTCCTCACACCGCGAATCTGGTCCGTCATCGAACCATCCAAGTCGGGACAACCAGGGTGTGCAAAGGGACTAAGTCGCCGCCGCCAAAAAGGCGAGAAAGTAAAAAACGTTATTCGACGATCGAACGGGGTTTTGGGGGTCGAACGTTACAAGTTGCAAACGCGATGGTTCTGAAATTATTATAGTCAAAAATTAAATCAACCTTAACTATCCATAAAACTACTAAATTGTATTAATAAATTGTACTAAACCTTTCATTAAACATTGTAAAACTTATAAAAATTAGAAAACAGCTGAAATTATTTCAATTCTGCTATTAGTAGTTCGTAATAACTAAGTTTATTACATTTCAAATAAAGCATGTATTCGTAATTAATTCTGTAAACAAAACTGATTAAATTTTGATAATATAATTAACTATGAAAAGTTTGTATAATAATGAACAAGGTACTTGTTTATAAATTTAAAATTTATTTTCGATTATGATAAATAATTAAAAAAACAATTTTTTCCTACCGAATTTAATTGCGCATATGGGTTTCCGACTGTGCATATACGTTTTAGGTGAACATAAATCCAGTCGATTGCATTTTCACTCATCTTCCTTTCGCATTCAGCTTTTGTAAGAACTTTCAATGCAACAGTTTGTAAAATTTTTGGTACTGTATTATTTTGTAGTTTACCCCAACCTGCAGTTACGACATCCAATCCATATAACTCATTGCTTGGTACAATCACGGTAGGTGCAAAAGGAATGTGATCAGGTACACCTCCAATTATCTAAAGAAAACATTTCTTTATCAAATCTGTTATGTTCGATTGTTCCCGATGGGCTGAATAATTCTTTCAGCAGGGAGCTCTTTCCTGAAGGTAAAAGGTTTTTTTGCAGAAAGGTTGTTTTAAAAGAAATAAAATTAGGCTGTGACGCTGGTTTCATTCCCTTATATTGAAGAACTACCTAATGAAATGGAAGCCTACGTTGCTACCTACTGCGCGACGGTTATATTCAGAGACATTTAACGGCATCTATTTAGGCGTTCTGTGTTATCACCTATGGAGAGAAAAGTAGTTCTTACAGTATTGCATTATAAGGATGAACAAGAGTGAAGCAGAAGTGAAATGGACGTCGAATAACCTGCAAAGATTTAGCGGTGAGGCGGAAGGCATTAGATGGGTTAAAATGTATTTGAGCTACTTAAGCAAACAGTTTCGAACAGACAGTGCGATTTAGGCGAAGCGACCGTATTAATAAGCGCGTGCGCCAGGATTGAAGATGACAATAAACTTATGCTTTGAGTAATAACGCGCTTTGTTGTGCGACCATCAGACACTTTGTTGGTATTTCCATCGGAAGTATGTAGATGACATGTGGGCTTTAACGTGAATGTAAAGTTTAACGTTGAATACGGAATGAGTAAAACATGTTAACTCCATTACAATTAAAATTGTTTTCTTTCAGAAACTTAATTGAACAAATGAACCTAAAAATAAAATGTTTATAAATATAATTTTATTCAAACATATTTTTTCAGTTCTTCAAACAATTTCCTATTTACATAGAATATATAAAATTTACTTTATAATACATAGTTACATAATTTCAAAAAATACTTTACCTTTACAAAACTTAAATCATTTTCTGTATACTCCAATATTACATTGTTATTTAGGGCCCAATAATCGTGTGATAAGCAAAATAAAGGATAATAAGGCGAACTAAGAGCTAAATCAGAAGATCCAATCATTACTTTAAATGCTCTTGTAATTACTATGTGTAAACAATGTTCAGCAGTCAAAACATCCTGCTTTGATATTAATGTTCCTGTGCATCGATGAAATAATTCTACTTGAGTATGGGTTGAATTACTAATTGTCATAATAGATACGACAAAAGGAAATTCATTTTCCTCCGCTGATCTTACATTCGGGCCAACTAAAGCCTTGGCAAAATTATATTGATTGTCTAATTCGTAGAAAATATTAAGAATGAAATTATAATGTAAAAAATTGTAATTTTAAAAAATTTTATAATTACTTTGTAAAATCAGTGGAAATAACCTTTCATTACTTACTAAATATTGCACATAAAGTAAGAAAAAATAGTATTTCAAGCTTCATATTCAACATCTAGATTCTAAAAAATAAATTTATTAAAAGAAATGCCGTATTTTTTTTTTTGTGCAATTTTATAAAACGTATTTAGGTATTTCACTAGAAAATAGTTGCCGCAAAAATAAAATATTTTATTGAAAAAAATGAATATTATCGTAGAACGTATAAATTTAATACCTTCATGAAGATAACTGTGCACAATCGTTCACTTAGGCTCGACTTTCAAGAATATGTTTGATATTTTAATATTTTACTAATGATTATATTGTTATGACATTATATTTAAATAAAATCTATACGAAGAATATTATGTAATATCTGAAATGTAAGTTTTATCAATGTATTACCCTAATATTAATAAAAGCTTAATGATATTATAATTTCTAACAAAAAATTACTAGTTATCAAGTCAAAGTCATTTTAATCCTTTCGGAAATAAAATAATATTTTTATTTTTCTTTTAAAAAATAATATGAAACTAAATTTTTGATAGTACATTTGTTTAATGAAGCAAAAAAGATATTTACAATATTTGTATAACTTATTGAAAAAAAACATGAACATATACCATAATAATAGAGACCAATATAATTTTCAATATATTTTTTTTGTTAATTATAAAATCACAATTTGTACTTATAATTTATATGTAACTATAATCAAGAATGTACATATTTAAATCTTGTCAAATTCTACTGTAAAAATTAATTTTTAATAATTCATATGAAAACTTCCTATCACATCTTCAAAATAATGTCGATACCAATATATATTTAAATGAATGTTTACTAGACCTGGATGAATAATTCCATTATTAGAAGGACATAATCCATTATTAACGGCAATAAGTGAACCATAGAACAAAAGTGGACCACCACTATCACCCTGTAAAATTTGTCTTTTATGTATTAAAAACTTTAATTATTTCTTTATTAACAAGACTATGTTATTCGAAGAATTTAATCATATTAACATTAATAAATTGAAATAATTAAAGTATACGTAATTTTACTGAAATTATTATATTAAAAAATTAAATATTCAGAATCTATGTATATGACCTTATAATTGAACTTACTAAATTTATATAAATTAGAAAACTGGAATCTTTCAAGTCAGATTTTAATAATTTGTATTCACTGAATTGAACAATTTTTAAATTAAATAATTATTTGTAATGAATTCTGTAAAAATTAACCTTATATTACTAATTTGGTTAACTGTGAAAAGAGTAAGAATTGATGATAAAGAAGTTTTCTGAAAGCTAATTTTCGTTTTTTTTTTATGAAAAAAGGGAAATAAGAAAAACATTCTATCTTACCTTATACAAATACGCTTCCGGATTTCCAACTGTACATAAACGTGTTTCTTTTAGATCAAACTTTTCACCTGCAGTTTTACGAATTTTCTTTTCACATTCATTTTTTGTAAGAATTTTTAATGCAACAGTTTGTAAAATCCTAGGAGTTGTATTATTTTCCATTAAACCCCAACCTGCAGTTACGACAGTCAGTCCATATAATGCATTACTTGGTGCATTTCCAAGAGGTGCAAAGGGAATATAATCAGGTATATTTTCCATTATCTATAGGAATGTTTACTGTAATAAATTGGTAAGGTTCGCTCATGTCAAAGATTACTTTACCTTTATAATCCCTATATCATTATCTGTGTACTTCAAATTTATTTGTTTGTTTAAAGCCCATTGTTCATATGATAAACAAAATAAAGGATAATACGGTGTACTACGTGCCAAATCAACAGACCCAATCATTACTTTAAAGGTCGCTGTTAGTGTATTACGTAAACAATGTTCAGCAGTCAAAACATCCTGCTTTGATACTAATGTTCCTGTGCATCGATGGGTTATTTCGATTCGAGCAGAAGTTGAATTGCGTACTCGCATAATGGATACGACAAAAGGAAATTCATTTTCCTTCGCCGA
Source organism: Wiebesia pumilae (assembly GCA_018907045.1). Taxonomy (NCBI): domain Eukaryota; kingdom Metazoa; phylum Arthropoda; class Insecta; order Hymenoptera; family Agaonidae; genus Wiebesia; species Wiebesia pumilae. The sequence continues at coordinate 7,351,706 of JACCHZ010000192.1, forward strand.
TCTTACATTCGGGCCAACTAAAGCCATTGTGAAATTATATTGATTGTCTAAATAATAATAAATATTAAAATTGAGATATAAAAAAATTTTTTAATATTTGCTTAATATGTTATTGAATCAGTAGAAATATAATTTTATTACTTACAAAATATTGCAAATAGAATTAGGGAAAGAAATATTTCATGATTCATATTAAACATATATATCCTAGAAAATAAATTTATAAAACAAAATACTGTATGTAAGATTTTCAAAATAATTTTGAAAAGTGTATTTAACTAATTCCTTAGAAAAAAATTGGCATATTTGAATAAAGAAAATAAATTTCATCGCAGAATATTTAAATTTAATGTCTTTCAAATATACGTAACTATAATTATGCACAATTGTTGCCTTATTTATGTTAAAAATTCAATATTACGTTCAAATTACATTTTCTGATCGCTATAATATTATTGTACTATATTTAAATAAAACGTGTACGAACAATGTTATGTCATACCTTATTTAAGTGTAATTGGTGACTGACCTCAATATTAAAAAAACTTAATAATGTTTTAATTAACAGCGACAAAATTACTAATTATAAGTATTAAATTTATTATAAAACTATCAGGAACAAAATAATTCTTTTTATTATTTCTTCAATATGAATAACATGAAAGTAATAAAGATCACTAAGTTTGCTTTATATAAATGTTTACGTATATGAAGCATAAATTAAAATGAAATTATATATTTGTTATTTAAATTATGATTCTCTAATTAATTATTTATAAATTATGAATTTCTGCAAAATATGTAAAAGTATGAAAGTGTTAATACAAAGTAACAAAAATTAAAATAAAATTTCATTTTTAAGACTGATAAGATAAAAAATCAGAAAAGAAAGAGGAGAAATAAAAAATTGACGAAATTTCATCATTCTAATTATTTTAGCCATCTATTTACCTAAAAGATACATCATTTTTTATCTTTTTTCTCTTATCAGATTACTATTCTTTTGAATATAAAATATGATATACATATGTGTATGTATGTATGCCTATATATATATATATTTACATATATTTCTAATTAATAATATAAAAATACGAACTCTTAATAAACTTGATATAGTACCTGATTTAGTATAATAAAATATAAGATACAAATCATTACACCAAATAAATAACAAAATACAAAATATAATATGAAGCCAAAAATTAATCAAATCGTAAAAATATAATATATTCAACTTAACGTTGCCTAATATTTGACTATTAATGACATAAAACGAAAATTTATTCATTAATAGCATATATAATGAAACAAATCAATCAAATATAAGCATTAAACAAAAATTAATTATGGTAAATACATATATAATTAATGATATAATGTACAAAATATGGGAAATTTTAAACACTTAAATATAAATTAAAATAACACTTAAATTAATATTTATTTTACAATAAACATTACACTTTTGTAATTAAAATTTATTTTATATAAACAATTTATATACAATTACAACTACTCTTAAGATTTCTTTATAAAATAAACACTAGTATTTTAAACAATCACTCTTTCACAAATTGTAACTATACCTTTTATAATATTTACAAATATGTATGACAATATACAAATAACTGCTTCACAAAAGTGTATTAACACTGAATATTTAAAATAGCATTATTGTAAACAAATATGCTACATTAAAACATTGTAATCAGCGATTCAAGTGAATCCTAATTTTATTCGAATAAATACAGTACATAAATTCACTATGTTTGAATGTACATGAATAATATTGTTTACAAATATTAAAAATTACAAACACTTTACACAAAATCGTACATAAAATTAATTTAATCAAAGAAAGAAGCTTCAGCTCTTTCTATTATAAATCATAATAATGCATTTCATACATATCACAAAACTGTTAATCTAATTTATGGATTTATTTATCTAATGGAATACACAAAGATTTAAAAAGTTATTTAAAGAGCCAATTTTCCTATGGAAAATACAGTAGCTGCATACACATCAGTAGAATTTTTTCTTGCTAAGAAGAGTAATGGAATTTCTTTTACTTGCTAAAAAGTACAAATATTTTTTCACTTTACAAGTTTAACCTAAAATCAACACAACTCTCAGCTAACGTCAAGTAACCACTACATAATTTCAAACACTTTACTGAAAAAGTACGTGTAATAATTCAAAAGTAAGAGAATAAAATATTTGTATTAATTTTTTTTAATAATTTTTTTTATTTTTTTTATAATTTATACATTTATTAATTTATAATTAAAAAAAAAATTTAATCAAATTAATATAATTAGATTTAAGTTGTATTTCCTATTTTAATAATTTAATGCAATTTTTCGTTATGAATAATAATACAATCTTATTTGCACGCACGGTTTCAGCCCAAAGCAATTCGCTTTAATTATTTAATTATTATAATATATTTTATTTGTATTTTTAATATTTAATCATTATAATAATACAAACAGAATTACATACATGATTCAGCCGAATACAATTCACTTCAATTATTCAATGTATACATTTATAAAATATAAATAAATTTTATTTTTTAATGTAATATAAAATTATACTCGTAACTCATTTATTTTTCTTTTTCTTCAGGTAACAATAGTTTAGCATAATTATAATATATATATATATATATATATATATATATAGTGTTAAAAAAAAATAAAGAAACTATTTGATCTATTATTCTCTAAAAGAACTAGTTACTCGACTCATGCTATTGCTGTTAAGTTCGTAGGCATAAATAAATACCGAATAAAAAAATGTAAATATACAAGACGTAACAGCGTTATCTCATTTCTTTTTTATATCATATTCTTTATATTTATGGCCAATGTCAATCGTAAAGTTAAATGAACGTTGTTGAAGAAATTACTAGATAGTAAATGAATATATAAATTTAATGTAGTAATTACTGTTTTCAAGACAATCGAAGAATGTATAAAAAACCATAATTCTGTAATTATTTTCAACACTATTATTTTTTCTTACTATTAAGAAATTTAATGACTAGTTTATATATATATCTTTTTCATTATTCATTTGATATATTTTAATATTAACAAAATTTGCAAAAATATGTAATCTATGCTGATACAGAAGTCCAAAAAGCAAATATACACATATATGTATTCATATATACGTGTTCACGTATATGTACCTTCGCAATTAAAGAAATCATAATATATTTTGACACATTTCTTTTACTATTATTATTTATTAATAACATATTATAATATTAATAATATTATTAGATTAATAACAGTTTTAATGAAATGGTATTTATGCTAACAATAAATTATTAATAATACATTGAGATAATAAAGTAAAACAGAAGTTTACAATAGAAAATCGTGATATAGTTTATGAACTGCGTGAGCAATTAAAAACTGTATAACAAAATATAAGAATAACGTAAAAAAACAAATATAATTTTATGTACATATTTATTTGGTAAACGTACGGTGGGGAAAGTAAATGTTTTTAATTTATTTATTGATGATAAACAAGACAAATCACCATTTTGTACGTAACTACAATCATAAATATATATTTACAAATCTTGTCAAGTGATAGGACTTTTAATTTATATTTCTATCTACCCGTATCAAATTTTTTATTTAAAAATTCATATTAGTCGAAGTTATTACATCTTCAATAAATCCACGATAGTTGCGAATATTCGTATGCATGTTTATTTGTTCTGGATAGAGATTTCCATCAAGTATAGGACATAACCCATTATTAACTGCAATAATTGTACCAAAGAACAAAAGCGGACCACCACTATCACCCTGTAAAATTTGCCTTTTATGTATTTAAAGTTATAATTTTCCGAATTATAAAATAATACACATATAAATGTACGTATGTTTGTGAAAGCGATTTTAATTTTTTAAAAAGGGATAAGATATTAATTTTTCCCGTTAATTCGAAAACATATTAATATTAATGCGAATTAACATTAATATTTTATATGTACATATACAAGTGTACACGATGCCAGTAAAACAATTTATGAATATAAAATTTACAAACATTAAAATAATTTGTAATATTAAAATTTCCTTCTATTATAATGTTTAAAAATTTATATGCTTTATAATGTATTCAACTTCTTATCATAAAATTAAAAAAAAAAATTAGTTTTCATTTCTTTAATATATATAATAACGTCTTTCTTTTCAGAAATATCTTCACATTATCTTTAAAGTTTGAAAAATCTAAAATTAAAATAAGATCTTTAATAAATTATTAAAAGTAAGGTACTGTATATCCCTAATTTAAATACTCGTGAAAACAGTGAAAAATCGCGATCGAATTAGATGTTAACAAAATCTAATTCGATAGTATACGATTGCAAAAAGTAAAAAGAAACAAAAATATGTTCTTACGTTGTTTAAAAGTGCATATGGATCACCAATTGTGCATATGTGCCTTTCGTGTATCCGTATCGGTATCCAGCTACCTTCAAGTTGAGTAATCCTTCGTTGACAGTCTTTATTTGGAATAACTTTCAATCCAACAGTTTGTAAAATTCGAGGTACTGTATTATTTTGATGGCCACCCCAACCTGCCACTATAACATCTAATCCATATAATGTACTAGTTGGTGCATTTCCAAGAGGTACAAATGGAATAGAATCAGATACAGTTCCAATTATCTAAAGAAAAGTATTCTGTATCATATTTTAAGATTTATTTTTAATATAATATTTGTCTAAAGAATTGAATATTATAAATTGTTTATATATTTTTAGTAATATGATAAACATCCGAGTTCATTATTATATAAAAAGCTTATAAATTTTTATGTTATAAAAAATTACATTTTTTAACAAGTATTTACCTTTACAAAACCTATATCATTGTTGGAATATTCAATCCATATTTGTCTGTGGGCAGCCCACTGTTCATATGATAAGCAAAATAAGGGATAATATGGCGAAGTAAGAGCTAAATCAACGGACCCGACCATTACTTTAAAGGCTGTTGGTAGTATATTTCGTAAACAATGTTCAGCAGTTAAAATATGCTGATGCGAGACAAGTGTTCCTGTGCATCGATGAAATAATTCTACTTGAATATGGGTTGAATTACTAATTGTCATAATAGATACGACAAAAGGAAATTCATTTTCCTCCGCTGATCTTACATTCGGGCCAACTAAAGCCTTGGCAAAATTATATTGATTGTCTAATTCGTAGAAAATATTAAGAATGAAATTATAAAGTAAAAATTTGTAATTTTAAAATATTTTATAATTACTTTGTAGAACCAGTAGACACGTTTTATTACTTACAAAATATTGCACACTGAATAAGGAAAAAATTGATTTCCAGCATCATTTTTTACATATATATCCTAGAAAGTAAATTCATGAAACAAAATATTGTGTATATAAAATTTTATTATAAGTTTAAAAAATATTTATATATTTTTAAAAGAAAAACATTTTTCGTTTAAGTATTAAGTTAATACATGTGAAAAAAATATAAATTTTATAGAAAAACAATTAAATGTAATACATTTTAAATATACGTGTGGTACTACTATGTACGAATTTATCTTTACGTACTAGGAATTTTAGTTATACCTTAATATATTTTATATTTTATTTATCATTATATATATTGTCACGCCACATTTAAATAAAAACTATGCTACATGTATTATGTCAGACCTTCGGTATAAATTTAATCAATGATTGTTCTGAATATTAATAAAAGTTTAATGATATTTGTTTTGTCGATCATAAAGTCACTAACTATGCTGGTAATACAATATACACCTAATATAAACAAATAATTTATATTATTTTTTTTCAAATATATTGAAATGAAACTAATGAAGACCATTATCGACATGTCGTTAAATAAAAACATATTTTGTTTTCATATTTAGAAGAAATTTTTTTAACATTCATACCACGTACAACAATTTGATAATACAAAAGATAAGTTACAATTTTCTCCGTTGAATTTTTGAAATAAAAAAGCCTTTTTGCTTTTAGCAAATAAATTAAAGAGTTGCTACAATTGTGTGTTGTACGACTCGCTTTATTGCTTGTCGCATGCGTGGATGGGAGAAAGAAAATGTACCAGACCCATAGCATTAGTTAATTATCAATAAATAATTAATAGTAAACTTTGCGTTGAGGGGTATGTGTGTTTCCAAAGTCAGCACATCAAATATTCGATTAAAGTGGATTTTTTCAAAGAAGAATGAAATTCTTATTGTACTTTTATTGTACTTAATTGTATTCTAATAAATAATAAACTATAAATTTTTCTTCTTAGATATACATACACATATTTTAAGAAGAAATCTTTATTGTATATAAAAAGTATTTCCTTTTAAGGAAAATTTGACACTTCAATTTCAAACTACATCATTTGCAAAAACGTTTCTCCTCGTGTAATGAAATTTTAGCTCTTTGTTTATAGGAATAGATATGCTGATGGCACTAAACTTACAATTTATTCAAACGTCTTATCTCAATCTAATAAAAATTATCATAAGTTTTACAAATCGCTTAATCACTCGGAGTCGTTTTCTGGATAAAGGCGATGGAATTATAATGGTTCATCCATTAATGTCCATTCACGATAAAATATATTATACGTGAAATTGAATTGTGATCTGAGTTTTTAAGATTTTGATGAAAAAAATTAAAGTTAAGTAAAATATTTGGTTAATTTAAATATTACTATTTATTTCACAGATGAAAATTTGAAATTTTTTACAATATGGTTCTCATTTAATCTAAATATGATGATAAAATATTAAAATAATATTATTAGTTCAATTTCATTACATATTTTTAAATCAATTTCAAAATATTTCCATAACTTGCTGAATATTATAAATTATGTAAGAAACAGATCAATTTTCATATTCCTACCAAAAATATCAGCTCTAAAAACAATGATATATTAATTAAAGTCGTATATCTTAAAATTTAATCCAATAATTTTTTGTATAAATTTATTTTCATATTTTTAAGGAAAAATTATTTACCTACATGTAAATAAAATATATAGTAACGTAAGCATCCATAAATGTAACACAGTTTTCCCATTCACGAACCTCTACTCTTTTCTTATTCCTCTTATGTTGCTATTACATAGTAAGAAGTCTGACAGTCAACCTGGATCTCGAGCAGAGCCTAAAAATTCAAAGAAAAATATACCCCAGAGTATACATCAATCAATAAGGAAAACAAACTAATACATACAGTTTCTGTCGATTAAAATTATTATTTAAATAGACAATTAAATTAATATATAGATAATTAAAAATAAATATTATAAATATTATAAATATTTTAATGCATAGTAATGCATAGTAATTTATAATATAACGGCTCGACTGAGTGTTGTTACACCACGATATCAGTCATTATATTACAATTTTCTCTAAGATAAGTATGTGCATAATGCATGAAAAGTGACATCTAAACTCATCAAATGGTATTAATTAATCCTATTTGATATTATTAATAAATTAAAATTAATTAATGCTCGGTCACTACTTTTTTTCAATTTTATTTTAAATACATATTATCGTAAAAGAATCTTTTTTAAAAATCTCCTTACATATCGTAACTAAATTAGTGTTACTAAATTATGCCAATACGGTGAAAGATATTAGAAAATATGTTAGAAGCGAATAGAAGTCAATAATAAAGAATATTTAACAGCTGAAAAACCAATTATAAATTAAGTCATTATAAGCGTATTATAGTATTTTGTATTTTATATTATAATTGAATAGAAAAAACGAATAAAGAGTCTAAAAAGAAAATTAATAAAATTAAAAACGAATAATTCGAATTTAGAAAAAAGAAAAGAATACCTGAATATTAAATTTTACATATTAAATTTAAAATTTTTGAACATTCTTACAACCGTATTTGTAATCGTTCTATATTTAATTCGATATTACTTACAACGAGCAATCAATTTATTATATCAAGCAATTATAACAATCATTTTATTACGTTAACAAAGTTAAGGCGTCTTGACGTGTCTGACCACGTCATTAGCATTCAAGATCCGTCAAACGATCAGCTATCCTTTCCGAATAATTTATCCCATCACTCTCGCCGTTATTCGATGCAACAGACTTAAATACGTAATAGAAGGAAGACGATTCAATTTTTATTCCTCTGCATCATTATTGTCTGCGATACCGTTTCCCAGAACATCTAAAGCTGTATTATCTTCACTATTTAATGGGTAGCAAGGAACAACCGTACACTTACTTACAAGCCAAGTAACATTGTTCAACATTCCTTACTCTGCACAGGTTCGCTCGACAGAGTAATAGAAATTTTCTATCGCCGTTTTTTTAACGGAATACCATTATTATATTTGGTCGTATCGAGCTAGAAATGCAGTGATGCTTTAACGTGCAGAACTTTGTATCAAATAATACAAAAAATTTGGTTTTCTTTGATGTTCTGTTTTGACTTATTTATCAGAAAATACCTTAAACATGAATCTTATAATATTTCCCTCTCAGACTAAGACAATAATATTTAAATCATAGGATCGCGGGGCTGGTCGGAACCATTCGTGCGAGCACGAACGATCAAGTTGTTCGTTAGTTCATTTTCTGTTTTTTGTAAAATTGCAGTCTAGGAGCGTCGCGTTCCTTATTACTGTAATTATAAGATTGTTCCTCTAGGAACAATATTATATTACTGTATTATTATTAGTTCTCAAAGGAACCAAGAAATTTATCAGATCTACGTACCTCGGGTAAGCCAATGAATTATCCATTTATTGCCCGGGCCTGACGTGCGGATATTTACGACATCCGCATATTACTTAGTCGGAGAATTCGTGTATCGATTGCAATCGTTGATACAGATACAAGTGTTGACTTAACCGAGATGCTTACCATTGCAACTACATTTGAATTAGTGCATTAACAATAAGAATGTACTACCTAAAAATATAGCTAACCAAAATAGCATTGCGTTGAGATTACTGAAACACTTGGTTCGTATTTAAAATTTTATTAAATCTACTTAAATATAAATAACTAAAAAATAAATGTTATTTATGGATATATTAATATGAAGATTATACAACAGATATTATGATAAATTGTTAATTTAGTCTTTACCAAAAATGAAATTAAGAATATTAAAATTTTATTAAAATTCTTTGGAATATTAGTTAAAATATTAAAAATTATTATAAAATGATAAGCGCATACAATTAAAGTTAAGGTTTCTCAAATTAAAGTAGGCCCATAATTATCAATGTTAAATCATTATTTAAATATAATGTTAGAAAAATATAATTGTAATTAAGCGAGGAACTAATTTGAAATAAGTTATTAATATTATGTGCACCTTAGAATTGGTTATGCTTATTTTAATATAATATTTAAATTATATTTAATAAAATATAAAAGTGTTTTTAAAAATATAATATCGCCAAAAGTATATTTATTAAAAATACATTAAGCATAAAAGTTTATTTTATTTAACTAAGCTATTTTAACTATAGACTCATAAGTATTCTGAAAAATGATTGAATTACAATTCTATAAATTTGAACTTCATCTATACAGTAATAGAATAAAAATTTTAGTTGTTTGAATTAAATTTTTACTTAGAAAAGTATTACATCGCAAAAAACTTAAACTTTATCTAACTTTGAAGATTAATCTGAGTCATTTGTAACGTAAATTTTGTCGAAAATTCTATTGTCAACAATTCGAATCTCTCTTAACTTTCAAATTACTGTGCCGACTCCTAGATGCTTACGGATCTCAGTCACACCGATGCTGATCACAAGTAAGGTTCACCGAGAATTCCTCGAGCCTTAAACAATGACATTAATCACCCTTTACACAATGCACAATCTTACTGCGAACTTTGTCTGGTTTTCTCTCTTTTCCCTTCTCTCTCTCTCTCTCTCTCTCTCTCTCTCTCTCTCGCTTGGAAATCCACTTGTTGTCATTTGATTTCGTCACGCTTGGGTTCTGAAACTCAAACTTGCATGGGTAACTCTTTAGCCGATTTTGTATGCAGTAATTTTCACAAAAACTGATACAAAGTAATACGTAAAATCACAAACTTTGAATTTATTTTTATAACAGATAATAATCAACATAGACTAATTAAATATAAAAGAAATTCCGCGTTAACACGGCAACATTGTGGTTCTCTTCGATGTGTATCAAATCTCCAGGGTTCCAATTTAGTTTTTAATAGAAGAATCATAGATTTTACTCATTCACGTGTAATTGAATAGTTCATTCTGTTTGATAAAAACAGGGAGTATCAAAATAAAATATACAAATACTTATTTTTATTAGACAGAAGAAATTGGACCACGTCTCGCATATAAACGTGAACAAGTCATTTTCTGGTTAAGATCATGCTTGTGCTTTAACTGATCCCTAGTTCCAAACTCATGTATCTTTCGATATAATATATATATATTCTAGATGGGTACCAAAGCACTTTAGTTTCAAGTGAGACATATATTTTTTCTTATTTTTATGAGAATAAACTCGTAAGATCCCATTCGAATGATAGTTTACAAACGATTTTTGAATAATCACACGAATTTTTCTTATATATGATCAAACTGTTTGAATCTAGTATTCATTCTTCCCGAGTTTTATCCTACGTTCAATGCATTTTTGTATTCATAATATGAAATTGGCAGGCATTGATAAAGGTGAACAATGAGAAAAGCTTGACAGCAAACATTTGTTCGAAAATAATATTTCATATTTAGAATTATTCTTTCTTTATAGATTATGGATTACAATTCAAGTCATCATTTTGTAAAATATTTTATTCCACCTGTCACGCAGAAAAATAAAAATGACTTGTCACTGGACATTTTTACTAAAAAAATGTAATCATATACTTTCGAGGCCTTCCATCTGTGAATTAAATTTTAGAAAAATTAATTTGATTTACTATAGTTTTACGTAAGATTCAGTAGATTTTGACAACTTTTTAACCTCTAAATAATAAAATGTCCTATTATTTTTCATATATTGAAAAATTTTAGGCTCATAGCATTTAATGTTTTTTTTTTTATTTTGTAAACGTACGATACTTCAAAATATTTTTATAAGAGTTTATTTTTAAATAAAAATGTTAAAAATACAATTTAGGAAGATTGTATTTTATTAACGTTAATTAAAGTCAATTTAATTATTAATAGATTTACGACGGTTCTCAATATTCGCAAAATTTAAATTTCATTTAAAAAGTTCATATTAAAATACCGCTCTACTTGAAGCGCTAACTGTGTAGAAATGAGTTACTCTAAAGAAAATGCAATGAATCAAGATTGATCATAAATAAATAAATTAGTTTCGAAAGGTATACAGTACTTTCATTCTGAAACATCATTATAAATGCATGAGTAATCGTATTTATACTGTAATTAAATACATTCAGATTGACATAGGGAAAATAAATTTTAATCTTAACAAACGTTTTTTAATTTAGTAAAACTAAAAGTACGTTACTATACGTAAAGACTTATTTATATTTATTTATGCAAGATTTTACAGGACATTAATCTACTATTATACTGTTTATTACTTTAACACAAATTTTTGATGAATATTGATTTTCTGATAATCGAATTAATTTATTTTTCAGCTTTTATTATACTTTTTCAGTCTCTCAACGCTTTGGAGATTTTAATTCAAACTCAAATTAAAATTTAATTTCAGATTTCAGACAGAGTTTTCTTTACTGAAATAAGAATATAATAATGTACCATTTTAAATATCGACTATGAGTATCATTAAAGTTTATTTCAAATGTTACTGATGCTTAAACTATTAATTGAATCTGAATAATTTAAAATTTTGCATATGTATATATATAAATTTACTTAAATATTTGATAGTACATTGCAATATTCAAGAATTAAGTATTTTCTAAAAACAGATACGTATGTGTAAAGAGAAAAGAATAGATGTAAGCGTTTTGTACATCTAACCTATTTTTACTCTGAAAATACTAGTAATATAGATTAACTTAAATAAATTATTTTAATTGATTTTCAAAAAAGTACAATAAAATAGAAAAGCAATATTAATTGATAACATTCTATGATATAGATAAAAGTTTTTATGGTAATAAAGAACTGCTCCAAAAGAAACTATTTTGTACAAATTCAATTTTTTATTTCTTTATAAGAAAAGATAAACTTACTTTACTATTAGAAACTTTCTTTTAATAATAAATATTACGAATGAAATAATTTAAATTGCAATTAAAATGTATTGTATTTTTAGAACTTTACTCAAAAATGAAAATGAACGTAAATGAAAAAACAGATCAAGAGAGAAAACGTAATTTGAGTTAAAATACGTTAAATTAGCGTTTAAGATTATTATTATCTGAATTATAAGAGAAGCGTCTACATTCCAATTGGCTTATGCAACAAGTGCTACTTTATTCTAGTACTTGCGCTCATTGCCTACCTATCGTAATATGGAATTAATAAATACATCTGGGATAAATGTATAGTTATACATAATATGCAAATTTAATAATACTAAATGCATGAAATTTGCACAAAACTAAAAGCTTATAATTTAATGCAAATAGAAAGGTGCAGCGAGTGAGAAGGGGGAGACAAGGAAAGTGAAAGGCATGATGACACGCTTACTTCTCTCTATATGATGCTTTTATTAACTGTATATTTTGAGTAATGTCAGTTTATTTACTTGAATAATTTAAAATTTTATTCAATATTCTAATTATTTAGTTTTTTAATAATAAATATTTGAAAGTTAAGGGAGGTAATAAAAAATTATGAAAAATATAAAAAAATTTTATTAAATATTTATTTTATTTATTTATTACAAATATTAAAATTTGATTTTATAAGAAATAAAATGAAACTTTAACTTATTATTATTGAGTACTTTTTGATTAATTTTTTTTCTTGAAATTTAACAATTACGTGAAACATAAAGAGTAAAAAATGATATTCATTTCGCTATTATAAATTCATAAAGTATTTTTGTGCTTAAAACTATATGTAATAATGGTAAATAAAGCTCGCTCTAATTTATTTATTTTAATTTGTTACATGTGGGTAAATGAAACATTTCCGTTTTTTATTAAGTGAAAATAATTCTCAGAAGATTTTGAGAGTTGACTCGCTAATATAATGAAGTTTACTAGTACAAAAATACTTTAGTATTTGTATTAATTAAATATATTTGTTTGAAAAATTAATCAAAAGAAATATAACCACGTTGCACAAATGGTTGAAAGGCATATATATAATAAAATAGAAACAAAATTCATATATATCGCAATTTATTGATTGATAAGTTGTAAAAAATTAAATAACTCACCTTACAGAAGTCTTACTATACTAAAAAGCTTTTTATAATCATAATTATTTTTGTATCACGAAAATTTTTCATGTATTGACACTTTTTGTTCAACCTTGAACTAAGATATATGATTTTTTTCAAGATTTTGTATGTCATTTGGATGGATGTAGTGTGCTTAATGATTGCATGTGCCAAAGTATAAAAAATCTTTAAATTTTATTCTTATTATGCGGTTAATTTTATAATGAATTTTATTCATCATGAATAAATTTAATCAGATTATTGTACATTTTTAAAAATACTATCGTGTGTATGTGCGTGCACGCGTGTTCATGTTTTTATAATTTATGTGAATTCATAAATTGCTGAATATTTATATAATCGAAAATAAAATTAGATTTTCACAGTTGCTTAAAATAGTTATCAATTATTATAATTAACGTTTGTATAAAAGCAACGAATAAGTATATCTTATTAACATTTACTAATTTAATAATATTAGAAGAATTCAACTATTTGACTTATTTTAAATTAGAAATATTATAAAAACTCCAAAATTTTGTATGATATATTTGAGTTATTTTGTGTATTATAATAATATATTCTTCTTTTACAGAAAAACAGAGAGTTAAGAATTGTGTACCTAAAAGAGCTTTTTTGTTATCTAACTAATAAAGTTTCTTCCTATTTAGATATGCATTCACTGTTCTAGACCATACATTATCGAACTAGATACTTTCTACTTTGTATTAGGTCAATGGATATAACACAATATTACATGAAGATATCACATCACACATCGCACTGTAGTGAACAAATTAAAATACAATTTCTTTTAAAAACAACTAAGTAAATATAAAAAAAATTTATAATAAAATTTTTATTTACTTAATTTCTTTTAGTATCATATTTTCAAAATATGAATTTTTTAAAATTTAACACACAAATTTATTTTATATGAAAAGTATGTAACGAAATAATGCAATTTCTAAGGAAACCAATCTATCTAATGAAATAACATCGACATGTCACGCAGGGACCATCTATCAACTTTTTTGAAAGTCTTATTTTTGAAACTTTCAACGCAACACTTGTTATTGCATTATTGAAATTCACATGTATATTATTATATACAAAACATATAATACTAAATAAAATTTAAAATAAATTTTAGTCGAAAATTAAAGAAATTTTTTTATTTTTAATATCAAAAGGTGCCTAATGAGTAGTAAATCATGATATAATATTAGTTATAAGAAAAAAGATAATTTTACTTTGTATTGAATTCTTTGGGGTAATCTACTATATACATTATAACGATTCACAAATTTAAAAATATTTTTGTCAGAACTACATTTTTATTTGATTGGTAGATTTCAAAAAGACTCTTCTCTGATAATAATTAGTTATAGTCCTTATATTGTGAATAAAAATATTACAATATATACTTAAAAATGTTAATTTATATATGTTAATTTATTTGTTTTTATATAAAATACTTCAAAGATTCAGCTTCGTTTAAACACTCAAGTGTGGTGTTACTCTTGAAATGTCTTCTGAATAGAAACAAATTATTTTAACTATTGCTATTACTTCACTTATAGTTCTTTATTTAATGCATGGCTGGTTTTCTACGTAATGAAGTTAAATAAAATTATAAAAATACGGTATTTATGAATTAAACAAGCTTTCATTAAAATGCTATCATTGACACTTTTTAAAACCTTCGATACTGAAACTTAAAAAAATACTAGGATTCGAAATTAAATAATAATAAGTTAAATAATAATAATAATAATAATAATAATAATAATAATAATAATAATAATAAATAATCTGTTGTGTGTAATCATTATGAAACATCGAATTATCACATTGACTTTTAGATTTTGTAAGAAAATTAATTTGGAACTAATAAAATAAAATAAGTAGTTTATCCGGTACGGGTTACAAAAAACCATAATATTAAGAAATATTCTTCATTTGAATCATATCACGATTGAAAACTTTATAAAATCAATCGCGAATAAGTTTCTTATTAAATTGCACGGGTAATAATATTATTTGTCAATTAATCAGAAAATATAGAAAACATTAAAAAAGAAGTAATAGATTACTATTGTCTTATATTCTCAATTCCGTTAGCGATGTTGCACATTATGACTTGTAAAAATATATAAATGCCCGAGGTAGAAGAAAATTCTGTCATTCATAAATTATTTATAATAATGTAATTATTTAGTTTTATAATATTGAGCAATATTAACAATTAACTTTATAAATTGACAATTGCTATTTCTTATACAAAGAGTATTTCATTAAAATTTTAATTGCTCGTGCAATTTTGAAAAGTTCCATTTTCACGTTAACCACAAAAGGTAACATTTATAATTACAGATACATCATTATATGAAAAATATCAATCAAAATTATGAACTACGTAGAAAAATAATGAGCAATTTGTTTTAAACAACTATTAGTAATATTTTTATTATATAATTGTGAATTATATATGTGAATTATATTGTGAATTATTACAATCGAAAATTGTCAATATTTCAGTAACTGTTTATCAATTATTTTCATTTGATTAGTAAAAACAATATAAAAATAAATTAAATAAATACATGAAATAAAAAATAAAAAAAATAAAAAAATTTCGCAGATCAATAATTAGAAAATGAATCTATTTCTCGCTCTCTTCCTCTCTTCCTCTCTACCTCCATCAAACTCTCTCTATATTTCTTGCTTTTTATATGCAGTTTCTCTCATTTCTTATATTTTTATCTATGTATCAAATTGTATCTTTTTATAAATGAAAAACGTTATATTGCAGTGTAAACAACAGAATGAAATTTGATACTTCCGAATTCAACAGAAAACTATTTATATATGTTATTGATCAAGAACCCAAAACACTAGATACTAACATCACAACAATTTCCATGTTTTAATTTAATAACAGCCATTGTACTTTTAGAGAAATAATAAAAGATTCTATAGCCATGTGGATTCAACTTTAGAAAATAGAAATCAATATTTCCGTATGGATTAAAATTTATTAAAATTTATTATCAAGTACACGTGATACATTGTATAATTTCGTTTACCTTTTAAATTTAATTCTTAATCAATGTATTCCAAAAGTATTAAGATGTACATCTCATTCTAAAAGATATTACTATAAACTCTAAAGCAATATCAGAGAAGAGAACAAGTTATCAAATAGTGAAGAAAGTCGTAGGTACTATCTCCAAAACAGTTAAAGGTAAACGAGTTTACAAGGAATACGTCATCTATCTCATATCTTTTATAAGGTGTCGTATTATTATATAATCCAAATACTCGTCTAAGAACAATTGTTAAAATGTACATCTAAAACTCTAATCTTTTTTTCGTATAACGATAAAAGTACTCCGGAGTATTATTCATTGTAGTATTATTTCACGCATTAAATTTTATTTTTTAACTCATAATAGATGAAGATAACGGAAATCTATGATTTGATAATAAGAAAAAATTCAATATATAATAAAGGTATAAGTTTCTTCTAATCAGAATTTTACATATACGTAGTAAGATTAATGATAATTTGTAAGCTCATGTATAGCAACGATATTTAAAAAGTTAAACGAAGAAGTACCTTAAGTTTAATGTGATGCTTATTTCAAGTATTCATATTATAATGAAAAAATTTCCAATATGATAGTATAGGAAAGCTTTTTATCTAACGGCACGAAAGAATAAAGTTCATTTTGTAAAGCAGCACAAATGATTCAATAAAAAAAATTTTAAATTCATAATAATTTAAATTGTTCTATGAATTATCTATTTTTCTTTAATATATCTTGCAACTATATAATTTATGATTTATTTACAATATTTTCGTAAAATTTAACTATTCCTCGGTCTCCGTGTAATATTTTTTAATTAATTAAGCGTGCTTATATTCTCCAAATAAAACAAAATCTAAAGTTATTAATAATACAATTTAGGAAAAATTTCATACAAATAAGATTTAGTGAAATTTGCTTAACTCATCATTTATGAATTAAAGAAAAATTAATATCTTTCAGTGTAATAAATCTAATTGTGGATTATTCGGTTACTGTTGGAGAATACAGATCGTCATATCGTGTACACACATACCAAGGAATAGTTGTGACCGCGATCACCGATAAATAGATTCGTGAACTACCGACGATACGCCTACACGATCAACTTGCGTGTAAAGTGTGACTCTCACTCCTCATTTATATTTTTAACGCGTAAAAAGATTAGTACCGTCGAGTCAGTGAACTTTGAAAAGCCATGTAACTGAAACACGAATCTGACAGTAAAATCTTAATATCTATTCTATTTTTCGGCCCAATACGCGACATAACGTCAAAGAAGTTTTTTAACTTATTAATCTTTGCGAATTAAATTGCCAAATTCATGAATTGTGCAAACAAGTACTAACAATTTATTTATCTTTTAGCTAAGAATTTTAGGAGCATTTTTTCAACTTGAGACAACTAAATGATAATTATAATTGTTGGTTATGTCTTTGAAACATTCAATGGACAAATACTTAAATATACATGCAAGTAAGCAACGATTACTATTTAATTTTAATTTTATATATTTTATTATAAACAACATAATGCTCATAGTACAATAGGTTCTCTTACAAAAGTGCAATATATTATAATAATAGCAGATTATTATTATTTAATATTATAATCAAAGAAATAAAATTAAATCACATCAAGATACATCGAAGATTCTGATTATTTTTCATAACATTTCGCTAAATATAATTCAGAAACTTATTAAATAATTCGTTATTATATCCGAAATAAAGTTCTTATAATATGCAGTGCTAAAATGTAAATTTACTTGACCTGGGTGAAGAATATTCTTTATATCTGGACACAATCCGTAGTTTATTCCAATTACAGTATCGGTGTATAAAACTGGACCACCACTATCACCCTAAAATATAAATATATTTGCATAAAAATGTGTATTTTTATATATAAAAAACATACGATTTCATACTTAAAGAGAAAGTACATTTTTTGTTTAACTTCAAATAAATGCGCGGAAAAATTATGAAGTTATAAGAATAAAATCCGATTGTATATTAATTTACAATATTTTGCAAATAATAGCCATGATCGAAAGCCTTAATATTGAACTTTTAAAAACTTTTAATGAACTTATTAATGTACTCGTTATAATATTAATAATAATGCGTAATTTCTTAAACAAATTTAAATACAAGCAATAGAGCTACGCGATCGACTCAATAATGTATGGAAGCGATATAGCTATCGGAAAGAGAATAATTGGAAATTTCGGGTGTATTACGCGATGCATTAAGGTAATTTAACTTTCACCATAGTATTGCGATTCATTACATGTACAAATTCTCAAGAAAAATTCATACTTCCATAACTTTCACACAAAATAAATAATACTTACATTATCCATAAGCACGTGTGGATTTGCAGCAGTGCACAAGTACCTTTCTTCAATAAAATAGTTTACTCCACTTAAAACATATATTTTCCTTGAACATTCCTCATTTTTTAAAAGTTTCACCGTGGCTTTTTGCAAAATTCTAGAAATTTCACCATTATTCGTTTTGCCCCAGCCGACTAGTTGAACGTCGAATCCAAATAGTGTGTCGTTTAAGCTTGTTGAAATAACTGGCAATCTTATAATATTCGATACATTTCTAGTTAACTAAAATCATATTAAAACTGTTGTTTTCGTTAGCATTAGCAACATTGAAATATAAGTAACAAATAAGTGATGCGGATTCATGTAAGTTAATATTGAAAAATGTCGATTCCATTTGAAAAATAGATTCTTTCTTTAAATATTTATTTTCAATAGTTATTTACCTTTATTACTAGAATATCATTTATTTGGTATTCGAGTGTTATACTTTTACGTGAAGCCCATTGATTGTAATTCATCCACCATAGTGGATAATATTTTGTACCAAGAAATAAATCAATGGATCCAACTATTATTTGAATACGCGACGGATGATGAGTTTTTCTTAAGCAATGATCAGCAGTTAAAACATCCTGTGGTGTAAAAAGTGTTCCTGTGCAAAGGTGATCATTTACGGATTGAACAGAACGTCTTTGAATTCGCATAACAGATACAACATAAGGAAATTCTTCATTTTCTACTGATCTAACATTTTCTCCAACCAAGGCTTTCGTACTTATAAAATCATAATGTCCAGCTGATCAATAAAATTATTTGAATTATGTGTGAAAACAAATTATCCTCAAGAGAAAATATTATTCCCAACTTTTTATAATTTTTTTAATAATTTTTTCCTACTTACAAAATATTATGTATTGAGAAAGAAATAAAAAAATTTTGATCCTCTTGCTAAAATCAATCATATTGATATCATTATTTATTAAATATACACTTGACTATTAATCGGACTAATTTTATATTATGAACCTACGCGAATTTTAAGGAACCTAGGTAAATTCTTTTTGCTTTAATGTACAAAAGCAATAGCTTTAACCGTCTATGTTATAAGTCATATCGAGAATTATTAAAGAAATGAAATACGACTAAATATGTAAATATATTAATAATATGATAATTATTATTATTAATATTGAAAATACTCGATTGGTCAAATATTTGAATAACATATTATAAATATTAAAGTTTTACGTATATATTACTTTAACAAACAAACTCGTATTAAAAGTATTTATCGAAGAAAATTTCAATTTGAACATAAAAATTTATCAACTAATTAACCTTTGTGTTTAAGAAGCATTAAATAATTGTTTAATGATTTTTGATAAAATTTATGCTTGTGAAAATGGTATATATTTTTGTATTAAATAGAGAAATATTTGTAACTGTTTTCAAAATATTAAAATTCAATAAAAAGCGATAATTCCATGAACTTTATATGTGTAGGTATGTATATATATATTTAGTTGAGCTGCTTAAAGAATTATCATTTGGAACTGTAAAAACCTGTGAGTCGATCTAAAAACGTTACTGAATGAAACGACCATCATATTTCATTTATTAATATTTATGTTAAAGCTTACTTTCGATATAAAAGGCAATACTTTCATAATATATACTTTCGTAATTTTTTCAAAACGTGCAAAAAAATTTTAGCAAACTTAAAACTTTTAAAAATGGATTAATTCTTCAAAAATCAATATGTTTGAAATTTTTCGAATATTAAGAATAAAAAGTTATATTGTTTTTAATAATTAAATAAATGAATTTTTGTAATTTTTTATGAATTTTCTTAGTGCTGTGAGAAAAAGTATAAAATGCAGTGGAAAATTGTCCCGTAAAACCGTCTATCAACAAGATCTAAGTATAACGATATTTCGTCTTCTGAGTTATCCTTAAAAATTTTTTCGATATTCGACGTTTAAACTTTACGTATGAAGAAGTAAAAATCATTAAACTTTAAAAACTTTAAATTACCTCCATTAAATTATTTGAATCTAATCAAAGGTTGTCGAAACAAACTTTAAAATACATTAATTCTTTTAACTAATATATTTTTAATATGCATTGAATATTTTCTAAAAAAATCTTGAATATAATATTTCTATTCGCACATAATATTTTGCTAGTAACGGTTCAAACGTTTTCTTTGTTTCTAATTGTATAATTATTTTAATATTGCATCAATTGTAAACGAGTTAACAAACTAATTGTTGATCATATCTTTACATAAGATCAATCAATACTACTGTCTCAATAGTCAATAACCCTTCAACTCTGATCTTATGGATTATTATTCTTATTTTGTTATCACATACATCTCTTTAATATTTATTTTATTATGCTCTCTGAAATATTTTAATTATACTTTAAGATATTTTTGTCTTTGAAGTTTTAGCACGCCTGTAACTTATTAACATATGCTTAAAGATTTATCATTACTACAAAATAGCTTCAGGTAAAATCACGTCATGGTTTAACACTTATTTGAAAGTAATAAATATGATTAGTGTTCTCTTTTCTGCTATTAAGAATGAATCTAAGCACCTTCACATTTCATGTTAATAATAACAATTTTAAAAAGAGTTATATTGATATCAAACTAAATCCATACGTTTAATAATAATAACGCAATTAAGATTTTTAAATATATACTTTTTTTCAGCAGAAGTAATCAAGTTCCTACAAAACATAATTGGTACCTTTCTTACTCGTTAGGAAAGGTGATATTCAATTCATGTGATACTCAATTATTTAATTTTTCTCCAATGATCGCAGGAACCTATTTCAACAATAATTATAAAAACGGTAATATATATTACCTTACAATTAATGAGTACCAGTGGCTATGTTTTCAATAGATGAAAATAAGAATAAAAAAAAATTTGTTGTTGAGTAAGTTTTCAAATATTTTAAAACTTTTATGTAAATATTGCAAAGTCACTACAAATTTTAAATTTCTCTAAACAACTATTTTTGAGAAAATGAAGAGAAAAGGAAACATCGGAAACATGAAAGAAAATTTTCTATTAAAGCTGCTAACGTAATTATCAGAGAAAGCGTCCTAATTGAAAATGTCTTTTCATCGAGGTTATAAGAATTTGTTTGGTTGATTGATGGTGTCGGTCCTTTTTGTGATTAATCCATAATTTTGGCAAAAAATTAAAATTTATTTTAATAAATTTAGTATTAGGCGTGCACGTTAACTTATTTAGATACACGGATGGTTAATGTAGTTATAAAAACGACTTTATTGATTTTTTGATTAAACGTATGTTTATTGATACAATAGTATGTTTTTTCTCGCGTATGGTAGAATGTATCTCTCTCTTTTTAAATCGCAATTAAATAATAAAAGTAACATTGCCGATGGCAAACAAGAACTCAATAATAACTAGTAATCTTTATACATAGATGTTTACAGAGGTCTGCCCTTCATGTTGCAAAATAATATATGGTAATATAACTACGAGACAAATTCACCTCTATGTTGTATAACTACGAAGCTACAATTTTTGATGAATATTCGCACTCGCCACATATAATATTGTAACTGCTTGTCCTGAATGCGCGACAACTTAAAAAACTCAAGGTGGACTGCACAAACAATTATAGATCGTAATTATTTTCTAATTTTAAACCTGAATACAATTCCTAAATTATTTATCAGTTCCAACTGGCATACTTAAGCTTTTAGCACATACGATGTGTATGGCTATCAATATTTTGTGAATTGTGTGTTTGGAAAGCAAAAAATACGTGCTAGTATGAGTGAGAAAGAGAGAGAGAGATGGAGAAGTGCACGCATGAAAAATAGTGTCAGTAAAATATAAAGCAACAGGCAAAAACTAGAAAAGCATGTAAAGATGTTATTGAACATAAAGAAGAAATATATTTCATTTATTTGTATTTAAATTTAAATTTAGATTCGGTTTGTAAATGTAATTTTAACTATAAATTCTGCAATTTTTCATTAAATTCTTACATATAATTTAAAAATGCATCTCTTTCAAACCAGTCAGAAAATAATATTTCATATTGCAATGATATGACTTCATATCTTTATCTCTTCGATTCTTCACTTATTTTTATTGACCGTGTACTTACAATTTCAGGTTATAATTAGCCAATTAAGAAAAATCTATAACGTTGAGTAGTTGGCACTCTTGCAATTAAAGCTGCTGACGTGATTATCAGAGAAAGCGTCAGAATGCACGTTACTGAGTAAACATTAATAAAAATGGCTTCGTTTCAGCCACATAGATTTGTATTTTTTTAAAAATCTATATAATGATGATTTTTTACTAAGCAAATATAATCTAATCAAGGTTTTTCGCACTTTCGTAATTTGTCGACTTGTTAGGATCTTCGAAACTTTTTCCACTTTCTTGAAAGCATCTCTTTTTAAACTCTTGATTATGATATATCATCGTTATTAATGGCTTTTAAAAAGATTTCAAACGTTCTATTGTGCATAAACTTTGGTCTTACAAATTTTTGCAAATCTCAAAAACATAAAATCTTGCAACGCACTAAATGCTTATTTATCCACGAAATAAAAACTAAGTATCTCATCTAAAACTGTCGGGTATATTTATAAACTTACAAGATATATATCAAATCGATTGATAAGATCAAGTGAATACAATTAAAAAATTATTGTTACTTTTCGTTTCAAAGCTTATGACTTGTAGTTTTTAGTATTATATATGATTTTTCAATAATATACATGACTGCTAAAAATAAAAATCTCTCAAGTCAAAAATTCTTTTTCACGTACAATATTATTTATGATTTTTAATGTAACCGTTTCAATCATTTTAGAAATTTTATTATACATGGATTAATCTAAGTTTACAATCTCAATATGTAATTTATACATTCTATGAGTTGATATAAAAATAAAAGATATACAAATAATATTAGCAGGTACATTTCTGAATAAGAAAAAACTTTTTTGCCTTTAAAATTATAAGGTATATTTTATATTTTCAGTCTATTTAAAAAGAAATATTTATAAGAATTAATTTTCACTTATCTTCTAGTATAGTAGTAATTTTTATAAACTAATATATAAGTCAACTTTTTTTTAGATACAATATTATATTTATTCTAACAACATAGAAGAATGATCTTATCAAGATATTTCTAATATTCCAATCATAAAATTATAATTAATAATTGTTAAAAGAAATATATATTTTTTAGGAAAACACCTAAAAAATTGAGTAGGAGATATATAAAAATGTAATGAAATTTGTAGAAAATATAAATACAATCAAATATATGATCAGAGTGCAATAAAATAAGACGGCGTGAAAAAAATAGGAGAAATCGTAAAAGATACAATACAAAAAGTAAATAAATAAAAGCATATAAATAGTAATTTTCAAATTATTTAATATTAGTTAGAAATAAATGACATATACTAACAAATTTATTATATTTACGTAAAGATTAGTTGAAGCTTAATAACTAAAATGTTGGTAAATTTTAGTGAAAATTTGTAAAATAACAGAAATATATAGCTTTTATCGTACACCAAGGTTTAATTCATATACAAGTATTACTAGAATAATCGGAAAATTATGGCAATTTTAAATATTATAATAAAAAACACGTATGCTTACTTTTATAAAATACTATTACATTTGTTAAGTAAACTAATTTATCATTAATCTAGTTGTGTAACTTGGTGCTAATTATTTTAGTATGTTCTTTCGTTAAGCCACTTTTCGCACATGAGCTACCATAAAACTTAGTATATTTAACTAACAAGTAAATTAAGTAATCCAAGAATTTTCAAATGCTCAATTTGTCTGTATTTACAAAACAGTATTTAGTTGTTAAAATATCTTGTTGATATATAATTATCTATTTATAGACGTAACGTCTATAAATTCCCATATAAGAATTTTCTTGTATTAATTTTCGAAATAGTCTACTATTAGGATCTTTTCCTAAGACAATCCACCTTTCCAGTACCTTCAAGATTAACTCATTTATTTTCAAGTTTGCTCGTATTCTTTTAAACTAATATTAAATAACAAGAGTGATCTCTTGCCTCTTATTCGCATAATTGAATATCTCTTATAAAGAAAATCTTTCATTGTAAAATTGTTTAGAAAAATAAATAATTAATAAAGAATTTTAGAGTCATAAAATAAAATCAGATAAAACAGTAACTAGAAAAATTAAATCCATGTTTGGTATTTCAATCAATGATCGTATTTCATTAATAATCAATATTAGTCAATTGTGAATTAAAAAGAAAATTGTATGATATTTTATGCATACACCCACTCAAAGTAACGCTGCAGCATGATATACGAAAAGGAGCTTAAAAACGGTAAAAAGCAGAAAACTGGATGTCAATAACATATTAACCGTGTCCTGATAGGTTGAATTTTTCAAAGTTCGATCCATACGCACGTTAGTTTTACTAAGGCTCTGCTTGACTTTCTATTTTTCTTTTATATTTTAGTTTTTTTACGCAAAATGTAATGAATTTATTTGAAACATTAACGTCAAAATAAGAAAGATCATTCTCAAGCTTAAGAAGTATATTTTTATTTAAATTTTTATATCACTTGTACTAAAATATTATTTAATAATTTTATGTTAGAAACTTTATATTCTTGTGATCGCAATTTACTATCCTTATATCAAGTTCAATGATGCATTTTCTTATTCGCGGTCTTTGTAGAGATTTTCATGTTTTATTTATTCTCTTCAACTCTATGTACTATTTATTTATGTAATTTATTTATTTACCTAATTTGTGTAACTAATCAACGTGATTTAATTATAACTAGATTTGTTAATAAAGCAAAGTTACTTCAACTCATATTTATGTCACTTACTGTATTCTCATTCCTTTATTATATTGAGTTAAAAATTTGTTGAAAAACTTTATTTTTTAATGTGTGAGATAGTTTCCTTTATATTCCACATAAATTAACTTTTAATTCATGCCTATAACAGATTCACCAACACGCATCGTGAATCGCACCTAAAATCGATTTCACTTTGCGCACGTGGCATTAAAATCTACGCATGCCTGTTTACCCCGTTAATAAGTTAATAAGCGCACATTTACTTGGCGTTAGCTGACACTCGTTCTCACTCATCAGCTATCGGTTCGAACTGTCATCTCAGATCGAAGCGAATAGGTTAAATTTATCGAATGCATCCTTGGACTTTTCTTCGCGCACGAGTCCGACAACCAACGACACGGGGCTCACTTGGTTATGTGTACGGTAATCTAACTTATGCGCATCAGACCCTTTTGCGATTTTCTTATGCAACCAAGGGCTCATAAACTAGATGTATGAGCGCTTCGTTATGCTGCGCATTCTTACGTACTCCACGTGCTTGAGCATAAGTCACATAATATAATATTGATGTTTCTACACTATTCAGTCCTTATGTTTTGTTTTTGACATCTCCGCTTTAATTTAAGACTTTAATTTAAGACTTGTGCGTCATTTCACACCTGCTTTATATTTCAACTTTCATATCTTAAGTAAAGTAATAGATGTATTACTTTATATCATTGAGGGGTTGTATTCATTCTTCCCTATTCTTAGTTCAATTCTTTTTTTTTCTTGTTCAGTTTGGATGACCAGCATCAGACTTCGTATGTCATAAAATACGGACCCATATGTTTTAATATGCTAATCGTACATATACGCACACAATTGCGGATAACATTATTATTTTATCAATTCTAACTTTTAAATAATATAAATTTTCCATCACTACTTGGTTACTGATGATATACATAGTTTCCATTTATTTTTATGTATCTCTATAGATGATTTTTTGCTAAGCCTCATAGAATTTGTCTCCTCCATATCACGATTTTTCACTATTCAGTATAGTTCAGTAAAACTATATCATCTATGTCTATTAATATTTTTGCTTTCTTATTAAAAACGGGTTATCATATTGACTTTTTTTAATATCGTTGTTTATTTTTCAAATATATACAACGAAATTTGACAAGTTTTTATTAAATTTATTCAGCAAGTAAAATTGCATTAATATTTTATAAAAAGTCGAAATTATAAAAATTATTAAGCAAGGTATTAAATGTATTGATTATTAACGGCAGAAAATAAATTGATTAGTAATTTGCTTTAATATTATAATTTAAATTACAAATTTTATTTTTCTGCTCTAATTGAAAACAGCTTTATGAAAATTCACTAATACAATAATTATGTAAACGTTGTTGTATATATTTTTATCTTTAATAAAGCTTAATTCATATAATATTTAATTATCTTTGTGTTTTAGTAAAAAAAGGCTGTTAAAAAGATTAAAAGAAAATTTCAGGCATCTGATTGATCTTTTACTGTCAAACGTATGTGGATTTCTATTATTGTAAATAAATATTTGAATCAATTAACGCTTTTAATGTAGAATTACAATGAATAACTGTCTTAAATAACACATTTGCTATAATTGTGTATTTAACTTTGATACATATTAGAATAATAATTTCATAGTTAAAAAAGATACACTTTATTATAAGTATATTATGTAATTATATTAAAAGAAATCATTTCTAACATTTTTACCATTTAGCAAAATATTGAGAGTGCGTATTGAGTATTTTAGTAGATGCTTTAATTTAAATAGATATTTTAATTTAAAATAGATATTCGACATTCTTTATTGTTCAGAATGTATAAGTAATAGAGAAACATTAAAAACGATATGATGAAAATCATATAAATAAATTACAAGTTGGATATTTCGAATTTTTTGAGAATTTACTTGTAAGTTACGTATTTCCAACGAATAAATATTTTAAAATTATTTTAATATAATAAAAAAGACGATAAATAATGCAAAAATTTGAAACAAACCAGGGGGAAGTACTCGATTTTATAGATAATTTAGTCTATAAAATTAAAATATTCAACTCATTATTTGATACCCTTAAGCTGTTCTTAAAGTTAAGTTTCAATTTAGAAAGATTTAGAATTAATATTTTATATAGACATTTATATAGTTAACATCTTTTATTTAAGTTCACTTGTTTCTTGCAAATAAATAGCATTTCTTTTCAGAATATTAATTGTTATATTAAATTTTGTATTCAAAAATTTGAATAAGAAGTCAGCTTTACATACTTTTTCCCAACTTTTTACAGAACTTATATAATTTTTCCTTGTTTAATGCATAAATCCTTTAATTTCTAAACCACAATATGTTTTGAAACATATATCATCCATTCTTGTTAACCATTACCAGTTAACCGAATAAACTATTAGGAATAAGATTTATTTCAATTTATATACTATTTGAAAATCTCTTTTATAATCTTTAGTATAATATATTCAGTTGGTGTGATTATAATCAATTTTCTTTAATGTTTACATGTAAAATCTTTTTCGATTATTTATATTTCAAGTATTATTATTTTTTGCGTACTTTTAAATTTACGTTGTATAGTTTTATATCAAAAAGTATTGCAATTAAATATCCAAATAAAGTTTGATGTCCTTTTTTCATTTATACTGCCTTGTTCTATAAATTAAAACAACTTACCAATCTTTTTTTATGTACATATAATAAATTTCAAAATAAATCAAAATTAAAGTGTTAGTTAAATCTTATTTTATGTAATTTGTCAAACTATTTATTAATAATAATTTAAGAAATATGCACCTCACAACTTTCCCTTGTATTTAAATAATAATTTACTTATTTTGACCTGTTTGAATTTAATTATAAGAATTTCATAAAAATATCAACCATGGCAATATTCAGATATATTTTTTATACCTTCAGAATGTCTTGTTTATGCACTTAGAATAATTTGTAATTTTAAATGTTATATATACTTCGCTTAAATGTTCTTGATAAATAATGAGTTGCTAAAAATCACCTGTATGCTTTATACAGATTTTCATATTAGAGTGAAAATATTGTTAATCTTTCAAAGAAATTGCAAAATGTTTGTAATTGTCAATAAAGTTTTTCCAAAAAAAAATATTCATATTCATTCTAATGTTAAAATACTACATTTTAGAGACTACGTACTTTAAAAATAAAATAAGATATATCAAGTTAACTGAAAACTTAAAACTTTACTTATGATTTAATAAACAATATATAACATATTGATTTCATTAAAATAGTTATAAATTTCTTTGATATAAAACTTTTTGTTTTAATTTCAAAAGAATTACTGATACAGAAAATTAAACATTCTAAGATCTCAATATTAATATATAATTTCTTAATTTTAATATAAATAAGTCAGTACATTTTTATAATAATTTTGATAATATATGCATGACATAAGAAAACATTAAAGATTATTTTTCATATATTTTTTTCTAGGATTAAATAGTCTTTTACTTATCTTTTATATTTTATTTTGGCTGTAATTTTTATACATTATCATTGCATATTTTTTACAGCATATATAATCCAGCACAAAAACATTTTTTAAATGGACATTTCTGGATTGAAATAAAAATTAATATAATTTTATAAAGCATCTAAAGTTTACATGATTTTTAATTTGTGTATAACGCAAATTTTTCGTCCCAAAAGGAAGAAAAAATATTCAATATAATAAATCAGAAAGTGTTGTACTTGATTTTATTTTATTTTATATTTTTTATATAGATATACTTATATCTAAGTTTATCATTAGAGTCAAATAGTTTTAATTAGAATTTCAATTTTACATATTTCATTATAAACAGCATAATGTTAATAGTATAACAGTTTCTCTTACAAAAGTGCAATATATTATAACAATAGCAGATTATTATTATTTAATATTATAATCAAAGAAATAAAATTAAATCACATCAAGATACATCGAAGATTCTGATTATTTTTCATAACATTTCGCTAAATATAATTCAGAAACTTATTAAATAATTCGTTATTATATCCGAAATAAAGTTCTTATAATATGCAGTGCTAAAATGTAAATTTACTTGACCTGGATGAAGCGTATTATTTATATCTGGACACAATCCGTAGTTTATTCCAATTACAGTATCGGTGTATAAAACTGGACCACCACTATCACCCTAAAATATAAATATATTTGCATAAAAATGTGTATTTTTATATATAAAAAACATACGATTTCATACTTAAAGAGAAAGTACATTTTTTGTTTAACTTCAAATAAATGCGCGGAAAAATTATGAAGTTATAAGAATAAAATCCGATTGTATATTAATTTACAATATTTTGCAAATAATAGCCATGATCGAAAGCCTTAATATTGAACTTTTAAAAACTTTTAATGAACTTATTAATGTACTCGTTATAATATTAATAATAATGCGTAATTTCTTAAACAAATTTAAATACAAGCAATAGAGCTACGCGATCGACTCAATAATGTATGGAAGCGATATAGCTATCGGAAAGAGAATAATTGGAAATTTCGGGTGTATTACGCGATGCATTAAGGTAATTTAACTTTCACCATAGTATTGCGATTCATTACATGTACAAATTCTCAAGAAAAATTCATACTTCCATAACTTTCACACAAAATAAATAATACTTACATTATCCATAAGCACGTGTGGATTTGCAGCAGTGCACAAGTACCTTTCTTCAATAAAATAGTTTACTCCACTTAAAACATATATTTTCCTTGAACATTCCTCATTTTTTAAAAGTTTCACCGTGGCTTTTTGCAAAATTCTAGAAATTTCACCATTATTCGTTTTGCCCCAGCCGACTAGTTGAACGTCGAATCCAAATAGTGTGTCGTTTAAGCTTGTTGAAATAACTGGCAATCTTATAATATTCGATACATTTCTAGTTAACTAAAATCATATTAAAACTGTTGTTTTCGTTAGCATTAGCAACATTGAAATATAAGTAACAAATAAGTGATGCGGATTCATGTAAGTTAATATTGAAAAATGTCGATTCCATTTGAAAAATAGATTCTTTCTTTAAATATTTATTTTCAATAGTTATTTACCTTTATTACTAGAATATCATTTATTTGGTATTCGAGTGTTATACTTTTACGTGAAGCCCATTGATTGTAATTCATCCACCATAGTGGATAATATTTTGTACCAAGAAATAAATCAATGGATCCAACTATTATTTGAATACGCGACGGATGATGAGTTTTTCTTAAGCAATGATCAGCAGTTAAAACATCCTGTGGTGTAAAAAGTGTTCCTGTGCAAAGGTGATCATTTACGGATTGAACAGAACGTCTTTGAATTCGCATAACAGATACAACATAAGGAAATTCTTCATTTTCTACTGATCTAACATTTTCTCCAACCAAGGCTTTCGTACTTATAAAATCATAATGTCCAGCTGATCAATAAAATTATTTGAATTATGTGTGAAAACAAATTATCCTCAAGAGAAAATATTATTCCCAACTTTTTATAATTTTTTTAATAATTTTTTCCTACTTACAAAATATTATGTATTGAGAAAGAAATAAAAAAATTTTGATCCTCTTGCTAAAATCAATCATATTGATATCATTATTTATTAAATATACACTTGACTATTAATCGGACTAATTTTATATTATGAACCTACGCGAATTTTAAGGAACCTAGGTAAATTCTTTTTGCTTTAATGTACAAAAGCAATAGCTTTAACCGTCTATGTTATAAGTCATATCGAGAATTATTAAAGAAATGAAATACGACTAAATATGTAAATATATTAATAATATGATAATTATTATTATTAATATTGAAAATACTCGATTGGTCAAATATTTGAATAACATATTATAAATATTAAAGTTTTACGTATATATTACTTTAACAAACAAACTCGTATTAAAAGTATTTATCGAAGAAAATTTCAATTTGAACATAAAAATTTATCAACTAATTAACCTTTGTGTTTAAGAAGCATTAAATAATTGTTTAATGATTTTTGATAAAATTTATGCTTGTGAAAATGGTATATATTTTTGTATTAAATAGAGAAATATTTGTAACTGTTTTCAAAATATTAAAATTCAATAAAAAGCGATAATTCCATGAACTTTATATGTGTAGGTATGTATATATATATTTAGTTGAGCTGCTTAAAGAATTATCATTTGGAACTGTAAAAACCTGTGAGTCGATCTAAAAACGTTACTGAATGAAACGACCATCATATTTCATTTATTAATATTTATGTTAAAGCTTACTTTCGATATAAAAGGCAATACTTTCATAATATATACTTTCGTAATTTTTTCTAAAACGTGTGGCAAAATAATTATACATAATGTTTAAGTATTTTTCTTTTGAAATAAATGTAAATTTGATGTATTTTGTATCAAAATAAATGAAAATGAAGATTGCGCCTACATCTTACTATCATAAAATATTATACACAAACTTTTCACCTAAAAATGAAGAAAGTATATTCAATATAAGAAATGAAAAATTGTAATTCTTGATTTAATTATGCAAAAATATAAATGACAAAATAAGTATATCATCAGAGTGAAAAATAATAGATTTTATTATAATTGAAAAATCTTTAGGGATATACGATTCAAAGAATTTTAGTGTACTATAAATTTAGTTTTCTATAAATAAAAAAGATAGGTTGATCTTACAATAAAATAGTGACCAGTAATAAAATATAGAATGTAAGGAATAAATCATGCAGGATTAATATTATTGTTGTAAAGAATTTATACGCATTTATTCCGTTAAATATTTCAACATTGAACATTAACTAGGAAATACATTGTTTCACAGTTTTACGTTTGCCATTCTTATTACTGTTATAATGATTATGTGTAATAATACACTTATCAGCAATAGTGATAATTGATAGAATTCACATAACATTATCATTGCTGTATAATAATTCTTTATCTACGCCATTATTTTTACTTTCCATGCGCTCTACTGAAAGGACTCTGAAAAGGTCATAAATATTAACTATACGCATATATATATTATCTCTGTACCACGATTTTATTCAACATTCATCAGTGTAACGAATATTTCTGATAATCCTTTACCTTTCGTTAGCTCACCTTTATTTATATTTTTTGTAGCTTATTTGTAATTTTTTATCTAACAATGTACATAATAATATAATCCCTGTATGTATGTTTCATGGAATTCTCTTACAATTTCGTATTTTAATAACCATTGGATTTATTTTCTATTTCTCTAACTTTCTCGCTATGTTCGCTTCTTTGCTCTTACATATGGATATACTTATCGATTAACTTATATAAATGTGAACTATAATCCTAAATCGCTATAATAAACGCCATTATACGTCGTTCTCTTTGTTATTTATTATTTATAATTACATATGCCTGTTGATTTTTTTTCTTTTTCTTGCAAAAATGCTGCTTTTTTATATATATCACTACGTTAAAGATCTCTTTTTTTACTTTAATTATCACAAGTACCGTATTATCGTTAGCCCGCGTGTCACATGTAGCGACAGAAGCGTAAGCTACGTTTATATACGTGGCGATTCTTTCTATTTCGAATTTCTTTCAGTTATCAAACAATCCGTTGATTGCACCATTAAATTCCATTATTAGAATAATTATTGCTGTCATTTTCTTTATTGACTTGAAAACTTGAATTGATACTGTTTCAAGAAGACGAAAGGCGCAAATCGAGTATCTATTTATTTTCTTCTTATTATTCTTTCTTATTGAGAAAATTACAAATATTTAAATAGCATTGAGAATATTACAAAAAAATGTATTCAGCTTGTGTTACAACGCTTTTGAATTTAAGAAATTTTTATTTATATATCTTATTACAGTATTATTGTAATATTATTAAAACTTCTAATCTGCAAATTCGCTAAAAATTCGTTGTGTCTACAGAATTCTGTAAATGCGTATATTTATTTAAACTATAAATGAAGTTTTATGAACGATAAGACTTAGCAACCTATTTGCTTATTTAATCAAAATTATTTTTCTTTAAAGTAATTAAATTAGTACCTTAATCACAATTCAGTTGAAAATAAATACCAATAATAATTAAACAAATTTTTTCAGAAATTATTATTTATATATTTTTAATTAATTAAATATTCCGTTGATATTATTTGAAAAATATGATAAAACTTTAAGTAATGTAGATAAAATGGAAAAACTAATATTGCTTATTTTATTTCTGAGATTTAAGTTTTATTGTAATATTTAAAAAATTTTCAAATCAATGTGTTAGATACTTCTACTATAGTTATTAATTGCATTCACATTTTTACATAATTAAAAATTTTGTAAGCTATTTGAAAAATAATCAAGTTATTTTTTTATTATAAAAGTCATTGAAGGATGATATTAGGCTCACAAAAAAAATCTAAAAATAATACCCTTACTGCACGTAACAGGCTTTTGTATGCAGATTAAAAAGTTCTAAAAGTAAAAATTGTAACTTTAAGATCACTTAGTTAATGACTTTTTATTATCGTTTTCTATTATTAAAATTGAGGATTGTAGATTTCACGAGTCTTGCAAGAGTTATAAAAACAAAAAATTTACTGCTACGCTCCGATAATTGAAAATACAACCATTACCTTAGGAGAACCTTTAATTAAATCCTGGGAGGCTTGTACGTCAGGGCTTAAGAAAGCCCAGACTGAATAAAAGGACACGACAGCATCCAAGAAAATTCATCGCCGTTCGCATGGACTGATGAAGAATTAATTTGTAAGCTGCACAAAATGAAAAAGGATCGTCTAATTAGAAATAAAAGATATTAAAATATAAATGCACTAATAAAAATAATTAATTTCTTTGCGTAACATATAGTAACGATAAATTATTTATAAAGCATCACTAGCTCTTCAGTATATTCATTAAAATTTATAGGTGCCTCAAGCTTTGCTTAAGTATTCAGAAAAGATATTTTTAATGAATATAGTTACATATAATACAAAAATTCTTATATTTTAAATCACTATATTTTGAGTGCTAGTTTGCTGATTTTAAATTTATACTCGTTCCTATCATTCTATTTATAATAAAAATCAGTGATTAGTTTAAAGTTGAGAATAATTATAAGGGAGAGGGAAAAAATAATAAATATTGATAGAAACTAAAAGAATATATAGATTTATTAAAAATAACAAAGAACTTTCTTTTGACATGAACAACTGCGTGACTTTAAACTTTACATTAATAATACACTTGGAGAGGAGAGAGGGAGAAATTTTAAAACTTTAATAACAAATAACATAGTGAATAATAACAATAATAATAAATAAACTATTCTTATAATTTCAATTTTTAACTTATCACATTGGCCTTCGAACGTTAACTTGAGACCAGTTAACATCGTAACAAACAAAATCATAATTTGTAACAGTTACGACAACAGGCAATAGCAAAGAAATATAACAGAGTTAAGAACTCGACCGTTCGACCGAACATTTATTCTAGGACAATGCAAAAAAATTTTCCCTCGTATATTAATATTTTTACATTTTGTGCATACTAGCAAACAAAAGAGACATAAGCGAGGTATTGAATGAATAAGCTTTATAATATAATTTCATTAAATATTCTTTTAGGCTTAAATTAGGTAACGAAATCGTTATAATAAATCCTAATTGTATGCTGAAAGTGTATAAACTACTTTAAACATGAAAACATGTTACTTCTATTTAAAGTTTATGTATTCTTAATGAGCAGTCATATTTTTTGTAAGATTAAATTGGAACATCGTATAAATTTTGGAATCAATTTAAGAAATATTAATATTAGCATTTAATATTGTAGTGTTACTTTAAAAAAAGTCGATGTTTAATTTGAAAAAGAAATGTTTTTAATATACGCAATCCCTGTAAGCTATTGTCAAACCTTTGTAATTCAAAAGTTATAATAAGTTAGTAGTAGACTCTAGAGATTCTAAGTATATTTCCTAACTTTCACATGAATTAAAAATTTTTTGGACTAACTACATATTTATATTTAAATAAAGAAATCAGATTTAATTGACCCTGTCTGCTTATCAGTATGATCTCAAAAGACACAACCTTGAAAAGGAACGAAATTTGACTATGAGTAAAGAAACTTGAATATTTCTTTTTTATAAATCAAGAAATATTTAAAAATCATTGACAAAGACCATAACAATATTCAAGATCTCCAAAACACAAAAATGTTTAATAAATCGTACAAGTTGAAGAAACATACATATTGAGACAATACTTAAACTAGGGATTTAAAGGTCAACGAAGAGAAGATATATTTTTATTTTATGAAAATACAATTTAACGTACTTTTAAATATAGATCACTTGATATATTTCTGTAAAATTAATTGAAGTCTACATTCAAGACAGTGTACGAGTTTCATGATCACTTTTTTTCTATCTTCTTTAGAATTCTTTTAACTTTTGATGGAATATGGTTTAATTAATGTAAATTGTACGTTACAAAAATAAATAGGAATCAATCACATGAAATATATATTTTAAAATTAGTATATAAAGAGTCTTATGAAATTGTAACCAGAATTTTAAATAGCATTGCAAAATTAAAGTGCCCAGAAACTTACAACAGTTTTTTTTACAGTTCCGATTGATATAATTTGCATCTTAATAATTCTTTTCTCTCTTTCATGAAAATATTATATGATTATTATCTATCAAGTAATTATCTAAATGTATTCAATGGATACTTAAGGAAATATTACATCAAATTAGAATTATCACAATAATTAACAAAATAAAGATATTAAATTAAATAAATTTACTGGCCAATAAATCATGGAATTTATAACGAATTGACAAATTTTTGAAAATTTGAAAAGTAAACTTGAAATATTCAATAAGGTATCGAAGAGAACCACAATAATAAATCTTGCTATACTAATAAAAAAGTGAACTATTTCCGAAAGAAGTACAAACGGACAACTCGTCAATGTGGAACGCGGTAAAGATATGTTTTATTGCAAAACGTATTTCTCACTGCCAAGGCTAACGAAAGAGTGTTCAAGTATAAACAAACGAATTATCCTTCAAGAAAATTGATATGAGCAATTTTAGAACGAATGTATAATGCTTTGAAAACGTAATACTTTTTATAAAAAAGTACTTATTGGTAACAACGTAGCTTAGAAATATAAGTAATAGTATTTTTCTATGCATATGATGTCAACGATTCAAAATAATAATTATCACCCCTTTATATTATATTTTATAATATTATATTTACAATTATTTATAAAAATGTAGAATTTTTCCTTTGCCTGATAAGATTTTTACATTTTTCTGCACAAATTATTAGTATTATTTTAAATTGTACCACTTTTATATAGGAGAAATAAGCCTTACTACAATAATAAATATAAGAACTATAAATTACGATAATTAACACGTAAAATTCGTAAACTTCACTTCTACTACTTTTATAAGGTGTAATGGGTACTTTTAAGGCAAAAAAATCAAACTTTTACGAATTTTTTCTGGAAAAATTGAAACTTTTTTATCCAAAATTATAAGTACATAAAATATCACCACGTTAGCAGTATATGTGTAATATATATATATATATATATATATATATATATATATATATTTATGTCATCAGAAATATGTTAAGTAATATCCTAGTTATATATTATTTACGGAAAATTCTTTTTAAAAAGTGTTGTAAAAACAGTAAGCAGTGCCATTTACACAAAAATGTTCCGAAATTCCAAATTCAAAATGATTCTTTTAGTATAGATATTCATCTTACATTTAATCAAATTTTCAAAATATGAAATTGAAAGAAAATGAATCTATGCGAAGGAAAAGGCTTTTTTGTAATAAAAAAAAGGACAATTTTTCATCCATAAAATCGAACATTTGCATTGAAATAAAAAATCAAATGACCAAATACCAGATTTTTATATCTTCAGGGAACGAATGAAAGTTCCTATAGATCTTACGAAGTAGTTTTTTAAGAAATCATGCTCATCGACTTTAAAAATGCTATTTTCATAAAAATTCGTTTAGTTTTAAAAGTTCTCTGTGCAAGCTACCTTAGAGAATATTCTAAAATTATTTTACGACCTTCTATCTCGGAATTTTAGTTCGTTCACTAAAAATTATATACTTTAAGAAAATATTACATTTATATTAATTTTTGGAAATGTCTAAATGCTTATATCCCCTTAACTAAAAAGGATTTTTTTTCCAAACTTCTGGTAATCATATTTTTTTACTTACTCAATTTACGTTGAATCATTCATTTTCTAGTCATATGCATTCACGGTACAGTGAATTTGTAAATCAATTTGTTTTCGATACAAGCTTCGACAATTCTCGTACATCTTCTTTTGTTCTCCCTGGTTAGACAGTTTTTCTCTTTAAGGGCTACGTGATCAGAAAGTTATACTTTCTGAATTTAATGTGCGTTTGTGTAGAGAAATAAAATTTTCTTTTAATACAATAAAAATATTATAATTCCAATTTAGAATATATTATCTACTTAATTTATTCTAATATTTTCATAATCTTATGCCATTGGAAAACAGTAATTATTCTTCTAAAAGAAGCTTCAGTCGAACAAAAAGTTAGTTTAACTTAGTTATTTAACAATGTATTTCAAAAACTTTTTCCATTAAAGATCAATTTAGAAAGTCAATAATATTTTCAGATAAACGTTTTCATTCATCATTCATATGGTGAAAGAGAATTTTTATATTATGTAAAGTGTATATACATTTTTACTAATAATTTTTACTAATTTCCTGAACTAATAATTTATTAACGTTGTTATTAATATTACTTATATTATCTAAATTAATTAACTTATTGCATTAATATTTTCATATTTCTATGTTTTATTTCAAGTAATTAAATATGCAATTTTATAATTTTAATTTGTTTTTCATATTAATCAATAAATATTTTTAATAGTTCTGTACAGTATTCTTCTATATTTAATGTAATAAAATTATATAAAACACAACAATTATTTAGGTGGGTACTTAGATAAAATATAAATTAAAAATAATTTTTGAGATAATTGACTATGGAACATTTAAAGTTCGAATAACACATTAAATAAAATTTATTATACTTTAAAACAGATAACTTCAAATGAATAAATTCTTCATTACTAATAAATATAAACATTAACTTTCGTATCAAATTTTTATCATGGAAATCAATTTTATCTTTATAAGAGAATCATCGAATTTTCTTTTTTAATTTATATAATTAGGAACTCGCATACTGCGAACTTTCGGTATGGGAAATAATAGTTTCACTATATCGTTGCATTGATCGATAATTTGGCCACTTTTTATACTTGTATCATTTTAATCCCTATAATATTATTTTTACCAAAGTACGTAACAATACAGTAAAAGTTTTACATTTAACAAATTAATTTAACACTTCATCATCGCCTTACGAAATGCTTATATACCATAAATTTTTTACGTAAAGCTCTACTATATAACTTGAAACGCACAATAAAGTACTCAATATTACAAAAGAAACATAAAAGAACAACAGTGTAATAAGCTTCTTTTTATAATACGCAAATTATTAGAAATTAACAAAAGAAAAAATTACTCTTTGCTGTGATATAATATTTAATCGTCATTGCAGTCTCGACTTTACATTTGTCATAACAGTTTTTAAAATTTTAAACGGCCCCTACATGTACGCAGAGTATATGTAAGTAAATGTACATAAATATAATACCACAACAAAATAGAATCGTATGTGTAAAATCGAGGCTGAAAGGAAAAACATAATTAGAATATAATTAAATAAAACAAAGCAAAGCCCTTGATAAAAGAAGTATCACGCGTCTAAAATAGATATGAAGATGCACAGTGCGTGCAAAAGGCACACACGAGCAAACAAAAAAATTAACAGAAACGTTTATACATCGTCACTTACTTGACTCGTGCCTCTCGTCTATTTTTATATTTTATTTCTTTCACTTTTATTTATCACCTTAGTGCATTCTCTGAAACAGTTGCTCGCTGCATAAAAACTTTTTTTGTGCGTGGGTGCATGTGTTTTGCTTGTGTGTGG
Organism: Wiebesia pumilae; assembly: GCA_018907045.1. Lineage (NCBI taxonomy): Eukaryota > Metazoa > Arthropoda > Insecta > Hymenoptera > Agaonidae > Wiebesia > Wiebesia pumilae. The sequence continues at coordinate 7,391,620 of JACCHZ010000192.1, forward strand.
TGTGTATGCCGGTGTGTGTGTGTGTGTGTATCTATACGTAAATGGTTGGATATATAGATGTGTGTATATTACGCACAAAACGCTTCGGCTTACGAGTTACATCTTTTGCTACTTGACTCGTCTTTTGTTCTACATTTAGACAATGATCATGCGAACAGTGATCCCCTCTCATCCCTACTCTTTGAACTTCTTTATTCTTGATTTATCTTCGTAGATCGATTATTAAATAATCTAAGGTTGTAAGGCATGGAGTATGTTCATTACAAATATTTTTTTCTTATTTTTGGGGTACAGCCAACAATCGCTCACGCTTTTTCTCATTCGTGCTTTTTTTCTCTCCTCCCGTTCTCACTTTTTTTATATGCTCGATTACACCATGAAAAGTATTGAAGGCAAAAACACAATTTACTTTCAAGAACGATTAATTTCTTCTTGATCATGAAACGAAAATAAAATTCAAAATAAAAATTTTAATCACAGAAAATTTCTTTTTATTAAAGACATTATTTAGATAAAATGATTTTTCCGGTATACTCGAGCGACAATCATCGATGTAATATATTATTTTAATATAATGTAATAAATCTTACGGAAAAGACTCAACGTATCACACACACTAACTTTCCAAATTAGTAATTCGTTCGAGTCGAACCCGTAAGTGACTTCGTTGGTAACTAGAATGTATTGCTATGTATACCTAAATATATGTGTGTAAGTTGCGTAAGTTTATCTTCTATCTCTCCTATATTTTACATTAATTTATTTTCTTTCCATGTCAGAAAGAACGAAAAGAGCGTTTTGTTAAATTTTTAATGGCCTCAGAGCTTATTAATAGAATTATGCAAACAGTTACACGAACGATTTTCAAATATATTGTTATATATATATATATATATAAAGAACACAAAAATTGAATTTTTAAATCAAATTAGGTCTTATGTAGTAATAGTATATATTAATTAAAAAATCCTGATAAATATTCAAATAATGGTTATACTTCTAATTATTGATGTATAATTACTAAAGTCTTTACTATAGTGCATTAACATGTTCGAACAAATGAGTACGTTATATATATATAGTAATATATAAATTTTTATTTTTATTTATACGTACAAATGAGTGATTATAAATAAAGAAAAACATTCGAATCAAAATTTTATGAAAGGTATTTTGGAGAAATTAAATCTTTTTTATTCCTATAAATTAATATTAATTTTGATAACAAAATATCGAGTTGAAAGTATTTTTTTTCTGGTAACTGGCAGCATTTTTCATGACACCAATATTTTCTGCTTCATAGTAATAAAGATTTTATTTCAGTAATATTTGTAATAAATTCAAATTTTAAGATATGTTTAAAATAAAATTTTAATTCATCAATTAAGATTCAAATTTTCAGATGATATACTTGTATACACATGTATCAATTGATTAATCGATTCGCTCTTTCCGTTTTTCATCTCTTGATTAATTTTTTACACGCACACACACACTCTCTCTCTCTCTCTCTCTCTCTTTCTATTTCTATTTTATTTCATATTGCTATAAATGGCCTTGACTAATCGAAAACTATTTAAAGATGTTATCATCATTTTCGCACATATAAGGTTCTACATCATCACAAAAAATTTTCAGGCTCTCATTTTTATCAGCTCCATTTTCTTAAATATAATAATAATGCGAGCGGCACAGTTTTGTGCGGACTCGTATTTACAAGGATGGTCCTACTACGTCAGGCACAACTCTATTATGTTTACTTATTAAATATTTATGTGTCTTACAGATTTTCATTTAATTTATTCGTTCGTGTTTATGTATCTGTATGTTTATTATTTTATTATTTAACTTTAATATCTACTCTGTTTCATATTTATTCGTAAGCGCGTTAGAAAACACATGTACTAATTTTTCTATTTATAAGTGAAAATTATTTCGCAGGTCTTGCAGCTTAATTCCTGTATTAATATTATACTTCAGCGGACGACAATTTCTTTTCTTAATAATTAAGCTAAAGCGTTCTCAACTTATTTGGGGCTTACTTGATCATTTTCTCTTGTATGCTTTGGCGCTACTTAGAAGATGATGAATTGCCACTGTCGAATTTAATTAGTAATAGACAAGAATGCATACATAATGGATCATAGATTAAGAGCACGCACAACAAAAATTTTATATTTTTTCTAATATTGTAGCTTATATTTTTGAATTAACGAGAAAATCAAATTCACACAGTGTATAACACTTTTACTGTTAAATAATATTGATTTTTTATACAAAAAAATTCTAAACAAGGTGATTGCACAATCTTTGTAAATGAAAAATATACTTCTAGTAAAAACTACCAAAATCATTTATCCGCTTGACAATTTCATAAATAATTATCCTTTAATTATTACATGAAATAACTTCGAAATAATTTAACTGAGTGAACTATATGAAACTGTACTAGTTTAAAAATTTTTTTTCTAACAACAATCTAATCCAATTTTTAAATATTTAAGTAAACATTAAATAGATGTCATGAAATTTTAAACGAAACCTTTCAATGTCCTATTATAATCGTGCAGCCGCCTTTAAAAGGGATTAAAAGAGCGCAAGCTTTTATTTTTTAATTATATTATCAACTATCTAAGCAGAAGAATACGAAAAAAGAAAAAAACAGAATTATTAAAGTAAAATATGACGATTTCTTAATATATACGCTCAACAATGCTTCCTTTTTTCTTATGTTACCAACAGGGTCATTTGTCGCGCTCTTTATATTACAGCTTTTTTCTAAACCTGCTTTTCTTTTTATTTTAATAATCGATTACTTACTTTAAAATCCTTCTTATTGTAGGCCCTTGTTCTGTTTTGCGCGCGGCCTTTCTAAAAAATCATATACTCTATATATGTTCGTATGTTTATTATCACCAACTCAACAAATAAATATCCTAAATATATATTGTGTTTGTGTGTGTGTGTGTATGTTTGTATGCTTGTGTTTCTGTGTGTGTATTAAATATGCATAATATAATAATATATTCTCCCAACAAATTATAGAACTTCTCGTCTATCCTCAAAGTGCGCTCCTGTTTATTTTTCTACGGAGCGCATAATATATATATATTTATAATAATAATAATAATAATAATAATAATAATAATAATAATAATAATAATTAGGCTGATCTATGTGAACGTTTTTCTACCCTTGTATCCCGGTTGAGTCTCTCACGAGTGCTCGTTTTTTTCTCTATTTTTCATGATTTTTCCTTATTTAATTTTTTTGTCTATTTTCATACACTTTTCTTCGTACCGACATATTTTACTTCGTTTTTTCGTCTAATTGCATAATAATTCTGTATCGCTTATATCTTTCCTCGCTGATTTCATCTTCGTCCGACGTGCATTTATATCTGTACATAATCTTTGCATGGTCATCGACAACTCACAGCCAATCCAATATTTTATTTTTTATTTATTTTTTTACTTAAGTCCACGCGATCCACGCTTCACATCTTGCTTTCTACGCCTTGAGTCAAAACGCTTATCATTTCTCTCTCTTTTTCACTCTACGTCGTTCTTATATAATTAATTATTCATTATACTTATTTATATCACTAACGTTTGCTTAATATGTATAGAACGTCGCCTCATCTTCTCAACGCCTTTTATGTCCACAGGTTGATCCTACAACATCGTTCGATCAGGCATGATAGAGGAGAAAAAAGTAACCAATCCTCATTTTTCGTTATTTGATGTCTTAACTTTCCTACCCGACATGTTGTGTTTGTATCTATTTACAAAAACTACGGGAATAGATATTTATTGCACTAGATGATGTGACTCTTCCTCTCAGAGGATTCGAGACGCTAGATGACTTTTGCAGCTTATTTATGTATACAAATACATAACAGCTAATTTATGTATAATCATCGAATACGTGTATCAAGAGGGTATTAAATGGGTGCATGTGTAAATGTGTGAATATTTGTATGTATTTCGCTTGTTATGTTTGCGTGCTACTCCCGACAAAAAAAGGCGCCTCACAGCCGGATTTTTCACGTCGACCGTTTCTTTCTGAAATCTTTTTCTTAATTTTCTTATATTTTCTGTCTGAAACTTCAGTTTTTCGTCGTCGATCTTAAGTGTATAATATGTTCCTATTCGTCTTAGTGATCTGGCCTTTAGTAAATTTATACTATTTTTACGCAACCATGCACGAACCACATACTTCTGTTACAGCCTTTTTCAAATTATTATCTACATATTATAATAACGTTTACCATAATTTCGATTATAAAAATTCAATTAATCCAATTAAATATTGAGCCTATTTATTAAGCTATCGCATTGAAAGATAAAGAATAGTTTTACAATATTTAATCAAATGAAAACAAAAATAATCGTCGTAGTACATAACAGTTTTTATTTTATTCAAGAACGTTAACCAAAATTATATTTTAGAAACCTTTTAAGGCATAAAAAGTACAAAAGATTGAAATTTTTTGTCTATAATTGAAGTATTTAATATAAATGTATTAACATATAAATGTATAAGCTGAATTTAATTTTAGTACACAGGAGCAATTTGCTTTTCATATAGTCAACAAATTGTAATATAAAATTTTGAATTATAATATGAACGAACGATAAACATCTATTCTGACGATAAAACTAGCGATCTCTTTAAATAATCAATATTTTGTACCACTGTAAAAAAAGTACATACTATGCAGATAAACGTATTTTATTTGAGTAATAACGATTAAGTCAAAGAACCGAGAGTCTCGCCAAATAAATTAATAATAAGATATTAAAGTGAGCTCGTCTTAAATTCGTGAGACTTGATTGCTGTAAAACTACATTCTGTACCGATTTTCTGAAACATTTCTCTTAGGAGTCTTAAATAATGTCTGCGGTATGTTTCTGAAAAATATCCTCTAAAATACGTTTTTTTGAAGCATAAGCAACCACATTTACTAATTTGTGCAAAACATCGGTACTCAAAATATATCTTGTCGTATTAAAGTGTAAAAAGATAAACTTATTAAATTAAAAAAATTAGTGTGGATGTATGCTATGACTTTACCTTTAATCCTTCGAATTATTTATAGTAATATATTAGGAATATTAATAAACTTCGGGGCTTAACAAGAAGTTTTGTTAACTCACTCTGTAAGTAATTAATTTATACACAAGTTTTTTGGAGATCTTCGACACCTATTTTGTAAATTAATTCGTATAAGCTGAACAAAAAAATTGAGCAAGATTGTCAGCTAGAGCTACTTAAACTTTTTATAAAATTGTTAAGTTCGATACTATTATTGCGATGCACAAACTTTTATAGCTTAAAGAGATAGTCTCAATTTGATTGCAGAAAATTGAAATTTAATGCATTGTAGTTTTCAGTATCTAAATAACGTCGTTTTTGTGAAACTCGGAATTACAAAATTGTTATAAATAAACTATTCAATAAGAACATACTGTTACAATATTCTTTTTATCACCTTCTTATCACATTTTTTCTTGATCTATTAACATACTTTAATCGTATATAATGAATTAAGATAACAGCTCTAATGGATTTATACAAGATGTCGTTATCAGTACATTTACTCTATGTACTCAGTACAATACTCTAAGAAAATATGAAATATGGAAATTAGTATAGTTGACGATAACAAAAATAGATTTTTACAATTTAAGTAAATATTTGAGTATGAGCTAGGATATAGTTTTACTCTGTTACTTTTGTAATAAAAAAAGGAAAATAAGCATTTAGTGCTAAAAATTAATAAAAAATTATTAAAAACGTAAATAGGCGATTAATTTTAGTTTGCTTTACGTGATCTCAAAAAAGTAGCATTAATTGCTAAAATTAGTTTTTAAACAGAAAAAAAGGATTTAAATTGAATAGTTTTTTATTAAAGTTAATTTTCTTTGACCGAATGAAAAATAAAATTCCATATTAATATGATTTTATATTCCAGTGAATGGATACATTTGTGAAATTTCAGTGTGGCATATGAATAAAGTTTTAAAAATTTGTCTGATATAAAAATTAGGTAACTGTTAAGGTCCAAATACTGCGATACTCAGAAGATGAACAATTGCACCTAAGCGATACAATGAAAATAAGTGTGAAACTGTACGAAAATCAATTGAACTGTTTCTACGTTATTTACTCTAACTTATCACCAAATTTTTTCCTTGCCTTGATTATATATCTCTGAAAGTTATTACTTCATTATTTAAAAAAAAATAAAATCCTTAATCCTATACTTCAAAAATGAGATTTAATTTTTCTGTTTATGTTTGAAACTGCCTACCGATGTTGAAAAGTTTTTTAATAACGTGTAAAATTGCCTGCGTAAAAAATATGTAGAGGGAACGTAATGATTACTAATAATTAAAATTTAAACAATTTTCATAATGTAACAATTTTTTGTTTTCAACTTATAAAGAATACAATTAAAGGATAAAAAAAATTTTTTTCTGAAACATTGTTTACTTATAAAAAAAGAAAGCAGCCAAATTATTCTTAATAATAAATAAATAAAAACAGAAACATATATAAAGATTGTGTATTCCTTATTCTTTTTAGTTCAATGCTTAGATCATAAAATCGCAGCAATTCATGAGAAAATTTCCAAATATTAATTAAAATGACCCGCGAATATTATATATTAATTTCAATATTAATGCAATATAAATTTTAAATTTAAAGATGCGAAAATTGTCATTCACAAAACAAATATGTAAATAGGAAGTAGAAATATAAATTGATTCCGATTACTTTTTTTATTTTTTCGAAACTAAATTAAAATGAAATCTATGATTATTTCCCGTTGTTTGAACTTTTCAAAGACACAATTAATAAATTAAATAAATGACGTATCTTATTATTCATCCATTACACGCATGTGATTAATTATTAATATTTAATTAACATTTTCAGAATACATTGCAGTAACAACGTTGCACTCACAACACTTTTTCGAGATATTTCATTTCGATTTGTTAATTATTCATCTAATTTAAAACTCATTCTTCTCTACAAATTCCCAGCTTTTTTAAATTAAACACTTCTATGTAATTGAAGAATCTTCGGAGTTTTATTGTAGTGTTCAATCGCGTACTGAATTCATTTTATTTAATAAAAATCCATTATATTGCAATTAAAATCCTATTGAATGTTTCAAAATGGTTAAATCGTAAAAGAATGAGGAAAAATAGTATAAAAATATACATAATTATATTTTTATTTAATAAGTGTAAGCAAATAATAAACTTATCTCAGGCAAAACTAATCTCTACACAAAAATATCATAAAAGTCTCTGATTCGGTTTGCAGGTAAATTTCTCTTTTTTTCATAATTCAAGACATTTGAAACAAAATAATAGAGCTTTTATTTTAAATGATTCACAAATTAAATATAAGCTATGAAAACGTTGATAATGAATCGAGTACTAATTTAAATGGTGTTCCTCGAATAAAAAAATACACCTCACCGAATTTGATGAATGTAGTTTTAACAGGAATATCACTCACTAGAAATACAAAGAACTTAACTTTAATGCCTATCAATCAATGAAACAATTTCAATGACAAGCGTATTTATTATCATAACGAAAGAAGATCACATATCAACGACTGAAGTCGTTACCTATAACAAATTTAAAGTACTTGCCTAGACAGAACCAAGCTACCGAGTCTGGAAGGACAATAAATCTCGAGTTTCAAGTCCAAAACGTACTTTTCATTTTAATATTAGTTCTCTTTTACGTAATAACTAGTGTACGATTTTACCTAAAAAAAGAACATTTCCCGAGCTTAAAAGTCGAAGCTTAAAATACAATTATCCGAATCATATTTTCAACAGTCAAAAAAATAAAAAGCAACTCGCAAACCCGATATCTGCGAGCGCGTAACCATTAAGAAGTATGTGGCCGCATATTTCAAATTCACGCGTAGAGTTCTATGCACGACTTGGAGTTCGCCAAGACCACAGAGACTCGAGTCGCACTCGCTCGTCCGTCTCGTCCTCGTCCACTGTATCGTCACTGTCGTCGCTGTCACGGATAGGAATAAGATCCTCCTGACGCCAAGTACCGCGCTGCTCATCACTGTCATCCGCTCGACGTAGCGAACGCTGCGGGAGGCCGAGACGACGACTTCGACGACGCCGTCGATGGTACCGGCGGTGATAGTCGGACTCATGCAGCAGCATAAGCCCGCGCGTACCCTGCAACACCCCGGCTCACTTATCTTCGGTCTCACCCCTTGGTGACGTTTCTGTGTCCTGGCGCTCGCTACAACAGAAGAAAATTAACATGCAATAAAGTAGCTGAATCTGAATCGTATTTCTTCTTATCACAGTCCCAAAATGTGCACCATTTAAAAATGTATTTATTATACAAAGATTCCTGAAAGAGCTTACCAACACATTTGAGAATTATTTTTTCTCGATTATTTATTGATCGACACATTCTAATATTAATCTGATCGTCTTTTCTTTAGCGTAAATTCAGATTTTGTGTCAAACAAAATTATTACTTTTTACAAATTTTCAATTTTTTCAATTCAATAATTTATTAAAAGGAGAGATCACAAAGAAATTCTTTCTAATTTTTATCGGCTCTCTATCTTATTATACATGCAATGACAAATTTAATAAAAAGACTCAATTTGATGTAAAAATAGACATTCAAATAATATCATGGCTTTGCAGTGATGTTAAAAAAATTTTCCTATCGTAGATCCAAACAACGTGATTCAAACTAAAGTTTACTTCGAATTCGCTTAAAGAATTCGACAAGATTTCAATCTTTTATAGATCCTTACTATTACACTGTAATTGGAAATGTCTACTCATGTATGAAATTTAAAGTAATATATTTTTTAAGAACCATGAAAACGAGCAAATAATATTTTAGCGTTTTCAAAATCTTTTTAACCAAATTAGACCTTATTATTTCGTGTCTTTAATTACGTTTATATTTGTGACCCAAATATTATTATCATATAGTTTATTGATTCATAAAACACTGAATGCATAAAAATGTTAATTTCATAATTATAATTTCACTGCTATTTGTATTAAAACTAGATTTATTATTTCATATGATAAAATATTAAATGCTGTATTAAAAATTTTTTATGGATAAAAGATTAATGATCTGTTAAGACTTTACTCCAAATTATTCGTATCAACGTAATAGTGTTAAAAAAAGGAAAAGTAAAGAATAGTCCTCACTGACTATCACATATATTAAAACAAAAAGTATAGTATTAATAATTTTAAAACAATATATACAAACTATTACACATTTTTGGTTTCATAATTATTTAATAAAAATTTTTCCCAAATTCCTTATTTAATAATTACTTTAGAATAAATACTTAATTAATAACCGACACAGTATCACAAGCTGAGTAATTAAATCGAAATAACTTAGTTATAAAACATTATGACCTAAATAAAAAATGTCAGTAATTAACAAATGCTAGATATATAAAAGTATTGCAAGCGATCGGAAAAATCTGTAAAACTTAACCTACTCAAAATTAATAATATAATAACAATAATATATATTTAGGTTAATTCTTCGTTTTACTTTTCTTTCATATATTTTCTAATACATACGCTATGTAGACAGAATGTTTAGCATATTGTACAAATATAATTTGCTTTTATGTAAAATAAATCGACAATATCTTTTAATTTTTTAGATTTAAAATTTATGCTTGATTAAGAGATACTTAGTATTTTCTCATGTTATGTGCAACTGTAATAACATAAGTTATAACTACATATTTCTAAGACTTCTTAAGGTGTAGAAATGCGTCACTTGTCTTACCTTGTTCGAAATTACGTAAAACATTTTCTGATAAGCGAAGTGAATGATGGCATACAAATAACTGATCTACCGTGGAAAGGAGGAAAGTACGTAATTCCTTTCTAACGAGCAAATTGTAGTAGAATAATTATATTTGAAAATTTTATACAATAAAAATGCATAAAGGGTGTACAGTACCAGTGATAATACAGATGTTCACGATCAAAGTACTTCAATTACTGCCAACTATTTTAACGGTCTTCTTGATTCTTGAACGAAATTATTGAATCAATTTACTCCTAAGGTTATAAAATATTATCAGTATCTTAGAAACTGCGTGTAATTTGTTTCACAAAAGAGCGTCCACTAAAATTAAGCAACAATTTGTGATGATAAATTTTTTAAAAATACAATATGTATGATCAAGACAATAATTGATTGGCACCTCAGAAGTATATTTTATACTAATTTTATAATATAATTTTGATGTAATGATGTCTATATAAATTTAATAAATCAAATTAACTGCTGGTTCATATAACCTTTCTTCGAAGATTGAACTGCATAATTGCTCCAATGTTTGTTGTGGGATTACGTGTCAAAAGTTTCAACCGGTTCAGTCTCAATAAAAATTGAAGTTTTTTTAGAAATGAATACTTTTTTTACGAAATACATTGGAAACGCTTAATCATTTCATAAAATTAACTTATTATAAAAAAAAATAATATTTCCACTCTTTAAAAACTACTTCTACAGGGGGTTGAACAATTTAAAAAATCATAAGTCCCAAATTATTAGGACGATCAAAAATTTTATTTTCGATAAATTTTAAGTACCTACAAAACTATAGGTAAAAAAATTTTCATATTAAAAATCCATTCGAAACATTGTTTTTAACAACATTATACCGAACGCCACCATACGAGTTTGTAAGCGCACCAATTCTAATGCGCGTAACAGTATATCTACAGCATATTAATTATTAAATTAATGAATATCACCATTTCTCATTACAACATATCATGAATCATACAAAGTACAGTATACACACCAATTTTCGCGTCAAAAATCCATTAAAAACAATGTCTTATACATTGTTAAACAAAAATCATATGCGAATCAATGACTTTACATGGTGTTTACTAAAATGTTTATAACAAAGACAGTTTCAGGATTACACAAAACTTTTTTTCATATTATCATTCCTGATATAAAGCCAAGTAAAACAAGTATAATTTCAATAATAAAATCGTTGCGGAACATTGTCAAATTCGTTGTTAAATAAAGAAAAAATCGTTTTTACACGCGCTTATACTGTACGTTGTTGTTAATAACAATCACAGTTATGGGATCCCACAAAATTTTATTTCGGAATATCTTTCCCTACGTAAAATTAAATTGAACTTACATTTTTTTAATATTAAATTCGATTCGGCACATTGTTGTACAACTTGTTAAACAAAACCACATGCTACAGCCGTGTTTTCAACTTACAACTTATTACATTTATAGTTTTGGGATTCCACAATTCATTCCACAGTTTCTAGTGTTTTTTTATTTACTAAAAGTACACACAAAATTTTATTTAGAAAATTGGCGCGGAAATCGGCGCTCGATTTCCGCGATACTTTTACACGCTTATACATATGTAGATACGGGGGCCGTATATATACATTGTTTTAGGCTTTCGTGTGCATAACCTACAAACGTTACGTAACATTAATATAGGAATAATCAGATTAAGACGACTTCCAAATTCGTTTGGGTTATCCGGATGATTGTGAGATTTATCAAACTTTTTCAGCCCCTCTACTTTGACGATGTGACATTAATACTGTTTTGATAACAGCCATCTGAATGTATCCTTATGTACATTCGAATATAAATAATATAAATATTATAGTTTAGCTAGAAAATAAGTCTAAAATTATTCGTTACCTTAAATGTTAATGATATTATTTATATTTAAACATTCAATTTTAGTAATATTAATCGATTTTAGCTTCTATAAACGTACGTAGGATAATGCAGTATTACGACCAAGCTCCTTTTAGTTTTGATTTGAAATTACTAATATATTATAATAAAATACTTGTCTAGCATAGATAATTAAAAACTAGCATTTTTATTTTGAAATATCATTTCAACAAAATATATTTAATGAAACTTCGTTCTGAACATTATTTAATAAAGTAATTAAGATTTTCCACACTAACTGAATAAATTTGATATATACATATAAAATATAAAATAAGGTTGAAAAATATAACTACACAACTAATACAAAAATATTTCAAAATGTATTTCTAGGTTAGCTTTATTATTTGTAAATATAAAATCAATTGTCTGTAGAAATAAAATTTGCTGTTTAATGAAAAATTGTATGCATTTAATTTTCGACTGATCCTGCTTCAGACGGCTATTATACAACGTTCACACATGTGTAGCACACACAGGCAGGTCTTACAAGCGGCAGCGAACTCGGCAAGATTCGTGGGCTCGAAGATTTTCAAGAGTCGATCCATAGATCGTATATTTTGCGTCACGGCAACGTTGCTTATTTTTATAAACAAACGAGTCAAATTTACTTTAAGTCCACTAGTACACGAAAAAGAGTAATCATAGATTTAGAATACTGTTATTAAAACTTTAGTCTAGTCGCTCTAAGATTTAAAGCAACATGAATTGAAAATGAAACGAAAATGTTTACAATAAGAAATAATGCAACAATGAAATCATTTACAACTTCTATCTTTTTTCCTCTCGATTTTTTCGGCCTTTCTTGCGTACGATACTTCTTCTCTCTCTCTCTCTCTCTCTCTCTCTCTCTCTCTCTCTCTCTCTCTCTCCCAATACACCACTATCAAATAATATAAGGATTTCCAGATATGCACATGTTTTGTCAAATAACAAACAAATGCTAGTACATAATAAATATGGTAAATATAAAAACGTATTAAAATATACATAAAATAAATTATTAAAACCAATCAAGTTTATAATTAAAAGGCCACTATATATTAATATATATTATAGAAATATAGAAATATTAAAAATAAGAACTTCAAGCATTAAAGTGTGTGCTGGCACAATACCTCTTGTAGTAAAATATTTAACATTGTTTAAAAATATTTTTATGTAAAAATTTTTTACATAATATTTAATTTTAAATTATAAAGGTTGCTTTCGTTTTTAAATATAAAATCTGTGTCTTTCTTCATTTCTGAAATTTTGATATATACAATTCCGATGTTCTAATTCTTTAAAGCTTTCACGGATAAATTTTCTTAATTCACTGATAATTTATTTATTTTACAACTAAAAAAATAGATATATTTTCCAATGTTTAAATTCTTAAACTTATTTTTTAGGGACTATTTATGTAAAATATACGACCTCTTTTGTTTTACATTGCCTCGCATTTTAACTATTGAAGTATAATAAAACAAATTTACTTCTTTTCAGAACGAGAGCTAGTTTAGATTCTAAGAAGATTAGTAAAAGTAATTTCACAAGATCCAAGGAAGAATTTATTTTATTTCCAACTATTTTTTTAATTTTACGAATAAAAGAGTAAATATATGTTTTATATTATATTACTGAGTGACTATAGCTTTTGCAGTATCTAAGGCTTACAAATTAGCTTCCGTTTGTACACCCTAAGAAATTTCATAACATTAAAGGTTTTTCGGATTTATTCTGCAATGTACATATGAATTTATAATGGGAGATTATAAATTCTTTAAATATCTTTAAAACAAATAAATTTAATAAATTTAACAATGTAGTTTTTAATTTCTACTTTTTCCGCATAACAGAATAATTTTATTAAAGGTTATTAATATTACTTTTTGAGAAGCAATTTCAAGAAAAGCTTTTTACGATAACTCTACGTTATTAGTATAAGCATCTATGCGTTTAACTAACTTAAATAAAACAATTGTAATAATATTTTTAACTATATCAATTAGCTACATAATAGGTAATATAGGACTTATTATAGTATATCTCATTATAGTAGTAATTTCTATAAGTACCTTTATATGTTTGTTTTGTTTTTGTAAATACGTCTTTTGTAAATTATAAATATACTAAAGCTTATTCATTATTCATCAAAATTTGTTTTTGATAGTATCTTTTAAATTGTTGAATTTTAAGAGTGTAATTGTAAATCTACATTTGTTCTATAAGATTGCAAAAGTCGCTTTACGATAAATGCGCAAAATAAAGTACTACCCTAAGTAGCACATCCTACATAAATTTTGAATAAAATAGTAACCACAATGTTTTTATGTTACTATAAATGAATTCAATTACATATAGTTTATAAAAAACCATTCTTTCACAGGTTTCTCATACGATATATTCAAATGCTAACTAACGACTGAATTTATCACATACAATGAAAAAAATTCAGGAACATGTTATCTCCTAGAGCACTCCACGATATCTCGTCAACTCGGGTAAATCCTTAGAAATCTTATTCCAAACGACCTTTTCTTACACTACGTCGATGGTTAAATAGTTGAATGGCTATAACACACGCGGTTAGGTATCTAACGGTATAATTACTGTATATAATTACTGTGTGTGTGTTTTTTATTCTCAGAGTCTAGTTAAAATAAAAATATTACAGCTAACAGAGTGAGAGAAATAGTAAAAATATTCAACTATGCATGAGTACTTCCTAAATTCATTCAGCATGATTCCTTTGTCACCATAAAATTAAAATTTTTCAATGTTTTGAACTTACAACTTTTTACTAAAAATACCAAATATTATTTCCGTATCAAATATATTATAATTTTAACTACTTAAAAAAATAATTGAGTTTGTTTCAAATAAATTGTAAATATACACACGAGACAAATAAGGTAAAATTGTTTTGGTTCATTTACTTAGATTTAAATTTGTAATTTATTTTATTACAAGAAATTTCTTTGATTATATTAATATATATTTAAGAATGATCAAGTATTTAGTTTATCATTGTGAACACATTTTCTCTCCAAACGTACTAAATTATAAAACAAATTAATAATTGACTTAGAATTTTTAATAGACTATAAATAGCTACATATTTTGAGCTAAGAAATCGTATTTTTTTATTTCTTGAGCAGCATTTATACAATTATATTGAGTTAATTATAATTTGGGAAATCATGAGTTTAAGAAATTATTTTATTTTATTTTAAATTATTTTAAATTGTACCCTTATGCAGTTATTATGTTTTATTATTGTTGTTGTCGTTAAATAAGCATATTATTTTACTAAATAAAAAATTGAAATTTGCATTTATCTCAATCACAAAAATAACATTAATTCTGATAATTTATTTGTAAATTTACGGTGTGATATTTTTATACATGATACAAATTTTTTTTATTTAATAGCTAAGTTTTACCTCTAGTAGAATTTGTAATTCATCCTATTCCAAGCTGCAAGAATCTGAGATAAATTATTTAAAAATAAATTAAAGCTCCATTTCCATGCAAAAACATATATTTAAGTTACATATAATTTAAAGAATTCTTTTTTCCATTGTTAAAAGTTTTTATTTTCTGTTAAACTAGCTTAAATTAAAACTCAAAAATTATTTTTTTGAAGTCATGATTTATTGTTTTCATTTTAATATTTTTAAGAAATAGTTTCATGTAGTATTTCTCGTACAACTTTGTAGTACGTTAGATGCTTTTTATTCTCATTCTTTTTGTTCTCTAAATGATAAGGAAAAGTCTTCAAAGCTTTTTTTGTTAAAATAATAATGGAAATTAAAAAAGCGTTGTTACGTGTATTACACAAAATTTTCTTACGTAAATAACCGAAATTAATGTTCACATGTCGTTCTAAATATATTTTAATAAATGTTCTAAATATATCGTATTCTAAATATAATATATTCCTAAGTAATAAATTTGAAATAATTATTTAAATAAAACTCGTTAGTATCGACTTTATTTATGATAAGAATATTCTACTTTTTCATAATTTAATGCTTGGTGAAATATTATTTCCACAAAAAACAATTTCATTGATAATATAAAAGTTTCAGTGTCAATAAATTTCTAAACTCAAATACCGTTTGTCATAAACATAGATTTACTCTTACTTGGAATTTAATGTATCAGCGTGGCATGACAGAACCCTTTACAAGATGACAAAAATGTTAAGAGAATTAAATTCGTATGTATAAATTTGTATAAATCTTACATGAATATGTGATATACATTCGTAAACAGAACAATAATCTTTTTACAATCAGCTTTAAAGCTCCTTGCTTTAGTTCTCAAAGAATTTTCTAGAAGCCTTTATCTGTATTTTATACAGTTTTTTTCCACCGAATAATGCTTTCATATTTCACTTTTTATTTTTATTTTTACACACCA
The DNA here is from genome assembly GCA_018907045.1 of Wiebesia pumilae. NCBI lineage: Eukaryota > Metazoa > Arthropoda > Insecta > Hymenoptera > Agaonidae > Wiebesia > Wiebesia pumilae. Next base: position 7,407,834 of record JACCHZ010000192.1, read on the forward strand.
CTTATCTTGTTATCGTTCTTTTTACCTTTTTTTAAAACTGAACGCTAAAAGAATTTTCAAAATATTTTTGCGAGACCTATTAGTGTAGTGAAAATCTAAAATAAATATCATATGTAAAAATATAAAATTTGTAGTTATTTTTTATAGAGATAATTTAATGGTGTTGCTCATTACTAGAATCATATGCTCAGAGTAGAATGTAAAGTTTGAAAATGTAATTTAATAATTTAATTATAATTTATACATATTCAGTATAGGTTTTAAAACTAAGTAATAATTTTAGAAAACTTTCTATAATGATTAAAAATGCAACAATATAGAATGTAATTTTTAATATAAAAAAATTTTTTTCATTAACATGGAGAATCAATTTTTTCAAAGGCACAATAAATCAATCTAATAGAGGGAATACTAATTTCTTTTCTAGAAGGAATTACTTCCGTTTAATGTATGACATTTATTGCTGATATTTAAATAAAGCGAAAGTATTAATAATTTATTATAATGTGCAATCAACTATATTTTTAATCCTACGTCTTATATATAACACGTTGTCTTTTCTTTATATCATATACGCATATAATTTATTTTCTCGCATTTGAACATCAAGTATCAATTTTTTTCTCTGTACTTTCTAAATTCTGGGAAAAGAATGAATACTCTACAGGGAACGTCTAGCAAAAACTACTGCACCCTAACATAACGCATTACAACGATAAATTTTACTAACGATTATCCGTGAAAGTATTGTGTAAAAAGACCTGTACATAAATGCGCTTTTCAGACTAAGAATCTTAAAAGTATTTATCTTTAATATCAAAAGAAATGCTATTAAAAGGCAACAATTATGTGTAAAAATCTTAAATAACTTCTTAATAATTTCAGTACCAAAATTTTATGTAATGATAATTGAATTTTAACTGAATTTAGTTAACTGTACCTAAAAAGTTCATATTTTTTATTGAAGTATTATTACGCAGAATGAGATTTCCTGCATTGTGAATTACTTTAAAAGCATAAAAAAATTATAAAACTGAAAGCTTTACGTTATTGTTTGAATTCGGATTGCTATTGTCTATAGAAAATAGAGTTACGAGAATAACATAAAGAAACGAGGTTGGTCGTAAATGCAAAGCTAAATTTATTAATCAACTACTTTATCAAAGAATGCAACTATACAAAGAAATAACGTATCGTACGTAAGCATCATTGACACCATAAAATGAGAAACCTTGTAAGAAGCTTTACACTCGAACCGAAGACAGAAATTACTAGATAGCGAAGCTACACTGCAGATACGTGTTTATCGGTTGAAACAGAATTTAATAAAGTTACTTGTCATTAACGGATTGCTTATTTAATATACTTTTTTACTTATTCTCTAAAATATTTTGAAAAACATAATATTATTATTTTACCCTTGATAGGAATTAGAAAAATTATTAAAAGTATTTTAAATTATGCATTCAATTTAAGACTATAATATCTGTTTACATTAGTGCACGCTTAATAATTTTCTATTTTGCTTTCTAAAAAGTAGTGATCTTTCACAGCAGTAAGGTATATTTTGTGAAATAATATTATATCAAAAATAAAATAAAATATTCTATAGCTCATACATGTAATAAATCAACTTATTTTTAAGGAAAAGCAAATAGTAAGAAATAAGATTTTTATTTTATAATCAAACATTTAATAACATTGTGTATTATACAAGAATATAAATTTCTTTTATGAATAGTTGAAAAAATTATACGAATATTATCAGATTTTAATTAAGTGTCTAAAATAACTCACTATAACAGGATAATGTGAAGAAAGCTAATAAAATTTTATAGTAATTTTAATTAAACACTTTACCTTAACAGCTTAACTCACTGCAAACGAATTTTGTTTTATTGAAAAGTGCATCGAAATAAAACATTTTACTCTCGAAAAATAACATTCTACTCTTAACATAGGTCTGATCGACTACTCTTCTATTTCTATCTTTGTTATATTCGTATAAACAGAAATATCACATAAAGTCATAGTCAAAAATATGAATCATACAATCCTCAAAACTGGTTTTTCAACTTATCTAACATTAAAATATAAGCATTTCACTATTATTACTTACAACGATGAAGTTCAGATAATAATCCTCAAATTTTTACTCTAAAAATATCTTGTCCGGGTACTTCTCAGCCATATTAAGTAAATAAAAATTGAGTAAGAGTGAGAAAAAACATCTGTGTCTGCGTATGTGCCGTAAAACGTGAATATCAATTCGAAAAAAAATTTAACTATAACTAAGGATTAATTTGCTATATATTTTAAATATTCGCGTTAATTGTAAAAACATTGAAATTAATGAAAAACGATTGAATTAATCTTAAATTGAATTAATTGAATTAATTATAAATGATTAAATTATAATTGAATTAATTATAATTAAATTGAATTAATTATGTTCTGTTATTTAATAAAATGACTTACTAACATATATTTTTTTATGTGATTGAAAACCTATTATCAAAAAAATTCGATTTAGTTAGCAATTAATTAAAACCATTAATAAGTAGAAAATATGAAATGATTTTATACTATCGTACATGCAACTAAGAACAAACGAAAGATTACGATTAAAAGTACGTCTTGCTTCTTTTTGAGTTTTCGTCACTATAATTTTTATAAGAAAATATGTTAACAATACGTGCGCCACAAAATATTGTATCTAATAATAATTAAGAAGAGATAGCTAATAAGAAGAGAAAAATATTAATAATACAGTATAAATTATAATCTAGCAATTTCAACATTTGCTCTAAAAACGTAATCTAAATATCTATAAAAAAAAATAACGAGCTAAGAACAGAAGTTTGCATAGATTCCAGAAAAATCATCCTGTAAATACTAAATTACAAAAAGAGATTAATTATTAAAAGCAACCCTTTAAAATTTTAAAGCTTTTTTCACTTAATAGATCAGAAAGTCATTAGTCTAAAAATAAAAATCATACAATCGTTGATAAGACAACTTTACTTTCTGACTATGTAGGTACTATTTCCCTTTGCATTTATATTCTGTCTTATAAAGAAAAATATAATCGCAAAAAATAAACAATTATCAATTCTACAGTCTATTCCTTTAATTTTCAGTTTCATAATCGTACTCCTTTTTCAAGGCAGATGCAAAATACAGTTATTACGACTGATGATTCAACTTTTATACAAGTATAAATTCAATGTAAACTATAAAATTCTTTATTACATTCCAACATAGATTTCCAAACTATTATCCGTACGCAAATTTACTCGTTTCTGTGGAAGAGCATGTGAGAACGCTTAAGTATCTTGAGACAAGCCAAACTATCAAAACCACTAAACTATTAAATCTGAGTCTTCCAGTACATGAGTAACATCAGTAATCAAACAGTACATATAGAAAGTTTACATAATGGTTTCAGACATAGTAAATCTACTAGCTTCAAGTTTTCTAGCATCTATGCATCGATTGTTATAAAGGCATTAGCAAAAACAACGATAATTGTAATTACTAGAATTATAGTACCTATAATTAAATATCAATTAGTACAACTACTTATTTTGAATAAACTTATAACATTAATAAAAATTAGGTTTAAATTCTAATTAGTACAAGTAATTTAAAGTTCCAATATATACAAATACTTTTATAAATACTACAGGATAAGATAGCAATTCTTTGCGAATTTCTTTCAAACTATTTAAACAATACAATTATTTTTAAAAAATTAAAAAAAATTCCACATTAAAATAATAACGATAAAAAATTCAATATTTTTAATAAATTATTCAAATATATCAATGGTACATCTTTTTAGTCTTATAATTTAATTTCAATACTATAATAATTAGCTTAAAAATTGTTGTTTAGAAGAAAAGCATTACACAATACGCAAATAAAGATTACTGCAACTTCTGTAATGTTTATTAATATAAATCTTTTACCACAAATTCTTTTTACGCAAGCTTCGAAAACTAAGCATGTACTATATTCATTTTTCTCTCGAAAAATAATGCGTTTACGTATTTTGTATAATAACTACTCGTTCGGAAAGATATAAACTTAAAATGATTGTGATTTATTCATTATCTACCATTACGTGTTTGGTGAGTATCGCAATTTTTGACATCCAATACAATGGATATTATACTTTACAATAGATGTCTAAATATCTTAGATCTTCGATAATATAATTTACCATATACACAATACTTGTGATAGCTTTATTACTTAAATGAATGGAAACCTCATTTTGCGATCCTCAATTATATTTAATCCATACAATAGCAATTTTTCTAACAACATTACGAACTTTTCGAATAAAGGTAAATAACGATGTAATATTTTAAATATTACGTTAAAGTAACAAAGGTACAACTGCTAGTTTATTACTTATACCAACAAATATACTAATAGATTCCTTTACACATGTCACAAGCACGTACGAATTTCTCCATTTTCGAGATCACTCATTTTTTTAAATATATACATATTATTGATAGACCCAAATTATAATTTATTATTTCATAAGATTCTAACACTTAGTAGTAATATCTTATTGTTTCCCTTTACAATTTGCTTTAACACAAAAAGAGAATTCAGAGAAAATATAAACTTGTTTATTTAACTAAAATAAAATGCCAAGAGTGAAAGAAAATTACAATGATATGAAATACGTATGTCGGTGAAAATATAAATGTAAAAAATTTGTTTTCTTTCAAAGAAAGTTGCTTAAAATTAATAATAAAACTATTGTAATAAAAAAATGAAGATATTGAAAAGTTAAAAGGGTCGACTAATCGATTTATTTTCTCCTCTATTCTCCTATTTCAAATGCACGTATCATATAAATATTTTAGTTGAATATAAATATCAAACGCAATGATGCCTAAACGAAATGCACATTTCAGATTGTTAAATTCAATTTACAAAAACGAATAATTGCTTACTTACGTAGCTTTCGATACAAATATTAAAATATTAAAAAAGAAAATTTCTGTTTTACACATAATATAAATATATGTATAATATATTAATATTATACGTAAAATAACTCAAATAATAAATACGAGATTTAATAAAAAAAGTCTGATAAGGTTGGTTTATGTGCTTTGAATATAAAATAAATTGAAATTTCGTTGTATTAATTAATGCAGTATTGATTATTAAATACAATGATCCTGATAATTAATAATGCGTTAGCAACCTATTTATACTTATTAAAACTATCTATTTATTCAAGTAAGTTTGAAATTAGTTCTTTTTTGCGTTGAAGTTTAATTTAGCAGTTAATATTTACATATTTTTACAGTACTTTGATACTTACGATACGTTATTTTAATTAATTAAAAAAAAAAAAAAAAAAAAAAGAGTCACAAATCAACGTAGAATAATAGTAATTGTTCGTTTAGTGAAAGTAATTATAATTGAATATTAATAAAAAGGATAAAACAAAATATATATCTTAAAGTAGAAAAGGCACAAGTAAAAGTATCAAATAAACGTATACGAAAAATATATTTCGTTGTTTTTCATCGAACCTTAAATTAAATTGAAATTCGTAAAAAAAATGGACGAATGGTTTTGAAACCTTGATGTTGTACCACTTTTCGTATTTTCTACTTCTGTTATGGTGAAAAGGTTGCAAATACCTTTCAGAGAATTCTGAGACTCGTTTCATTTTAGAATATTTTTCCTGTCATTGCGCATCGCTTCTCGCATTCGCAAATGATGACTGTATCGAGAATGGTAACAGACGAGTGCGCCAAGTAATCAAACGAAATACCGAGTACAGAATAAAACAAACGCACTGAGAACTATACTCTGTACTGTCGTTGCTTCAATCTAGGCTATGCATGTACACTTACTCTTCCCTTTCATCTCGATTTCGAGTCATACGAACAATATATTTTTCACCTAGCATGTTCGGAAATAAATATTAAAATAAATATTAAATACAAAGGACATATGAATTCTAAAGGAAAATATTTCTGCCAGTAGTCGCGAAATTCATTTTCAGTAAATGAATGCTTATTATATTTTCTTATTTTTTGTTTTTAAAGTACTTAAGGAACATTTTATTGACATAACGTTATATATCTTTTTGTCGATCACTATTTCTTTACAGTCACTTTATTTTCCAATATTTCGAAGCATATTTTTATGACAACTTATATTTACATTTTTCTTTTGAATCCCAAATTACAAACTTTATATTATATCATTTCTTTCAAATATATTTGTATTTTATTTTTAATAGAACGATCAACTAAAATGATCTTAAAGTTAATTATGCTTTTATTTATAAAAAATATTGATTGCTAATTTAGTAATTATTAAAATGTATAATGCATAATGTAAATGTATTGCTAATTTAATAATTATTAAAATGTATAATGCATAATAAATAAATGTATAATGCAAGGCTCGGCTAATATTATATTAGTTATCAATGTACAGCATTAAAAGAAGAATTAATATCTCTGTAAAATTCAATGTTATTTCTAATGATTTCTTTTTTCAAATTAAAATGAGAATACTAAATAAATATTGGACAATTAATACCTGATAAACTAAATAATTCTTAGCGTGAAGGAGATTCAAATTTTATAAAAGTAAAATGAAAACAATTACACTTCATAAAAATCAAACTACTAAAAATAACTTAAAACTTTTCATTGATAAAGAAAAACTTGCAATAATAGATGAAATGAACATCCGTGAACTGGCGATCCATTTCAAATTAAATTAAATCTCTTTCTAATTAAATCATTGATATAAGATTAGAATAAATTTACTTAATACACTGAAATACTTTTAATTGGAAGTAAGATCTTGGCATGGAATTTAAAGCAGTTAGCTATACAATAAATTTTTTGTGTACCAGATAACTAAATACATAACATTATAAGGGAGAAGTGAAGGAAATTAATAAAAATATTATTAAAATATTGAAATTCTTTTAAAATGTAAGTTTAAATAAAAAATAGTTTTTTCTAAAAAAGGAAATTAATTTACTACTTTATAACGCTTAATGACATAAATTAAGAAATACATTAATAATGACAAAAATTATTTAAATAACTGTTATAGGTATACAAATCATTTTATGTGGCTCGATTAATTATTGAAAATCATATAGTGTTATGAGTCTACGTTTTTCTTCGTGCTGAATAATTGATTTTTAATTTATCAATAATATTTCGATAATTTCTATATTTTTTCAGTAGATATTCAAAAGTAAATCTTTTAAATTCCAAATAATTCTTATTAAATCTATAAAATACGTTATAAAAATACAATTATGCATAGCATAAAATTCTGAGATTTTCAATATTTCTTTAAATGGACATGAATTGGAACCAATTTGTTGGCACAATTAGATTATTATAAATATAAAAGAAATAATGAGCAAAGTTTATTATTTAACGTTGGTTATTGTATAACATTAGCTGACACGTAATGCCCACATCTCTCAATAAAAATTAAGGATTCTAATAAGCTATTCTATTCTGAAAAAATATTATCTAGCATCTCGCTAAAGCCTTTATATGACAATTAGTAACCAACAATAACTATAGATAATAAATAATATTATTTTGTACCCATTTTACTTGGAACCTTGAAAATTTATAAATAAATTACGCCATCTCTATACTCTCTTCCTAAGCAAGATTTCTAGTGGAAAGCCCTTGACACATCAATTAAATGCATAGCCTTTGCAAGCTGCGCAGAATCGGTATACACCTATTTCTATGATATATATAAAAGCTTACGTTTTATATACTTGCATTTGTAATTTAAATTTTTTTCTTAACAATGGCTTAGTCCTCGTCATTGACATCAGCTTTATCCTCTTAAAAGTAGTCTTCTTACATAGAAAGTTGACATGACAGATGTTCAAGGACTTCTCAACTTGTGTATGAATAACTTATGAGATATACAAACTCGTTTTCCAATTGGACAAAAGCAGATTTTAAGCTCAGCATAATAATCATACAAATAGTAATGTAAGAAAGAAACTTATTTAAAATTAAGCCGATATAATTATTAAATAGTAGATAATCAATTATGTTCTTCGTGTGTTTCATATATATTCAAGAATTTCAATGATAAGTTCACCAAAACTGTAATAAAATATCACTAATTTATTTAAATAACGAGAAATTGTAATAATAACAATAAAAAATTATGAACTTCTTACAGTTATTTCTTTTGCATTAAAGTCTATGCACTATTACCAAATACTGTATTTTACAAATTTATAAAAATTTATAATAATACAATATTTATGCTTAACTAAAATTTATTTTCTAACTAGTAATATAATTATATATATATATATATATATATATATATTCTTTATCATATTAAACAAATTAACATTAATTTATTTGAGCGAAACGGTAAATACATTTTCTGCAAATTTAATTACCTTTAACTTCGTGCAATTTTTTCTTATTTAAAATATCAATGAATTCCTGATAAATGCAAGTACTTAAATCATCAATTAGTTGCATTGAAAAATACCACATACTAAAAAATTATCATACGGTAAAAAGGTTTAATTATTTTGATTATAAGTATCGTTTCAATTAGCCAAAGTTAAAATTCTAAATAATTTGTAATTAAGCCATTTTTTAAGAAATAATTTTTTTAGTACAAAACGTAAAGAGTGAAATCCCAATAACTTAAAAAATCTATAGAACTTAACGTCAAGTTTTTATAAATAAAGTGTAATTATATCTTTAAAAACGCGTTTTAATGAATAAACAACTAATAAAACGCTTTACTGTAAATAAATGTATATACACATAAAATCGACTACATGCATTAAGATAATGAATAAATCGAATATCATATGCGTAATACGGACATCATAAAACGCGAATGAGAAGCAGAACTGGGTTAGCACACGGTAAATTGCATTTACGTATACATATTTAGTATGTAACCTATTACAGAATTCGCACGAAACGCAGTAGCAATTTGCAATCATAGTAGTTAGTGATTAAAGGAAGAGAAAAATCTCGATGGAACTCTGAAATATTACTCTTTAAAAGATAAAAAAGCTGAAACTATGGTAGTTGAAAATTTTGATGGATTACCGGAATAAAATTGTTGTAAAATCTTTGAAATCCCAATTTTTCAAATTTTAAACAATGAAAAATATATAAGCATATCTTAACTCAACTGCTTATTATGAACCCTGTTATAGGGTCGTAAAAATGGAAAATGAACTTACCGTGGTTCTGCATAGAGGTAACGTTTATTTAATAATACCTGAGTTATACATTATTGAAAAAATGAAAAAATGAACGATTAATTACAATATCCTTAGATTTACTTAACACGATTGTTCGCGTGACACAATGTGACGTTCATCACTGGTTGTGCGCTTCGATATCGCCAAGGAGGTTGAAATTAGAGACGTAGACTGTCTATTCTTACTGCGCATCAATCTCTTGTCTATTTGGGTACAATTGTGTACTCTAACAAGGACGGTTTTAAGGACGTGAAACAAGTTAAAAACACAAAGATTCATATATTTATCGGTCGCTAAGCATGAATTATGATTTTACTAAGCTATTTCTTGCATACATCGGTAATTCTTTGATTTAGAAATGCATACTAATATAGGCATTATTCGTCCCAAAAAGCCGTAAAATCAAGATAAGGTACACGAATGTAAACGCTCCACATGTAACGTTCTGCGATGTAAGTAGTAACCACCGCAAACCGAGTATCCATCATCTCTCTATATTTTACAACTTCAAAACAAAAGGATAAACACTTGAATTAAATACTGTGTAAGATGTTTTTTATTTATCATAACTAAAAGTAAAATTATTTTCTTACTTTACAATATGGCTTCTGATTCTAAATTAGTAATTAGCTGAAGAAGTTAATTATTAAGACCTAACCGACTGTCGTTGAATTTTCATATTATTTTTCCATTTAAATTCTTTTGTATTTGTATACTAGTATAGTCGTCATTGAAACGAATATTACCTTATCTTTATATAAAAAATAACAAACTTGCATACTTATCATATCTAATAGTCGACAAGAAAACTTGAACCAAAATTCCAATTTGTAAAAATTTGTAATTTGTATCAATTAAGTTTGATACATTGAAAATTTACTATTCGATTAATACATTGAATATCTTTATTGAATTCAATTCCGTATTTATCACAAGAAACAGAAATTATCCTTCATAATGAAAGCAAGAGAGAAATTGCAAATGACAGGCAATCCAAGCATTCAATACATCGAAAAAGAATGTAAATGAAAGGGTGAAGAAGCGAGAAACGGAAGAAAAGCACACTGATCGTAGATATTTTGTACCGCTGTCCTAAAATTAAGTTAGTTAACTAGCAACAGCTCAAGGGCATATAATCTCTATCCATTCATACTCGTGTATATATCTAAACATATATGCTTCAAAGGAGCTAAACCTTGAACAAAAAGGAAAAGGTAATTGAGCATCGTGAGAGCAAAATAAACTAAACGCAGTGACGCGATCTTTTCTTGATCATATATGTAAGAAGAATTTTATTTAGACGTATGACACTGAAAATGAATGTCACTTATATATGCGCATTTTATTGTAATAGGAATTTGAAATTAAAGTCGAAATTTTCCTTTTTGAATATTTTATGCCGTTATTGGAAGGAACTCTGCAAATATTATTTTTTACTTTGAAAGAAGAATTAATGAGAGAAAGAAATACGATATAAAAATTACCAATGATCACTTTAATAAATATTAAATTAAATTAAAACAGAATATTAGATTTGTAAAAAAATTATGGATCTTTATTAAAATAAATTGAAAGCTTTAACTAAAATAATGCAAAGCTATTTATATATTTCATTTTTATGAGCGTTTGTACTTTTGATTTTTAGAAATATTTTAATGATAAATAATATAAATTTTATAGAATTAGTAAATATAATTAGTAGACCTTAATTTTAGAAAACACTCTATACAGTACAATCAAATAAATCTCTTAAATTAAAATTAATTATTAATATACTTGAAAATATTTATATAGATTATAAGATTTATTTTTAAAATATAAAAAATGTCTAAAAATATATTAACTTAAAGCTTTTGTTAAACAATAAATCTTTTTTTATTCTCTGAAATATTTTAGCAATTTTTTTTCGATTACTTACTAATGAATGTCTATTGAAGAGCATTTATTTTTTTTCTTAATGCTTATCGACTAAATTAAAATGAAAAATATTAATAACAGGATATATGCTTTTAAACTGTATTTAAGTCCTTTTTTTAGAGATCAGTTTCAATTACTTCATTTGTAATTTCTCAAGAAAAAATTTAATTGGCTGACAATTCTATTTAAATCTTTTCAAGTTTATTTTATTACTATATGCTATATAATTTTCGAGCATTCGATAAATAATCGAAAACTAACAATAAGAACATAATTTATGGTGCATTAAACTTAATTTTCTATAAAATAGATAATATGGAATTAATACATTAAAAATCTAGTTAAAATTTTGCAACCTTATGAAAAAACGTTTCCCAGAAAATTACAATCAAATAAAAAATTGTTATTTACGACCTAATCTATGACAATAATTTTACTACTTGACAGTAGTAAATCTACGTATAAATAAAAAACAATATGATTATGTTTATATTTGTATTAATAAATATTTTTATACATAATTTTTTACTTTCTGTATATTGTACCGGATAATTCTAGACAACACAGCCACCTCAAGTATAATTAATTACAGTAACCCAGACCTATGATTAGTTTATGGCTCTCATAATTCTAAAATAATTTCTAAAACATATGTTCTTTTTAAGTACCTATTCTTTTATGAATTCGATATTTCAAGTATTACATTACTTTTACCTCACTTTCAATATAAAAACAGACCTAGAACGATAAAAAAATTATTCGAAAATCAACGCAACATCCATCACAATTTTCTACATAAAACGTAAAGATTTCTTAATCATACTTAAAAATTTGAATTTCATGCCTTTTCATCGTTAACAATTTTTTCATTAAAATTATTCAATTGCTATCTGGGTATATTTCAATCATCTCCATCATTTATAAAAATTTGAAGACACCCTCTAGCCTATTAAAATGTAAGGTGACATCTGCCTAAAAATATTTGCAAAAGTTGTCAATTCTTCCAATGATAAAATATAGAGAATAATATTGTTTTGATTTCCTCAATCTTGGCTTAGTTATACCATATTATTATTAAGAAAATATTTTCCGTAAAGAGTCTTATAATTAAGACCTTACAATCAATCATAAAATGAAGACATTTCAAACGAATGTCTATTTTCTAATGTGATTAATTTTTACCGATCTAAGGTATTCTAAGCCTTCAAAAAATTATGATATAATAATAAAACATACAAGCTAAAAAAATTATCATATATATTATATTTAAAATTTATTATGTGCAGAAAAGCACAAGGAAAATATTAAAAAAGAAAAGAAACAAACGAAAGATCTTGATAAAGAATAGAAAACTGAAAGACTACGTGGATTGACTGTGTCAGAGCTCAAATTAAAGAGATCTTATTAAAGGAATAACTCTTACCAAATGTATCGGATAGACTTCATCTTTAAGGCCGTGGAGTTTTCCTTGCATTTATAGGCTAAAACCTGTTTGACGCTGCTCACGTCTACGGAAGGAAACCTTGATGTCACGTATGCTGAAACATATTAGACAAATATTACTCATCGATTCTAGATAGAAAAGATACTATTTTTCTCCGATCATATGCACTTTCTATTCTTTATTGTTTGTTATTTATTTTTTCTATTTTTTATTCTTTATTCTTTATTAAAATCGTTACTTGCCGAGATTAATTTCATTAAATTTAAAACAAAAACGGAAAATTTCTCAACTAAGAGTTTTTACATACTTTTTTTTATTATTTATAAGTAATTCAGATGTGTAAAATATTTCATGTTTACATACATATATCTTTTATCTACAATTATAAGGATGATATCCGTTTTAATATTGACTAGACATACTATGATTTTATCACTGCAAAAGCTTAGTTTGTATGTTTTAATTTTGGTTCACAAGATATATTGTAACAAATGTAACCCGGGTTTCTTATCTCAGGTTGTTATAACATTCTTCAAATGCATAATGAAAAACTTTAAAAGAGAAAATTTCGATTTCAAATATCCATCAACTTAATTATTACGCATCCTTGAATCTAAACTATTAAAAAATTAGGTTTAATTTAGATACAGCTCTTATGTAAAAACTAATCTAATAAAGTTATTTTTCCATAACATCAAACATACGTAAAAAGTAAAGACAAATTTTTCTTTTACTGAATAAAGTTAAATAAAGAATAATAGCTTTAATTATAATACCAGCATAATTTTACAATTTCACAAGAAATACAGAAAATAAGGATTGCTTTTCGAATTCAATATTTCTCAATGCAAAATATGATTATACTTCTTATTAATAAAATTGTTTTCCTACTCCATAAACTTTATAGAAAATCCGTTTATTTGAATCTGTAAAGCTATATTGTGTATAATTTCTAAAATTTGCTGTAGTTTTCAATATAAATATCGTTTGATATAAATATAAATAGGAAGAATTTTTAAGTTGTTACATAGATGGAAAATATAAATATATAAATTATAAAGTGTAAAATAGTATTTACAATACGATTTTACACATATTCTATTCTAATGCATTAATTCGAAATATATAAAAGTTGACAGCTGAGCAGTAACTTTTAAAGTTTAATAAAGAATAAACGTGCATAAGGTGCACGAAAGTAGATTTGTTATTTTTTTTTCCTTTATAAAAGACGACATGCGAATAAATCACACCGATAATAAAGCTAGATTATAAATGCGCTTTAATTTCTAGAACGGAGAAGAACACAAAGTGACAATAGGAAAAAAAGAATGAATGTTTCTTTTACTATAAAAAAAACACAGAATTAATTCTAAATTATTTTTAAAAAGTTATGTAAATATATATTTTTAATATTTTTTAATGTCAGTTATATAAATATATTATCAAAAAGATTTCTAAGTTTATATTATAAAATTTACTTTTTTTACTATTAAATAACACTTTTTTACAAATGTTTTAAAGTAACAAAACATATTAGTTAATTACAAATTTAATTCTGATGTCAGTTTGAAACTAAGTCAAAAAATAGTGAAGAATTTATTACTGTTACACAGAATGCGTAATAAGAAAAATATTATAAAACACTGATAGTATTAATTGTAATTAAAAATAATAATTATTAATAAGTGATTCACTTTTTCAATCATTTTCATTTTCTTTACACAATATGCTTTTATTAAATACCAAATCGAAAACATGCTTGGTGATATATACCTATTGTTTTCATCATAAATAGGAATCTTAATAACATAATTATAAATACTAATTATAAATATCGACAGTTTTAAAAATTAACAATAAATACTCCATTAGGCACGGATTATTTTTTAGAGAAATGATTTGCTAATATACATTCATAGAAAGAATGTATATTTATTTTTATGAAGACGTGTATAATTTAAATGCTAAGGAACTTTTATCATTTAATATAAATTAAGGCAAATAGAAGAATATACAAATGTTTAAATCCATTTTAATTTAAAAAGAAAAATTACAAAACCCAAATCTTTTAAATTCGTACCTGGATAGAAGTTCTGTTAATAAATTTATATCAGAACTATTTAAAATATTTATTATTCTATAAACATTTTTTTATATAATAACCAATTTCACAAACAAGTATAAAATACAAACGATATATATATTTAATCTTATATTTTATGTATATTAATTTTTTCATATCTTTTATAAGCAATGAAATCTAATTTAAATATTGTTTACAAAACATCACTATTTGAAATTGATAATCTTTGAAATAAAAAACTGTTATGTTATTAAATACACAACGTAAATGATATGTAAAATTGCAAAATCATAATTTGCTTTTTCACTTTTCACTTCAAAATAATTATTTATTCAGAAAACCAGAACCTATTAACTGAATAATTGTAATATTATTATAAAAAATAATTTTTCTTAGATACTGAAACATAATATTTTGTTATTTTTCTACATGTATTAGTTATATAATTAATGAACTATTATAATCAGTCAAAATGTAAATATAAGAGGTCTCAAGAAAGTAGCATATCTTTATTTTGCTGGAAATTGATACTAGAGTTTTACATTTTCAACTAAGTCCATCATGCTTATATACTTTTTTCTTCAAACAGTTCATGTTCATGTTAAGGAAACTAAATATAGTATGTTTGTAGTATATTTAAACTGTAGCATATATATAAAAATATATAAACTGTAGTATATTTGTATACGCTACGTATGCAAAAATGTTTCTCTTCTTTATAAATAATTTCTTTAATGCGAACTAAATTACTAAACTAAAAATATTCTCTTTTATCTCTAAGTCGTTAAATATTTAATATTTTGTAATTTGTATTAACTGTAATTTGGATACGCACAATCATAACAAAAGAAACTCTACTAATCTAATTTATTTGCAAGCAATTCTTTTTCTTTAACATTCCTTTGACATAAGATAATTTTATTTTATGCAAGTGATAATTATCATTAATTCAAATGAATTACTATTAAAAACAATATGAATCGTTCGTTTGAAATTTTTATTTGATGAACGCGTTTACGTGTAAATTTATAGACAGAACAAATGAATTATCCAATGTAGAAATCATACAGCTATGTTCGTTTAAGAATACTACATAATAGTATTTCTTAACAATGTAAAAGTTAGCACAAAATTACATTATTTTAGAACATATCAGTAAATAAAAATTGACGTTTATGTTTTAAATTAGTAAATACGAATTTGAACAAAATAGTAATTTTAATAGTGTTTCAATTTTGATATTCATATTTCTTTCAAAGGAATGAAGTGAAAAATAATATAATCAAATAATAAAATTATCATTTAGTTAATAAAAACTTAAATCATATTAAAATATATAATTTTTTAATTTTAAATACATTTCTAATATAACGAATTACACATGAATTATTTCGAAAAAAATATTTGCAAAATCGCGGATTTTCATATTACATTACATGATATACCTTACATGTAAGGATACGTATAGTACATAACCTTTTACTACTCTACCATTCAAAAAAGGTATATATTTTATTAAGATTTTGTGACTTGTGATAAGTTAAATCTTTTTTTAGTGCCCATATAAGTGTAAAAATATAATGCCGATGTACATATTATTTGATCATGAAGAGAAAAAGACGAAAATTTGCGAGATTTATAATCTCTTGCTTAGCTTACAAATTACAATTATGATATTTTATGAGAAAAACGTAATGTAACGTTAAGTTTTCAGAAGTGTCAGTTGCCTATTCTTGTACGCGTATGTGATACCATAAATATAACCAACACTTATATATACAATTCTGTTATCAGTAATCCAATTCTGGTTAATTAAATTTTTACTGTTCCGTAGCTTTTTTATTTAATTAGCAGCTTTTCAATTGTACTTTACATCAGTGACATCGTTATGTTGCAAAATAAAAATGTGCTTTAAGCTGATTTCACGAATTAAAGGAAGTATATAGAAAAAAACATTTAAAATAAAAAATGCTGACGTATCACAGATTTGAATTACAAATAAATAATTTGTTCTTATTACAATATTTTAAATAAAATCACAATAAAAAATAAAATTTACCATTTTGGATTTTGCAAAGCCATAGAGTTGTTAGAAGTTTTAATTTAAGGTTTAAAACATTGAATTGTAATAAAAAAATGACATACTATGAAACCCAATAAAATTCACGGTAAAGCTTTTATGACATTTAGCAACGATGAAATCGCATTTGCTGGGATCATCCGTATAATGTTTGGAGTACTAATCTTTTAAGGGCTGAATGATATCAATTCGATCCTTTAAAATTTTTTTTTATTTTGAACTGATAATATATTTATTTTATTCTTAATAGATTTTTATTCTAATATTATTTATAAAAATTTACTGCGATTCATTGTTAATTAACTTTAAAACAATTTAAATATAATGCATAGAATTAAATTTAAAATAATTTTTGTCCAATTTAAAACAAAAAATACAGTATATCTTTTATAAGAAATAAAATCTTGAAACTTTATAATAATGACTATATTTTTCGATAAATTTTTAATAAAAATTCAAGCAGTTTCTGAATTAGTGAACTATCATTATAAAAAGACTCATAACATGAATTATTGCACGTATATAGGGAACAATTAAATATTTTCTTGTGATATAATAATAAAACTTACAATTTATAATGTCAAATATGGAAATCACGAATTGCAAAAATATTTACAATGGATAAATATAATAGTTTTTATTTACTTAATTTGATGTTTTAGGAGCATTAATTAAGACAATTGAGCACCAGTTATTAAAAATGAAATATAGTAGATGCATTATGTTTACATTTAAAAGTTCAAATTTTACCTCCAGAATGCATAATTCAACTCTAATTTGGGACACGTCATCATTCTCTCTCTCTCTCTCTCTCTCTCTCTCTCTCTCTCTATCTATCCATCTATGAATCTTTCTCTATCTCTTTCTACGCGTACACAAGCAACTTATGAACAAATAGAATAAGGACATTAAAATTAAGCAATTAAATAATGAAAAATTCTCAAATTTACTTTCGATTTACATTATTTATCAATTTCTAATGTACGTATTTTATTATTATTTGTGACTGAACTAAACTACACTTGGTTCTTTAAAAAAGATTTAATTATAGATTTAATTATTTAATTAAGATTAAATTATATCATATCCAAGTTAATTAATTGGTAGTCCAAGAAGACATTTATTTGTATGAAGTATATTCAATAAATATCGTGGAATTTATATCAATTATTTATTATTGATGTAACTAAAAATATTTATAACTTTAATTAAAATGAAAAGTTCGGCTAAATCGTAGTTTAATCATACCAATTGTTGTAAAATTCCTATTAACGTTACATTATCGTCAAAATCGTATTATTTTTGTCAGTTTTGGGCAATCGGCTTCATTCAAAATAAGTACATTAGTCATTTTAGCTCTTATTACTTTATATACTTTGTACGCTCATTTTTAATGTAATAAAATATATAAAGCAATTTACGCACAACCCCAGGTAAAGTTTGAATAATTTTGCTCAATGCGTAAAAAGTGGTAACCTACTCTGATCATCCGACTATAGAAAATTTAGGGCAGACGCTACGCGATAACAAAGTAACGTGATAATGCAAACTTACATATGATAGCTTGAACTTTGGCTTTGTCGAGGGCGGGTTTCACGGGTCGTTCGGTTGCAGTACCAGCACGACTCCAACGTTGCCCTGTGACCGAGCAAGTCGCCAGTTCCGTGGGACTGAAGAGAATCGCCGCGAGGCCCCTCGTGAGTTTCCGGTAATCGCTCCATTTCACTGCTCGAAGCTGCTCCTCACACACAGCTATACCTTCACCCAGGTGAACCTGTTTAAGAATCAGATGTACAGCGAGGTTCCTTCTCTATTCGATACATAATTATTGGATTTAATTGCAATATATCTTAATCTCTACTATGCTTGTAATAGGAATTATTAGAATCAATTTCTTTTCCAATCCTATTGTATCATCATATTTACGTACACAGTCATTTCTTCTTACGAATCCAAGTCATCTTATTCGTACTGTGCAACATGTGCGTTTATGCCGCGCAAATCTCAATATGTTAATTTATAAATGTAACATTTTATGTATGTTTTTTTATTACTTTTTTAATACAAAGTAAAAATACCAGCAATTCATTCGGATAACATAATTTAAAAATCATTTAATAAAATTTAATTATTCTATGCGAATATAATATGCTTATTTTTTCCAGCATTAAATCTTATTTTCAGTTTTAGTGGACAAAATAAGGGCTTCTGGGAGAATTTAAATAATGTATATGAAACGAGCATAAGGAAGTAACCTCTTCTTAAGGGGTCAAGACACTTGAAAAAAAAACTTAAAAAACCAATTTTTCTAAAATAATAATTTCATAAAGTTTATAAATCTAAAAATCACTTCGATATAAGGATTTATGTAAAAATAGTATCGGAAACCTCCGAATGGTACCTTTCATAGGGCTAATATCTTTTAAAGCCTCAAACGAATTTTTATGAAAATAGCATTTTTAAAGTCGATGAGCATGATTTCTTAAAAAACTACTTCGTAAGATCTATAGGAACTTTCATTCGTTCCCTGAAGATATAAAAATCTGGTATTTGGTCATTTGATTTTTTATTTCAATGCAGATGTTCGATTTTATGGATGAAAAATTGTCCTTTTTTTTATTACAAAAAAGCCTTTTCCTTCGCATAGATTCATTTTCTTTCAATTTCATATTTTGAAAATTTGATTAAATGTAAGATGAATATCTATACTAAAAGAATCATTTTGAATTTGGAATTTCGGAACATTTTTGTGTAAATGGCACTGCTTACTGTTTTTACAACACTTTTTAAAAAGAATTTTCCGTAAATAATATATAACTAGGATATTACTTAACATATTTCTGATGACATAAATATATATATATATATACATACACACACACACACACACACACACACACACACACACACACACATACTGCTAACGTGGTGATATTTTATGTACTTATAATTTTTGATAAAAAAAGTTTCAAATTTTCCAAAAAGAATTTGTAAAAGTTTGATTTTTTGCCTCACAAGGGTCTATAATCATGTAACAGAATAATATTACCATATAAAAAAAATGATCACGTAGATCTTATACATGAACTATCAAGTACCGACACGATAAAATATACTTAAATATAAAAAAGTGAAAAAAATCATTTCATTCGGAACTGAAATTAGCTAAAAAGGTTTTTTCGTTGTTAACAATAGGTAGATGATAAAGAATTAATCGTAAGAATAAAAACTGGATTGATACCAAGTTTATTTCACAAGTACTAAATTTGTTGCGTGGGGTCTTAACGTACATTCACTTACAAAAAATTCTGTCAAAAGTTGGAATATTACAGAATTTTATAAAGAAACAAATAAATAACATATCTACTACTCGTAAACGAATACACGATGAGAGAAGGGCAGGTGACTCAAATAAAAAACCCATTTATTTTTGCCTCTTTTTTGAGATTTGAAATTAAATTACTTGATATCTCGAGACATTTGTTTTACGAACATGATTTCTCAGATTCACTTGGATTTTCGCATTATCCTTGATCTGAACTTTATTCAGAAATTTTTTACTTGTCATAAAACAAAAAGTTTAATTTCTTTTTTTTTATCCGTCTGTTTTAGAGGTGAGATTCACATACTTACTTTTGCATTTATCGCACTCTGATCTTATTTATTCAGAAAAGTAATACTAAAGAGAGTAATTTTGCATTCGTCTTTTATTCAGAAAGCCAATGAGCTAGGAAACGCAACAAGTTCGAGTAAAAAGTAACACGTGGATTGAATCAATTTGGAATTGAACAAGGTTTTACCATTTAATAGCAGATACTTTTCTAAGTGAACTATCTATATCTATTATTACTTCGATGAGTGCTCGCATCAACGTAGTGCAACAACGGACACTTTTTACTATTTCAGATACGTAAAAATATATATAAATATAGAAGTGTAGAACAGATTAGTAATAAGCTCATACGATTCGAAGTATAAATATTTATGTTAGTTCAATCACTTAAATTTCTAATAATGTACAAAATTTAAAATTAATAAATGAAAAATAACTAACTAATAAATAAAAAAATATATAAATTTCTTAGATTTCACATGATTGATCGATATATCCAATTTTCCATATATGCAATTTAATATGACATCGCGTGATGGTTATCCTAATCACTATAACAACGTTTGAATAAACGATAAAATAAAATCATTTAATGTTGTAGCATACAACTGTTACGACCCTGTTTCACAAGGTTACTATTCCATAAAAAGAAAAAAAGTGGGAAAGCAAAAGAAAAATCCGTAAAGAAAACTTTTCTTTTTTTTTCTCTCACTCCAGTAGGAAAATTTTTACGAACTAAAACCATGACCGAGGTCCACAATAGTATCACTAGAGCGGTCGTATCTTGACATGTGTACATCTGCATGTGCATCCAAAAAAGGAACCCTGATAACTACACATATACGCACACGTACAGCAACACACGCAACAACGCAATTGCATTTAAGAAAGTATATATATATATATATATACACATTCTTATTATTATGTAGTTCTTAAACTAATTATATAATAAATAATCAATATAATTATGAAATAAATATAAATTATGAAATATTAAAACATAATTGTAAACAAATCGAATAATGTCTGAAGCGTCATAATAAGTAATAACAAAAATACGCGTACAAATATTTGTAGATATAATTGTATCTCGCTAATTATTAAAAAGCGACTTTAATATAAGTATAATATAAATCTAAACATTTATCATATTGACTGTTTGTTTTCCTTATTGATATATATTTATATGCTCATTTACACAAAAGAACGCAAAAAGAGAAAAATAAATAAATAAATAATAATGACAATAAATGACAGTGATAAATAATGAATTAATAAAATTAAGAAAAGTTAACGGCAATAATAGTAATAATAATAATAATAATAATAATAATAATAATAATAATAATAGTAATAAAATAAATTATGATAATCATTATAGCAGCGAAACCTAGAAAAATAAATTATAACGACAAATTGTTATTAACTTAACTAATATTATTAAAAAACAGGCAAATATTAACAAATTGATAAAACAAAAAGTGTACAACTATGAGAAATTAAATTGCAAATTAAATCATATAGATAATTAAATAATTAATCGAATAAAAAAATACTAATTATCCGACAAAATTAGAAAATGTATACACGCTATATAGACTTTTCCGGAAAAAAAGATAAAAATTTTCTCTTTGCCTATACCGCATATGCTTTAATTTTTGTATCAAACGAGCGCATTTTTTCATTGCACCATCGAGTACATCTTCAAATCTCGTTTTGAGAAGTAGACCTAGCGATCTTTTTAATAATTAAGTAACAAAGACTTAAAATTCATTATATCGTACTTTACTAAGGGAACTGACTCCAACCTTTCCTTTTTCCTTTCCTTAGAATCCTTCCCTATATAATTACCGCACTCTAAATTGAAACAAATGTTCTTGTAGTATTTCTTTTCTAATAATACTTTCAACATAACTGCCGATGGGACGTACAGCCTGGTCGCGCATTATGTTTCTTTTTTAATAATTATATTATATATGGGTAGGTATATTATTATTGTTACTTTAAGATCGTAGCCTATCCCTGGCTATTACACTTGATTGTATAGGCTAAAAAGGGATATTCCGCCGAGTAACAACATTTTAAAAATAAAAAATTTTAATTACTTTCTAGGCTTTGCTGTACGTTCAACAACAAAAAATCATAATCGGATCAATAATTTTTTAATTAAAAATGTAATTTATTTCAAATGTAAATATTAATGTAAAATGTAACTTTTTCAAAAATATTTTTACAATACTTTGATATATGATAGCCAATTAAATAAATGAAATTTAACGTTTCGTTAGATTAATAAACCATAGTAGTGATTAGCTTCAATTCATATTATAATGGTACGCAACCCAATTCTCTTGTTACTCACCCAGATAGCGAAACTTCCGAAATGATATTGTCTAGGAAAGGTTTGGAATTGTAACTAATTGTAACTAAAGAATAAAAAATAATTAGAAAAAGAAAGAGTTAATATTTTTTTAATTTTACAGAAGTTGATAAACCCGTGGTTTTGTAATCATCTAAAACATATAAATAAAAAAAATTCTAAAGTGATTCTAAAATAATCACGCTTAATGTGTGTATATATATACATGCATAGTAAAAAACAGTAAAGAAGGTAAATACTTAATCTTGCAATAAAAATTATTCCTATTCAAAGTTCACAAAAATATTCTGAAACAAAATATCAAAGTAGTACAAACAATGCTTATTTGTATCTCTAAAGAGAATAAGAACGTTTTATTCCATAACAAAAATGTAAAAATATAGTTTAACGTGCAATAACCGAAAGCAAATATCGAATGATGATTAATCGAAAAAAGGAATTGATGTTACGCTTACACTCAGAGCTAATCATGAAGTGTACGAAGTCGTCTTGTTCTCAATTTGTTACTCGAGCACCCAGTCTCGTCGTGTACTGGCATGAACTTGGACAATTACTTCAGGAGCTAAACAAAGCTAGACGCGAGAGCGTGTAGTCTCTCCTTACTGTCCTACCGTACAACAGCAAGGACAAGTGGGTAACTATCACAGGTAATGAGTCTAGAGGGATCCATCCGCCTGGGGTGTATCATCCATAAGTTATATTTTAGTACGCAACCTAATCTTAATGTCTCGTTGAAAAGCGACAATGGTAAGTAATCGATTACTCCGGATGATATATAGGTGCACGGAAAGAACAGGCATACTTCATGGCATCATTTTACTTGCTTTTAGATGCATAATCTACTTTTAGAATCCCGCCAAATAATAACAATAGCAAATGAAAAAAGCGGTCAGGATAGATTGACCGCGAACCGTGTACGCTTGTAGTTTCTATACCCTTGCGCTTGCTTTTGGCGATGCAAGGTGTACTGATGTATTATGCACACGTGTGAGTGCGTGTCGTATGTCAGAAAAGCGTCCAGCATGCGACTTTTATGATCTTTCATATCGCGAGCATACCGGTAGTTTCAATATGGCTGTTGCTCAGCTCTAATAATAGGACATTCCTACTTTTGCCACAAATTTGGAATATAGAATATAATATATATACGAATGGAAAATCTTTGTAATCGATCTGAGGCTCCGTCGAAAAAATTAGCTTACTGATGAAAATAAAAGAGTCTTAAGAAAAACGCTTTTAAAGTATTTTTATAATTCCAAGTTAAATTACTAATACATGACTCCTAATAAGCAATTGAAATTCAATAGAGTAAATTCAATAGGATATTTCTATTGCTTCTTCGGTATCAGCTCGTCATCACTCATTGATTCGGCTGTACTTTTGTGCATTTTTGCATGCTTAAATTGACGTTGAACTAGCGGTTTTTGCTCACCATCGAACATAATGCGTTGACCGGCGTTTACTTCTAGCTATTCCAAGTTACATAATTATGCTTTACAACCATCGCTAAAGATAGCGGCTGACAAAAACGTGCCAATTTCTAATATTTCTTGACCTTTCAAGATTCTTTTTGAAATTATCCTTCAAACTATATTGTACAAACTATCATTTGAGTTTCGTGTATGTAGTATCAAATGGCATCTTGTAGAAATTCTACGAATGAAAAGATCTTTGTAGATACGTAATATAATCTCTTATACATCACATGACAAAGCAGGCTTATACTTAAATATGCTTACTTTATATTTGTGAGCTTTGTCTTTAAGCTATAAGCACTAGCAATCAAATCCTTTTATCGTTTGTTAAGCGTTTATGATAAAACGTTAACTCGCTTGAATTCTTCATTTTTCTACAACCTCACTCTTATTACGTATTTTCATATTATAATGTTTGCTGAGTTCCCAATTCATTTGTTGATTCACTGTCCTTCTATTTTTATTTTTATTTTTATATTTTTCTTTAAAAACTTGGACATTTTCACCATGCAACTGATTATTTAAAAGTGAATTTGAACATTTCTGAATATCCGTTACTTAGATAACGTTTACATTTTATATTATACATTAAATCAAAAGATTTAAAAACATTTTATTTCGTCAGAGCGATGTTGGTATTTCAGAGTCTTTACAAGAATCTTCGAAATGAAACAAAACATACGCCCTGCAATAAAATCAGTTAGTCGCCTTACGTAGTGTGCATCACCTAATGACGTTCTTGACGACATAACACAGTCACGCATTAACTAGTCACCGAAAGATGATAGAAGAAATAAATTAGATACAATAGGCATTTCTTATTTTTCTTAGTTCTCGACTATGGCGTAGAAATTGCACCAAACTATATTTTCAATGAGTGACACTCATTTTTCATTAAATTCTGTTTACATTTGTAGATTAAATCGTTTATATACAAAGTTGACGAAAACAACACTTCCAACCTCGCCAAACAAGGACGAAAGTTATTTTAAATTCTCCACAATTCACAATTTGATAATTTGATAATTTAATGATTAAATTCAAATCTGTTTTTGTACCTTTAAATTAAAGCACTTCATAATTAAAAATATAAAAAAATTTCCAAAATGGTTTTTCAAAAAATTATCCTTTCAAATGAAAACTTGGATAGAAATTCGGGAATTCTACAACTACAAATTTATTACAATAAGATAAAATAGCTCTTCCATTTATTTGTACACCTTTATAAAATAAAGGAAACTTTATAAATATTGTCCTACAACGTATAGAACAAAATGCTTATCGGCTACATGCCTATCGGTTATTTTATGAATCTAAAAATTCTCGCCTAATGCATGTCGCTTTGTTACGTGTGCTCAAACAAAATCGAATTGCTGCGCACTTAGCCTATTCTGTTGTAAAATCAACAATTTTTGGAATTTCTATATGAACTCATCGGCATTATATTCGGATGGAGTTTCATTCTCGAAAAATGCAACAAAATATTGATTTTTATATATTTTATATATATTGAAAATATATAGAAAAAAATGAAAAATATTTAAAAAAAAAAAAAAAAAAAACGTTTGAAGCTCTTTATATTAAGAAAAATCCAAAAAAAGAATAAAAAATAAATATTTTCTTATTACGAGATAAAACTGCATCAACTTCATTTTTTTCATGCAGTCTCTTCGATATAATCTCTTCTATTTAATTGTATATCGTTAAAATGAAAATCATTATTAAATTCAGATAACAAATATTTTTTTCGATGTATGCTTACTGTAAAAAATGCCTCAAATCTATAAGAATGTTGTCACACGTGACGACCAGCATACATAAAATATACAATATTAATGAAATTGTCAACTTAATTAATGTATTATATTATTGATTATATATTATATTATATATGTTGCCATGAGCAATGTTATTAAAATTTAGTTCTTCTCAAAGTAATAATATTTGTGATTTATTTTCAAAATGTTAAATTAAAAAGTTCTAAAAGAGAAAGTAATTAATATTTGGTAACAACATCAAGAGAGAGAGAGAGAGAGAAGCTAACCAAGGATGGTTACCTATTGTTTATTCAATCTTGCAAGAAAAGAAAAGTATTTGTACACTCTTCGTTTCTAGAGAATGAAAGAGTAGCAACAATATTCTCTCATTATGATTAGATTTGTCTAACCTAAAATGTATATACATGTATTTTACAATAACTTTGTGTCACAAAACAATGCCTTATTCATAAAAGATTAACTGATACGACGCTGTATAAAAGAAAAAATAAAAGAAACCATTGATATTCATATATTTTAGTATCTAAAACATGACTTAAAGTAATGATTAGTTTTATGCATATAATTTAAATAACCGTCACTAGCGTTACTTTAGTATATAATGCTGAAACATACAAAATTATACGCAAAATCATAAAAAATATACTTAATTATTACGTAATTGTATCTAATTATTAGTACTTTAGATGTATTTATTTAACTAGAATAAAAATCGTTTTTATATCGACAATACGATTGACAAAACATATTTAATTAAAAATATATTTGAGAGAAACTGTTTTTTGAAGTGACAATTTTATTACTAATTAATGTACTTATTTATCCGCTTGACGGTTATTTGACATTGACCAATTAAAAACGTTCGAGAATGAATATAAAAATGCGCCACATGCTTACGCAAATATTAAAAGAAGTAAGATCGAAATATACAAACTAGCAACTTAGCAAAATAAACAAAACGATTATCGAATAAAATGAAACTGAGACAAAGGATACATAAATGAAAGGTCATAGAGGAAGTTGAAGATGAAACTTTTGACTATTAGTACAGCATCGTTTTTCTGAAATGACGGGGTTACGATAACTTCGAACAACTTAGTAATTGCAAAACAATTAAAAAAAATCCAGCGATCCGAATAGACAATAAAATAATACAGGTAAATGAATTATGAATAAAATTATTACGGAAACCAAGTCATTCGTTGAAACAAAACTGTTCTTTGGGAAATAAGTTTTATTAATTTTAAATAATTTTTCAAGAGATAAGTATATCTATATATTAAATGTATGTTTAAAACTTTTATATCACGATGAATTCTATTGTATTTTTAGTTTAAAAAATTTATAAATGTGTCAATAATGTAATGACAACATTTTACGTATAAGTGGATTGAAATCTTGAAAAATTTTTTTAAATTCTACTAAATTGTTTAAGTTTATCCATTAGAAATAAGAATTTTTATATTTTTCTTTTCTAACGTCCTGAAATAAAAAAGCAGAAAAGAAGCAAAAACAAAAAGAAAGGTAAACAAAATGAAGTAGACACTTGAGTAACGTAAAAAGTGCATATACGTCTGTATAGAGCTTATCATTTTGTATATATAAATGTATGCTTTCATTTCTTAGGGAATTCTTTAATTGCCCATCGCATTTGCACAATTTTTTTAATGAAAATCGTCAGCCATGCAAGTGATGTACAGTGTTCAAAATTTTTATCACGACTAATCATAATCAGCAAATTATGTTAGTTTTAATATTAAAAAACAAACAAACAAACAAAATAAATCCAAAACAGTTTTAACTTATAATATTATTATATTGTTTTATGGTTACTAGCTTCATTCATTATAATAATTACGTATATGTATTTACTTTCATCAAAACAAACTTTTTGTAATTTGAATGTTTTTCTAAGAATAAAAGCTTCAATGATATATTTCCTCCAAAATCAACTACTAAATAAATGTTTTAATCATGTTTGTTCTAAAATTTATGTACTAATATTCACACTGTGGGCAAAATAAACATTTTTAACGAAAAAAAAATTAATTTTATTATGGAAGTCTTTGATACTGAAAATAAACAAAAAGAAAACATGGACAAAGGCAAATTTGTAGTGACACAGCTTTTTAAAATTTCAATGTGTTTTCCATGTAGGAGCTCTTATAAACCTTTTATGCATGCGCCTTCAAATCAGACTGCGTGACGTAAATTAAGCAAAAAGCAAACAAAGAAGCATTCGAACTCTTACGTATTACGATATCATACTACTGCTTTTGTTTCTTATATCGTTTGCTTTTCATGCAGCACGAAGTTTAAACGAATTTAATAACTATCGTATCCTATATTGTATTATATTATATTATTTTATTATTACATTATAATGTGCCTTTTCGCGCTGGGATAAGTAAACTAAATTTCATGGTGTTTATGTAAAAGTATTTCGAGTTTTATATCGACGTTGCACTAAAAATTTTATACCAAAGATGTAAAATTTGCAGTAATTTTCTATCAACGACTAACATTTTTTCTATTTTTGCAAAAAATGTTAGTTAACTTCTACCAAACTTAGCTTCTACCAAAACTTATTTTTTAGCTTTTGATAAGAATTGAAAGGTATAATACAAAGATTGTCATGTATAATACATAATATTTTAAGTAATTATTTATTAAAAAAAGTACTATTTCCTCATTTTGTATAACCTTAACTTTCCGAAATTTTAATCCAATTACAAATACTTCTAAGTTACATAGTTCTTATAAGGAACATGTGAAATCAATAATTTAATACAAAAACTGCTGATTCAAAGTTATAAAACAAATTTTACTATATATAGGAATTAACTATAATTATGTAATTAATTTATATCTAAACAGAATATTGTTGTGAAGAGGCAATAAAATTTGTATTTTGTTGAAATACTTTTATATTAAAAAACTATTATAATATTGCAGTAATCAATCAACTTTTCCGCATAAGGAAATGTTTAAAAACTATTAAAATATAAATTAAAATTTACAAATTAATAAACCTAAAAAAATCTAATTTTTCAAGTTTCAGTTATGTACATTTTTAAATAGCTAATCTTCTATCATTTATAATAGAAATTACAAATATATATTGCAATATAAAAGAAATTAAAAAATCAATACAATATATTCTTCATTAAATTTTCTAAAAGTTAAATAATGTAGAACTTATTTAAAAAATTCCAATGTACAAGGAATAAACCCATGAATGTATCTAAGTAATTTCAACTCAAATCACTAAAATACCTTATATAGGTTATTACTTTGAATTCTGACTTTTTGTGATAATAATTCCAGATCTCAATAATTTATATGGAATATTATTTTAACGTCATATTCAATTATATTGTAAATAAATGTTTT
The DNA here is from genome assembly GCA_018907045.1 of Wiebesia pumilae. NCBI lineage: Eukaryota > Metazoa > Arthropoda > Insecta > Hymenoptera > Agaonidae > Wiebesia > Wiebesia pumilae. The sequence goes on from JACCHZ010000192.1 coordinate 7,437,292, forward strand.
GTTAGGTAAAATGAGTTTCACATAAAATATTATAACTGTACATGTCGCGTAGGGGCGTATTTAAATTGCATAATTCTAAGCCAAAAACACTTACCTAAACAAAATTTTCAGATAAAGAACATTATTCACTTATATTATCACCCAATATACATCTTAATAACTTAGTAACTAAATTTATAAAATAAATATTGTTGTTCTAGATAATTAGCAGTATAAATTATGACGATTGTGACGATGTTTAACTTCAAATATTCACGTTTCAAAATAGTTTTAATTTTTTTATATAATGTATTTTTTAAAGCAACCAAATATTTCAGAATAATTATAAACATAATTCTATCGACATAATAAATAAAAATGTTTGTTTTGTGCAGATAAAAAAATTTGAAATTTAACATTTATTCGATTTAAACAATTTAAAAATTTTAAATATTTTATATTTATAAAATATATATTCGATTCTCCTTGATGTTTACGTGATTTAAGAAAAAATGAAATTCTAAATGGAACCATAGTACAATTTTGATAAAATTTATTTTTTTTCTAACAATAGAACAAATAAAAATGTGGTTATTTTTGTATAAAAGTCTAAAATAAAATTAAAAATAATAATACATAACCTACGTGAGAAAACTCGATATACGGAGAATTTCTGATCTAAACATAGCAAATCAGTCCAGTAAAGTCCCTTACAATAAATGCTCTTTAAGAAGAACAAGTTACCGAAATTATTTGAATTCCTCTGTTACTGGCAATGTTAGCATTGTTTCATTTTCCTCCAAAAGGTTCTTTTCTCTTTTGTTTATTTTTATCTGACATTTTACGCGCAATATTGAAATGAAACAAAAAGAAGAAAAACAAAGAACGCTATAAATTTTGAATAATAAGAAAAACCAAGAAGAATCAAAAGATAACGAAATTTCGTGAAACATAATATACATGAAATTGCTAAATAATTTATTATTCAGACTCAACCTTATTTATTTCTATTGTATTACAGTAAATTCAGTAGAAATAAAAAAGGTACCAGTACATTGTTGATAAAATTACGGACATGTAAATTGTATTTTCAAATAATAACAATTAGTTATAAGATTTTATAAAATATACATTGAATTAAATGAAATAAATTGAGATCAGGTAATAAAGGAATTTACAATTAGGACAATCAAAGTAGAGCAATCAAAAATATTTGTATAACGCTTAAAAATTTATCATTAATAATAAATTTAATTGAAAAAAAAACTAATTTTTACTATTAATTTTTATTATTACATACGAATTTAAATGGTATTAGGTCTATCTTTTTATTTAATAAACTAACATAACATATTTTATATCGTACAAAAATTAAAGTAAATTATTTGTTTTATAATATCGCAAGAAATTATAAATAATCGTTTTTAAAACGTGCCTACAATTTCTACAAACACAGTGAAGTATATATTCACGTATTCTTAAACTAAAATACGATAAAAAATATAATCTTATTTAGATTTTCTTTTTCTTAAAAATATTTTTTTAACTTAAAAATCTATTGAATTAGCATGCAGAAAGTACCTTTGATTTTATTTAATTCATATTTTCAAATACGTATTGATAAAAATATTTTTCAATTCAAAGCTTACTTATAGTTTTTTTTTTTTTTTAATGTAATAATTGAGTAGGCAATGATATTTTTGGAAAATAGATGATTTTTACTATATAAATTTCTATATTTATCTACATACAATCTTTAAATTTAAAAAAAAACCAGATTGTATTCAGGCTCCAAATTCTACCTCCAACATTACTGGATTTTAATAAAAATACTATGTGAATAAATACAACAATACCTGACAAAAGTCAATATACTAATAATTATTGAAACAGATCAAATGTATAAAAAAATATTTTTACGTATATAATAAATTACATAGGTTTGAAATAAAATAAACTTATTTATATTAACGACTACATACAGAATTATTATTATGAATTAAAAATCTATGAAATATTGAAATATAAAAAAAAATATTTAAAAACCTCATTGCTTTCAAAGCATTTTATCGTTATTTTTTTTAATGGCTCTGTTATTATCTAATTTTTAATATAAGCTTTGCTAACAATACTTAATTTCTAAAAAGAACTTATTATTTAAAAAAAAAATTAAAACAAATTTGAATAGTAGTAGATTTGATTTGCGACACAACATTACCAATACCACCCAGAAGCTAGGGAGAAATAACTTTATATGAAGTTATTCTCATAATTTGCACTTGTCTCTCTCTCTCTCTCTCTCTCTCTCTCCAAAAGAAAAAAGAAAAAAAGTTATCACAGTGACTTACACAAAGGTCAACACAAGATACGCATGAGTAGTCGCAATGAAAAAGAGGAATATAATTGCACTAGAAATACGGTTAGATTAATCGGCCATTAGTCCAATAATTAATAACAGTCTGACAGGATTGGCACGAAATTTGTTATCTTTAAGGGGTGATGAAGTGGGGCGGTAGATAAATTCATCATGCGAAAATTCGCACTATCTAGACGCATTGAAATTTATTGAATATTTACGTGAATAGATGAATTCATATGTTAATTCACTTATGAGTAAATATATCAACAAAGACAATAAACAACCATCCAAAAGTTGGTTCGTATATGAAATTTTCACTATTTTTGAATAAAATTAATTACTTGTCTTTTTAGCAAGTGATCAACGTTGAATCAAAATTTTTACGAAGGAATTATTAAAATAATCATAAAAATATTATAATATTTGATTAAACAATTTACAAAATTATATTGATTATTTGAATATAAGCAAAACAACGCATAAAATTTATTATTACAAAGACGTGTAAATTTAAAAGAAACTTGAAAATGGAGATTATTTTACCCTTTAATTTATCGATAATACCCAAGATCACTTGGGTATTATTATTTAATTAACATTTTTTTTTTAAACTTATAATATCCCATTAAATTAATTACTCTGAATTGTAGAGTTCATTTTGAATATTCTTGAACAGCATTATAAGACTAATAAATTATGTATTACAATAATTTTCGAATAACTTAAAATCAAATATTAGTAAAATATTGTAATGAATTACTTTAATTCAAGAAATTATTGAATGACAAACAAGAGAAAGAGAGAGAAATACAATTATCTTGTATTTTTCCTTATCCTCAAATCTATCTCAAATCTACGATAATGAAGCTAAGAAATTTATTTCATACTGCAATATAAATCACATAAACTCTTCAGCGATATTTTGACTTCGTATTCGTTGAAAATACGACTAGAAAAAACTCGTATGCTTTTCTTAAGTGCACATTATTCTTGTTTTTAAATTATTTTAGGAGTCCTCCCTCCTCTTCTCGGGATAATTCTTCTTAATTGTACAAAACAACAATAGGTACACAAATGAGAAAAAATGTTGTCAAATTTTTGTCACGGAGTCACAATTAAAAGTTATTTTTCACATACGTGTGAAATAAAACAATGTACATATTTCATTCTTATAAAAACTTTCATTAAATTTTCTTCTTACACTTTCTCTATTTTCTTTATGTCAATTTTTACGAGGAAAGCTAAAGTCTCATATGACAGACACTACAGGAAACTTCCATGCGACTATAAAACCTCTTTGATATATGTATAACTCTTTAACTGTATAAATATAAATGTAAAACGAATATATGTAAGTATTTTAAAGAAAAATTTTTTTATCTATTGCGTGTACTTACACTTTTCGATTTTAATAAAGTATTTATTATCAAATGAAAAATCATACAATTTTTCTGAAAAAATACTAATTGGATTTATCTGACTAATTTTATTTACATTAGAACTTAGTTGATTATGCGATCTTATTATTACATTTGAGAACATCACAGAAGTAAGTAGTAATTTTCTAAGGCGAGCAAAATTTATTCTGGACAAAGTAAAAACGATGGTTTATACTAGTTATACATAAAGGTTTAAATTGGTTATAATTCTATCATTCAGTTAAAAAGTTTATGATATTTCAATAAAATATACCAAGAAGTGAAAAAATATTGAGGACATGAAAAGAACGTCAATGTAAAAAAAATATTATAGAGATACAACAATAAAATAATAATAATACCGTCCTTCGTCTCGTGCAACCTATTAAGTCGAAAATTAAAGATAAAATAAGGCTCACCACGCCGTCGGACGAGACCGAATCGTCGAAACCGCGGAATGCTGGCATTGCAGGCGGTGTCGTCCTCATGTCCAGTGGCAACCAATCTCCCCTCGAGGGTGAGTTTCCGTGGGTTGAGGGTTGAAGTTGCCTTCCACCGCGAACACCGAGTCTCGGCCTTCCGCGTCGCACTCGTCGACTTGCTGAAAGCAGATAAAAAAATACCGTACTTAGACAGATGATGAGACCTTACGTTAACTAATAAAAGAAGCAAATATGTGCTTCATTACGCGATCGTCAAACTTCATGGTTAATAATAATACTCTTATTGCTTATTCTTTGCGCGGTTTAAGTATAAAAGTAATTGTACAAAGTAGATTTTATAATTTAACTGACTTCCATTGTTAGTAGTACTTGGATTCTGTAATCAAAATCTAGATTTCAATAAGTACAAATCTGAATATCCTTTGATTGATTTTTTAATTCGTACAAAAAATCCATGTGTACGCAAAATATTCAAAAATAAATCATTATAATATAAGTATTTAATTCAATTCAATCGAAAATAAAAAAAGTTGTGTATAAAAATTACTAGCAATTCAGTTATACTTCATTTTGTACTATTTAACTATTTCATTTAATAGATTATTGACAAATATATTTGACTAATCTTTTTCCATTAAAAATAACGGAATAGAACAATGGAATAGAACATATCAATCAAATTAGGCTCGAAATTTACTTTGTTAAGTAATTATATTTTTTATGAGGAATCATAAAAATATTCTTTGCTTTTTGAAGGACATTTCTGCTATGTTGTAAAAAATCGATGTTCGCTTTGTAGAAACATTAGGTACCAAATATTGTATTCTAAAGTGTTATCTATGGAAATAGGAAAGAAAAAATTCTTACATAAAAATTTCGAATATAATAAATATAAAACTAAATATGCAAAAAACTAAAACAAGCAAAACTTAAACAAACGACTGCTACAATGTGAAAGACGCTTTAACAATGACAAAATATTAATGAATCTACAAAAAAAGTATCAATAATTTTTAAAAATTAACGCAAACCGATACACAAAATATACTTCTAAAAGTATAAATGTAATGTTTTCTTAAATTTATAAAATGATAATATTACTTTATTGAAAAAAATACTATTTTTGGATTATAGTCTAATTATTTTACCAAATTAAACTTTAATTTTATATAACGTATGTAATTATCTAAAACTTTATGAGAAGTAATTTAATCAAGAAAAATAGTTCATTAGAAATGCATAATAACGTCTATAGAGTCACGAAGAAAGATGGGAAGCTTTGCAACGACAACATAAAGAATCAAAGATATATTGGGCGACTTATTTATAATTTTGGATTCTAGAACTGCGTTCTAGAATGCTTCACAGTCCTTGTGGTCTTTTGCACTGATAGGAGTGACTTGCATGAATAAATTATTCATGCTACATAATAGCTTAGATGATGTTTTTGTGAACTGCACATTATCCACGAGTTTCAACTACCTTGATTCATCTAAAGTGAACACGAAAGAGTGCTATTTTATCATGAGGTTGCTTCTACGGTAGAGACAGCGTGAAAATGTTGAAACAAATTCCTTGTCATCTTGGGTATAGATTCGTTGTTCCAAATATTTATACAATTTACTTATGTGCATGGCTCAAATGACATCTTATTTTTTTAAATATAATAAAAGGTTATGTAAATAGTGTATATATAAAATACGTTTGTATTTAAACATTTGAACAATTAATATTAATGAGAAATAAATTAGTGATTAACATGTAAGTATATATTATATAACGCAATAATTGCTTTCTTTGATATTTTTACTCGTTAAACCTCTCTAATTTGAAATACTTTAATGAATAATTAATATTCACAAATATATAAAGCTGATTTTTGTGTATTGATAAAATAGTGATGAAGTTTTTGAATTTATGTGTACTATGTTTTTGGAAGTAAGAAAGCAGTCACAAAAGTACATATTTTACTTTTTTGTAGTTCTATATAATATATTTTCATAAAAAAGAATTTCCTAAATATTTTATCATAATCCAAAAAATATAATGATTAACAAGAATGACTTATGATACTTTTTATTTCAATGCAATAGTCAATTAATCAAGATACTATCTTTATTATTATAAGTAACTTCTTAATAACAAAATTTTATACTTATTTTATAATTACAAATTAATTATTTATTACTTAAATGATTTCGCTTACTAAAAGATTTTAAGTCTTACGAATAAATACGTTCCAAAACTACCTAAACGTTAAAAATATAATAATACTCTCACCGACTTCATTGTTGACCGATAACGATACCGACAAATATATTTTTGTATACACCTATTTTCATAATCATACGTTAATCCGTTTCAAATTACTATCTACACTTCGTTAGTATGCAAATTAAAAAATGTATACTTTTGCATTTGAACATATTCTTGTTTTCATTTTTAAATTGACAAAATATTATATTTCCATACGCATTAAAAGAAAAAAATGGATAAATTTATTTTAGAGCGCCTGTTTCTTTAGACAAATTCAGTTCGATTGAAATACCTCATATACATACGTAAATTTGAACTTACAGAAATTTTCTTTTGTAAGAAGTACTTTACACAAGTAATAAGTGACATTTATATAAAATACCTTATCTATTAGAATCTTCTTAAATTTAAGAGTTTCGAGTATTTCGGCAAGACGAAAGCATCTCAAAGCACAACTTTCATTACATTGCTTCTTCTAATAGTTTGAACGAGACAGAAAGACTTCGAATTCCACGGCAAATCATCACTACTAACTGCAAATCATTACAAAATCATGCACAGAAACATAATTAGCGGCTAATCTTGCACGAGTTTACAAGGGAGATAAAGCTTTTCTTACAGAGAGTTAAAAGAAGTCCGTATGCAACATTGATCATCAAGAATAGTATCGGAAGGAACCGAGAGAAATCGAATTAATCTGAAATCAGTGAATCAAAGAAATCAATCAATAAAATCAAGATTAGGCGAATAACTGAATCAGTCAATCATTGAGAAATAAGAAAGAATCAGCAATGAATAACGAAATGGCATTTACAACGAAACCGTTTTAACTGATAGCACATATCCAAAAAAGACAAGACCATAAGCACACTAACTCAAATCGCGAGTTTCTCTCTCTTTCTCGCTACCTCATACCTTGACCTGCTAAAAAAATGTAGAACTATTTCGAATTCTCGCACACAATATGAAGCAATATTAGTTGGTACAAATATTGTACTCTCTACGCTCATATGTAAGAAAAGTTAAATATATGCAACCAATATTTAAAAGCATTGAATTTAAATTAAATAAAGTTAATTATAACATACTGAATTTATTTATTCAAATACATAGACAATATCGACGTTGTAAATTTCACTTACATAATACAAATTCAATACAAAAAAAAAGACTAAATTAATATAATGCTTAATTCTATTCGTTAAGTTTCATATATTAAGACCAATTCTAGAAATTGAAACAATCTAAATAAAAAATAATTTGAAGGCTAATATTAACAGCAATATAAGATACAAATGTTAGTTCTTTATAATTAAAACATTTATGAAATTATATTGAACTAATGGGATATCAAATACTTTTAATGATAATTATACCGAGAACTAATTATAACATTGCACACATTCATCAAATTATAAAATAAGATACCATCTGTTCAAAAAATAACAAAAAAAATATATCTTTATTCAAAATTAATTGACTATTAAATGAAACAAGGTTCCTGTATTATATACACTTAATTGCCTGCCTCACTCTTGTCAATTCAGCCAACCAATAACTGTGTGAGGCGTACCAAAAAATTAAAACTCCGACGTTCGTTAGGCCCAGATTTTGGCACAAGTAAGCTTAGGCTTGCACAATAAAAATGCCACAGTGGCAGCACGACGAGTGGGGCAATATCGCCGCACGACCACTCAACATGATTGGAGTATCAGCGCTTTTAGAGGACAATAAAGACGGGCAGAAAGTCCACCACTGTTCAGGGTGAACGGACTGTAACACCAACCACCAAACCGCTTTTTTTAGGACGACAAGAGATTTGAAACGTTGGCTTGATAAGCCCCATGCTACGAAGAATTGATGACTATGAAATGACCAGAAAATGCCAAGAGATTTCTCTAGAATTTCTCGAATTCTTAACAACAACAACAACAACAACAACAACAACAACAACAACAACAGTTATAAAACGTAATGCATTTTTTACGAAAAAAAATCAAACTTTGACAATCAGTAATACGTTTTCTTGTCAGTAGTCTATTGTCAAAAGTTACTATTCTAAACATACTAACCTAATACATTAATGAGTTTAAAAATGCATCAAAAATGTAAAATTTAAAAAGTTGATTCTGCCGAAAGGCACATTGAAATATATAATAATGAAAAGCCGTATTTACATTCAGCTACAATAAATACATGTTAATTATTCTCCATCAATCTCGCAATTTGTTAATTTATTTCAATCCATTGAACTCTTAACTAATCAAGCATGAAGAGTATATAATTTTTATCATCAAAAATCACATGGTGGTGATTCCAAAACAATTGGAAAGGTATTCCAACAGAAAATTTTTTTTATAAATTTTTAAAAAAATATATATATGTGATTATATTCTATTAGTGATATCATTATAATTTATCGTAAAAAGAAAAAAAATATTTCACACCTATATTATTCTAATTATCAGATAAATCATACTTCATGATTTTAAAAGAATTAATAGATAGATATAATGTAAACTTTAAATAAAATGAAAAATGTAAATATAAAAAAATTTTTTATTATGATTCTATCAGTACCACTTTTAAAACAAACATTTATATTAATACCAATTATAAAAAAAATTTTCATTTATATATTATAATAATATTAGCTACATTTGGGCAAATTTATTTACTGAATTGTTGTTTTAATTATTTGTTCAATTATAATTAAAAGTGCATCTCCCATATTTAAAAACAGAGTCTTATTCATTTCCAAAGAATCGCTAATTTATCTAAAAACTGGTGAATAAAAATATTAACAATGAATATAGGAATGAGATATAAGAATGGGATTATGAAATCTAAATACTAAACTAAAAGATTTAAAAGTTGAAGCTGTTGCGAAGGGCAATCTGTAATAAATTCAAATATTGTTTATAATTAATACTGTAGTAAATCAATTAAAAATCAGTTTATTTCCATAATTTACTTTTTTAAACTCGCAAGAAATATACAAGCTGTAAAAAAATTACAGAATTAGTTATGTTCATTTTTCGTAAGTAAATTCATACAATAAAAACTACATTCATCTATTAAATAAACGTATAATTTTGTTCAGTTACACTCAATAATTTAAATCTTTCCTTAAAATCAAGAAATTTTGAGTAAAATGATAAAGCGATAAGAAAGCATATTACCTATCATTTACCTTACACAAGTACATTCGGAATTTTTTTTTATATATCTGATTTTTTATGATAGAAGTTGTGATCATTATTAAAATTTCATATTTTATTCCTTTTGTTTTTTGTTTCGAGTGAACATTTATTTACATATTATAGAGACAAAATTTAAAAAAAACTCTGAAAATATGAGAATGTAGGAGTAGTATATGTCATATTTCAGATCTTGATTTGAATTAATCAAACATATTAAATGGAATATCGTATAAGAATAAGTACTCAATAGATTGAAATATATATTAAGTTAAAATGTTTAAATTCAGTGCATGAAATGAAAATAAACTTTTAGTTTTATTTTAAACGAATTATTTGTTTTCTAATGATCTTTATTCGATGAACTCTATGACAATTTTCTTTGAACATTTAAATAGATAAGTTAAATCAAACTTTGGTTATTCAATTTAGTGAAAAAACACATTTTCTTAATTTAAGATCTAATAATCATTAACATAATAATTCAAACAAAATTCATTTCTTTTTAATTTGAATTGAATACGCCAATAGAAATTAATGTTTCAAGCTTCAAAATAAATAAATGTGTTAAGCATAAGACGATGAAAGAAAATTAATACACGATTTGAAATTCAAATCAAATGCTAATAATCACAAATCAGTAAAACCTTCAAAAATAATTGATCGTATAATATTAGCCTGTATAATTAATAAATATTATATTCTTAAACATAATTTTTGCAGAAACGTCGTATTACATCATGATATAGCGATTATAAAAAAAACATATAATTAATTTTGTTTTCCAAAAAATTCACACTCGACTTACTCAAGTGCGTGTAATTAGTATATCTCAATCTCAAATTTTTAATTAAACTTTGGAAAACGTATGTTTTTTATAAAATGGAACACAGTGAAGAATAGAGAAAGAAGTAAGCAAAATTAATAAAAATAAAATTACGATATCATTTATAACCACAGAAACGTATAGGAAAATTCGAGTTTTACAACCCTTACAAATTAAAAAAAGCAATATATGAAAATATGTGAATATAAATAAGTACAATAATAGTAAATGCCATGAAATTTTTCTTTTTTTATTCGTTTTTATCAGAATACGGTGACAAAAAGACAACGACTTAAATGAGTTTCGTGTAAGTTTTTCTTTTTTTTTTTTTTTTTTTCGTATAATAATTAAATTACATGATGATAAATACAAATGTACCGCTGCGTTACTTCACTCGTTTTTAACTTTTTTCTCATTTATCTTTTTTATTCACGCAGTTATAAAGAGCTCGATATGCCACAGATGAAAAGATATTCTCTATCATAATCTTTTTTGCTACTTTTTTCATCATAATTTTGTTCGCAGTTAAAGCTTATAAAAATTCATAAAAAACATTGAATAATTTTCTTTTGTTATAATAAAAATAATATTACATTTTCGTAACTAATAATAATACAAATAATAATAATTCTTCAAAATTACACAACACATAAATAATAGTGTAATTTATAATCAGTCTTATAGTATTACGAATAATTACAAGTGACGTGATTGATCGAAACCGCGAGGTTTCTAATAATCGACTTACCATCTAGAAATGGTAGCAAAGCTTATTTCCAAACGATTTGTTTTTTTCTTTTTTTTTTTTATTTATAACTTAAAATCGCATAGTGTTTTATGAATTGCGTGCATTTTACGACTCAATTTAATCAATTATCAATCTGCCAAAGAAATGAAAAGTACTAATATACAATAAGCACTGTCTAATTATGCGCTCTTTACAAATATATAATTGTTTACATAATCGCATTATAATTTTGCTGCATGCAAATACAACTGACAATATAACACATGTAAGAGACACTGGTGGATGCATAATTCGATGACATAATTGTCGTAATTGCATAAATAATGTGTGTGAAATATTAAAATTAACAGTTATCTTAATCAAAATTATTATATATAATTTTTTAACAAAGTCGTTTCTAAACAGTTATTAAAGCATGAAAGTAAGAAACTTTTTTGCACGGAATATTTATTTCAATTAAACCAAATCCTATCTATCTACATATATATATTCGAACAGTTATTTATATATATATAACTGTTCGAATAGGTATTAGTTATGAATATATCATTTTCTCGATATGATCAAGAAGCTATCGGTTATGCTGTTTAAAATGTTTCTATTCATTTTGGTAACATGTTATAATGCTTAAATCATAAAAATAAAATACTGATTTTTTCATTTGTAATTAACAATTAACCCTGATTAAAATTCTGCAATATAACGTATCTCAACGTGTATATCGAACTCAGTTCTATCAACAGAAAAGAAATGAATTCCCAAAAAATGTCAACACGGTCATTTAATTATTACAAATGATTGAAATAAATAAACATCAAAACATTCCTAATGAAACTTCTTTTCCTTGACCTTGAAGCCATTTATTCAATTTTGTATTAACTTTTCTATTATTTTTCTTATTATTTAATGAATACTGAATATTGGATTATTCAGGCAGCTCCACGTGTCAATAGTATAAAAGGAGTAGGAAATTATTTACAGACTTGAACAAAAAGTCTCGAGCAATTTTGTTCCAACTAATCTAGGTACAAAGATTTTGTGTTTATAAATCCGGTACAAAAATCGGTTTATCGAGATTTCGCGAAAGCTCCGCTCTACCACATGATAAGCGAAATGAATAAATTTGCCAGTGATCTCTTCCAAATTATCGTCAATTTTCATTGTTGCATGAAATTGTGTTCAAAAAATTCTTTAGACACATTCTTGTTTTTTAAATCATTATTTGTATACTATATTAAAAATTCTATAAATATTTTCAAAACAGATTTTTCAGATTTCATTTATTTTTAAGTACAAATATATTTAATTCTAAAATAACCTCAATAACTAATTCAAACTTTGCTTAAGTAAAAATAGAATTTTCATTGTTTAAAAGTGAAAATTCTTATCTTTACCATAAACTCGCACTGCTTGTACATAATTATAGAAATCACTATTATTGATGTCACATAAATTAAAAGTACATATCACTGTAAAATTGTAAATACTCCACGTGGATCATAATAATAAATTAATAAAATTGATCAGCACTAGTTTATTGCATAACAGGTTTATATATTAATTTTCCAATTTCTTTATTAAACAAATTTTATATAAAAAATTAATTTCTTTTCAAGGAATGTTAAAAATTTAAAAATCACATCTTTTTCATTCTGCTAAATGAACGAGAAAAAGAAATCAAAGTTACCAAATGTGGAATCCAAAAATAAAAGAAAATGTATTTCGATGTAATTGTCAATCAAGTCATCAAAATCAAATAAAGTTAGTTCCATATTTGAAATCTTAAATATTTTATCAATATGTGTTGATAAAGTTTACGTAAACAATGTTTTAATGTACAAGTAATAGTTTCAAAAAATTGAACCACCAAAGTACAATAAGAATGTCACATATAAAACTTTTGTGTCATATAAATGTGCCATATAAACTCAAGAATTTGTCATATAAAACTTTTCTTTTGAATATAGATTTTTATTTTTGTGTAGAAAATATTCGAACCAATCCTGAGTTTTCTGAGGTACAACTAATAAATAAGCTTCTTTAGTTTTTAAGTAAAAGTGCCTTTGTAATCTTACCACCAATCCAGTCATCAACAATACATAAGATTTTCTATATATGCGAACGCATGTGTTAAGTATTTGTAAACAAAAGGTACGACGTTAAATTATGGACGGAAATATTCTCTACTACCATGTGTATAAAGAATAGCGTACAATAGAGGACGCAAATAAATAAGATTGAAAACATAAACACAACATAAAAACTTATGATGAAAAGGAACACTTATTTGTATTGAAAAATACAACGATCGATGATCAACTAAATAAAATTTATGTCATCGTTTCACGCATAAAAAATAATTTATATTTTTTAGTCTTTGTTTCTAAAGAAAAAGGACAATAAAATCTTTATAAAATTTGCATGAATTAAATATTGTCTTAATGTAAGAAAACAATTTTAGTTTAACATGAATTTATAAACAATTTTGTAAGAAGGAATAAATAAATACGCGAAGCAAAAGTATTTTGAATAAAAAATGTTTGACTGAAAGCATTCGTCAACTTCAAAATCCGATATTTTTCAAGTTACAACTTCACGTTTTACGTTTTAACATGAAAACAAGGACACACATACAGCTGTACCTCAGATCACTGCAATTTTTCCTCTTCCTATTTTTAGCTTCAATTCGTTCTTCATTTTGCAAAACCCACTTCCACTCGCTTTTTTATGTCCTTAACCATCAATCATATAACTTAATTATTTATTGCAACGCCAATTTCTGTTACATGCCTCTTTCGTTCATTCTGATCTGTAATACGTATTTTTATATTAAATTTTGCGCTGCTTTTTTATTCAATTACTCCGAATCCTAAAACTTATTCGTTTAAATGTTACTGCATGCTTAAACGCAAGTTGGATCACCGCAACAAGTGTAAAGTTCACTTATTAACTTATCGGGAATTTCGAAGAATTCATTCAATGAAATGTTAATATTATGTTTAAACTGCACTATTGTGTGTGTATGAATATTTCAATACAATAATTTTGATGCCAGCTCATTCATCGCGGACGACCCTTACGAATTTTCATAGTTTCCCATTACGCAAATATGCAATTATTTCATTTAAAGCTATGCGAATTAAGCCATTTAATACAAGAACAGCGTTACAGAATAATCTTTATCGAATGTTCCGTAAACATTGAAAGTTATTGGTTTATATAGATTAACCTACTCGTAAAGAATTAATTGAACTTCAAGTTCATGTATTGTAAAATTACTATAAATAGTTCAGTATTAATTCAACACTATCGTACATTTATAAAACATGAATGTTTATAAGTGTTTTTAATGAACCTTCATTTATTATCGAGAAAATTGATCAAATGAAATTTAGACAGTAAATATTTAATTAAAATAATGACGCTATTTTAAATCCTAGATAAAAAAAATGTATGCATAAATAATTCATTTAAAACCACGAATATTATAAATGATATTTATATTGTGAAAAAATTGTTTTTGGTGAAGAATAATTTTTTTAATTCGTTAATAAATAATTGATAAAAAGAAACTTGAAAATTCGTGAGACATCCGCGGGAAATCGATCCAATTCGATAAGTTAAAAAAATAATCAAACTCTCCAGATAAATAATATACCTATATTATTTATCTGTCACTCTGACACGCATCGTACTCGCATAAAACTTACGTCCCTCTATAATATCAATCGTACTTAAAGACTAAAGAGTTATACAGATATAGTACTTGCTTCTTTCCATGCGCTAACGCGTAATTTATTATTATTTTATCTTATTACGTTTCAGTGTACCTTGTTTTCACTTTTATTAGTTTACTTTACTTATATAAAAGTGTCACATGTGTAGTAATAATAATCATGATGATAATAATGATTTATGCATGTGAGTATGTATACAAATTATTAACTTTTTGTCATTACTCCATTATTGCATAAATAAATGCACATGTGTGTGTAAGATAATTTAACGTTTATATGTTACGGCTTACTTTTTTATTATTTGTTAAATGCGTGGACTTAGTGGTGAGTGCGCGTACGTATGCACGCGCGCGTGCTTGTGTTTATGCATGTGTTTTTGTACGGATGCGTGCGCGCGCCCACGAATTGTGTGAACGTACGTGTATTTTATCTAAAGCTTACATAAATTACCTTGGGTATGTTGCAATTCGAATAATTTATTTCATTTTAGGAGAGAATACAGCGTGGATAAGTTTAATTACTTCAAAGCGAACAAAGTCAATACTCATTACGTGTACTTGTTAAAGTTTTTCAAAAGAGACTAACTGTAATCCTTTTTTCTTCTGTTTGTGTTATTTATTGTTGGTATGTCTATTTATATACAAAAGACGATAGTTTTTTCTGCTAGTGCGTATGTATAAAAAAATGATAAAAGTACCTTTTTTCCCATTGTCGAAATATGTCAGCGCTTTCAAAATTTTATTTGTGTTTATTTTCCTATTGACTACTTTTAATAATGTACCAAATAAATCTTTAAATTCCATGGCTGTAACGTTGATTTATTCTTTTCGAAAAATTCGAATGAAAATCGAAGAATAACAGCCGTAGAAATCCATTAAAAGAAGTTTCTAAATAAACGAAACATCGGACTTGTAAATATGGCAGTCGGCTATAACTGTGCATTTTTAAAAAAGAAAAAATAAATTACGTAAGTGTGAAACTAACGCTTATTCGGACAAAGCAATTCGCGCAAATGAAGATCGAGGGCTGTAGAGTAACTACTCCGTATCTTTCTTTTAGTTGACCTAAAATTGTTTTTGTTTTCACTCGTTATAACCCTTTATCAACGTACTCTACGCGAAATGAACTTCTAACCGTCTTACTCGCGCTTCCTTATCAAGTTAAATGAGCCATTTGGGTCGTCCAGCGATTTTCATTTCTTATACTTTTATTATCCTTATTTCGTTCCTAAAAAGATTAAATTACTCAGGACGTCGTCGTTCGATTTGGTTTTTGCTCTTGTTAATACTTTTCATTGATATTCTGAATTTTAGACAAAGAAATTTTTCAGCAATAATATCATGTTTCCATATCGATTCAATTTCAAATTTCAAACTTCTGGTACAAATTCTTTTTTTGACAAATACTTGTATGGTAAAATATAGTACGAAATTGTAATGAAAAGAATTTTACCATTTGCAGTTAAATAAATTTTATAAATAAAATTTTATTTTTTATCATTTTGTAAATTTTTGTCAAAGTCCGAAGTCTTAACTATTAATTTCATAGAAAAAGAGTATGAAACAAAAGTTGATACTAAATTTTGTACAGACGATCCCTTTACGCGCAATGTATAAGCAATCGAAAAGTATCTTTCCCATCCCAATAATACATGCGATATCGAAGAAGTTTAAAAAATCGGTGGGATGAAAGATAAGAAAATGCATTAAATTTTTCCGTTTTTTGTTATAAAAACTGACTAGAAAGAGAAGAAACATCGACGCGCTTTTTAAAAATCGTATACGCGTCGTTTAACGTTCTTATTTTATTTTAACATTTTTGTCTTTTCGCTTCTCTTGTTTTCTTTTGTTCACTTTTTTTATATTTTGAACCGACAGGCCTAAAGGGGAGGCTCGATTTTTAAAAAAATATATTTTCACCACCGCCATTGTCCGAATAAGACTTTTTTTATTTTCTTCGCATTCTTTATATTCTTTATAGTCCGTCAGACCTATTAATCGCCTATGCCTAAGAATAATATCGAATGATTCCCCGGGATCTTCGCAATTTACGTTATATAAGGAAGAAATCCCAGGCCTGATTGCGTGATAATGTAAATGCTTATTATTACTTTACATATTTACAGGTCATTTCTTCCTTGTGTTGAATATATCTGGCTTTTTTATCTTTTTCTTTTTTTAGTCGTCGCACATTGCTGAGAAAAGTGTTACAGGACTTTTTCTGTTTCATTTGGAAAACATTAATTTCCTTCGAATACACATAGTTACATTTTTATTTCTTTAATATATGTAATACATTAAAAATTATATCATGAAATATATTACAGAATAAAAACATTAATATTTCAACGTAAATACTTTAAACTTACAAAATTATTCATCAGTACTTTTAATAACAAAATATATTAGTCCATAGTTCTGTTGACAAAGAAGCGAAATCGGAATAAATTAAAAAAACCATATATTTAATAAAACGGAAAAAGGTAATTAACTAGCCTGAGATTAGCTGACCTGGAGGCACAAGAAAAATCAAAGTCAATACAAAATCAGAGAACGGGAAATATGAATTGAATTTAAAGTAACTTCCCAGATTGTAATGAAAATGAAAAAAAAAGACGTTAAACTAAGATGTTTTCTGGCTCGTTTGACGAAAACGAATAATTTCATATAGTAAAATGAAATAAGAAATGCATATAAATAATTTTATGTATTTTTCGATAAATAAATTTCATTTAAAAACCACGAAAAACTTAAGTTGTCACAGAAAAGAAACCAAAAGAAAATAAAATCATTAATTTAGATGTTATAAGAAAACCGTTTAAATTATAAAAGTTCGGATCACATATGAACGTTTTTTAGCAAAAGAACTGCTTATGATAACGAGTAGTGTGTATATTAAAATAAATAAAAATACCGATCTTTTTTATCAGATACAGATTTTCCTATTCTAAAGAATATTTTAACAAGCAAATTAAACTATAAAATTAATAGTGCATTGTATTTTTTGTACTACTATTTCACAAATTTATAGAAATCAAACATTCGTATTGTTAACTAATGAATAAAATAAGAATAACATACTTACAAAAATTAGCTTTGATATAAAAAAAAATAAAGTCTAATTTGTATAATAGGATTCTCTCTATTGTCTAACGCGAACATGTAACTCACAAAACCTTTTTTCTGTGCTCTCTCCCTTTTCTAAGCCACCAGCTGATCATCCCACATTAATCAACATTCTCAGCTATTAATTAAATAATTAATTAAAATAATTTGAAACTCTCTAAATACTATGATTATTATAATCAATATTAAAATAAAACATTTCATACACATAATCACTAAGTTACGTTTGTTAAAAATTAACTTTAAATTCATTAAAATATAAACGAATATGTAGAATCACAGTTAAATATTTCACAACTTTCTGTAATAAATTAAGTGGGACTTTTTCGTTTGTTTGAAAGTTAAATTCTTCTTTAAACTTTTTTGCCGCACGTGCATTCATTTAATTAAACTTCAACTATTCCAAAATACTAACACCTTTAATTTTCATTGTAATAAAGTCATAAATTTAAAACAGACGATCTTCTAACTTTTTTTTAATAATTGTATTATTCAATCCTTAAATTTTGAATTTTAATCCTTCAACTAGCGTCAAGTTTTATCTCCAATAACACTTTTCTCATTTTTATTTTTGTTCTTTGTTATAAACTTCATTGTCTCATAATAAGGTATCCAAACAAAAATATAAAAGTTGCATGACTTGCTTACGATACGCCAACAAGATCCCAAACTGTGATTGCGAAGAATAGAAATTTTGCTTACCATTTATAAAACTGATATCATGCTACTATTCTTAATTTTTCGTTATGCCTTTCTCTTTCGTTTATCATTTTTTGGTTTCATTTTACTTTTTTAACTTTGTATACGTAATTTACCGTGAATTTTGTTTGCATATGCAATTTGTATAAATTTAATTGGTCATAATAAAACTTGCGACGTCGGTCTTATGGAATCCGTTACTTTCTCCTGTATGTAAATGTTATAATAATCGGCAAAAGGTAATAAAAAAATAACAGCAAAAACTTAAAAATAAAGAAGAATATATAACTTACTCTTCTCTTATCCCACTATTTTCCGCTATAAATTTAATTATTAAGAATTTAAAGAGAACATTAAAATAATATTTGATCTTGGAAATATTTTCGCAAACTGAATTACTACTAAGAAAACGAAAAATTAACCAAAGATAGTTAGTAGTGCTTTCTTGAAGTGTAAAATATTGTAAATGTGTATAAAATACATTTATATACAACAAAATATCTCGAAGAAATAATATCACGTATTCTGTATACTGCAATATGTTATGTGTTATATGCATTTGTTTGTGCATGTATGTGTCTCTATTGTATGTACTATTAAAACGCATGACATAAAAATGTCGATTTGCAACTATTGCAGAGGATATATTAACTAGGTTAACCAGATTTAATGCCCAGCGAAGTTCAGCCTGTATATAAAAATTCACCCTTCTTTTGTTTATTCTGGAATAGAGTGCTTATTTGTGTTTATTGTACATATATGAGTAAATAAAAGGAATACAAAAGAAAAACTTTACTTCTCAGGTTTGAGTACTAAATATTATTTCTAAGTAAATATTCAGCATTACACAAAATAATAAATTATTTTTGAAACCCGATGATTCCATGTGGATAATAAAAAATCTTGTTAATTTCTATTAGAATCGTTTATACAAAAAAAATAATAATTTACTTGAAACAATTTTTTTTGATTTATTTAAATTTTTTAAGGTCGAAATTTTTAAATATTAATAATGACAAAAATATAAAAGGTTTTTACATAGGAAATATTTCGTGGTGAAAAATATAAAAATAAAGTAAATTTATTTATAATAATTTTGAAAAGTATCAAAAGTAACTTGTAGTTAGTAGTTACATTTTTCACAAAATTATTTTACTTTGATAAAAAAGATTTTTTATAAGAAAAAAAAACGTGAAAGTATAGTATTATAAGTTCATTGCATTAATTCAAATTTGATCAATTAAATGAAAAATTCAAATGGAAACTTAGTGTAAAGATTAGTTTTTGTCAAATCATAAATAAGAAATGAGTTTTAAGTTCAACTGAAGTAATTTCTTGATTTTGCATCCTACGTGTGCAGTACACGTCGGTGTACAAATGTAATGTAAATTATGTATTAATGTTTGTAATCGAATGTATCTATCTCACTCTATCGCAGTCTATCTTTCTTTCATACAGTCTCTCACACACGCGCGCACACCCCCACCCACACACATCTTCTTATATACGACTCATTTTCTCACTGACTTTCATTTCTTGTATGCATTATGATGAAGAAGGAGAGACACTCGAAAACCAGATAGCAATTTCGTTTATATAATTCTTGACAGGTACGATTTGTAACGAAATTTTCAAGGAAATCATTCCTAATATTTGCATAGAAAAATCTACATCTGTATTAGTCTTTTAACGTAATTAATAACTGCATAATATTATTTTCCGTCAATTTAAATTCTACTTTTATGTACAGATATTATACTCATAGAAAACATTAATATGAATGCCCCATTCCTTGTGTTAAAAGATTCATATATCTTTGGTTATGGTTCAAAAAAAACTGACGCCGATCAATGTTATTGGTGCTATTTAAAAAAAAAAAAAAAATAAAATAAAATAAATAAAGAATGAGATTTGGTGCCACTTAAGAAAAACTATAACGCATCATTTAAGATGCAAAGTCACGAAAATTGAAATAGCACAAAAGATACATGTGATATCCTTAAAGTTCATAAAAATAAGTCATTTAATTGCATGATTCTTATTTTTGTGTAAAACGTATGAAACAACAAATCTATTTTTCTACGAAACTGCAATTCCGGTATCCGAGCCTTTTGTCTCCAAGTCTAACACAACGATGCTAACACAAATATATAACAATTATGTATATTAATATGATATGCAACATCATAACTTAACCATATTACAGTATTATGTAAAAATTATCTGCTTGTACGCTGGGCATCCATTATACTATTGCTTAACGTCATATAAGATGGAGAAATGATAACAGAATAGATCGAGGCTTTGTTGAACGAAGGATAAAATTTAAGTATGCAAATATTTGAGTAGTTCAGCTTATTTTGATTAATCGATTAGTTTACATTAAGGATTTAAGAATGCACTTTTACTGGTATTTTAAGATTATTTGTTTTAAGAAAATACTTTAATTAGCTTGGTTAAATTTACTAAAGTAATAAAAAAAATTAAACAAAAACTAATCTGTTCAAGTAGATTACATCAGATTGAAATAACAATTTTCTTAAGTTAATAACGAGATTATGTATAGTCTAGAAATAAAATTTAAAGAATTTCAGAAACAAAGTAATGTGTATGGCAGTTCAAAATTCCCCTGATTATTACATATTCATCGTGGTCTCGACAATTATCCTTCGTTACCGTTACGTAGATACAAAACTGGACAGAACTAATGAAACATAATGGATTATTTTCAAAATTCCATATCAATGCAATAATAGATATGTAAGTGTAAAATAAGACCCCTTTACATTGCCATAGTGTAAAAATTATGTACTCGTTTGACTCGTTTACGTATGTACGTGTATCTGCATGGATCCGTAAGTATGAATCTCCTGCGTTATGTCTACATATGTGAAAGTGTTTACGTGTGCTTACTATTTCTATTGTATCGATAAAAAATCTGATCGTTTGTTTTTGTAAGATGTGTATTCAACTGTTCTATTTTTTTTTAATTATTCTGTAAATATATTCTGAGGTGAAGCGGTCGCGCGCGCAGTCGTTGCGCCACGACCGCGGCAACGTTTATGATTTATCGACCTGGCGTCTTCTTTACTATTGTTTAAAAACGGATTTTATACGTAAATATATTTCTTTCAGTAATATATAGCTGCTTTAAGGTTTCGCTTAAAAGTTTTCATTTGATTGTTAGTTTGTGAGGTATGAAGTCTGTCTTCCTAATGCAGTGAAAAAATGATCATGTCACGTGATAACCCGACAAGAAAATCCGACACGAGACCAAACAAATATCAAGTTTATTTCTAGCTTCTTCAGAAAACATAGGAGCGAAAATCTTATTCGATCTCGTAGTGCAGATTTTATCAGTGTTAAAACATTTAATCTGATTTTATGCATTTGCTGCTTTAGGTTTAAATATACGTAACTATTGTCTTCTGTAAAATATAATGTTAAAAATCCTGAGTTGTACTGCTTGGTAATATGGCTATGGAAACTGCATTTAGCGAACTTTTGCGTTTATATTTTATTCTTTAGAATCCATGCTGATCGACCGAGCGTCCACTTTATATCCCATTTTATTTATTTACGCTATTTCGCATTTATTTAAAAACGAACCCGTAGTACTATTATATACCTAAGATCACGTTGTGTGTGTAATAATGAGGCACATATGTTATCAATGAAATCACTATTGCGAGTGAGTCAGCTGAGAAAGACTGTATTGGGATACACCAGGAAAATGAAAACTGATTTGTACTTGTATGAATACTTACTATTTTACACATTTACGAGATATCTACGATTAACCCGCGAACGGAATCTTTGTGATAACTTAATAAGACGTACGCTAGGCAATAAATATTTTTGCGTTACTCTGCTAAATATCGGCATATTAATATTTTCAAAAATTTTATTTTCCACAAAAATATGCGTCAACAGTTAGACAAAAATATTTACATTGTAGCATAATAGTAGCTCGTGCATTTGAAAAGTTTATTTGCTACAACTTGAATAGTATTGTAATGATAATGAACTTACTGCAATATGACCTTGTTTTCAAATTACATTAAAATATAGCAATAAATTAAACAATGTTGTTTTGTTAGCGTTCAGTATCAAACTGAATTGTTCATGATATCAAATCATTACAATGTGACCTTTATTAGAGAAATAAGTTATTGCTAATTGTGTATTCAGTTCAACTGAGTATATTATTATTATAGATTGACTTATATGTAGAATAAAATGGTTTCTATTATAATTGTGTCAAACTTTTCAAGTTCGACGTATAAATACTGCTGTTAAAAATAAAGATCACACCATAAGAAAAATCACACTCTCGAAGCATCGCATTACGATGCTTTTAAAAATAAACATACGAACTTAATTATCTTAGTAATCTGTATACAGTCAATAAATATAAAATATACTTTAAATTATATTATAATTTAATATCCTACGAACAATAATAAATTCAAACTGGTCATATTACATCAAACATTTCAGTAATCATTGTTTATGTGAACAATCGCATCACTTAACTATTGCAACGGACCCCTTCTACAAAATCCTGTACAAAATAAAAAAAAAAAAAAAAAACAGCGATTCGCTATGTCATTCTCCCGGTGTAGGGATAAGTAGAGAAGAAAAATCTTACGAGAACCCTGTATTAGGAACTAATCGGTCTCGAAATTAAATTCGAGAGCCGGTCTGATCAGCATGGAACTCAACGCCAAGTCAACGCCAGCCTTACTTATTACTTATATTGCTTCTTATTATTTTTATTGTTTTCATTCTATTTCTTTTCTTCTTTCATTCATCTAATTAAATCTGCTTCATTGTGTTTGCAATCACGGTTTTGCGTACTGTTCGACAATAACTGCTTTTTCTTCTGTTTAATAATTAATATTATCACTCAGTCGAGCTTGCATTCGATTGGCTGTATAGTTTCGGGCAGACGAGCATATGCGCTCATCTTTAATAGTGTGAAAAATATATTGTTACTACGAGCCTATTCCTTGTTTCAAATGCACATCACGTTTATCTGCAATAATTAATAAAGTAAATATAATCCTCTGTAAGAATATAATATTGTTGTAAATATCTGTAGTCTGTGTAACACTGTATAGCATTAAAGAAAACAACAAGTCTTGTTTATCATTATTTATCCGGGCTATGAATTGAGAGAAATATTTATCCGGTACGAGGTGGGGTGGCCGCTCCACCGTCGTTTTGTAAAACTTCCCCTTTACCACTATTCATCGCGCGCCTATTTTTGTTATTCGATTCATTCGGTTTAGCTGCTCGTCGTCGTAATTTCTTAATCTTATGCACGACGAATAGGCACGGGACGATCTCCAATACATGAGCAAAACTAGACTCTCGAAAAAATTCTACGCTTTTAGTTTCGTTTACTATCCTATGTACATCACGCGTATGTACGTCGTTTATACTGCGACTTGCCATTATCATTACTTATAAATAACCACCTTCACGACTTATACTTACATTAATGCAATTTTTTTTTATGAAAATCAAATTACACTTGTGAAAAATGCTAACGCAAGGGAATTACTTTGTTTACGCCTTACTTAATTTTTCGCGAGGCTTTCACATTATTGAATGCTTCTACACTTTGCAAAAGCATCGAAATACGCAACTTGTGCTTTTCTTTATTCTGTGTGCCTTAATCGTTAAATAGAATCAGCCTTGTTTTTATTCTTATCATAATCTCCTAAACACCTCGCTCAGTCGACTATCCTACAGCCATGTAAAATCTTTTGTTCCATTATCATCGTACGTATCTGGTTTGAGTACACACGTTTTAGGGAGCTAAAAACTCTACGCAATACATAAAAGTGAATACTAGTAATAACGCAATGAATAACCTAATAACGCAACGATTTTCACTATCACCCACAACCTCCCCACACAGCTTACGTACATACATGCATGCATACATACATACATACATACATACATACATACATACATGTACATACATACATGTTAATGTACATATCACAAAGAAGATACTGGGCAATTGATCAAAGCAATAAATAAATGCTATAAATTAATAAACCATTGTTACGACTACGTATGTTACACGAGTTTATCATAAATTGTTTTGTTTAAAGTAAGAACTTTTATGCATTAAGAGCAACACGAGTCTAGAATTCAGTAAATAACCGAACCTTGTGTATTTTTGACATAAAATTTTTTGATCAGGTACTTTTGAGTTTATCCCCAGTTTTTAATTTAACAATCCAAGGTTATCGATTTTTAATAGATCAATCAAATATTAAATAGTATTTCAAAATGTTATATTTTAAGCTCTTATTACTATCCCGCGGTCTACTTATAATATTGATATACATCGTATTCTTGCTTATAATTATATTTAATTTTTTTATTGTACATGATTTATGAAAAATCAAAATTTAATCGTTTATATCTTGATGGTAATGACAGTAAAGCCAGAATTAAACTGATTTGATTATTTCAAAATCAACAACCTTGAACGGCTAAATTATCATTTTTGCTAAACTCCAGAAACGTACGTTTGCTTGAAAGTCCTAAAAAAAAATTCACAGCGCAAAGTACTAAAGAAAAAAAGAAGGGTGGCTCTATTAGTGAAAGGTTGCGTTGAATTGTAGCATGCCCCCGCCGAAGCCACTCGTTTTTGATTCAGCTAGCTGCCCGACTTCGAGGGCATAAGGCCCATCGGACGAGCCACCAGTACCGGTCACGGCCGGACTTTGAAAGCGCAATTTCTGCTGCTCCGTCACGCCACTCGACGTCGTTGTTACTGCCGTCGCCGTGCAAGAGGCAATAGCAGCGGCGGCGGCGGCGGCTGCAACAGCAGCAGCAGTCGAGGTCGACGTCGACGTCGTCGTCATAAGACCATCGTCGTGCACGACGACGTCGTTGAGACCTTGGCTGAGCACAAGCTTCCCAATATTTTCCGTGGACGAAGGCGGCGAAGACGAGACCGTCTGCAGCGTTGATGCGCTGCTGTTATTCGCCGAAGAAGATGCTGTCTTGCCGCTGACCGAGGACGTTGTTATGTTCGCTTGCTGGTGATAGATCTCCTCCTGTCGCTGGCGGTCGGCAACGCTGAGCTCGTGGAAGCTGACAAGGTGGCGCTTGAGATACAGCTTAGTCTTGAACGGCTTGCTACATAGAGGGCATGTGACACTCTGGGGGTTGTGGATGAGGCGTATGTGCTGCCGCAGGTTGGACAAGTTACTGTACATGCGGTTGCACACAGGACAGGGACGCGGGTCCAGCGAGTGCAGTTTACGCAGGTCAGCTGCAACACACACACAATCTTGCTCTAACCGAGGAGACGATAGCAGAGGCCCACAGCAATAGCACGTTAATTTAAAAAAAATACCACAGCATTAGCAAACAAAACGCGACTTTTTCAAAATTATTTAATGACAATGTTTTATGATTCTATGAAGTTTTTAAACATTTAATTATCTATAACTCTGACGGCTCGCGAGATGTTAAAATTTATAAAGTACATCAAAAACTAAAAAAAATGGAAATCAATAAAAAAAAAAAAGAAGAAAATTACAGAAAGTAGAATAATCAGAATAATAACCACCCACCACAGGACAGCAACAACCAGCGAACGATCTCCTATTAGCACTACACCCAGTCATTGCGCTTGCTGCCTGTCGGCTCTATTAGCTCGCGTTCTTTCGTCATTTTTTATTTTTTTTGCACAAGAGAAGTGTCGTTTGGCATGTATATTTTCATTATCTTCTTTATTCAGGACACTTCTCCTTCTAAGGATATAGGCAGGTGCCAAAGGCATTTAAAGGCGCTTTTAAGGATTGTGTTTAACAGTTGCTACAATTTTTGTGTACATAATATTACAGATATATGTAAATGGCAATAAGCATTTAAATTCACCTGTCCATATCCTTCTAATAATAAGAAACGGCGATAAACGGGTGTTTTCATTAATTTTTTAATTTTTTTTATTAATAATTAAGGAAGCCAATCATTTTTCGAATCTCGAAAGATAAAAGTTTTTACAAGAACAGATTTTTTTTGTCAAAATTCGTGCACGTGTCAACTTTACATGGAAACTTTTTTTATTAGGCAAAAGAAATTTACGTAAATCAAAGTACGCTTTTATTTAATTGGTGTAATTTTTTACGGATATATTAAAATCGATAAGACCAATTTTAATGATGAGAAAAGCATTATTAACAAAACGATATAGCAGTGTTCAATTTATGAAATATGCATCTATATGAAGACAGGATAATGCGATGACATAAACAACAGATTTAACAGACATAAAAGGTGTGGTGTTAAATGCTGCTTTAAAGCGATCGTTCGTTAGCATTAATATTTTTATCTACTTTTCTTTTTTAATTAAAGATTTAATGTGTTGTCATGTATATTTTAAAAAAAACTTCATAAATCGTGAACGCGTTATTAGAAGCATGAAAAAATAGAAAGTATGAATTAAAGCAAGATAGGGGCCCAAGGATTACTTATTATGTACACATAAGATGTATGTTTGTGTTAATATTTAATTGTTCGATATAAAATAATATCAAGCCTTTTTTATTTAATTTAAGAATTATTCGCCAATTAATCTTCCATACATTACAGCTGATTCTATAGCTGCAAACTGCACTCTGTAACGGACTCGAGCCTGTTGATGCAGCCTCCGAGTGTCAAATGTCTCTCCTAATGCCTATCTCAAGACCTACCGAGGTACTCACAAGCTTACCATTTCAAACCATTAAAATATTCCTTTCTCTTCCTCTTTTACCTGCCTTTTTTCTGATATTTTCTATCTCTTCAAACTCCTCACACTTCCTTGCCCCCTTTTTCTCTCGCTCTCTCTCTCTCTCTCTCTCTCTCTCTCACTCCCCCTCTCTCTGTAATTCTTTCTCACCTTCTTTCTCTCTTACTTCCTTTTTGCATTCATTCTTTTTTTAAACTACTCACATTCGAACTAGTGATGTAAACGGCTAGGTTGTTGCTGTTTGTAATGGTGCTCGCACTACTAATGTTAAAATTTCAATAAATTACTCACCCTGCTGCTCTTGATTTAGTTCTGTATTTCCATGCGACGGCCCAGGCATTCCACCTTCAATTCCACTACCTACAAAAGCAAAATATTAAAAAATGTATTTAATGCATATGCTGTATATAAAAAGTCGTAAAAAATAATATGCGAAAAATTACTTGAATTTTCAGTCATGTAAGAAATATATTTAATAATACCATCTAAATATTGTGCAGTTAGGTACTTATTCATATTTGAAAAATATTTGGAAAGTAATAACTGTACAAGAATGAATTATTATGTCATAAATAAATATAAAAATTAACACTTAAATAAAGAAAATAAGAAAATAAGTTATATACTGTACCAGAATACGTTGGTGGATACGAAGGTAAAACCTCCATCCCACCATCCAAACTGAGGAAACCTCCTGGTAGTGTATTGAGATCTTGTTTGGATTCATCGTCACTTCCGTATTCTGGTAATTCAACTTTTGGCTAATTGTATCACAAAAATTATATTAATTACAAATTCGTTATTGATCTTTTTATGTAAAAATTAAGACTCTTTACCTCAACAATGTCGATATCTTTGTAGCAGTCGAGCTGAACTTGAGGTTCGATGAGCGGTCGAGAGCGAGGTATACTAGTGACACATGGTGGTACAGAGGGTGCTGGACTAGAGTTCTGAGGTGAATCACTTTTTTTACACAGCCTTTTTAAAGGTGGAGGACTTGATGATGGTGGTGTTTTACTGCGTTCGTCATCAAAATTTGGAGATACTAGTCCTCGACCATTTGAAGCATTGATATTATTTGCTTTCAAATGCTGAAATATAATTTTATTAATAAAATGTTAAAATTTACTCACTGAAATTTTATTTAAATTTTACTTTTTCATAACAATATAAAAATTATGATCAATTTTATATAATTATCATTTGAATATTTTAAAGACAAGAAATAATATGGAATTTATAGAAATCTGAAAGTCTTTTAGCAATTGGAAAATGAATTTTAAAACACTGAGCATTCTTAAAACTTGCCTTTTCATTGTTGTGTTGATTACTTTGAGAGTCAGTGAGACCGCGAATTTGAAGAGACTCTGCAGTGCGCAAAAATGTTGGCAGCTCTGCTTGCGAGATATTTACTTCACCAGCATACATAAACTCCAAAAGAGACTGAAGATGTTCAAATTCTACATCTCTCATGAAAATTATCGGATGCTTACAGGGATTCGTCTGAAATTAAATAAAATATTCAGATCAGTTATCTGATTAGATACCATGTGCAATGAAATATTTTTATCTACAGTAAAGTAAAATATTATGAAATTTTTTGTAATTCTAATTTTGGTTCAAGATATCAAGTGTCCCTGAGACATAAATTAGATGCTTGTGCAAAGATAAGAGTTATATAACTCTATGGCTATGGTGGCCCTCACTACAAGATAAAATTTTCCAAGACATTACTCAAAGTAATTGATGCAATATCTACTACGTGCCAAGATTACCTAGCTCAGCCATAAATAAATATAATTTCACAGCAAATAGTAATATATAAAACAACTTTGCTTCCTCTAAATCCCAGCATAGCAACACTAATCAATTGTACAAATATCTATATCTATCTATCTTGGCCTGAAATCGAAAAAGGAATTCCAACATTTCAAGTTTACTTTGAGACAGCATTCTTGGTAATAGTTGCAAGGACATTAGCAAGCCTATATATGGCACACAAAACAAAGTCTACCAGCATTTCATAACAATGCTTGGTCATTCTTTCTATATTCTATATCACTAACAATAATAGTAATAAAAAAAGACAAAAAGGCATTAAATACAAAAGTATAGACTACAGCTAAAGTAGTCATGGAATAATACAGGCAAGGATCAAAAATGCTTACAATTGCATGCATACATATATCTGGCGCATAAGTCAGAAAGAGAAGCCAGATAAATATAGAGGGAAAAAAAAACAGAGAGAGAGACAGAGTTAAATAGGCACAAAAAAGAGCGCGAGAGTAAGAGACATAGAGAAACGACCGACATGGTAGAAGGATCATGGATACAAAAGAGCTTAGGTAGGGGAAAACTGATGAGAGATGGGGGAAGGATAGGATAGGTAAAATACAGAATGTAATCTACACGTAAATAAAGAAAATATTACATTCTTTAATACCAAATTTATTTGTAATTAAATAGCCAATTTAATACTTAAATTTTCCATTAAATTTTATTATTGATATAATAGTCAATATGCCTGATGTATTCATATAAAATTGATATCAACAAAAATCATGAAAAAATAATTTATTATTTTATTTATAACTTATTAATTTAGATATATTTATTGTTATTATTAAAAAAATTACGAGTATATTTGTCTTTTGAAATCCAATATTTACAATTGCTATTATTCACATTAAAGATCTTTACATGATTTCAAAACAAATAATCCTTATATTATATTCCATGAAATTAAATTCTTAAATTAAACGTCAGTCACATCAGTATTAAATCTAATACCTACATGAATCAGTAACTTTAAAAAAAATACGATATGGTTTCCAAAAATGATTAGTCAAAATTAGTGCTCTACATTATTTCATACGGTTTTTACAAAATGTTAAAAAAAAATTTAAACAAACAATTCACCTATCTCTGACTAAAGTCAACGAAATATATCAAAAAAGAAACGAGACAGATAGGCAGACGAAACTAAAGCAGAAATAAGGCGTGGGAGTAAGAGGTGATGATAGAAGAGAAGACTAAAAGGGGGAAGGGAGAATATCCGCGAGAGAAAGAGAGGTATGTGCGTATGTATGTATGCATGTATGCATGCATGTATGTATGTATGTATGTATGTATGTATGTATGTATGCATGTATGTATGCATGTATGTATGTATGCATGTATGCATGTATGTATGTATGTATGTATGATGCATGCAAACATGTATATATGGAGAAAGAGTGAGAGAGAGGAGAGAGAGAGAGAGAGAGAGAGAACGTACATATTTGCGTTGTATGTGTATTAAAGAGAGCGAGAAAGAAGAGAAGGAGTGAAAGAAAGAGATAAGAGCCTCATGCAGTCCCTAAGGGTGATCCTTTCGCTGTTCCGAGAGGGAAAAGACGGAAAGTGGGTGGATTGAAATAGCAGGGGAACTTTAACTGCCAAAAGGGAAATATTTTCTAACCTTGAAGAGCTCCTTGAAGTAGGGGCTGCACGCCGAGAGGACGACCTTGTGGGCCTGCAGCCGCCTGCCATCACAAGCAAATGTAACGTCGACGAAATCCTCGTCATCACGCAGCGCCTCAAACTGGCTTGTGATGTTCGCCTGAAAGTTATTCCAACGCAAGCAGAACTGCTGCTGCTGGCTGCTATCCGTCATTTCGTGTCTCGCCCAGCTCTGAACCTGTTATTTCTTCGTCTTTCGCACACACACCGCACACGCAGACCGCCACCACCACGCACGGATCTTCTCTCACCACCTCTTTTTAACTCTCCTCGCTCTCGAACCACTCACTCGTCGGCTCGACTCTTCCTCTTCCTTGCCTACCTCAGCGCCTGGGTTCGCGCATGAGTTCGCCCTGCCACCCGTGTAACTTGACCGTACCGTCCGGGGCTAAACTAAACTTGTTTCCCTCATTACTGTAAAAATGTAAAATGTAAAAAGTGAATCGATGACTGAAGAGGAAACGTACGATATAAATAATGACAATCGATAGTCAGGTTGACACTCAAAAATAATAAAAATCACTAGACGACAGAGGCCTATTTCGTATTTTCTGATGTACAGAAGTCATAGTTTATATTCAACTCGAGATTTTCATGACATTTTAATGGCTGATACTATGAACTCGGATAGTATTTACGTTGTGATTACAATTTTATATTTTTGAGAATGTCGAAAGATACATTTATATAAGCTTTTTCAAGGTAGCCGGTAGATTGTAAATTTGACGATTTCAGTTTTCTCCCGCCTTCGTGACATTTCCGGTGGCGTTTAAGGAGTGCCAATATTGACGAAGTTTTGGTACTAAACGAAATATAATTTGATATTGAACAGGCTTCATTAGTAAAAAATAGTTGAAATGTTTATAATTTTTATAAATTGTGCGCAATTTGATGATTAAATAATAAAAATTATTTTTTTTACATAAAATTAATTGGTATAATAAAATTATTAAAACTTAAAATTTAATCAATGGTGTATATCTATTTGGGAATGAGATAGATTGGTGCTACTAAGTAACTATACAAAATTACCAAGTAAATTATAAGTATTTCATATTTTATTTATTATATTAATAATTATTACTGCGATTTAACTAATTTTACTATGATCAATATGTCGTGTTATGAAAAATTAGCTGCAATTAAATAGAATATAAAAATTGATAATATTTCTCCACGATTGTCCTAAAAACGTAAATATCAAGCAAAAGCTTTATAATAAACATCTTATAACATCTTATAACTAATTTAACGTGCTCAGATAATGTTACTTTCGCATTATTTTGTATATTAAAAATATTTTTATTACGTTCCATTTTTACAAGCGTAATATATCATATTTCCTTTGTATAAATAAAAATACAATTTTTAGCTTAAACAAAAATTATTCTACAAATTCTCGTCCCTGTACGATATGAATAACTTAATTCTTAATACGGAGCATAATTTGAATTATAATTGTTATAATAAGGAGATTAAAGCTGAGATTTTTCGAGCAGTTTCATGTGCTAATACAGTGTGCGATGTTTTTTGCTTTCAAAGTGAACATCGTTCCATTATTCTATGCAAATATACTTTGCGTATTGAAAAATAAAATTAAATTCGCTTTATTAATTGTAAACTAATTACTTGTATTAGTAACCTTTAGAGTATTAATAAACTTTATTAATTGTAACATCTAAGCTGAAGTATAAAAAAATCTTTACGAACTTGAACAAACAGTACGAACTAAATAAACTTTTTTATAACCTCTTCGTTATTAATTATTGATAGCTATTTTTTTTTATTAATAATTAAAAATTATTACGAACATTGAGAAGTATTTAAATTATCCCGCTCATTTATTGGCACCTCATTACGTGTTCCACCATTTTATCGTGGTCTGCTTTACTCGTACCCGTGATCATTACTTGATCTTCTCTCTTTCTCACTCTCGCTCGCTAACTGGCTCGAGTCCCATTTTTTTCTTCTTCAATACGGTCGCGTTGCTCCGATCGCTCACAGCTGAATTCATATAATAAAAACATATGTGTGCGTGTGCGCTCGTTAAGCATAGATCGTCGCGTGCGAGAGAAAAAAACACGAGAGCGCAGCACTTTACCAGTATTCACGAGACAGGCTATCAATGCTTGAGGTCAAGCTGCAATTGACGATAAATCTGAAACGCTTATGAAGGCACACCTGACGAGTCTGAAAAAAGTGTTTACTCGTAACATCCATATTCTTTGTGTTGAGAACAGAGGGCTTAAACAAAAAAGGAATAATGTAGAATCGCGAAGTAGTGACGAACGACCGTTATATGTGTAGCTTTTTAATGTGCCTAAAGCCCATGCGTGTTTGCTTGTGTTCATGACATATATACCATGCATGTACGCGTGTGTTCCAGCTATGAATCCCATCAACACAAATAACGATTGTTTGGCTCGAGGATGCGTAGTGAGGCTCACAGAACGGTGAGTCTAATCTCTTTTATCTTTATTTAATTTAGTAGCTTCAAAGACAGTGCCTCTGACGTTTTGTAATTCCTGCTTCTCTTCGTGCTTTTCTTGTCCTGGCGATATTTTCATTACTTTCGATTGGCGCGCCAACACTCTTGTTTTTACTCTGTCCCTCTCTCTTTCACTCGTTCCAATTACCATCAAAAGGATGAAATCGATGAAGAAGAGCAAGAAAAAGAAAGAGACAAAGTAAAGCCCTAACAAATGCAATAGCTATTGCTCTTTTGAAATATATCATTTAACCCCAATTTTCTTGAAAGTAGAGTGTATAGCTGACGAATGGTCAGTCTTTACTTTTTTGCTTACTGTATCGCACCCTCGCGCCTCCAAACAGATATCCTTAAGCTTTTGACTTGGGCTGCAGTTTGCAGGACGTTTATCGATATATTAAAGGCCTATATTTTTTCATGCTTCCTTATCGTTTTCTGGCATGGGCATCTCATCGCCCCTTGGTCTTTGGAACGGTCAGAACTGGCAAGAAATCGGACAAATACATATATACCTGGCATTAACCTTGTCGGCTCCGATGGATTTTATACAATTCAACTCAAAATTTTTCGAGTGTGTGGATGTGTGTGTGACTGCGCATGAGGTCACAATATTTTTAAACGATTATTTTATTTAGATTATTTTAAATCCTAATTATAAAAATGGGTAAGAACTTTGTAGTAGTTTTACTTTTAAGTAGTTATTGATTTTTAAATATTGATTATTAGATTGGTATTATATTAGATTCAAAAATAATTGTAAATTTTATTGCCTAGAATTGTCAGATATTTTAAAAAATCTATAGATTGTTGTCAAAAATATTTCATAACTCAATATAATATAAACAAAAGGAATATAATTTAGTTATGCAAAAATTGGATCATTAGAAAATAAAAATCTTACTAAAAGAAATTTCAAAAAATATTTACATGCTCCAAACTTTTTTGTGTCTTTTCAATTAAGTGTATTTGTCTTTAAAGGTCTGAAATTAAAATTTGCAAACAAAAATATATATTTAAATAAGTTATGAAAATTATAAGAAATCATATAAAATTTCTTCACCATACAGAGACAAAAACTCAAAAAAAAAGAAATTCCATATTAACAAGTAATGAGAATTGAGATTATGTAATTGCATTGTTAGTATAATACTTTTTATTAATATCTTTGATAGTGATTTAATTTTATCATAGTCATTTTATTCTATTCACATTTTTTTAGATAAAAAAGTTGATAAGACAGTTTTTTAATTTGATGACAAAGTTAAATATTTTTTGAATGTTGTTCTTTATTTATGTTACTGTCAATTTTAAGTAGAGTAAACTTTTCACAATATTCTTTTTGTACATTTTCAGTTGCTTCATCGCAAGCTCGAGCGGTGAACCTTGTTTTTGTAGCAAAAATTAAGACCTCAATACCTAATCATCTAATCGACGGTGAGTAAGTTGAAAGGCTTCGAACTTAACATGCATATATTTTCTGTCATATTATTAAAAAAACATCAATGATTATATTTTCAACAGTAAAATAAAAAATAAACGAATTAAACCAAAATGAAAAGTAATAAATATGCAATGATTCACTAATGTTTTAAACTTGTTCAAAGAGAAGCTTTCACTACTTCAATAACATTTTTAATGAAAAAAAATGATAAAAATTTATCCACTTCAACTTATTAACTTATTCAAAATTATTTTTGACTTCTTCAAATGTGTAAACACAGCAACTAAACATTCTTATATAAATAGAAACTAAAAGAAACTTTTAATATTAAGTTACTAAATACCGCATATATTAGATGATAATACTTAGATTGGATGAAATATTAATTTGAAAATATTGTCTCAATAAGTTCTTTTTGCATCGTTGACATTTTTATTTCACATACATTTTTTAAATAATCATGTATTTTGTTTTAAAAAATTCATTATTGAATGTAGGCCTATCAAAATATAAAATGAATTCTTCACTGAAAATTAATAAAATATTTTGAAAAGTAATTATTAACTAACTATAAATTACTTTTTAAACTAATTAAATAAATATAAACCTCAATAAAATAAATAAAAATACAAATATAAAAATATATATGTATAATTTATAAAATTGTATAAATTACATTTCTAATGTATATAAATGTAAATTATAAACATTTATACATTGTATACAAGAAAAAAAAATGAAACCGTGTACCTCATTTCATATTTATAAAAATAAAGAGAAAATTATTATTATTCATAACTTGTTACACCTTAGATGTCTGTTTTAAATTTGTAAACAAATTATTCATAAATATTTTAATTTGTATTTGACAGTATTTAAACTGTTTATGAATATGTATGGAAATTTTTTTCTAACATAAATTAAGTATATATACTTAAAAGATTAGATAATCTTGAATAAAATCATACGTGTGAAATATAAAACTGTTCAAATAATTTAATTAATACATTTGAACAATAATTTTTTAATAAATTATATTTTTGCAGAAAATTTAACTTAGTATTAAAAAAATGCTGGTAAGAAACTAATTTACCTTTTTATCATGAAATAATAGAAAATAACAAAAAAACAATTTTTCTAATTACTTAAAATATCCAATATACAACAATTCGAGAAATTAGTGCTGAAGTTTCTGTTCTTGCAAAAAAATGTTATAACTATCAATAAATAAATGTTATAAAATTTAATATAACTTATGAATAATCATAATTTAAAATTTTTAATATTTTGTTATA
This sequence comes from Wiebesia pumilae, assembly GCA_018907045.1. Lineage (NCBI taxonomy): Eukaryota > Metazoa > Arthropoda > Insecta > Hymenoptera > Agaonidae > Wiebesia > Wiebesia pumilae. The sequence continues at coordinate 7,473,577 of JACCHZ010000192.1, forward strand.
CATCTGAAGCTCTCCTGTATAAGTTGATAATAGTCAAAGCAACACTTATATTGATTAAATAAGAACATATCATATAATTCAAAATAATTTATTTGACAATTTTAAAGTTCTCATAATTGGGGTAGAAGTAAAATTCCTTAATTAGAAATTATAGTTATTTTTTTTTGCAAGTCTGATAAAATATTCATAATATAAATTTAATAATATGCGAATGAATATTAAATCCTTAAATAATAGGTAAAAGTATTTTTCTTGTAAATATGATATAACATTTTATTTGCAAACGTAATATTTTATTAAACAAGAGTTTTATTCTTTGACTTAACCCTCAAATATTATAAATTTAATATTATTTATTAATCTTCATATTTCAAAGTAACATGTACATTAATATATATATATTTTTATATTATGAAATTTTAGTTTGATAACCATTTTAAATCTAACCTAAAATTTCACAAAAGATATTACGTATTTACATGTTTATAATATAAATAAAAGATTTTTATCGATATATATTTTTCTAATTGCCTAACTATTGGGAATACATTAATTTGATCAAATAGTATTTTAATTCCTACTAATTGTTGGTTAACGCCATTAAGGTTTATATCTAAAACATAATTTGATAATGTAATATTAAAGATATTTCGATTTTGAAATAATCAAAACAATAATATTTTAATGGAATACTTTATTCCTAATTTACTAATATGTAAGATGAGTATGAATTAATATTTTAATCTACTTCTGTTATATTGAAAAATTGTGAAGTTATTTTAGAATATTTATTACAAATCGTTTATTGTTTAAAAAAAGAAATATATATAGTTTAATATTTGTAAGAAGATAATGACATATGAAAAGCAATCAACTTATAAAATTCTTTCAAAAAGTGCATAGCTTAATTTAAAAATCAATAATTTTTTTCTATTAGGCAACAAATATAAAAGTAATTATTTAATTATTTTCTAGCATCTCGGTAGGTAGCTAATGTTTTTTAACAAAAATTTCAACAATAAATATAATATTTAGAAATGTCTTTTAAGACTAATAGTAGTAATGTTTTAACCATACTCCAACGCGCACTTTTTAATATGATTAATGCTCTTTGTGAGTGTAATATAACGTTCTTTTATCGAATTCATATGTATTTTTAAAAAAATTTATAGGCTTTTATAAAATAGGATGCTTATAAAATCACGTAACTTTATTTGAAAATGTAAAACAATAATGGCTTAAAAGTAGTAACTATACAGTATGTAAGTAATAAACACTTTGTATTTGAAAAAATTTTCTTTTTCAAAATACATTTGACCAAAGATATGAACTTTTTTTACAAATACTCTCCAACGTATAATTTTTTAAAATATAAATATAACGTTGGATGTGAAAAACTTTTATAGAAATACTAGCGTAATTTGAACAAATAAACATATCTGTGAAATAAAATTGAAGTGAAAATTTATAGTCGCTTAAAAGCATTTGAAAAATTTCTATTATATACTTTTAAATAGGAATGCACGTCTTTATTGTACAGTGAAAAAAATAAAGATCCCAATAAAACGTTGAAAAACAATTAAGAAACGTCGGTAGATCCATCCTCTTTTCACACCTTCGAGCCTTTACTCCTAACAGGAAAAAGAAATCCCGTTATAACGATGGTCATTCCGGGAATGTGCGAAATAATGGACCTCACCTATGACCAAAGCCTCCCCCGTTCAATTAGGGTACCGCCTGTCGTATTTGAAACTTCAAGCGCTTACGTGAACACGCCCTCAAGCGAGCGGTTTTTCTTCCTCCGAAAACACGCGAAAAGGTTGAAAGATCTACAAGTTTAGCTCGAGAGAACGACAGTCGGAATAGAGGGAAGAAACGTCGGTTCGCCGGCAGTCAACGCAGAGAAATCGTCTCAATCACACGTCTCGGGTCGTTCTCTACGTTCACCTATGTGCAAACGCATGCGTGTTTCGAATTGGTCGCACAATATTCAAGTCTGCGCTTTTTATATGCGACAAAACGCGCCTCGTTGCCGAAACGCCGGCAACAATATCACGGTGATGTCGCCCTTCGTCTTGTGTATTCTGTGTACATTGGTTGTATGATACTTGAGGTTTCTGCTCCTCTTTTTCAAAACTGAATCTTCGAATGATGCCGTTAGTTTAGTTATGACATTCAGTCAAATGTTCGGTTTGTTTCTTTCATGATTTTCATGCGTGAACATAGTGAGTTTGATCAATGATTTATGTAAGTTGGTAAATAATATCCTCGTTTATTATTTGTTACTTTAATTCCAATGTTCGCGTAAGAATATATTATTTATTCTAGCAGTACAGAAAGTCAATAAATTTATAAATGTCTTAAAAATCTTCAGTAGTGGTGAGAAACGCAAGTTTGTTGCTGCGTGTTTTTTCTTAATCTTAACAGACAGTCATTTAAATAATTAGAATATTTTTTAAATATTATCTATTTCTAGAAGCTTAAAAATAAGCTTTTCGAATCTTTAAGCGTTAAATAATATATTCACATATTTTTAACTATTTAATTAAAATTATAGCTTCTGTATCTCATTCGTAGATTTGAATTGTGAATCACATTCTTACGTATTGATGTATTGGCGCTTGTGAAATATAAGGAAACCAGTTAATGCATACATAATAAAAAATACAAAGTTTATGCATGGAAAATGTATTCAAACAAAATATATATCTAGAGTAATATGAAATCAAGTTTTCATCAAAGATAAAAGATTTTTTTTTCAAAAACATTTTCACAAAATAAATTAATCAATATCTGAATAAATATTGATAGACTGATAATATGTAACCATATTATTTTAGAATTTTTTACACATTGTAAAAGAGTTGTGAAGAGCACTCTTTTTCAAAGTGAAATATTATATTTTGTTATGCCATCAAAACAGAAGTAAAAATCTAACTCTAATATAATTATAATATTAAAATTTATCTTATCTTAAAGGCAATCTCATCCATAAAAAATTCCATGTATTATATAAAACAGTGAAATATCGATAATTTTTGTACATTATCGGTATTAGTACTATTAATACTACGTACTTATTAAAATGATAATATATTTGAAAAGACTTTCTCAAAACGAATATCAATATTACAAGCATTTTCGTAAGGTATATATATTGTTATTAATGTATCTACGAACATTATATTGTTGTTGCCAAAAATCTTGAAATTTTTCGAATCGGACCTGCATTCACTTCATATTTACAATTGTAATTTTGGAAAGTTAGTTATTCATGTATAAAGTATATAAGGATATGCAGTGTTACATCATGACTTCAGTTTATAGAAAACAAAAATCATTACAAATAAAGAGTTTCTCTGTACTGTTACAGAAAAAAATCTCCTAAAATATACCTGCAATTAAATTAATGTTCTAATAATGAAAAAGAACGAATTTACTTTAGCATGCAACTATATAACTCGAGATCGTGAGACTATGTATAGCGCATACACCAAGTGCATTACGTAACTCCCGTAATGTACATATGCGCAAAATTTAATTACTTAGCATAGTGTTATAAGCAGTGCGCGAACACGACATGTGTTAAGTTGTTTAACAATTATAAAATAAAAAATAACGAAAACTTAGCATAACATGTGACTTTAACGTAATAGAGTAACTTCATTTTTAATCTCGTATTTGTATTATCTCATTTAATGCTGAATATTTAATAATAAATAATTATTTAAAATAGAAATTAATGACGTTTTACTAATGCAAATTATAAGAAAATATTGCTGGATGTTATAGATATAAAATATATCCGTGGAATATATTTATAACATAACTTTAAAGTTTTTTTTATAATATTAATATCTCTTCAATAATTACTTTTCTGAATAAAATAAACTGCTGAATTGAATATTATTTACTCAAATGTATTATACTTGTACTTCATAAACGTTTTATAAATGTGGTTAATACTTTTAGCCTACCGATTTAAATTTTATTACTTTTTTTCACGTTTATATAAAAGAAAAAACAGAAGATTCGTTTTTAGAAATCTGATCGGTATCTGTGATGGACATGCATTTTTATTTTGGTATCTAGCAAGGGGAGTAGGGAGGTAAGTAGGCGTTAGGTATATTGGCGTGTACACATACATACACTCATTCCCATACGTGTATATATATATATATATATATATATAAAATTTTCTGCGGTTTTTCAAGTGAACCTTTAATCTTTGCAACGGTATAATTTCTAGTTTTGGTGCGTACAAAATTTTTTACGTGCTACGAACATTAATATACGTGGATTCGTTCTTACTCAGAAAGATTCATCAGCTCTTATAAACTGTCTGTTGACCTTTTATTTTTATCTTTGTTACCGTTATTAAGATGCAATTCATACATTAAATTATAAAATCTCTTTTATATTGTAAGGTGTTTTTTTAACATGTGTGTAAGATTTAAACTTTTCATTTATCCGTTTATTACACTGAAACATTTTTCAATAAGTCGAATGAACAAATTCAATTATTTATGTACTAATTACCTCAGGGAATCCTCGTCTCGCATTTTTCCGTAAATTCTTTTTAGATTTTTTATATAAATTTCACGTAGAAAAAAAATATTAAATTTCTACAGATTTATTTCGAATGTGTAAAATTAAAAAACTATATAATTGTCTATCTCATGTCTGAAGGATTCTATTACATATATATTTTCTTTTAAAACGTTAAAAAATTGTTGGCAACATTTAACTTAATTTTTCATCTTATATTATTGCCAATATCAAAGAGCAACTTTTTGAATAAAAAATGATAGAACTAAAACGATTGATGTTAATACAAAATAGCATGTAAGTTGTAATCACTAAGGAACAAAAAGACTCGATATATATTGTTCACATTAGAAATTTGATAAAATTTGAACTAAATCTAATCTCCGTATTTTTTGACGCAATAAAAGTTTATTTTAAAAAGTTTTTTTTAAAGAATTATTTAAGCCATTACTTCTAACTATTACTTTAAAAATGCGTTTATACGACAAATACACGTATGACAGAAATAATGAATTCATTTTTATATACAACAACTAAACTGTACATGACTGTTGAAATTACTTATTCAGACCTCTAAAAGTCTTTAATTTTTGTAATAGAAATCATAATTGCTTTTTTGTACACTGTGTTTAAGTTAAAGCTTCTATCATTCTTCCAAAAGATTGTACCACTACAAAAAACCTTACCCCGTAATGGGAAAAAGTAAACATTTTTATACTAATGCTGCTGTTAATTTGTCCAGAAAGGTGAGGCGATCTCCCTCGTCGCCACAGCTGCGTCCAAACTGGCCGCCGTGGAAGATGAGGGTCCAAAGCGACCCGAAGCCTCACAGACCGCCTCCGTGAAGGTTTCACCTGTGACTAGGGCGACTCTACAGGCGCTGAAGCTCTCCAAATCGAGAATAAATACAGTTACTAAGACCTTCCGGGACGCTGAGACTATTACTGGTAACTATTTTCTTTTGTATAGTAATTATCCTGAATTTATTAAAAATATATTTTTTAAGGGCGAGAATATGATAGATTCATTAGAATCGATAACATTGCGAATATCACTATGATACTGTATCGTGCATTTTCTAGGCAATTTAAAGAATTACCCGTACTCGAAAGGAATTTTCAATACGAAGAAAAGTTTAATTGTAGATTTTTTTTATATAGTCTTATAGGAAAATGCTTTTCTGTTATAATAGTTTACGTTGAAGGCGATAAAATCTCAAAAATGCACTTTAAATGAAAAATTGAAATATTGTTAACTTCATAAGTTAGGTTACTGGTAGAATAATTATTAGAATAAATTATCGTTTGAAATTATATTTCTTATTTCTGCTAAAAGTCGAATTTCTGCAATAAATATTTACATTAGATTTTATATAGTATGTTTAAGCAATAAATCTTTCAGTAAGACTTCAAAATTAAGTTTCGGCTCTTGTCGACTATATGTATCTGAATAACATTGATTTTGAAATAATTTATTCAGAAATTTAATTTACTTGTGTTTCGTAAATGTCAATAACTACGTTACCAAATTATTTAAATATTTTCTTCTTTCGTACTTTATAGTGCTCAATCTTACGCTTATTTTCATTTTTATCAATATCAAATCAATAACATTTCGTTAAAATTTTTATCTACATAATATTGAAATATATAGCTTAAATACTTCTAGCGTTTATTATTTTTTAGTCTTTACAAAAAGTTACATATACATATTAAGAATTTCATTCTATAAAAGTGTTCGCTTTTGTATTATAAAAATGAGCGAGAATATAAGATGCTTAATATGTACAGATTAAGTATAAATTATTCATGCTACTCATGATAGATAGAAAATATCAAAATTTAGAAGCTTCTTATTCTATCTCTGTTTTATTGTAATTATTTAAAAAGATAATTCAATGAATATCAAACAAAGTATATGTATTGTTTACCATAACATGAATTTGTTTTGCTTTATTACGATAAAATTTTAGGTAGAAAATTTTTTTTCCCATTAATTGAAATTATAACATGATCTTCATTTTTTTCTATAATCACCCTTTTATCTTGCACTTGTCATAGAATGTATTGTTTTAAAATACACCTTGTAATCAGTAAATTATTTACCGTCTTCAGATAAATTTATAAAATGTATTTGTTTATTTTATAAATTTTTAGCTGATACTAGCGGCAGTAATAGTATTAGTAATAGTAATGGCCCTACAATTCGTATAAACAATAAAAACAAATTTCGTACATACTTTAAAAATTTATTACAAATTTATAAAAATATACGGACTTAGGCATACTCACCAACTTATTTGTATCTGTACGTATATCTAACTATAAATGATATACACTGTGTCAGTCACTTTTTACCTTTGAAAAACAACATAAATTTGATTTTACGCGACGTCTTGCACATATGCGCGCAAAGAACAAAAATATCTATCGAAAGTAAAGCTTTGTATAATTGTCAATCAATTAAAATGGTCGCAATGAGAAAACCAGCATTTAAATTTATTAACCATGAAATGCAAAATACAAAAGATACATAAAAGTAGAACACAGATAAAAGTCCTCCGAAACTAACGATTCGCCGTCTAAGAAATCACTGACTCCATATAGGAAAAGCGTCAACCGTTTTATACAGAAATTTATATCGTACCTGCAAGCACGACATAGAGCTGAATGATGTTTTCCCGTTGGTCAATAAATAAACGAACAACGAGAGAAGACCAAATATTGATTACTCCCAGCTAAAAGCATAGTGTAATATTTCGTACAATGCCATCTACTGCCATCGCTATTACCATCATCATCATCATCATCATCATCATCATCAGATCCACATTTGTAGTAAAAACATTTAAATTAATCTATTCGTTGCATAGTATCGACATTATCATCATTATCGTTATCGTTGTCTATTAACAACGCTAGCTTTCTTACATTTTTCTGCATTATTCTGTTGTCCGCTTTATATTTGGTTTAATAAATATATATATTCTTATGGAGATAAAAAGACTTTCGTGGAAGATTTTTCTGAGATAGGTAAGTTGTAATGCATTATTCAATGGGGAAAACATTATTACAATTTTCACATTAGTACAAATTTATTTATTATAGGTAAAGATTTTACTTGTAGAAAGACATTGCATGATAATAATTAATATCGTACATGTAATAGACGTACTTTTTCAATTATTTCAGAAATAGTAAAAATCTATATTATTATTAATTATATAAATTACATTTAATAAGTAGTTCATCATGGAAAGATTAAGATATTTTAGATTAATAATATTATATTCTAAACAGATAATAAACAGAAATAAAAAATATATAAAACTGTAACACAATTGTGCAAATCTTATAAATTATTTTATTTTAACAGTATTTATTACAACTAGAAAAATTCTAGAACTAGAAAGACTATAATAAACATTCAATTTTAAAAATAAAAAATCCACATACCATTTGTCACCTTGTCTGTAAAACTAATAATTTTACAGCTGCAAAGGTTAAGTATTTCTTATCTGTTATGTATGTACAAAAATACTCTTGACCTTCGGCTTAGGTTCAAACTATCCTTGGAAATAAAAAGAAATATGTAAGTCGATAATTTTATAAATTAAAGAAATGGTAAAATGTAGTATATATGATTATTAAAATGTAATTTTCAAAGTGTGCATTTTGCAATTATCACCAATTAATACCAGTGTTCTGAAATACAGAAAAATAAATAAACATTTTCAGAGTTTTTCAATTAATAAATGAAAAATATACTTACATTACTTTTTGCCCAATGAAATCTGAGTATTTATTTTAACTTTTTATATCACGTTTTATATATATTTTTATTATTTCTGATTAATAAATACCAATGAAAATTATGCATTTATCAGAATTAGCTTTGGGCACATTTATGAATCATTCCTTATGCAATGCCATAATCAATTCGACGAGTACGTATCTTGTTACTAGCCGCCATTAAAAATCGCTGCATTACGAAATAACGCTTGATTATACGGCCTCAAAATTAGGAATCTGGAAAATCCAAATACTGAAGATTTACAGTCGATGCCGAACGGTACGAATATTATTTACCTATATATGATTATTTTGTATTATATTAACAGGGATTACAAATTTCTAACAATCAAATTTCTTCGTTTACTAAGAAGTTCTTAATACTTATAATAGTTATGTCCAGTATTTATAACTGTTAAAAATATCGGGTAAACACGTAATAAAATACTTATTTAATTTGAATACTGACATTTGAAGTACCATTGGAAATACGAATTTTATCTAATAATTGCTTAGACTATAAAAGAGTTATATATTTTTAATTATGAAATGAAAAAAAGCATTTGAAATTATTAATCGACGCTAAACAAGAATGTAGTCTTTGAAAACAATATTAAATTGCTTTAATGCAAATAAAATATATTACTTATTTTATTTAATTTACGGATAAATAATTTTTATATATTTTGTAGAATTTTTATTTGAAGCTTTAAATATTTAAGTATTATAATAGCTGAAGTATCCTGAAATTTTTAGTAGAATTATGTATTTGATAGTTTAATTATTAGACTACGAGGTACAATATTGCCATATCCAGTATTTCCACTTGTAGAAAACTAAGAATACACGACGAAGAAGAAAAAAAACAATGAATTTTAACTAAATATGATAAAGTTGATGCTAAATATAATAAGATTAACTAAATATAATAAGTACTAGTACAATTTGAGGTAAAACTAAGAAAGATTTATTTTTAGTTTCCTAGTATATTTAGTATATTTTATTTGATGTACAATTGTCACCTTATTAACATTTATCTCATGGAATTCAATTATTTAGAAGCACATATACAATATTTCATTGTATAAATATAAAAATATTATTTGTTATACACGAAAAGTGTAAATTTGTCGTTAATGAATTTGTTATTAATGGAATAACATTGTAAGTGAAAAATAAAAAGGCAACTAAACTGCGGATTTTTCAATTTTGACACGCACTCCGGTGAAACGATCCAAGATTAACGCGGGCTCTTTTTAGTTTCACACCATTATCTTTTTTCTTTTAGACTTGCTATTCCTGTATTAAGCCCTCATGCTCGTCCTAATTATGAAAATATTAACCTTAATTAGAATATTTCATTGATTTCGCGTCATTAAGTAGATTAATGACTTAATAATTATAAAACTATGAAGCTATAAGATTTTAAGATGACTCGTAGATCGATGTTACTACAAGGCCAGTAATTTTTAAATTTCATTGTAAGAATAATTTCTAATAAACATAGAAAATATTCGATAGAATCAATAAAAATTGATATTTATAATAAACAGATAATCAGAATGAGCATAATAAATCAATATGTCAAATGAATTATCAGATAAAAAATCCATTAGTTTTATATAATAGACTGTAGTCGTTGTCGTTGTTATTGTTACGAGTAACAATAACAGTTGTATTTATAGTTGTGATAAAATTGTAGTAATTGTATAATATTGATAAAGCAGCTTTATTAGAACATTTTTCAGTTTCAAGTATTAATTAATGAATTCATCGACGAGGGATCATCTCTAGACAGTGGACCCTAAAAAAAACAATAAATACGCGCGCGCGCGCGCGCACACCCATTTACGTGAACACAAAATAATCACCAAGGAAGAATCCATGCAGTCAGACGTTAGCACGTCATTCAAAATGATTTGAATTTAGCACACACCGGATATTTGAGTTTGCTTCGAGATCAACATAAAAGAACGTCTTGCTGCGAGACTTTGAATCTCTCCTCTTTTAAAGTCAGATGCACAGATCGTTCTGCACGAGTTTTTCTTGGAATAATGTAAGGGCTCTCTCGCCAGCTACGTAAATTTGGCCCCGCACCAACCAGTCGTCATAGTTAGTATACAGTTCCATCTATTTTAGCGAGGCAAAGAGATCCCCGGCTGGTCCTCTCATTCTCATAGTCGCGCACCAGTAATCATCGCGCCGAGAACTCGAATTACCGAGCGAGAAAAGCCGGCCGAAACGGAAGAAGGGAATGATTTTGCAAAAGTTTTGATTTTGGTGGGGCGCGAAAGTATCGGCAAAAAAGTTGAACTTGTACTTCGCGCTATTTAAGATATTTGTGTGGTGTCGATTATATAGCGATAAGGAATTAGCTTAATAGAACCTGGAAATAAATTTAATTGAATGCTAATCGAAGCTCTAAGGATAACAAATACTATTCTCGGATAAAACTGATCTTCTTTAGGTTTTCTTTTTTATTGCAACGTTTAATTTCAGATCTTCCTTATTAATCTCACCTATTTATCATAGATGTAATGTATTTTAAGACTAAGAATTTATCAAGTTTTAGTGTTGTCGACTTCAGCCTCGTAAGAACTGATAACTTTGTGACGTAATAAAATTAACCACTATTGGTCATATGATATAACGGGTTGATGTAATTATTTAAGAAGAGGTATTATTTTAAGATATAACTTTATTTTTTTATGGATACTACATGAATTTGCAAAAGCAGCATTATGGTTATTTACAAAAACCGAAAAAACAACTATTCGATTATCATCGTTAGAAATTAAATAAATTTAAAAATTTTAACTTGGTGATTAACAATTTTATAAATTTCTGCTACTTTGTTTAAATTATCGTTGCATTACAATTTTTAGTGTATAAAATACACTGGTACTCGTGTATAAGCACATAAATCTCGTTTGTTTTGTAAATCTGCAGACTGCAACGTGATCTTTCTTAAAATTGTTACCTGTGAGTAACATACTTTTTCTTCTCCTTTTCTTGACAATCTAATGATATGACATTTAGCGCGTTCATAGTATTTGTTTCAAGATAATGTAGTGTAATTTATTTCCGAAACGTAGACCGGGAAACAATTAAAGAGTGCGGTCGACTTCCTTACTGAAAGGCTGAACTTGACCTGTGCCCATGGTTTATGGCCTTTCGACCCTTGTACTTACCGTACACCTGTCTAAATATTCCAGGAATATTTATCATACTTTTTTTATAACCATTTTCTTATTATTAATTAATTTCCAACAATGTACAAGAAAGCGAAACATTTCAACATTGATACTTAAGATTAAGAAATGCACATTTAACGCTTTACGCACAGAAACTACGACAATTTTGAATGTTTTACCATGGTACGTGTTTTATAATTCTCTATAGAAATAAGCGATTTGAATGCGAACATAAATATTTATGAAAACGGAGGTTGGTGTAATTATTTTTGGTAGACATTTTTTATTTATTTAGTTATTTACTTAACCTTGAAAACATTTTCGCAATAATCCAATGAAAAAATAAAACTGACAATTATTTGAGATTAAATAGTAATATTTTAAAAACGATAATAAACAGTAACGATAATACTGAAAATTCGAAAGTATGAGTTTATTGTAATTTTTGTATTAGCATAAATACAAACATAACATTTTTATATTTTATGTATAAATGTACATGTAAATTATTTGAACTAAGGAAAATTTATTCTTCTGAATATTTTATTTCAAGTTTCAAGTGTAGATTTGTTTATACAGTTTCCGAATTTAGAATGAGCACGTTACTTTTATATAACATAGCTGAATTTCATTTTTGAAAGTCTAAATTATGATTTAATTTAAATTGCCGAAGTTATTTACAATTTCATTTAAGAAATTTTTAATTCTGACCGACAATTAGAAAAATAATTGAAAAATCATTAAATACTATTGAAAGATACTGCTCCATTAAAAGTTATAAATATCGCTTTCGTATTGTATTTTAGATCGTCATTGTACAAACATTTTAAACTGAAAAAATCTGATTGTATTATTTATACGTTTTTGTTCAATTTTTAGTTATAAATAAAAACAAAAAAATAATAACAAATTTATTATAAAATATTTAAAAATATTTGTTTTATGCTGGTATGCAAATTGTTGAATTAAAAAATAGGAACAAAATTTTACCTTTAAGCATGTATATTTATAATATTTTGCTTTCGTATTCTAGCTTCAAAACAGATATTATTTTATTTTTTAATGTAATATAAAAAAATTTTTTTGAATTGTAATTATTTGCAACGATTCTAAAAAAGGCATTTTGATCTTTCCTAATTTTTATGTTCACCTTATCACAAACATTCTTAGTTATAATTTTCATTAATTTGGATTGCTATTATATGTATTCCTGTCAATAATAACGTTTTAGAAATTGAAGGATGATCTCTACTGCGGTTTAAGGATTACGAGCACAAAATAATTGCCGATACTTACGATTGTTCCAAGATTGATAGATGACAGTTGTCAACGTAGTAAATAGTGAAAAACGCGCGAATTTCGACTAAATGAGTTGGAAATGCGCGGAGAAAGTCTTCCGTTAGGAAGAGAAGAAAATTGGATACAAGATTATGTCCTTGGATGCAATTAAGAGAGTTGACAGGCCTAAGGGCCCGGCTAAGCTCAGGGACATCCACGAGAGACGCGAAGCTATCCTTGGAAAATGGCGAGATGGTAGGATTGTAGGCGCAGAAAGATATGCTTGTGGTACCTAACGATGCTCGCGAATTCATGCTTAACGAAAATTATTCCTTGTCATTTAGTTCTTATTGATTCACGCATTGAAACTTATTTTATATGTATTGATAAATTATCCTGCTAAACTTACTCTGTTTGTATTTCCTTTCCAGTGGTTCTGGCGCGTTAATGAATGCAAATACTCTTAATACAATTTGCTGCTTAATAGATATTTCTAAATTTACTATTTTTATTGGTAGAAATTAACTTTGTCCATTTACGGGTTAACGTGCAGTAATAAACCAGGTCGTTTTTCTTTTATTGTGCAGACACGAAAACTAGTATTCTCTGAGGATAATTCCTTTTTAATTTGTTTTAATTAGATACCACACGGGTATTTATTAAAGTAAGTTGAGAATCAAATTAAAAATTTTTTCTAAATTTCATTATTAAGTACTAAAATTAAAATTATTATAATGAATTTTATTTTTTTATCGTTGATTTTTATTATGCCACTTGGTCAATATAATATTGCTAGCAATATAATCATGTATCCAATATAAGACAGTTCATATTAAAAAAAAAAAAAAAAAAAAAAAACCAATTTTATAATACTTTTCAACGAACATGTAAGTTTGAACGTACAATGTTTTTTGAATAATATCTAACTTAAGTTTTGTATTAATATAAATAAAAGATCATTAAAATTATTAAAATTATTAAAAATGTTAAACCTTGAGATGAGCCTACCCTCGAGATCAAATTACGTACATAACTGAATATTTTTTAAATAAAAACAAAATTGATGTATATTGATATACATGTATTTCAAATTTTTGAAATACATATAAATAAAAGAGACATTAAATAATTTAAGCATTGGAAATGATGTAGAGATAACTCAAGAAGATTTGCAAGTATGCGATGTTCGTTGTAGCTTCAAACAGTGTTCGGCCCATTTAATTTAGGGTGCACCGGCAAACCAGAATATCATATCTATTTTTGGTTATACAATGTCATCGCTCTAGACGACGAGTATCCCAAATACAAAGTGCTTTAGCAAATTTATCAGCGAAACATAAAGACTTCCTTACCCTGTCTCTTACATGAAATTTAAAATTAAATTAGTTCAAATATAGATGAGTTCATAATTGAATAGATCAGATATAAATAAAAGCATTAAAATGTAATTTCAACATAATTATATATACCAATTTTGGAATACCAAATTTGGAAAAACTTTAAAGAAGTTAAGTAAGAAACTTAGAATCTAGTATGCATTAAATGTACGGCTATAGAAAATTTGATAATTTATTATTTCCATACATTTAAATGTATAAATAACGAATTCAACGTGAATAACGAAAATAATTTACTGTTCTCTGTATAGGATATCATTATAATGTATATTACCTGCTGAAATATTAATAATATCACATTGTTGCTAATAAATTAGACGTAGAACAAACCATATGATACATTAAATTTTTAAATAATAAATTTCACGAACTTTATTAGGTCCTAATTCTGAACATGTCACCATTTTTCTAAAAATGTAGGTGTTTTTAAGTATTCAAGCTTTTATGTATAAATTTTCTTTTAATTATGAGGTTCGCTAATGCTGAATATATGATCAAGTTCAATTTTAAGACAATGTATAAACTCAATGAGGTTCAATCAATGTTAAAAACATATAACAAAATTTGTAAGTTGACATAAAGATTTTATATTTTATATTTTTATATACAATTTTATATTATATTTAAATAGCGTAAAAATATTTACACTATATATTTAAGAAAAATTATTGATAGAAAAAAGTCAACAAATTAGTGAAAGTGTTCCTACCGTTACATGTTTACATTGATTTGCGATAACAAGACATGCTAAAATTAAGGTTTCATTCATTGTAAAGAAAGTAAAATTGATACATGATCGTAAATAGTAAATGTTTATTGTAAGAAACTACGCGGTGATGGTAAGAATGTGCTCATTGGTTTTGGTTAATTAAGCGAAAGAACTTTTGCACTGTTGCAGAAGTGTGCAGCAGGGAGGAGCTGCCAGAGGTTGAAATAATCAGTCTTCTCCAAGAACAAATACCTAGGTACCGCCTACGTGCCGACACCCTAACTCAGTTCCAAGGTATGCCTTTAACGATACTTTTTCATTACATATTTTTAAAACAAAAAGCTTTTCATCCTTAATTAATTATCTCTTTGCGAATGATGTTTTTTTAATCATATTTACAAACAATTATTCTTAAGCATTAGAAAGATTTATTATAAAAGCTACTGTTTAGCTTGAAAGTGCTTTATGATGTTTTGAAGAATTAGTAAAAAAATCGGTAGCAATCTTTCTGGTTAATTTGAAAAATTTATTAAAAATTAAATTATGTTACCAGTCACATAAAATGTATAAAATAATACTGATGATAAGTAAATTTTGATTTCAACATTTTTAATAAATTGCATGTCACAATACAATTTTAATAATGTATTTAATATTTTTAATATATGATATTGTAAATTATAAAGTAATTTATACAGAATTCAATATATAAATTATATATATTATAATATCATATTTTTCCTTCGAAAAGTACACTTTCAATTAATAATTAGACGCTCTATATTAATATCTAATATTCGAACTGTATTAGATGCAATAGCAAAAATTTTACTAATAAATTGAATGATTTTAAGTCAACTCATTATAAAAATTAACTGATTTAATAAACGCTTTAATTAGTTATGTAAAAAACTATATTTTAATTATACTAATTAATGGAAATATAGCAAGAATTATATAGTTAATACGTATTAAATTTTGCGAGTTAAAAAATATTTGAAAATTAATTAGTTCTAAAAAAATTTTAGGATACGAAAACACGGATTGGTTTATACCAACAGTAAAAGTTACACGAGAAGAAAATTTACAACTTTCGCCGGATCAAATCCGGGAAACACTTAACTATTTCAGTAAGTACCAATTAAATTTTCTATAATTTTTTTATAAAATCCTGTCGAAACTAAGGTAACAAAGCGACTTAATTACATTGTTCTTACATTTGAATAATACCGAGGCACTAAAAAGGTCAATAACAGTTAAAATATAAGCAGCTACTATTTTGCTTGAAAATTTGTACTTTTTTTAATTTCAATAAAATGAGTTTTTATTCCATAAATGATCGAACAATTATTTAAATTATCGTACAAAAAATATTAATGATTTGAATTGAAGTATAATTATAGAAACTTTCAAATAAGTAAGTAGTTTATTAAAGTAAAAGTTTATTTATTTTTTATTTGATGAACGATTTTTAAAATAAATTATATAACTAAATAATTTCTTAAAAGACATTTATGTCTAAATTGAAGAAATTGTAAGTTTAAAGAGTACTTAGTTTCGACGATCAAATAAATACTTGCTTTATAACTTTACAATGTCTCACTTAAACAAAATTTGATTTTCCTAGAAGTAAAATTACAAAAGCGTCCTTTAAGCTTCTATAATGCCTGAAAAATTATTATATTTTCTTATGTAAAGAATCTAGGAATTGTATAACGAAATTAGTATTAGAAAACTCTTGTATCAGCTGAAGTGACGCAAAAAACGCACAATCCCCGAAAATTGACAAAATTTGTCAACAGTACAGGTGTCCGCATTCGAATGATCATTAATCTCGTATTTTATGAAATTTGTACCTCGAAACTTTATTATTCATCTTTAATAATTTATAAAAGTAATAAAATAGTAATGTTTTTCATTTATGTATTAATTTAGCTTGTAGCTTTTGTTATAAACTTGTAAACGTTAAATCCTAGTTAACGCTTATAAAACAGTGTTATAGCTGTAAGCGCTATTTTTGAAAATACAAGAAACGTCTGTTTTATTTCATATACAACTCTGGTGTGCTTTGTTGACACATAAACTAAGGGAAATCTAAAGTGACCTTCTGTCTGTTATACTTTACAACAAATTGCAACTCATGGAAGCCTTTAGAAGAAAGTAAAAAAAATTAATTGCAGGAGTACATAGATCACATGTGACATTTTACAGCATATGACGTTAATTTTTGAAAAAGTAATAGCATTATATAATATTACTTAAAACTTTTAATACCCTATGTTTTCAGAATGAATAGTTGTCTTATATCGTCTTTCTGTTATGATAACAACTTTTGTATTTTTAATGGCCGAGACTACATTTTTGTATGTATTAAAAGTCTAACAACAATTATATTTTAAATACTACGAAATTGAAAATCTTAAATTCTATGTACATACTATAAACATTATTGTTTATGAAAAAGAAATGTGTAAGATTAAAATCTCTTTGATAAGTAATTTTATTATTTATATTTATTACAATTAATATTTTATTAAATTTACGAAATGAGAAATGATTATTTTGACGCAATAATCTTATGCTACCTAATTTCTTCAGTCTGTTTTTGTTTGTAAATGAAATTAGCACTGTAAATAAATCTGTATTTAAAACTTCAATACATACGTATCATGTACCTGTTGTAGGTAGACTTAAAAGTGTTCA
This sequence comes from Wiebesia pumilae, assembly GCA_018907045.1. Lineage (NCBI taxonomy): Eukaryota > Metazoa > Arthropoda > Insecta > Hymenoptera > Agaonidae > Wiebesia > Wiebesia pumilae. The sequence continues at coordinate 7,491,197 of JACCHZ010000192.1, forward strand.
ATGATATATAAAAGGATAGATCACTATTTTAACCTTAAATAGTCTCTAATGTGCATATAATTAAAAATGTAATTCCATTGTTTAAATCGTTTGTCTAATTCTTACGATATGCACAGACGTGAGAGATTCCCGCGATCGTGAAACTTTCATCGTTAACGCTCCTTAAAAGAATTTGCGCTATTGCTGTATTTTCAAAGTTACTATTCTCTCTCCTCTTTTCCCCTCTTTTTATGTGCGTCCACACTTATGCCAACAACTCCGACAGAATAAAAGAGTAATCTTTTTTTTCATGAATACCTACATTTTCAGCTTGTAGCACAGACACGTAAATATATATGAAAAAAATGTTTGCGATGCAGAGTACTTATCATAAGTATTCTATATGTTTAATATTTTAGGGACAAATTTTAATCACTTGAGTGATCACGATCACTCGTCTAAGTAGAAACTTAAATAGTTTTAAATTGAAAATGAAGGAACTGATATTATTTTTTTCCGATGTAGATTGTATGTATTCTTTAAAGGTAGTTCTTATGTTATTGATTTTATTTTTATTTATAACCACTTGTAACGGTATATCAATTTTGATTAATGCTACAGAACTGATCGAGCTTAATTTAAATTAATAATACAATTAAATAATTTTTTAAACATTGTAACTATTACATGCACTATTTAAAATATATGCATATTAATTAATTCCACCATATTCGATGAGTAAATTGTGTTTGTTAAATGTCAATAGTTTAATGAAAAATTAAAGTTTTTATCATTGAATAAAGCAGTAAATTTTAAGTAATTAAACATTCAATAGGAAAATTTAGTATTTTTGATAGCTAGTTTCGTGCAAACTATTTAAGCAATGAATAAATGCACATAAATATATTCAGCTAGTTGTGTGTTTTACATGCTTAAATATTTAAATAAAAAAATATATATATATATAATTATAGCTAATCTACTATACGAAAGTCAAGACAATTTATCGTTTATAGAAATGTAATTTTTTAGTCAAAGAAATAAAATTTCGAATACTGCCAAAGCAAGAGGTTTCGTAGTTAATCAAACGATCCTAAAAAGAAAAATTCGAAATTGCTTTGAAAATATATATTTGATTTACATATAGGAAATAATAAATTAAATTAATATAAAACCTACTTCACCGATAAAAATTTAAATATCGTGAAAAGAGCATGACCCCCTTTAATGTATTAAATTAAAAATCCTACATAAAAGAAAAAAGACAACTTTCAAATAAATCAACAATTTTTAAATATTTCGGAATGTTGAAACTTGTCTGGGTAAATATTCGAGAAACGCAAAATACATTATAAGTTTTTTATCTAAGCATTTACGGCACCTGATGATGATATGTAATGTAAATTCAAAGAGTGGCGTACAGCTTTCTGCTGATCCTCCTACCTGTATATTTGTAAATATAATAAAACCTGTAATGCGCAAATGTGCAGAGCAGCATTATTATAGGTACTACTAAAAAAAATTTAATTATTCAAAGTTCTTTAAAAGCCAATAAAATAGGCCACTATAATGATATTACAGTAAAATAATGAGCCACCAATTAACCAACAATTAAAATAAGCCCTAATATCTTTAAAAAATATAATTGGTTTTTAAATATATTGGATTTGGCGTTGCTTTTATTTGCAATACTAAATCAGGTCTGGCTCTTCTAAACGTAATAAGCTACTTTTTATTGGTAATTTATAAAAAATTGAGATAAATGTAACATGACTAAGAAGACATTAGCAGATTAAGAAAATTACCGTAAGTAAATACCGTATATTTGAAATAAGTAAAAGGTATTTTCAATAATAAAAACCAAATTAAAAACAACGAGCCTATTTCTGAAGTACCTTAACGTATTAAAAGCTCTCGTCAGTGCAACCCAGCTGCTTCCTTCCTCCCACTCTGTCGCTTCGAAAGCTATCCTTTTGCCTTAGTTTCTCATTTCTCGCAGGTCAAATGTTAGTTCCCAACACCAATCGTGAGAACAAACTCAGAGCCACGTGGACGACTGGTGCATTCTCGAGGACGTAGTCGTTAAAAACCTCACTTCAATTCGGTACTTTCTTATTCTCTTTCTCTTCGTGTGCGCGTCCATGCATAATACTCATGGTTAAAGTGCGATCGTCAAAGCGATAAATCATGACGGACCTGAGTTCGATAACATTCCGCATGTGTAGCTTGAGAAGCGGACTCTTCGGGAAGAATAGAGAGGGAGGAAAAGAGACAGAGTAATAGGGATGGATATAGTAAGTAACAAGTGAATGCGCAAGCCGCGGCCTCCGGCTGTGGTGCTACGAAGTACGAGCAAACGGTCGCTTTAGTCGCTTTCGTGGCCTCGGTGGTTGTGTGTCGAACCCGATACTCGTGCACATTCAAAAATTAATTAATATCGAAACTACTGTTTTTTCGTTTTGTGTGTTTTCGACTGGTCATGTGCAAAGTAAGTGCATGCGCTGTTTGTCATTTTTAATGAAAATCTTCCTACTGTCTAGAGCCAACTGAGGAGTTCCTTAATTAGTAAAAAAGCGATGAATAAAGAATAATTTCGGATGCCCTCTTTCTCCATTGCTGAATTAGAAGCGCCAGTATTAACAGCGAACTGTTGCAACCGCTGCTTTAACTTAATTCAACCTTTACACTAAATTCCGCCGGTTATATCGACTGCGCTCGTAATTGCGGGGCGTGACATAACCTCCATGCGACGACACGTTTGCCGTATGCGCGACTCTCATTTTTTTTTCGTCAGCTTTGGGAGGGGATGAGGACACCCACTCTAAGATGGAATTTTCATTTTTTAGTACTAGGAGTTATAGCCAATGGATGAAAGATTGCTTTTTAAATTTTCACGTGCCTCTAGGATATTATTCGGTCTTCTTTATCCGTTCGTGCACTAGAAGAAGCTTTCTTTTTTCGTTGAATAAACGACATTTCGTTTTGAAATAATGTACGTGCACTATCTAAATGAGGGATAGAATATATATCTTTAAGTTTTATATATTTTTTGAAAAGTAAAAATTTTAAATAATCTTTTTAACCCTAATATAAATGGGCGCGCGCGTGTGTGTGCTGGTTTGGGTGGCTATATGTAGCCTTTCTTTTTTCTTTTCGGTATAGTAATAAAATTGCTTTTTTTAATAACTTCCCGATTATAATATGACTTCTTCGTTCGTCGGAAAAAAAGTGGTGCATTGGTGAATGTACATTTTTATATGCTTTCACTTTAATGGTTGTTTTTTTAAATAAACCAAAACAGTGTCGATGAAAATATTAATCAAAATAAAAAATGGTACATTATGTATATTCAATTACATTTCATTAATTATATATAATTGAGTAAGTTGTATTAAAAAATTACAAGTAGTTTTATAAATTCCAATGTATAATTTTGCAGAAGAATTCGTTTATTACTTTGAATACCAAAGTTTACTAGCTCACAGTATTTGATACCCTTAGCACAAAAAGTGGATTCATCCATTTTTCTACTATGACAAGTTTAAAGTGAAAAAGTAATTTAAAAACAAACTATAAAAGAAATATCTGAAAATTTTCGGTTTAATCACATTTACAAACTATGCAGAATATTGATTTATATATCTGTGTACATACAGTGAAAGAGGAAATATCGACGATATATCAATATTTTCACGGAGAGATTCTTTTATAATTATTCATATCCTAAATTATTTTTTTTTTATTTTAAATGCAAATGAGTAATAGAAGTTCTATTAATAAAATTGGATGTATTTCTTCTGACATTTGATACAAGTGCGGTACTTTTACTTCAAGGTTACCTTTTCTTCTTCTCTATTACCACGCAACAGTCATTCAGGCGAAATGACTATAGTCCTAAATAACTTTAGAAGATATGAAAGAAGGATGCAAGCTTAATATTTATGAGTACGTCTATATATAGAACAAGAAACATTTAATTTCTGCTTATTTTATTAAAAATAACTGCATTGAATTAATTAAATGTATAATGTATTAAATACAAAAAAATAAAATTATACACGCAGAACCGTAGTGTAGCGGTAATAAAAAGTTAGAAGAAATTGTATAATATTAATATTATTGAGTACACTACTACAAAAATAAAATATGACAAAAAATTAAATTAGAAATACCAGACTCATTTTTACATGGATTTGTTTTCATTTCTTTGTTTAAAATATAATTTATTATTCGCAATTTATAATTTTATAATATGCAATTTGTATCTTTACCAATATCAACTCTTTTACGTAGTTAAAAAGGATATGTTATCAAAGATAATATAATAACAGTGACCGAATAAGAGTTATATATAACCGTACTGTATAACTATATATAATGCAGCATTTAAGATATTATTGACAAAAGAATGATGAAAAGGAGATGCCAAAGTAATCACGTGGAACTGTAATACGTGTTAATGTATTTAATATTTTATTCCAATGTCATGTAAATGCATAACAAAGTACGTATTATTCAATTTTATTGACGCATAAAGTCACTCTTGTAGACAATTAAAAAATCTTCAATGAATGGTTTCTTAAATCTAAGGAACATTGTGTTCTTTTTTAATTAAAAACATATAATTGTATATTTTGTTATATTTAACAATCGCATGTAATATAACTTAGAATATTTTTTCTTATTAGCGATTTATTTAGTTTGTATCTAAGAAAAACGTTTTTTACCTTAGATAATTAAGAAAAAGTTTACAGATTGATAGTGCAATTTATCATCTATATATTTAGGCATATTACATTGAGTATTAAGTAGTACTATGACATTTTGAAATACTTCGAGTAAACGAATAACATTATTCAGATTATAAAACCGAAAATACTACTGACAAACGTAACAGCCAGTAATTTTCATATAATTTATTTTATTTATGAATAATAAAAGTATGAGTTAAATCGTAATAAAATTCACAAATAATTTGTATTATTTAAAATCTTTAAACTAAGAAATTCCCGATATTAGATTGGATAATTTGATTTTTTCTATTAAAAAAATGTTTTTAAAATATATTTTTAGAACATCTAAATGTTTTAAAAGAATTTAAATTAAACCGATGGCCGGTATATCAACTCTACAAATTTCTCTGAATTTGTTCAAACACCCGTACTTTTTATTAAAGCATGAAATATTTATTTATTTTTTATTTTAATTCAAGTAATCTGCAAAATGACATGAAGTATATCTAATTCCATATCGAATAAAAATTTTAATAGAATTTCTTACTTTATACTTTAACGGGATACAAACTATTTAACTGGCAATCATATTATAGACTGCAATTAAAGTTTTATCATTAAATCTTAATAATATTATTCTAAATATAGTAGAAAGTTTCAGAATAAAGTCAAGATAAAATTTAATTTAAAGATATAAGTAATATGACAAATGATAAGACTTATATAATTTTTATAAATCTAATGCATTATACAAAAATATATTATTATACGTAACCTAAGACTCGAAATATATGTACGGATGATACTATTTAGACACTAACTGAATTTACAATTTTGAAAGCCAATTAAAGAAGTAGAATTTTTAACAGGATGCAAAATGTATATAGAATTTAATGAACTTCTCATGATACTACAGATCTATATAAAATAATGTACTAGCAAATGCGTAACGAAGAAACCGTACTTTTTTTAATTCATGCAATCGCTTTTGAATGAGTCTTCATCCTCCGATAAGTTGGAAAATAAATAAAATAAATGGAAAAGACATTCTTGTATTGTCATTGTGCAGATTTGTATTCATTTTCAAGGCAGTAATGCAAAAAAAAATGTCGAAAGTTTATTTGGAAAATAATATTTTTCATTGTGTAAAAAATTATATATTATTTATTATTTATTAGTTATTTCATTATTATTGAAGATAATTCTTTCAAATCAACATTTCTCATAAATTAATACTACAATTCTATATTAATTTTAAAACGTTACATCATTTCTGCTACAAAATGTATTTTTCACGTCATTTCAGTATATGCTTTCGTACTTTTTTAGTTTTCTTCTTCTAGTATTCTATTTAAATTTGTATGAGATTCCGCGATTTTACGTACGCCTGCTAAAATTGACTTAGACAATATTGAGAGTGTGTTCTAAATTTGGATCTGTTTAGACTGTGCGATGGTATTCAAATTAACACACGTTTGTGTGTTTTTGCGCGTGCGCATAATGTGTGCAAAAAACAGAACAGTAATATTTTTTATAAAATTAAAGTAAATTTTATACGAGTCTAAAATAGCGATTTGATTCTCAAAGCAATTGAATAACAATTGTTTTAACCGATAAAATTTAATTTTCTTATACGTCCATATATACACATATAAAATATTATTTCAATCAAAGTATGATTGATGTTTAAGTATATATTTTGAGTTGAAAATGTATGTTAAAATTATAATTTTAAATTATTAGTATATATCACTGTTACGTTCAATTTCTAGTAAAAAAAAGTCGTACAAAGAAAGTTGCGCGATCAAAGACCATCACGGCAGGATTTTTTTTTATTCAAGACAATTAGCATGACCATTTACAAATTTCACGGTTAGTTATTTGTTCTTCTCGAATTATTATTCAAATTGAGTAAAAGCTGAATTGTTGGAAAAACAATTCCTTTACGTTTTCGTACACAATTTATTGCCTTTAGTATGTAATTGCATTCAAACCATGCAATACGCTTAATCATTCCCTAAAAGTATCGTAATTTCATTTTGATATAAAAAAAAACTCGAATTCGTCATTTAAAATTTTCTTCTACAAAAGTAAAATCAATTCTATTTTAAAAGCATTTTATTGTAACAAAATTGGAATAAAATTTTGATATAATAATAATTGCTGTATTTAAGTAACTTATAATTAATTATTAAATTTTGCCAAGGTTTATATTAAATAAATCGCTGAAAATATATTTAAAAAATATAATAGCCAAAAACAGTACTATAAATTAAGTTTATTTTTAATGAACATTTTATGTTTATAAATTTACAAAGTACTTTTTCTTACTAGAATAAATAAGTCAAAATTTTTTTAATTTATCACAATTAAATTGTATTACGAAAAAAAGGACATCCACTTATAGAATAAAACACGTGCTTATTCTCGTGTATTATAGTATAACGAAATTCATTACCCATAATAAATGTTAATGGTTGTGTTATCAGATTGATTACAAGTGCAATTATTTTGAAAGTCTATACTTTTCTTAGATTCTTTCGTTGAGTAACACTAGGATAGAAGAGATAATATGGAAGCCGTACTAGAAGTCTTCGCATGTATGACTGATTTTGTATGTATATATATATATATATACATATACATATTATATTGAATTTCTCTTTAATCCTTGTGAATGTCGACAAGTCGATTCTACACTCGAGATTCTTCTCTTTCTTTTACAAATTTTACAAAGTATACTCAATCAAATGTAAGCAAAATTTAAATATTTCTTGAAATTAGTTTTTAATTGTTTTATTTGTAAAATTTATAAGATATATTTATATTTAAGAATATTTACTTATAATTAAGAATTCAAATGTTAATATACCTAGAAGAAATTCATCTCTAAAATAGAAATTTGCGTCAAGTATTAATTTATAATAATTAATACATTTAATATCAGTAAGATTTTATATAGGATACTGAATTTTGATTAGTAGAGAAATTAGCATTAAATGAAGTGCATATAATAAAAATATTTAATTTATAAAGTTTTGAATAATATTTTGAAAACAGTATAATTTTCCATTATATATACGTATGTATTTAAATAAAAACTATATAGTAAAACAACAATATAAATAAAGAAATTGTTTGAAAATTTCAACTTTCTTTGGAAGATCGTTTTATAGTAAATGTTATTGGTAATTAATGTACGTATTTTTTGTATTGCATTGCATAAATTTTTTAATATTAAATCAGTATTATGTTATAATGTGATACAGAAATTTCAATAAAATTCCTAGAAAATTAAAATAATTCATAAAATAATAAAAGCACTTAATTACAAGATTTAAAATTATTTAAATTATTAATGAATGTATTTACGAAAATTCAAGTTTCTCAAAGAAATTGGCGATACGGACGCAACTAATTTAAATATATTATTTCATTAAAATATTAAATTATAAATTTATTTTAAAATTTTTATTTTCGTAACATTTGAAGTTTATAATTTGATTATACGTTTTATAAAAGATGAAGCACAAAAATGTTTAAAATTTAGTTTCGAAGAAATTTAAACTCTTACTTATCACTTATGATACTACTTCTTTTTTTTCTGACGAACTACGTATTTGTATACTTTGGGTTTGATAAATATCAAAGATGCGAATCGTACTTTCTAAATGCAAAAATGTAGGATGTTACAGTGTTTCAAATGCTCATCATACCTTTTTGAAGTGTCTTCATGAATATAGGAAAAGAACTTAATACTCCAATTGGCATCAACGCGTCAAGGAAAAAAATTGCTCGCTCCAATTAACTCGCAAATATTCGTTACGATGCCTTACGTTTATTGTTTTCATGAATTAATAACTGGTTCCGTGAAATTTTTATAATATTTCTTACTTAGTAAATAAGAAAAATGCTTAATAATAATAAAAAGAACTACACTCTTTATACTGTACTGTTTTCGAGGGGAGAAAAAAACACGAATAAGATGACAATTTTAACCAACCAATTTTAATATTTGTTAAAGTGTTTAAGAATATAAAATTACATTTCATAAAGCCAATTGTGTCAAAATAAAATTATGCCAAGGTGATAAGTTGTATCTTTTGTTGTTATACGTTATTAAATTATTGATTATTTTGTTTATTAATGTATTATAAATTATATTTGCTCATAAAATTACTGAGTTAATTGTAATTTATGAAAAAAATACTATTTTTAAGTACTAGCATAAATAATTTTAAATATTTCACAAATCTAATTACTTTACGAGCTAAAAGGAGAATGATAATTCAATATTATCAGCTTTATAAATTTCTAATTCAAATTAGCTTAATAATGTTATTGCTTAATAAAATAACTATATTAAGGATATACATTAAATATATGTTACAGAATTGCAAATTTCAAAAGGTCAATAAAAATATGGAATTTGAGTAATCGTACTGGTTAGCAAAACCATTATATTCCTATTTAGTCTACATACTAGTTACATCAAAAGATTAAAATCAATCGCAAGTAGAGATAATTTTTTCCTAACAAAATAATCAAGTATTAATAACGGCGATTTAAAGTAATACCCACAATTGTGATAGGCAGTTGTAAGGGCACTCTATTGACGCTATCAATATAAAAACAATATATCACCATTCCAAAAATATTCAATTACAACTCTGTTTGGAAACCGTCTGTAATCGGACGGATCAAATTTCAAGCTGCCCTCGTCTCTTTTTTCACGAGATCTTCCAGGTCCTGTTGCAAATACCGCCAAGTACAGTCATTCTTGGATAGGCATATTTGCTTCTCGAGACTTTCGCAGCTTCATTCGGGTTACACATAATAAGAATAATAATAATAACCACAATAAGAAAAAAGATTGAGAGATGAACAATTAGTAACAAAATTTTAATCCATCAAAGAAGTGAACATGTTAATTATAAATATATTCTTGATTTTTACTGAATATTTCGCTTTCGTTTCGCAGTGAGTCGAGACAATAACTGATTTCTGATTTCAATTACAGTGATTTTCACTTTGACTCTTCATGATTTCCATATCCTTTACATTCACTTGTAATTGATAAAAGAAAAATATCTCGTATACGGTATGTGTACGGTATTATAGTACACGTAAGAAGTTGTTCAAGCAAAAGAATTACATCGGTTCCAAATTGAATTTCCGCATAAGTACATTCCGCCTTCTCGTAGACTAGAGGCACATAACAGCTGTGATCAATAGCAATGAACAAGGAGACAAAAGTCGCAAATAGCTAATCTGATGACAAGCCACGACGATCTCATGTAAATGTCAATCACCTTGCAATTCAGGTGCATCATTCGGCTACATCCATTAGTTTCGCAAAAGCGGCACGCGTTACTCGAGATGATACGCGCGTTTTACTTTCCGTCAAAAAGACAACTTTAAAAGAAGAAGTCTGGTAGAACGCATTGTTCGCATTCAACGAGCTGAAACCTCGGCTCGTTTTAAATGCTTGCATCGCGTGTCCGTGTTACATTTCATTAATACCTAAGTTTTTTTTACATTCATTGCCTCGCTCTTTTGTAACTGTAAGATACAAAAATTTTATTATTATTTCAATTTTATCTTGAAATTTATTTTCAAAATTTATTTTCCTCGATGAATAAAATAAAGTAATAGTAAAATAGGGAATTACGTATTTTTTAAGTAGCACCATGTATTAGAGGATGAGTCATAAATCTAAAACAAGTTGGATAAATCAGTGAGACAAATATTTAAGTAATTATAGGCTTAGGCGTTGATTTAGAACGAGCCAATGATGATTTTTAGTATAATTTATATTTCATAATCATTATCTTATCTTGTATGTAAATTTCGATTTAATTTCCGAAACATGTTTTATTTAGTAATCTTAGTATCTCGGTCAATTTGAGAAATAATGATGTTTTAGATTCAATACAAAATTATAGTAATAAAATATTTTATAAATATTTAAAAAATTCAAACTTATTGTTTTTATTTCATCAAAATAATCATTTATATTATTGTATTATTTATGACGTATGGCTATGAAAAACAGCGCATTATTAATGTATTTTAAGTTATTTTCTCTTATAATATATTGCCTTTTAATTTTATCGAACCAAGAAATGTAAATTACTATAAGGGTTTATCTCTCTCGCTATATATATATATAGGTTAATCTAGCGCCAACTCCATGTACGACTAGAAAGCTATAACCTTTATAACTTTCGTGGACTGCATAAAAAATATAAGTGGATACATATACTGTCGCTGATATCAATTGAAATTCTTTTGTTGCTCAATATAGTCATTGCACGAAAATTAGCTTGTACTTCGTGCAAGCTGAGTGATCTGTAAAATCATAAATAGTACTCCTAAAGTTAAACGCGTCTAGAATTTTACAACTGGATACATTAATTTACAGAAGATATATTAACTTTTTAATTTTAATTTTTTTTTTTTTTTTTTCTTTTTCGTTTATATTAATTCATATGAAAAGAATAACATAAGATTCATAACAACAGATAATCACACAAGCAGCTTTCTAGAATTGCTTTTCTAAGATAAGATGTTTATAAATGTAAAATTTTTTGTATAGTGTTTGAAAACACGAACTTGTAAATTATATAAAGAAATAATACAATTCATATTACGAGTATTTGTTGAACTAAAATTGAAAATAAAACAAAACGTATTTTTTCGCAGCATGTGTAAATTGATTAAAACAATTTTATTGTACCAAATTTATGTTTTAGTAAGGTTAAAATATTAAAGTAGTTTTTTGCATACAAAAGGCCTATTTCTACATTTTTAAGCCTGGTAAACATATGTCCGGAGTACTGAGTTCGTAGTGAGTCATTAGCCAAATTTTAAAAAAGTGAGTCATTCGCGCTTGTCTTTCTTTTTAAAAAATGATTAAACTTATGAAAATGTATTAAAAGTAAAGAATTACCTAATAGCTTTTCCATGTTTATTAAATTTTTATATTGAATAAGCTTCTGCAAAAACGAAAAACTTTGATAAGCATATTGTTACCTAAAAATTTGCAGTATGGTAAACGGTTTAAAACTACATAAAATGAAGACGCTTGGGAAGGTTCTATTGTAAACTAAAATATATCAATAGCGTCTTACACGATAAATGTCTCTTGAACATTTTCTGCTTGCGTCACAACATTTATTTTCAACGACGCATGCACATCACCTGACTGTGATGACATTATTTTTCAATTAAATGTGAAAATGTGAAAATGTGAAAATTGAAAATGCGAGTAAACGTGTATTGAAAAATGTAGGCATGTACGTCATTTGTGAATATACGCTCGATAAGAATTAAAGATTTCTTTACAAAATAAAAATAGAAAAAAAATCCTTTGCCACAATTTAATTACTTGATTGTGAATTCTTATGATTGTTCACTATAACTATAACTATATTAACTGTTGATGAAAAGCTAAAATAAATAATAGTACTGATTTCTATATGATCACTGAACCCAAGACTACTCGGTGTATTTAAATTTACTACAACGAGCATGCCGAGGATAAACATCGATAGTTTATACTCGGCATGCTCGTATGAAATATCTAGCAATTAGTATTCGACTCTCTCCCAAGTCGATACAAACATTCTTTATTGTACTCGATTTACAAGACAGTTACCCAATCAGTTATTTTTCTCTTGAATAAAAACTTCCGAAGCTGCTTGCAGCTAAAATATTGACCTCTGCTTTATGTGGGTGAACAATTGCTGCGTGTACAATTCCGTGCGTATTATAAGCTTCCACCGATATTTTTTAAAACCTCGACAAAAACTTGAACAAAACAAAAAACAAAAAGAAACTTCTTCTAGTAGCACACCGAATCCAAAAGCTTTGACTTCGCAACATCAATGCATACTAGAATACTACGCAAATGTGTGACTAGTGAACGGAAAAGAGTTTAGGTAAAGAAGAATCGAGTCTCGCCTCGAACGTGTGAACGATAGCAGCAACACCATCAGGTACCAGGAAATATGTCATGAGCTTACGCGACAGTAAAAACAGCGCGTCGGCAACGTCTCCCTCCTCGATCGACACTCATAAGCTCCAATCGTCATTCTTCGATACCCTCGCCCTCGACGTCTCCGGCTTCGGACCGAACTCTTGCTCTACACCTGTGACCCAGCTCCGCAATGATTCAGGTCGGGCCGGAGGCTCGCGTCTTTTGCGGCGCATCAGCAGCGAGTGCGAACTTTGGGATGACTATGGGGTCGTGGAGTTCCTAGAACGGGGTCTGGCTAGACCAGACGAGAGCACCGCCAATGAGAGGGTCGAGATGATGCGCGAGACTCTCAGAGAGACCGACATACTCAAGACCGAGGGCAACCTCACAGACTTCCTCTTCCATGTGGCAAGGACGAAATATGGCAAGATCTACATCAGGGTCATCAGGACGCTGCTACTTAATAGAGGTAAAATTCGTTGTTTACGACTCGGAGGCGATAGTGAGTAAAGTGAGTCTCGTTGAGCGTAAATAGAACGTTGATATTAGCTAAACGTGGAAATGGAAATATTAATCAAGTGCTTGACCTTTACGTTACAACGTTTTTACATGCAAATTTTCGCATGCTTTTTCAGCGTATGTACCTCGCATCTGTAATTATTGTGCTAATTTTACAAGTAATTACAAGTGACTTATTCATAAGTCATTACTATTAATTTTTAGAGGAAAAGTATTTCAGAAATAAATTTTAGATGCAACCTTTTTAACGAATTTTTTTAAGTTTTCGGCCACTTCTCTGCGCATTATTAACGATAAGAAATACTTTCATTAGCTTGTTCCATTCGATTATTAATATTGCAAAGTATAATTTACAATTCTTAATAATAATAACTGTGGTATACTGACAAGATGAAAACCTGAAATATTGTGAAAAAATGTTAATACCAAGGCAATGATGGTTCATTGTTACCTACAGTTTGCAATCGAAAGACATTGTACTTTCTCAATTATAGACAATATTATGGAATATTTTCGTAATTGTTTTGAAATTTTTCCTCTCTGATTAGTACTTAGAGATACATTGGAATTAAATATGCAATTTAAACATATTAATGAAACGCTCGGTTTTGATGAATTTATTTTTAGGTATTATTTTACCAATACACTATTTAAAATGCAATTTAATTCTTTTTACTAATTTAGTACGATGCATATATAAAGCATCTGTAATCCTGTATAATAGCACTACTTACATGACAATAATTTCAAAATGCGCGAATAAAATCAATTACCGTGCAAATGAATGATCGGTATATGTTGAAACCTGATAATAAGATACAAGGAGTATCTAATGCTAAATGTAGGCTTACGAATTATATCTCACGCACAAAAAATGTGTATGTATAAATGTATGCATGCATGCATGCCAATTATATATCCTATTACGTGAATGAATATTCTCGAAATTAGTTATTTACAACAAATGCTGTTGAATTATCGAATTAAATCGTAGTTTAAGTATGATTTTTTGCGTAACTTGTGATGAAAATAAGGCAACCATGAAGCGCCAGTTTGTCATAAGGTGTACGTACATTACATCAGTTCTTACTTAATGAAAGTACATTTACAAATGAACATTTCTCTGCGCTTTTATTTCGTACGAAATTTACAAGAAACATTTAATAATAACAGATTATTAAAAAAAAATACTAATTTAGATAATAAAATCAATAATCGTAATACTTTTATGTATGGAGATTAATTATGACATTAATTCATTAAAACGAATACTTTTTTATTTAAATTATCAAATCTTTGTACAATTGTAGTTTATAATAAAAGAGTAATAATAATTTCTTTTTCTTTGATCTTAAAAATTATTTAGTAAAGGGTGCTATTCGAAGAGATTTCGAGAATTACAGAATAATAACAAGACTCAAACATACATGATCGAGATATGTTGTTTTACTTAGATTTTTTTTTTTTTTTTTTTTTTTCAAATATGAAAATAACCACACAAATAAAATATTTGGATACGAGTGTAGATATTATTTGTATGTATAGTTGCATATAAGTATCTCGAAGTTGTAACAGTATTTACATTTATTGTTTAAAAATAAAAAAATCTATGCTTATTTGTATAAGAATTTTTAGCAAATAATTAATTTGCATAATTCCTAATTAAAGTAATGCTATATAAATAATTACTTTCCTGAATCTTTAATACCTTAGAGCACAGAAGACGCACAATTGGAGTGTTTGATTAACATATTCTCGTGCTGAAGACGTTTAATTACTAAAGAATTTAGACATAATTCTTGAAAAATTATATTCTATAAAGAGTATGATTTAAAAAACTTTTAGTGTCATACTTTCTTCGGCCACCATCAAATCCAAAAAGTCTACATGTATTGCATTTCAGAAGAATGTTTACTTTTTAAAAAAAAAAAAAAAGTAAGTTATACCAAGTTACTTTCCATTCCGTTATGTAAAAAAATAAATTCTAATTTATCCGAATGAAATTTCATTTTGAAAAAGGTACATATTGAATGCTGTGAAAACCCAAAGAGTGTTGATATTTTTGCCACAATTCTTGTATTTCATTAAAACACTGGAACTCTTTTCACCTTTTTAGTGTTATTTATTATTCATGGACGAATAGAAAATTCTTAAAATTATAAAATCCCTGCGTTTTTATACCTTCCCTCTTGATTTTATTCGTATAAAATCAGATTTTTAATAATAGATAGTAGTGAAACTCAAGCATATCGAACGCAAACTAGTTAGGATGCCAAAGTAAAAATAAACTTGAAAATACTTCCTCGTAAATGGCTTCATTAGGAATCTTCTCAGACTCATCCATTCTTGATAAAACTGAAAATTCTCTTAATCTCCGGTCAATGAAATCCTTCAAGTCCTATTTATTGTAACATTCCCCACCGTAGCTTTCGATCAATCCTGCGCAAAGGCGAAAAGAAGGGTTGGACGGATCTGGTACGACTTACGCGCATAAGGGTTGAAAAGACGAAAGCAACTCTCAAGTGCATCCTCGGCCAAGGGTGACTGCGATATATTTTTCCTCTCTAAACTCACGCTTGGCTCGATTCGAAGTTTGCGCGCGCATTCGCGGTGCCTCCACTTCGCGTGCGCGTACACGACGTTTCCCCGCCCGCGACTGATCCGTTACAAGACTCAAACATGGCGGATCGATTAGTCGTCGCGCCGTCCAGCACCGCCCGTCATCCTGCCTCCGCAGAGCCGTGCAGGTTTCGTTCTCAGCCCTCCAGCGTCTTCCAGTTCCGGTTCGTCCATTAGGACACTCGTCGCCGGTCAGCCGCAGTGTTTTCCGTCCCACCGTGCCAAACGAGTGCGAGCAAAGTCCAGTTGTGCTTGCGACGTAGCAGCGTGAATATTAGCGGGGTGGGGGAGCAAAAACAAGGTCACACGACGATACATGCACACTTGCACTAGCTTCGATGTAGAATCGTTTAGTCTCGAGGCAGGAAGCTTCGCGGGGAAGCTCGAGCGGCGGTTCCGGCGTAGCAACGATCAAGGATATCGTGGGTCCGATGACAGAAGACAGATGATAATGTCCGGGTCGGTGAGGGAACACTGTATATCGAAAGTACGCTCAAGCAACAACGTGCATTGTAGTGTGCAGGAGCGACCACGAGGGTAAAGCCGCGTGCACCACCGCCCCTGCAAAGAAGATACGTCCATATCTGCGTCCAACTCTAATCTAACGCGCTTTTGCGGATTTTTCATGCTGAAGGGTAATGTGTTTGTAGTTAGGGGTTGGCTAGTCTCGATATGCGCATTTGTGTATGCATGAGGATGACTGCAGTACGGTTCGAATGAATGTTATGCCAAGATTTTTCAGAAATAATAAGTTGGGGCTTAAGCTTAGTTTTGCAAAGACGCTCCATAAGAAATTGGATTTTTCTTGCAAAAGCGATACGACTATTTTTTTTTTTTTTTTTTTTTTTTTTTTTTTTTTTTTAAAGATTATGAAAATTAAAATTTAATATTCACCATATTCGTCAACATTTACAACCGTGTAAGTCTTCGATGCACATAAAAACACGGTTATCTAAAATTATCCCCTTATTAATGATGTCAAAAGCTTATTTAAGCATTGATTAACGCTAAAATGTCTTTTTAAAGGTATTCAGACGGTATAGAGATTAATTCGAATTTTAATGAAAGGTATATTTACTTCAAAAACGTAAACAAAGATTCAGTGCTACAAATGGAAAACTGCTTCACCCTCTGGCGCAATTATTGTTGTCGAGTGAAAGGGATTTCGATATGAAAAAAGGGGAAAAATGGTCGAATGGTTGATGACAACGAAGCCGGCGTCGGGGGGTGCAAAACGTGCGGCGCGTCGTAGTCACGCGGGTATACACGCGCACATCATCGGTAATAGCGTCAGCTGATTGGACGTAGTGATTTTATCAAACATTCGCGCATGGTTAGGTTAATATGGTCGAGGCTAATCAGTGTATCGAGGCTTACGCAATTGTGTATGTCTCTTTATTTAGAGTAGAGACAGTCATTTATGTCTAACGCACTTTAGTGTATTCAAATTAGATTTTAAATTTTTTTTTAAATTTAGATTTCAAAGGAAAAAATGATTACCTTGGGTAAGTCGAGTTTGATAGATAAAACCAAGCGGATGGAAACGACCCCTTTTTATGAATAAAAGTTTGATCGGACTTCCATTTCTTGATTTGCTTGAAAGTGCTTTGCGAAAGAGATTTATATAGTATGCTTCATCATTTTGATTATTAACTCGAAAAATCGCGTGGGTAACATTTATTCTTTAGTATTACCAAATCCATTGGCAAATTCATTTATATTAAATATTGATTTGCTCAAGGATGTATTTTTCTAAAAACGTAAAATTTATATTCGTTCCATTTGATTATGTACCTGCTTGTATCTTGTGGAAATACTAAATAATAATAAAATAATAAAATTTGCAACTAAGTGAATTAATTGAATTAAAATTGGCTAATACAAAATTTTCTGATACATATGACACTTCAAAAGATCTCATAAATTTTGTTATTCACGTAATAAAAAACACATGCTGTAAAGCACTAGAACAATTAATCTTAGCGTTTTGTCACGAATTATCATCGAGCTAATGTGCGACACAATAACTATATAAACTCATTTGAATTTCATTATTTATAATTAGCATTTATAATCTCCTTAAAACCCAGGAGTGTAGATATATAAAAATTGCTTTATGCATAGGAAATTAGTTATTGTTACAGTTAATAGTATATTTCGTCGACGTCGTATTAGTTTAAATTATATAATATGAAATCGTTAAGAACCGCAATCAAGAATTCGCAATTCAAACGAACATTTGAAATATAAAAATTGAAAAGATTCTAGAAATGTGTACATAAAAAAGCAAGCATTGAAGTTATTATATTTGTAATTTAATAATGGCTCTGACGTTTGACAATTTGCAAAATTTATTACATACGGAAAACCACATAACCTGGCTTACGCAATTCTGCGCATTGCACATCAGGTTTTTATACTCGCTAAGTCTCGATGAATCCTACAACCGCATTACCAAGCATTATCTTTACGATTAATTCTTTCCAAAGATTTTTTTCTGATTCTAATCTGAAACTCTGTGTCACGCATAAAAACAGCAATAAAATTGCGAATTCGTGTGTTTTATATTTTTATTCGGATAGTACATTGAAAAAAAGTATGAACAGAATAAAATTTTTCAGAACTTTTTAAATAATTATTATATTAATTTTTACATGTTTGAAGTATGAATGTATGTTAACTTTATTTTGAATTAAATGTTTTATAAATCTTATATTTATACAGTCATAATTATAATATAAATAGCGTATAAATTGTAAATACTTTAAACAGCTTTTCTTTATTTTACTTAGACTTTCCTCTAAATAAAAGTTATTAAATATCATACATATTTTTCATTGTCAAACTTCGAGTAAAAGTAAGCTAAAGAATTCAACGAACGATGCGAAACATTTCTTAGCAATTACCAGTAAAACATATCTTTAATATTGAACTATTTTAATTATTTTTAATAAATATATGACATACATAATAATACTTTGTTAGTTGCATTAATGTACAATTTTAAACAATAAATACTTAATGGACTTTTTTTTAACCATTAATTAATATGAAGGTTAATGATTGAAACACGATTAAGTAATATCTAGTGGAGCAATTTTCGTTAAATATGTGGTGAGTTGATATTCCCCAAGGAGAGGATAAAATTGTAAAATTCGTATGTACGAGAATCGACTAGATATCTAACCATTATTTTCCTCCTTCAACGGTAAAAATGAGACCAATTATGTTACAGTTTTGATAATACTTATAATTATTTATTTTAACGCTATTCTGACAGATTATTAAAAAACCGTTTTTGATCATAACGGTGCTTCCTTTATTATTAATTAGTATGCACGTAATAATTAATAATTAAGTTGTGATTAAATGCGAACGATTCGATAAAGCAATTAGGAAAAGGTCCCCTCTTTCTTTTTTTATTTAATTCGGTTAAATGTTCGTTGCGACACGATCAATGAATATTTAATGACTTTGGTAATACGTGGAACGGCACTTAAATATACGTTTACTAAAAAATAGTAAACAGCGGCTATATATTATTATTATATTCACTGTTTTGATTACGCATGAAAATTTAGAATCGATTTTTGAGAAATTTTGCAAATTATGGTTGAATGACTTACTATAAGGCCGATGATCTTAAAAACATACTAATGCACCTAATGATTGTCATTAAGTCTAATGAATACTTTAGAAATAAACCCTTACATAAATGCATGTAATGATTTCAAGGGAGTCTATATTTTGTTAGTCTTCTTATATTCTTTAAAGCAATATCTAACTTCTAATGTCAACTAATTCAAATTATTTTGTATTATCCATGGATACTCTTTTGTATTACGTGCTTTAAATTCTTACATAATAAAATGTTTATTATTGCAAGAACAAATTTAGTCTTGCTACACAGTATTTTTAAAATTGTTATGAACAATATTTTTAAAATTACAAGTATTATATAGTACATTTAAATCTAAGTAGACATTTGTTTGTTATTTTGAATCTTATCTTTATTTAGTAGGCTATATATATATATATATATATATATATATATATATATACTTCATATTTATGAAACATTTTATTAATTACGTAATGATTTATTATTAACAATATCAAGTACTAAATAAAGTTTCAAATTATAAAACTTAATTTCACTTAATTAGTTTCTATGCAATTAACTTGTAACAGCAATTTAAAATATGATTTAAGTTTTTATCTAAAAATAATTACGGTCTTGATATCTATATACAGTTGTTAAAAACTATAAGCATCTATTAGCTTTATTCTATTGTTTTTAAAAATAAATCTTTTCTTCATAATAATTGATTCGTACTGATGTTTTACCGTTGAAGTATCCTTTATATAATCACATACAGACGGACATTTTAGCAAATATATACTTTTATGTTATAAAGGTAAAAAAAATTTAACTGAAAATCATTTTTTGTACGATAGCTCACAAAACCATACAAATTTTATACTTATTACGATTGTGCAATCATGTTTAAGCAATAAAAATTAGTTATAAATACAAATTATAATACTATACATAATCGTTAATTTTATTACAGGCTATCGTGATTCTTTTGAAAAAGATTGTTAATATTTTCATTAGAGATGTATATCACATGAATTTATTAAATATAAAAATAATTAATTAACGGGGTGTGCCAAATACTAAAAATTGAATTTCTAAAAAAAATAATTTAAAAATGTAAAGTTATTTTAGTCATTCAAACAATTTCAAACAATTTGATATATTCATGTGCTAACTGAAACGTTGTTCAAAAGAGATTGTATATAAATAATTTAAAAAATAACTCTAAAATAATTTCAATTTTTTTCTTCAGCCTTAGTGTAGCTTTTTACACATTTGTATTGCATAATTTTTAATTACAAAAGAATGTGTCATCGAAAAGCACAATTACGTTTTTGGAGTAGATAATCTCTATAATAACTTTAATGTTGAGAATATATACAAAAAAAATCTGCATAATCAAGTCAATTATTATAACTATGATCCGTACTGCAAAGTTGTGACCTGGCCAAAATAACCCAGAATAATCCATTGCTAATTATATGAAAACGTACAATTACTCTATAAGCAGAAGAAGACGCGAGAAAATCCTAGAAACAAAAAACCTGAAGAGATAGCACTAGATACTGGACGGCAAAATAAATAAATAAATAAATATCCTGGCCGATACGACAGCTTCATTTCACAAGAAGGATACCGACGATGGGCAGGCCATAGAGGCCTGCAGTAAAGACAGGATCGTGGAGTCCAGCAAGGACAAAATCGTGGAGTGCAAAGATCAAAATACAGCTGACAGTGAGGATGACGATCCCTACGTCTACGACGACGACTTACCGCGGACCCAAAACGAAGTGCACCGAGCCACAGAATTTCTGCAGTTGTCTTTATCTTCAAGTAGCCAATCATCGAGCATCGACAATCCGGGGACGCAGACCTGGTTCTGCAGGACGTGTGGCAATGAATCCATCACGCCCATCTTTGTCCTCAGCTCGCCTGACAACACGTCCTGTACTCATTCATTCTAGCTCTTTGCTTCTTGTAGATTTTATAGATGCAATTTAACTACGAGCATACGTCTTTAACATTAGTTAAATATTCTTTAGTCACCAAAACACCAACCAAAGGTTTTTGAAATTTTAATTATTTAATGTCAACATGAAAAAATCGAATTCCAATGTAATATCCGTTGTAAGACGTTATGATAACACATACGTAAATAAAGAAAAAATAAACATAAATTTGCTAATTTCGTAAATCGTGCATTTAGAACCGATATTTTTGCAAATATATGATTTTTTATAAAAAATCATATATTAAATTATAAAAAAGAAAACGTACATACGTCGACTATGAATGTAGAATTTTCTTAAAGTAAGAATGAAGTTTCTGATAACTAAAAAATATTTAATTAAATATAGAAATATTGCACTGCTAATATGGATTTATAGCCATTTTATGCTCTAGTTAAATTCTGTAACAGCGCGAATATTAAATAAATTTAATGAGAAGCCATGCAAATGATAATTGCTGACTCAATTTTCAAAATAGAAATTATTTTAAATCACTATAAACATAAAAAATTTCACCTCCTATTTAACGCTTTCAATATAAATTCCAAAAATAATAAATAATTTTAATAACATACTTCAATTTATGAAAAATGTATACCTTTACCCGTTACTTTAAAAGATTTAAAAGGCGATGGAATTGGATATCTCAAATTCTTATTTAGAAAAGCACTGTGACTTACTGTTCAATAATACCAAAGCAAAACTATTTTAATTTATAAGTAAAATAAACTTTCACTATATTAGAATATTTATTTGATAATTTTTCATAATCTGGTCAATGTGAGATTTATTTATCATTTGAAAGTACTTTTTTTCAGCAATTATATATAAAAAACACTTAGTGTTTTCATAAATATGTCATTACTTAATTATCGGTAACTTATTAATTTCATTATTATATGTTAAACAAGAGTTATAATAGAAGTATAAGAATACTTTTATTATAATTAAAATAAATTTTTAATGAATCGAAGTATTAACAATTCTAATAATGTAAATGTACTCTGGAAACATGTTTTGTTAAGAATATTTTTGAGCATACGCTGCATTGTTTTATTTCATTGCATCTTTACACGGCACAAGCACTTGTAATCATTTATTTAAATTATTTATTCTTAAACACATTTTTGCGCTTTTCATTACTCACTACTATGTTATTCTTGTATGAATAATTGACGCGTACCTTTCAAATATATGTATCAGTTTTAATGTTTTATAAATAAAATTGTGACTTACCAATATTAGTATTAATACAATATTTTTAATAGAGAAATAGAATTGTTTCTTATATTTCAATAATAATGGGATATTCTTAGAATAAATATTTTTTTAAATGTTATGATAAATAAGAACCGAAATTTAAATTTAAATTTTTTTAATTTCAATAAAAGTCGAAAATTATATGCGCTATCAACGCACATTATATACACTGCATTAGCACTTGAAGTAAGATTTAAGCTTTACAATATTAAAACTTACTAATTTCATAAGCGCCACTTATGTGTCTAATCAATCGCATTCTGTATAAATACGTTCGTACTTATATATTTAGTATGCTACTGATTGCAACCTTAGAAAAAATATGAAGCATACAGCTGAATACGTATCCCAATTAAAAGGAAGATTTTTAAAAAACGAAATAAGTGAATAAATTAATAGAAAATGTTGCAGCCGACAAAAATTAGTTTTAAATTGTCATTTATGTTTGAAAAATAATATAATTTTTTTATATAATTTTTTACAAAATATGTGAGTCGATTTTCCAGAAAAAAGATAAAGCTTTTATTTATAGTGAATATTATTCTGTTACAATTGATATGCTGCTTGTTCACAGCACTGAAAAAACATAACTCCGCTTTAGTTCATTTTCTTCTTCGCCTCTCTCTCTCTCTCTCTCTCTCTCTCTCTCTCTCTCTGTCTCTCGCACTTTTCTTTCATTTCCATAGTTTTAATTTCATTACGTTCGGTTTCAAATAAGTGATCAAATTTATTACACTAGGAATACTGATATATTTCATTCGTCAGAGAAAACTATAAGGTGTAATTAGTTTTTAAATTAAAATGAAAATAAAAATCATGTGCATCGAAATAGTTTTTGAAATCTATAAAAAATGTACAGTGGTTTAATAAATTTTTAATGTATTTTTATTAAAAACATGTATATCTGTTTACTACATCATAAATTTTATGTGAAATATTATGTAATGGAAGTTGAATTGGTATGCAATAGTTTGCTACCATATTCGCAGATTTATTTCAGTTATCAATACTGAGTTTTTATATCATTTTAATTAGATTGAGTACTATATAACGTCTATTGTAACTTGTTGTTAACCGAGTTCAAGAAAGAATGAGTACCAAACTATTATTTTTTTCCAATTCATAACTAGTATCGGACAAATCTGTCGATGCTTTCGACGAATCTTCTAGTTCGTCCGACTCTAGTCTTAATAAACAAAAGCTTTTACGCGGTATAAAATGTAAGAGAAATGATGTCCATAAAGGATTAAAGATATAAAAAGTCAGAAGTAGGCGAAGAAATAGGAAATAAAATTATATTAAAAATATACAACGTCATGCTAAGTAAGAACGTTTCGGTCCCCGTCTACCCGCTTCTTCCAGAAGGTAATTAATCTTTTCCCTCCCCTCCTCCCCGTGCATAACGGGATTCGAGGTTGCGACAACCTTATACGTACTCCCCTCCTTCGCATATACACCTAGATCCCATAATAATTACGTCCTATTGGTAACAACTCTGATTGTCTATACTTTTATATCATTTCTCTATTTCTTTTAAAATGGACGAAAAACATCGAAGTTAGCCATTATTAATGGTTTAAACATCATTGCTTTTACTTCATAATTCATAATTTCATTCTATACACATACTAGTCTTTTCGTACTATGAAAGCAATTAACCTTATTAACATAATATATTCTTAAAATAGTTTTTATTTACGTGTTGAAATAAATTTTTTGAAATATTTTCTAAGCATCAATACTATAACAATCTTTAACTTTTTCTATTTATTTGCATCATAGCTTTTTTTCTTTAATTAGTATTTAATCAAAGCATAAAGCTTTACCTTTAATTACCAGTTGTATTTCATTGTGAAATAATATTTACAAATACATAGAAATGTGTGAATAATTAAAAAGATATTTGTCATCCATTGTTTTGAAAGTTTGCAGTTAATTGGACGGTATTATTTACAAGCTATATTATTTATAGTAATCTTCATTCATTCATTCAAAAAGAAATTTGCCGCTGCAATAACATTATATTTATAACGGGCTATAAAAGCATTAGGAAGTAAAAATTATAAAATTAAATCACTATTTAATATATGATTGTAATAAATATTCACCGACTCTTTTATGCTTTTTTGATAAATATTTTAATAGCGCATTAGTAAAAATACAGTTTTCCCATAACATTACGTAAATTTTAGAAGATTTTATAATAGTTTCTTTTAAACAATCTTAAAACTTGACTCGTCAATATAGTGACCTATAATTCAAAGCGATATATGGTCAATAAAGGAGCCAGAATTAAGTCTTTTTAAGATAACAATAGCTCTTTAATGCCGAAATATACTGACATTAGAGAGAGCCTACGTAAATACGTAAGGCATATAAACAAAACTAAAAGATGAAAATGCATGTACACTCGTAATTGAAAAATATTACAAATCGATTGACACCTTTTGTTACACGGGTTATTTTACCTCTAACGTAATTCCATTCCTATATCACTTTTGGTATAGTTACTGCCGCACTGCATATGACGCCGTTACGATAAGAAACGCGAAAAACTCGAGGAAAGAGTCAAGGATCTTCAGCTGGGATTTATCAGTGCTGAGTGCAAAAGCTTCTCTATAGGTGCACTTCTAAATCGAAGTTAGTATATGATTACGCGCTACAAATGAACGAGATACGCGTTTAAGCGGAACGCGCCCATATGCTTGCCAAGTATTAACGCAAAAATAACTGTTTTCTATAAACTGTACATGTTCGTCGCAAGAGACACTTTTCTACAAATCTTGCTTTTTTAAATGAATTTTATTTTAGAGTTGGTCGTTTTTTTTTTTTTTTTTTTTTTTTTTTTTAATATAAAACTTAAATACTTCATATTGTCTAATAATTTTAAATTTCATTTAAGTATCTTAGAGTTTTTCTAAAAAGTGAAACAATCGTTAATAACTGAAATCTTTTTAAAAATAAATTAAAAGAATCGCACTTTTGTGTTAATCGCAAACCGTTTAATTCCACGAAATATTCCTTTTTTTTTACTTTATTAAGTTGTGTTTTATATTTATGTTTTTTTAGAATATCTTTTGTTTAATCTGGCTATGACAATTTTGATAAGGTTACATTGTTTACTGCTTTCATATCTAAATGTGAACATTACAGCCATAAAATGCTCTCTTACAGAATTCAAACTATATTTTATACATTTTTTTCATTTAATTCTTCTCTTATGGTAGTTGTGTTTACGTAAAAGTATTGTTTCGTTAAAGCTAAATCATGCACTACACAGCAAGCTAATCACAATGAAGTTTACAGGACGTTATACACCAAAATACATATATAAAAAAAATACATATTTTAGGTTTTTGCGCGATACATTTAATAATAATTAAATATTGCAACTATACATTAAATGATTTTCGTTTTTTTTACAGTTCTATGCAGCGACCGTGTAAGCCAAATGACCAAGACTTATAATGATATCGAAGCAGTGACAAGGCTTCTGGAGGAGGTAAGAACTACCTTCGTATTATTTCATGGTTAAAAAAATGGATAGGTAATTGAAAATAATTCTAATTTTATATAAAGAACAATTTCTACACGAGCATTAAAAATAGTATATAATATCTATTCAAATTAAGGAGAAAATATACTTTTAAGAAATATTATTACTATTACAATATAATATTCATAATGTATTTCAAGTCCATTAAAAATTGTAGTAAGTGCTCAATGGTTATATAATTCATTCCGAAGAATATATTATAAAAAAGAATTTCCAACGTCCAGATCACCGATTATCAACGCTTTAAGATATATTTTCTAAGCTGCAGATATGAAAATATGCTGTTCGATTTTATAAAATCTAGTTTTAATAGTGTAAATTATTCAAAAATTCACATGTATTTCGTATAAAATGGTATATTTAATTTTTAACATAATGTTATCGTCGTTTAAATGCTAATTCAAAATTAATTCTTGAATATTAATAGTAATCACTACTGTTAATGTTTACGTTAAAAACTAAAAAATGTCATTTTCAAATTTTTTCGATCTTGGAATCTTAAGGCTACATTTAATGAGGTTAAAATAAAAATTTTTATCCACAAAAGATCTTTGGTTTTACTTCAAAGTCTTTTATTTGCAAACGGCATAATATTACGAATCATCAATTGAGGACATAAAATAATCCGGTTATAAAGTCATTACATGATCTCTTAAGTACAAGTCAAATATTATTTTTATCTAATTTTTTTTTGTTTAATTTTAATATTATTGCCATTAACTTTATAGATCCATCTGTTTTATTCTACACTATTCTGGATACTATACAGAATTATATTATTACATGTAGTTTTATAATAAAAAATATAAAATTATCCATTTGAAAAAATTTTCAGGAAAACAAAGTTGTCGGTAAATTATACTCAATTATGAATTGACATTTTTTTAAAGATTAAATTGAAAAAACTTGTGGTTTAATTTAGTATAAGTGTTTTATCTTCGGTTAAAACTTAACAGTTTGTTAGACTTAGTTAACCTAATTACCTTTAGAAGTTATTTAATATCTTTATTTGTTAATTATCCGCGTTTTATGGGAAAAGCGTATAAAATTGGCTTGTCCTTAAAGGTATATTCTGATAATTGGAATACTAGAATGTCAAAATCTGACAAAGTACCTTGAGAAAAAATATGCGCACATGAATAAGAAACTTAAAGGAATCAATCTTGATATGCGATATGTGACAATTATCAATAACCTTAAATTCTTTGCAAAGAAAATATGTAATTTTTAAATGAATTTTAGTTTTTGGTAACCTCTTTTATTATTAAATTATGTGTTGAAGGTAATAATATAGTTCAATAAATGTTAAGAATAGTGATAAGGATCCACAGTTAGGAAATAAAGTTAAAAAGTTGTTTACGTTTTCTATATTTTCTCTTACAGAAAGAAAAAGATTTGGAACTTACCGCACGTATCGGCAAGGAGCTTTTGTCCCATAATCAGAAGCTCGAGACGACGGTCCAGGAGCTCGAAAATGAATTGAAGGTGACCAATGAAAAGATAACGCAGTTATCGTACGAGGTCAGCAAAAAAACTGAACTGATACAGGTACTAACGAATGATGTCGAGGAATCTGGCGACTCTGAGGCCGATACCCCAACCGGCTTCAGAGGTATCAACCTTGATGTAATGCAGAAGAAGATAAGCTCATTGGAGGACGAGAACAAGCAGCTAAGAAATGAGTTCTCAAAACTAATAAATGAAACTGACAACTGTGAG
Source organism: Wiebesia pumilae (assembly GCA_018907045.1). Lineage (NCBI taxonomy): Eukaryota > Metazoa > Arthropoda > Insecta > Hymenoptera > Agaonidae > Wiebesia > Wiebesia pumilae. The sequence goes on from JACCHZ010000192.1 coordinate 7,519,173, forward strand.
GAGCAAGAAGCACGTTTAGTGAAGGATATTGCAAATCAGTTAGGTTGGTAATAGTACTTTTTGTATCGCATAATACGTTTATTTCCGAGGGCTAAATAAGTTACCAGACAAGATTTTATGATTAAGATGAAATTTTTCCTACCTCTTTTTATTAATAAATTTGACCATTCGAGTCTTGATTATCATGAATTATCATCTAATTTGTCAAAATATGACGTAATTCAATGTGAACTAAGAAAGACATAGTTAATAAATTAATTGTTGTATATAACTTCTTTTACGCGCGCGCGTGTGTGTAAAATAAACACTGCATTTTTTTCACTATATTTCTAAATTATGTTTATTATATAAAGTTTTAACTGCTCAACTGTGGTGAACATGTTATCACCCTCAATTTAAATCGATTCTTGTTATAACTAGCACACTTCAATAAATATCAAAATGAAATTTCGTATCAATATGTGATATTAGTATTAAAAACAGCATTTAAATATATTTTAATTCGTTATCAGTTACGTAATTTCTTTACTAATAGGTGTTATTTTTACATACAATTATCGAATATCTTTATCAATAAAACACTATACTATTATCGCGTATGTGATGTAGTGCAAGTATGTAATTTCACACTACAATTATGATATGAGTACAACTGGAAGAAAAAAAAACAAAAACTTCTATAGCTCAACTAGAAAAGTCCATCGTGAAAATGAAAGTTCCCGAGTTCGACTTCCATCGAACTAAAACCAAGTGATGCTTTTTTCGAATATAATATTTTGTTCTTAAATTTGAATCATACATATACTCTGTATGCGTGCGTGCGTGTGTGCGTGTGCGTTCTCTTATTTGATTTCTTGATATAAAAACGTTATGCTTAAACAAAACATATTATTATCTTAAAATAAATTATGAGAAAACAAAAACGTACGTATGTTATTAGTTATTGCGCTTATAATGTAATAAGAAATTGAGGATTATTATTGATTTGAAATATATTAACAGCAAACGCCAACATGGAAGTTGATGGAATAGCAGAAGAGCTTGATAGGCAGAAGGAGGAGAATCGACTTCAGCATGAGCAGATCATCAGCTTAACAGCAAAACTAGCCGAAACAGAACTGAGGTTGGCTCAGCTAATGACTGAACATGACGAAGTCACTACTAATTTAGTAATAACGAAGGAAAATCAAAATGCTTTGGCTGATGAATTAGCAAAATTCAAAGACCGATACTCGGAGGTACATTCCGCACTTCTTCACTCAAATTTGTATTAACGTTTTTAAGGTACTTTAATACTTTAAATTTTATTTTATAGGTTGTCAATATGCTATCAGAATTGCAAGAGCAATTTCGAAAACAACATAAGAAAGCAATGCCAATAGCTCGTGGTGGTGCATTTTTCCCTTCTTTAGCCGTAGCTCCTCAACCGGATTCTATTGCTTTAGAATTAGAATCTTCGCTTTATTCAGAATCGAGTTTAGATTCTGGTGTAATTACTGACAGAATGTAAGTTATAAAATTTAAAGATAGGAGTTTCGTAAGCTATGATGTTCTAACTTACAGTCGATTCATAATTTTAAATAAATGAGTCGTACGTTCAAATTTCATTAATTCTTTTAGTAATATAAATTCTTTTTAATCAATTAATATTTATTTCAGACCTTCATTTAAGAAAGTATTCGAAACTGTGAAAAGTGCATCACGAGCTACGAATATCAGCACCGATGGTCATCAGTTCCCGCGAATGTCCTCGATAACTACATCGACATTATCAAATAGTTCCTCAGGACCACGTATGAGTTCAACTTTGCAAAAACGAATGAAAAATGCTTATTTGACCTTTCCTAGTCTCGATTCTACAGGTCACAGTGATAGCGAGGGTTCTCTTCTTACAGATTCAGAAGATTATCCGTAAGTAACAAAAATTTATAATTTATCAAAATAATTCTGCATTTAAAGAAATATTTAGTAGAGAAACTAAATTCCATTGTGTATGTAGTTTAATCGTATAATTCTATCCATTTAACTCTCAATAAAAAGCTAATTGTTCTTTGAATTTAGTGCGCCCCAACAAGTCGGTGTTCCGGGTGCACCAGGAGCTGCTGACCTTGAAGCAGCACTTCGGCGTTTGACTCCCGCAGAAGTATCAGCTCGACGTGCCTGCTTGAGTTCGGGCACCGGATACAGCTACGATTACGATTCGGGCATGCGTACGCCACCGAATTTCGTACCATTTGGTTGCCGAACCCCCGATAGTATAATGTCAACCGGGAGTAGCGGTAACTTCAGCGGCTTTAGTGGTAATAGCTCGACAGGTTGGCGATTACCCGAAAAGTTGCAAATTGTTAAACCAATAGAAGGCTCGCAAACTCTCCATCACTGGTCAAAACTTGCTACACCAACATTAGGTGCGTAACAATTCTATTCTCTTAAAAATCATATATTTTTCACTGTAATACTTTACGCTTTAAGCATTCGATATTTTATTTTAATTTAAAACAAAAATTTTTTGTTTTTAAGCATAAAATGATGTCTTCGCATGTTAATAATAAATTAGCATTGAAATAAATGTTTGAAATCTTAATTCTTAATCATAAAAATTTATTCTAGAAAAATTTTTAATGTGTTCTTTCAATATTGTACAATTCTATTTGATTATAAAATGGAACTTAATAATTCAGAATTAAATCTTAATCTTAATAGTACATTTATATTTTTAAATAATATTTAAAAATATAGTTACATTTAAATTAATCTTTTAAATAAACATTATCATAAATTCTGTAAAAAATTTGATCCTCAATATAAATAAAAATTTTATTATGATTTCGATAATACTGACATTTATTTTTGGGTAAATCATTTTACGCGAAATATACTTTTCTGTAAAAAACATCTTAATGCGTAAGTTAATTTCCATGAAATTAAAAAGTTTTTAACAAGAATTTACAAAAAATTAATTTTAATATATATGCCATTATCTAATTTCCATAGGTGGTTTGCTAGAAGATCGACCAGGCGTAAAAACTCGTGGAGGTCGTGGGCTCGAGGACCTTGGTCTGGAGATATTTTCCCTTACAGATGTCGAAGAAGACGAGGAGTATCTCAACCCAGGAAAACTCTTCCAAAACACAGGCTCGGTGTATACTTACACTAACTGCACAGTATTGCATCCGGATGATCACACAATACTCACCTCCAGTCTCGTTTCCAGTCGTGTCGCAAGCGAAACCAATAGTGGCCTGAATACAGGCGTCAGCTCGGGCGTCAACACACCACACATACTCAGTCGTCGAAACTCCACGTCGACATTCTCCACAACTCTTGGGCTTGCTAAAATATTAAATGAGCGCGGCATCAAGGCAGTTAATAATTCCTGCGTCCCAACGCCAAGCGGTGATAAGAACTTTTCCCCAACAACGACGCCGTGTAATAGTCTCGATAGTAGTCCTTCGCATTCGAGATCTGTTTCGCCGGAGCCGGCGACATCGTCATCATTATCTTTTGGCCTACTTTATAGTGGTGCTGAATTCTTGAAGCGAACGTTCAGTGGAGAAACGCCGCAAAATACGCCTCGACAAACGGAAGCCATTAGAAAGAGCAGACGAGATAATGCCAAACAACAGAGCAGCAAAATCAGTATAAAAGAACAAGAGAAACAGGACTGGTTAAGTTTTGACAATATAATAACCTCGAGTATGGGTATGTCGCCATTAGCCCTACAGGGCGCACTCTATTCTCGTCGTAAGAGTCCGATTGCACAGCTTACCTACCTCAAGGGTTCAATGTCGTTGAAAAAACTTGAATCAGGTGCCGACTCTAATAATGTAAGCTGCACCTCCTCGACAGTGAGCGACGATTCACGTTGTGACGTCTCTTTTGCCAGTGAGACGGATGAAAAATCCAAAATCGAGAATATTGATAATATTGCGTCGTCTCGAAAGTTCTCCGCGAAATTAAGGCAAAGCGGTACGAGGTCTACGAGGCCAGATCTCGGACAAGTGAGACAATATCAAAATGTGGGCGGTGCTGGAACCTCGACAACACCCATTACAAAGGAGTCTAATTCACAATCGACGTTGGGTACTATTAGTTCACTTTTATTTGGCCGCAAAGGTGGCTTATTATAAGGTGTTCGTAGGCGTTAAGCAAAACCCTGATTACTGCGATTGAAAACAATCGAAATAAAAAACAATTACGTATTTTACAATTAATTAATTATAAATGATGAATATAATTAATTAATTACTGTGGTATTTATGAGGAAACATACAAGCCTTTAGAAATTTTTAATAAATCCAATATTGTTAATTATTACTAAGTAGTTGTTAAAATAATTGTAGTATTGTAAATTCAACAATGGATTTTGAACTTTGTAATATTTGTTTTTAAATTTAATTTATATTTAAATTAAATCTGTTAATAATACAAAATATTATTGGCATTTGTCATTAAAATATTTCTTAGTAAATATAGTAAATTGTTATTTACGATTATTTGCTATTAGTGAATATAGTATAGTAAATGTGTAATATACAAATTCATGAATTTTAAATGTTGGATATTTTAGGGAGGTGAAGAATACTTCTATTGTTTTCAATCTTATTTTATAACGAGGGTTCTATATATTCGCTTTTAATGTGCCTAAAAATTTCTAGCAGTCTGATAGTTTTACGTTTAAATTAAAAAATTAAAACAAAATAGGAATGATAGAAAAGAATTAATGATCTTCATTACGTTCCTCCTCGTAAAATTCACTGGACGAAATATTATTTGCAGATTATTATTTTCCAACTTTAAAAATCAGTGGCTATTTCCGTTGCTTTTTTAAGTATATGAATACCCTTACACGTTATGACATTTATTTTTAGTTCCAAAGTATTATATTGCAAAATTATTTCATGTCAGTTTTAGTATAAAAGAATATTTTATTTATCTAGACTTACCTATTTAAGTCCCATGGTAAATATAAAATATTAAAAACTTCCAAATATAAGTCATATTTATTCACTTTAAATAAAAAGTATTGTTATTATTTTTATTATAAAAAAAATTATTTTGCTTAGAAACTTCAAATATTTTTTTAAAATATGTATTTAAGAAATCCAGATACATAACTTATTATAATTTATGAATGCAAACTTAATTTTGCATATTTTATATTCAATAATAAATAATCATTTATTTAAATATTTTTCTTATTGTATTACTTTTGAATTACTTATTGAATTACTTTTTGTACAGTTATACAACATTTTAAATAAAAGAAATTCACTATAGATTTCAGGTTCAAAATACATTTGCTTAAAATGAATATAATCGTTTGGTTATTATAGTTCACGGATATAAACAACTTTAAATAATAAATCAAGCTAAAAGATAACAAAAATGACAATTATTTTGTTGATACACAAAAGATACTAAAGTAAATAAAAATGTATCAAAAGATGGTATTTACCTTTGTCAGAGGTCTTTTATAATTATAAGATTGAGATTATTTAATTAGGGAAAATTTCGTAAGTCCAGAAATTCTGAGCATTTTAGACTTATTAATGGTGCATTAATGTTCGTAGAAACAAAGAGATCCAAGTATTTGATGGTGATATCGCAATATTACAATTCATTTCGTGTGCACAGACATTACAATATGCGATACGCAACCTTTTAGCTTTTTGTGTTTGTATATAGTGTACTCTATATAGTGATACATATATAATCCGAATATTCATTTATTTATTCACTTATTGACAAAACATTTACTAAGACAGATATTGAACATTAAATATAGAATAAATTAATAATTCACATTGAAGCCCATCCTGATAGCAATAATAGTGAACCTCGATTATTTAGTATACTAAATGAATTGCACAAAGTACATAAAATAACTCGTTTGAGTTACATCTACATTTGAATGAGAAAAAAAATAAGAAAAACTTTTCATTATCAATTTGGTGCCAATTAATTTTTATTTGCAAGAAAACCTTAGAAAATTTATTTTCTGTTTATATTAATTTTATTGGTTCTCGTTTAATCAATAAAATTCATGTCATCACAGTTTTTAATACGTTATCAGTAAATCACTGCTATTGTCAGTCTTGGAGTATACAAGACTAAGCACTTAGTACTGTTTATATTATAGGTAGCATTCAAACTTGTAAATAATTTTAAAGAAAAATTCGTTAATAAAAAAATTAAAAAATGTCGTTGGCTCTGTTGACAGATCCATCATCATAATGTTTGTATTGTTTATTTTTGATGCTGCAGTCATACTTATACAAAATCATGTTCCGCCACTTGAAAGGAAGTACCATAGTCATTGGGTGATTCATATCAATGCAGTCTTATATGTATATATATATGTATACATAACACACACCCACACACCATATATATATATATACATATATATATAAGTGTGCATATGTACATATATAAATTAAACATATAATGTTAAATAAATTATATTGACGAAAATTTAAACATGTGTTTTTCATTATCAATAATTTAATTTCATTAAAAAATTAATTATATTTTACAAATATATAATTGTCCTTGTTACTTTCAGTTTTTCAAACTTATAACGACAACCTTACATTTTAGATCACGCGCCGCTTACGATTAGTTATTATTTAAGTTTTGTTTTTGTTGTTCTGATTACTTACAAAATTGAATTTGAAAATGAGCATTGGGGGAAAAATTAATTTATTTTTTATTTTAATATGTATTTAAAGCTTTAGATGGCAAGTAAAATGTCATTATTAAATATGTATTTCCTTTGTAAATAGTCCTAAAAATAAACTCTAAAGATTAATTAATTAAGCAAAGCTACTAACAAAAAAACTAATTAAAAGGCAGTTAACTCTTAAGTTTGACGTAAATAATGTTCCAAGTAATTCAGTGGAAAAGTTCAATTTTGTATAAACTAATTTTTAACCTTACTTTTGATGTTTTTTATTTTTAGCAATGGCAAGAATCTCCGAAGATACAAATAGAAATAAATTTTTATTATACTTTAAGCGCGAATATTTACCATGAATCATCTAATTTTTGCATATAGTGTCATCACTGGGAATCAAAAGGCTTTTCTTAAGTTTAATATTGAAATCTAGTACTGTCATTTTGAATCTTTTTTAAGATAACATTTTTTGTATGATAATTTATTAAATTTTATTCTTTAAGCTAATTTCTAAATATTTTCTTTTAAAATTTAGAAGTAATATTTAGAAGAGTGTTCATCAAAATATGTATTAATTTAAATATTCATATCATTCATGAGAATTACACATTTTCAAGTTTATTCGATATGAAAATTAAACTGCATATAAAGAAGAAAATCGATCAAAATTTGTTATAAAATATTTTGTAAACCATATACTTATACAATTATATATAAAAATTTTATAATTGTTATTTTGTTGTTTTTATTTACTCGTAACTCGTATGTACATAAATATATTTTTTTTTATATTAATTTTTCTCATTTTAAAATTTATCCAAAAATGATTCATATTTCTGATTTATTTATATCTAGAAATTACGCAGAATTATAAATCATAGTGAATTATGTTAATTTTTTCTTATTACTTGAAAAATCTCTAGTCTCATAAATAATGCATACAAAAGTATATTTATGCTAAAAATATACCTACATTTCTCTGTAAAATAAATATTGAGTAGCTTCTTATTTATTATAACTTTTCAAACGTTGCAATATTTACCAAATGAATTTATAAATAATTACTAAATAACATTACATTAAAATCTCATGATAAAATAAAATACAAGTCATGGTAGTTTAAACAGTATGATTAATAAACCGCGATAAAAATATATTAAATTTAAATTTAAAAAATTTCTTGATCTTTATAAAATTTTTTTTTTAATACTGCTTTGTTTTAAATACACATTTTATTGAACGTACTGTATGGAACTATTTACAATTAGAGATCTACATTTTTTGTAAATAAATATTTAATCATGTTGCTTGCGATCAATTATAATATGGCTTTAGCTGATTTCTACTGTCAAACTCTGTTGTCCTTATTCTATTATAGACCTTTGTTCAATTTTACAAGTATTAGAAACAATTTATTAAAATGCGTTTATAATTGTTCACAAATTTTTAATAAAATGACATCTACAATATTCATTTTGCAAGGAAAAAATTAAAATAAGAAATAAGTTATTGTTTTAATAGGTACATTAAATATCTTAATATTACTTATCCATAAGATTAGGTTATTAATTAATTGTTAACTGTGATAAAATTAATGAAGAAAATTGTAATTTCAACTATTATTAATTTTGAAAAACTTATATGTACGTTCAATATTCCAAAATAATAAATTTATGCTCATGATTTTATAAATTCAAGTTTAATCATTTATAGGAAATACTTTTTATAGAGGTAGAACAAAATAATTGTACACAGTTGTTTTGAACATGTTCAGCAAATATTTTATCTTGAATTCCAAACATAAAACAAATCATTTGTCTAAACATAAGTCAATAATAAAAAATTTCTTATGAGTTTGTTCCTAGCTATACAGAATTAACGTAATATGACATATTGATATGGATATGTAAAGTGTTTACTTGATATGATATAAATAACTAAATATTGTACTAAAAAAATTCTTCTAATTTTGGAGCACATAATATACGATATTTACAAAAAAATTATTTATAATATAACTGAAACTTATTTATTAAAAACAATGTAAAAGTAATGAAATGATAATTTAAAAACTTAATAAAGTATTTTTGAAAGTATGTATATCACATCAGTAATCATATTATCATCATAAATAAAATTCAAATTAGAATAAAAAAGAAAGCACTATTATTAAGAATATTATAACTTGAAATACACTTAAAATAATTACGTTCAAAAAACCGCGCATTTTGTTAATTACTATCTCATAGCGGAAGCTCAATTCCTTGGGAACACATGTACAGACGACAGTCTAGCAGATTCTGGAAGTGTGAGGACACATAGAACTAGCTCATGCGACTTAAATATGTGTGCGCATGTGGTGTGCGCAGGGTGCACTATATGATATTATCCACTCTTCCTCTCAAGATTTCTGCACACTTCCCCCGGTTCTTTTTGGAATATGGCGGATGCTGAGGTGAGTCTGTCACGTGGAGTAGTTTTAATACGATTTTATCGTGAAATAAAGAGTTAAATACATAATTTTTGTTGCAGCTGACGAGGGCCTTGAAAGATCTACCTAATCGAATTCAAACCGCTAGTAAAATCGAACGGCGAGACGTATTTCAGAATGTAGTCGACGTGTTGTCAAACCCTGGTGTGTGTCATCTTTATATTTTATGGAAATAAGATAACTGCTCACAGTTAGAGGGAAAATTTCATTTTTTATTTTTACTTAGTTTTTTTATGAATTTTCTGTTGATTTAGAGTCATTTTAATTTATGTATCTATATTTTCAAACTCTTCAATGTAAACATATTTAATTCGTTTATGTTGAAATTTTATAATAAATCTTGTACGTTAAATTTATCACGTATATCTTTTGCATTAATGAGTTTTTATCTTTGTTATAGCCATTAATGAAAAGATTGTAGGTGGGATTTGTAAAAGTATATCAATAACCTTGCATCGATACAATGACACTGCTTCACAGTCCTATGTGACAAATTTGATTGTGGCATTGATAAAGAAACATTCTCGTGCCACAATAAAACATTTAACTAGTGTAATTGCAGAGCAAGCTGCTTGGCACAAAAATTTAATACCTACGTAAGTGAAATAGAATGTATAATCGCATTTCTCTAATAGAAAAATTAAGTTCTTTAAGTTACAACTCAAAAATAGCTCATATATTTTGTAAAGTAAATATATAATAATTAAAATAGCAATAATTCAAAAAGTTTAATGACATTTAATAATTTAATCAGGTATTATAAATGATGTATTTTTTTTATCTTAAATTTAATATTCAATTTTTATAGATACAACACTGCTTCATCAGCCTACATTGTACTAAAATGGAGTTCCTTAATTTTCCTTCATGGAGCTAGTGAACTTAATAGTTCGGGTAATTTAGAATTATCAAAGTTAGTCGAAGCACAAGCTGTTTTGAGTGCTGCTGCATTAGCTGCTAGACATAAAAAACTGAAAAAGAAAACTAACTTACTTATGACTTATGAATGGAATGTAGTTAAGAATAATATCGAAGAAAAATATGTAGATATATTGATTTCTGTAGAAGCTAGTGAAGGTGTTATTGCGCTTGCTGGATTATTAACAACCTATCTTAATTTATCAAACAAAATTAATCTCGTAGAAAAGCTGAAAGCTAATATTTTAATTTCTTTTATAAAAGTCTGTGTAAGTTGTAAGAAGAAACCAGATCTTTATATTATAGATGCGGCTATCCCATTTTTAAAACGGGTTTCTCACGATGATTTTAAAAATCAATTATTGCCTGCTTTACAAAAAGCAATGTTGAGGAATCCAGAAATTATAATTGAAACTGTTGGTCATATTTTAAGTAGCCTTAGTCTTGATTTAAGTTGCTACTCTCAAGATATTAGTAAAGGATTATTTGCAAATTTGCACTCAAAAGATGATTTGGTTAGAGATGAAGCTGCAGATGCTTGTCGAAGACTATCGCTTCAATGCTCTGACAGTTCTGCTGTTGAAAGTCTACTGTCAGCTATATTTGCAGTATTTCATGGTGCTGAAGGTAAATTAACAGTAGCAACTCAAAAAATTTCCGTCTTACAAGGTGCTGGAAATTTAAGTTTTAATATTGTTAGTGGAAGTAGTGTACAAAAATTAGCAAGTATTGCTTGTGATCATTTTATTGAAGTTTTAAAGTCGGAAATTCACGAAAAAACTCTGTGTCATGCATTAGAAATGATGTCACTATGGTGTGAAAACTTTTCGGATATTGTACCTCAGAATGTAATTGATGCTTTTAAACAAGGAATGACTTCAAAGAATTCTACTCCTTTAATACGAACTGCTTATGTGAGATTACTTTTTTCTATACCGTCGATACTTATTGCTAATCATGCAAAAGATACAGTTCCAATTCTAGCACAAGCTATTACAAGATCTACTCAACAAAGTGCTCAGCCTAACGTAGTGACAGAAGGACTGTATGCTGCTTTTTTACTTTTAAAACTGATTACCACTGACCAAGTAGAAAATGATAAACAAGGCGTTTTATGGTCTGCAATTGATAACCAAATCTTCTTTACTGAAAAATTTTTATCAACATGTAATGATGATATTATTCATTACTTAATGCTATTTTGTGAAAAACTTATCTCAGAATTTTCAAACAAACTCAATGAAAAAGCTTTAAGCGGAGTCCACAGAGCAATTGTGGTTTGCGTAACCACTCCAAAATTTTCAACAAGAAATAAATGCTGTCTACTATTAAAAAAACTTCTTACATCGCTTAAAACTTATGAGCCAGTATGGTCTCTTCTTCTGGAATTCAATAAATTCCTTGAATCTTCAAAATTTAAACCAGAAAATGATAGAGAAAATATGAAAGAAGATTCTAATACAGAAAAATTAATCTGTGGAATTTCACTTGCTGATGGTCTTTTAGCAATCTGTTCAGGTACATTTTTGTTTGAAGAACTTGCTCTTAATGTAATGAAGGATGCTTTGATTCCAGCCCACCATCCAATAATCTATAAAGCAGTACCAAATTTGTGGCCAAAAATCGTAAAGCACTTTAATGATACACCAGTGAACTTTTTTCGAAAATCTAGTAGTGAATTAAAAAAATTGTTTGTGCAAAATTATAAAAACATTGTAAACTACGAGAATGCACTCAGCATTGTTGTTTCCATTGCTCCAGATGTCATAATTCCACCACTGATATTACATATCACTGATAAACTCGATGATCCTGAAATTATAAAAGTTACAAAGGATGAATATTTCACGTATTTGACGCCAGAGGGTGAACTCTACGATAAAAGCGTTCTCCCAGGAAACGATGAGAATAATGTTCTCAATGCTATGAACATGAAGAGAGAAAGTAAAGTCTATTCATTTAAAGAGCAACAAGAAGAGCTACAATTGAAAAGAGAATTGTACGAGAAACGAAAAAAGGAAGGAAAAATAAAAGAGCCAAAACTTACCCCAAAACAAGAAGAGGCATTGAAAGCCCAGGTGGCCAAAGAAAATATGATAAGGCATAGACTTACCGAAATGAATGCAAATATAAGTAACATTGTATCGATGATCAATGCAGCAGCTCGTGGAAATGGTTTTCATTTGTCATTTTACTTTAAAGATTTACTTCCATCGATCTTAAGAAATTTGGCTTCCCCACTAGCAGCTCCAATCATGACTGAGCTCTTTGTCCATCTTTCTGACACAGTGCTCATATCTAACGATCCAACGCTATTTCAACTGATAGCTCATGTTACTTTACGACAATTTCAACCTCAATGTGATTTAGAACCAGCTTGGGAAGAGGAAGAACTTTCAAAGGCAGTAAAACGCACATTAAATCTTATTTATATAGTCACTGTCAAAAAGAAACAGTTATTTTCTGCGCCAGCTTTCTGCTACATTTTCTACTTTATAAAGAAGACTCTTTTGACGTACAAGGATGATGGTATAGTTGTTTATAAATCATTAGCTCGGAATTATTTTTAACTTTAAATAAAAAAATAAATTATTCGATTCTATAACTGTAGTCTTTTTAAATAGTTAATAGTGTAATATATTTAGAAATACATTCAAACATGTCATGTTAATTTTCAAATTTTACTAATTTGTTTTCATTAGCAATGATAACGAAGGGTCTACAGATAATACAAGACCACGCAAAACAGCGCGGTGATATCAATAATCCAGAGGATTCCCGACATCCGCTTCATTTACCCCGCAAGCAGATGTTCGACCTGCTGAAAGAACTAATGAGCAGTACGAGTGGCCGCGTACAAACACAATCGGTTGCAGCTTTCCTAGACGTGGCACATTCGAGTAGCGGCACTGAAGGAGCCGCTTTAGCCAGCTCAGAGGAGATATGTTCACTTACCGGTGCTCTACAGAATCCATTATCTACAGTACGTGAGGCCGCTCTTTGGGCTCTCATGATCATTCGAGAAGCTTTCCCCACGAATAATGAGAATTCCGCCCAACTGCTTGACTTAACTAGGAGAATTTGGGTGGCTAAATATGACATTAGCGATGAGAACAAGAAACTCGCTGAGCAACTGTGGTCCAATGCTGGTTAGGCCTATTTCTTTAACTATTTTTACTTTTCGAAAAAGGATTTTAAATCGTTATTTTCCTTGTTTACTTAAATACAAGGTCTTAATATAACCGGATATTTCTACCTGTTACATTATACATTGTACAGTATATGCTTATACCTTTTGAACTTTTGAATCTAATACGTTTATCCATTACTAATCATTATTAAGAATTATTTTGTTGTTGTTGTTATTATTACTTTATATTTTAACGTTATCTTTGACAAAATAAAACATAATTGTTGTAAAAAAAAAAGAATAATTTTTAACATATAATCTCGATAAACAATATAAAAAATCTTTGTATACCATTTTCTATTATTATTAAAAAGTATTACAGATTTAATTCGATGAACTGGAATTTTGAAATTTTTCCTTTTTACTATTTCGTAATAAGCAGCATTGAAAATCATTTAAATATCGATTTTCAAAAAATCGACTAGAAAAAATTGTTTAGATACTTCTGGTAATGTAAAAAATATTAATTAATAATTTTAGTAATTCAGTTTTTAAGTTTTATATTTTTATTTGAACAACCGTCATTGTATATACTATTAAAATTGACACAATTTCTATTTACCTACAAATATACAGATCTATTAGCCGATCCAGACATCCTCAGTGACGTACTAATTCAGGATATAGGTCACCCGGTTGAGTCCGTACAACAATCAGCGGCATGTGCGCTCGCGCAACTTCTCACACACAAACTAAAACTAGTACCTACCATCCTCGATCGTCTCCTCGTTCTTTATCAGACGAAACTCGCAATGATTCCACCAAAACTTAATGATTTTGGCCGCATCATCGAGCAGCCCATCGATACCTGGGAGCCTCGCCGCGGTGTCGCATTGGCCCTCGCTCAATTCGCACCGCTTCTAACTTCTGATACCATACACACACTTATACAATTCTTTGTATCAACGGGTCTCGGTGATCGCAATCAAATTGTAAGAAACGAGATGTTCACAGCGGCAGTCGCCGCAGTAGATCTCCATGGTAAGGATAATATCACTTCACTCTTACCCGTCTTTGAAGAGTTTATGGATAAAGCTCCAAAGATCGAAAGTTTTGACTCCATCAAGCAAAGCGTCGTCATCCTCATGGGATCTTTAGCCCGTCATTTAGATAAAGATGATCCAAGGATTAAACCTATTGTCAGAAGATTGATCGCTGCTCTGTCGACACCATCTCAACAGGTACGCTATTTAAATGTATATGAATTGCGTGAATTTAATGTGACTTTTAATAATTTTCTTAATATTATAGATAATCTTTTATTAACATTTTTAATGAAAATTAAAAATTAATAAATGGGCTCTGTTGGTTAAAAGTGCCAAAAATATTATTTAATGATGACTTGGTCAAACATCTCTATTTGACAGTTTCTTTCACTAAAGTAAATGTTTAATCATACTAATGTTTGATTAAAATTGACATTTCATTTTTTATTTTTATTTTATTAGAATATTTATCATTCAAATTAATACACCTCAAACGAAGAATATTTAAAATTACTTGAATAATGTTTTGTACTTTTACTGTAATTTAAAACTACATTAAATCATATATAAAAAAAAGGCATTTGAAAAACGAAAATAATTAACATTAAAGTTGTATGCATGTTATAAAGAATAATAAATTATAAATAATATTAATAAGTTGCTTTAACATTTTTGTAAAGGTCCAAGAAGCTGTGGCGAATTGTCTACCACATCTAGTACCATCAATCAAAGAAGACGCACCAAAAATCGTTCAAAAACTCATGCATCAATTGCTCAATTCGGATAAGTATGGCGAACGTAAAGGAGCTGCATATGGTTTGGCTGGCCTCTTTAAGGGCATGGGCATCTTAGCTTTGAAACAGCTCGATATCATGACAACACTGACAAATGCAATTCAGGATAAAAAGAATTACCGGCACAGGGAGGGTGCACTGTTCGCCTTCGAGATGCTCTGTACAATGCTTGGCAGGCTGTTCGAGCCCTATATCGTCCATGTGCTACCACACTTATTACTTTGTTTTGGAGATTCAAGTCAGTATGTGAGGGCGGCAACAGACGATACTGCTAGAGTGGTAATGAGCAAGTTATCGGCTCATGGTGTTAAACTTGTACTACCTAGTCTTCTCGCAGCATTGGAAGAAGACTCGTGGAGAACCAAGACAGGTTCAAATTAATCTTTCTTAAACGTGCATGTATTTGCATTACTCGCATTTTTAATATAGACTCTGAAAAATATTGTAATATTTATTAACAAGTAATATCTATAGAAAATTCAATAACTTTTGTAATTAAATTTCGAAGTTTCATATTTTTATTTTTATTCTTCTAATCAAAATTCCATAATATTTCAAAACATTCATCGACCAGTAGTTTATTTATTATATTAATAATCTACCCTTAAATAAAGTCTCAAGCAATCATAATAGTTCTTATTAATAATGACCGTATTAATAAACCGTTTTAATGAAATAAAACTATAAGCAATTTTAAATAAGATTTTATTCTAAAGTTAAAATAGTTAAATACATGTTTCAATAATAGTATTAATACGTAATTATATTAATATATAATATATAATTTGATTAGTAATTTGATTATAATTTTAGTTCAGACCGTATACATCATATATTTACAAGCTTTGTTTTGTTCATTTTTAAATATTTATTACATTCAACATTTATAAATATTTAAAAAAAAAACATAAGAAAAATTCTCAAAATGATTTGTAGTATTTAAATATGTTTTTTTTTTAATGCAAACTGAAGACAATGATAATATGGATTTTATTTCATTTTAGGATCCGTGGAACTCCTTGGTGCAATGGCATACTGCGCACCCAAGCAATTATCAAGCTGCCTACCAAGTATTGTCCCAAAACTTATCGAAGTCCTCAGTGATTCTCATACTAAAGTACAGCAGGCTGGTGCTGAGGCCTTGAAGGTTATTGGTAGTGTTATTCGTAATCCCGAGATTCAGGCAATAGTTCCAGTTCTACTGAAGGCTTTGCAGGATCCTTCGAAGAAAACAGCTACGTGCCTACAGACACTTCTTGACACTCAGTTTGTGCACTTCATCGATGCACCTTCACTAGCTTTGATCATGCCTGTAGTGCAAAGAGCTTTTATGGATAGGTCAACGGAAACTAGGAAGATGGCTGCACAGATCATTGGAAATATGTACTCTTTAACTGATCAGAAGGATTTAACACCATATTTACCTACGATTATTCCAGGATTAAAAACAAGTTTACTCGATCCAGTACCAGAAGTAAGTAATTGTAAATATTTATTGCTACTAATTCCTATTAGTTCATAGAAGTTTTACATAATTTTTATAGATATTATTAATTAATCGCTTTTCAAATGACAGTTTTTTATGTAGAATTTTAAACAGATTCAATAAAATTTAATTTTATTTAAACATCAAAGAATATAATAAATTAAAACATAAAAGTGTTGTTAGAAGCGTTTAATTCAATTTTACTACCTTCTTTAATAAAATAATTATAAATAAATTTAATCTTAATAACAAATGAATATTTAATTAAATTGTTACGTACCATAAATAAGATAATGGCTGACAGGTTCAAAGCTTGCACTAACATGATGTAACTTCGTTCTGTTACGTTATATATGATTGACAATCGTTAAGATATTCACTTACTTGTCTATTGGCTCGTATTAAAAAAAACGAAAGACCTCACTTCCATTATTCTTCTTACTACGATTAAACCTGTTGTGTGGTTCTTGATGCGTTCTGTCACAAGTTGAAAGTAATACACTTAATTCAACTAATCTGCTTCATTCGAATGAGTTTCACTTAAAATATCTATGCTATCTTAATTAAAACCTTTTTTCTCCTTCACAATTCTAATGTCCTGTTATACAATTACTTTATTGTTTATTACCAAGTAATATTTTGACTGTATAGGTACGCAGTGTATCGGCTCGAGCTCTGGGTGCAATGGTGCGTGGTATGGGTGAATCAAGTTTCGAAGATCTTTTGCCTTGGCTTATGATGACCCTCACGTCAGAGACAAGCAGCGTTGATCGCTCGGGTGCGGCTCAAGGTCTTTCAGAAGTCGTACGTGGTCTCGGCGTCGAGAAATTACATAAACTTATGCCTGAGATCATTAGTACGGCTGAACGCACAGACATCGCACCTCATGTCAAAGATGGCTATATCATGATGTTTATCTACATGCCGAGCGCATTCACGACAGAATTTACCCCATATATCGGCCAGATAATCAATCCGATATTGAAAGCACTTGCTGATGAAAATGAATATGTAAGGGAGACAGCCCTGAGGGCTGGTCAGAGAATTGTTACTTTATATGCAGACTCAGCGATTATGCTGCTACTACCCGAGCTTGAAAGAGGATTATTTGACGACAATTGGCGTATCAGGTATTAATTTATGAAAATGAATCAAAATAAGTCATGAAATAATTTTCATAATACTTTCTCTATGATTTTTAAATAACTTTATTATAACGTATTACCTGACCTGGTGTGAAAAAATCATTAATAATAGAGTAATCCATCTAAGATGCAACTCTGATTTATATTCAATTGACAATATAAATAACCAATTGAAATTGTTTTTAGATATTACACATATAAACTCGATTATAAATACATATTTAGTACACTTTTAACGTATCTATTAAATTTAATAATTTAAAAAACAATTTTAAAAATCTATTGTTTAGAAATATAAATATCATTAAAGCAAAAGAATGAATTCACTTTTACACTAAAATTATTGTAGTAAAATAGTTCATTAAAATAAAAAATATTGACGAATATATATATAATTTTTTGCACGCAGGTATTCCTCAGTGCAGTTGTTGGGTGATCTATTATACAGAATATCCGGCGTATCCGGAAAGATGTCGACGGAAACAGCAAGCGAGGACGACAATTTTGGTACGGAACAATCCCACTTTGCTATTATCAAAGCGCTTGGAGCGGAGCGACGAAACCGAGTGTTGGCTGGTTTATACATGGGTAGATCCGACGTGGCTCTCATGGTGCGTCAGGCAGCGCTACACGTGTGGAAGGTCGTGGTGACAAATACACCACGCACGTTACGGGAGATCTTGCCGACCTTGTTTTGCCTTTTGCTAGGATGTTTGGCTAGCACAAGCTTCGATAAGAGGCAAGTGGCTGCACGAACTTTAGGTGATCTCGTACGCAAGTTAGGCGAACGAGTGCTGCCAGAGATTATACCAATACTGGAAAGGGGATTACAGAGTGACCAAGCTGATCAGAGACAAGGCGTTTGTATTGGGTTATCCGAAATTATGGCTAGTACAAGTAGGGACATGGTTTTATCGTTTGTCAACAGCTTGGTGCCTACTGTCAGGTAACGCAAATGTACTTTTTTAATGGATTGTCTTAATTCTAGAATAATTTTTTTGGTATCTTTCATAAGTAAAAAGTAGGTCGATATGATGTAAAATTTTTCGACATATTAATTAAAGAAATGTATTTTATAATGTATTATGAAATTTGAAATTTTTAAATCTTTAGATATTATAATAAATTGTTAATGTTACTTGTTTTAGTATGTACTTCGGTAACTTCGTCTCAAACTTCTATTCATTTTTTGTTCACTTTGTTTTTTATATTTTTTTCTAAAAATTAGTAAGCGTAATGTAGCTATGTAATTTCAACATTTATAATCTTTTTTTCTAATTTATCTATAACCAACAACATTTTACGAAAACAATATAACTGATTTCTTTTCGAATAAAATTTAATAAATTATAATAATACTAATTATGTAGTTGTTGTAGTTAATACATAAAAATTTTTATAAGAAATATTCAAATGTCTTATCTAATGATAATTTTTAAAATGTATCGCATTAAAAATGAACATTAATATTTTTAGAAAAGCCCTATGTGATCCCTTGCCCGAAGTACGTCAAGCTGCAGCAAAGACCTTTGATAGCTTACATTCAACTGTAGGAGTTCGTGCACTCGACGATATTTTACCAGCCATGTTAACTCAGTTAAACTCTCCAAATCAAGCTGAGGCGGAAAATACGTTAGATGGATTACGTCAAGTAATGGCGATAAAATCTCGAGTTGTTCTTCCTTATCTCGTACCTCAACTTACTAGTCCACCTGTTAATACAAAGGCACTGTCTATCTTGGCTAGTGTAGCTGGCGAAGCTCTTACAAGGTTTTTAATTTTTAAATTATTATAATATAAGGAAAATATAAAAATGAGTTAGTTAAAGCATTCAGTTTTTGTTCTTTTTCAACTAAAAAATATAGTATTAGGAATTCCAAATGTAATATTATATTGTATATAATAATAACAAATAAAAATTATAAATATTCTTTAATATTTATAATAATCAATAAAGATATACATTTTATTTCGAAATTATAAATTAAATTGAAATGAATGTATATATTTTTTTAAAGAATAAAAATTTTGAAAAAAATCTTTAAGTGAATCTAAGAACAAAGTATGTTATTTATACATGTTATTTATAAAATGTGGATGATTTGTGTTCATAATTGAAATTTTATTGGTCGTAATATGCCTATGAAATAATTTTGCTAAAATACATTTATATTTTACAGATTTTTGCACAAAATCTTGCCAGCTCTACTCACCGCTTTGTCCAGCGCTCAGGGTACGCCTGAGGAAATACAGGAACTTGAGTATTGCCAGGCTGTTGTTCTATCTGTGACCGATGAGACTGGTGTAAGAACGGTAATGGATCAACTGATGGAAGCCACACGATCCGATGATCCCAGCAGAAGAAGAAGCGCTGCAACACTGTTGTGCGCATTTTGTAGGGATACTAGAGCTGATTATAGCCAGTATGTAACGCAACTTTTACGCGGGCTCATCCATCTTTTCACTGATGATGATAAAGACGTACTACAGATGAGTTGGGAAGCTTTAACAGCTGTGACTAAGGTAAAATTTGTTATAATTTGAAAAAAATTTTCGTGAACTTTTTTTAGTGAAATGAATTGTGTATTTTCATAAAAATTTGTAATGCATTTTCTTTAAAATTCATAAAATGAGAATCCATTTATTTGTAATATAATTTTTTCCTTATTTATTACTAGTATTTTAGGATAATTGAAAGCACCATTTATAATTATTCATAGATTCTTTTTACAGTCAAAGTTTTATTTATGATTTTAAGACCATTCATAAATACCTGAATTTGTCCCAACAGTAAAACTCAAAAAAAAATACAACATTTGAAAATATATCTGCGAAATTTTATAATTTTACTAAATTTAATAAATTATCAACAAAAAAAAATTATCATAAATGATAATCCTAAGTTTAGTAAATAATTTATCTTAAATTATTATTATTAACTAGCATTTACCTAATAAAAATATTATCTTTATTAACAAATTTATTTTAAACTATCATTTATTTTTAAAAGTTAATTTAAGTACAATAATAAAAGTCTCTACTTAAACAGTAAAGATTCTTAATTTTATTAATATCAGATAATGTATTAATTTTATTTTGTAAAAATCTGAAGCATTTTGAATATTTTTATTAATATTTTAAAAATTTAAGGAATGGAAAAGATTAAAAAATATGAACGTAATTCGCCGATATTATGAATGCAATAAATCAATAATTTTTTATTGATAAAAATTTTAAATAACTTAGATATAAAGATAAAAGTAGCGTAGGGTAATTGAAACTTCAATTCATTTAAATTGCTCACAGACTCTTGGATCAGACCAACAAATAGCCCACGTGCAGGACATTCGTCAAGCTGTTCGATTTGCTGTTTCTGATTTAAAAGGACAAGAGCTTCTGTCTGGCTTTTGCCTGCCGAAAGGTATCACCCCTATCCTGCCAATCTTCCGCGAAGCTATTTTAAACGGTATGCCGGAAGCTAAGGAGCATGCCGCTCAAGGTCTTGGGGAGGTGATTCGTTTAACGAGCGCTTCAGCGCTTCAACCAAGCGTCGTTCACATCACCGGACCACTTATTCGTATTCTCGGTGATCGTTTCAATTGGAGCGTGAAAGCGGCTGTTCTCGAAACTTTAGCCATTTTACTCGGCAAGGTACGTATGTGTGTAACTTCCACGTGGATCAATTTTAATACATAGATTTAAAGCGAAAAATTACTTTTTATAATTAATACCTTTTATTAGGTTGGAGTAATGTTGAAACAATTCTTACCTCAACTACAAACAACATTCTTAAAAGCATTGAATGATAGCAATAGACAAGTTAGACTTAAGGCTGCCTATGCCTTAAGTAATCTTATTGTCATCCATACGCGTGCCGATCCTCTTTTTGCTGAACTTCATACTGGAATTAAGAGTTCTGATGATCTATCAATTAGGTAAAATCTTTTTTAGCTAATAAAAACGTATATAATTAACTTTCATATTCCTGAATTTACTAAACTTTAACATTAATTTATTTAAGTAGAAGTTGCATTAATGCATTACGAAATTAAAATTCATTGTATAAAAATCACCTTTAATGCATTTTTTAATATCAGAATTGCTCGTTTGTTTGAATGACACACTCTTTTGTACATTTTTCCTCTATTAGAGAAACTATGTTGCAAGCCTTACGAGGCGTCATTACACCTGCTGGTGATAAAATGTCCGAACCTATGAGAAAACAAGTATTTGCAACTTTGAATGAAATGCTTGGAATACAAGAGGACGTTACAAGAAATGCTGTGGCAGGTTGTTACGGAGCTCTTATTAAATATCTAAATCCTGAACAACTCAATACAGCTTTCAATAATAATCTTCTTTGTAAGACAAATTTTGATCATTTTAATCTATACATATATTATTATAAAACGTTATTCAAATATATCTAACATTCTCTTAAAGGTAATAATATTAATGAAGATTGGATGTTAAGACATGGTCGATCAGCTGCACTATTCGTTGTTTTGAAGGAAGCACCAGCCATTGTTTATAATAGCAAAGAGAAAGATCGCGTATGCAAAGTAATACTATTATATTTGGCAGCTGATAGAACTCAAATAGCCATGAATGGCGTCCGTGCATGTGGTTATCTATTCCAGTACCTAATGAATGATAATCAGCCGATACCTCAAGTTATTCTTACACCTTTTGTTAGAGTGAGTATACTGACATATATCCTAAAAAATTTAATTTAAGCATTTGTAATTTTCATCTTTACGCTAAATTATTTATTTGCAATACAACGAGAGCAAATGACTAAAAAAACTATTTAAAATTAAAATTCTAAAAAAATTCCATAATTAAAATTTCTAAAATAAATTAATCTTTTGTAAATTACAATGAAACTTATAATTTTAATATTACGTAGTTAATATTTATCAGCTAACTTATACCATGAAATAATTTATTAGTGAAAAAACACTCTTACATATTAAAGTTTGAATTATAATAAATTTTAATAATTATATAATAATTTATACTGCTTTTCAGTCTATGAATAATAATAGTAATGATGTTAAGCAATTACTTGCTAGAGTATGTATTCACCTTGCAAGAAATGTAAGTTCTGAAAAAATGTCACCCGATTTATTAAAATCGTTAATACCCATGTTAGTTAATGGAACAAAAGAGAAAAATGGTTATGTAAAGGCAAATAGTGAGTTAGCTCTAATTGCTGTTTTACGTCTAAGAGTTGGTGATGAAGAACATCAGGTAATAATATATATGTCAATATTTAATATTATATATTAATTTTATACCTATCATAAAAATATTTGATATAATAATATTTAGTATATAATTGTTTTAAATTGTGTCTCAAGAATTTAAATGTTGACTACAAAAGAAACTCTTTTACTTATTAAAATAGAATTACAACAATTTAGGTTATTTGAATTTTTACAGCTTAATATTCAGTATATGATAAAACAGAATAATGGTAGAAACGAACTTTAATAATTTAAAATCTAAAAGAAAATCTAACAATTATTTTATAGTTTTGTTTATTTATAATTGAAATATAAACCAATGTAAAAATGTTAATTCTAAAGATTCAAAGTATATAAGCTAAGATAATATTTTTTTTTTAATTTCAGCGCTGCATGACCTTGTTAGATGTTGGTGCAAGAGAATCTCTATCTGATGTAGTTAGTAAAGTATTACGTAAAGTTATTTCCCAACCCGAGGGTAAAATCGAAGAATTAGATGATACTTTGCTCACGTGAGAAACGCTACAATATCCAAACTTCACTTTTGACAATTTTCGTTCCTACTTTAATCGAGTAGTTTTCAACATATTTCATCGCTGGAAATATCGCTCACGATTAACAGGCATGATTACGATGATTACATCGACAATGACTTTGACGACAATATTAAGTATTTCATAGTGAAAATAATTTTTAGAGACATTATGGGGCGACTCTTGATTGAAACGCTTTTAACGCCAATAAAGTAGATATTTGGCACTTTCGCATTTTTCGAAATTAGCGTAATATACCTTCTGTAAGATTCTTTATTACAATTGGTGAAAAATGAGAGAACAATCATAGCGTCAGTGATAAACGTATAAGTTCATTATATAATGATGCAATCTAGTCGATTTTAAGTCTTACGTCAGATAGCATCAATACTGATGATTGGTGAAGAATAATCGGCTAAACCCCGTTTTTAAATTCTGTTTCCTGATAATACATTATTCCAATAAATAAATAAATTGATTAATATTTATTTATTTATTTATGAGTTTTGAATTATAAATGAGACTAATAAAATGATATTAATCATAATTATTGATGTGAAAGAGAATAAGAAACTGATGATTTACTTATTTAATGCGCGCGACCCAAACTTTTTATAATTCGCATGCAGAAAAAATACTTTTTGCATTTATTGTATAGCAACATCATTGGTATTTGTTTTGTAGCAATTAACATAGTCGTGAGTAAACATACATTGTATACAAAATTCAATACTTTCTTTCCTATTAACATTACTTTTTATATAATATTCGTACTGACCATAATTGATGATTGTAAAACTAACATGTACTTTTCACATATCTTATTTTGGTTTTATTCCATTTATTTACCAATAATGTATATAATTATTCTCCTATCATTTACTGGAGATAAACTATTGATAAGTCGTCAATATGCTGTTTAGCGAATAAATACAAAAAAAGGAATTTAAATTGCGTGAATGAACGAAATTTATTATATTGTCGATTTTGGCGTGCAAAAAATATACTTCAATATGTTTTTACTATTAATTCTTATATTTTGTTTAATGCTATTAAAATTATATAGTAATACATATTTATTTATGGATTTGGATGTACGTTTTTTTTTTTTTTTTTTTTTCAACAATCATCTATGATAAACTAAATAGATTATTGAAAATTTAAATGTGTTATTTATTATTAATTTCAACATTTAATTGAATTTTTCATTTAAAATTAGCTTTCCTTAAATTAGCTAAAATTGACAAATTATTTTATAAAGTAATTAATAAATTCTACTGATTAAATCATAACGTGTTCCAAATTTCGAATGGATATGAAGGGAAACAGGTAATATCCAAACAGATGACTTGATGTCTCAACTGCAATTCTTTCAGTTTTTTAAATTAAAAATATGAATTATCCAGAAAAAATATATTTCAAAAGCAAACTCATTTTGAAAAAATCATAAGAATATAAAGTTGATTAAAAAAAAAATATTCTTTGGGTTATTGGATTACTATACTATACTTTTTATTATGCTGGAGAAATCAATAAAACTTAAGAACAAGTTGCTCAGTAAACACAAACAATATGACCTATATGCGTGGTTAAATTAATTAATTGTACATATAAAATAGATTGTATCTTAGTAATTTTACTTTTTCAATCATTCAGAATATCAAGTATGAACATAGCATATACCTTCTCCCAAGACTTAGGAACGCACCTTTTTGCAAGACTCAATTCTATACAGCTTGAGCATAGTTAGATTTAAGCTCCTCTCATTTCTCTGGAAAGTTTGAAACGATGAATTGATTCAATAAACAACTATTGCTATATTTAATTTGTATGTATGTATCGCTTTTTTGCCTTTTGTAATATAATAATCATTTTTAATAGCTTATCTTTTCTTCGCCCTCTGGACAGTGAACTAAATTTTTCTATACCTTAACATTAGAATAATATGGAATCTGCAAAATACAACATAGCTTCACTTTAATATTGTCCCTGCATTATTCTTTCAAACCCCTGTCTTTAATTTATTGAAGTGCTGTACATAAGCCTCGTTTCTTCCCATACTCATCCGAAATACAATATGATTTATTATATAAGCGCCCATTGATCATTTGAAGCAACTTTAATTTTGAGTTCCACCAAGCATCTCCTTTTTTCTAGTAATGAGTAAACCTTACAAATTTGTCGATTCACCTCTTTCAAAGAAAGTTAAAATCTTAACGCTCTGCTCAGTAATTGCGTTAAAAGGTAAAATCTCACAAATGAATCATCGTAAAATATGTTTATTATCATTAGATTGTTTTACGGAAAGTTAGGGGTAGCTAAGTTATTCCTTAGAAAATTGTACGAAAAATAGTTCATACTGACAATATTTGTATATATATATATATATATATATATATATATATATATTTTACGATACTTTTACAAAACAACGTTTTTTATGAATACAGTGTTACAAATATAACTTTACGTTATAGCAAGTATTCAATTTGAACATAATTATTACAAAAACATATCAATATGCATTGCCAACAGATTTATAAAGATGAACTCTCAACGCTAAATGCTGGTGAAATTGCTTTAAATAACGAAAACGCTAACAAAAAATTTTCAAAAATTTTGACGTCATACAGAAATTAGAGAATACGGAAAATTTTTTAACGAATAAAAAGTTTTATTCAATAATACCTTAAACAAACACTTTGGCAAATAATATTTATAAGGTAACTTTTTACAAATCTTTAAGATTATTTAGTCATTATTTTAATTTTTAGAATTTTACTAGCACACAAATCTATTAAAAAATAAATAAATTTCACAGCATTATAAATAAATTATAATTTTACTTTAACTATTTCGTAAATACAAATGACTAAATACAATATTTAATAATATCTTGCTATTTTTATAATAAGTTTAAGTTAATAATGCCTTATATATATATTTGTACTGTTTATATAATTTAGAAAATTAGAATTTTTTATTTTATTTCGGATAATAATGAAAAGAGTACAACACATGAATTACATAGTAACGTGTACAGCACTGTGGGTTCAACAATTCTAGTCCTACCTTCGATAATTTTTCATTGAATTTATATAGCTTTGCTTAAGCTTTTATATTAAGCTTTTATAGTAGCTCCATTATTTTGTCTATTTTGTCTACTTTAATCAATTTTAAATATTACTCTATTGATGCTACGAAGAAAATTAAGGAATATCTAAGTACGATTTTACAAGCAGTGTATTTACAATTTTATTTGTTATACCTAAAAATACTCTAGAGTAAGAAGGAAAGTAAAGACGCTTCTGTAATGGCTTGTCCCCTCATAAGAAAAGGGATAATTCCAGATTAAGATATAATGAGTTAGATCTCAGAGCCTGTGTACTACTAAGTACAATAAGAAATCAGTCATTTATTTTACTAACATAAAAAGAGCAACACGATGGTTTAAGCCTCGTGTTTCATCTTTCTACAAAAATTATAACAGCATTTATAAAATGAAACGATTATTGTACGTATAAAAATCAGACATTGAAGTTGATTTCATTCGATTCTATCTTAAAGCGATGTGTAATACCATTATGCATCGCGTAATCTACCGTATCGATGATACATTAATAAGCAACTTTAATTTCAAAAAGACTTCCAAATATCACCGGTAGATTAAAATAACTGAACTTAAAATACCTGCAAAGTATTTCTTTCATTTATTTTACGCTATTATTTTTAACAAACTTTGAAAAACTAGTAAATTAAAGTTTCGATAAACAAAGTTATTTTTTTAAATTATTACGTAGAGCATTTGCTGATGTTAACTGTACGATTAATACAACAGATCGCGTGAAAAGTATCGAACATTCTACATCTCAGTAGTATTTTCAATTGATATAATACATTGGTAAAAACGATTACCGATCCTACGAGAAAGTATCGAGGAAAACAAAGAACGCACGTGGTAGTGGACACAATGTCGCCACGCGTCCTCCTAAGTGTGATTCAACTGGCGTTGAATCGTGTTAGGCACTCGCCGACAGGAAGCTCGACTGGAAGCCGACAAAGTGCAATCAGCGCCTACGTGAATGAATAAAAAGAGGTGCAGAGATACACGCAAGCGCAATGAAGCGAAGCCGGCTGGTGCATAGCAAGAGGCGACCTCAAAGCAAACCGCTCGTCCATGGTCCACGTGCCGCACCACACGCCCATAGACGCGAGCTCGAGCCTTCAGCGGAAGCCGTGGGTTTTACGTCTTCTTCGTGACCCGAGAGTTGGTTTTTTCACTCTCTTTCTCGCACTCCTGTACGTCCAAGATCACTTGGATGCGATTTACAAAACATACAAATGATCTTCTTATGCTATTACCTTTTTTCATACTCTCTCTCTCTCTCTCTCTCTCTCTCTCTCTCTCTCTCTCTCTCTCTCTCTCTCTCAATTACAAGAAAATTCAAAAGTTCATAATCTTACGAATAATAAAACAATACGATAACTGCTGTCTAACTTCTTATAAATACCCGTTGATATTACGATATTTTAATATTTTAGATCATACCTATATATTCTTAAAATTCTTGTTTTAATTTGAAATAAAATTAGTGCCAATATTCACCATCGTCTGTTAATAATCACTACCTTGGGCTTAGAATATTTTATCTATAAAATACCGAATAAGTCATTCAATAAAAACTTCAATAAAATTACTTAAAAATCTGCATAAGACGTTAACGAATTTAACATAATTATTTCAATTAATTTTTTTATTTTCATACTTATTAAGAATAAATTACTTTTAAATATAAAAGCGTATAACTTTTCCACTCCTTGATGTTTAGTGGATAGGAGGAATTATTCTTATAACATAAAATCATTATCTAGGAGTTATTATTATGATTAATCCTATTACGAATGACCAAATAATCATATAATACAAATAATTATTCATATATTAGAGACATAATTTTGCCTCGAGAGTTTTAGATATATTATGTTGGGTGAGTATCTACACTATTGTATTTTTATTCTATATTGTATTGTGTCTTATTTAATTATTATTTTGCATTAGAATTTTGTAAATTTTTAACTATAAGTTGATTTTTAATAATTTTTTTCTTATAACTGGTATTATTATTATTATTATTATTATTATTATTATTATTATACTCACAAATACTGTCGTAATAATTCGTTATTACATTTAGAACACTATTCAGATTAATTCTTTTAATATTTTCAAATTTTAAGTAAATTCTTGTAAAATTTAACAGCTATTGCAAATTAAAAAATTAAAACTGTCGTCTGTATACATAGTAACTCGTTCAAAATTTGATCAGTTTTTCACTTGAATTTTTAATGATAGTCTCGAAAAATACTTAATAATTTAATCCTAATGAAAGTAATTTGTTATTAATCAGGAATTTATTATATTGAGAAATAGTTCTACGAACTTGTAATGTGCAACATCGAATTGTCTGCGAAAGTATTTTCCTTGTTCTTAAATTTAACTCAAGTTAAAGAAAATCAATTACACTTTTAATCCTAAAGAGCTTGTAATTTAATAATTTACTACTTTTCAGACGAACTCTTACGAGTATTGCGGAACAAACTTATCAGTTCCTACAAATTTGAATTGTATTTTATTTCCTTTAAATGTCTATTATATATTTACAAAATATTATAGATTATTATGTTCTCACAATTAACTTATTAAATACTGTTTAAGGTGTATAGGCAGTTGAAAAATAGATTCTTTTATTGCACATTCGAAAATTAAATCTCTTTCTGTGCATAATACCAACGAGAGTATATAAAAATACTCAACAATATTGACTGTGTAGAAAAAAAGATGACTTTAGAGAACGTTTAAAAAACTTTCTCTAAATATATTTCTGAATTTAACAATTTCTCAAATAAGATTTTAATATAAAATTATTATTATTATTATTATAAGTTAATGCATAAATTTCATAGAAACATTAAGGTAATTACGTGAACCTCCTTACATTCTCCAAGTTCTCCGTGGTTTCTTCCGTGAAATCACAGTTTGAAATATACGAACAACAGACCAGACCACATTTATCAATATTCATCTTATAATATTATCAAAAGAAAAACTACTAGATCTCTTGAATTGTGAACTAATCCCTATCTCCAGACTTCCTGTTAATGCATATTGTACAAACAGAAGCCCCGAGAGATAAGCACAGGATACACAGTTTTCTCGCATGTAACACGTGTGCTTTAGCTGCCAAAGGAGTTAGGCAAGGAAAAGTTTGCTTCTACAATAAGTAATAAGGACTCTATACACTTTTTCGAGCGGCTTTGCCGAAGTGTGTATACTTACTTATACATTGTGCCTCGAATCCTTATGTTTTTCCAAAGTTTTCAGAGGGATACAGAGAAGAGACAAATGAACGTGTGGTTAGAACCTGCTTATGCTTCTCTCGCACTCGGATGCACACGCGCACGTGTTACAAGGGATGAAAGAAGAGAGAAGAGCCTTCCGCCACGACGCGACTGTTTTGATAAGTAGAGAAGGAAGGCAGGCGCTTCTTTTGTACTGCATTTTTTTTTTTTGTCGCTTTTCCCTTTTGAAGGATGTCTCTGATAATCTCTCTTTTTATCAGCTCCTTCTTGCATTTTCCTTTTAGATCTTTTCCAGTCGTGTTTGTTGCATATTACTTAACTAAGATTCCGTGCCGATGTTTAAAATACTAAGTAAATGTCATAAAAAATTTTAAGATAAGAAGATACGTATTCCGAGGAAGATTTCATTTGATCAGTAATTAAATTACAACATCATGGTAAAATTATTCAGCTACCATCGTTTGTTCAAATTTATTATTTTTCTTTTTATTCCAGAAAATGACAATATGACAATAATAATAGAAATAATCTGCTTGATCTGAATAAGTAGAAAAAGAAATTTAATAAATTTCTTTTTGATTAAATTATCGAAGAAAATTCAATCAAAGTTCCAATATATATTTATTAATACATCGACAATTATTTAATCGTGTAAAAATAAAAAATTTAATTTACTCAAAAGACGAGCCTCAACAAAGTAGATGTAATATTTCGGAAAGTAAAAATTGCACAAATAATTTATAATTGTGGAATAAAGTTCCAAATCACATTAATTTTATACAATGTCAATTAGCTTTTTTAGTCCTCATACAGATATCTAATTATTGTACATCAAGAATTATTACTAAAGTCATTACTATCGTTATATTAAATTTGAGACTTTTACCTTTTATTTATCTTTATCTACAATTATAAAAATAAATATAAACAACGTAAGAAAGGTATAATCACAAGTTATTTATAAACAAGTAAATTAATTACATCACAGAGTAAGGAAATTTAAAGAATTAAACGTAAAACAAAAAATGTTTAAATTAAAAATGGATAAAACAAGAGTCTAAGAAGCCTTCTCGATATTTCTGTATCAAAACTTGTGATTATTAAGCATTTACGGGCCATGGTACCGAGAAGAAAATATGTTAAATAATGAGGAAACATAGGAACTTAATAGTGAATGACTTTTTATGATCCTCTAATGTTGGAAGCGATTTAATTGGACAAACTGTTTTACAAGATCGAATGGTGTTATGTGTAATGTCGTTAAAGAGCAAGGAACCGTCAAGTAGTCAAATATACAGAGTGCGTTGCAATAGACAACCGTAACCGACCAAATGGCGGCCGGGGATGACGTGCTCTTAAAGTAAGGTGCTGCCAATCACTTTGCGGCTTGACATACGGGTGGAAAAATGAGCTACAAGGAATTTTGTGAAGGTCTCGCACTTGGCCGTGCTCGTAGTATTTCAGTGTGTACAAAGAGCCTCGTGTATTAGTTTACTAAAAAATGCGGCGAAAGAAGCTGCAAAAGAAAACACAAGTTTATGGAGGGTGAGATATCCAACTGCACCAGAATAATAAACGAAGCTGCATTTTTCATGAATGTTGAATTTTTGCAAGAACGTTGCATTTGTACTGTAAGAAATTTTAAGTGCACGTTAATTGTTTACTCTTTTATGTTTTTAATAAGAAATAAACTTTATTATTTTGACAATCAATTTAAACAAACTTTTAAGAATTCAGACACATAAATATAACAGCATTTTTTAATACAATGTCATTTGATAATACAAAAGTTTATTATTTTATCAACGCGGAAATATCATTTATTCCTATTTTACGTAATATTTATGCTGGATATGTATGATGTAACGTTATTTTTTCATCTTCTTTCTCTTTTCATCCTAAAAGAGAGCTTTCATACTGAACAAGTAAAAAAAGTTGAATATTAAATTGACTAATGCGATTAATATTAATAAAACAAGCTATCATGATCTTTTTAAGATAAATTTCTAATTTGCTTATCAAATTTATGAATGTAATTCTTCTAAAAGAGAGGATTTGATCAATTATATACATTTACATTCACGCGTATTTTTTTTTTATAATATTTTGTTGTCTTACAGCAAGATAAAACGGAAATGTAATATTTGTAAAATTGTTAAATATATAATAATTCTTCGAGAAAACAACTTAAATTACACAATATCAAATATTAAAAGTTTTAGATGTAAACAAAAAGTTGCAGATATTCAACAATCATATTTTTATACAATTATCTATTATAATTTAAAGCTTGCTGTAAAATCCAAAACTTTATTCATTATTACGAAAACTTTAGTATAATAGCAGTATGTTGTAAAAGAAATTCTCGAAAATGTAAAAATTTGCGGCTATGGTACGTCGTTAACGAAATTTTTATATATTAAAATTAAAATAAATGAGTACCCATTGTACATGTTAGCCTTACAAGCATTCGATTTAAAATTATACGGCAAAAGCACCAAGTACACAGGTAAAATCCGTCGGAATTTGGCACTTCTTCGAGTGCACATAATATTAAAGAAACGAAAAGAAAGCCGTTGACAACAATTGAATAATGGAAGTGGACAAGTGAGTTTTATGATACGTTTCCTGTCACGCGACGCACGGCACTCATCAGTAGCTCTACGAATGATGAGATTTTCTGCCACGTCCCTCTATTAATCGGTCTAGACGTATTTATAAGAAATTTCAAAATTCTTACCATGTACTTCCTAGTTGTTAAAATTACGAAGCCCCCGTGCGCGTAGCTCTTTAAAGTTTGTAATGACGGAACTTTGTACTGAAAACGGTAGTGCTTGTTGACACTAAAATATCTTAAAGTTTTCTCAGAAAATGTATCAAATAAAAATAGTTAAATATATTGCACGAACATACATATTAGCAAATTCTTAAGTTGTACAGATAAAATATCACACGCAAGTATTGTCGCGTAAAAGTTTTTATCAAAAAACAAATTTGCGAATGTAAATGAATCAGTACCTACGATCGTATTAAATTCAATTTTTTTTTATTCTGTACACGATTCAGGAGCAACGAACACATTTATTTTGATCTGCAAGAGCTCATTTTCTTAAATAAGTACTCTACTGATTAGTCTGAATTCTCAATTATAGACTGCATTTTAAAAGTAATGATATATATATATATATATATATATATATATATATATGAATACTGTCATTCCGTAGTGCGAATGCAGTTAGAAAGACAGTGAGTATATTTGCAATTAATTCTATTGTTAATTCTGAATGTAATTTTAAACGATAAAATACAATTTTGTCAGATTTATTTACTTATAATTAGTTAATATAAAGTATAAAGATCTATTTTATACTTTAAAATAAATTTATTACTTTACTTTAAATAAAGGTAACTCTATGAGTGTAAGTTACTTTTAAAAAATGACAACAAGACTTATTTATGTAGTTTATTTAAAAACTGCATGTTCATGATAAAAAATACTTTCAGTGACATAGATCATCAAGAAATAAACAGAGTCCTTGAAAGGATGTATTTCAAAGCTGCCATTCGAGCACAAAAATTATAAGAATTCATCGAACTATGCTGACTTACCGAAAGCCCCATTAAGAGTAAAGAAAATTCAGTTAAATCTAATGAGAGAGAAAAATGACTCAATTTGAAAATGCTTTGTCAACATTGTTAAGACCGTTAAGGAAAAGCGAAGTCCTTAGTACTCTACTCGAACGCACAGTGTAAGAATGTTGTCAACGTCAACATTTCCTACTCATCGAGGAACGAATGAGCTTTGCTAATGTTATACGATTTCTGTCGAATGTAGCTGCGATAAGATTATTGAAAAAAAGGTTGCGTGTCTCCGTGCCTACAAGGAATCAAGTTGAGAGTAGTACACTCGACTTTAGAAAAGTCTAATTTGGCTTCCAGTCTCGGTGCCCTACTACTCTTCCGCTACTCTTCCTTTTTGTTCAGAGGTGCGTCATCTCTCTCTCTCTCTCTCCCTCTCTCTCCCTCTCTCTCTCTCTCTCTCTCTCTCTCTCTCTCTCGCTCTATCCTTCCCTTGGGAAGGGTAAAGACAAACAAACACAAGTAGAAGGGCTTTCGAGGGTACTAGTGCGTCACAGGCGGGCGGCTCGCCGGGTAGGCACGGGAGGATGTCCTTTAGCTTGTGTTGCGGCTCGCCTCTCAAGGGAAGGAGGATAGTGCAGCTTCCTCTTGCATTGGCCCGTTGAGGGCGACGCGACGCCACAGTGCCGACGCGACGGCGGCACAGCAGCTTCCTTTGCCTCTTTTGAAAGTGTGCGTTCGTCGTTCTCGCCCTCTTGAGTCCCCACGCATAATAGCACAAATGGTACCCACGATAGACCGGTCCCTCTACCAGGCAAAGGCTATCGCGAAATCGGCTTGCACGGCCTAAATGGATTCGGAAGTTACTGCGAGCATGAGTAAGAGAAACAGTTGAAATTGTTCGGCTTCACTCTTACTCACTTGGAAGTAATTTTCACTATGCTTTTATGAATGTGCAAAAACTACGTTTTTATAAGTGGATAGCTTCTTCGCTTATGACGCTACCTCGGTACTTTCTACCGATCCTTTTAGAGCTGACGAACACAGAATGCATTTATACGTCGACTCGAGTCTTCGCGTTTATGGTAAATGTTTATGGTTAGCTAAATTTTATGTCAACTTTTGAGTGCAATTGTATTAAGTCTAGTAAGATTTTACATTTTACACTTAATAATTTATTATCATCACAAGATAATTAATTACCTTAAAGTAAAAGACAATTAAGCTAAAGCTAAAGTTATTGCAAAAAGTCGTCGAAGAATGATGTTGTGAATTAATAACTTTGAATAAAATTCTTTCGAAAATTCATACTCAAATAGAACGAGTATATTTTTAAAGAATATTAATGAAAATACGTACATGTTCTTTCTTAATGTATTCAAATGTACTTCTGAATCATGATCTTTGATCAAAGTAAATATATCTGATATAAAAATATAAATGATATTAAAAAATGCATATTAATCATTAAAATACGTTTTTAGTTTAACTTTCGACACGGCAGATAATACTTCTAAGTAAGGTTTTATTTAAGATTACCTTTTTATTTAATTATTAACTTTTCCCCTTACAATATTAAAAGCACTTCAATTTTACAGATTATCATTTTCATGATAATTTTAATATTAAAAATGCTGTCCGCATTTATCGAGCTCTAATTATAAAATAGTTAAATTCCATCGTATTGCAGTATGTGCAGAATTTAAATTATAGTTTGTAAAATAAATTTTTTTTATATTTTTCAAATAATTCAACGAAAAAATCTTAATTTACTTTAAAAGTAGTATTTACATTTAAACATAATACGTATTTACTCTTGAATAATTGTAAGCCTCCTTTACGTTTTCATTATAAAATATACTTAATTATAATATTCATTTAATGCGAGAAAAGAGATTATTTACATCATATATAGTTATACGTTATTTATAGGGCACTTCGAATTATATTACTTAGTTCACCAGTATTTTCTAGAAAGGTTATTAGGAAGTTGCGTATAAAAGTACGGATTGGGAAGCATGTCCTAGTATTAATTAAAATCAATTCACATCCTCTAATAATAATACGTCAATTTATTACAACGTGTTGTAATTTCAATTTTATTTTATAATTTTATTCCTTATATTTTTAATGCAGAAATATTTTTATTCATATTGGTTACTATGTTTAATACTAAGATGTATATTAATTCAAAATCGTTGTTAAAACTTTAACTGAAAAAGAATTTATAATTTATGTACATCTAGCGATAAACCGATTCGATAAATCAAAATATGAACTTCATACTTTCCACGTCGTTCAATTATTATGATATTCTTGTAATCTATCGGATTCTATAAATGTAAACGACTACGTGTACGCGAATAATTAACATTATTTTAAACATTGAATGATATAATTAAAACTAAAATTCATATCAACACTAGTACACTTTATAATTGCAAATTAGTTATCATCGTATTTATAGAATATTCGTAGAAAGTTTCGTTTTTAAATACGTATACCTAATTTTCTCAATTTAGTTCACGCGTTACCGCGAATAATAGATTGTTAAGTAACACAAATTGAATTATTACGCAACTTTCTCAGTAAGAGCGCAAACATCCGAATTTTCCGCCAATATTTACGACTGTATTAATTGTAATTGCGTTCAAGCTGCGGAAGCGCTCTTTCCCTACTTGTACTCCAGCTTTCAGAGAATCACAAGAAAATCACAGCACAATTTTCTTCGACAAAATTTAGAGAACTCCTCGAGAATTCGACAAATGTAATTTGAGTTGTTGCAGCATTGTCCCTTCCGTTCCCTGCAAAAAAACTATAAAAACTCACCGAGGGAAGCTCTTCTCCGAGAAAGCACTCCGCCGTAAAGGACATGACAATTTGCCACACTTAAAAAATCAATGATTTTTGCTGCTCCCGAGGAACAAATAACGGCGAGAAGAACGAGAAAAGAGAGACGATCGCGCGGCAGACGCTTCCACCGGGGGATCCGCCCTGCTTCCAATGAGGGGTAGCCCGGGCCGATGGGTGTGGTGCGCACTTCGCCAATCGGCAGGATCCAAGCGTCATAGGATCCACCCACGTCCCTCGGTTTCGATCCTTTCCCGGCGTTCCTCCACAGCCACGGGCCGGCCGAAAGTGTTGGCTTGTCTTCGGTTTCACTCAGTTCTCCTCGACATTCCGAATCGTACGGGCGTTGACTAAGTTGGGCGCTTTGCATGCGACTGCGGCACTCGCGGACGATACACCTGCACAAGCACTGAGGGTGGAAGTTCCGGGTAGTTCGGTCATCCGCTCTCCTTGGCTCAAGCAACAGGAGCGTAATTGTCAAATTTCAACCACGGCGACGCAATGGCGATTAACCTCGTAAGTCCGCTGAGTATGCAGCTCCATGTGCACCAACAGATGCTCTATCAGCAGCATCGGATGGCACTTCATCATTATCAGCAAGGTAAGTTTCATCGCTTTTCTGCACGTGTAGCAAGTGACCGGACGCTTACTGGCAATAATTATTCGTTCTAGATATACGTTTTCTGTCGATGGCTCACCTTCGAATTCCGATCCAAAGAGCTTAACTATTTACCTGTGCTTCCTTCTAAACCCCATACTACTCTACTATCTAATGTTTCGATGAAGGAATAATGAAATACTTTCATTGCCTAGTAAACGAAAAAATGTACGTCTGCGATTTATGCGATATTTTGTCGTTTTCAAACAAGTTTCTCACACCTGAAATAGGTTACTGATTTTTCGACAGCGAGTAATTTAATGTATCTTTATTGTAATCTAATTTAATTTAATCTAAAAGCTCTGCGTGTATCGCGCGTTTACTAGAATTTTCGACAATTCTGCGACGGTTGAATTTATTATGAATCGCAATCTCTGTTACGAAATTAGTGTTCCGTAAAGTATTTCTCTCAATAATTATATCAACTTTTAATCTTTTTCAAATTGAGCAGGTTAAACAAGTAAATTTCCTTTTTAGTATCTTAACGCGAGCTACTTCCAAGCTTTCATTTTATACTTTTAACTAATCTCTCGGAGATAAATTAAA
This sequence comes from Wiebesia pumilae, assembly GCA_018907045.1. NCBI lineage: Eukaryota > Metazoa > Arthropoda > Insecta > Hymenoptera > Agaonidae > Wiebesia > Wiebesia pumilae. The sequence goes on from JACCHZ010000192.1 coordinate 7,556,640, forward strand.
TATTGTTTGGTGCGATAAAAGTCTATTACTACCAAGTTACTACCAAGAGCGTACAATGTCTTCCGATGTAGAACTAAAAGTACGCGAGAAAAGCTTTCACGATTGTAAATCAAAAATTGCTTCCTAATAACCGAGATTATCTCAAATCATCATCAAAAACTCGTCATCAAACCCGGCGATACACCCACGTGGAAAGACGACTGATTCGACCGCTACGAATATCTCGCGCATAATTCGAAGCTTGTAAAGTGGCCTTCTTTCGCGCATTCTTTTTTGTGCCATAACAGAAGGTCAAAGACGAGTAATACTGTACGAAAGCGAAAGCGACAGGAGCACAAGAAGAAGAGTAAAAATTATCCAAGGAAACGAAGGGGACCTCCCCTTAATTAGCAGGAGCTGCGCAAAACTGATTGCACAATTACCTGCGATTTCATAATCACCTCATCAGAGGTCCTCCTCTTCCCGTTTGTCGTCCTTTCGGCGGCAGAGACGCGCGCGCGACTTTCGAACAGTTTACGAGCGAACGGGAGGCACCCGGAAAGGGAAAAAATAGGAAACGAAGATCCTCTTCATTCCTTCTTCAGCGCAAGCCTGTCATTATAGAAGCTTCGTTGGTGGATGTTCGCGCGCCTCCCGGGTATTTTTTTTTTTTTTTTTTTTTTTTATTGTTGCGCACGCGCGGCATGTCGGACAGTCCGTCCTTCTTTTTCTACGCTCTCGGCGAGTGGTCGCTTTAAGGAAGCTGTGAACTACCCTAACCGTTGACGTCTCTTTTCTAATTTTTATTGCTACCTATATTTCAGGTTGGAAACGAAAGTTTCCGGCCGGTATATTTTTTCCACAGGTTTAACAATATTTCTTTATTTTGCCAAACATAGTTTAATGGAATAGTAATTATTTGTAAATCATTTGGTAATTAAATAATTTTTTGAGTATGTCGATCAAGTCCAAACGTTAACATTTTTCGCAATAAAATATATTTCAGCATCATTTGGTACAATATTTACTTAAACAACGGGTATTAGTACTCTGAAAGTACATAATCTCTAGCCTAACAATTCTGCAATGAGCTATAAATCTCCTTTACCTTCTAAATTAATAAACTATTTACAATATTATTAGCTTAATTGTATCGCGTTCACGCTTTTGTTTATTTCGTTACATTTAGCATCTTTTCTCCTGTACACTACAGTAATAAAAGCTCTCGCGATAATTCTAAAATCACTGGTAGAATCGCAGTTCTTACGATAATGTTAATTAAAATTTTGTACGTAATAAAGAAATTCTATTCTGTAAGTAACATCATTAAAGTAAAATCAATGTTATGTTCTAAATACAATTTCACACAAATCATAAATTAGAGAGACTATATTAAGGAAATCCGAGACTAAGAAAATCAAGTACTTTAAAGAATCGTTAGTTACTTTCGAAAAGAAGTAAAGGGAGGGAGAGAGAAAAATTTAGAATAGAATGTTTGATTTTATCGCGCAAGATTTTAAAGCGTGCAAGACCAATGGCCGTCATCGGTCGAGTCATTGTCGCCCCTCGTCGGATGTTATATTACTTGTCCCTTCGCCTCTCTTAACAGGTTTTTCGGTCTTTTCTCAAAGAAACCAAGGCTCGACGACAAGGTGATGTACCGTCGCACCTCGCCTTTCTCATGTCCTGTTGCTTGTCTAGGTTCTCATTAAGATAGCCACAGGTGCACCGGGTAACTGAGAAAAAATTCGTTCAAGTTAGGACATTTTCAATTGAATTCACGAAAACAACATTCGATTTTTGACGACGATAAGAGTGTGTATGTCCATGAACCAGTAAACGTTTCACACCAATGAAAGGTGCCATCGTTTAATTTCTCTATTAGTTAAACATAAACTTATTATTATTTCAAATTAATTTAAATTAATGCATCTTTAAATTTAATTTACTAAATTAATAGTAACCTAAGCGAGGCAACTGCATTTATATCCATCATCGTGTTTGTTATTAAAAAATTACTTTTAATAATGAAACATTTATTATTAGTACGATTGAAAAAGATGTATTGTTTCATTGGTGGCGAAATAATGACGATATACTATGTAATAATTAATGCATATTAAATATCATTAAATTTCGATAAAAATGAAATGTCCGTGTCATTAACAAAAATAAAATTAATAATAGAGTAAAAATATGTAGCATTACAAGGTATTCATTTGTAATTGGGTACTACAATATAAAGTATATTTTCTTTTCATATCTCTAAACCAATATAACTTTAACAACAAACTACAATATCTTCAAATCAAATTATTTAGTATTTTTAAGATCGGTATAATAAAATACAAATTATTATTTCATAAAATATAGTTACATATAATTTCAATAAAATTAAACCTAAATTGATATAAAATGAATGTTTACGAATTAAACAATATCAGAATAGTTATATAAATGGTATAATCTTACAATGTTACAAACGAAGATTGATAAAAATGAATGTCTGGTCATTGAATGACTGGAATTCATTTGTATTCCATCTCGTAATAATAATTGTTAATATGGTCACAAATTCTTTCGTTTAGTTATCAAGAATAACCTTTCAGTAATCGAAATATTTCTGATATCAATTGATGTAATAATACGTTTATATATACAAGATTATAATATAATCTTTATAGATATACTCATACTAAAAATAAAAAAAGATACTCATTCAATGCATCAAATTTTAAAATCAAGTATAATCAATCAGAAATTTTCTTTTAAATTTACCATTTATACTACGAATATAAATATGAATATGGATGTCTTATGAATAAGTCTTATGAATTTCTTTAAACAAGGTATATGACAAAACCCTGGAACCTAAATGCTTAACTGCAGAAGAAGCAGTAACAGACTTGTTCCCTTTTAAAAAGCTTCAACTTTTACTAGCTTGTGGTTTCCGGATGTCCTGATTTTTACGATTCTTCTCAGAGTCTTGTTTGTCATCCATTATAAAGAGGTGGAACCGTGCAGGATGATTGAATTTAATCTTTTGTCTCTCCAAGTCTATAATAACACAGAAGGCAATGTTTGCCGAAGACCGAAAAGCTGCCCTTGGTTATCCTTTATTTCATCCTGATTTTGAGCACTTAGTAGGATATTTGACTTTCTGAAGTCAAAGAAAGCGAACGACCTTCGTTTATTTGCAAATTTAATTTCCATTTCAACGGTTTCGTTCTTACATCTTGGCCTTTTTATTTTAAATAATATTATTTAATAACATAAAAAATATAGATTGCAATTCAATTTAAAGTTACAATCCGTTAGATATTCGTTTATTCGTTTATTCGTTTATTCTTTGTTTTGTAGAAGATGCAGCAAACATTCAAGCTTCCGTCAGTTTATTCGGATAAATTTAAAAAAGGATTGTAAATTTGTAAGGAATGAAGCTCGTGTAGTTTGCAAGTTTCAAGACGTGCGAATCGTCACTAACGTTGTCTTCCATTAGGTTCAAAGATCGCAAAACGTTAATTCAATCTCAAGCGGCGAATGTTTCGAATTCTCATCGTTTTTCCGCAGAGATGAAAGACTCCAATCAAAAACGAAAGAGGATAAGATAAATAAAAAGGCCACCGCGAAAGCACGAAAGGTTCCTCGAAAAGGGGGAACTCAGAGATACTGATGCTTGTAGAAACATGCAACGTAATGGCTTCGAATTCTTTTTCCTCTTCATTCAACAATTTAATCACTAGTTTAATTTGGTACTATACGACATCACTTGCAGTTTAAAAGGTCGCTGATCGTTTCATTTTAATCCCAGTGCCACTAAGTATTCAAATTACTCAAATCACGAGAACTCTTCATCTAAATCAATTCTTTACAATTCTTAAAACCGAATCGAGCTAAAGCGGCGTATTGAAAAATTCACCGTGTGCCGCTTAATATTGGTGTTATGATCCGAGAGGATCGTAAGGTCGATAAATCGGAAAGCGAGCTACGTGGAATGCCGGTAATTCCGTGCAAATAGTCTCGTTCACTTCGATTGGGACATTCGAGCAAGCTCGATCGATGGGAAAGTATCCGAGAAGAAAGAGCGCAGCCGAGAGTGGGAAAGTAGCCGCAAGGCCGCGCACACACTTACGCATATTCCGCGGTACAGCGGCTCCACAAGGCAACGGCCGAGATGATCAAAGGAGCCGCTGTCCGCCGAACCGGACAATCGTTATCTAGTGGCCGTGAAGAGGAGGCCATGCGACGCCGCGCGCAGCCTCCCGTGGGCACGCGGGCCAATTATACGCGTACGGCGCGCCACTTGAAAGAAGAGCTTCGGTCCTTTGCCCCGTTGCGGGCGGCTCTCGTAGGCCTCCGTCGACGCCGAATCCCATTCAGTGGCGTTAATCCGCCATCGACACCTCTTTCCGATCGTTCTGGCCGCCCGGGAGAGCGAGGGAGAGAGCGCGCACGCACCCCCGCTGCGCGAGCCGCAATGGAGCCTCTTGAAGAGGAGGACAGCGCGATGGAGGAAGTGCAACAGACGCGAAAAGAAGGTCGGCCATGCGAATGAGGGACGCGACAATACGCCTGGCGTCGAGAGATCATTGTTTGAGAGCTTTCGAGCGCCCTGTGGCTCACTTCGAGGGTCGCTTCGTCTACCTTGTTTCCGCTTTTCTTTCACCTCCCTTTGCTTCTCTTTTCTGTTCTCGTCTGCATGCTCAGGAGCGTGCGATAGTTAGTTTCGGTGACGTTGACGTCTTGGTACACACGGTCTGCCAACTCCCAGAGATCCCAACTCGCCGATCGTCCTCTTAGGGCGCCAATACTGCTGCTGGTTTTTCTTGTAGACACATGTGACCATGTTCCGCTCTTGTGCCAGGACGAGCAACATTTACAGTGGCTTAAGACTCTTCAAAGCTCGTGTTGTTTGCATCTCGTATTACTCTCAATGCGTATTACACGTGGAACTCTTTTCGTTATAAAGTAAGGCGCGCGTGAATTTAGGCGAAGACTTTGATTGGAATTTAGATACTCGAATGCGTAAAGCAAAGCAAATTGGGCAAAGCAAAATCTGTTTAAACAAATCCTTCCTGTACTCATTTTCTTAGCAGAGACTAAGGAGTAATTAGGATTTATGCGTTTCGGAATAACGTAAGACAATTCGATGATTGGATAAGTGACAGACAAGAGCGCTAATTACTTTGGAAAGCGAGAACAGGAACAATCTGACTAAGTGGTCATAAAAATTTACCATCCAAATAGTATTATACCTTTCGATATATAAACAAATTTGGCCCACAACTCTCGATTACCGTATAATTCGAAAGCTATTCGTAATGAATACCATCGTTACAGTGTTGACAAACTATCTGCACTTTTAACTGTATAAGTGGAAATATTAGACGTTACATATTTTTTTATTTTTCAGATGAAATTACAAGTACAAATGGATGGTCTGCAATGATTAATTCACCGACGACGGGTCCACAGCTTCCTGATAATGTCAAGGTTGAATTAGAAAACAAAAAACTATGGCAACAATTTCACGCTGAGACGACAGAAATGATTATCACAAAATCCGGGAGGTTCGTACTGTTTATTTTTTGAACAATTAAATACATGAACGTTTTCATTATAATAGTACTAGCACAAGAAATCGTTCGACCATCATTAACCTCGGTATAAAAATAATATCGTAAAATGTAAGTTTGTTAAAATTAGCAACTAAAAACCATTATAATACATATTTTCATGGATGTATAGCCATTTTTCGTGGGCTCGGTTACAGAAATCGCAACGTAACATTGTGTGAATATTTATTAAAATCACGCGAGAAAATACTATTTTTTCAACGAGTTGTCTGCTCTTTTGTAGTTTTTGCATTACAAATTCCTTCGTATTGCAATGCATAATTTAATATTATAATTGAATACGTAATTTAATTCGTAATATAATTTAACTTTACCTATGAGCTTTCTTAGGATTTCATTTTCAAATATAATATCACAATATGACAAATTTATGAAAAGTACGTAATACATTTCGTCATGGTGTAAAAAAAGCTAGAAGCACATAAGCATATCCCGGCACTTGGTTCATATGTACGTAGCATCGCAAATGTATCCCCTTTTTTATTATTAAAAGTCTCTTGGTTAAAGCTTTAGCTGGAGTGAAAAGTCTGTCAACAATTTCAATTTAATCTCAGTTTAAATGAAAATACAATAGGATTTTAGACTCTTAAAAACAAGTAAATTTCATTTCATCTCAATAAAGCAAAAATTGATGTGCAATTAAGGCAATAATATTTCGGCTTGCAAAAATTAAAAAACAACGCTCAAATAATCGCAAACTGTCGAGGAAATTAATCATTGTTGCCAGGATCGAGCTATCGAACTATTTGACATTACCCAATAAGTTTTCTATTCGAGAAGATGTTGCCCCTCTTATCCATCCTCCTCGAGAGATACTCGTAGTTTTCATTAAAGGACGGGAGGTTCCTTTGAGACGCTTCTCTCCTAGAGAGCGTATAATCCCGAGCCGCGCAATAATCCGATGACTGCTGGCTCGTGTAAGCGATACGCCGCTCTTCTCGCTCTTCTTATTCAGAAAATCCTGCGTAGCGCGAAACGAGCCTCGAGACTAAACTAAACGTTCACTCGCTCGCGGCTATTGTTGGCATGACAGTAAGTACCTTTTTTCACGTGCCGTACAGACTGAAAACTTGCGAAGGGTCCGTCCTCAAAGCTTTTACTTCGCGCTTCTTCTTCGCCCGGTTCTCACGTTCCACCCCGAGGTCGCATCTTTCCAAATGTCTGGCCTAGGTTAGCTATTCCGCGACGATGCTCCAAGCCTTTTTCCGCCCACTCATTGTAAATGGATTCGCTTTCGTATTTTTCCTTTCTTATCGCTTGACCGAAATTTCACTTATATTCGTGCAACAATACAAGGTCCACTATAGCGATAAAGCGAATAAAAGTTTTCAATTGAAATACTAGATTCGTCGACTTGCCGTTATATCGTACGAGTTGCGGAAAGAGAAAAATGGGACCTTACGCTACGTTAACGTAGTCTACCGATTTCAATTTACACATACAGGATATGGCTGATATTTTTAAAAGAAAATTTAATTTAGTTCAACTCAACAAACCACTTTTATGTCGTGGTTAAATTCGTCGATATACTCGAATAAGACCTACGGAAACTGATTTATTAAAATAGTTACTCAGCCTTTTCACGATATTCTCATTATAAAACTTGCAATACTAAGATAAAACTCATTGAAGAACAATGACCGGTGAGCCGAAATTATATCGCGCGCAAACCCCGTCCTCGGCTTCATGAGAATCAGTTTCATAGATCATCGGCAAAAAAAAAGGAACGAAATAGCGTTTTGATCGGCATGCCGTGGCGCCGCGCGCCAAGAATTCCTGCCGATCGGACCCGACTCTCATACGCACGACACCGCGTCGCCAGGAGAAAAGGAAAAAAAAATTCGAAAAAAGTCGAGCGCCCTACAGGCAGAACGCGCTCACACGTATATGTTATAACCGCGTATACGTATGATAAGTGCGTCTATATCATTAATACACGCGCAAGGGCAACACGAGTTCCGCGCAGAGCCTCTCTACAAAACGCACGAGACGAAGAAAGAAGCCGTGAGCGAGAGAGAGAGAGAGAGAGAGAAAGAGTGAGAGAGAGCGGGGGGGGGGGAAAGGCCTCTCGAGGTCCCACGCACAGGGGGTCTCTCAGGACCTCTCTCTCGCATACAGGTTCGCCGGCAACAAGAGGGAGAGCGAGAAGGAGAGAGAGAGAGAGAGAGAGAGAGAGAGAGAGAGAGAGAGGAGGCATGGTCGAGGCCCATAGGCGCGACAGACAGACGTACAGACAGACTCGGACGGCGCCTAAAACTACTTTCTTTGTCTTTGGGAGGGTGCCGCCACCGACATCGTCTCTCTCTCTCTCTCTCTCTCTCTCCCTCTCTCTCCCCCTCATGTTGGTTCTTGGCCCCGTCAAGTCGCGTTAGACACATTCACCTCGCGCAGCCTCGACTAATATCTGTGACAAGATTCTAGAGGGAGATAAGCGGAGGCCTGACTGCGATGACTGCACGGGCCTCAAAAACTTACGATTTCACGACTAATTAACAGACGGTAAATTTCGAGGATGTGACTGTGACCATCGCCTTGTGAGAGCTATAAGCTTAGACAAAGGCTCGAGACTTTCGAGGATTCAATTTGATATCACAAAGGGGGATGACGAGGTATAACGGGATTAATGTGTCGTATGGGACTCTGGGAGGTAACTTACGTCGACATTGGGCGGATTAAGCGATTCGTGCCTCTTCATTTTACGCATAGTTATGGGAAAAGTGGGAAGTACCAGAGCTCCACGGATACTCCTCTTTCCTTCTATAGCTCAATCTAATATAACGTTAAATGACTTTTATGTAATATAGAACAATTTTTTTTTTCTAGAGGCCGGGCAGGGAATCTTTTTAGCGGCGTTACTTCAGCAACTTATGTTTTTAAAACCCACAAAATTAAGTAGCAAGTAAATCAAACTCGAAATTTTTTTCGTAACATTTCATCATTCTTAGTGAGAATCTATTTTGTGTGTGTTTTTTTTTCCTTTTATTTTTATTGACGTGTTTTTTCAATCGCTTTTACTCTTTTAGTATAATTCATTGCAAACATTTTTAGTTCAAAAGTTAAACTTTATTGAAATAAAAAGTTCCCATGCAAAAATCAATTAATATATTATTTAATGAACTTAAATTAAAATCCGTCAAAATCACGTATCTACTTTATTAGTCATTATCTGCGGTTTCTTAAATTAAGAAAAAAAACGCTGTTGCCTTAATGGAATTCTAGGTATCATTGAGAAAGATAAAATTTGATTGATCTCTTGAGAATCTTTGAAAAAATTAATACTTACATGCGTATGGTAGTTTGAATTTAGTTAAAAAATCATGTGTCTGGTTAAGAAAAAACATTGTTACGAAAAAACTTCACGAAACTGAGATTGCAATTATCTTTTGGCTTCATTCGATTTGATCTTTTACATTGGTACAGGCGTACAGTTTCGATATCATCCTTCGTTTATCTTTTTCCGGCGCTTTCTTTTCTCTCTTTCCATTTCGCTCTCCGTCTCCCTCTCGCCATTCCATTTCTATTCGTTCCGTACATGCACAAATAGGACTATTTAAATATCTGTTATATCCTGCTGCGTTATGAGTATTACATAAATTTGAATATTCGGTGATTTTTCAGGGCTCGTCTGTATGATTTTGAACATCGTTCTCGGCTCGTTGGTGCGCGCAAAATAAATTATACCTGACCAGCCGTAAATTATTGCTCTGTTGTAACCAACCGCAACTTCGATCGCAGCGGAGATGAAAAGGAGTTTGAAGTAGAGATAATATTCATAGGTGCACGTATATTTGCGTATCTGACTTCATTCCATTGAACTTATCTTGAAGTGGAATTGAAAATCTGCTTCTATTTATTTTAATTGGATGTTACGAACGTTTCGCATATATTGACGGGCTTTTGAGTAATCATGTGCAAATTGCGGAATTCAAGGATGATTAGATTATTATACTTGTATGCTATGCGACTGAGTTGAATGCGAAGCTGATAAATACGTCGGATGTGGAGCAATTTTCTGGAAATCTAGTTGGACGGAAGTAAATTGCGTTCTTTCTCTCTCCTCCAATAACGTTAATTATCACAAAACAATGCCATTTTTTTACGTCATTTTTTGTTTTTTGTTCTATATACAGACCTTAAAATATTTTCAGACGCTCGCGTATGAAAAATGCACTGTAATTTACGATATAGTCACGACTGTTCGGTTCCTCTTTAGTTAAATAATTTTATAATAAGTTACCTTAATTACAATAAAGTAAACAAGGTCGAATACGTACCTTTAAAAATATTCAACATTTAAAATTTCATTTCAATTCACGCATGCGTAAGCTACTTATTTTATGGCATCCAGTCTGTCGATCTCATTTATGTCCGAGTAATATTTCTAGGCTTTACGCAAGCAGAATTGATATCGACAAAGGCTTGCAACTTGCATAGAAATTATCTACTAATTGCATACCGAGAGCGTTCACATTTTATCGGTATTTACAGCAGCTTTAGAAGTTTCTTAGATCTGTTAGTAGCAGCACTATAAGGATAATTTAATTATCGTTAATGCAGTGAATTTATGAAAGTTTTTATTGAACTGAACGAGTGTTCAGCGCTAATTAGCAAAGCGTCCATCAGACAACGAGTACACGGAATCGAGTTCTCCCTTTGCACTCTAACCTTAAAATTATTTCGATCGATAAAAGGCTCTGTGAAAATGTAGATCCGTTCTCGTTGTTTACAGTCGAGCTAACGCTTACACCTTTACGGCCTAAATGATCGCGAAACCGCGCGCTCGTCAAAACAGCATCCGAACAGCATACCGAAGCCCTTCGAGTAAGGGGTCGAGGCAAGGGGTCAAAAACAATCGACCCTCGGTTCGCCCTCGTGATTTATAGCAAAATGAAGGAGCGCCTGCGGAACAACAAAACAATAAAAAAGAAGGCCGTCTGCCTCACTGGGCGGTCCGCCGCTGTGCACCACGTGCCAAGCATGTGTCCGAGTATCCGCAGCTGATCAGTATTCCGCCACACGGATTTCCATTCCTTGCAGATAAGTAACGCGCGCGTCTACCGGGAAAATCGCCATGCGGGCGACCGATCCCCCATTGTCGCGATTTCCGCTCGGCCATGCGTGCGCGGTGCTTTCTCGCTTTCTCGCTTTCTCGCTTTCTCGCTTTCTTTCTCCTTCCCCTGCGATCGTAAATGCCAGAGTTCAAGGAGTCAAGGAGTACTTGCTACTGACTCGAGTGTACCGATAGGTTGTACAAGTAGCCTGCTGCGGGAGGATGTCCTTTCGCTGGCGGAAGCGAAGAGACGCAAGGTCGAGGATTTGGCTCCTGTGACCTGCGCTTTTCAAGAGGCTGGGAAATGGCTTTTTCGAGACGCGAGAAACGCTTTCACGCTTCTTCTTCTGTTCTCACTAATTTTCAGCTCCTGTTTTCAGACACTGCAGGATCGCGTGGAGCTTACTCGTTGGGCATTTTAATTGCCGTTGCACGTCGACTAATTTTTCGTTGACAATGGCTTCGTGCACGTACGCGAGTAATGACTCGAATACTTAATAAATACTTACAACGATACACGATGCGCTTGAAAAATGATACAATTAAAAGTCTACTAAAATCCGCTAAAATTTATTTTCGAAATTTGTTGGTGCGCGGATCAACTTTTCATCGCGCTCAAAGTAATCGTTTTATCGCGTGTATTTGGTATTTTAGCGGGCAAATATCAAATGCACGCTCGCCTTACACGTGCCGTGTTAACGTTGGCACGCACTCGGCGAGTTCCGTCGTAATTTTATCGGAGATAATGTCAGCGTTTAAGGCACGCTTTTACACGCGTAAGCACGCAAGAAGATAAAGGGACATGAAAACAGAAACAAAGAAGCCCAAAGAGCGACGGTACTGAGCCGAAGTTTTCTCGTTTTGGCGTCGAAGAAGGGATACGGCACACATAAGCTTAACTTCCTCGTTAATCTGGAATCACGATTCTCCTATATTCTGACTAAATAACGTATTTTATTAAAGAAAGTATTTTGCGGTAGCGATTGCTTACAAAATCGTACGTTTGTGAGATCGAATTTAGGCGAATGATTCGTGTTAATTATTGATATTAAATAATTAATATAACAATAAATAATAACGAACTACACGTCCAAGTGGCAGAAGGAAGCGTAGGAATACAGAATTTTTGGAATCCCGAGGAAAGAAGGAGAAAGAGAGAAGGATAGTAAATTGGAGTAGATTCTGCCGCTATCTCGACATCTCCGAGTGGCACTTGTGCGCCTCTTCCTCGTCATGGTCGTGATTAGGCCCAGCGTTAATCGTGCGCGGTAGCGCCGCTACGGAATTGACGAAACCATCGCGTGTGCATCTGCGCCCCAAAAGGAGAAGGAGCGAAAGAGCGATACTTGCCGAAGATACGTTGGGTGAGCGAGAGAGAAGGAGGAGCAGGAGTTGGAGACCTGTAGAGCCGAAAAGTCGAATCGTCACAGTCTAGAGCCCTTAAAGAAGGCCTGCCATGGCCTCGTGGCGCCACGACTCTAATCTGGCATTCTCCACGAGCCGCAGGTCTGCTCTCATTCTCTCTCTCCCTCTCTTTTCTTAGCCCTTCGGTTCTTCGGAGCCGTCTTCTCCCCTTCTGGCTTCTCCTCGACATTTACCTTATGCATACGTGCTTCGTCTCTTGTGTATATATAATCTTCAAGTGGACGCGCCTTCGTACATCGTCTACTGGGAGCTGTCGTCTTTGTCGCCCGTACTTCGGTCTGTCATTTCGAATTTTTGAATTTTCATCTTCGTTATAGATGTGAGAGTTTCCTTTGCTCTTTTCTCTCTTGTATTGACAAATTATTTTATTTTTAAATAGATGGAAATTTCTCTGATTTCTATCTCACTTCGCACATAAACGTGCATTGAATTATGCGCGATTTCATTGCCTCTTAAAATCGAGATATTTCAATACAAACGAGCTATTTCACCATTTCATATTGATTCTCAGTGCAATTGCAAACGAGAGTTAATTACAATAAAACTGAATGGTATTATGAGAATTTAAAAGTCGTCGAAATATTATTAATATGCCTTTTTTATTAACTTGCCTATCAATTTACAGATAATGAAGGAAATACGAAACAACTTTTACGATAAACTTTATCCCTCGTTGTTTGGACTTATAATATTTCACCGTTCGGTGCAAACGCCACGATATACAAAACTTAACAGAAATCAAGTGCAAATGAAGGAATAGTTTAGAATAGCCTGTCATGCTTTCTCTCTGTGTAAGCTTACACGGGAGCTTTAAAGCCTTGCCGAGCAGGAAAGACAGAAATGCACCAACACGAAAATCCTCGCATCTACTCACGTAAGGCTTTAAAGGAACACGTGTTTATAAGATGCTAGCAAACATAATTAGAGGCACTCAGGTGGGCTTTTCTTGCACTAGTCCTCGAGTGGCTTGGGAAATTCTCAGACTCGAAGGGAAAATAGGTCGAAATGTCAAGCAGACTCAGGGACCTGAGACTCGACTGCGGGAAAAAACCACGTGGATTGACTTTTCGGACTTGACTTACGGATTAGCCGAGTTTCGCGTCGAGGTTGTTTATACAGGAGGGTAGCGGAACCTTTCGTCGCGATAACATCAAAGGATTGCATTTACGTGTGTTTTCGGAAGTTGCGCGCGGGCAGACGTCGCTCACAACTTTCGTATCTTCAGATTCTGTTTCTCGCCTGTCTTTTATTTTTGGCAGACTGATTTTACTTGTTAGACTGATTTCTGACACTTTCTATCTACGATTCGTCGATTATTTCAATTTATTTTAAAGATAAGCGACTGCCATTCGAGTCTTGAATTTAAGAACTCTAGCTCAATTAAAACATTGAATATTGCGATTGATATTACTCGACGATCCGACTTCTTTTGATTAAATTCCTTCGCAAACAGTTATTGAACCATAACTTTATTGAGTTTTGTCAGCTATTGGAATGTTATTTAAATGCACATTTTGAAAAACCATCGTTTACGAATTAAATGATAAAAATTATATATAGTTTGAAATGCACAATGAAGGTAACTCGTGTACCCTGAAATTAAAAGTATCTCGCTATTGTTGTAACGTTCGAGTTTAATGGACCTTTTTACAGCCGAAACGATATCTGCAAAATTTACTCCTTGCAAATGCTCTCAGATGCTAATACCTTCTCATTTTCTTCTCCTTTGTTCGGTGTATTTTCCGATGCGATCTACGTTTTCGTCACCAGTCGACCAGAGGGTTTTCCCGACTCTAGGCTTTTGACTTTAGCAAAACATTAGCATTACGAAGCACTCGAAAACCTCTTCTTTTTCTGTGAGTCACTGTCGAAACAAGCAGTTACTCTGGGCCTCGTGTATTTTTGCTTCATTATGATTGAAAATGAAAGCGTTTCAAGGCTTTCGCAAATTTTTGCAATGTTTAATAAGATAAATATTTTTTTCTACTAAACTAAAATAAAAACAACTCGAAGCAACAACTTTTCAAACAGGTATCTGAGCCAATTGGCTTATTCACTCGCTTTCAAAACAAAAAAGTAAGATACTTTAGATACTTTTATAATCGATAATACAGGAGAGGTAAAATTTATTAAAGAAGATCGAACTGTGTAATAAACCGTTATATTTAATTAAGGAAAGAATTAAGGAATAGAGAAAAACTGACCTTGGGATTATTACGTTTTTTGCGAACGACTTCCTAATAAAAAGCAGGATGATTAAATGAATATCCGATGCGTAATCACTCACCGTTATATCCAAAATTAAAAATAAACTAAATCGACGAGCTTTCATCGTACATTATCAATTATTCTCAATTTAATTAATCTTATACAAATGCAAGAAAACTTAAGAAAACTTTGTGACTATCATGTACATAATGTACATGAATGTAGAAAAACCTTTAAGAAAGGAAATATATGAAATATCAACAACTTTTAGAGAACACGTGTGTTTGTTCGAACTTATTCAGGGCATTGGCCAACGCTTTCCTATTTGACGCCATTTCTCCGCATCGTGTGTAAATCGGGAAAATACCCCCGTGTAATCTTCCCGACATACGTAATCCCAGCGCGCGCAGTCAGTGCGAATGGACGCGGCAAAAGTCGCAACACACGTCGCGCAGTCTTAAAAGATGAAGTTCGACCGGAACCACTTTACGTGGTCGGATAAGCCTACGGAACCTGCGAGCCACGCACTATTGTCTTAGGAAAAGCCCGCGTTCCATAAGTCCATTTACGTGACTCTCTGTAATAATACCTGGGCCCCGTCTCTGCCAGGCCAAAAGCGGCCGCACGCATGACTCGTAATCTCGGACCCCAGGATTTTCCGCGCGCGTTCAGTCGATGCGTTCCTCTGCATCCTCCGAGCTCCGGGCGGGCGAATTCCTGTCTATCGGGGATACGCGCAACTGGAAATTCCACGGGTGCGCGGGGCGACGAGTGTCTCCGGTAGGACCCTGCGAGTAATGCGGGCGCAGACATTCGAGAGAGATAAAGAAAGCGGTTGGGTGTGTAAGGGAGAGAGAGAGAGAGAGAGACAGACAGACAGACAGAGAGAGAGAGAGAGAGAGAGTGAGTGATGGAGAGAGGGGGGGGGGAGGAAGGGAAAGAACAAAAAGCGTTAACGGGCGCCTGGCCATTAAGGAAATCGTTTTTGAAAATTTTAATTGCTCGACGGAGGGTGAACCGCGCGGTTATGCGGCAAAGCGGGTGTATCGAGCACTGGGCGGTCTCCTCGAGATCTCGTTGGTCGCTCATTTTTCACGTAAGATTTAAGTGCAAGCTACGGGGCAACGGCTTTTCACGTACCTTTCGCGTAGCTGTGAATGCTCGCATTTTCTGCATTGTAGGCGTCTATGTGTAGATCTCGGAGCTCTCGTCTGCCACCTAAACGACTGATGAATAATTGTCCGGGTCAGGTGTGTGATCTACGGTGGATGTTTAGTGCTTCTCAAGTGTAATTCGTCTCAGAATTTGCGCTGTCGACGATCTTAAGCTTCGCTTTCAAGTGTTACATATGGCGCCACACCTTGCGCAGCCTACAATTTATATTTATTGTTGATTCGAGGGCCTTGCCATGTACGGTCGTTCGGCTAATAAACGGCACTTTCTAGTCAGTGCTCCGCAAGCACCTATCATTACCAATGCTAATACCATTACGCGAGCAAATATTAGCACTTTAGCAATTTTAGCGCTTCCAAAGTTAAAGCGGTTTCTTGACAAGCCCATTCGAATATGCCTGCGGGTTAGACCGATCGACCTCGATCTCGCATCAACAGTTGCTTCAAGTAGCTTCAAGTAGTCCAGCTATTCGCTTTCGTTTATCCTAATTTAACAAAGAAGAGAACAATGCTAAAAGCCGTGTTCATTTTTCTGTTCCAGGCGTATGTTCCCGTCGGTGCAGCTGTCGGTTAGCGGCTTGGAGCGACGCTCGCGTTACTGCGTCCTGCTCGAACTGGCCCCGGCCTCGGACCGTCGACACAAGTACATCGGGGGTCCGGAGCCCGGACGGGGCGTCGCCAGGGGTTGGACGTCGGCGGGTCCGGCAGAGCCACAGCCGCCGGTCGAACGTCGACTGTACATGCATCCCGATAGCCCGGCCAGCGGTTCGCACTGGATGCAGCATCCCCTCGGATTCTCCAAGCTCAAGCTCACCAATAACGTCGTCGAGCACCACAGTAACGTGAGTTGTGTTTCTTCTCTTTTCGCTTTTTAATTATGGAGGAAACGCCCATCGAACTTGCCTTCTCCGTCTTTCCATAAGACAGCGACGTCTGTGCTCGAAGCAGCGCCGGCGCGTCTTCGTGGGCACCTGTTTTTGACCGCTATAACTGCTTCGTGGCTCGTATTTTAGAGGCACAGCCGTAATGGAATTTTCTTCGGTACTTTCACACTTGGATCCCGAATGGTGGAGCTAGTGTTCTAAGTGTGTGGTACATCGTCCCAAGAAGTAAATCAAATTTCAAGTACTTAATATAAATCAAAAGGAGGATAGTCCCAAAACTTTTTCCCCCTGACGCGTATTATTTCAATGTATGCATGTTCCTTGCTTCGTTTCGGATATATTTTTTATGTCTCAATTTTAATTACAGCGTAGCCGATACGAATGTGAAAGATACTTTTATTAGATTAAGATTTTTCTCTTCCTCTACTCACAAAATACCACGTTTGTTATTTGGTCTCTTCTCTGGACTTGGCGCGTCATATACTAGTAAATACTTACAGCAATCATCGTCACAAATATTACTAGATTGATACCTTTGTTGGAAATACATTAATTGCGCTAAAATATTGTGTACGTAAGAAATACAATGTCGTAGACTACAATATCAGACTACAATCATATTTTGTGTTTAATGAAAAAAATACACGGGATTGAAAAATTACACGAAGTTTCTCGCTCGGTAATAATCCCAGGCGAATCAATTTACAAAATGTACAAATTGAAAAACGTAAAATTTTGTCTAATGCAGTAAAGTGTGCTCAAACGTTAAAGGAATTTCTTCACTTTTATTTTCCATACACGCTAATCGCGCGGACAAATTCATCAATGTCATACAGCGTAGGTATTTCGTTATGTCTTTCTGCCCTTTCCGACATGAAACAACGCGCGTTTGTCATTCTTCGACTTTCTCGAGCACAAAGCGTCCTATGCCCCTTTCCATGCACATCATAAATGATCTGTTCATTCCGAGAGCTACGAACTCAAAGATGGATGCGAGGAGAGATCTCATCTTCAAGATCCTCAGATTTTTAAAGATTTTGGCGCCGCTGTCTCATCGGATTATTCAAATATCATAAGGAAAAGTTCTTCTGACTTGAAGGACTGTGGAAGTCGGTCGTTTGAACGCGAGCTGACACGTTTGTACGACTGTATTTTATTAAAGAGCGTAGAAGCAACCAACCCTTACGAATTATCGTGATTTAGATAGGGCATGCGATCTACAAAATTATCATTCCCTACTTCTATTTCTCATAAAATTTGATTCGGTAACACGATCAAACTTCACCGTGAAACTATATACGGGATAAAAAGATAATACCTAAACAAAGGGCGGCTGTGGCGAGCCGGTGGCCCTCTGTAATGTGTGCGTTTGCGAAGTCGTAGGAAATAGAAAGTAAGCACAAGTACGAAATATTACACTCGTCAAAAGAGCCGACGGAAGAAGCCACTATCAGGTACAATGTAAATGATAAGTCAGTTGTCTTATACGGAAGTCCAAAACGAGGGAAAGATTCGGTGGTCATAGTGGCGGATCCGTTTATCTGTTAGGTTCCGAGGCGCGTGTGCGGCCCGTGTTTGGACAGCTTTCGTGCACTACCTCCCTATTTTTTCCTTCAGCCTCTCGCTTCGGCGCATTTCTTTTTGCCCAGCTGGCGCGAACCTCGTGTTCTCTCAAATCTGGAGATGGAAGGAGGATGCGCCTGTGTGCATACCGACGAATGCGTCAAGTGTCCTGTTCGAAGACTTTCCTTCTCCTCCGACTTTCCTTCATCTATGTGGGCGGTCATTTCTCGTTCCGCATTGAATTTCAAACGTTCGAGCGAACGATTGTTTCTCTTGTGTCTGTTCAGTTGTAACGTTTTTCCGTTTATTCTCTTGAAGTGTG
The DNA here is from genome assembly GCA_018907045.1 of Wiebesia pumilae. Taxonomy (NCBI): domain Eukaryota; kingdom Metazoa; phylum Arthropoda; class Insecta; order Hymenoptera; family Agaonidae; genus Wiebesia; species Wiebesia pumilae. The sequence goes on from JACCHZ010000192.1 coordinate 7,574,879, forward strand.
CTTAAATGGAGATCGTAAATGAGACCGATGATATTTAGAGTTCAGAAACAGGAATAAGAGCGAAAATATGTAGGTCATTTGAATTCATCGCAACGTTGAGGAAATTTTCTAATTTTTATTCACAAATTTCGAGAAGATTCTTCTCAAATAATGAATCAAAGAAATGACCACCAAAGAAAGCTTAATAGATCGTTAGAGAAATTGTAAGAACGACTCGTTACTTCGCACAACATTTAGAGCTTAATATTTTACATTAGAAGTAATGAGAAATTGCAATAGAAGAGGTACAAAGTTATAATCGTTACGTCAAAGTTTAGCTGAATTCGGAATGAGTATTGAGATTAGGCGCGACGTAGACCAAAACGAAACAGATTAATTCCGCGTGCGACAAAAGCCATCTGTGAAAGTCAGCTCCGACCGCAAAAAATTAGGGGTCTCAAAGGCCGGCAATATGCCGCAATATTAGACTCTGCCGCGCAAAAACACGTATCACCTTTCTCTGGCACCCGAAAGTAAAAAGCTCCCCCGCATCGCTGTTCTAATTTCTCGGCGCACGCAGCTTCCGGGAATGGATGCACGAGCTCCCAGTCAGATTTTTGGGAATCGCGTCTCTCGTTGCCCTTTACTCGTTCGCGCGCAAATACGTCGAGGGTCGCGACGCCGACTCGAATATATATATATACCTATGGGCGGCCCCTTTTGACGAATTCCGCAAAGCAATTATAATTTTAATAAAATTCCTCTGTCACTGATGGCGCTCAGCGTACAATTTTTGGCGACCGTCTACCCGCACGATTCCACTCAATCGTTTTTTTCCTCGAGCTCTTCTTATATCACTCTACCCTTAAGGATGGTTTTTATTTTATACTGCTGGTGTAAATTATTTTCCTTGTATTTTTAAACTATTATTTCCAAATTTTGCGTCACCCGTAACCGTTTAAACACAACTGGATTGTTTTACGCGACCTCTGAATAAGAGGCACTGAAATGTTATTAAAAAATGTTATTAAAAAATGTTATTAAAAATCCAACGTTTCCCTCTATTTAGTTCAGAGTATTTCAATTTATCATTTTAGGTACTTTTAACATCGATGCACAAATATATTCCGAGGATTTGGATCATTCGCTGCGATGATGTCACCAGCATGAGGGATTTATACAACAATCCTTCTTCGTGCTTCACATTTAGAGAGACAGAATTTATCGCTGTCACTGCTTATCAGGTAACTGCTTGTACCACATATGTATTTACTTTACGCTGTTTCATTAAAAATGTAATAAATTAAAATGACTATAAAAAGACTATATCGCATGCATTCAAGAAACCGAATCACTTTAAAGATAGAAGGAGAAACAAGTATAAACAATCGATTATATTAATAAAACATTTATTTATTTATTATTGAGCCCAAGAATTAACATAATAGCAAATAGTTATAGATAATAATTATCTTTATCGATGTATTATTTTCTCAGAACGAGAACATAACCAAGCTGAAGATTGACAATAACCCTTTCGCCAAGGGCTTTCGGGAGAGTGGACAATCCGCCTGCAAGCGGAAACGTCAGCGTCCACCTAACGAAGACCCCGGAAGCTCCAATTCAGAGATCTCCCACGACGAAGAAGAGGGTAACGTTTCCTCATCCGATTCGGACCACAACGAGCATGACGCTTCTCTGGCGAAGCGTAGCCGGCATAACGAGCCTGACGAAAATTGCTGCAGCGTCAGCAGTTCCGATGGAAAAGGCAATCCCTCACCACCACCAGTCGTGCCACTAAGGACTCAAGCGGTCGCGAGGAGAGAAACGCAACCCAGACTGCACAGACCTTGGACCGACGACAGCGAAACGACCACGAGAGCTAGGAGTTTTGATAATCCCACTCACATATCCCTTAATCACCATCCGGGATATCTGGGGGTGCAACAGGCACATTATCATCTCGTGGCTCTCGATTTGGCTAGGATGAGGCAAATGCAGCAGCGATTTGCCATTGCAGCTCAACACCTGCCGCCTTTGATGGATTTTAGACGATAAACTTATTTCAGGATCGTGAATTGTTATACAGCGTAAATGCAATCTGAATAGATTTTTGACGGTGACTGCTTTCGATCTTTTTCTCTCACTATGGCGTGAAATTTTACATTTTCATCGAATTTTAGTCTTTGCGAAACACTACTTTTATGATGTACTTTCCCTTTGATTATTCCCGTATTGAATTTTCTATAGTTTAAGACATTAAAAAAAGATAGTTAAAAATTTACTGATTAAAAAATACGTAGGTAAATGAAAAAAAAAAAAAATGAAAAATTTTGATAAAATAATAGAAATACAAGTGACAATAAAATGTAATATTGTATTAGATAAAGAATTCAAAAATTAACATCTTTATAGTGAAAATATATGTGTGGCGTATAATAATTCTACTAATGTATATGTGTGTGCGCGTATTAGTAGCTTTATTCGAGATAATTTTTTACAGTAGAATAAATGAAGAATGTTTTTCATTATGCAAATAACAACATATTCATTTTTAAATGAAAATTATGTGTAACTGGTAAAACATATTAATACACATTAAATTGAAATAAGAAAACTAGAATTTCAAAGTACTTACATTTGTAATAAGTGTAATGATTGTTTAATAAGTAGCGTTGAAATAATACAAAAACCAGATTAAGATTATTTTTCTTTTCATTTGATTAACGATTGCTTAATTAGATTTGGAATTAGTTTTATAATCGCTATTAAAGTAATATTAGGTTTTGTACTAGTACAATAATTATGTTAATTAATACTGTCATGCATGAGTCATATCAAAAGTTGGCATTTCGAAAGACTAAATTCCTTTTGTTATTCTTTGTTTAAGAGTTACTCAGACTTGACACTTTCTCTAAAAGAAAAACAGGAAAAAAAAAAAAAAAAAAAAAAAGATAGTGTTTGTGCTAGAAAGTTAGGTTTACTCGTATTCTTAAGCATATTTTAATTTAAACACCAGTAAAACGAAATAAGAGAACTTGCCGGGTTTTAAAAATGAATTGCGCTTAATAAATAGATTTGCGAAACAAATAAATTATTTTTATACATCTAGTGCCTAAGTATTGCCATAAAAGTGTAGGGTTTACGTAATTCAGATAGAATATTTTAAAAATAAACTTGTAAAGTTGTGATTCGTTCTTTATTACTCTGTAATGCTACATATGTACATAAAACGAGCTGTAAATACATAATCATGAGCAAATCAAAGCTCCTTGCTTGTTTAATTTTTCACATTTTTATACAATGATTAATAGATTCCTAAATGTAAGAGGATTACTATATTTTGTAAATAAGTATGCGCGAAGATGCAAATTGATCTGCTCGCAGATTTACTTATAAGGCGTCTAATGTACAAAGCTGTTCAACGAATTCTAAAAAATGAATTGTTATTGTTAAGTTCATATTGAAGCGATTAAAAGTTACCGTACATTATTTTGATGAGTCGTTGAAATCAATAAACGTTATTGCAATATAATCAGACTTTCATTTGTTCTTTACAATCATATATAAAGTTGTAAACACTTTGTTTTAGCCTTTTATTAACATTATTTTGAAATTCTGAAAATATGACTATTTGATCATTAAAAATTTTATTACCTTATTCGATAATTAAATATTTAAAGTTATAATAAAATAATTAAAATATAAAAATGAAAAAAGAATTAACCCCAATTACATTTACGCAATTTTTCCATTATTGTTTTTTGATCATTTTAATAAAAAATTAACGCGAGGCAGTAGCTTATTTTATTTCTATTGAATTTAGATTTGCTTTTACATAAATTAAATACGTCTATATCGTATCATTCACTTCAATTTTTTACACTTTTTATTTAATATGATAAAAAATTATCTAAATACAAATAACTATCTGTTTATAAACAAGTTTAAGCAAATAAAAATACAATATTTCAAAATTATGCATATCATATAAACTTTATGCAATTGAGTAAAAAAGAGTAAAAAACTTATAATATTCTGACTGTAATGTTAAGATTAGAAATTATTATGTATACGTATATATCCAATTTTTTACGTTACGTTGCATCCATATAAAAATACTTACTCCCTATGTGAAATAGCCTATTAATATTATCAAAATAATTTGATCTCGTTAAATTTTTCCGCACAATTAAATTAACATAACGTAAAAATAGTCTTGATACTATAGTATAGTAAAGTTAGAAATCTAAATAATTTATTAGAATTTTTATTTATATTTTTTCTTTCATAATCTATCAGTGAAATTAAAAGTATTCATTTTTTTAATATTAATAATTATACCTATCGCGAATTGAAAGAAAAAATTTATGTTCTAGTAGCAACTATATATAATGCTTCAATAATACGAATTTCATTAAATTGAACCGATTAAATTAAATTAAACTGATGTAATTTCAACGCCTATTTGTATCGATAAAACATGCGTTCATAGGCATCGGATTACGGCGGCTAATCTAAATGAAATAATGGTAATTATTACAATTATTACAATTGTACATTGTGTTTCCGTATTCGAGTACATGGATACTAATAACCATGTATTTTAAAAATATTTCAGCTACAAATATAAAATTTTGAGAGTAACCATTTCAGTTTGTATTCAAATATTACGCTTTCGTCAGTATAGACATTAACAATTATAACATTATATATAATAACATTTGGAAATACAATATTAACTTTATCATGATTCTTAATACCTTTTAGATTTTAATAGTCTTTCTAAAAGGTCCTTGCAAAATATAAGATCAGAGATTAATTAATTAATTCTTGAATAATTATGAAATTTAATACCTTAATGATTAAATTTAAGTGAATACTGATCTTCATTATCCTTTGCATAAGAGATTTTGTGAAATCCACATTAATTAGAGAAAGCAGTATTGTATGTAAAATTAGTTACGTTAATTATCGAAATTCTGTCCTGTAAAAAGCAAATGCTATCGATATTTGTATTCTTTTTCTTAATCAATACAGTTTAATGCGGCTTAAACTATTTTTAATTGACGACATTGATTTCACACAGTCCCTCACATGGAAAATGAATAAAGCAAACTCCATCTTTTATAAATTATTAAGAATTTTATATTTCAATATTACTCGGATAAGATTAACTAACGTTAATTTTATTCGTGCGCTCGTTATTGCCCATTACCGTCATTTGTTCATGCACGCAAATGCAGAAATGAGGTCGATAAGAACTTTGCTTTGGTAAAACCTTAGTTAATGATATTCTCTCTATAAGGTTAGTACATGTCTTACTGAAAACGTAGAGGACTTCTGATATCCGATAAAAGAGCGTCGCAGGTAGAGCGATGATCAAAGCTCTTACGAGGGCTCTCATGCGGATGTACGCGATTCAGATGCAGCATTTTTCGTCACCTCGACCGTTGTGATACTTGGGGCAGTACGGTGGATCGTAGCTGGTGAGGCAGAAGGAGCCACGTGATCCTTTGGGCGTGTGCTGACCCATGACGAGCAATTCGCCAGACCGCGGCGCTATCCTTGGCCCGGACGGACATCGTCTCGAGCAAGGCTCGGCGACCATATCCTCGGCACCGTCGACGCTCTGCGCCATGTAACACACGGCCCAGACGTGACTGCAGAGCTGCTCGTTCGTGCGATTCTCGCAGAATGGCTGAGACTTGCCGCCGTTCACGCAAAAGTCCACGTGTCCCACTTTTCCCAGCTCTCCTGCAGGTATACGATTTCTTACTTTTTCTTACTCGCTCGTTAGATCTTAACCCTTAGGTCGCATTACTACGAATCAACGGCCAACTTACTCTCGAGCCGGATTCAGATAAAATTAACAAACGTTGCGCCTACAATAAACAATTTAGAGTTTGAGCGTTCTATATTGTTTAAGCTAAATTTTAAGATTTTACTCATTTTTTTATATTAGCTACGTTGTTGTATTAGCTTTGAAAAATCAAGAACTTGTCCATATAAGCCTGAATGAGAATCCGCTTACTGTCAATGTACGAATGATACCGAAATGGATTTGAGAACTGGATTAAATCCATGAAATCAAAGATTAGAGTAGTTAGATTACATTAAATTAAATTCATTTTCATAGACTGTAAAACGTAAAAGTTTAATTTCACTTAAAAAAATTAAGCGAAGACTCAAAGACTATTTAGTATGAGTTGCAGTTTTATAATTATTTCTGATCTCTGATAAGGTTTGTATAAAATAGATTTTTAGTAAACTCATCGCCATTTTCCATCATGTTTACAATTGAAATATTCCGATTTATCTTCGAAATCTACAAAAGTCCATTTTAACATCGGCTATGGTTTTTAATAATTTACATTAGCGGGATGAAAATGACTTTCTCTCAAAGCAAGAAAATTAATTTTTTTCAATCTTTGTAGGCTCGAACGATTAATAAAAATATTTATATCAAAAATTTCGATGATAAGATAAATAAAATACTATCGATAGATTATTTTTCACAGTTAACTTGTTACTTTAAAAGCTTATTTAAAAGCAAGTAAGTTTCAAGGATTGTAAAATTCTTCGAATCCATTTAAATTTTTATAAAATAAAAAAATTGGTTACTCTTAAAAAGTTTGTTTTATTTTCTCGATAACATCTTCCGCACAATTTAACAACACTCGTGGTTTTAGTATTATGTTTTTAATTTCAATTAATAACATTATATTTTTTTATTCCGTGAAGCTTGTAGGATGCGTATGTTGTACTGAGTTTTTTTATCGTTTGCTAGTATCTCTACCAAAGTAACGGTCATGTATTAATTAAGAAATCTATGACTTTCAAACGTCAACGATCACAATATCTGAGAAAATTATAAAATATATATCAATCAGTATTTGTTAAAAATATCGATTGTTAGAAAACATTGTTTAATAAGTTGAGAAAATATTGGTAATATCGGTATCGCTTGCATACAATGAAATATGGTGATTTATGGATTCAAATATAATTTGGTAGAAAGAGAATATAATAATATAAAATTTAAAAATTTTTTTAAATAATGATTTTCAAGTTTGAGGACTGAAGATGAAATTTCAAACAATGTATTGTGTGCTCGGCAAAGAAAATGGATAATTTGTAAATGAAAACTAAACTTCGGATACATTATTAATATTTTTATCTGCAATAGGTGTGAATAGTTTACAAAAATTTATAAAAAAATACGTTATCCTTCTTTATATTTAGTTGTAAATATAAATAAACTCTTAAAGTAGCAAAAAAGGAGCGAAGAAACCTTTTAATCGAACAGTAATCGCGTAGTCATTTTCATTTTAGCGAATGTGCTACACCTTGAATATAAAAAACAATTACCAATGTTCAATAAGAATCTGAAAAACATCGAGACATCAATCAGTGGAAGAGTTTTTATATAACATAAGGTTTTCGTTCCGAGAAGTTAAGTCGATTAAAATATTGCAATATTGAGGAGGCATATTTATTACAGAGTGTCACAATTACGTTAATAGTAAATTTCTAAGCTTGACAAAAATCCAAGATTTTCGTCGGAAAATAAAAATTAGAGAAATCACGTGGCAGTTTGTCCCGGTTTGACGAAGACTTGACGAAGCAAAGAGTAAATTAAAAAGCCTTTTAATCACGTACGCACAAATGAAAAGCAACGAATTACGGAGCCAACGGATCGCTTAATTCGCCGTCCGTATTCCTGTCCTTTATCGTAATAAGCCACGCGTAGCTCAACGTGCGATACATTTGACGACTAAGGTCACGCTTCTTCGCCCTTGTTTCTTGTGAAATTAGTATGCAAGTCGCGATACCCACCGTAATAGCCGGCGTTAGTGTGCACGACCTCGACGAAGTCGGCGTCCCCGCTGTCCAGCCGGTTGACCAGGCCTGGCCTGATGAGCGGCCTCGCCGGGTCCAAAGCCACGATTCTGCTCATGCGGAAGAGCAGGTAATTGGCCATGATCCCGCAGACGTGGGCGCCAAGCGAGTGACCGACGCAGCTCGTGCGCTCGATCGGCAGCCCGTGATTGCGGAGACTCGTGAGAGCGGAGGCGAGGCACCGGGCGACCGGTCGCATGTTCGACACGGCTGCGGGGTAGCACGGAGCGGGGCACAGATTGCCCCAGTCGACCAGGAACACGTTGTAGCTGCCGTTGCGGAGGTAGGCGTCACGGAGTACTGACATCGGCAGCGCGTCCTCGCCACCTAGACATACCGATTATCGCGTATGAAGCGATGGAGCTGAGTTTACCGCGCATACGTAATATGGCTAACAAGTACGATTGAAGTGAGAGAGAGCCCTGATGAATTATAAATAGTCTTAACAGGATTACTAAGAGTATGTTCCCTTTAAATTATCAATTGTTTGGTTCCGTAAGCCTTACATTTTAAGATTTAAGGAATCAATGTTTTACTCTATAAATTATTCCGTTGCGTTTTGCACTTATTTGTGTTGAAAATAAATAATCCTCTTAACGTCTTTCCTTGAATTCTGTCATGCAGAATTCAATGCAAACCGGAATGTAAAAGGGAATCATTGAGATTAATTTTTTCGGCAAAAGTGATCGGTATTTCAAATGAAATCGTAATAAGTATAGGATTATTAAAAGTAGGTGAAAGTTCATTGAAACGAACGGAATACGTTATTAGAGACATTGTACTTCTTGTTCGAAAAATAATGCGAATTAATTGTACACTGTAATAGTAGTAAAAAGTAAGCAATTTCTTAATCATGTATTGCATTAATTTAATTGCATCGCCAACTGGTGTTATCATGGCCATTCGTAGTGATCGATTTCTCAATATTTATTTTATCATAATTGCATAAATATGCATTAATAGCCAGTAAACACTAAGGCACGATTATGACAAACAAGAAATACGTCCAATAGAGCAAGTAATACGTAGTTTTAATAATGCTTTTATGACTCATTCAAAAGGAATTCATAGATATTCTAATCAAAGTATAAACCCGAAGAACCTATCTCAATTATCTTTACAATAATCAACGCTCTTTTAATAATTAAAAAAATTTGTTAATATAAATGTGCGACGACGCAACGCTGAATTATTATGGAAACAATTCGGTGGGGGGGGGGGAAACCGAACGCTTTACGAAAAAATAAGTATAAAGCTTTGCTAGTGTTAGTCCATCAATTTGGAAAATAGGTATCGAACCTGCGTATCCGTGAATGAGAATGACGTTCTCTTTGGTAGGCTCGTAATCTTGTCTGAGCCAGTCTGCGACATGCGAGGGGTCAAGCTTCCTACGTGGGTTGCCCGGGGTGCAGAGGTGGATGTGTACGTCTGGATCAGGACAAGAGTCGCGATCGTTGCCCCGACGCCACGTGCATTCGTCTTTGTTGTAGTCCGCGGCGGCACCGCTCTCGATCGCCTCCTGGATGGGACCGTGGGCGTCGCTCTTCGGGATCCGCTCGGAGACTTCGATAAACGCAACGAGAGCGAATGCCATCCTCAGCGTCATGACCTGCACGGGGAATGTGAAATCGCATTGTAATGAGACGCGATCGAAGAAAAACAAGGTTTTCGTATGCAATCGTCGACAGGGCACGAAAGTGCCTTCCCTAACTCTCCAACACGGATTTAGGTTTCTTTTTCTTGTTCTCCGTGACTTTCTTTGACTTTCCTATTGTAAATGTATTAAACACCTTAAACATTCCGATCGATTCGCTTGAAAGTAAACTCCGTGTTTCGAATGCGTTCATATTTCAGGTATTTTTTGCATCAATTTGAAGATATTCGTATGATTCAAAAACTGATGAGTTTGAGAGGATATTTGAAAGATAAATTTGCGGATTTTATTATATTTTAAAGTAAACGTATATTTATTTCTTCAACTTGTAAACTTCAGAAGCTGAGAGTTGATCAAATTCAGATTGCAAAAAATTACTTTTCTCGTCTCGCTAGAAATGTATTCGCTAATTTCTTTTTCACTAATCGATTTTCGTTTACCATAGATAACACTGTGTGTAGGCAAAACATTATCATTAGTTATGCTTTGTTAAACATTTCTTTTTTATAAATTTTCTGGGAAAAATGTTACGTATAAAAATATAATTACGCATAAAATATTTACTCGTTTATATTTACAGTTTGAAATGATCAAGTACATTCCGTAGGATATTCGTAGCATGGAATTTAGTAAAAGCTTTTACTTTTTAGTAAAAGCAATAGGATGGATCGTTGAATTACCTAACGTTTTTTTATAAATTGGATATATAAGTATATATACATATATATACACACACACACACACATATATACACACATGTATATATCATGAGCAGTTAATCAGTTTATTTTTAAGAAAACATACTCCAATTTAATAATAATTAAATTGGAACAACTAATTACTAACAATTTAAAAATAATAATAGTGATCTGGATTTGGTAAAATATATATAAAGAAATCTCGATTGAAAATACAAATACTTAAAATAAATTTAATATAACGTAGGTTTAAGTATAAAAGTACTTTGGGTGTATTGTGTTAGGATTATTATGCTATTGGGCCATTGGTAAGACTGATAAATTGAAATGTCTCGACGAAAAAAGAATTCTTCGTACGAACGAAGAAAAAAAATATTTAAGAACAGGTCACATTCATAAATAGGAGGGATTTTCTGTTTAAACCCGATTATTGACATGCTAATGGAACATTCGAAGAACAATATAAAAGAATGTACCTTGAGTATTTGCATGTAAAGTAAAATATGAGTAGAGTACAGAACGAGAATATGAAATAAAAAAGCAGGTAGGAAAGAAAAGAGACGAAAATTAACAATTAATTTCAAATTATATGAAATCGATGCCTGTATTAGGAAATATGTTTCATAAATTAAGTACAAAATAAAGAAAAATGGCGATTTATGTTGATAAAGTATTGAAAATTAAAGACTGCAGAGCCCAATTAAATAAATATGACTGTGAGTCTATAAAAGTTATAACGTATAATAATAATAACAACAACAACAACAACAACAACAACAACAACTATTGTTGTTGTTGTTGTTGTTGTTGTTATATCTAAGCACGTATACTGAAATTAAAAGGGAACCGGTTATACCAACACGAATAATGTCCGATCGGAGTATTCAGTATTTCAAATATTTAAATTAAGGGTAATGAATATTTTATTATTATTATTATTAATTATTATTTATTAAATCATTAACCTGCAGATAAAACGTAATAAGTAGCAAATGCGCCTTTGAATGTCAAAACTCTTTTTCATCCAAGGCAACTCATACGATTCGTACAAATAAATATCGAAAATGATTTAAAAGGCAATAATATTCGATGAAAACTTTAAAATAGACTTTGAAAAAAGATTTTGAAAAAAATTTCGTTATTTAATTATTTGGAAATTATTGTTAATTTGTAATAGAATAATTCTTAGATTATAATCTTATAGATTAGGGGAGTTGCAAGAAATTAGATTCAATCCGATGAAACTCGTAGAATCAATATGCGTTTAACATTAGTTAGCATTAAAGAACTACGATGTTAGAGAAAATTTTGAAATAAAATTTGCTGGTTGCTGTAAGTATCCCGATTTTTAAAAGCAATCAATAGAGCATTGTTGCAACGAGTAACAGTAATGTTTGTTGAAAGATTCATGTAAATTTTTAAAGTCGATTACCGTTTTAAATTTCACGCGAAGCTTTAAACGACATATCGATGCGTGCCAGAGATAATAACTTAATAAGAAGTAAAAAAGTGTGAAAGGCAATTAGGAGGATATCCGACTTTCAAGAATACGATAAAGCTTAAAAAAAATTGGAAAAAATTGTTAAATGTGCCACACGTAAGAAACACGACAAATTAAAATATAAAATATAATAAGTACATAAATTCCTCGTGCACAACTCCAAAGAATAAAATGAATAAAAGGAACAATTTACATTTACCCTTCGTAGAGCCATAGCCGGAACCTCTTTCTTTTATTTCCTTCCTTCTCCTGTGCTCCTTTGCTCTCCCGTCTACAAAAAAAAAAAAAAAAAAAAAAAAAAAGAGCCAAAGCGCAGAAAAAAGGGCCGAGAAAAGCTGAAGAAGCGCACGCAGTGACGAGACGCAGAGATCCGTAGGCACGCCCGAGTCCGCGACGATTCCGTGACTAGTGATCGTGCAGTGGTGTAGCCGAGGATCTTCGACTTCTTTCCTTTCGCACTCTCTCCCTCCTTCGCTCTCGACGGCTCTCTCCTTCTCCCTTTCTACCTGGGGGACGCGCTGCGGCTCTTCGCTTCCCCTCTTCGTCGCTCGACTTTTTTCAACCAGGGCCCGCAGTCTCGGCTACCCGTCGCTGGGTCCCTTTCGTCACGCGCGCACTGTACCGTTCTTCCCGTTGATGATGCGCGCGTTCGACGCCGTAGCAAGAGCGCGCGTGTACCGTTGTGTCCCGCTCGTTCCCTCCTCGACACTCGGAAGAACCCGCGAGCATACTTATTCGGTTGTCGCCGACCGTGACTTTGGCAGGGACCCGCTATAATGCGTTCCTCTGATCGCCTGCATAAGTCGCTCATACGCAGGAATGACGAATGATCGCGAGCTGCTCACACGCGACAAGTTTGCGCTTTCGAAAGTCGCGCGCGTTTGAACCATTAATGAGCCTTAGCTGTCGTTTTGAGTATTTACTATGCATGTGCACAACTGATATTCTGGTTAACCGAGGTCCCTAGTCCTCGTGCTTGTGGCTTTCTTGAATCTCAAGTTTAACTTGGATATATTATATTGTAGCGGCACGAGGCAGAGAATTATTTTCAATTGTGGTAGAAGCTATATAATTTTAAAGTAAATTGTTCTCCGAGAACGAAGTACTTGTTTTCGGTTGATATAATGATACTGTGTGCAGTCTAATTACTTTGTTAATCTTTTTCTGATGTTCCTCTTAGAAAAATGTATTTATAATAGCATCCAATAATGTCGTATCATTATCTGTACTTTAAGCATTTACTAGATAAAAATTATTGCTTTTTTCTTTAAAAAATTCATCTAATTCTAGTGGATCGATAATAATTAATAGCCGTTTATTATAAAATCAAATTTAAACGAGCATTTCTCCTACTACTAATTTAATAAATTTAATTTTCTCCTCTTTTGCAATGATTTAAAAGTTTAATATGTTTTATTGCATATCGTCAAAATCTCTATTATTACATTTGAAGTTGTAGTCAGTTGTAACGCAAATGAACTATGATTTCAGAAGCTTTTTAATTCAATACTTTCATCCACGTATTAGAATTCTGATTACTACCTATTTCTATGCGCAGAAGAATAATAATAGTATTTACTGCTGTTGTGTCTTAAGTTGTTTTTAACAAATTTTTTTCCATAACATTGTAATGATAATTACATGCAAGAACACTAGATTATTTAGTTTATTGTAAAATGAATTTTGCTACATTTTCGCGAAACGAAAAGTAGTATTTTTTATATAAATATGTACGTTATTAATTTTTCCATGTGATGTTTAACTTAGTGAAACGTAATTATATATTAAAATGTTAAATTGGCGGTTATTAAAGTAATAACCGCCATATATCTTGCTTCAATAAATTTTGGAAAATACAGGATTTATATCGTAATTGAAAGTAACCAAGATACTTTAAAATAAAAAGATGAGCTAATAAATGTTAGCATATTAAATGTTATTAATTTTTTTCAGTCATTTTTATAAATATGTTTTATTTAATTGGTTTAAAAAAACTGAGAACATTTCTAAAATATTTTGCAATATTTACTTACGTACGTATTAAATATATTGTCAACAATGATTTGTTAAAAGGATATTTAATACAATAAAAGATATTTTATGTGATATTTGAAGTGACAAATCATTCGTAACGCAAAAACTATCTAATAAATTTAAATATTTCTTATTTCATTTTGAGGATCACTCTCCTAAGTTTATTATTATTTATACATTTAAAAATTTTTAAGGTATCTCATTATTAAAGAATTATCTCGTCTTCTATTAATTTGTAGTAAATCAAAGATACTATATCATGTTTTGCTCACATTTTATTAAATATTATCTCTTTTCTCAATCATTGTACTCGACAAACATCCTTCATTTTATTGCTGTTTTAGTTTATTTGTTGTGTAAAATAATTATTTTGCGTCATTTCAAAGAATTTCAGCGTTCTATAAATATTAATTTTTAAAATTGCATTAAAAAACGGAGATTTTAGCAGTTTGCTAACGAGTAAAAGTACTTATTCCCTAAACGTATTTTCAAATATATGTGTATGGATTTTCATAGTTTCAAACAAATTTATTTTTCAATTAATATTACAGAAGTAGATATATGAAATAAAATATCCAGTTATTCAGCAAAAGATTTGTTGCCAACATTTTTTTTAGAAAACATTATTTTTCAATACAACTTCATTGTCCATAAAGAAATGTTGATTTGTACACAACACCATACATTTTAATTATTATAATATTTCATATTTTAGATTTCTTTGAGATGGACAATGGTACTAATTAGTGAATTTTCATATATTATACTAGTTACTTTTCAAATTCATGTCGTTGGCACAAATTCGACACTTGCAAACTTCATGTAAATTAAGCAATTATCTTTAAGACATTTTTTACCGTGGATGTACGTAAAATTGAAAGTTCATGCTTTGTATTCCCTTGCTATAGATTTAAGTAGTACTTGTACTTGTCGAGGACATCCCCCTATTTTCTTATTTGTTCTTATTTTTTCTTTTCTTTATTATAGATAATATTTTTATTGTCTACTTGGTTTGTTTAAGGTCTGTTTAGCGTCTTTTACATATAAATTATTGCAGGCGAATTGTAAAAAGATTAATTTATCTTAAAAGGTTAATTGATCAATGATTGTACGCGTAGTTCCAATCGCATAATTTTAATTTACATCTACTAATGTATACAACCCGTCAATTTTACTACTGAGGTTGTGCATTTGAAAACGCCTTTTTCTTGTTTTGTTATATACGTATAATATATAACATTGTATTTAACAAATTGGATTGAATGAAAAGCAATGAGGCATCGCTTTATTTTAATTAGTCGTTGTTAACGAATAGTTCTGATAAATTATTTTCTACTAACGCTGCATTGGAGCTACTTACGTTGCATTTATATCAATTCATACATATTGTACTTTAAAGCAGCGTATTAACAATCTGGAGAAAACTAGATCACCAAGCAGCTGTTAGCTTCGGTCATTAAAATGTTTGTCTAGCAAAATTTCCAATTGTAACATATTTAAAGTATTGTGAGAAGGGGAATGCGCGTTTAAATATTGTGACTAATTGGAGATGTCAGCTTGAGAGCTGATTCACTTCGTCTGTGGCAATATTATGCAAAGTGGATAATTCTACACGCTTTGGAATAAAAATTGCTAACTCTATCAGTTTCAAGTAAATACATTTTTATTCAACTTTACTTTAAACTATCACGATAATCAGTGCTTTTATTTTTTGCCCTGGTATCCAAAAGTTCAAAATTTGTAGAATAATTGTAAATGAAGAAAACATTCATACATTTAAATGTTACACATTTCATAGTACAGTGCTTTGACTTTTTTAAGCAATTTGCGTATTACGGTTTTAAAATTTTCATTTTTTCTAACTATGAATATTTCATCAATTGTCAACTTATTACGCTATCTTTTATTTTCGTTTTCATTATCTTTTTTACATCAAGTATCGTCTTTTTATTTCATACAAATGGATAAATTTAATATGTTTAAAATTACTCGTTAATTTTTTATTTTTTTTTATTTGCAATTTCTTGATAATAATGTATTTTTTATTATTTTTCTTTACTATGTTTCTTTTATATATATATATATATATATATATATATATATATTCCTGGTTAAAATAAATTTTACTTTAATTTTATTCCTGAATATCTTTTTTTTACTGTTATTTTAACAACTATTCCACTTTCATTTAGGCTATCTTTATGCACTACCTGCAAGTTATTAAACACTTTTAATTAGTTGGAAACTTTAAAATATATAATACTCTCCGATTCCTTCTTAAATTCTAAAGTATATATAAATCTGTTATGATTTTTTCTGTTTTTGTAACAAGAATTAAAAAATGATAAAAATATGGCATTTATATTAATCTAATATTTGTAATACCAATAATAATCTAATAGAATATAAGAATTAACTAAATTATTTTGTGTAGAAATTTATTTTGAATATAAGTACTTATAAAAATTAAAATTTTTAGAAGCAACAATTTTCCTTATATCTATGCGAATAAAATTGAAAATTATTTTATCCAATGAATAAAATAATCAAAAATTTTTCTATACATTTTTCACTTGTTATAGTAAATAAAAATACATTCCCTATTTTTTTTAATAATTTAAAACTATGCTCTGTGAGAACCATTACATTTTTATTCCTGTACGAGTTTTCATTTGTTAACGATTTCTTGTGAAGAAAATTTCTTTATTTATAATTTATTTATATTTATAATTTTTCTAAAAAAAATTTAGAGTAAATCTATGATTGTTCAGTTAAATAAGTGGTATGGTTAGTTATATTTTTATATATTTTATTATAAAACGTCATCATTTTTATATCAAATACATTTTGTTTCCTTTTATTAATCGATATTATTAAAGAAATTACATTTTATATACGTTTTATTGTAATAAGTTGAAATTGACCTAAAATTTATTAAAAGTTAAAGGTTAAAGGTTAATAAAAGATACATTTTTATTGGCTAATAGATTATTGATCATTGTTATAAATAAATAAGACAAGAATAATAAGATTAATAAATGTTGAAGAATATCGATTTTATTTAATAAACAAATTAATTTCAATAAAAACTACATTTTATTCACAAATTATAAAAATATTCGCTGTGAATGTGTTTTCAGTAAATGAGAATGAGTACAAAAAATTGTCAAGATTGCATACTTATTTAAATGGTATATTTTTGCTTTAATGTTTTTTACACTTTTGTGATATTAATTACGTTGTTTATGTTTTCTTTTTATATGAGTTTTGTCAGTTGTTTTTAATATACATTTAAAATACATCTTGAAAACGGATGTAAGTTCGAAGAGAAACAGATGGAAATTTATGTTTTTGTACATTCAAATGGAGCATCTTGTTTCTGTTCCTTTTAATAATAGTGAATTACAAGTAACAACTTTAATCGATATGAAGTTTATGAACTGCCTTGAATCGACGACCAGAAGGGACTTAACATAATATTTTCATCGTTGCGTTTACGCGCGGTGAGTGAATGCGACGGCAGCAATGAAAAACTATCAATGTACCTACAATGGGAAAACGATCCTTAAAGCTTTTTGAGAATATAGTGTAAGGGCGCCAGTATAGCGCGCTACATTTGAGTTTAGTTATTCGAACGAGGAGAAACTTGGTTTAAGAACCTGGAGTACGTCGCGGTGAAGGGGAAGGAAAGGGTATGTGCCGTCAGATGGCGGTAGCGTTTCAGGCACTGTCTGTAGTGAAAAATGGCCGGCGTCAGCGATTACTTCAGCATTGGGAGTACCGTGGCATGTAAAACCTGTTACGACAAGGAAATCGAAGGCGAGGTACTGGCATTCGATCAGCAGACGAAGATGCTGATTTTGAGTATCCTTTTAAAATAATCAACGCTTCATTCGAGCACTTGTAACAGCCGCATTTTGCGCGCCCAAACTCGTCTCCACCGCAGCTCCTCGCGCTGTTCCCGTGTGTCTCTGTGTGTCCATTTGATTGTGTCGTCGGCGCGGCCGATGTAAATAAGTTCCCTAAAAGCTTTCCTTGCTTACTAATGCCTGTAATTCTTAATTTTACACATTCCATTCTGCAACTTTTCAATGAACTCGTGGCTCGGCCGCGCACATGATTCAGCCCTTAATTCGGAGATGAGGGTTTCTCAGTACTCTTCAAAAGTCAGGTTAATTTCTTCTATCTGCAAGTAGTATCAAGTATACTCGACTGTTGTATGTTGTATCGCTCGTAACTATATTCGCCGTGCCGGAGCACATTCCTTTCATTTCTTTCCTTAGCCTTTAGATTTCTTTTTTCTTCTTTTTTATATCCAGTCAACCCATCTGGTGGATATGCCGTTTTTTTCTTTCTTTTTCTTTTTTAGAGTTCGAAATACGTGTGCACGTAGCTACTGTTCCTTAACGAGAATTTTTGAAACAGAATGCCCGTCGTCGTGTGGCAGAACTTCGTTGAGCGATGTGCATATAGTAAATTTGTCACTGGTGTCTGACGTACAAGTGAAGAAAGAAGTTAGTCCAACGACGAGCGAGCCACCACAAAGCCTTAATCTGCAGAGGCTAAATACAAGAGTGCGCAATCAAATTGAGGAGAAGAAAAGAATGGTAAAGGCTCTGCAGGCCGGAGTGTCACCAGAGGGACAAAAACTCTTCATTGCTATCTCTAAAACCATTAATGAAATCACATGGAATGGACCTAACATAGTGGTTTGGGATAAAGTGACCATTATACCTCCGTATAAAATTGAAAATGTACAAGGCAATTCGGATGATAAAGCATTCACTCATATAAAAAAAGTGGTAAGATATTTTTGCTTAACTATTTTGTATTATTTAGTTTGATACATTCTTTTTAAATACTTAAATCTCAGATTTTAATAAGGTTATTAGTTTTAATTAATAATATTTTAACATATAGTACCATAATTAATGGTTTAATCAGACATAGTATGTTTTTGGTATAATTTTTGGAGCAATGTTTCAAAAAATAAGAAATTTAAATAAAAGTTTAGATATGTATTAAAGATATGTATTTAGATATGTATAAAAGTATTAAAAAAATGATTATTAATTTTTTTTTATTAATATAAATTTTAGTTTAATTTTTAAATAATTATTACTAAATTATCGCATAAAATTTACAGTCATTAAATTATTAAATTAAAGTATATTCCACTTCTGATTTCTATGTAGGTCAATTTTATTTAAAAATTTGTACATATTGCTTGAGATTGTTATAATTTATAAAGTAAATACAATTTTTAATTTATAAAGGAAATCTTTCAGTAGTAAAAAAGTCTGAAAAATGATTCTACAAAGCTTTATATTCCTTACAATACAGATAAATTGTAAGCTTACACATTTATATGTGATCTAAGAATCTAATATTTAAAACTATTAATTTAAATTCAAAAACATTTATTTTAATTTATTGAAAGTGGTACTTCTTGGGATAGTTATTATAAATTTACAAAATAAAATAAGCTATGAAGCTGTTAAACAATGAAATTTTTAGTATTTTCTAAATTTTATAAGATGTAGTTTTGAAAAAAATTTACTAAAAACTATTATAAATTAACTTAATATAAACAAATTTTTTAAATTTGTACAATTTTTATATTGTTATAAGCAATTAAATTGAGAAAATTTATAAAATGTTAGTTGTACTTTTTTATTTTATAATCTAGGATCATTCTTTTTTAGGTTGAAAAACATATGCGAGATACAGCAGCTGCAGAATTACAACAGAAAGATCAACCATCACAATCGCAACAGCAAACACAAAAAGGAAACAGCACACAATAGGAAATAAATTATACGCCATAGAAAGAAAAGCCGACACTTTTTGATGTGTTATTTATATTTATAGGAAGTACGAAAAAAAGGAGCAAATTATCTACAAGATTTAAAAATATAAAATACCGAGAGTACTTTACCAAAAAAATCAAGAAAAGAATAACAGCTTTAATGATGAAACTATTAAAAATCACGATGTAATATATGTTGCATCAATGGCTGATTAAACATGGAAGATTGTGTGCACAATTAACAATAACAGAAAACATTATGAAAAATAAAACTGTCAATGATTAAATAATTAATAGCTATTGAGAACTTGACTTTGACACAAAGTAGATCCATTAAAAGTTCTCAATAAGTCGGCGATCTATGATCGTACGTGTATGAGAGCTGAAGCAGGCGTGTTTGCTAGTTTTAGTTGTACATTGTTACGAAAAAATGCGTATAGTAGTTGTTTAAAGATCATTAAGTATTCAGGTCAAATAGAGAAATCGAAATATGATCTTATAATATAGAAAGAGTCAGCTGTTATCGAACTATTGTTGACCACCTGAATGTATTTGAAGAAGCTTCGCATCGGAGCTCATCAAATCACTTCGTTTACCAAATTTGATAGAGAAAATTGGGAGAAAAAGAAAGAAGAATTGAAAAAAAAACATAAGAAATAAAAGAAAGGGATCGATGTATTGGACTCTGTCATGCCTGTGTCAAGGCACGAGGTGTATTTTGCTCTTTAAAGAGTTTTTGAATAATAAAGAATCATTGAAAAATTAAATTACCCTCACATAGGTAGGACATTGCAGTACTTATGAAAGTACGTAAGCCCGTTTTAGCCTATGCACAAGTACATAATTCAGTGCAACATTTGTCATTTATAAATTTAAGGGCACACAAGAAAAATGGATATGGAGTGTTGCTTTAGTAATTAAAGTAAATGCGCCCCGTGCCTCGTGTCATTTTAGAATGTCTGAGGGAACTAAACAATTATAGTGAAAAAGAGAGAATGAGAAAGAGAGAGAGAGAGAGCGAGAGACAGAGGAAGGGAGAGTTAAAAACAACTACATCAAAGACAGAAAAAATGTAATATAAATTCCATAAACCTCGATTAAACCTTTTATCTTTTGCTTCATTATTTATAGTCCCTCATATTTTAAGTTATATTATTTCTTTTTATTTAAAATTTATAACTTCACTATTTTGTGTAACACATCAGTTCATTGCTTTAATTTACATTTTCTTCTTGGTTGTTATGAATTTGGCTAGTAGCTATATTAGAAGTATTTTCTATTCGTACGATGTTTGTTAAGTCATGTGTAACGCATGCAATATGAGCTGCTGCCTTAAATTTTATTGCTGCGCGTTGCTTTTCCATGCGTTTTTTCCACTGTAAAATAAAACATAGTTATAAAAAAATATTATCAAAGAAATAAAAGATAGATAATTCAGATTTTTTTATTATGAATTATAAGTATAAATATCGTTACTTATCAAAGTCCTTTTATAACAAGAAAGATTAATTTATAACTACAATATTTTGTAATTATTTATCAGTTTAAAATTAATTTTTTTTGAAAAACTGATAATCTGATTAAATTATTTATAAATTTTAATGTATTAGGTTTTAATAATTTTAAAGTCATAAATGGAGTTTGTAAATTATGTAGTAAAAGAATTAAATTTGTCTTAAATTCTAAAGTTTATATACTCAATAGTAATAAGTATATTGTGAAAATAAATTTGGATTTTATACAAATGAGCTGTGCATGGGTTTAACAATGGTAGTAAGGGTATGACCAAAGTAAAGTTTTATAATTTAAAAAATTATTACTTGATATTGAAAAGAGCTTTCCTTAATACGTAACTATAAATAAGTTGAAAATTTTAGGAAATATTTATATTTATTGAAGTATTATTAAATATAAGATAAAAAAGTGAATAATATTGACAAGTAGGGATAAATATAATAAATAATTTACATAAAATGCAAATAAAATTAACATTAACACGTATTTTAGTCATTTATATTTAAATAAATTATTACACAATTGGGTTATTGTATAATAATTTATTCTTGTAATAATAGGTAAAGAAAAATTATTTTAAATATTCAATAACTTTACTTATTTTGTTTTTAATCTTTAAAATTAAATAAAGCTGTTTGTAAAAACATTTTAAAGTTTGACTGATTGTAGAATATCTCTGATCAGATTTTTCATCTACTTGTTTTGAAATCCGCATAAAAATTAAAGCATGAAGCTCTTAACCAGATAAATGAAAGTCTGTTATGATGTTACGAGATAAATTGATTTCGTTTGCTATACAAATTGTAAGCTTAGCAAAAAATTCAAAGTTCATAATTTTTAGTACGACCAGATTTTAATATTTTCTTTGAATAATTTATATACATTTTCAAAAATTCTATAACAAATTGTTTATTGAACTTTCATTTGGAAGGAATCAAATGGATTTTATAAAATAATTCCTTTTTACCATCTGAAGGTAAAAATATTAAGGTTATGTGATTTTCGATCATAAATAATTTAAAAATATATTTTTTGTCTGTTAAATCTAATATTATTTATGTTTTTATAGTGATATTAATTTGTAGAGATTTTTATGGGGATATTTTACATTTAAAAAATTAAAAATTATATGGGTGTAATTAAAATAGGTAACACAGTATACATGCTGTAAAGTAAATTAATTTATGTTTATAAGCGAATTTGTTAAAAATATAAATGAAATTCAATAATAGTAAAAGAAAAAAATTCAAAACAAGTTGAAAAATTGATGATCACGTCATGCTCTTATTTTATCAGTTTGCAAGTGTTAATAAATTTACTTGCAAAGGAAAATCTAATCAATTAAAAATTGTATAACATCGTATAAGTAAAAAATGTACCTTATCAATAAATTTTAAACTAAACATAAACAAATTTTCAGTGCTGTAGAAATTATAGAAAAGAGTAATTAAAACTGAGTACATACCGAGAAAATAACTATAATTGTTAGCTAGTTATAGTAAATACAAATAAAGAATATTATATTTGTCTTTTTACAATATGCAAGTAAAAATGAAATATTTAGTTTGTTTTGAAATAAACTAATTATTTCTTTTTTTGCTGATTTTGTAAATTTAGAAATATGGTAAAACTGATGCATATAGCAATATCGATAAATCGAAACTAACCGTGTTTTCCATACTTCGTTATTTTCAGTTATAAAACATTAATAATATTATTATTTTAAACAATTCAAACATTATAATGAGCAAGCATATTTCATTTTTATACATTTTTGCAAAAAATAAATGCTTTTTCTGATGAAAATAACTAAAAATCGAATGTGCAAATGTACTTTCGATATTGTAGATGAAATATTTTAGTTATCTTTAAGTTATAATATTTAATCATCGATTTCATAGTATAAAACAAATATTATTTTGTGTGAAGATAAATTTTAATTATTATGAAAGTATTATTTTTTTAATGTTAGTAATTTTAGATTCTCAAAATATGTTTATAGCAAGATATAATTATCTCTACTTTTATCTAAATTAGATTCATATCGAAAAAGGTCGAAAAACCTTTTACCTTTATTTCCGTAATTTTCGCGCATTTCATAAGTCTGTTTAATTTTATAAAATAAACATTTAAATATTGGTGAAAGTGAAAAATGAAGAATCTATCGAAGAAAGAACAAAAATCATGACTCTTAATATATAGCGAGAGTCTTAAAATCGGCATTTTGTCTCACGCCGGAAAACTAACCAAAAATAAGGTTTGTTTTTTTTTTTTTTTTTAAATATTTATTACATTATATATATCATTTTATTTGAATTTTATTTTTAAATCATTGTTTATAAGTTTTATATATTTTTTCTTTCAAATTAATATTAATTTATTTAAAAGTTACAATGTAATTGTAAATTTAATAACCACAATTCACTAACCTTTTCGTCACGCGTTGGTAAATTAGCGAGATATTCGTTCATTTCTGATTTTTGAGTATCTGCTATGGCAAGTACTGATAAGCAGCCATCAACAGTTCCTAATATTATTCCCTTGCCATCATATGTACTATCGATTGCACTTAATTCAGCTTGTACTCGATAGTTTGCTATCAATTCACAATCAGATGATCTATTTAATTTAAAAATGAAATAATCAATGATAATAAATATTTTCTATATAAAAATTATAATTATTTTATTGTTACCTAAATACTCTTATTGTTTTTCGTCCACTATGATAATAAAGGACATATTCGTCTGTTCTATTGAACATTGAAATAATTGTAAAAACTCCTTCTGCTATTTTTGGTATGTAAGTTTTCACAGTTGTACCTTTCTTCAGTTCAATAAGTTCTAAACCACCTCTATTAAAAAAATATTCAAATTATAGTTATATTTTAAAAAATATTTACTTTTATTAAAATTTATAGTACCTGCTAGGGGCATATAAGGTATATTTTCCATCTTTACTTATATTTCCACTCCACTTTGGAATAGATCTAATTATTTTTTTTTTAACAATATCTAAAATACTACCCTTATCAGAACCAATGATACCAACCCATTGACTTTTATTTGGCATAGGAATGATAGAAATAATATCCTTTAAAAGTAAAATTTTTAATTTAATTAATTACAGTATTTTATCTAATATATTAATCAAATAATTGAAAATATTATGCACCTTAAATCCTGGTAATTTTATTGGTATTTTGCTAATATTCATACCAGTTTTTGCATTATACACCACAACACAATCTCTGCTACTTTTCTCAGCAGCTGGTACAACAAGATATGAAGCATCAGATGTAATAACAGTTTCTCGAAACGGAATACCAGTATTACTTCTCACAGGATATTCAAAAGTATATAATATAGTTCCATCTAATAAAATTAATAAAATTGAAAAAGAATAGAATACATAAATATAGAAATTTTTTAAAAATGGACTCTAAAATCACAAATAAATTGAGTATTGAAAAAATCAGTAATTGTTATTATTTTACACTTAAAAATATTTAAGTTTATTTAAAATTATACTTGTTACTCATTTTCACTTTTATAGATTCATTTTCAAAATTTACTTTCAAAATTAACTATTTAATTTATTTGTGTTAATGGATAGTTACTGTAACAAATTAATTCTAACTTAAAATAAATTAAATGTTAAAATACTTTAATAATTTTCATTTAAAATATTAATTTAAATACCTGGAATGCTTCTCATAATAAATGTTGCCATAGTTTTTATTGATTCAACTCCAGGAGGATTATTTGGTCTAGATACTGCAGCAAATTTTGAACCATCGTACATAAGGATCAATTGTTTAACGTCTGCTTGTTTGTCTTTAAATAATACTTGTTCTGTGATGCGATTCCAGATTAAAATATTCCCTGATTCAATTGATATGATATATCTGAAGAAATCAAATTAAGATTTGAAATTAAGTTTAAAATTAAGATTTTTTTAAAACACAAATAATTTATATGTACTTACTTTCCATCATGGGTTATATTAGCATGGGTGACAATAGCTCCCAATGGGCTATCAGCTAATTTTGAAATCAGTTTCCCAAGCTTTAAATCCCAAACTCCAACACAGCCTCTAGTTACTGTAACTGCAAGATTACAGTGTTCTGCCAAACTAAAAATTTTTTGTTAAACTACAGTTTTTATTGTACATAATACTAAAAAATCTGTAAATTACCTAAGAGAATCTATTTGCAATTCATGTCTGTCAATGACATGAACTTGTTCAAAAATGTTGTTGATATTCCATACCTTCACACTTCTATCAATGCTAGATGTTATAACACTATTCCAGTTACCTACTGTTAGTGCTTCCAATTGGATGATTCGAGCAAAATGTGCATCCAAAATTTTCACTAATACTAATGTTTCCAAACACCAAATATATAAGTTTTTTCTGAACATAAGAAATCAATTGAGTATAGATTTTTTTTACTTTTTTTACTATTTTAAGAAAGAAGAAAACCACAGCGTAGAAATGTTTTTTATTATATCTTTATATTCCTTAGTATCTGAAGAGTATACAAAAAAAATTTTTAGATAATAATTCTGGATATTTTGAAAGCTATAAAAGATAATAAAGAAAATAAAATAAAGATAATAATAAATAAAAAATAAATGCGTTATTTTTGTACTGATTTACTTGAAAATTTTACAAGAATTTTATGATGCTCCGTTTGGTGGATCGTAAGAATAGAAAATATAAAAAAAAATTTCATAGCGATATGGTTCTCTTTGTTAAATATATTACCTCACTCCAGCAACTGCATAATCTTTATTACCACTAATCATAATAGAATTTGAGCACATCATCTTAGTATTAATATTTCTTACTCCATTTGGAAGCATCAAAACCATTGGATTTGTTTTGCTTTGTAAAAACCAAACTGCAAATCCATTTTCTGTAGTCGCTAACAATATATTTTCTTCTTTATTAAGTTTCAATTGTAATAGATACTCAACATCATCGTTGTGAGCTCTAGGGATATCCATTTGCTTTTCCCAGCACGAAGATGTTTCTTCAATTGTATACTTTGACACTTGATAAATATCTTGTGTTGTGCAAGTGTACAATGTTTTTTTATCCTTTGTTATAATCATGGCACTTTATTGTTATTTGCAAAAAAAGTACCATAATATAATATAAATTTTAGGTATATAAATAAATGTAATTAAATCAAAATTTAATAAAATTTTGTTTCTGTGTTTCTTTTATTTACGGTTGAAATAATATTTTACGAACATTGAACTAAAAATCCGAATTGTTTAATAAATTTAATGGTAAAAAGGGAAATATATGTACACTTATGTATATACATATTTACATATATAAACGACTTATAACAATATTCATGTGCTTGTAAGATTTGAAATTATTTAATCTATCGTTGAATACACCTTCTTATTGACGTATCAAAGATTTATACAGTAAATAAATAATGTACTCATTATTTTTATATTATTTCAAATAGTATTTAAATTTAAAAATGAAGAATTGTTTATACAATTATAATATTTCAACCTTTTAAAAGGTGAGAGATCAACAACATGCTATTTTAAAAATTATTAAAAAAAAATATTAAAAAATCCTATTTTAAAGTAATTGTAATACCTATGAAATTGAAATGGATCCAGAGATGTTTTGTTTTGGTATGTGTGTAATAGCAGTGTAGGATCGTCGAGATTTCCAGACCAGAAAATTATTCTGTAATCCTCTAATGTAGTATATTCTAACTCTATTACAATAAGATATAAATTAGCTTTCTTTTTAAGCATTATTAAGATATTAGTGGAAGAATGAAAGAGATGATTTCACTACTTTTTTTTGCATCTATTTGCGTTTTAATTTATATATATACTAAGCTTAAGTTTTTTCAATTTTTAAAATCCATTTTGTAGCAAATGTCAGGCGATATTGAATACTTATGTATTCAATAATAATTGAATGTTATGATCAAAGAACTTCTTTAAATTTAGTTTTTAATTCATAATTTACCCATAATTGACCACTCATTGGTATCTTCTGGACTTGAATGATTAGTAAGCAGGTTTCCACGTAGATCAAATTTACACCAACAAACTTTTCCATATATAAAAACAAATTGGTTCATCAAATGCACACCACATACTGATTCTTCTTGTGGTAATGGATTATCGATGATAACGAATTCACTTGTTAAGGTGTTTAGTACCACGGTCTAAAATGTGAATAAAATATTTTATTTTCAGTAGTAAGATAAAAGTAATTTATTATTACTTGGTTGTTATTTGTATATGCAGCAGCATATCTATTATCTGGACTGAGAACCAATTTTTGCATTATTCCTTCGATTCCTGGATTCACGTCCCTTGTCATGTCACTGGTGCTTAAATCCCAAGTAATGAATTTATTCGATATAGAAATAACATAACGATAATCCGATGTCAAACAAAATCCAAATACTGCAAATTGATGACCTTCTAAAGAATACTGAGAATATTAAAGAAATAGTTTTAATAGATATATAATTATTTTATGTAGAGTAGTAATTATAACAAAAATATTTAACATTTACTTATAATAATTAATTTTTCAGAAACCGTCAACTTACAATAAGTTATTAAAATTCTTAAATATTGAAAAAACATTGCATTGTTACATTGTAAAAAATTAAAAGTGATCCTTGTAAAATGAAGAAGTCGAGAGAGAGGTATATTTTCTTATCATATTATTAATAATTGTTCTTCGTGGTAAATATAAATATATAATTGAGATTTCATATTTATAAGATAGTAGTGTCAGTTTTTTCTTTTATATTTTTCAAAATATTTTTCAACGAATATTTCACATTTTTAAAAATATTGCTAATCAAATAAAAAATATGTCAAGCAATACTTTTAATGGACCACCAGGAGTATGCAAGCAGTGGTACAGTGGAAGTAAAGCACAATGTTTGGCACCGTCGCTATCACAAGCTCTTAATAACATTCGGACATTCACGTTATTCCCAATTTCTGGCAACAGTCGTCCAATTAATTGTGGTGCAAGCATATTTGGATGATTTCCTAGTATAGCTCCACCTAAGCGCAAGGCATCGGCTACCAGCATTAATTCCCTAATTGGATGAAGATAAAGACATTTGTTATTTTAAACGCGACTTCTAATCATCGGTTATAAGAACTCATACTAGTGTTCTCTTTTTATTTTTGTTTTTCGATTGTTTCACAGACGAAACACGTGATTTTTATTATACATTTCGTTTCCTTTTATAATTTTACCAAACTATTTTTACTTTTATTCGGAATGTTACTGAAAGCAAAGGTAAAAATTTATAGTATATACGTATGCAATTGAAATAAATTTCAAGTATTTTCAACTAGAAATTGTCAAGTTAATCATTTTTTAGTTTTTTTAGTTTAACGAAATAAAATTTTTTTCTAATTTTCTATTTTAATTATTCAAGCTAAAACCATTACGAACATTTTTTAATTCGAGCTGTCCCAGGTTGTACGCGTGAGAACCAGAAAGTCGTACCAATTTACCATAATTTTTATAATTACTGTTATAAAATGTAAAATATATAAATACGAATTTTACAGTAAATATCGTTGAATAGGCACCTGTCAAAACAATGCGACTTTCTCTCTTACCGTAGGTTTAAAACCAGTCTACTTCTTTCAATTTAAAATTTTGGACTTGAAAAAATTACTTGATGATAAAAAATAATTATTGAGTACTTTTTAATAACTGTAATTATTAAAAAGTGAATTAAAATTCACATGAGTATCAAGAAAAAGCGTTTCAAAGTAAGTTATTTCATTGTATATAAATTATTGGTATTATTACAACTAAAATTTGTTTAAAGTATTCTTAGGGGTTAGAAGAATATGATAATAATTGCTTGGAATTTTTATGGAACGATCTTCATCGTGTTTCTCGAAAAAAATATTGATTACGAATATTCTGCAATGTTAGTGTAACATTATAATTTTATAAGAAAAACCTTTTATATATTGTAAGTGCAATGTAAGTGAAATGTTCTCTTAAGATAATTTATTGCTTTACATATCATTCGTTGCATTAATAAAAATATTTCATTTAAACTAGATTTAATTTTAGTTTAACTAACTATTAAATAAAATTAGTGTAAAATTCGTAAATACCACTGGGACTAAGTGCATTCGCTTAAATGAGCACCACATTGAGAAAAAAATGTAAATCTGTAAAGAAATTTCAAACTTTCCAAACAGCCGTCTTATACATTTCACCGGATTCTAAGTCATTAAGATTTACGTTATGGTTTAAGTAATCTTATTTTCATGAATGTTCCGTAAAATTATATGCTATTATTCAATAAATACTTTTTATCCTTAATTTCTGTGTAAAAAATAGACGTTCTGGTTTTGAAATATTTAAAAATTTTTCTCTATTATCAGTTTCTTCAAAATTATAATATTGTATTTTAATTTTTTTATCAATTTACAAATTTTTAAACTTTCTTTTTGAAAAAAAATAGATTTTAAACCACGCATGGTCAAAATACTCAACAAATGGCTTATATTATTATTATTAATCTACACAGATCAGTATAAAGATATTTCGTTTATAAACAGTTTCGTTTGATATGATTATTAATTATGTGATTCTTACCTTACTAAATTTTGATCATCTATATTGCAGCATGCATCTTCAAAATCTGAAAGAACTGCTTGCAACGGACACGAACTAAGTTTTGCATGTAGCCATTCGTAATTGAAAAGTACATTTTTAAAAAGATCTTTAAATCGGTGTGCCCGCACCAAATGATAAGGTAGCTCGCCAAACTAAAAATATTTTGCAAAAAGTGTTTTCCAAATTAATTAATTTTTCTTTAAGAAATCAAGAATAAATAAGAAATACTTTTCTCAGATTATATCGTGAGAGTTTTCCTTCTTTTGAGTAAAATGCTAATGGTTGTTCTGGAACTTTGCGATCAGCTACTCCTTCCTTATCTTGTAGGTTAAATCTAATAATAAACAAAATAAAAAACAATACATCTCATAAAATCTTATTTCAGAATAAGTTATAGGCCGCAACTGCTACAGTATTCCAATCAAATTGTTCATCATTTGGAAAAATCAATTATTTCAACGAATACGAAAAAAATGGCTAATTGCCTAGGAAATATTTTTGATCAAGAAAATTAAGCTTTAATATGATGTTGTAATAAGAAAAGTTTCTTAATGCATAAATATGAAAGTGATTTATCATTCTTTGTTTGATAGTTATGAATACTTAAAAATATTAAAATACTGAAATATAAAAATATTTCGTTGAATCGAAATGTTATCTTTCTTCTGAAAAATTAAGAACAGATAAGTTAAGAATATTTTTTTATTTCAACAATTACAAAGCTTAGACGAGGGTAGCGAATATAATATTAATCACTTATTTGTAATACTTTTGAATGAGGATATTATTGAAAAAACATTAAAACTTATTAATTTTTTATTATTTCTAATGAATAATAAATCGTACCTGTGTCTCTGTATTTCCGTATACTTAAATGGCTTAGGTTTACCACCACCCCAAATTCCCAGATAATAATCTGCGATCATCGAGTGAAAATATGTCGCTAAGTTCATATTCTTGAAGTATCTCTCTTTTGCCGTATCCCTGAACTGACGATGATACCAATTGAGTACACTAACTCCATCGGCTTCCCTCTCGCTCAGGTAATTAGGCAAATCATTTCTAATCCTCGTCCATAGTAACGGTGGAATCCTGCGTACAGGTGGTAAGTGGTATTGATATACGTCGTCGAGGACCTTATCATCCAGTGATATCAGATCTTCGAGCTCAGACTCGGAGAGCCCCGATTTAGCTGCTGTTATGTAGGCCAAAGCATGAAAAACTAAAATTTTGCCATGCTGTTTCTCGATACGTTCAAATAGCATCATTATGCTATCCATGACTGTATTGGCTAGATGAGTGTCCGCCGGTTTCGTGTAGCTTCGCCATCGGCAAATCTCAGCGAATACGAGTTTTACGAAAATTGGCAGGGAACACTTGGATATGGCATTGGCCACGAGGCGCCACTGGTAGTTGTTCAAATCTCTGTGAGCTGTTTTCATCCACATTCTAAATATAGGTGATATTTGCCTTTTACATTAGCTTGCAATGTAATAATTATTAAAGTTTTCGTGTGATGTTTATTTTTGCTGCGTATAAGTGAAAATAATTTTGACCCACGAAATGAAACCCTCCATTTAACCATTACAATGACCAATATTAAAACGAAAAAATCCAGAGCTTCGTATTATTTTATAAAAAATATCTTTAATAATTATGTTGTTTTCATCATTAAAGCATTAATAGATTACAACAATTTTAGGTAAAAAATTATTAAATGAAGAATTTAATCTAACCATTATAAAAGGATTCAATCTTTAATTTTAGTTCGTTATTTTATAAGTATAATGAATTTATTAATTTAATTAATTTAAAAAATGGAATTAGTTTGATCAGGTTGATGAGACTAACTAATCACCTAATAATATTCATTGCCAAGTCTTCGCCAAGTGCATTTACTTCGATAAAGCTTTCATCCGTATCGATCATTCGTCTTAACAAGTGATAGTCCCTCGAAATAACTGGATTTGATTCTTCAGCCGCACATGAAAGTATCATTTTTGTATTTACTGGTAATCGTGTAGGTAGCCAGGACAATTTGTTTCCCTGAACACCTGTCAACTGGTCTACACTGTCAAGAAATAGAAGAATCGGTTGTTCCAAGGTTGCAAGCGTTAACAGATGTTTAAAATGTGCTGTCAAAGGTACCAAATCATCTGGGATATCTTCAAAAGGCAACATGTAGTTGTAGGAAATCTAGCGAAAGAATTTAAAAATAATTTATACGAGAACTAAACTTATAAACAGCTAATTCCTATCATCCGACCTATTTTGTATTCAATTTTTATTATTTAAAAAACATAATTTATTTATATATTCAAATTATCCCTTAATTTTGATGCATTTCAATTTACACGCAGAGGAAACTCATATTATAAAATTCTTTTGCAATTTTGAATTGTTTTTCACCTTCTTATTTTAAGGACAGATCGCGAGAAAAAATTGCCTCTAAACTTATTCATATTTCTAATATTCTTAAATAATTGAATTTTAATTTTTAATTTTATTATTTTTCTATAGCCTTAAAAAAGTTGCGAAAATATTTTGTCACTTACTTGAACCCCTTACACTGTTAGAAGTACAAAATCTTATGTAAATTTGAAATGTACCAAAATCAATAATAATCGAAAGAAAATAATAGGAAAACTTGAAGTTTTGTACCTGTTGACAAATCGATATCAAAGTAGGCGTAAGCGCGCTACTATCCGGCGTAGTACCAAGAAATCGGATGACAGTAATTGGTTTTTTTTTTGCCAACCAAACAGTATTCGAAAGTCCTGCGCTTTTAGCCAAAAGGGATGTTTTTCCACAACCACCCTCCCCGTAAAAAACCAAAGGTTTGTCGCTGTTTCCTAACATGTAATTCTGTATTTTTATCAAACTATCTTCGCGTCCATAAAAAACCTATGGAAAAGTTTTTATTATGTATATTGCAGTAAAGTAGATGTACTTTTTAAATAGTTGTTTTAATATAACTAC
Source organism: Wiebesia pumilae (assembly GCA_018907045.1). Taxonomy (NCBI): domain Eukaryota; kingdom Metazoa; phylum Arthropoda; class Insecta; order Hymenoptera; family Agaonidae; genus Wiebesia; species Wiebesia pumilae. The sequence goes on from JACCHZ010000192.1 coordinate 7,607,620, forward strand.
GATGGAAATGTTAACAAGTTTTTGTTATAAATTATGGTTCATTGTAATTACTTTAAAACTTACTTGAAACGTAATTTAATCTGAATTGAGATTGGAGTAAACATTCTCTTCTATTACAGTGTATCAGATTTTAAATCTTAATATTAGAAAAATAGAAAAATTTTTTTTTAAAAAATACGTTGAAAGAAATTTTTTTCTTAGAAAACATTTGTTACAATAGTGTAAGCTTAACATTTGAATCCAATTAGATAAACTTACTCTAACAGAGTTATTACAGGCGTGCAAGTGCTGGAGAATTTCTGTAATAATTTGTCCTTGAGCAGAGCTGTCTTCTTTTTTCATCGCTCGATCTACCAATTTTACAATGTTTCTATAAAAATGTGTTATAAAATGTTGCAAATATTCACTGTGTGTATCTGGATCTAGGCCTTCTCTTCCGATCCATTCTACTGTATACCTTTTACGTGAAACATAAATTGCATACAGTTGAAATTGTTTAAATAAAGTATTACTGAGTCCGAAAGAGGTTCGAATCATTGATCATTTTATTTACTTTTTATCTCAATGATATTTTTTTCGACAAGGTTAATAGACTTTATATTTTAAGATAAATTATTTTTACGTTCATAAATACACAAATAAAATATATTGTGGATACGAGCCTCTTCGTTAAAAACATTTTTATACTTTTGAAGGTTGACGCTCTCAATTTTGTTTGGTACTCTAACATCTCGAAGATCGGCAAGTAATTTTGCTGCTTCGTTATCTAAGCTTCTATTAAGGATATCCAGATAAAGACTAGCTTTCCTTAAATTCTGCAGATTAATGTTATTTATGTAGCGGAGATAAGCAAGACAATGGTTTTTTGTATTCTTTACATTTAAAATACCATTTATTACTTCCCTTTCGGTAACTTTATTGGTAAAAAAATAGTGCATATTAATAGGGCATATGCCTTTATTTCAGTCTTAAAATACTTACCCGACATAAAATAATTGTGCATTGTATCTTTATCAAATTTACCGCTATTAAATAAAGATTGTGCTCCTTTTCTAAAGAGTTTTTGCATTTTTACCATAGTGTCCCACCATATTGCTTGGTCTTCTTGTTGCAACTTAGGTATCCTCTGATGACCAGATATATGGTATTATTTTTGCGAATGACAATGAAGTACATGTTTTTTGTTGTTGTTACATATTAATTATTTTATGATTACTTTGTTGTTGAAATTTTTTAAAATAGAAGAGATCGGTTGAAGTATACTAGTCGGTGGAACGGCATTGCTGTCTTTCTTGTACCAAGTATTGAGGACGCTTACATCCATACCTTGACTATCCAATTCAGTCCTTAACATTTCCAATTCCGAGCTTAATACGTAAGTTGGAATTGGCCTATATCCGTATTTTTGTCCCAGAAAAACCTATATTAATTTATAGTCAGATTTATATCAAACCTATAAGAATCTAGCATGATTATTGTATTCACGCAATTAAAAATTTTTAAAATTTATAAAAAGCCATTTAAATTTTTATTTTTGTGACTTATAATAAACAAGTCTTGTACCGATTTTACAAAGCACAAAATTAATAAAATACGGATATAAATTGAGACAAATAAATTAATTTTAAAAATCAGTGTCTTTATTGATTATAATAATAATTGTATTAAAACTTATTGCAATAGTATAAGAGTGTATTATGGCTTAATATGCCCTTGTACGAAAATATTTTTTATTAATTTTATTCTTTTTTTTTTAGTCTATCAGTTAATTTATATGTACTCTGAACAACAGACCAACAACTTATTTCATACCACAAAGTTCGGCCCCATTGATAGTCGTTGGCAGTTCTCTATTTCACGCATGCATAATTCGGTTGTCATGTGATCATCCGTGGCCTCGTCTCGAACACCCCATCGCATGTCCACAACCTACATACAAATTGCACATAAATGATAATGAGCTGAATCGTATTGTATAATTAGGGGCTCATCAAATAACTGGAAAAGTTTCTCTGCAAGATTGTGTATTCGCACACCTCAGCAAGCTATACGTGCATGCTGCATTTTATACCTCGTACCTGGCACCGGAAAAATCTATTTCAGATTCAAGGTCATTGATGCGAATGTCGAGAGTTCAAAGGCTGTTCGCAATGTATCGCAATACGTAACCTGTTACTAGCTCCTTCGAAGAATATCGATATATCGATTTGTACTTTGTTAAGTTTCTCACGCGGTTCTAATGGGACGAATACTTTTCATGTAAGGGAATTATTATTTAAATCTATTAGAGTGAAGTGTAAAACCTTTCACTTTTTTTAATAATTACAGTCTGAACAATGGTAATGATAATATTTTTACTTAATTTATGGTGACAATAGTTCTACATTTAAATTCGCAATAAGTAAAATAAGTAAAAGTTACGTAAGTTTGGTTAGAAGTTGAGAAATAAATCTTATTTCTTATTAACTCCATTAAAAAGTTCTCAATAGCATGCTTATAATGCGCGCATTTTATAAAAAGTCTAAATGTGCAATTTTATTTTATGACAAAACGTTTCAGAAACTTTCTAAAAATAGAGCTTTAAGTAGTTCAATTGACATCATATTAATAAATTAATATAAGCACTACGTAGCTAGTCTTATACGTTTAATTATGCTAGTTATATTCGTGTTAAATTGAATAAGTTTTTGCTTATTTTAAATGTTCATAAAGGTATAGGGTGTATAATAATAAATACTATAAGCGTGAAAGTAATGCAACTATGCTCATCCAATTGATGATTATACAGTACTTGCAATCCAAAATAGTTTCACAAGGTTATTATGCTAAATTAATGTAGTATTCATATTTTGCAAACAAGTTTGCATGTTCTGCATTTTATTTATACTTTGAGATGTGAACGTGTTTATAGAAATGTAATAACGCTTTCGGACGGGAATTCTATTTATTTAAGAGAATAATGACACTCAAGAATTAAAAAATAAATTGAGTTTTTTCTATTTCACTTAAAAAGTGCCTAATGGTCTATAGAATATGATACAATATTGATTAATAAATGAAAGATTTTTTTATCATCCGGTAATTTGAATTCCTCGCTGCGGACAATGTCATAACTTTAAACAATGTATTTTTCTTGAAATCACTTTTTTCAAGTAGCTCGAAGCATAACTTTAATATATTTTCATCATTTAACCGTGTAACTTCAAAATTACATTATCTATAGAAAAACACACTAACATTTATCTTGATTATTTTATTTTATTTTAATCCGCACGGATACTTTACTAAAAATAATTCAAAGTCGTTTCTTCAGAAATTAATATTAAAAATTATTTACGCATTTATTTAGCTATTGTACAAATTGTACAAATATTAAAAAAAATTTTTGTTTTTTATTTTAAATCATTAGTTTGTTGCATTATCTACATTATTGCTAGAAATTGTTATAAAATATTAAAAAATAATAGATACCAGTTTATATATTTTTAATTTTTCTCTTTATTTTTCGATAAAAGTCCCTAAAATTGGTTTATTTTAAGCACCCCAGAAGGAATTTATCCTTTAAAGCATCACAATTTAATACATTGCGCTATTGCATTTAAGCTTCTTTTTATACGATTACCTGAAATTCCAGTCCGTGTTTTTCACGACAATAATCTTTCAACTTCGGATAGCATTGCGCCATTAGGGTATTTCTCTCCATTGTGGTATCTGAAATTAATTTTATAAACAAGTTATATTTTTCAAATACATCAAATAAAAATACAAATAAGTATTAGGAAAAGAATGCTGTACCTGTAAAAGTCGAACTAGTGAAAATACGAACTATTTTTGAACTGACTGGAGGTAGGGATTTAAGAGATCCCGCGAAAATGGAATCTATTACCTTTTCATCCATTTTTTACTTTAAGATTTGTTCAATAATAATTAGATAAAGTGCAACGTTTGAACTAAGCGCTGGTTTAAGTAAGCTTTTAGCCCAGTAGATATAATTGCATCTAAATGATATACAATGACTTAACGCAGCCTAATATATTTATAATTATTTCCGTTTAAATAAAAAAAAAAATGATTATTTTATTATTAATGGGATTCTAACGTTGCTTTGATATTTTTAATTGTAATATATTTTAAGGTATGTCTGACCTATACTCGTGTTACATTCACTACTGTAAAGAAATTTCATGTCAGCGAATTCAAATACCTGCCGGTTGCTAGGGCTTGTTTATCACCTATACATAAGGGCTTAAATTGATTATTTATGTAGTGCTTTTTTGAGAATTAGTCAAATGAAAGATGTAATCCGAATGTTTTTATAAGATGAAATTGTGCTTATCCTTTATCACATTGCACGCTGCTAATTAACTTTCCGTTTGCAGCACTTTGATGAATATTATCAGTAAAGTTGTTTTTTAAAACATAATCAGAATGGCGCCTTCGGATCCAGTGACGCAGATGAATACATACCGGTCCTATGTGACCATGCTCGCAGATCCAAACGCAAAAGATGAATCGAAATTAAAGGCAGCTCAAGAGATGTCTGAAAATTTCGAGGTAATGTTTTTCTTCTTTTTATGTAAGGAATTTGTATAAGAGGTACAGTGTCGGTAGTGAGAGTTTTTATTTCTACCGATAAGGAAAAAGGAGATTCTTTCCAAGAAAATAAATCACGTTGATTAAAAAGAACGGTTCTTTTTTCAATTTTTATTTATACGTACTTGTCTACAATATAAAAAGACATTATTTAAATTTTTGTGTGAATTTATTATCACACTGTTTGAATCTAATTATTCCTTATATTATTTTATATTATTCTTATAATTGCCGTTAGTTTTTAAAAGATGAATTTTTTTACTACTAATTTAAATAGATTCTTGTTTGTAATATTTAACTTGTTTTTTTTTTTTTTTTTTTAATTGTCATTAAAATAATCCAAGGTTCCAAAGAACTGTTGGTTGATTTCAATAAAGAAATTTATTATTTATTCCATAAATTAGTATAATATAGTGAATATTTAAAATTGTTTAAATGAAAATACTATTTTTTTATAGAATTTTATTTCCTAATCGGAGGTAATTTCCATTTTTAGGTCATTATGTGTTCAGCACAGTACCCTGCTTTCTTGGATCATTTAATGAAAAATTTCCTGAAAATCCTGCAGGAAGGAGAGCCGCATTTTATATCAGAATATAATATCCAACAAGTTCGAAAGTTAATCCTGGAGATGATTCATAGACTTCCAACCAACGATTTCTTGAGGCCTTATGTTAAACAAATATTAAGTCTTATGCTGAAACTTTTAGAAACAGAGAACGAAGAAAATATTTTAGTTTGTTTGAGAATTATTATTGAATTGCATAAGCAATATAGACCAACTTTCAATCCCGAGGTTTGTATAAACAGGAATTATTCTTTAGTGGCAATAACGATTATAAATTTATTAATAAAAAAAATATTTGATGCGTAGATTCAGCATTTTCTACAATTTGTAAAGTCAATATACAGCGAATTGCCGAAAAACTTACCAAAGATTTTTGAACCCCGACCATCGATAAGAGTAAAAGACTTATCAGAAATAAACCTAGATGCACTTTTAAAAGAAACTTTTACAATTACACCCATTCAAAGTGAGAAAAAAGCTGCTGATGGATCCGTACTTAGTGTAAGTGTCAAAAGTCCTAACTTTTAATAATTTATTGAGTATCAAAGAGACTATCCCAAAATTTCTTTACTTTATTTGAATTATTATTTAATTTTGCATTAAATTTGTTTAATTATAACAAAAATTTTGTAATTATAAATTATATATAAAAAGAAAGTACTGATCTTTTTTATCTCTATAATAACAAGTTACAAACAGTTTATTTTATTAGTAAGTTCTATTGATTTTTCTATTCTAATTTGTATATTTTTATATTGATATAAAATCATTTTAGTTACAAATTTTAATTAATTATTTTACTCGTAAATAGTTTATAAACTAATAAAAGAACTTAAGAAATACATTATATTTTTATTTTGAGTAATGAAAGATATTAAATTTTTGTTTGAGAAAAATATTTTTTAAACTTATGCTTTAAAAGAAAATTACGTATCTTAGAAAAAAATTAATTAATATTTAGATATCTTTTTGAAGCGCTAAATTTTTATGGAAAAACTTACGGTTATAACTACAAATATTTCATCACTAATTTTTCATTTTAATATTAAGTTATTATAATAAAACTAGGTTTCTGTATAATTTTATCTATTTAAACATTTCTTTTTACAGTATAATCTCATTCCCAAAGCAGTTCTCTCTTTGAAAGTCCTCCAGGAACTTCCTATAATTGTTGTTTTGATGTATCAAATCTACAAGCAGAACGTTCACCAAGACGTCTCTGACTTTATTCCCCTTATCATGACGACAATAACTCTACAACCGAGTCCTCAACATCGTGCGTCTCCAGGTTTCAATAAGGAAGTCTTTGTAGATTTTATGGGTGCACAAATTAAAACTTTATCTTTTCTTGCCTATATAATTCGCATCTATCAGGATGTCGTTGCCCAGCATAGTACTATGATGGTCAAGGGTATGCTGGGACTCTTATCCCTTTGTCCGATGGAAGTTGCCCATTTGAGGAAAGAGTTACTTATAGCGGCAAGACATATATTAGCCACAGATCTGAGAACTAAATTTGTACCTCACATGGAAAGGCTTTTCGATGAAGAGGTATTACTTGGACATGGATGGACAACCTATGAGTCGCTGAGGCCACTTGCGTATTCCACTCTGGCTGATTTAGTACATCACGTAAGACAGTTACTACCATTGTCGGATCTTGCTAGAGCTGTTCATCTTTTTAGGTAAACATTATTTTTTTACTTATTTAAATTAAAATTAACAAATGTTCTACACAAAACAAAGATTAAGAGAATAATATAAAATCAAATACATTTTAAATAATGTTAAATATTACTAATATTGCTCTTTTCGAAAAAGCTCGTTTATTTGTTTATCAATAATAATCATGTAATAAGATAGTTTTACAGGATATTCATATTCAATATTATAATAAAAAAGTGTGATTGAATTAAAATTTATTTCTTATATATCATTTATTGGATGATTAGGCTATGTTAGCAGTCATGTACTCAATAATCTTGAGATATTAATATTTTATTGTATAAATTTATTCAAATAACCACCTTTGAATTATTTCATGTTTCATTAAATACTACATTTTTCTAAATAAAGTATCTGGTAAATATCGTACAGAATATTTTTATTTACATATATATTTATAATGTGTAATGATCCACAATGTATAATAAAAATAATAAATTTATTTCAATAACATTTATTTTTTACAGTAAAAACGTCCATGATCAAAGTCTACCCACTTCTATTCAAACAATGTCGTGTAAGCTGCTACTGAATCTTGTTGAATGCATTCGACAGCGTTCAGATGCTGAAAATAGTAATCAAGGTCGTGAGCTTCTAATGCGAATGCTTGAGGTGTTTGTGTTAAAGTTTAAGACGATAACAAAACTACAGATGCCTGTACTTTTGAACAAAGCCAAACAGCAACCAACCCTTGGTAGTGACATAAAACCCGCTTCTACAGAGGACGTAAAACCAAACATAAATGAACTACAGGATGAGAAGGAGAATACCAAAACGAAATTTGGCTTTCCTTCGGCACAGAATCAAACGTGCAACGTTGTTGATTACAGAAGTCTCGTAAAGACACTTGTTTGTGGCGTGAAAACGATAACATGGGGATGTGCTAATTGTAAGTCAGGTGAAGTTACACAATCAAAACAGTTTCAACCTAAGGAAACACTCGTTTTTATACGGTTGGTCAAATGGGCCTTACAAGCCCTTGATATTTATACGATAGGACCACCGGCTCTCGGCGCATTAGCTCAACCAGGAAGACCAGCCCAGCCACAAACGGTGAGGAGTAAAGAAGAGAAAGAAGTACTTGAACACTTTAGCGGCGTGTTTTCTATGATGAATCCGCAGACTTTTCAAGAAATATTTTCAACCACGATAGACTACATGGTTGAGCGAATCTTCAAAAATGCTGCGCTTCAGATCGTTGGAAATTCATTTTTAGCTAATCCTACAACCTCTCCTATATTTGCTACAGTACTAGTGGAGTATCTTCTAGAGCGAATGGACGATATGGGTTCAAACGTTGAGAGAAGTAATCTTTACTTAAGATTGTTCAAATTAGTATTTGGCAGCGTTTCACTCTTCCCAGCTGAGAACGAACACATGTTGCGGCCGCATCTCCATCAGATTGTCAATAGATCAATGGAACTCGCCATGTCAGCAAAAGAGCCTTATAATTATTTTCTATTACTGAGAGCTTTGTTCAGATCAATTGGAGGAGGGTCGCATGATCTCCTCTATCAGGAATTTTTGCCTTTGCTGCCAAATCTACTAGAGGGTTTGAACAGATTACAATCAGGACTACATAAGCAGCATATGAAGGATCTGTTTGTGGAGTTATGCCTTACCGTACCTGTCAGATTGAGCTCTTTGCTCCCGTATTTGCCAATGCTCATGGATCCACTTGTATCAGCTTTAAATGGTAGTCATACGCTCGTAAGTCAAGGTTTGCGAACACTTGAATTGTGTGTAGATAATCTTCAACCAGATTTTTTATACGAACACATTCAACCTGTAAGAGCTGATCTCATGCAGGCGCTATGGAGAACATTGCGAAATCCTACCGATCAGGTAAAAATCGTAAAAAAATTTTTCATCTTTCATTTAGTTTTGGTTTATCAATTCTTTTTAATGTAAACAATATTTCATTACTTTTATCGCTTCTAATATTTTCTTTGTTAATATTAATGTTTGATCTGTAATTTAATATTATTTTTATTGTCTGTATATTACAACAGAATGTATAATAAAATTTAATTATTTTGAAGTACAAGAAATAAATTGACAAATTTTTATTTTTTACAGCTTAGAAATTTTTTTTATTTAAAAGTGAGAATAAGTTTAATAAATGAAAAAAGTAAAATAAATTAGTTTGACAAATTTTTGTAAACAAAAATTGCTCTTAAAAATTGTATATTTAATAAATTGTTTCATTCAATAGGTTGCGCACGTGGCTTTCCGCGTACTCGGAAAATTTGGTGGTGGTAATCGCAAAATGATGATCGAGCCTCAAAAACTCGAATATAATGATCGGGAAACAAATCCACCCGCAGTTGTTGCTTATTTCCAAGAGCCGTCAAAGGGCATCGACTTTCCCGTGGAAAAAGTTATCGACACTGCTTTTACTGCTCTTAAGTCCAATACGACCGATCCATTCTATCGTAAGCAGTGTTGGGAAGTAATTAATTGTTATTTATCAGCATCGCTGAGGCTAGACGATGATAGAGCAACGCTCTATAAGTTCTTCACTCATCCATCTTTCAAGGAAGGCAAGATACCTCATCAACAGGGACCACACTATAAGAGCCTGGATAGTGTTGCTCGAAACGTTCAACAAACTGCACTTACTGGTAAAAAATATTTTATTCAGGGGACATTTTTTTATTTATTTTACAAGATAAACTTATGTAAAACATGACAGACAGAAGTTTATTTATAGATTACTTTTCTATTAATAAATATTGAAAAAGGTTGAAAGAAGTTGTACACCTTTAAAATTTGATGTATTTTAATTTAGAGAAATTTAAGAACTAATATATACTACTCCTATTTGAATATTTAAATATATCTTTTCATATATCTTAAAGACTAAAAAAAGATATTCAATTTCAATATTTTAATATCCATCTTTTTTAAAGTCATCTTAAAGCTGTTGACTCTGTTTGCTATAGATTTAAATTTTAAATATTTCATTATCTTAAGCTTTATTGTATTGTGTCAAAAAAATATCATTTTTCATCGTCTATTAACTATATTTAAATTTACTTTAATATTCATAATTATTGAAATATGAATTTAAAAAATTTGTTATTGTAGAATTTATATAGACAATGTATGTTGATTAATACCAAGATAACAATGATACCATGAATTAATTTAATTTCTAATTATTAATTATTTACTATTTATATATTCATCTCTTAAATATATGTATGCAATGGTAACTGTTATTCTAAACTACAAGAATAATCTGAGAAAACAATAAAATAATCCAAGTAATTGCAATAATAATTACAGGTTTATTCGTGGCAGCGGCAATCAAAGAATTACGTCAATCCGTTTTGGGCCCAATGTTTAGCATTGTGCGTCATTATACGATGGTTGCGATCGCACAGCAAGCTGGTCCATTCTGCCTGACTAATAAATCAAACCGACAACATGGACAGGATCCTCTTGTACTTGTAGACGCTCTGTCTGTGATAATGGGTCACGAAGAAAAGGAGCTTTGCAAACCAGGCAACCTTGCACTTGTTCTTATCCTTGAGACTGCGACTAACATTCTCGGTTCGAAGGAGCGTGCTTGTCAACTACCCTTAATGGAATATCTTGCTGATAAAATGTGCTCCCTGTGCTATGAGCGTGCTTGGTACGCTAAACTCGGTGGTTGTATGGCCATTAAATTCCTTTTCGAGCGCATGGCCATCAAGTGGGTTCTTAATCACCTCTTCGTTTTTTTGCGAGCGCTCATATTTGTTATGATGGATTTAACGGGAGAAGTATCAAATGGCGCCATCGATATGGCGAAAACAAACCTTGAAAAAATGCTGAGGGTGTGTGTGAATCCGGGTACACAAGAATCAGGTAATGTCGAGCTCCTTGAAGCGCAAAACAAGGCACTTTACGAGGTCACCCATGAGTTAGTCAGGCAGGTTACATCGCCGCATACGATTGTAAGGGAACAAGCGATGGCCTCGCTACGTCTCTTAGGCGAGATACAAAATAAGACCGTAACCGAAGTTATGGAACCACATAAAGAGGTGCTTGCAGATATGATACCCCCGAAAAAACATTTACTTAGGCATCAGCCAGCTAACGCTCAGATAGGTTTGACTTTTTTATATCCTCTTATTTCATTATCAATATATTTTATGTTTTGAAAGCTGGCTTTATATCAATAAACATAATGTTCCTTCAAAAGCATACTAATCAAATGAATGTTTAAATAGGATTGATGGATGGTAACACCTTCTGTACAACGCTCAATCCCCGACTCTTTACTATCGATCTCAAAACTGTTGAACATAAAGTCTTTTTCGAGGAATTACTAACTCTCAACGAAGCCGAGGACATTAATCTCAATCGACTTCCATGTTATAAATCTGTACCAAATCTCATACCTTTGAGAAAATCCGCGTTGAGAGCCTTAGCAGCCTGTCACTATATTGCTGATAAGCGGCAAAACATCTTTGAAGTACTATACGCAGCTCTAGAGAAGCCCAACACCGAGTTACAAGAAGCAGCTTTCGAGTGTATGCAGAAATTTATTGCAGGTTTCCAGATCGATATGGAATCCGTGCACGCAATTATGCGCCCGATGTTGCTCACGCTTGGTGACCATCGTAATCTTAGTCTAAACTGCGTAAAACGTTTGTCTTATTTAACTCAGCTGTTCCCAAGCACTTTTAGCATAACTCTGTGCGAACAACTGCTTCAGCATCTGAAAAAATTACTGGAAAATTTGATTCAAGCACATAAAGGAGTATCAAAAACAGGCGAGAACGAACAAAAGATTGCAACGATTATAGGAATATTCCATCAAATACCAGCAGCTACCCCAAAATTCATTGATGTACTTTGTCGATTGGTCATGCAGACCGAGAAACAGCTTTTGGTTGAAGCTTCTAGCCCTTTCAGAGTACCACTCATGAAATTTCTTTTAAGGTATCTATTAATTTATTTACTCATTTCAATTTACAAATCTATCATCCTATATCATCACTACCATTTATTATAAATAAGTAAAAGTAATATTTAATAAATTTAATAAAAATTTGTTGTATTTTATTTAGTAAAATTATAATTTTTTGTTATTGAAGGTATCCTACGGAGACATTAAACCTTTTCCTTAATGATAACAACATCAAGGATCAACAATGGAGCCGGTACCTTGAATTTCTCATTAAGCATAAGGAAGGAAAACCCTTTAGAGACGTACTTCACAAAAGTACAGCGAGACTTATAGCTACATTGCTTGCCAACTCTCAAATCAACTCGAATCTCACGCACAGTGAGAAGAGCGAACTGCAACATCAAGCAATCAGGATAGTTTCTGTGCTTATTAAATTTGATGAACAGTGGCTGTCAACGCAGACTCAATTGGTTGCGGCACTTAGGCAGATTTGGTGCAACGACGATTATCATGCACTACACAAAAAAGTCGATAACGTCGACTTCTGTCATTGGAAAGAACCCAAACTTATTGTTAAAATTTTACTGCATTACTTTTGTCATCATCCCAACGATATAGACTTATTATTTCAGTTGTTGAGAGCTACTTGTGGCAGATATGTACCAGATTTCCAATTTTTAAGAGACTTCTTAGAAAACACAGTTGCACAAGAGTATACGGTTGAGTGGAAGAGAAGTGCATTTTTCAGGTTAATTTACTACTTTAATTAAAAATTTAATTTTCATTAAATTTTATTAAAATTACGATAGATTTTCTTATAAAAGTTTTCATTCGCTATTTTTAGATTCGTAGAACACTTTCCAACAACGATGTCGCCAGAATTAAAGGCAAAGATCGTGCAACTAATTATTATTCCGTGCTTTGCTGTGAGCTTCGAAAAAGGCGAAGACACAAAGCTCGTTGGTAGCACTCCCGTACCTTATCAAGATAGCCCCGACAATATTGTCTCTGTCTTCATCAATAAGATAATTGATCCAGAGAATCCGCTTACGGCCACTGACTGCGTACGAATCGCCTTATTGCAGTGTTCTTGTCTACTCGTTGAGCTAGCGCCGCAATACATACACGATGGCTCAAATAAACGTCAGGGTAACAAACTTAGAAGATTAATGACCTTCGCTTGGCCATGTTTGCTGGGCAAAAACTGCGTCGATCCGGTCACGCGATATCACGGTCATTTGCTACTGAGTCACGTCATTGCGAAATTTGCGATACATAAAAAGATTGTTCTACAGGTAACGAATGACTAAATATTTTATCTTTTTTATATAAAATATACCTTCTTAAACTTGTAAATATAATTATAATAATTTTATTATAATATTCTCATGTAAATATTTCTTTAATTAAATTTTGCAACTTCTCATTATTTTGGTTTCAAATTCCTTTAATACGGCTGAATATAAATATTTAAATGAATTTAAAATACAAAAAATGTAAAAACAGCTTTTGATAAGTTTTTGATCGCATATTCCTTATTTATATTATTATATTACTTATAATAATTTATCAATTTTAATTGTGGTTGGTAAACATTGAATTTTTATTTTCAACGTGATTCGTTCATTATGTTTAGAAACATAAGAAACCAATTTATAATTCTGCAATGTCTGAACTATTTTTATTTTGTGAATTAAATTAATTACATTCGATATTGCAGGTTTTTCACAGCCTATTAAAAGCTCACGCAGTAGAGGCCCGCAATGTCGTACGCCAAGCTCTCGAAATTATTACTCCTGCCATGCCAGTTCGAATGGAGGATGGTTTCAAAATGCTCACTCATTGGACAAAAAAAATAATCGTTGAGGAGGGTCATTCCATGCAGCAACTCTTTCATATACTCCAATTGGTCGTGCGTCACTACAAAGTCTACTATCCAGTGCGCCATCATCTTGTCCAACACATGGTTAACTCGATTCAACGGCTTGGTTTCAGTCCTACGGCTACGATCGACCACCGCCGTCTAGCTGTTGAACTTGCCGAAGTGATTATCAAATGGGAACTACATCGAATCAAGGTAATTCATTTAGATTTAATTTTATTTGCTTACTTTTTTACGAGATCATTTAAATATTGCAATTGTATATTTTAAAAAGATATAATAAAGTATTGCCAAATTTATTTGATTATTCTTAAATTTTATAAAAAATGTTGTTATATATTAATATGTTAACATTATATTCGTGCAAAGGATGAGGCAGAAAATATTGAAACAGGCGGTACAGGTATAATGACAGGTAGCCTTAAAAGATCTTTGATGGATGAGTCTGGAGAACCAAAGCGTATGGCCACTCAGATGGGCATTAGTCAGGGTGCAGTATCGTCCCAATCTGGATCCACAAGTCTTCTTGTCGCCCCGAAGATGGAACCTGGGGCTACAAAACCAATTGAGCGAACCCATGCCGACGCTATACTGAACTTTTTATTAAGACTAGCATGTCAAGTAAACGACGCTACAACGACTCAGGGTAATCCCGGTGAACAGTTATCTAGGCGCTCTGTAGCACTACTGAAAATGGCCTTAAAACCTGACGTATGGCCGCAGTCATGCGACTTGAAACTCGGTTGGCTGGACAAGGTATTCGGCAGTGTGGACACACCGCAGCCGAATTACGGAAACATATGCACAGCTTTGGAACTACTTACTTTCCTTCTGGGTGTAATGAAGAGGGAACAGGTTTTAGCAAGCTTTAAGCCATTGCAGAGGGGTTTAGGAGCATGCATAGCGAACACCAACACGAAAGTTATAAGGTTTGTATTATATTTTTGCTAAATCGCTAAAGCAACGTGGAAAGAGGGCCAGTGAATTCATAAAAATAATTATGTACACATCTCATATAATAGTTAATTAAGATAAATAAAAGTATCATTCAGTTATAAAATAATTGGTTAAATTTTATTATTTATTTGTTTGTAAAGCTACTTGATTGCATTCGAAAGCAAGAAATAAATATATTGTGTATTCTAATTTTTTTTTACTTTAAAGAAAGGTATGATATTATCTGCGGCATTGAAAATGTCAATCAGATTAATACGAAAAGTATTAATAAAAGAGCTATAATTATTTAAAAATACTACATAAATAGTTTAATATTTAGATATTTAATAAGTTAATAGGTTGTTAAAAAAATAATTATTTTAAACTTAATAAGACTCGAAGCAGTCTAGAAAAATCCTTAAATCTGAACGGCTTTAAAAGTTTAAGCACCATATTCTAATTTTAACTTTTAAACTTTTTTAAATTTCACAATATGTTTCTCAGTTTAAAAGAATTTAAGTTATTTAAATAAATGATATTTTACACATAGAAATAAATTATATTTTAAAAGAATGTCAGTCGAAATACTTCACGTGTGTATTTAAAAAACTAAATAAATAAGTGTGTTTACTCATTTTCACAGATTAGTTCACGGCTTACTATCTCGACTAATGACAATTTTTCCAACCGAACCGACAACTTCAACTGTAGCTTCGAAGCACGAGGAACTAGAGAGTCTCTATGGTACAATTGGTAAATTCGTGATAGATGGACTTGCGACTTACGAAAAAAATCTAACAGCCCAGCCAAGTTCCCTTTTTGGAACTTTGATGATGCTGAAAGCTGCCTGTACGAACAACCAAAGCTACATCGATCGAATAATTTCTCCATTTATGCGCGTGCTACACCGAATGGCTAAGGATCATTTACATCCAACGCAGACGGAGAATAATCAAGTGGGCAGTGAGTTACTTATTATGAGTCTCGATCTTGTGAAAAATAGAGTAGCGGTTATGGGCGTTGATATGCGCAAATCTTTCATTGGCTCTATTCTCGTGGGTCTCATTGAGAAGACGCAAGATATCAAAGTAATGAAGGCAATCACTAAGATGCTCGAGGAGTGGATGAAAAATAAAAATCCTGTAGCAGTTAATCAAGCTCCCAGTCTTAGAGAGAAGTCGATACTTCTAGTTAAAATGATGCAGTACGTTGAGAAACGTTTTCCAGATGACTTAGAACTGAACGGGCAATTCTTGGAACTTGTCAACTACGTGTACAGGGATGAAACACTTAAGTCATCGGAACTCACCTCGAAGCTTGAGCCTGCTTTCTTAAGCGGTCTGCGCTGCATACAGCCACATATTAGAGCCAAGTTCTTCGAAGTATTTGACGGCTCTATGCGACGCAGGTTACACGAAAGGCTGCTCTACATTATATGCAGTCAAAGCTGGGATGCAATGGGACCACATTATTGGATAAAGCAATGCATCGAGTTACTTATTGTCACTGCAAATCCTAATAGTCAGGTGCAGATGTCAAATCAGGATATACTTTTACCAAGTATTAATTCCTTAATCAATCTTGTAGACAGTGAGGAGCAGAAAAACTTTCTTATGTATTCAATGATCAAAGAGGAGCCTCAGGACATGCTCGACACTGGCGATGTCAAAGACGATATAATGGACATGGATCTATCGAATATCGATCCTGTGACAGCACCTGAGGAGCTAACTTCTGGTAAACAAACGAACCTCGCTCAGCTTATTGCCAATCAGGCGGACTTTCTCGAGCGGTCGAAAAAAATTCAGACCGAACAGCTACTCAATGCAGCTGCTCAACTCTGTCACATGGATACAAACCTTGCAGAGAGAGTTTGGTTGGACACATTCCCACGACTTTGGAGTATTCTTGATGAACATCAACAGAATACCTTAATAGCCGAGATTGTACCATTCGTGTGTAGTGGCACTCACGTCATACAGAAGGACTGTCATCCGAGTGCAATAGCGACCTTTGTTGAAGCGCTATCACATTGTAATCCACCAGTGCCAATGAGATCTGCACTTATGAAATATCTGGGTAGATCTCATAATCTGTGGCACAGAATGACTTTAAGTCTCGAGCAAATGGCCTTCGAGAATGGCAGCAGTCAGATCAGAACTAAGCGAGAGTCAGATTGCTATGATTTTGAACCAGACAATAGTCCGTACACAGAAGTACTTGACTCCCTGTCGGACATGTATTCGCTTTTGTGTGAAGAGGATATGTGGTCAGGGCTTTGGCAAAAACACGCTCATTACAAGGAGACTGTACAGGCAACCGTATTGGAGCAGCAAGGTTTTTTTGAACAAGCACAAAGCGCATATGATTTAGCTATGACTAAATTCAAGCAAGATTATGTCTCAACACCTGCTCCTTTTAAGACGCAAAGGGAGGCCCTATTGTGGGAACAGCATTGGATAAGATGTGCTAAAGAACTAAATCAGTGGGATCTGCTATTGGATTACGGAAATAAGAAGGCTGAGAAGAATCCGTTTTTGATACTGGAAAGTTCATGGAGAATACCCAATTGGACAATGATGAAGGAAGCACTGGCTCAAGTTGAACAGAATTGCCCAAAAGAGATGATGTGGAAGGTCAATCTTTATAGAGGTTTCTTAGCTATTTGCCACAGCGAGGATCAGCATCTCAGTGCCGTTGAACGTTATGTTGAATTAGGTATATAAAAATTAAAATAAATACTTTTATCTGGAGAATGAAAATATGATGATGAATCAGGAAGCGCTACTTTTAAACTATAAATTTGATCTATCCTTACTACGTAGTAAAATAATATTATAAATTATTCATTTGATATCTAATATTTCTATTAATATTTATTATAGATTGTTTTAAAATAATATAAACATATATCCTAATCAGTAATAAAAAAAACATTATAAAAACTTGTTAAATTTTCAAGTACATAAAAAAAAGGAAAAAATAACTTTTTATATTGTCACAGCTTCAGGTCTATGCATGCGTGAATGGCGACGACTACCTCATATTGTCAGTCACATTCATCTGCCTCTCCTCCAAGCTGCTCAACAGATTATGGAGCTTCAAGAAGCGATGCAAATTCATCAGGGTTTGTTACACGGTCGCAGTTCTTCCCTCCACGACATGAAAGCCATTGTAAAGACGTGGCGGAACCGACTGCCCGTTATCGCCGACGATCTCAGTCACTGGTCAGATATCTTTACATGGCGTCAACATCACTACACTTTCATTTCGAGTCATTACGAATGTCAGCAAGAACAGACAACGAATCATTCCATGTTGGGTGTTCATGCCTCAGCGCAGGCTATCATACATTTTGGCAAAATAGCGCGTAAACATAACTTGTGCGGCGTCTGTCTCGATTCATTGTCACGTATTTATACAATACCAAGCGTACCAATCGTCGATTGCTTTCAAAAAATAAGGCAACAAGTCAAGTGTTATCTACAGATGGCTTCGGTATCTGGAAAAAATGAGCTTCAGGAAGGTCTCGAGGTTATCGAATCAACAAATCTGAAGTACTTTACAAAGGAGATGACGGCCGAATTTTATGCTCTGAAAGGCATGCTTCTCTCGCAAATTGGTCGTTCTGACGATGCAAATAAAGCCTTCTCTGCGGCCGTGCAGCTACATGATACACTCGTCAAGGCTTGGGCTCTTTGGGGCGATTACCTCGAAAGTATATTCACGCGAGATGCCCGACAAATATCTATTGGCGTCTCAGCGATCACGTGCTTTTTACATTCGTGTAGACATCAGAACGAAAGCAAGTCGAGAAAGTATTTAGCTAAGGTTCTCTGGTTACTAACTTACGATGATGAAAAGTCCTCGCTCATGGATGTTGTTGATAAATACGCGGTGGGAGTGCCACCGATTCAGTGGCTACCTTGGATACCTCAGTTGCTTATGTGTCTCGTGCGTTACGAAGGAAATGTTATACTAAATTTGCTGAGTCAGGTCGGCAGAATGTTCCCGCAAGCAGTGTATTTCTCTATTAGGACGCTGTATCTAACGTTGAAAATCGAGCAGAGAGAGAGGTTTAAGAGCACGGAACTAGGTAATTAATTTTATCTGAACACATTTAATGAAATTTTAGATTTCATCAAATTTTATTTTTTTACATTTTTTTACGTATTTTTTACATAATAATTTGTTAATTATTATGTAGTTAATTATTTATCCTTAAATAAACAGCTAAAGGACACGATACCGGGGATCGTGGTGCCAGTGGAGCACAACAAGCTGCTCAACAAGAAGTCAAAGCAAAAGCGACGATACCTATGTGGATGTGCTCGAAGATCATGCACATACAAAGAGAAATACATCCAACAATTTTATCCAGTTTAGAGGGTATTGTCGATCAGGTAAATATATTTTTTATGAATATTCTATAAGAATTATACGAATTATTACAGTGAAATATTACTTAAATAAAAATGCTTTTAGGTATAGAAAAAAAATTTTTATTTTAAATTTATTTTATATACCTTACTGAATAGTTTTTAATAGATATTATCTGTTGTTGATCAAAATTCTTTAGCTTAAATTAACAGCTATAATAAGTATTTAAATGGACATGAATTATCGTTAAAAAAAGTAAAGCATGAACAAGTGACGTAAGTGTAAATAATTATCATAGTAAAGCAACAATTAAATTTTACTGTAAAAAAGTATAAATATTTACACAGTACTTGTATTAATATTATAAATTCAATAGGAAAAAATAAGAAAATCTTACATTTTATATAATTCGTTTGTTAAGAGAATTTTTAATTCTTTTTTGTACGCAAATGACAACGTTTCTGATAAACAAAATTATATAAAAATTTAGATGGTTTGGTTCCGAGAAACTTGGTACGAAGAAGTTCTCAGGCAATTAAGACAAGGTCTTGCAAAATGCTATGCAATAGCTTTCGAGAATCGTGGAGCGGTGAGCGAAGCCACAATAACACCTCATACATTAAATTTCGTGAAAAAACTTGTATCGACATTCGGTAATGATCTAAATAAATTTCTTTTTTCATTTGCAAATTACGTACGTGTTTCTAAACCATGATTAATCATGTTAAATTGCAGAAAACATATCGTCTTCTCAGAATATAACAAATACTTTCGGTTCAGCGGGTAATGAGTCTCTGGCACGTAGAGCCCAGGCCACTGTTCAAGATCCTGATTTTCAAAAAATGAAAAGTCAATTCATCAATGATTTCGATTTCAATACACCTGGTGCACGGCTTTTACACAATCTAATTAGCAAATTTAAAAAATGGATCAAAATACTCGAAGGAAAGACAAAACAATTACCAAAGTAAGTATTTTATTTAATACAATTGTAATTATTCCGATATAACATAAATAACATGTAACGTCGATATATTTACTAATAGCATGAAATTTAAAACAAACAAGTTGAAGTATAACTCTTTT
Source organism: Wiebesia pumilae (assembly GCA_018907045.1). Classification (NCBI taxonomy): domain Eukaryota; kingdom Metazoa; phylum Arthropoda; class Insecta; order Hymenoptera; family Agaonidae; genus Wiebesia; species Wiebesia pumilae. Next base: position 7,627,693 of record JACCHZ010000192.1, read on the forward strand.
ATTCAACCATTCAACGAAATTAATTAAAAATTATATGTATAAGGTTTATTCTTAAATATACATAAGATGTTTCTTTGATGATGTTATGCTTAATATAATAATTAATATTATGTAACCGTAACAAATTATACTTTTTTAGATCATTCTTGATTGAGGAAAAATGTCGTTTCCTCAGTAACTTCAGTTTAAAGACTGCCGAAGTAGAACTGCCCGGTGAATTTCTTTTACCAAAAGTGAGAAGTCAATTAATTCCTACATTAACTGATTCAATAACTCAAATAACTCATTAATACATCAATATTTCTTTAAAGATCTTCTTCTGCATGTCTGATGAAATATTGGAATACTTAATGAAATGCTTTTATTTGTTATTAAATAGTCTTATATAGATTCAAAAGCTTTCTTTATTACACTAATAACTAAATTTTTCAGCATTCTCATTACTATGTGAAAATCGCACGGTTCATGCCACGAGTTGAGGTAGTTCAGCGACACAATACCGCTGCTCGTCGATTGCGAATCCGCGGCCACAATGGTCGTCTGTATCCTTATCTTGTGGTAAACGATGCTGGCTTAGGCGATGCGAGGCGCGAAGAGCGCGTCCTCCAGCTCCTTCGCTTCCTCAATCACTATTTAGCAAAGCAAAAGGAAACGTCGCGGCGGTTCCTACATTTTACGGTACCACGAGTGGTCGCCGTCTCACCGCAAATGCGTTTGGTCGAGGATAATCCAGCCTCGGTCTCACTGCTTGATATTTATAAGCAGGGATGTGCGAAACTTGGTATCGAGCATGACGCACCAATCGCTAAGTATTACGATAGGCTGGCAACGGTACAAGCCAGGGGATCGCAGGCTAGTCATCAAGTACTCAGAGACATTCTCAAAGAAGTGCAAACGAACATGATTTCGAAGACAATGCTGAGGGACTGGGCAGTAAAAACTTTCCCTGCAGCCACTGATTATTGGACTTTTAGAAAGATGGTTCGTATAGCTAATATATATTTATAATACTTCCGGGATCCTATTTCTATCATTGTCCCAGAATTAAAGATAAATTTTTATTTAAATGAATTAGAAAAGAAATTAGTGACATAATAAAATCTGCTATTCAAACTTGCGATTAAAACAATTAGTTGCAACAAAAATTACACTATGAAAAAAAATTAATTTAAAAAATTTTTTAAATTTAAAGTATATTAAAATAACTTATTTTAACGAAAAATTCTTTTAAACATCGATAAGTTTAAATTAATAATTTATCTGAAATAAAAATATAATAAAAGTATAAAAAATAATATATATACTGCTTGTCTAATTAATTTCTCACAAATATTAATTTAATTTCAAAACGATTAATAATTGATTTAATTAAATTTGATTAAACTGATTGATTTGTAAATCATTTGATTTTTTCAGTTTACTTTGCAATTATCTTTGGCTTGTTTTGCCGAATACGTACTGCATTTAACAAGATTAAATCCGGATATGATGTATGTTCATCAAGATTCAGGTTTGATCAATATAGCTTATTTTAAGTTTGACGTTGATGATACATCTGGAGAGTTAGATGCCAATCGACCAGTTCCTTTCCGATTAACTCCAAATATCTTGGAATTTCTCACTAGCACAGGTAAACATAGAATAATTTTATAAATTAATGTAGATTATTTGCATTCAGTATATGAAATTATTAAAATGATAATCAGAAGATCTAGAGTTAAAATAACAAAATTTAATGTTTTGTGTACAACCAGCAAAAAATATTAGTAAAAAAAAAATTTTTTTTTAAGTCTAAGAGTTTTAATTACAAAATGTTTTTAAAGTTAAATAAGTTTTTGTTATTTGATTGAAAAGGCAATATGATGATAAACTACTAGCATGTGAATATATATTTTATACAAATATTGTTTTATATATTACTATTATTATTATTGTTGTTTTTGTTGTTGTTGTTGTTGTTGTTATAAATATTTAGCTGTGTAAAAGAAGTTTTATCAATATTTTATTTGTAGGGGTTTCTGGACCACTTACAGCGAGTGCCATCGCTACGGCGCGCTGCCTGGTCCAACCTTCCTTCAAGGTCCACACCATATTGCGAGCGATATTACGCGATGAAGTAATTGCTGATCATAGCAAAAAGCAAGAGGACTCGAAAAACGCTTCCGAGGGTCCAGCAGACATGAAGGCGGAATTACTAATAACAATGGTAACGCGTGCTGTAACAGCTATCGTCTCAAGACTGAACTCCTTGGCGCATTTTGACGGTACTGACAGTAAAGTCAGTACGCTAGTCGCAGCGGCCAATAGTCACGATAACCTATGTCGTATGGATCCGTCATGGCACCCGTGGTTGTAAAAACTTAACCTTTATTTTTATATTATGTTCTCTTTGTGAATTAAGAGAATGACATATTTTCTTCTTTCCTTATTTTTTATTTAAGTTGTACATATAATAATTGTTATTGTGAAAGGATATTTATAAGTGTAAATTAAGTACGACAAACAATAACTTTTACGTAGTGATTTAAAAATGGAAATGATGATGAGCGATATTGTATATAAATGTGAATGTGCTTGAAGGAGTACAAATATAAAAAAGATACGTTTTATTTTCCACAAACATTGTGAATTATAACTACTTTAACGTACAGTATTAGGAAAGTGGTAATAGTTTATGAAAACTTTGTAAGCATGAGAGATAATTCAATAAATATTTCTTATAATAAGTAATATGAAGTTATTTTAATAATTTTTCTTAAAACCTTTTTAAGCCTTTTATAATGTTTTAATTACAATTTTTTTGAAATATTGAGCTAGGAATACAAGTTGTAATTAATATATATTACATTAATATTACATTAATTATTACACTAACATATATGTATTTTTTATTTTAATAATGATACCATATTTTTATAAAAATAGTGTAGCATTGTAAGTTTTGAAAAGTTATCACGTAAATATTCAAATTGATTGCGACAATTGGAAAAAAATGGCGCCTAAACTATTTTGTACGTAATTTGAATTCATCTGCTTCTTACATGTAGCTTCTAGTAAAAATGTCAATATTATGGATCTTTATTGTTTTAATATATGCAGTAAAAATTACAAAGGCATCTATAGGTGAAAGATCGCAATTTCATAATATCTGCATTAATAAATGTCTTGATGAAAACTGTAAAAATGGTAACATAATATAACCTTTAAAATATAAAATTTCAATACAAAATATTCACTTAATTACAATTTCTTTTACTCAGCTATGGATTTCAAAGCAAATCCATCCTTCGATTTAAAATTACTTTTTTGGACTTGTAAAGAAGACTGTGATTATTCTTGTATGTGGGAAACAGTGAATTTTTTTTCCTCTGGAGGGTTTTATGTGCCACAGTTTCATGGGAAAGTAAATTAATTAACGTTGACTAATAACTAAATAATAAGACAAATTTTTATAATTGAATTTCAATTTCAGTGGCCTTTTATTCGAATTTTTGGACTACAAGAACCTGCATCTGTAATATTTTCAATTTTAAACTTTTATGCGCATGCCAGTTATTATTTAACATTCAAGAAAAAAACAAGCTCATCATCTCCAATGTTCTTTATTTGGACTTGGTTTACAGTAGTAAAAATTCGTTCTTCTTTTATACCATCTATAAATGTTTTATTATTAAATCTTAAATAATATGCACGTTAGATTTGTTTACATGGCTGGTTTTGGTCAACTATTTTCCATGCTCGAGATAAAAATTTTACCGAAGTTATGGATTATTCTTGTGCATTTACTATGGTACTCACATTGTTATACTGTTTATTATTAAGGTATTTTTACAATTACTTCTTTTTTATTTATTTGCCTCTGATGAACAAGTCTTACTCGTTTCGTAGGGTGTCCTGCAAGGATGCGATAAGATCTAAAGTATTTATAGTTATAACTAGTATTTATTTAGTTGTTTTATATTCTCATTTGACTCACCTTTGGTCTGGACGAATTAACTATGGTTATAATATGAAGTTAAATATTGTAGTTGGTATGAGTAAATTTATAATAATTTAATTATGTCTATATTTTTAAAATTTACTTGTTTTTATTTTAGGATTTTTAACATTTATTATAACAATGATTTGGTGGTATAGAAACTACAAAAGACTACCTTATGTGCACTTAATGGGTTGGTTTATAATTTTGACCGTTTTCGTAACTTCATTAGAAATAGCAGATTTTCCTCCAATATTTTGGATATTTGATGCTCATTCGTTATGGCATGCTTCCACTATTCCTTTGGTAAAATTATTATACAGGTAATAATCATACTTAATATAATTATTATTTAATAAAATTTTTAAAAATCATTGTATCATTTTTAAATTTTTAAATAATATATTTTACAGATTTATAAGTTTCGATTGCCAGTATCTTAAAAGACAATATACAAAGTTAGAGAATGATAAACTGTGATAATAAAATTGTAAAAAATTGAAAACAAATTTTTTTAGAAAAAATTTATTTTAGAGAATAATAATGATAATAATATACATGCATTTTCATTTGCATATAAGGTAATACCTTAGGAATACCTCTTTTCAAGTCCTTTATGCGCCGCATAACAAAGTATATTTTGAGGCAGTGAGCACTTCTAATTAAGAATTTAAATAATTTCTTCAAAAATAACTAGCCGACCATAATAAATATAACATCGAGCAAATTTAATTAGAAAAATCTAGTACATACAAAGAACATTTTAGAAGCTATGAATGGGAATGTTTCGATATAAAGTAGAAATATATGACTTTAAACGCTTGTAACAGTACATAAATTCGATATCTCTGAAGTATAACAATCTTTCGCTTTAATTTTTAAGATACTTTCTTTTTTTGACACATATTTAAGTACTAAAATGATCTCGCTAAGCATACCTAAGCGGTATTCTATAAATACCTTATGCTTTAATAAATGCATAGGTAATAAAAGCTTAGAACTTTCAGACTACGATTGTCCTTTAATATTAATAATTTATCACTTTATATCGGGGTGCATGCGTAATAAGACTTTATTTTTCGCATAATCGTAAAAAAATAAAACAAAAAATTAAAAAAAATAATGCTGCCATTTTGTACGAGCTTTCGTTGAAAGAACGTGACATGGAATAATTAAAAAGTACGCTTATCCATTAAGTATTAAATTAAAAACTTTAAATATTATATATTCGACGTTAGTTTTATAAATTACAGCATATACAGTTTTGCTACTGCTTAGCGTAACGAACAATTAAGCTCCTTTCAAGTCATATCCGATTACCGTCGTAATATGACTCATAAAATGTTTATGTAACTTGCACACCCTTATTTTATAAAATTTGAGAGCGATGTCAAGTTATCAGTCAATTTCTCAGATTCTATTCCTTACATTTCACTGCTTTATCTTTTTTTATAGGCAATTCTTACTGACAAGATGTGAAATTAAATATTAACAAAAGTACTTCTATCTTATTAAAATATTGTTTGTCTATATTTTTAAATATAATTTGTATATCTAAATATTTCAATGAAACGTACAGTGTATTCATTGTCTATTTTGTAATTAGTTACTCAATTAGATTTATTGTTAAAGAAACACTTATTCTATAAAGTGCTCTTTGTATAAAGTCTGTGTATAAAGATGCTCTTTATCCTTAATTTAAGATTCATCAGTCTTCTTGCGTTTAAAATCTTAGCACTATCAGTTAATTAGTTAACTTACTATTCTGTTAACTTATTACGATATATTGTGCCCTGATATTAACTAACAATTTTAAATACCTCGGTACAATACTTATTTGTGAAAATTAAGAAAAAAATATTTAATGATTTCAAATAAAATTTCATATAAATAAAAATGTCGTAGTGAAATGTAAAGAAAATTAAAAATACACCTTTTAAAAATTGAACCCTATTGTTGTCTCAATAAAAACGTATCATTCGATGCATTCGAACGTAAGTGATAAAAATAAATATCACAATTTTTTATTATTATTATTATTATTATTATTATTATTATGGCTATCAATATTGTGTGACCATTTAAAGAAGCCAATAACAAATATCGTTTGTCTTCTTTGTACGTTTCATTCGGTTAATATCTTTTAACTTTTTGTACGTAAGTACTAAAAGAGGTTACGACATAGATAAATGCTAATAAGTATATTTGACTGTCTTATGAATCGTACCCTCATCTTTATCAATTAAGATCCTACTCAATTGAACCTTTTACAGTAGATGCACAGATCTCTATGTGATCGTTAAGTACCATAGATAGCTGTTTTAGTCACCAGTCTTTGAGTACATTTATGTACCCAATTTTCAAAGGAAGACATTCTTGTCGTATTTAAACATTTTTTAGAAATACAAAAGTGATAAAACCGTAACCGTTTTCGTTGGTAATTTTTGTTAACATTTTTATTAACAGTCATTAGAGATAATATTTATATAAATACGCATATTTATCATTATAAAAGTAAAATAGATACTTGATTTTTTAACAGTCAAATTACCAACGAAAAGGGGAACAGCCATCTTAAGTAAATGTGTAAACATTTTTAGTGTAAATTTGTTGAGTGTTTAACTAACGCTTCGTTTTCGGGATTATCCTCTCTATGTTTTTGGAGATTACCAGATAATGTATGATCAGGCCTTCGCCTATTAAAGAAGCCCAGTTTCCATAAAATCAATGTGAGTAAAACCAAAAGTAGTAGTCCCGCTACCACAGCCACAATTATTATCCAGATAGGTACTGGTTCGGGTTCTTGTTGATCTAATAAATCCGGATAAGCAATCGTTACGGCCTACGAATACAAAAGAATTTATGGTGCATTTTTATTACAGCAATTAATTATTTAAATTAAATGTAATACGAACCTCTGCAAAATCATCAGTTAAATTATTTTGTTGTATAACCACTTGTAGCGGTATAATAATTTTTGCACTTGATCCAATATTTACTCTGTCTACTTTCGGATAATCTTCAGCCAATGTTGAATTCCATAATCTAATTAGAAATGTAAAATATTTAACTGCATAATTTTAGGAAAATATTTCTTTAACAATGAGGGAAGTAAAAATTTAATTTTACCGTGCTTTAACAATAATAGTTGCTTCTTCTTTTTTTTGTAAATTTGAAATGGAACATGTAATGTCGAAACACTTTGCCGTACCTGCTTTACAATTCTGAAAAGAATTATTTTTCGTTTTCATTTTTAAATAAGTATCTAATTAAATGATTAAATAATATTAACTATAAACTATATGAATAATTTACCATAGTTACGACTTGATGACGATGTCCATCTTTATCAATCATAATTTTAGTCATGACAACTTTTTCTGCGTCTCGTCTTCTTCGAATCTTATTAGTTTGATTAAACTCAAACGGCGATAGAGGCTTCTGTGGGAATAGAGGGTCTATGTCTTCTAATCCAATACTACCTTGTAAATTTAGTGAATTAACTTGGCCTGGCGGTACATGGCACTCGCCAATGCGCTCGCCTCCTGGAGCTTAATTTAAAAAGAAGATTTATAGAATTTTAATAGATAATATTATTTAATATATACATACACAAAAAAGTGATCAATATATTTCTCTAATTTAGATATTTTAAAAGAAAAGAACTATTTTTGGTATATCTTGTATATGTAGTTTAGATGAATAACTGGAACGTCAATATTGTTCAGTTGGCATGAATAGTTTATCTTATTATTCTTATCAACTCACTAAGGCCGATTATACGATTACATATTCGATACGCCACTTACAGATAAGATGTAAGCAATAAAACTAATTTATAAAGATTTATTTAGGTGTGAGTCATTTGACAAATATTTTGGGAAACTCACTCGTTTTGATTTATTGTAGTTAAAAATATAGTTTTATTACCATTAAACATAAATTCAATATTATTAAACATAAATTTAATGTTTTGAATTTTTTATTTCAGATGCTCCGAACAGTTGGTATAGTGGCACTTTTGGACAAGAAATTTGTATCGATAATTTTTCCATTCACAACCCATGAACTTATAGAAGAATTCAAACATTTTGTTGAACAAATATACCAATTTTTAATGTAGTATAAAAAATATAAAATTGTACTTTTAAAAGTTAATGCATTTATGGGCTTCGATCTATTTCAACCCTTAAAACTTCTTGATACTAAATGTAAAAATATAATAATTTCATAAAATTAATTAAATTACCTTGTACGATTGGTGTATCTTCTAGATACAGTAACCACTTCCCATGAGCTTTATCATTGGCAACTTCATAAGGCCACGAAATTACAATATCCAACTTACTAACTTTCCATGGTCCATCGTTAAATACTTGATAAACATGGGCAACTTTAGGACCAACGTCGTTTAATTTCTTTATGGCTGATTCGCCAATAATTGGTCCTCCATATAAAGCCCATTGGGTTTTCGCACTTCTGTTCATTATTATAATAAGGCTCATTAATACGAGTGAAATTTTGAATAAAAATTTGTAATATACTGCATGTTTAATGCAGTATAAAATTTGTAAGATTTCACACGAAAATATGGACAATAATATTCTAGTAGTATTTTTATCAATTTTTAAATTTTATTATAAAAGGTGAAGAGTTTTATTTTTAACTTACCCTTTAACAGACAATTCAGCTCTTTTAAGAACTGTGGCCTGTAAGCGTGTCGGTTTCTTTACGCTGACTTCCTTCGAAGTTGAATTAGCAAATGTAATAAAACTTAACGTTACTTCGCTGTCTTCTAGATATTTAGGATCGAACCTCACTTGTATATTTACAGATTTATCTTTTTTGAACGGATTTCCAATAGCACATGATATCACAGTACTGTTGTGTAAATTGCAGATTGCCGAGTCATTTTGCTTAGTACCGATGTAACTCAAGCTAGATGAATGTACGAGGAATAATTGCGCCTCGTAGGCGGATTCACCCACGTTCGTGATATTCACATCAACAACCAATTCTTCACTCTCTCCTAAGAGCAGTTCATAATAATTCTTTTGTATTGGCGAAGCTGTAATTTATGGAATAAAAACAATTACTAATACTCTTTATTGAACACATATAATCTTCTAATAGCATAAATTTGCTTTTAAATATGAAACATTACGTATTCATTTTAAATGAAAGAAAGAAAAAAACTTTTTAAATAAGACTTCTATGATGTAGATTAAAATTGATTTTTAAATAATTAATACGTACGTTGAAGATTTAAATTAGTCGACAGTCTCAAATCACTTTCACAAATATCATTATTTCCACAATCTTTTTGAAAGGTTGCCTCGAAAATACGAGCTGCTTCTTGTTGATTTAAAATGGGATAATTATTGATGTCTGGTATGGGTGCCCCTTCAGATGGCATTACAGGATCATCTTGGATTAGCGTGTAGTTTAAACGGAATTTAATAGGAGATTGAATGTCTCGTGTATTTTCCTAAAATTTAATAAAAATAGCTTTACAATTTTATTACTTAATCTTCCATTAAAAATTATATCACTGAAATTGAAAAAATTACTTATTTCTTAAAACTCAAATTTTTGTAATTTTTGTTTAAAAGTTAATTCACTTGAGAGTTTTGGCTTTTAATAGGTAAATAAATGTAAATGATAGGATAATATATACCTTTAGGTACACCGTTTCTCTTTGACAATAGATGAGATTTTTAGAGTCTAAAGTAGCAATACGACTGACAAAATGCGGTCTATTATTTCCATCGTCAAACCACACGCGAGAAAATTTTTTTGTTCCCGCATAAGTCTCAGCCTCGATATATGACATCAATTTTAACGACCTTACGTATTCTTCTTTAATGTGAGAAGCTGTTTTACAACATGCCTCAAACGAAAAACTGTAGCGCACATAATACAAAATTCGCATAAGCAACAATGATAAAATGTATCCATATTTATTTTTTATTACACTAACCATGTATAATTCGATTTTGGATTTTCAAAACATCCAACTTTATTGGGATCTATCGGTTCCATTTTATCGTGATAAGTGCCATCTTTTCTAGGAAATTGCACGAACGTTACGATATCGATTATTCTTCTAGCCCGTAACAAAGCAACTGCATCTTCTTCGTAGGCTCCTACCAATAAATCGGGATAGCCGTTTAAATCCATGTCTATGCCACCACTAAGCGAGTAACCGAAGGTTTTTAATGGCACTGGGATACTTTCAGAGTGTATTATCTACAATTAATAAATTAATGATAGGGTATCACATCGAACCGAATCAGTATTTAAGTATTAAAAAGAAGTAAACAATTATAACCTGTGAAGGAGTTGCGATTAAACCATTTTTTGAACCCAAATATATGTATACCGTTCCCATTCCCTCGTAAGGTGCACCTACAGCAATGTCTTCAAATCCATCATTATTTATATCTTTCAAATTCGTCAAGGCAAATCCAAATCTGGAAATAAAATATGTAGATCGTAGAATGAAAATAAGCGAAAAATATATACGTATATGTAAATCAAATGATAAAGTTCATTTATAAAAATTAAAATAAATAACCTCGACTCTTCGCGTCCGACAAGTTTGATAGGTTTGCATTTCTCGCTATCCTTAAGATTTTTATAAAGTTTTGTATAAACATAAACAGCACCACCTTCTTTCTTACCGTAGTAAAACGGTGCAGCTACTATTAAATCTGATTGTCTAAAATAAATGAAAACTAAAGATAAAAACGGTTTTAACTATACTTCAACTATACTTTAAACCATAATTAATTTTTAGAAATTCTGCTACTTGAATTTAAAGCGTGTAAATCCGTTAGAGCAGCTGTAAATAATTTTTCGAAATTAGAAGTACTTACTTTTCGAAAGCGTGAAATTACATTACATTTGACAATGCTCAACTCTAACAGATACAATATTCAGACTAAATTCAACCAACAGCATTTTTATTATATTCAAGAAATTAAAATGTGAAAGTATATAGGGTATAAATCAACTTAAAAGCTTCATACTTGTCGCCGTTAACGTCCGCGGATGTAAGTTCATATCCAAAACTCGAGGCAAATTGTTCTCCATTGAGAGTCAATGTAATTTCCATAATGGGTTTTTGAAAATGACGCGTGAAAAGAATAACCTGTCCTGTGCCATTTGAACGCGGAGCTCCGGCGGCATAAGCCAACCCACTCCCAAAGAAGTCTCCCACGGTCACGGACATTCCTTCAATTAAAATCGCTCGACATGATTGATGTTCATAGGCACTTTATTCGTTGTACATATATTTCTTAATTTATGAGTTTATCAACAAATTAATGGTTTATTTTAAAACAGTCTCTAAAAAATGTTGTGATTGTTCATTATCTTAGATTGGACGTATTCCTTACGACTTCTTACAGATGAAATGAAAATCTTAATAATAATAATAATAATAATAATAATAATAATAATAATAATAATTATTATTATTATTATTATTATTAATATTTTATTAATTGATAATAAATTTTGGTTTATTAATTATTTATTAATTTTTTTTATTACTTATTGATCTATTAATTAATTAATAATCGTTGCGAAAGGCTTGGGTCAAATGGTTAATAATGAATCGTAAAATTCACCTATTAATATTCTAGACTATTAATAATGATCTTAAGTGTTATATCATGAAACGTTAACCTTTAAGAAAGACACTCCTGAAAATGAAACTTATTCAATTCTTAATGGTATTGAATTATGAAATTATTTCTTCGATAAACGTTCACATCCGAAAGTGTATTTCAGTGATATACCGACAACTGAAGTTCATTGATAATTGATCAATATGTCAAACCTCTTTTTCCCAATGACTTCAAAATACTTCTTCCGCAATATTATAATATTTGTAAAGCAGTACTTTTCTTATTTCAAATTTTTCTTATTGTAAACCGTGTTTTCGTTTAATTGAAGATTAATTGAATTTCGCTTTTGAAATGATTTCTTACTACTGCATTGCTTTGTGAGCGCATTTGTATAATTTATCATTTATTTTCATCGTATGAATGTAATCCTACGTGTACGTGTATATGTTTGGTTTTTCAAACGCGTAGATGCAGCTTATTGCCATTCAAGAGTCCGCAACTTCTGAGAAAGGTAATAACAGTCGGATCTCTTTAAGGCCACATTTACGACTCATATAAAATGAAGAAGTATTCTTTTGAATTTTGAAAAAATATTATAAATTTGTTTTTTTGGGCAACCATTATAACTCGTCAAAATAAATTGCATTACAGGGCAATTTCATCCTCCGATGAGATTGTCCGGTGTCTCCCCTCGACATGCGTGATTTCTAATTATAGTAATCAAGCGAGAGACGAAGGATCCTCTCTGACCACCTTACTACAGCCAGAACTTACCCAAATAGCTGTACTTGGAAACGGGCGATTCCTCCTGCATGGGTGAGCTATAAACCACCGTATCTTTATGTATGAAGTCATCGGAGACGGTGATCACGTACAGGGTGCCCCTCCACGTGTGCGGACCTGGGGTCCCGATTACGGCGTAATTATCCGTGGACGTTAACACCCCACTCGTACCGGCTTGACAATAACCGAATTGCTCGTGTGCCCTGACATTGAATAATTACGAACCATAATATTCAGCTGGTGTTACTTTACTACTATTTCACATGATACTTTTATGCGCGTAGTATTATACTCGTATGTGTATCTATGTCGCCTGATTACGTACGAGATTGTGTATTTACCTTATCGTCGGTTTCCCGGAACATGGCTTTTTCAGCTCCTGATACTTCAGATCTTGCGTGAATATGTAGCACTGGCCTTGTCCCCATTGGGAATCCTTGCTTTTGACGATATAGCGGTGGGCGCAAACCTAACAACGTAACAAGCAATAAATTTAAGAGTACTTCAAAAAAATGTTACGATTGAAATATTATTGTTCAAGACTGTGCTGATAATAACTATTGGATAGTCCAATTATAATTTAACTGGGTATAATTTTATGATGAATTATCAATTTTAACGGTGTGGGTAAACATAAGAATGTCAACTATTTCAGGTTCCTATAAATTCAAGGAAATTCAAAGTTAAGTATTTGTAACTATTACATTGTTAAGGTACTTTTACAATAATAATAAATTATTTTAAATCCAAACAGCATTTAAAATATGTAATTAAAAACGTAATTATTAAATTACTTAAAACTATATAATCTACTCTGAATGTTCAAATTGCACGTTACATCAATTTTGCGAGGACTAGTTATTTTTTTTTTTCTTTGTAACGTTATTTTTTTTATTATACATTGTATAGTTAAAGATATGTAAAAAAAGCAATCGCGACGAAATTCATCAAATTTTTATTCCAATAATCTCATAGATGCCTTAATGACAAAATTATACTTCCCGCAATATCTTTGTTTTTTTCTTTTAATAAGTTAAAGCAATTGTAATTAAAAGCATTTTTCAATGAACACGCAATAAATACTAAAATACTAAAATCATAAAAAATGAAATAAAAAATTTCCAGTTCTTCGTACCTTTGCATACTCGCCATAAATTGTTTTAGTAACTTCGAAATATCAGTGTTTTAACATTTTTCATTTAGAAAAAAGCGAAATATTTTACCTTTACTCGTATCCTTGAATAAAAGTATGGGCTAAAGCATGGTGTTGAAGTATTGGGATTTTAGCAAAAAAAATTGTGTTTTTTTCAAATACCGCTACTTTGGTTCCCGCATTATGTATGGAGAAATATTTGAAATGAAAATTTCTTTTTAATGAGAATAAAATATTACGATTGATTATAATTCCTTAGGGACTTGTTTAATTAACTTCGTACAGATGAGTGTTCATTCTCTGTTTCCTAAAGTGAATTTGAGCAAAACGTGAAAGAATAAAAGCTTAAAAGATATTAATGTACCGTTATTAAAGTACCTTCATAGTGCTAATATTAGCGATAGTTTCTTCAATATATAATTCGATAGAAAACTGTTTGTTAAAGACTCCTTTTGACGTGTAAGTTACTTTGCAATGTGTAAATAAAGAATAAATGAACGGAGGAAATGGATGCACATAAAAAAGTGCAGGAATTCCTTATCTCGTAGACGTACGATTCAAGGACATTGAACGAGGCGTTCGTATTCACGAAGCGTAGGTTTTGATCAAATGCTTTGATTTTGTAACGAGTTCAATTGGCTTTGATTATAGGCGTCGCATAGGAAAATTCTAACTTATTTAAGCAGAACGCAATGAAAATTCACCATGACTTTGCCGCCGACGCCGGCACTGCGCACCGTGACGCCTAACCATTGACCATCCTTCACCTCGTTGTTGCTTGGCCGTATTAGCTCATCCGTCTCGGTACCTGCGAGGAAACGTTCATGCGTTACAGATATGCAAGTCGCGCGCACTCACTTCCCTTAAGCTTATATCCATAGAGTGCATAAGATGTGCGAATGTGAAGCTTCGTTCGATGGGCTGCGGCGCTGCCATTTATTTAGTTTCTTCTTTTCGAATGCACACGTCAACGATCAACGATCTCTTTCCTCTTTTTTCTTTTTCTTTTTCTTTTTCTTTTCATAAACATATGTATATATATCTTTCGTGTTTTAGTGTACGCGTTAAATTACAACAATCTTAATGAATTTAATATTTGGTTAAGAGCTACTACTTAAACAGGTACACTTTTGAACCAATTAGAGAATTTTTTTAATAGAATTAATTATTAATTCGCGAGCTATACACCGACTATTTGCAATACTACAGCAGCCGTAAGCCCGCTTTAATGAGAGCAAAACGTGACTCTGTTTCCTACTAGGAATTCGCATAAAATTTAATTGTTTTTTGACCACTGCACTAGAAAATACAATTCTCCGGTTACTGTACTCGTACATCGCAGTCGATGACGTCACAACCACGGAAGTGCTAGGGCTCGAAAGTTTAACAATTACTTCAAATTAACAAATACCGCAGTTGGTTTCGATTTAAAACCGTAAATTTCTACGGTGACGTAAACATGGAATGGAATGCGTATGCGAATTCCTAATTTTCATGCAAAACAGGTCACAATTTAGTGAGTCAATGATTAACATATATTTTTATTATTAAATTCGAACGAAAACAAAAATGTTATCGAAAATAATAAAAATCGTTAGTTAAACGTTAGTGTTGTTAGTAAATAGAAATTATTTTCAATAGATTAACAAACGTATTAATGCTGATTATTAAGGCTTTAAAAATTATAGTAAATCACAATTAAAAAGTAGTATTAAGAAGCTTTATTTTCACAAATGTAAAACAGACTTTCATTACAGCAAGCGCATTTCTTATGAATTGATAATGGGTTAAGTGTTAAATTAATATGTTATCTCTCGAGTTAATTCATTAAATGAGCAGCACGAGTGCAGCGGCAAAATAAAATTGTAACAAAATTAGTGGCTTCTTTTTCTTTTTCAATTTCACTGTCATGCCACACATATAAGCTGAGATTAGTATCAATTGATGCAGTTCATGCTTAGTGAAACATCATTCTGCATCGTGTGTGTATAAATGAAATAAAAAAACAGATACAGGGAAAACGCTTGAGAACTCTTCATTCATTTCATTCGTAAAAGAACTCCGCTGGTTCACTTACTTGACTCATACTGACTGCCCTCGCCTTCATGGACAACCAAAACATAATTTAGTGTAAGTTTTTTTTTCTTTTAATATGAAAAAAGAAAGGTTATGATTACATTCTTAAAGTTAAGAGTAATAGAAAGTGTTTTTTGTTTTTTTCGTTATGACTTCATTAGAATTTTCGTAATTAATAATTTTTTCGTTTACTAAAGAAAGTATTAGCGAAAGAATAATAATAAGTGTAAAAGTAATAAATATAATAATAAGAATAATAAATTTAGTAATTATTATTATTTATATAATTAGCTCAGCTTCAAAGCAGCATAAAAAAATTCTAATAGAAATGACAATAGATTGAAAACTTCTATAAATTAATCCGACAGATTATTTGTTGATACTTTTTATAATTATTCAATGTTGAGTAACATTGAAATAGAAAGAGAGAAAAAAATGGATAACTTTAATCAACGCTGATCTAATCATAAGCTATAATTAATCAGTATAGAAATAAATTTAATTCAACCTACTTTAAAGTACATTGATAAGGACGCAAAGCAATTATAATTATTTGAAATTACGCAATAAAAAATGTTGTAAAATTAATGCTGTCCTCGATGACACGAGTGTACTCGAATAATGCATTTTATTCTCTCACTGCAGCCAATTATTTTTAATGATCAGATTGAAGTAAAAGTAAAATTACAGCACTTCTCATGATTTATTTTAACTGTTAATAAATGTTTCTGGAACTCTTTATATTCGATATCGACATCATTCTTTATTACTTTTGAATAATGAAAGTTCTTGACAAATGTATCAGATTAAAATGTTTATTAAATAACCGGATTTACAAAATAGAATAGCAATAAGCTAATGCATTGACGAGTGCGAATTAAATAAAATTTTTTTAACCGCATTCAATAGTCATACATTGCATCATATCCACCAGTATTAATTTCACGCAGTTAGGAGCGACGCTTAAACTGTCTGCACCGTCTATGAAAAAAAAGTAATCCTATATCTCTCAGCTCTGAGTTTTCTCTCGGCAAAAACGATGATAAAAATAAAATAAATGTTATCATACGTAGAGATTCCAAAATACCACCGAAAGTTAAAGAATGTTATATGTCTAACTATGCGATAAGAGCTAGTTCTTTCAGCACGCATAGTGTTCGATGTAGAGAGAGTGTGAGAGGGGTCGAGGGGGTATACATAGCATTAAAATGACGGAACATCGATACTCACTTATGCGTCCATCTGTAATGATCTGCTCGCAGTCCCAGCTATTGGTGGTCATGGGACACTGCCAGAGCGCTCCAGACTTATTGGTGCCCGGTTGCCTGTTCTGATCCAGAGGCGCACCGATCAGCATCCTATATGCAAAGGCAGAGAGAAAGAGAGAGAGAGAGAGAGAGAGAGAGAGAGAGAGAGAGACAGAGAGGAATAGTCGTGATAAGAGACTCGCACAGCTGGCTTTAGCTCGCCCGCGTCCACGTTCACGTGGCACTACCGCGAGCGCCGCTGTAGATAAGGCGAGAATACGTGCTACACAGGAATGCCTTGTTTACGGGAGCTTACAGAGTAAGTATCGCGAGCCTTCGCGTATTCATCCGGTGGCGTTCGTTTAATGTCGCAATTGAGCACGTTATCGAAGTGGCTTTTAACGCTTCGCATAGCTTAAACGATGCTTCGTTTTGCTCGTAATAGCAGCCCTTCGTTCAAATTCAGGGTTATTTCATTCGCACTACTTAGTTAGTATTAATGTTTTGTCGTACGAGCATCGAGATTTTTCAAACGTTGTTACGTTGATATACATTGCTTCATCCTTTTCCAATCCTTATCCACGTTTATTTCGTTTATACGCCTTTATATGTAGATGATAAATTGCTCGGTTACAGAATAGTGTTCCATATTATTCAATAGCCCATCGAGCTCATTTAAAGGCGATGTTTCCGTATCGTGCTGCTCGTCAATCGCATCAATAACACGCAGACTTTAGCTTTGGGCTAACCAAGTTGTATTTTTTGCACCACCTGAGCAAAAAAACTACCCGTTTACAAAAGTTTTTTATCCGAAACGTTGCAATGGCTGTTGTACGTTATATGTGATACGTTATATTACGATAATTGATAATAATTAAAAAAATTAAAAGCCCTATTCGAAAATATTACTTTTATTTATTTTTAAACATTTTATTAAACAGCATATTTTAAAATTTATTTTATATTTGTTTTTTAATTTAAAAAATTTTCCATCTATCGACAGCTCACGGGCGCGAAATCAACGACCGTTAAAGTCAATGCTTAATTTACATCTTTCGCGGAAAAAAGGAATATTTAACGTTATGGTTTAAAGAGTTAAAAAGCCCTGTTCCCTTGTATAAAAATATTGGAATTGGAAACGCTCGTATTGCATTTGTATTAAATTTGCAAATAAACAAATCTCATGGTACTTTGTCGTTGTGCAGTCCAAGATTTGTCGAGATATAAAATACGCGAATTTTGTAAAACGTATGGCGAGGTAAACGAGTCTTTCGGTGCAGACTGACTGTCTACTGCGCGACACCCTCTGCAATACAAGCGTAAAATTACATCCTGTTACGAAAGTATACGTACCCGGCACAGGAATGATATCGAAAGAAAAATCAAAAAATCCGTTGAAGATTAATTAAAATAAAAAGAATCCTCTTGTAGAAGAAAGAGCGCTTTTTCGTCTCTGTATTGCGTTTAACAAATGAAAAGTTTAGCAGACGACGGCTAAAGTAGCGCCTGTGTATTAAAAGTGACTTGGAAGTTCTTCGGAACTCACGTGAAATACGAGTTTGCGAAATTTCAAGGAAAACGGGACAGGATGCGGTGTGCGATACGGCCCGACGACAGCGAAATTCGAAGCGATCGCAAGAATGTCCCTGGAGTAAGTGCGCGCGCGCTTGAAAAAAGCTCGCGCCGGGTAATGAACTTCGCAGCCCCTTTGCGGCCTTTTCACGATAATGGCTTCGTACGGACATAAAAAAGGGAGCGCGAGCGTTATCCGCGGGGTGGCAGGAGACGCGCAGTCGTGCGCATTCCAGGCGCATCCCACCATACAAAAATAGTCGAGAGGGTCGTCGTGGCTCGCCGGATAAAGGGTTATATGCGCGTACGCCCGACGTCGAACGCATCTGTCTCGTAGCGCCGCTCCCGGTCGAAAGAAAGGAGCGTACCTTTGTCTATAAGCGCGCGTTTTTACGCGCCCAATGCCTCTCACTTTCCTCCGGGAACGATCCCGGGAGAGTGTTGCGAGGACGTATATTAGCAAGAGTGGGTTTATTTATAAAGCCGAGGGAGGGCGAGCGCGAACGAGTCGTCGCGCGCTTGTAAGTGCGCGGGGCGAGGAGAAGGAGAGAAATTGCCAAACGATAAAGAACCCGAACCCCTGCCTCCCCTAACGGGCATTCGATGAATCACGCCCTCGCCACCGCCGACGACCACGACTCCGAGAAAATAGAACGCTTCGACGTGCCCCGAGAGACGCTCGTGGAAATCGCAGCCTTGGCGCGCGTTTCGCCGGCAACGGGGACAGTCTTCAGCAGGAGGGAAATATAGGGAAATACTCTTCCTTTTCGCTAAATCTCCGGGGCAACCTACGATTCGCAATGGAGTTTTTCGATATTATGGTTTCGTTATTTGGTTCGTTGACCCGCCGTGATTTATGGCGCACGCGGGTTTACCAAAGATATAAGAACGTCGCCACTTTTCACCTCCAAACTAAACTCGTTAGTATCGATTCGCGTGCCATTTAGCAGAAAGTATGCCCATTTTGTTCCCGGAATTTACGCAATTTCTGGAAATTTACTGCACTTATTTTAAGCTTACTCCATATTTTGCTGATCTTTCGTTATAACTGTACTAACAAAAAATAAGGAGTCGGAGCCCGTCGTAACTTTTATTGCGAATATATTATGGTTAGCGTCAATTAATTTTCGTACGTTTATTAGTTGCGCAATTTATTTCAGAAGCCATTTTTTCCGTACAATTTATGCATTCTTTGTTTGTATCGTTTATCTGTTAACGCGACATCTTCTTATTCGAGATTAGTGAGACTTTTATACGCACGTGTTTCACGTATTCGAGATCTGATGAATGGTAAATAAAGTACTTAAAAATAACTAATTCCTTATGTTAAATCACGTTTAAGTTATTGGACGCGTATAAAAATATTGTAAGTTAGAATTATAGACAAAAATTTCCTTCCTTTAAAAAAATAAGTAGCTTGTGATTATTTGACAAATAATAAAATGAGAACATCGGGTAAGTGATCAATCTGTTATTTCAGAGTTAAGAATTATTATATTTTAAATAATTATAATGGCCGGAGTGTGGGAAAATCATCAGTTAAGAAATATGCGTTAAACATTAGAAGTTGTTTCGAAATACAGTAAGGCAATAAATACTGTCGATTATAATATATTTTATATTTTAAAATACATGCATGCTACAATTTCAGGGATTTTAAACAATTGCACTTAAGAACATTTTATAAATAGAATATCATCCTTAAGAAAATTCTTTTATACCGTAAAAATAGTTGAGACTAAGAGTATGATTCAACGAGAGATAACGCAGCTTCATACCGGAAATTCTCTCGTCTCCGTTGTTCCTTCAATCTTTGTAGACCGTTGATTGTGTGTACGTGCATGCGTATGCCTACGTTGCGCGTGTAAGACGCGCGCGTTTGCTTACACTCAAGTTTGAAAACATTTTTGAAAAATAAGAGAAGCATTATATTTAATTCTCGCAACTTTGAATTGTATTCAAATTGGTTTATTTCGAAAGAATAAAATCTTGACTTGAGTCGCTTAAAAATTATTATCGAATTGAAACAAACGCGTGAGTTATTATTGTTGCGCTTTCACGTAAGTACATATTATTAACAACTTGTAATTTGCTAGAGTTACGAGTTATCTCATAAGAATTGAATTCTATAAAATTCATACAAATGCTGCAATTGCCTAACATAATTAATAGCCAACGTTTTCACGTTCTTATTTCTTATTTTAAACAAAGAACTGGATAGATCGTTCCTAGCAGTAATAAAATACTTTGCGTAGTTATATAAACACGAAGAGAACAAGTATCGCCATGATATACAAGGAAATTCTGGTGACCGAGCATTAAATATTACACTTTGTAGCCCGTATCGCTTTGAAATCTTTACTGTACAAAATAAAAAAAAACTTTTAATATTACACAATTTTCCATCGGATAAAGAAATAAATTGTCGAGAATATTTGGCTAGACAATGAATTGCATTTAATACTTTCTTACTTATTGCGATAAATGAACGGCATCAAGTATTTTTCTCACGTTTATTATTATGCTTGTGAGAACTCAAAAGAAGTAAAATCTTAACATTAACTCATCCGTATTTTTAGAACCGTCACAAATATGCATGCGTGTATATTCGAATTCAGCTCAACATTTAAATCCACATCTCTCTTTCTCCAAGAATTTAATTACGAAAAATTTAGCCTTCGGTCCTAATCTCTCTTCATCGTCCTTATCATCGCGGCCTTTTTTTCTTTTAAGTAAGTTCTCGCTTACTTACGTTTCATTGTATCGTTTCGTCATAGAGTCGTGCTTCCGACGATTTTGGCAGTTTAACCCTAACTTTTTTGCAGTTAATGAAAAATCGGTTGCTGCAATAACGTAAGATGCTCGGAGATAGGACACTTGGACGATAAAGGCGTATTGAAAGTACGAGTAGAAACGCCAACGATTTTTCATACAAAAGGTACGCAGTTTTCGAACCGTTGAGACATTCTTTGGCCGGTAGGCGGCAAAAAGATTCTCAGAGGACGTTTTTCAAAACGTCCTAGATAAAAACAAAAAAAAAAAAAAAAAAAAAAAAAAAAAAAAAAAAAAAACAAAAAAAAATAAAAAAAAAACAAAACAAAAAATATAATATCAGGATAAAATATCCTTTTCCAAGTATAGGCAGTCGGTATCAATCGTATCCACTGGAAAATGTCGAGTCGCCGGTCGCTCGCGTTGCATCGTTCACGCTTGGAGCAACGCCTGCGTTCTTATCTCGTTGCGTAAAAAAGCCGAGGTAAGGAAAATGAAAATTGCCGCGAGCGGAAGGAGGGAAGCCATCGCAAGGGAACTTTCGTATGCACCTGAACTTTCGTGTGCGCCTTGACTTACCAGCTAACGTATCTTGGCGTGGCATCGCCGCGTTCCTCCTGGTGCTCGGCCACCGAGAAGCCGAAGTAACTGCCACTCGCGCCGCGCTTCACCACGGGAATCCGCGGCTCCAGGTTAAAGCCGAGGGCTACGTCCCAGAGCAGCAGCGCCAGCAGCCACGCGAACGGCTGGCCCATCTTCGCTTCCTTCCTCGTCTCGGGCTGTCTCCTCTTCCCGGGGACGATCGTTCGGTCGAGAACTTGGAGCTGATGCCCTCAAGAGCGGAGCATAGTCGAGGACGGTTATTGTCGCGCGAACGCTCCTCTCCTTCGTCGCTCGTTGCGCACGTTCGCTCGTCTCGAAGCGTCGCTTTTCCCCTTACCTTTCTCACCTTTGCACGGTGAGAGAGATTTCATTAACCTCCTCTCGCGTTTTCCCTTCTCTCTTCCTATACACGCACACGCACGCACCCACACGGACACGACTGGGTCCCTCGCTCTCCACACCCTAGGAGACGATTATCCTCTCCTTCCCTGCTGGATCCACCCACGCGCGCCTCTTTCTTTGCCTCCTTTCTCTCTCTCTCGCTCTCTCTCTCGTTCTCTAGCACGGGCGCCCGCTTTGGTAAGCTTTGGTAAGTACGTCGATCGCAGGCGGCTTGGAGGCCCGTCCGCGACTTGCCGCGCGCGAGAGGCGAGTTGCGCTGTTCCGGCTTCGCTGATCGCTCTTCCTCGAAGGCTCGGACCGTTCGACGGCAAGACGCAGGCGCGCGTGACACCGACTAGCGGCGGTCCCTCGGTAGATGGTCCCCGTGCGCGGTGTGCGTTGCCGCCGCCACCGTCGCCGCCACCGCCGCCGTCGTCGCCGCCGCTCCCCCGACCAGTTTGACGCAATGCTGGGCCGCCTCCGAACGCGCGGCCGTCGCTCCGTCGCTCGACGTAGGTGGTGGTTTACGAGGGGTCACGTGACCGGCTGTGCTCCCGTAGAGATGCGATGCCTCGCCAATGCCGCAGCGTCTCTCCGGCCGGTCCCGTTCACGGAGTCTGACCGGCGCGAATCACGAGTGTCAAGCGCTTTTCAGGAAAACGCGCGCATCCGAGACTTCGTGCCTTCTGCTTTTCGCTTTTTCTCGACCCTCGTCTTACCTGCTGCCTTTTCATTGTGTTCAGTTGGAGTAGAAGGAAAGGAGTGGCCGCTGCTTACTTACCCGAGGGACCCGGGATGTTCGGAGTAGTTGGTCTTTCGTATTCTTTGCAGTCAACTAAATCAATTTTCTAATGATAAATTATGCGTCGTTAAATGCAAAAGTACGTAAAGATTGACGCTTCCGTGAAATCCGAATTAGAAAAGAGACGTAATCGCTATAAGGAAGTAGCGCATGCACATAAGATAAATATTCTATTTATACCATTTTTACCACGTTCTCTTTAATTTTACACTTCTTATATAATTTATCGAAAGTTGCACCCTCGACATTTCTTATCCAAGTTACTCTGCTCTACGATTACCTTCTTATTCCTATGAGCATCCTGATTATTTTATCCTAATTACTTTATCTTAAATATTTTTCAATTACATTTTCAAATTGCCTTTATTTTCGCACGTTTGAATGACAACGATACTTTTCTTCATTGCATTACAATAATTATGAAATTATACGTATTTAAAAAGTATATATATAAATTAATGCGCGAAGAATTGCTTCAACTTTCAATTTTCCGCAGACTATTATCATTGAAATTAGTTTATCGGATTCGAAAATAAGTTTTCGATGTATAAAATTATTCGATTATAAAATTCTATACATAAAATTATAATAAAATAATTATTTAATACGTACTTGTTATAAGCTATATTAATATATATATATATATATATAAAAGTTATATTAGGTTTTTCCCTGTAATATTTAAAATTTTTCTACCTTTAGAAATCAAAGAAAAAAATAAGATGAATTAGTTGCAATTTATATTATATCCGAAATTTTTATGAAAAAATGACAAATTATCAGGACAACGAATAAAATACATATATTAATTTATAAGTATTTATTATTGCTTAATGTATTAGATACTAACAGTATTTATACATGATTTATACATATTTCATATTCGACTGTGTATACATTATTTATATTGTTCGAATGAATGATAAAATTGACATTCCATATTAATGTGGCAACTTTTACATCATTACATTTTTGTAGTAGTTCCAACAGTGGAACAAAACACTTGTTTCGTTCTTATTTTTAAAGAAGAAGAGAACACATTTATTTTACTACGCTAAGACGCACGTGTAAAGGCAATTGTCAAATACAAAAGTCTTTTAGCACTTTGTCACGTCGAAATCTGTTATATCATTAGTAAATTTGATTGGATTAATTATGCATATTTTAGTTTCTTAACTAGAATTAATTTATACTAAAAAACTAATAAATGTACAATTTCATAACCGACGAATAATTTTAAGTTACAAAAATTTCGTACTTTAAAATCAACAATTGTGTACGTATTTTAATAAATGAAATTCTGTTTACTTCTTATTGCTTGATAAACCATGCTGGGATAATTCACGTTGGTGTATAAAAACAAACTATGGGGTAAAAAATGTTTTAAATAATTGTCCTTGATACTTTTCCTTTGTTTCTCTCTACAATTATAAAATATTATGATGTTAGAAGGCATTTTCTTTCTACATTCCATATTTATTTTAAAATTACAAATGCAATCAGATCAGCCATTTTAAGGCGAAATATCTATTTGAGATGTAAGTAATCATATTTAAAATGATTAAATTATAATAAAATGTTTCAATCGATCGTCTGGTTCAGTATATCAAATTAAGTTAAGTAAAATTTTTATCAATAATTTACTTTAAAGAAAACTCGAATATACTGGTACACAAATGAATTTTTTATAATGTACGCGTTGTTTTTCATAAAACAAAATATATTATATTTAATATTATTTATTATTACTCTAGTACGTATACAAACAAAACCTGGACCAAAAGTTCAAGAAAGACTAGAAATAATAAAACTAAAAGCAACATATCAAATTTAAAGCCGTTGATTTTTACATAAGGATACCAAAGTATTACCATTCTTAATATATAATATGTATGATATTCTTAAAATTTTCAATTTACAAGAAAATTTTTTATGGCGACATCAATATCTTTCGTCAATTATATTTTTTGTAAGTAATAACAGGATCATCGATTGTTTCAAAATACAACGCATGAGAGATAATTTGAAACGATAATATTATATGTTTTATATAAACATTCTTTTTCTTCTAAAAATAAATTTCATTATATTACCATTTTTTATCATTAAATCAAATGCAAATATTTATATTGCAAATGCGAATAATATATATCAGCAAATAGGGTTATTGGTACAGAAGTAAATATTTTTTAATTAAAGTTATATATTTTTAAACATGAATTATCAATGTAAGTAAGTATAATGAAAAATTTACTTTTAAGAGATCAATAATTATATTCACAAAGGATTATTTAAATTAGTATTAAAATTGGCTTAAAATATTTTTATCTCATAGTTTTAAATACGACTTTATTTTACAAAATCCACAGAATTATAAAAAAGCTACGTAATACTGTACTTAATTCATACATACTATTCAGTGAATTTCATTACATAAAAAAATTAAAGAATTTTTTAAAGAGAGAAATACAAATACATAAGGGTCAAATTTGCACTTATAGCATTTTTAAATTATATTGATCCTCTATTTTATCTTACCCATTTCAATTAATACCATCCGCATATTAATCAATACATGAATAGGTAAACATTATTTTGTAAAATGCAGACTTCCCGTTGTAAAAAATAGGTACTCGCTGCGCACGAAATGTGATAACGCCATGTATATTACGTTATTTCTATTTTCGCATTTTTATTTTTCTCGTAATCGCCTTTCATATAAATTCTCTCCCATCAGATGGAATGTGATCCATTTTGGTACAAGTGTAAACGAACTAAACTAGTCATCGCGAATCATAATCAGTTCTTTTTTCCGTATTATCTTTTGGTTTTCAAGGGACATTGTTAAATGGTAGAAAAAGAGACGAAGTTTCGCATGGCGTTGAAACACAATATGTCCTCCAGTCGTTGGAGATAGGATTAATTGAGAACGTCATTAAATGCTACAACTGTATAAAATATAAGCGCGTCTGTATATCAAAGTACACACATACACATTGACCAGTTTTGCTAGTGTTTGAAAGACATATAATGACTTCCATCTCATAAACGAAAAAGCTTCTCGCATTTCTTAGCATGTAAATATAAATGCTGTCTACATAATTATATATGTGCATATCTTTAATAGAGGTCTTAATACTAAACTAAATGGAAAATCAGCCTTTCATTTCGTAAAATGTAACATTTTTATCGTTTAAAATTATGTACGCTATAATCGCTTTTAAATATTAGAATATTAGCAAGTAATCCATATTACATGAATTTCTGATATTCCTTGTCAATTTTTCAATTTATTTAAAAACATCCACAATTTTTAACATGAAATATATAAATCGGTATATAATTTTTATTGATATAAAAACTACTTTTTTACAGTGTAAAATAATGTGTGTGTGTGTGTGTGTGTGTGTGTGTGTGTGTGTGTGTGTGTGTATTAATTCTCTTTCATTAAAAATGTTGAAAACTTATATTTTTATTCTAATCATATTTCATCGCTAAAGAAATATATAGTAACAAATTTCATATGATTGTTAATTTTTAAATTATAAGGGTAGAAGTTTGAAATCAATATTTAAAATTAGAAAACCTAATTTCCTGTCTAGTTTTAGTAAGCGACCCTACTATAATTTTTTACACGTAATTTGTTCTTTCAAGATTCGTCACGTGTGTTAAATCAGAACAAATTAATACGTTTGTAGGATGGATAGAAGAATAACTGGATTTTTTACAGATAAGTGATTTGATAATTATAATTAGAGTACATCAATCCTTAGTGGACGCAATTCTATAAAATTATGCAATAAGTAACCTCTCAATTTATGTGCTAAAATAAGAAACGAACTGAAATTAATGGAAGCACCAATGGCCACGTAATCAATTTATAAAATATTGTTCGTGAAAGTTTTAAACAAACATTATCACAGAGGATAGTTTTTTTCGCAAATGTACAAAATTATAATTGGGTTTTCCATATATTAGTTATATTAATTATTATATGTACATAATTAAAAGATTTTCGTTTTTAAATATAATTTTAGTTTATATTTTAAAACGATAAACTTTTGGAAACCCTAATTTTTAGATCCTAATTCATTTTATTTTTACAATATTAGTGTAAAAGTTCTAACGACTTTTCCCTAAGAAATAAAATTAAGATTATAAATACCGCTTATGTATTTTAAATTCTCAATTTTTGTAATTTTTTGTAATTAAACAGAAAAAAGAAAAAAACGTGAAAAACCAAAGAAACCAAATGATAATGCGTTATCTTATATATTGTTAGTATAACAAACACCAGCTATACCACTATTAATGATAACCTAATTAAAATTCTCAGTGACCAAATTATCACTGGGTTTCTCGAAATGTGTAAATACTTGTTTTTAATTTATGATATATTTTGAAAAAAGAGCTATTAATTTCTAATCAAGAGGTTTAGTTAAATTGTTATTAAAATATCTTTATTATTTTTTCCACGGCGTTTCACAGCTACTTTTCTAATGATATTTCTGTTAAAAAATTCATGTTATAATTTGCTATTTAGAGAATATGACAATTTTTATAAACCATTTTGTAATCTATTTAAAATAAAATTAGTTTACTTAAATAAATTATAATGTATATATAACACTAAACTTGCTAAAAATAAATAAAAATAAAAATTATGATTTTATATTACAAAGCGCTAATCAAGAAAAAATGTTTGCATGAATTTAAAGCACTTAATGGATGGAGGTTTAATTTTAGAGATTTTACGCATTAGGTATGAAATTGTTGTAATTCAAAAAATTGAAATTATGGAACTTTTGTTTTATACATTTCGTATTTAGTGTATAGCAGTCATCTGAAATCATTAATCGATTGATTCGTGTTAATAAAAAGTATTTACTTTAACTTCAAGTTAAAAAGGTAATGGTAAATTTTACCTGAGAGGCGAAAATACTTTTTGCTTTATTCGGTTTTCGAATTTCTTTCCTTTTTACTATTTTTTTCATTTGGTTCTTCTTCCTGAATCGGAATATCATCTAAGATTAAACAAAATTGAATTAGATAAAAATCGATAAATTGATAAATGTTCATACAACAATCAATATAAATTAAACAGGTGAATATGTGATTACAGAAAAAAAACTGTAAATATGTGTATTGTAAATATTTAAGTGTGTAAGTAAATAATAAACATTATCTACAATATAGATTTAAATTCTTAAAAAAATATAAATTAATTATTATGATGTGATATATCAACACGAACATGTCAAATATGTACTATAGGAAGTGAACTATAATAAAAATAAGCAACAACCAATGTCTATAAATATATACTAATATAAAGTACATTGAAGGGTGAAGAATTATGTAACAAATTTCAAAAACGTGTTTCATTAACAAAACTATGCAATGTGTTGATAAGCTATAATTCTATCTACCAATGGTTGCATTTTGCCCTTCTTAAATATGTAAATGCTAGTGGTCTCAAAAGCGAACTGTCCTTGTCTCTTGTATTTAAAGCACGCATATACAGAATATTAATACAAAATAATACTCCAGTTTTATCTTTTCTCTCCACCTACTGCTCACCTCGCTCTCGTCCTGACCTTGATCAAAATCGATCATTGCAACCTGAATAAAGTCTCTTTTCTAGCACTTCTTTTGAGCGACCTTTAACACGAGTATCTGTTGTTCGGTGAAACATCGCCAGCCGCACAAAGGTTGAGTGGCTGATGCTGGTGCTGCTTGTTCTTCGAGCTTCCTCCACTTAATTTTCCAACGGTTTCACCGAGAGCTTGCTCTTCGAGGACCCTATACAATTTTTGGGTTGCGTTGGGCTTCGATCCATCGTTGTTGTCCTTGCTTGCCTCCTTGGCCATATCCTTGCGCAATGACCCTCCCGCGCCACTGTCCTTTCTTGAACGTGATTCGCGGTTTCGCTTAGGTGAACCCTGGTTACTGCAAACGCTCTCGCGCCGTGAGTTGTCCAGGGACGGGGGATGCGTTTCAATGCCGGATATCTGATGCTTGTCCGCAAGTGCGATGTCCGTGTCGTCAAAGGAATTGTGTAGAGGATTCTTCCAGAGCCAGGCACGACGCCTACTGCTGTTGAGTGGCGTACGCTGGGGTTGGCCGACACTCGACGACTGGCCCTCGGCTACTTGGTCACTTTTGCTCTCATCATCCTCGAACAGCATTTCGACGAGGTCGTCTAGCGAGCAAGTTTCTCAATGTCATGACGTGCGATGAAATCCGCAAAGTAGTGGCGAAGATCTTTATATTTTTATCGCTTTATTAGGCTTGACGAGCAGAGCTCGGCTAAGATTTCGCAGTGATTTGTGTAGGTGAAGATGTGCATATTGTAAATGAAACGTAAAACTTTGGGATCCAATTAAGTAAATCGTTGAATATTAGTTTTATTACTTTATTAGTTCATGATTTATAGGAGATGTAGGAGCTTTTTTCTATGTTAGTTATTCATTTGTAAATCAAATAATCTGCTATGCAACAAAAATATCACTTAAATTTTTTAAATTGTGTACTTATTATTGTAACACCAGTTGTACATTTCAATAAATTTATTATAGGTGAATGTCTAATAATATCGAACTTTATTAAAATTTTAGGCAAATAAGATATTATCGTGAACATTGTTTATTTTCCTTGTTTGATTTCAATGTGTAAGTCAAATCATATGTAAGAGATACGCATAAGAAAATTTATCGCTAGCCTTTTAATTATAAGCAAAATAAGAATGCAAATATATTTAAATTAAAACTTTTTTACAGGTGAATTATTTATAAGAGTAATGTTTTAATACTACATAAAAAAACAATAAATAATTAAATACATTTTTTATTGTATATTATTTAGTTAATATTATTAATGATATGTATAGAATGTAATTGTTGAAGCATATGATAAACTTAATTGAAATATGATAGTATTAAGGTTACTTTGTCAAAAATAGTTATTCACTTTTATATAAAACACACAGATACAGATATTTATACAAGCAAGGATATTGGAAAATTAATAATAAGGATAATTAAAAATATAAATTACATTTACCATATCCCAAATTAACAGATTATTTTTCATGCAATAAGAGTAACATTTATGTTTCTGCTTCTACTGGTTTATTTTAATGGGTTAAATGCATAATTACACAAATGTTTTCTTAAGTAATATCATATATAATTAATACAATTTTTACACAAGTATATGAGTAAATATGTCCCAGTAAATTTTTAAAAATAAATTATTTAACCCACCTGGTAATTTTTTAATGCGAAATGACGCATTAGTAATCATAGATTTTTGTTTAGTTATTGTTGAAGTTGAAGATGTTACACTCATACCCATAGCCTTATCACTGGATTGTCCTATAAAATTAAATCAAAACTTTTTTATAGTAGAACGTTACATCATTTTAATACAAGGCTTTTATTTCTCCATTTTTTCCATTCAATAAGTGTATATTATTAATCTACAGCACGAAATTAAAGAAATTAAACTTCATTTTAATAATTTTTAAGTACCTGTGGGTCCTGAACTACTAGAATTCCGTATAGCATTTGTTGCAAGCATTACTTCTGGATACGTTTCATAACATGCTCGATAATGTATATCATCAACTGCTTGAATTGCAGCATACCAACAATTATTATACCTGCAGGAAAAATCAATTTATAATCTAAAATATTGTAATTCAATAAAACGAAGAAATTTCACACAATTAAGCTTGCTTACATAGAAAAATAAATTGCATGAAGAAACTCAAGAAGAAACTGACTAGATACTGGTATACGAGGTAAAAGTCTAGGAACAAAACTAGACTCATTGCTATAAGAGGTACGCTGATGGTGACCTGGTTTCATAAATCCTTGAGTAACAAGTCTGAAGTAAAAATATAATTGTACAATAATTACTACACTTTATTGTATAAGCTTATATATTTAATTCACTCACTTTGAAGCTACTTTACACAATTGTTCCAAGACCGACTCCTTTAAAAATCCAATTTGTTCATTAAAAATAAACAACAAAGCTGTCATTACCTTAAGCCTATTTTGGGCATTTAAATTTTCAATATGTTTTAAAGGACCCCAACCAACAAGTTTTGTATTACATTCTTCAAAACGTCGTACTGCACTTTCCGTAAGAGATGCTTTCGCTAAACTAGAAGGCTAAAAATATTTTCAAATTATATAAGGCTTAAATTATAAGTGTAGATAATATTATAAAATTTACCTCGTGATAAATTGATGTCATGGCAAGAGAAGGTAAACGAAAAGATACTGCTTTTGGTTTTCCATCTTTATCTACCAGCTCTAAGTTATAAACACCAATAAGTAAAGTCTCTACTGTACGACAATTCTATAAATAAAATTATAAATTTTTAAATTTTAATAATTTAAAGAATACCTTATTAACTTGATATATTTAATAAACGATTAATACTTATAATATTTTTTATGCATTAATACAAATATTTGTTTTTGATTTTGTATAAAATCATAAAGGTACTTTTTACTTATAAAAAGTATCATTACTAAAATGATAGTGTATTGTATTATTGAACATAATTACACTGTGCAATGCTTACATAATCAAATCAAACTTATCTGGTACTAATAAGATAAGACTTAGATAATTTATATTTCTAGAGAACTTTATCTATTTTTAATATTACTAATTAAAAAATATAAGATTGATAAGAAATAAAAGTGCTGGATATTAATTAATAAATACCTTAATATCTCCATGAGCAGCAGCATTTAAATAAATATAAATTAATGTAGGTATAAATTGCAAACTAAACCGTTGCAACTGTATTTCTTGTGATCTGTAGAAATTGAAAAGCTGATTACATACAGTTTCTACTAACTGAAATGAATAAAAATATTTCATTTAGTTGAAAAATTCTTTGAAATACAATTAAACACAAAATTTTTTTTTCATTAAAACCAAATAGTAATACCTGGCTATATTTACTCCGTTCTTCAAAGAGTAAATACAAATTATGTATAATTTCATCATCTTGAGGCAGAGTTTTGGCAAAGGTGGTGATCTCTGTTGTTGAGAGCTGGGCACAAACTGCAAGCCATTCATTGATAATACTTTCGATCATTTTGACCAGGTGTTATTCTCTAAACAGAATCACTCAACTTCTAAATGAAAAAGTTTTAATTAAGTCTTCTGATTCATTGGTTTCTTTGAAATTTTTGAATTGTGTAAAGGTTTCTATGCAGTGATCCTCCCAGTGCCTCTTATCCTGGCATGCCCTCCCAAAGATCCATGTGTCCTTGAATAGAGATTCTAGTAAATCCAGATTTAAACAACAAATACGATAATTGATTAATGTTTACTTTTCTGTTTTTGTTTTCTTGGCTGTCACTTCTGTCACACTGAACTGCTACTTCTATTAGTACTAATGTTAGTCCACGAAACGGACGCCATACCATGCGTACCGTAAAAAGATTCTGAAGAAGTATTGGCGAAATTGACTGATCAGCTATTTATATAATCGACAAAAGCGACTCGTGCGGATAAATTCAGAAATAGCTATGACGTGAGGATAAGTTGTAGTTGATGGGTTAGAGACTTGGAGAGTTGTACAGCACTATAATCAAATGCACTTCAAGGATTTCATGAATTGCATATTTTTCTCACATTTTAACAATCGATATAATTATAAAATTACCGTTATTATTAGATACATTATTCTTAAATTTTATCTTGGGAATTGTAATTAGTTATTTTTTAAATTAAATTATATTATTACTAACAGCGCTTAACGGTAATATGTAATTAGATTTTTTCACCTATAGGACAGTTTTTTTAGTTATTAAATTTAAGCGAAATCAATGAAAAAATTATATTTTTACATAATATCTTTAACACTATAATTATTTAATATATCTAGTCTAGTATTTCTACAATTAATATATCTAGTATATATCTAGTATTTCTACAATTAATATATCTAGTATATATCTAGTATTTCTACAATTAAAATCAATCATTTTAACTATTATTACGTCTAATCAATAAATACAATTGTTAGGCATTTTTGCTATTTTTTATAATCATATTATTCTTAATAATTTTTAACAAATTTAATACTATAATAATAATAATAATAATAATAAAGAACAATTCCTATTACATTTTATAATACACATAGTTAACTTTATTTTTATATACAAATCATTATTCTATATTACATTTACATACATTTTTTGTATTGTAACATATTGTACTGAAACATAATTGATCATTACATAAATGAAAATAATTACGATTACAAACATTTCTATAGGAAAGGATATAGGTGAAAAGTAACGTGAAAAAATATATTTATAGTATTCGATCTATCTCATTTATTGTATATAATATTATTGTACACAATCCACCATTCTGTGAAAGGTTTGAATATAGCAAAAAAATGAGAACAGGACAATAGATAAGTCCAATCATTGTTTTTTTTACTAAAATGTACCTAAAAGTTTACACAACGTCCATCAATTCTTTACAGTTATTTAAAAAATTGTTTCTTTAACTTTTTCATCACCTTTCATAGTCTTGTCCTTAAAATCATGAGATATGCTTAGTTAGAAAGCTGCTTGAAATATAATTCTAAATTTTATAGACACATTCAATTGTCATCAGCCGCCGCTATCTCCTCTTCATCGTCGGATATACATTTTTTGGTTATTCTTTTTCTTCTGCCACCTCTACCACCACCTTCACTTTTTCTTCCTTTCAGTTTGATCTTCATTCTAACATTAGATTCTATATCAGATTCTTCTTCACCATCCCTTCCATCTTTATCTTCTTCTGAAGCATTACTGTCAACTTCGAGCCTTTGTCGTGCATTCGTGAAAACAGATTGCAGGACAATGGAATTTTCATGAATTAATGACGCTTCCTCATTGTATATTTGTGCATTTTTGCAAAGTTGCATGAAATCCTTCTCAAGCTCATCTAAATCTAAGTATTTTCCTTCTTCAATTTTTTGTATTAGTTTGTTGATGGCAAGCGGTTTTTTAATAACTTCATAATAATCTGGAAATTCTCGACGTGGCGGTAGTTCCATAAATGGTTCGCTTAATGCTCTACCGTCCGTGCTATCGGTATAATTAATAACTACAGAAATTAATTTTTTCATACTTCTTTTTAATTTA
Organism: Wiebesia pumilae; assembly: GCA_018907045.1. NCBI lineage: Eukaryota > Metazoa > Arthropoda > Insecta > Hymenoptera > Agaonidae > Wiebesia > Wiebesia pumilae. The sequence goes on from JACCHZ010000192.1 coordinate 7,661,875, forward strand.
GGATCCATACCCAAATTACCTCTCCTCTTTTTGGGAGCTAATTCTTCGTCTTCTTCTCCTTTTTTTTTTCTCTTTCTTGTTTGTTTCTTTTTCTTATCATCTTCTTCCTCTTCAAAGTCAGCTCCTTCATCACCGATTGTTTTTAACCACTCCTTTTCTGTAAGACTATTGGTGTAGTCAACTTCTTTACGTTGCCTAGAACCTCTGCCTAAAAAGGCTTTCTCTTCATCTTCTTCATAAGTCCACCTTTCCACTTCATCCTCATCTTTGACTAACCAATCCGGAAGTTCAGCTTCCTCTAACAAACGAGATCTTCTATTTGGACCTATTTTGGCTTCCTCTCGTCTCCTTTCTATATCTAACTTTTGGAAAATTTCAAATTCACCTTCAGATCTGGCAATCATTTGATTTACAGTTTCATCATCTGGAACTTCATTTTCTTCTTCATCATCTGCATCATCTTGATGTAAAATGGTTTGGAGAAACTGTTGTCTCTCTGATCCTGTAGATTTCTGGTCAAACATACCTGCCTGAATGACCTTTTCATCCATATTTAATTTGTATCGAGCAGCAGCTAAAATCCTTTCTTCTACTGAATTAACAGTCATTAATCGTAAGACCCTAACTTCATTTTTCTGGCCAATACGATGAGCTCTGTCCTGAGCCTGTAAATCTTGGTGAGGATTCCAGTCGGAATCAAAAATAATTACAGTATCCGCAGCCTGAAGATTCAAACCAAGACCACCAGCTCTAGTTGATAAAATAAATAAAAAGAATTCTGATCCTGGATCGTTGAATTTCTTTAACAGATCTCCTCTATCTTCAGCTTTAGTTGTTCCGTCTAATCTTAAATACAGAAAACCTCGCCAATTGAGATAATCCTCCATTATAGTCATCAGTTGTGTCATTTGACAAAATAGTAACACTCTATGATTTGTAGCTTTTAATTTAGGCAAAATACGATCTAATAATTCAAATTTTCCAGAAGCTCGATATAAATCTGGACCACTAATAAGACCAGCACCCTGAATACCCAAATGTTCACTGTACTTTTCTTCAATTGCTTGGAACATAAATGGATGATTGCAAAGTTTACGAAGTTGCACTATGGTATTCATCAGTGCTTTCGCTCCTCCTTTACCTCGTTTTCCTTTTTCAGATCCATCAGTTAATAAAACACCTTTACTCTGCATGTGCTTATACAGAACCTTCTGTAAACCAGACATGTCACACTTAATAATATATTCTACTTTGTCGGGAAGCTGAGACTCTACTTCTTTCTTAAGACGCCTTAACAAGAACGGACGTAAAACTTTATGCAGACGACGTATGATAAGGATTGTTTCCTCTTCGTTGAGTTCAACCTTCTCACCTGTTGTGGCGAAAGGTGCATTGAACCACTGTTCAAAGGTACTGCATGATTTGAATATAGATGGAAGTAAGAAATTTAGTAGAGCCCAAAGCTCTGGTAATTTATTTTGCAAGGGTGTACCTGTAAGCAATAAGCGATGAGGTGCAAGATAATGAGTGTTTAACACTTGAGTTAATTTACAATGGTGATTTTTCATTCTATGTCCTTCATCTATAATCATATACTTCCACTGTAATTTTGCTAAGACACTTTTGTCTTTTATAATATATTCGTATGTGGTTAATAAAACGTTAAACTTAGTGGCACGCATTTGAGACTGAATAGTTCTCCTTCCAGCTGGGGATCCTTTGTAAGAAACCACTACAACGCTGGGTGCCCATTTTTCAAATTCCAATATCCAATTGGAAAGAGTCGATAAAGGAACAATAATAAGAAATGGTCCATTAACTTTTTTCTTTTCCATAAGATACGTGACAAGAGCTATTGTCTGAATCGTTTTACCTAGACCCATTTCATCAGCTAAGATACCATTCAGATTATTATTGAATAATGATACCATCCATTCCAAGCCTTTGATTTGGTATTCTTTTAGTTTTCCATTCACCATAATAGATGCTTGTTCTGTCACTACTTCATGAACAGTGTGAGCAATACTGTAGTATGTTTGCTCTTCTGTTTTGTACTCATCATCTTCAACTTTGGCTTTTTGTATTGTCTTTTTTACTTTATCTTCTTCTCCTTCTATATGCATCTTTTTATCTTCATCTTTTTCATCTTCATCTTCATCATCTTCATACTCACTATCTGACTCAATTGGTTCCCATCCTGGGTGAGAATCCAGAAATGCATTTAACTGGCTCATTAATGGTGCTTCATCGCCACTTAATATACGACCAGTTGAAATTTCAATAACACTAACACGTATATCTTCACCATCGCCACCTTCTCCATTTTCGCCATCCTGATATTTCTTCTTTTTCTTTTTCCGTTTTTGTTCTTCAACTTGTTTCTTCTTTTGTTCAATTTTATGCTGCTTAACCATTTCTGTAAGATTACTAATATATTCATCTGTCTGAGAAAGTAAAAAGGCTAAGCGTTTGTCTTTCTTTTGATCAATAAGTTTTCTGTAACCTTCTTCATCTTCTGCCATTAAACGTCGCATACGTTCTTTTTCTATCCTTTCTTGCTCTTTCTTTTGTTCTCGTTCAGCATTTGCATGATGATTGAGAATGGCTTTATTGAGACGAGACAGTTTAGCAACATTATTTCGATGGAATTCTTTGAAATCTTTACTGTGTTGTAGTACCGAACTAATAAATTCTTGATGCTTCTGTCTTCTCTTTCTTTCAGCTTCCAATTTTTGCTGTTTTTCAAGTTTTTCTGTTGCTCTAGCTTCTCGTAAACCTTGTTTCTTTGTTCGTTTGTATGCTTTCACGTTCACTGCTGTTTCAAGCGTCGTATCTTTTCGCGTACATGCTAAAATTTCTGTTCGAAGTTGTCTTTGAAAATTCAGAACTCTTAACATACCCAATTCAATCTGCGCTTGAATGCGTAAATCTTCAGGCATATTTGTAGGCAAATAATTAAGTTGCTCCATTCGAAGGGCTATCCTTGCTGCAACTCTATTTTCACGTTCTTGCAATATAACTAATGGATCAAGTCCAGCAGGTTTTGCGATTGTTGTAACCTTATTAGTTTTTGACACAGATTGAGATCCTTGCTGTTGTTGAGGTGGTTGTTGTGAACCTTGACTTGGTTTTAAAGGTCCTATAAATCCAGCTACACCTAAATTTGGAGGGTGGCCTGGAGGTCCTATAGAAACTTGAATTGAATCTATAGACCTTTGACCTTGTACAGCAAGCACTTGTTGCTGAGATAAAGGTTGATTTCGTGCTAATGCTCGATATGCCATGATCTGTGCTCGAAGTTGTTGAATTTGTTGAGAATTAAAAGCTTGTTTCTCATTGATATTGCCACCTTGTCTTGCTTTCAAAGCAAGAAGTTGTAAATATCGTGGGTCTTCTTGGAGTCCTTTCTCTTCCATAGTGTCAATAGCTTTTTGTAAAGCATTAAGATTTTCCTGTGTAGGTCCAGGACCTGAGCCAGGGCCTGGCCCAGGTCCTGGTGAACAATTTTGAGTTGGTGGGCCAACAGAACCTTGAACAATTGGAGTTGAGCCAACTGGACCTCCGGAAGGTTGTAATTGATTACCTGAAATAGAAAAGTCAATTACATATTGATATTTAATACATTTGAAGAAAAGTTCTATTAGTTTAGAATTCTTATTTAAGGAAAAAGAAAACAGAGAGAGAGAGAGAGAGAGACAGACAGACATTTGCTTCTCAAAAAAATTTAATAATTAAGAATGTATTAAGAATTCAGTACGTGTAGTGTCTTAATTAGTTTAAATATAGTTTATTCATTTATTGTTTAAATATATTTTTAATTTATTAAATATTTTTCTTTTCTTTTTATATATTTTTAACAATTATCTGATAAAGTAAAACCATTACATTTAAACTGGTATAATTTTTTTATTAACAATTAAAAACATAAGTTATAGATATTTAGTCTTATACTTTTAATAATTTAAGATATTTAAAATTTCTTTTTTTGTATTGGTCTTAAAAATGAATTTTGTAAAACTTTAATGCAATAGGAAAGAATAAAATATTTTTTTAATCTATATTTATAAGATATTGAATTTAATAGTTTATAATGTATTTTTAATATATGTAATATTTCAAAAAACATGAAGATTATAAAAATGAATGAGTATAATACTCTAATTTCTTTATCCATCAAATTCCATTTGATCACAATTGTATGTCAACAATAACATTAAGATATACAAACTATTTTAATTAAAAAAAAAATTAATATTACTTTGTATTAAAAATTATTATTGTGGAATTTGATATTCTATATAAAAATAAATAAAAAAAAGATAATAACTCAAAAATAACAAGAAATATTTAGCTGAATTTTACCTATGTTCTGTGTCATTTGTGGCACATGAGAATGTCCAGGGCCTTGCGAATGTAAAGGAGGATTAGGGCCAGATTGGACTGGTCCCATTTGTACTGATCCCATTGAGCCTAATTGTGGTATTGGTGATACTTGCTGTACACCTGTTACTGGCCCTGACGGCCCATTTTGTCCCATAACTCCCATACTACCTGGTATTTGTTGCGGGTGTGATGGATAATGTTGCTGTACAGGTGGTTGTTGATGAGGTGAATGTTGCTGTGGTATCATAGGAGGACCCCCTGGCGGAGGAGGTGCTCCAGAATGCACTCCCTCGTAACCTTGCGATGGACTATGAGGATGATGCGGTGGTGGCATGCCCATATTTGGTGGCATTTGCTGTGTAGGGTGAGGATAATTTTGGAGGGATTGCTGCTGAGTCTGAGCAGGTGGTGGAACACCATATCCCTGCTGTTGGGGTGGAGGCAACTGTGGTGGTGGTCCCTGTTGTTGTGGTGGCTGTTGAGGTTGTGGCAGTCCTTCTTGAAAACCTGGGGCGGGGCTATGAGGATGATGCTGAGGTGGCATTCCAATGGGGCTACCCTGTGCTTGATTTGAGGGAGAGGGTACTTGCTGAGGTGGTCCCATTTGACCACTCGGTGGCTGCTGCGGTGGCGGCATTGGCGATGGTTGTGGTGATGAGCTCGCCATGTTATCGCACACAGCTATCTCTTGCTTTCGTATATCACGCGCTCTTTATTTTCGACATTCTATCGCGCATCAGCCACGAATATGTGTTCCAGGTTGTTAGGCTACGCGCTGCACGCACACGTTTTTTGTCGCGTCGACTCGTCGCGATTGGCAGCGGCTACGGGACACTTACGCAGGAACGCCACCGGCAACTTTCCTCCTTTCATTGGGTGTAGCGTGCATTTACAACAGAATCAATGTCAGACGCCATGTACACACACTGGCAAAGCTATATTCCCGCCAGGTTTCTCACGATGTTTACCGTTGCGATAATAAAGCATAAAATTTAATGTGAGCTCTGAAACGGCTGATTCAATTTTTATTAATTATTATTTTAGCTTCTGCAATGATGATATTAAATATTTACAACGATAATTACTCAAGTATCTATACTTTACATAACCTTAATTCGAGAGGAGAGGTTATCTTTATATCTGATAAGATGACGATGAATCATCTAGCTTTATTATCTATAAAAACTATATCTTTGTTCGCCGTTGGTTGTTTTGAAATATAGAATAAAAATAACCGGAACGTTGATTATAAAATATAAAATGTCCCTATCAATTTTAATATAAAATAAGTTAAGTTAATATTAGTATGTTGAAGCTAAAAATTTAAACGAATGAATTTTTTGAACATTTTTCACATGTAATTGACTGTAGCATTAATGTAAATTCGAAGTATCTAAAAATATAATTTTTAGATATTACTACAAGAACTAGAATTATTTAAGTATCTATTAATATTAAAATTAATTGTATTTCTAAATACTATGCAAATTGAAATACATTCTCAAATATTAATATTTTATCAAATAAAATTAATGTTTTGAAATATAAAATAAAATGTTTATTTTACACAAAGGAAGTGGATAATAAAGGTTTAAAAAGTAACAAATAAATATATTTAGTACGATCTATCTCATTTACTGTATATAATTAATATTATACACAATTACCATTTCTGCGAAAGTTCTTGATTACAGAGAAAATTAGAATAGGACGATAGAAGGAAAATTCAAGTCTATATTTTCACTATAAGTGTACCTAAAATTAAAAAAATGTCTATAAATTTCCTACAGCTGTTAAAAAATTGATTTAGCTTTTTATCGACTTTCGGTGTCTTTAAAATCATGAAATATACTTATAAGAAAATTTATCGAAATATAATTTAAAACCTTACAGATTTCTAAAGCTTTATATACACTCAATGATCATCGGCATCGTCATCATCATCTGAAATACACTTTTTACTTATTCTCTTTCTTCGACCTCCTCTTCCTCCACCTTCACTCTTTCTGCCTTTCAATTTTATCTTCATCCTCATATTAGAATCGACGTCCGATCCATCTTCTCCATCCTTATTGTCATCGGAGCCTAATCCTTCAGCTTCAACTTTCTGTCGTGCATTTGTAAAAACAGACTGTAAAACAATAGAATTTTCGTGGATCAGTGACGCTTCTTCATTGTATATTTGTGCGTTTTTGCAAAGCTGCATAAAGTCCTTTTCAAGTTCATCTAAATCAGTGTACTTGCCCTCTTCGATCTTTTGTATAAGTTTATTGATAGCAAGAGGTTTTTTAATGATTTCATAATAATCTGGAAACTCACGACGCGATGGTAGTTCCATAAATGGTTCACTTAATGCTCTACCATCAGTATTATCTGTATAGTTAACCACTACAGAAATTATTTTTTTCATACTTCTTTTTAATTTAGGATTTATTCCAGAACCACCTCTTCTTTTTTTTATAACTGGCTCTTCATCTTCATCTCCTTTCTTTCTTCTCTTTCTTGTTTGTTTCTTTTTCTTATCATCATCTTCCTCTTCTTCAAACTCAACACCATCATCACCAATAGCTCTTAATAATTCTTTTTCTGTAAGACTATTGGTATAATCAACTTCTTTACGTTGCCTTGAACCCCGCCCTAAAAATTTATCTTCCTCCTCGTCGTAACAACACTTTTCAACTTCATCGTCATTTTTCACCAGCCATTCAGGAAGTTCTGATTCTTCCAGTAAACGACCTTTTCTAGCGGGTCCCATTTTTGCTTCTTCTCTTCTTCGTTCTAAGTCTAATTTTTGAAATGATTCAAATTCACCTTCTGACCTAGCAATCATTTGATTTACAGTCTCGTCATCTGGAACTTCATTTTCTTCTTCATCATCTGCATCATCTTGATGTAAAATACTTTGAAGGAATTGTTGACGCTCAGATCCAGTGGATTTTTGATCAAACATACCTGCCTGAATGACCTTTTCATCCATATTTAATTTGTATCGAGCAGCAGCTAAAATTCTTTCTTCTACTGAATTAACAGTCATTAATCGTAAGACCCTAACTTCATTTTTCTGGCCAATACGATGAGCTCTGTCCTGAGCCTGTAAATCTTGGTGAGGATTCCAGTCGGAATCAAAAATAATTACAGTATCCGCAGCCTGAAGATTCAAACCAAGACCACCAGCTCTAGTTGATAAAATAAATAAAAAGAATTCTGATCCTGGATCGTTGAATTTCTTTAACAGATCTCCTCTATCTTCAGCTTTTGTTGTACCATCTAATCTTAAATACATAAATCCACGCCAATTGAGATAATCCTCCATTATAGTCATCAGTTGTGTCATTTGACAAAATAGTAACACTCTATGATTTGTAGCTTTTAATTTAGGCAAAATACGATCTAATAATTCAAATTTTCCAGATGCACGATATAAAAGAGGGCCAGTAATAATACCAGATCCTTGAATACCTAAATATTCACAATATTTTTCTTCAATATGTTGAAACATAAATGGATGATTGCAAAGTTTACGGAGTTGCACTATGGTATTCATCAATGCTTTCGCCCCTCCTTTACCTCGTTTTCCTTTTTCAGATCCATCAGTTAATAAAACACCTTTACTCTGCATGTGCTTATACAGAACCTTCTGTAAACCAGACATGTCACACTTAATAATATATTCTACTTTGTCGGGAAGCTGAGACTCTACTTCTTTCTTAAGACGCCTTAACAAGAACGGACGTAAAACTTTATGCAGACGACGTATGATAAGGATTGTTTCCTCTTCGTTGAGTTCAACCTTCTCACCTGTTGTGGCGAAAGGTGCATTGAACCACTGTTCAAAGGTACTGCATGATTTGAATATAGATGGAAGTAAGAAATTTAGTAGAGCCCAAAGCTCTGGTAATTTATTTTGCAAGGGTGTACCTGTAAGCAATAAGCGATGAGGTGCAAGATAATGAGTGTTTAACACTTGAGTTAATTTACAATGGTGATTTTTCATTCTATGTCCTTCATCTATAATCATATACTTCCACTGTAATTTTGCTAAGACACTTTTGTCTTTTATAATATATTCGTATGTGGTTAATAAAACGTTAAACTTAGTGGCACGCATTTGAGACTGAATAGTTCTCCTTCCAGCTGGGGATCCTTTGTAAGAAACCACTACAACGCTGGGTGCCCATTTTTCAAATTCCAATATCCAATTGGAAAGAGTCGATAAAGGAACAATAATAAGAAATGGTCCATTAACTTTTTTCTTTTCCATAAGATACGTGACAAGAGCTATTGTCTGAATCGTTTTACCTAGACCCATTTCATCGGCTAAGATACCATTCAGATTATTATTGAATAATGATACCATCCATTCTAAGCCTTTAACTTGATACTCTTTCAATTGTCCATTAACCATAATGGACGCCTGCTCTGTAACACTTTCATGAACAGTATGAGCAATACTGTAATAGGTTTGCTCTTCAGTTTTGTACTCATCATCTTCTACTTTGGCTTTCTGTATAGGTTTCTTAGTTTTTAAATCTTCCCCTACATTAGCTGTTTCTTTGTCCTCTTTCTCTTCTTTTTCCTCATTTTCTTCATCATCCTCTTCTTCTTCTTCTTCGCTATCAGTTTCAACAGCTTCCCATCCTGGGTGAGAATCCAGAAATGCATTTAACTGACTTAATAATGGTGCTTCATCACCACTTAAAGTACGACCGGTCGAAGTCTCCATGACCTCTACTCGAACGTCTTCGCCATCGATTCCTTCACCGTTTTCTCCTTCTATCGAAAGTCTCTTTTTCTTCTTTTTGCGCTTTTGCTCTTCAGCTTGTTTTTTCTTTTGTTCCATCTTATGCTGCTTTACCATCTCAGTGAGATTGCCAATATATTCATCAGTTTGTGAAAGCAGGAAAGCCAAACGCTTGTCTTTCTTTTGATCAATGAGTTTTCTATAGCCTTCCTCATCTTCCGCCATCAGTCGACGCATACGTTCTTTTTCTATCCTCTCCTGTTCCTTCTTTTGCTCTCTTTCGGCATTAGCATGATAATTCATAATGGCCTTATTAAGTCGCGATAGTTTCGCGATATTGTTACGATGGAACTCTTTCAAATCTTTGCCATGCTGTAGCACCGAAGTAATGAATTCTTGGTGCTTTTGCTTTCGTTTCCTCTCTGCTTCGAGTTTCTGCTGTTTCTCCAGTTTCTCCGTTGCTCGAGCCTCTCTTACTCCTTGTCGTTTCGTACGCTTATAAGCTTTCATATTGACAGTCGTTTCGAGAGTCGTGTCTCGGCGCGTACATGCTAGGATTTCTGATCTGAGTTGGCGCTGAAAATTCAGCACCCGCAGCATTCGTAATTCTATCTGCGTCTGGCTACGCAAGTCCTCGGATATGTGGGCAGGTAGATAGCCGAGTTGCTCCATACGTTGCACAATCCTTTGAGCGACGCGATTTTCCCGTTCTTGTAGTATCATTAGCGGATCGAGACCAGCGGGCCTGGCCACAGTCGTAACCCTATTAGTCTTGCTGCCGGGTTGAGGCCCTTGCTGTTGTGGATGCGGTGCTTGTTGTTGTTGGTGTTGTTGCTGTTGTTGTTGTTGTTGTTGTTGCTGCTGCTGCTGCTGTTGCTGTTGTTGATGCTGTTGCTGCTGTTGTACTATTCCAGGGCCTAGTCTCGGTGGCCCGGCAAAACCAGGCATTCCCATGGGAGCATGAGGAGGGCCAACGGATGGACCTCCTGGTCCCATAGGGCCTGCTTGCCCTGAATCGACGGGTCGTTGATTGATGCCCTGTACAGCCATTATCTGTTGTGGGCTTAGTGGTTGATTTCGTACTAGTGCACGATACGCCATGATTTGAGCGTGAAATTGTTGAAGCTGCTGTGGACTAAATGCCTGACTCTCGTTACTGCCTTGTCGAGCTCTAAGAGCAAGAAGCTGTAGATAGCGTGGATCTTCTTGAAGACCTTTCTTTTCCATGGTGTTAATCACTTTTTGTAGGGCGTTTAAGTTTTCTTGTCCCTGTCCAGGTACAAGTGCAGGTCCGGGTGCAGGTCCAGGTATTGACGGGCCATTTTGCGTATTGGGACTAATATGGCCGGGTCCTTGACCGTGTGGTGGTGGCCCTCCGGGACCTAATGGACCACCGGGTCCCATTGGACCTCCGGGACCCATAGGGCCTCCAGGACCACCAGGTCCCATCAAGCCTCCCGGACCCATTGGACCTACGGGTCCTCCAGCACCTCCGGTATTCATTGGACTTCCAAGTACTCCAGCACTTAAAGGACCTCCAGGACCCATAGGACCTCCTGCACCCATAGGGCCTACAGGAACTCCTGCACCCATTGGAACACCAGGACCACTAGGACCCATAGGTCCTCCAGCATTCATTGGACCACCAGCATTCATAGGACCACCAGAAGTTCCAGCATTCATTGGGCCTCCAGAACCTCCAGGACCCATAGGGACTCCTGGACCTACAGCACCCATAGGGCCTCCCGGACCTACAGCACCTATAGGGCCTCCCGGACCTACAGCACCCATAGGTCCTCCAGGTCCACCAGGCCCACCTGGATTTTGTTGTTGATTACCTATGATAAAATAAATAACTTTAAAATTGTTTTTTTTAATGTATAGTAATTTAAACATTGACTATTGATTGCTTATTAATTACATAATAATATTAATAATAATTGATTAATTTTACATATTCAAAGTAAAATGCGTTTGGAGAATATTAACATTCTTTTTGTAATAATTATTGTACAAAGCTTATTTATTAAACAAAGTGAATTCAATTATTTAATAACTTAAAGTTTTCTACAACATACCCATACTTTGTCGCATTTCTGGTGGATGGGGTAGTCCAGGTCCAGGCGAATGCGAAGGAGCATTATGACCAGATTGTCCATGACCCATCTGAACAGAACCCAATGGACCTTGTGGTGGAGAAGACTGTTGTCCTGGTGTTGGTCCAGGCGGCCCGCCTTGTCCCATACTGCCGGCATTTCCGCCTACTTGCGAAGGATGAGGCTGATAATACTGTGGGATAGGTAGCTGAGATTGATGAGGAAGAGGTTGATGCGATGGTCCATGTGCAGACTGATGAGGAGGCTGATGTGGACCTTGGTGAGGGCCTTGGTGAGGGCCTTGGTGAGGGCCTTGATGAGGGCCTTGATGAGAGCCTTGATGAGGGCTTTGATGAGGGCCTTGATGAGGAGGCTGATGAGGAGACTGGTGTGGTGATTGATGGTGGGATGATTGTGGATGAGGCGATTGAGGATGAGGACCTTGTTGATGTGATTGTTGATGTGGTCCTTGTTGATGAGAAGTTTGCTGATGAGGGGATTGGGAATGGGGAACTTGCTGATGAGGGGATTGGGAATGTGGACCTTGTTGATGAGGCGATTGAGAATGAGGACCTTGTGGATGAGTCGATTGCGGATGGGGACCTTGTTGATGAGGTGATTGCGAATGGGGACCCTGAGGATGAGGCCCTTGCTGATGAGGTGATTGTGTGTGAGGAGGTTGTTGATGAGACGATTGAGGATGAGGTCCTTGTTGATGAGGTGACTGCCCATGCGGAGGTTGTTGATGCGATGACTGTGGATGAGGAGGAACTTGATGTGATGGGTGTTGATAATTTCCTTGCTGTGGAGCTACTCCTTGTATTTGAGAAGACTGAACGTTTTCATAACCCTGTGAAGGGCTATGAGGATGGTGTTGCGGTGGCATGCCCATATTTTGAGGCATTTGCTGAGGATGAGGATAGTTCTGAGGTGGTTGTTGGTGAGATTGAGGTGGTGGAAGACCACCATAACCCTGCTGTGGTGGTTGTCCTACTGTAAAAAGTTAGAGTTTAATAAGATGAATCGGTTTCCAGTTGCTATGTAATTATAAAATGGGTATATATACGATGTTAGATTTAACTTTCTAAAATAACTTGTAATCATTTAGAAATGAAATTTATTCAAGGTTCTTTAATACTATGGTTCTTATACTATACTATAATAAATATGAGTAATAAGAAATTTGAGTTATAATTTATTAATTTTTACGAAGTTAGCTTTAACTTTCTAAAATAATAATTTATAAATACTTGACCGATTTGATAATAAATCCTACAAGCTATGTAAAAATTAAAAAAATAAAGTTTACTCAAGGTACTTTAACATTATTGGATATAGCTTATAATCAATATGAGTATTGAAATAATTGAAATATAAATTATTTTTTTTTTTATAAAGATAAAAAATAAACTATAATACACAGATTAGAAAAACTTAAGCTTATATAAAGAAACTTATTTGTCAAAGAAACGAATATAACAAGTACATTGATGATAATATAAAGCAACGAATATAAATAAACTTTGTTAGTGATAAAAAATGTGCAACACATAAAAAATTACACTTTTTTAAATATATTTGTAAAATTTGTTACTTTTTCATGATTTTTCTTTGTCACGGTAGTAATATTGAGTAAAAAGTCTTAATAAAGGTGATTGGCGGATTAGTTAGGCGATGATTTGTTTTAAAATCATTTAAAATCCAAGAAATATTACAATATAAAAATTTGTACTTACCAGGATGTTGTGGTTGAAACATGGGTGGTGGAGTCTGCTGTGACTGTTGAGACATGGGCTGTGGTGGCACTTCCTGATAGCCAGGAGCAGGACTATGAGGATGATTTGAGGGTGAGGGTGCCTGTTGCGGCGGCCCCATTTGATTCGGAGCCTGCGGAGGCGGCATTGGCGAAGGCTGTGGCGACGAGCTCGTCATATTATATGGCGCTCGAACTCCAGTTTTTTTTTCTATTCTTTCTTCGCTCAAATCGACATTTCTGCAAGGAAGCGTACCTTTGTACGATCGTTCACGGGACGAGGGCTGCGTTCTACTTACTTTGCGGCTCATTAACGCGATAACAACAGCATCCGCGTCGATTAAATGTAGCGCGATGACGGGACGTCACCGGCCACTTTCCTCCATTTAAAGGGAGTAGCGTGCATTATTTTTGACGCAACACAAACACCAGTGAGCCTGCGCTCTTGCCATAGATAATTGTAGTAGATTTCAAGAAAAGTTTTCAAATAGTCCATGGAAGTATAAAATTATACTTTTTTCAACTTTTCGACGGTCTCACAATTGAGTATTTACAAAGATGATTGTTCCAGTATCTACATTTTACATAACCTTAATTCACTACGAAGCTTATCTATGATCTTCTCGACATTCGGTACAGTTATCTTTAGCTGCTTTCATCTAATAGAGTATCTTTGCACTCTTATTTTTTAATTTGGACGACACGTTGACTCTCTTGCTCGAGAAAATTGGCCCCTCGGTCGGATCTCGATCGAAAATTTTGAATGAAAAAATTTAGTACGCCGAAGCTACGAACTCACCAACAGAAAGTGAATAATTATTTATTTTTTTCACCGAATTCCAGTGTCGATTGTGTCGATTTTGAACGCTACCCAAATCGTAGTTTCCTCTCTCATTGCGCCTGCTCCGTGGTCGGAACTCGGACTTATGTTGAATGCAACCGCAACGAATGCGTGGCGCGCGAGGCGCGCTGTCGCGCACTGCTTCCCGTACGGCTACTGCAAATCATTCTGCTTTTTCGCCAAGGGATAAGCGATCGTACCAACACTAACCTAAGCAACACCTACTTATTATGCAATATTTTATAATCCGACTCCTCTATGTGCAACGAAAACTTTTCGTTAACTTAACATTTATTTAATCTGGCGAACAACCTCGCCTTCAATTCAAGCTATCACCGAAGGTGAAAGAAGGCATACAGGTTTGTTAGTTCGGCATCGAAAGTTGTCCATTACATTATTCTGTATGCGTGACTTTTTATGTGAATTTTTTGAAAAACAATTTTTCAAAAAAATTAAAATTCCCTTCTTTTTATCCAGCATAGTTATGTCTTTTAACCTGCATTTAATTACAATAAATAACAAAAATATCGAAGACCTGCTTTTTTTTGTTCTACATGTTATTTCACATTTTTTTTAGAATGAAAACAAAAAATTATTGATCATAGTCAAGGCATATTAACATGATATTTTCCACACAATCAGTTAGGTTTCGTTGGAAATTATCATGCTTATCTACATCAAAAATATTCTCAGTAAGGGTAAGTTATTATTTTTCTTTTACAAATAATAAAACAAATTATTTAATAGATAAATGTATAAAAGTTTGAAACAAATCATTAATTAGATCAGAGCCCTAATTAGTTTCTAAAGCTTAATGAAATCTTTAAATTTAAAATTTATTAACATTGTAATGATTCTGTAAGATATATTAAAAGATTTATAGATATTTATAATAAAATATTATAATCTTGTAAATTTAAAATGCACCTTATTATTAAATTGTTTATTATGTTATGAGTATCGAGTTAACCGCTTACCAATATTTTTTAGTATATTGCAAGTGCAACGCAAGTAAAGCCAAAATTACCACCTCTAAAAGAACCGTCGAGCGGCACCCAGAACGAAAAAAGAAAAGTTCGCTCCAATCCTATCAATCTCAAAGTTGTAGCTCCTACTGATATAGGCTTAGAATATAATGAAAATAATGAAAATGTTGAAAATAAAGGTAAAATAATAAACAAGTCAATGTGGAAATGGGGAAAATTAGAAATCGATCCAACGCAACTTCATAAATACTGCCTTATGTTATCAAAAATAAGATTAACGTGTAAGTCTTTTATTTATTCAAATTGATAATTACCAAATAAAAGCTATTTTTAAATTTATAAATATTGAATTCATAAAAATCTATTTTTTAATTTTGTTGCAGCTTTAGTAGTAATTACAACTATGGGTGGATATGCATTAGCTCCAGGACCATTTAATCTTGTGACATTTTTAGCAGTTTCTATTGGTACTGGATTAGGTTCAGCAGCTGCAAATGCTGTTAATCAATCGATGGAAGTTTCTTTTGATGCTCAAATGTTGCGAACAAAAAATAGAGTTCTAGTTCGAGGTTTGCTAGCGTAAGTATTATATTGTATAAGACAAAAATTTCTATTTTTTAAAATCATGTAAATTTCAGTCAAGAACATGCAGTCACATTTGCTACAATCTCAGGTCTAACTGGAATATGTCTTTTAGCATATGAAGTTAATGCTTTAAGTGCAATTTTAGGAACTGCTAACTTGATTTTATATACATTAATTTATACTCCCATGAAAAGAGTTTCTATTCTAAATACATGGGTTGGTTCTGTTGGTAAATATGTTTATTTTATATTTATATAGCTGATAATATTAATTTGGCTTTTCCTTCATTCCTATGTGAATTCTAGCTATACTGTTTATTAGCTTCTCATTTAAAAAGTTCATAATCATAGCTCTTAATTCATTCAATAAATGAATAAGTACATGTAAGAAAAAAATTTGTATATACCACATACAAATATATTTTAAGTTTAAACTTGAGTTAAAAAACATGTATATCACACCTTTTAATACAGAGATATATAATTTATAATAAAAAGAAAATATATTATGTACATTCATATAATAATATAATAATAGATAATAATAAATTTTTTGTAGAGAAAATATTTTTGAAAACATTTTTTTAAAGATATTTTAAGTTTCCTTCTTTTTGGGCTAATCTACACACTTGTCAGTCTGCACATTTTATATAGGTATTTAATAAAAGTAAAACCAATTAAAATAAAATAAATTTTTTCATTACAAAAATTTTATATTTTCCATGATATTATCATTTTAATGATATTAAAAAAAGTTTTAAGTGTATTAACAAAAAAAGGTAGTAATTTGTTATATTTACTAGTTGGAGCAATTCCACCTCTTATGGGATGGGCAGCTTGTGTTGGAAGTATAGCTGACCCTGGTGCATGGATAATGCCTGGTATGTTATACGCATGGCAATTTCCTCATTTCAATGCTTTATCATGGAATTTGAGACCTGATTACTCAAAAGCTGGGTACAGAATGATGGCTGTTAGTAATCCTGATCTTTGTCGCAAAACAGCATTTAAATATACAATTGTGCTGACAGCTCTTTCATATATTGCACCAATTTTGAATGTAACAAATTGGTATTTTGCAGTTGCATCTACTCCTTTAAATGCTTACTTTCTTTATCTTGGTAAATATTCAAAAGTTAGATTATAAATTTATGAAATCTAAAGATAACATAAACGTAAATTTACTCAATTATTTAAGCATGGGAATTCAAAAAACAAGGTGATGCTCGAACTTCAAGACGATTGTTTCGATTTTCATTATTACATTTACCAGTTTTGATGATATTAATGCTTGCGAGTAAAAAATATTGGTTTCTTAATACAAGCAAAAAAGATTCTTCTCTATTATTGGAAGTTCCAGAAAAAAAATATATGATTGATGCAATAACTAAATTTGTTTAACCATCTGCTTGAATCAAACTTCAAGTGTGATAAGTGGACACGTAACATTATGTGTTACTTTATAAATGTAAAATAATAATTAGTCAAATTGACTTTGTAAGAAACAATCTTGTATTATAAATATAAAATATAAAATTTAAAAAATTAATAAAATAATTTTCGTTAAATATTTGCTTTTTTAAACAATAAGATCCTAAAATACATTATTAAATATATAAGACTAATAGAAAATAAATGAAGCAATTAAAGTATAAACATTATTTACACAAATTTATTGTAAAATTGAACAGTATTTTAACATGTATTTTTAGTTCTTTGTAAAGCGAATTGTACAGCTATTTTTCTTCTTGTTTTAGTTAAATTTCTGTGTCCTTTACAATCTACATTTTCTGTATAACATTTATTTCGACAGCACTGTCTACATAATCGATATTCACATTTAAAACTCTGAAATTCAAGCATTAATTTATATGTATTAATTTGTATTAATTTATATTAATTAAACAAATGTATATATAATTGTTGTGAAAATTGTTTATAATGAAGATAAAAACTTACTAATGGATTTGGACAATATTTGCGATTTTCGCATAAATTTGATCCACGTTTAACTTGTTTAGTTGGTCCATTTGGTCTCCGGGCAATTCTTCTTAATTTCTTTAATCGTTTTCGTGAGATTTCATTCCCGTACTCGTCTTTATTTTTTTTTTTACGTCTTCCTCTGTTATCTGCAAGAAGATGTAATATATATATATATATATAGAAAATTTAATATAATGCAATTAAATTAGAAAGAATTACGTTATTAAGTATAAAATTAAAAAAAAAACTACAGATTAAATTCTTTTACTTTTTTATTTTTAATTGACGTTCATTACTTTAAAAACGGGTTAATTTAATAAGTGAAATCTTATTTCACTTATTAGTATATATATATATATAGTATATAGTAAATAAGCATTTTTTATTGAAAGACACACATCTGATGATGGATCAGATTTCCATTAGATTTTAGATCTACTATTATAGATATAAAAGAATTTTAAAGTTGATATGAAGATCATTTCAATTTAATTCAGTTGCAATATATTACAATTGTACATTATTACTTGCATTTAATAAGTACAAAAATAATTTTAGACAGTCTAGATAATAGCTCTTAGTCCGTTTTTAAATTGCAAAATATATTTTTTTTAAATATTAAAGTGATTTTTATTAAACTGCCTGTTAATATAATTTATACGAAGACATCATTTTTTCTATAATAATAGAAATTTTATTTTAAAAATATAAATCAAGTAACAAATGAAAAAGAATTTTGAGTTAAAAAGTTATAATTAATAACTCTATTTGGTTATCAAATATAAATAAATTGTACTAACCCTTTGAACCTTATTTGTTTCTGTTTTGTTCATATGTTCTTCCGGACTGTTACGTACATACGGTTGACATAACCATGGTGGGAGTTCTAAGTTATAATCTAGAATAAATAAACGTAAATATAAAATTTCATCCGAGGAAAAATTGTGTATAAAAATTTTAAATTGATAAAAACAAGCCTTGATTTTCTCGACGCCAAATTAGATGACCTTCGTGGTAGGGCAAATATTTGTCTTTTAACGCTTGAATCACACTTCGAAAGGATTCCATTGTGGAATTTTCAGCCAAATTTGCCCTCTCAGTCGCATTCTCTGTTAAAAGAAACCTACTCTCTAGTTAAAAAATGTGATACATTTATTGCTTATTTAATGTTTTCGAATTATAAGGATTACATAGTAATAAATATTTCAGTAGAACGACAGATTTTATTTTAAATTTGAGTTTAAAAATTGAAAATAAATCAAATACAAAATATTAATATTTCGATATAATAATTACTTTTCTTGTTAAGATAAGTATTTAAAGGTCTTTTAACATTACTTTGCTTATTGTTAATCATAGATAATACTTGATTTAAAATGCATTTAAATAATAATTATAGTAATAGTGATTAATGGTTTTGGCATCGCGACGTTAGATTACTATAAATTTCTCACAGAATATCTGGCTATGCAATAAAATATAATCTAGAATTAATATTTGATGTTATAATATTGAATCGTATTCTTTAATTAACTTTTTCAACGCACATATGTTGAAACAGCTTAAAAAGATGTCCACGTATATAAGACGACGGCGCTGGGTATTTCTCTAAAAGACCAAGATACTCAAATGCGGGTTCCCAGCTTGGTGGATTGGTGCCTTCGAAGATGTATGGATTATAAAGGTTACCTTCAGCGGACATCACGGCTTCTACGCCCGTCTCTTCCAGGCATCTCTTCACATCTTGAATGTACTGTATATTACCATTTGCGAAAATTGGTATTTTCAAGGAATGCCTGCCAATTTAATTTATGAATTATCAGAATCTCTCTTGATGTAACTATAATTGCTGTGAATGTCTAAAAAATTAAGAACTGTCATAGCATTGGCTATGACATTATATTTTATTCAATTGAAGCGTTTCCTATTAAAGAACAGACTTTTCTTCTTAAATTTATCAGTGATACTGAAATTATTCCTTAGACAGTACACAGAGATATAAGTGTAAATAAAGAATGAATAAAGAGTAAATAAAGAGTAAATAAAGAGTAAATAAATAATAAAACAAGTACAAAAACTACAAAAACAAGTTTCAGGTGAAGAGTGAAAGAGGCATGACCACATTTCAAATAGATTATATATCATCTATTGTTCAGTTTATTTATTCTGTAATAATAATAATAATAATAATAATAATAATAATTTTTAGAAGTAATATAGTATCTTTTTTTTTTTAGTAAGTAGTACAATCGTTGAAGTAATAAGTTTTTCTTAATATTTAAAAAAAATATATTTTAAATATATATAAGAAGATTTGAGCTATGTATATTAAAACGTTTCATATTACTAGATTAGAAATAAAAGTCATTTTTTCCAATATATTTCTTTAAATTTAAAATAATTGCATTTTATAATTTTTAGGAATTTGTGAATTAGTCTTTTGCAAAATAACATTTGCAGAATTCAGTTTTGAAAATAAGAAATAAATCGAAGATGAGAATTCTGTGTAGTCTGTGCACACGTATCATATGAGGTTGAAATTTGTTAGCTTTAATAGATTTATTTCATTTAATTGTTTTTTTAGCTATTTTATGTATTATAAATCCGAAAGCTCGTCACGCTTTGCAGTTGTACAATTTTAAACATATTTACTTTACATATTTGGTACTTGGGTCAGTATTCGACGCGGAGAGGTAAATTATTTTGACTGTTTGCTGTATTTTTCCCTATAACTTTTTTATATTTTATTCGTTTTTTTCCATTGATATTTTTTTCTTCGTGCTTTTATAGGTGAAACGTGTAAATAAAATAGAATTATAAAGTAATTTAAAGAGTCTCAATTGTGTAAATCTAGAATTGAAACTCTATTTTCAAAGAAAAATATTATTTTAGTTTATCCTAATGTAGAGTTCATCTTTGGTCTTATACTTGATAGTTTATGACGTTGATTCTTGACTAATTCGAAATATATTATTAAGCATGCAAAAAAGTGAGATTGCAGTAAACTCATGAAAACTGGATATGTGTAAATCGTGTATACAAAAGAAATAATAAATATGAACCTTTGCAAATTTTGAAACAAGTTTGCCAAAGATACTTTGTGATTGTTATAAATACTGATTATAAGGTAAAAATACGTACTTAACAGCGCGTATGTGTTCCCACGATGCTACGCCTGTCAAAGGTCCTTTTTGTTCCCTAGTTCGCCCGTGTACCGTTAGTATGCTTGCTCCAGCTTCTTCTAGCATTTTAGCATATTCAATTGTTTTACTGACATCCGAAAAAACTCGAAGTTTACATGTAATTGGTATTTGAATGCCTTTACTCATTTTTGATACTATAAACATAAAGAAATAGCAACGTTTTTTATCAATGAAAAATATTCGATCCGTTTTAGAAACATGGTTTTCAAATTATAGTCACCAATCTCTTTTAGCAAATCCCAATCGTCTTGAAGGAAAGCTCCGTAATGACCCCTTTTTGCGATAGCTTGAGGACAACCAACATTCAAGTCGATCGCATCACAATAAGGTTCTGCTAATACAGCCGCTTTCAGTAATACGTCTGGATCATTTCCACAAAACTGTAAAGAATTGTAATTGTTTTGATATATTTTTATTGAAAATGCTAGAAAGAAACTTTAAAGGACTTTTATTATTGTGTTGAATTATTAATTATTGAACAGGATTTCGATGAATATATTATTGATATAACAGACAAAATTTAAGAGCTCACGTCAGGATACACACTTTTCCAAATATTTAGAAAATTAATTAAAATTCTTAAAAACACATTTACATTACCAAAATTTTAAGCAATAAATTTATTTATACAGTTTTATAGCCGTATATTTTGTAAGTATTACACGTCGAGTGTAATCACTTAAATATACATTTAAAGAATTTATAAAATTATAATATTTGAAAAAGAGATAATGGGAGTTGGATATAATTTGGATGAAACTATTTCAGCTGTGGTGTTTTAAATCTGGTATTTATTAATCGGTATTTCTAAGTATATATAAAAATTTTTACATTTGCATGAGCGTATATACAAAGCTAGAAGATGCGTAATATTTACAAATATTAAGGTATATAAATGACAAATATGAGATTAGTTGTATAATAAATAGTTTGCAAATTAAAAAATGTTACGTATTTTTGTTTCTTTATTTACAAGAGAATACATTAATTATGAGATGTTGATTTTTAAATTTTAATACACGGCCATTAAATATGATACGATTCTTAAGCTTTTGAAAAATAAAGGACGACAATGTATGTCGGCAAAAACGTGATGAATAGCTATTTATAAAGTGGCTAGTTATTTCGAAGTTTTTATCTGAATAATTAAATAAATACAATTAAAGTTGATCTTTATATAATTATTCTATTTTTAAAGCAATATATATAACATTATTTAACAAATGAAATATTGTGAATTAGAAAATAAAGCTAGAGAACATTTAATTTAAAAATAAATCTGAATTCGGATTTTGAATAAATTTTTTTAAGTACATTTCTTTAAGTCACGCATAAAAAAGAAAGATATGTTTGACAAATATATTTTAAATTTCAATTTACAATATTTTGAAAATAATTTTCTAACGATAAAGGCATATTGAAATAAAAACCCATTTTTTCAACATCTCATCAAATTGTTATCTAACAAAAGTTTAATAAAAGGTTGATTTAACAAATACACGTTGATACGATTAATGAAAAAAAAGTTTATTTATATTAGATACGATTTGATGAATATAATCATAATTAAATACTTGTGAATTGCAGAAATTTTGGTCTGAAAATGTTTATTCAAGTATTTGATTGTATTGCATTGAAATGTAAAAAAGTTGTTACTAAAATTGTACCAAAAGGTTAATGTTAATAAGCAATGGTAAAGAAATGACTAATATTCAAGCAAGATAACGTATTCTGTGAACTTATGTGCACGCATGCACGTAAAAAAATCGAATTACGCCCACACGTATCCCGTGAAACATGAGAAGTGCAAAGCTCGTGGAGTTGTTTGCGTCTCTAATTACCTCGTACATTGCAATAATGAAGCTCTGGTACTGCTTAAGTCAAAAAGGTAAAAAAGGGAGATAAATTTAAATTCGTAAATATTGAGCTTTCCTAAGAACAATGCAACTGTATGTATATTCGAGCAATGCAACTGTAAAATTTTTAGAAAAACCAATTAATTTTAAGAAATTGGCTTGTAAATGATAAGTATGGAAAAATTATAAAAATCGAATAAAAATTTTATTATTTTTAGTTTAATAGCATCTTTTTTCAATATTCAATATTTTTGAAGCGATCGATCATTTGTCACTCGAAATTTAAGTCCGAATGATCGAGCAGCAAATGAATTTCTAAATAAAGATATGAAATCAGAGAAATGTTACAGTAAAAAATACGAGAATATCTAACATTTATGTTGAAATACAACGATAATTGATGATTATGCTTCATGCTCCTTGCTTTAAAAAGTTCAACTTTTAAAAATAGTATACAATTTTGGATAAGTAGCAAACTACATTACTTGAACTATTAAAGGTCGATCTTCCAGTGTACTCGCAAGAGCCTCCGCTCGGTACTTGGGATCCCTACAGAAAACTGAAGAGTGTAGCATAGGCGTGTAGCATAATTGAGCGCCATGTCTTCTACTCAATAATCTCCAGGCCAGTTCACTAGCGTCCACCATTGGTGCCACCACGTAACGTGGTGAACCCAATAGAACACTCCATGCGTTGATCCGTTGCTTCTCGCATGTCGTATTGTCGTGTACTTGTTCTGTTGAGTCCATAGTTCTCTAAAAAAATATAGCTGACTTATAACTTTTACATCGCGTCATCGACGCTTGACAAATGAAATGTACTGAGAAACCACGAGAAGTGATAAGATGAAAAAACTATGTTTTTGCATTAGCTAATCGGCTCAAAGCCGTCTTTCGATCAACTATGTAGGTAGGAAAGTTTAAAAATAAAGAGAATTACTTGCATCAGTTATCGCGAATCCAAAATATAATAAATAATCAAACGTAATACTAGCTAAAGTTTTTCACTAAAGTATTGATTCACGTATTCTCAATATTCAGCGAGATATAATTAACGAATTTTTCTCATCAAACTGTACGTTCATTATAATATTTGATTCTTTCATTTTTTAATTTAAATGCACTAACGGTAATACTTGATTTCATTGTTTGGTAAAAGTTTATTTGACCCGAAGTCTAATTAACGTGATATTATTTTTTAATGACATTTATAATTACGTATACTTACAAAGTATTAAAAACAATTAATAAGCAAAATTTTTGTTTTGCAAGCCATATTTAGAAAAATAATATTTTAAAGATAATGTTAAGGATAGACTTTTCATGCCGTGGGGCTTAAAATCTGTCTATTCTTAGATCCGGCACCACTGAACACACACGCAATATTTCCTATTAACACGTGCTTATGTAAGCAAAGCAGTTTTAAATAAATACTAATATTCAAATCCATCTTTCCATAACTATAATGAAACTATACATATAATATAATTTACGTAAAATATCTATTAGAAAATATATTAAAAATATATACATATTTTCATAGTCTACATAGCGTGTCTTGTCTTAGTTAAAAATAAGTAAATATTCATTTAACTACTAGTGTATTGGCATAAAACTTTTCTTTCTCAGAGAAAAGTTTCATATTTAAATTGATAATAAAACTAAGTTTTATTTACTTTTAATATATTTTTAGTACAATAATAATAATATACTATTATTATTAACTACTATCAGAAACTAAAAAACGACGTTAAAGATATTTCGAAAAAAGATCTTTACTTTTTTAATGTCAAATTTATCTAAGATATTTTTCTATGTCCTACTTTCTTTAAAAAGAAATTTAATATTATCTTCTTTCGCCTGTAGTGCTTTACCTAAGGAATTTAAAATTTTGATTTTCTTCTCACTCTAGAAATATAATCTACCTATTTTTATAGGTCCAATTTAATTATCATAATTAATGCTGTGTTTACATGATTCAAAATGTTTGAAAATTATTTACTATAAAATTTTAAGAATTATTCTTTTATTCGAAAAGAGTCACTTGAAGTAAGATAGCATGATTCGTTTAATAAAAATTAAGACATAAACATAATTACTTTGAATCATTGATTTTTGACAAATCATAAGAATTTGATGAGTAATGACAAAAAGCAAAAAAAGCAAGTCAAATCATTTAATTAAAAATGTAGTATAAATTTTATTACAAATTAGCATCTTTTATAAAACTCCTATACGTATATATATATATATATATATATATATATATATATATAACTATTCTTAATTTAAAGTAAAAAAGTCTCTGAGAAACTTCAAAATGAACATAACAAATTTCAGTTATATAATGCATAAATGATATATACAGAAAAAAAAATTTTAAATTGAATGAAAAATATTCACTAGGGTAGTATGTTACACTTCTAGAGTATTTATTTTTGTATAAAAATCATTATAAATCAAAATTAGTCTTAAAAATGAACGTCGATCTATATAATAATAAATATTTTATCAAAAGTACTAGAGAATCTAAAGAGAGTAAAAATATTAATGATAAGCTTGAATTTGAAACTTCTGAAAAGTAAAAATCATAAATGTAAATATATACATGATTAAATGTTATAAAAAAAAGTATTTACTTTATTATTTTTATATGAAAAAATCATTTATACATGATAGTACATTACTTTTAAGGAATAAATATATCTTGTCTACTAAAGCTTAAACATTATCATTTTTTTAAGTTTTAACTTACATATTAATACAAATTTATTTATTTTATTGAAAACGTCACAAATATAATTTATTTTACAATTAGCTTTATCCAAACCAAGCTATGGATAGTTAACTTTAAAATTAACGTTTTTAAAGAATCTTGGAATTTTTAATTTAAATTTAATTTAAAATTGACGTACAATATCCTTTCCTTTCAATCGTATTTGGTTGGGTGGAATACAAGAAAATAAAACAATTATAAAGGTTTTGCTTTGATTTTATTTGACTTAATAGACATCAGAAGATCATGTAAAGTAAAAAATTATTTAAAACATCTTGCCTATATCACATGGAAAATGTGTGTAGTGTACCCTTTTTAATTAATTTCATTTATATCGTATGTTTAAACGTACAACGAGATTCATGCAGCGCACAATGCTTACATATGATGCACTATATTGCTTATGCAGTATAAAACCAAAGCTGCTGATGCATTCGCTCGGTTTCTTTTACATATGCATTCCTTAGGATCACGTAGCACTTTCTCACATCTTTTTCAGTCTTAATTATGCAAACGAAATTAGGCTTATAAATGTATGTAAGAAAAGCACGTAGAACGATCTTAAAACTTTTATTATTTCACTGTATTTTTATTTCACAATTTTGTAGATAATTGATTTAATGTATATGATAAAATACGTTATATCATTCTGCAGTAAAATGATTTAGAAAAGCTCGCGTTTTTCTGTGAATATACGTTTTATTCAAAATAGAAGTCTAAATTTAATTCGCGCGATCGTAGACTGCGATAATCATATGACTAGTATTTTTGATATCTTTTCAATTATTTATATAATCTGTGAACGATAGAATAATTTTTTATTTTTCACAGCATGACCGTAAATATGTTAGGTTAAGCATCGCGCGGGGAAAACTTTTTTCGTAGAAAAAGTATTATTTTTACAAAACTTTAAGGACAGAATATCTTCAAAGCCTTAGGCCATCATATACGGGTTAAGATCATAGTCACTTCGCATTTTTCCTTATTTATATGTGACGATCAAAAGAACGGAACAGATCTTTATCGTAGAATTCTAATTATAAATTAATTTGTTATTATCTATTAAATTTTTTCATATTGAAAAATGGCACTTTTCAATTCGAGCCATCGAAAGAAATTTGATTCAGTATAATTTTTATAATCTTAAGCAAATTCATTTTTAATTTATGGTTTTTTGTACAAATCATCAAAGTAATATATATGAGAATTACAGTTTTAAAGCATTATTTTAAAAGTCATACCTTTATACGAAATTTCGAAGAATTAATATAATTTACATTGCATCTACCGTTTTCATGCGTGTAAATATTTCTGAGTATCTGTACGTTATTATTAGGCTTTTGGTCAAAATACAATTGTGAGTACTGGGTTGTGGTTTAAATAATATAACCATGCAGTTAAATGTCGCAGAGAGAATTGTTTAAGGAGTATTTTTATATTAGACTCTTATTCCTGCACTTTGTAAAAGTGATTATTTATCGAAAATTGTAAAACGAAAAAGTTTTTTGTTTATTAATTTGTTCAAGATTGTCGAAAATTACTACGAGTTTCATCTATTTAAGTTGGATGAAGACCTTAAGATTTTCTTTTGTTAATAATAGCATTATGATTATTTTTATAACGCAATGTATTTAAATATTAAGTTTTACAATTTAAAAATATTATACAATAGATAATAAATTTTAGGACTTTTAAAATATGTATACTTAAAAATCGAATGTAAATAAATGATCAAGAAATATTTAAAGTACCCTTTTATAATAAATCTATTTTACTACATTGTTTTTACATTCTCGCAGTTAACTTTATTAGTTTCTCTTATTCTAAAATATTAAAAATCTAGACTTAATTCAAATAAATATATACAGAAACATTCGATTTTCATGTTTGAAATCGGAATTGATATGATAAAGCTACGTGCATGCAATTTATCATTCTGTTGAATGCCTCAATTTAACAATGCACAATAAAAGATTAATTACTTTTTTAAGTGGTTAAAAATATTAAATGTGTTTTGTAAATACATTTCAATATTTAAATATTATTCTGATTGTTTATAGTAGGAATTGGAAGCATCACTTAGAGAGTACTTTATGAGCTTGAGTTATAGTAATTATAACATTTTATTAGAAAAGTCGTTTTTCCATAGAACAAAAAAAATTAAGATTGTCATAGACATGGAGAAAATTTAAAAAATTATTTGAAGTTGAAATAATGTACGTTGACGGTAAAAACAGAACTATAATTTACTTTTGACAAATTTAAATTGTGTTTTATGTTTCTACGCTGCCTAAGTCTTTTAATTTTGAAATTTCAAATTTTTTAAATATATTTTACTTTTAGAAATTCTTGAACGGTGTTCTATACATATTTGGACTTTTACATTCCTAATAGTCAAATTCTGCTTTGCGACGAACTTTAAAATTTAAAGTTCTCATATGCAGAAGAACTTTTAATTAGTAGACTTATTTATTATAAGTTATATTCTAATTTTGATTTTTCAATGTTAAAGTTGTAAATACAATTGTTTAGTAGATAAATTGATAATTTTATACGATACTTTAATTGGAATCAGGGAAAAATGTTAGAACAACTAAACGTTTTACCTATAATTATTATTTTAACACGAATAACGATGGTATATTTAAATAATATCTATGTAATTATATTACTTTCGTATTACATGTACTTAAGTAATGATAGTTTTCACCGCTGTAATTCAATATAGATATTATAAATATTTAATAAGCATAAAAGGTTGTACACTTCAGAAAATATTTGTTAGCTAATAAGAAATAATGAGTCCATGATATATCCGTATGACTGAAAAATACTTTCCAAGAGACGAAAATTCTGCAAATTCGAGACAATGAACGATTTATAAAAAACTTGGCGAATTTTCATCATGATCTCGAAAGTTCTTTGAAAACGTACAACTAGAAAACAGTGTACCGAAGAGACCTACAAACTACTTAACGGCGGGAAGGTGAAACGATTGGCCAGAGGCGGTGACCTCGGTGAAGCCGGTTTCGACAACTCCGACTCGGGTATTGGCGACAGCTGAGCCGACTGACCCAGATGTGGGCTCACTTTAAATCTGGGCCTCTTGTGAACGAGCGAGGGCCGCCTCAGTCGCAGGTGGGCTTGACTCCTCTTCACCGCCGCCAGGCTTCCCGTGTCCGCGAGCACGAGCTCGGGTTTGCTCAACCGATGTCTCGGTGCGAGCGTAAGCGGTGGCAACTTTTCTTGCGGCTGGACGGTCTCTTCCGTCCGTACCGTGCCCGTCGATTCGGCCACCTCGGAGCTTTCTTCGTCCGCCCCCGTTGGTTTTATCTTGTTCTTGCGACCGCTGCGAACTTCCGCGTTCACGGCTCGTTGCCGCGCATTCTTCCGCAGTCGCGCGCGCAAAAATCTCTGTATGCGGCGCATCGTAGTGCAGGTTCTGTTCCCCACAACCTTCTCGCGGCCCTCGACCAGTTCCGCCTCTCGCTGCTTGGTCTTGCCGAGGCCAATCGCTCCCACCCCCGAGGATGCTCCCATTAACGAGAAGCAGCAGGAGACCGGCGACGGCGTAGACGGCTTAAGCTCCAGAGGCGGCCGCTCGGGGGGTTGGGCCAATGGCCGCTGGGTCTGTCCGTCCTCCGGCTGGTCCGACGTGGCTCGTGAGCTCACCTCGATGGAGGTCTCGTCGAAGCGCGAGTCGTACGAGAAGCAGAGTCGGAAGTTTCTGGGCTCCAGCCGGGGACTGGTCGCGTGTGTCGAGGAGACAAAGGCGGGTCGAGATTCTTCGGAAGCTTCACAAAAGCGGCGCTCGCGACACCGAGCCTCGTCCCCAGTGCCCGGGTCCGAGCCCGCTTGTACCGGCGATGCCGCGACCTGCGTTGCCCGTCTCCGCCTCACGTACTCGTAGGTGCTCAAGCCCAGACAGGCCAAGTAGCCGTGGAAGAAGCACAGGTGGATAAGCAGCACCGCGGCTACCGCGGAGAGCACCCCGACCACGGAGATGATGAGGAGAGAACCAGGCCCCGGCAGGGGAAGGCTCATCGGCAGAGTGACGTTGTCCATGCTCGAGTCGGCGGGTCGTGCGGAGCCCTCCAGTCTGACGAGTGCGAGCTCTCCGACGGAGAGTACGAGCACCGCCAGGGCCGCGGCCACCGCCGAGATCAGGCACACAATGAAGGCCGGATAGTTACGGCTGCCCACGCAGCTGTTGAGCCAGTTGCAGTGATGGTCGAATCGGGCGACGCACTTGTTGCAGACCGAGCAATGCTTGGTGCGTCGGCTCGAGGCCTCGATGTTGCAGAGGTGGCAGCGGCCGTTCTCAATGACGTGCCGGTGCTTGCTCCGGTCGAACTCGGGCACGCGCTGCAAGGCCGGCTGTCGGCGCACGGCGGGTTCCGCCGGGTCGAGGAGCAGGGCCGCGAGGTGCGAGGCTACGTGGAGGAGAAGCGTCGCGAGGACGGTGCCGAGGATGGCCGGCCGGAGTTGGGGCCCGAGGGCCGGCACGATGGAGGCGAAGGTACCACTGGCGACGACGACGAGAACGAACCAACCGAGGAGCTGCTGCGGGTGCAGGGGCAGCTGGAGTCCGTGGCTGCGGCGGAAGCGACGCTGTTCTGGCGGAGTGAGTCCGACCTCTTGAAGCGAGCAGTAGCGCGAGAGTCGAGAGGCAAGGCGGACGCCGACGGTGAATCTGGTGTTGCTGCTCGGGTCTCGCATGCCGGAGGGAACTGGGCATAGCTGCGACTACCTAGGGGTTCTCCGCCCGTCGGGGAAACCTGCGGCAGTTGAGGAAATTCAGATTTTGCTCGTTAATTTCTCGCTTGTTGTCGAGATTCTTTCATTGTTATTTTGCTCGCTGGCCCTTTTGGAAAATAAAATAAATACATTGTCTACGAATTGCGTTTCCACTCATTTACTTAAAGTTTATGCAACAAACTTTTAACGAATCAAACTCGACTATAACGAAAGTCATAGATAGTTAGTTGTTTAACGATTCCTGACGTGGATAGTTTATAATAGACTAAAGTTAACAGGGCAATTGCTTTATAAATTTACGATCGATGTAAAGCCCAGTTCTTTGTTTTATAAATTAATAAAAGAATATACTCAGTATTATGTTTTATTGATATATTTTCATCTCAAAATAGTATATTATTAAAGCAGGCAACCTTTTTTAATCAGGTTACTATTGTTTGTTATTGCCTAATTAAGCCATTACAAATTTGAATAAATAAATAAATCTCTGACTTTCAATACTAGTCAATTGATTACATTATATGGAATTGTAATGAATGAATAATACATTCGCGTATAAAAAAATAAAGATTATTAAAAAACATAAATTTTACGTATCCTTATCCAAATTACGTATGCACAAAGTAAATATTAATATTATGCTTGTATTGTTTCAAGTTGATATAGAATAATTTCATACGTCATAAGTGCACTCATTTTTATTACATTATGTTTACTTAAATTTAACAGAAACAAAATTTCTTTCAAATTATCTATATATTTTATTACACGTGTATTAACGTGTTTTTTTACTGATTACAAAGTGAAAAATAATATTTAGTAAGAATGGGTGTAATATTCTAATATCACTTGGAATAAAGTAACTTATTTGAGTTTTATTATTACTATAATTCAAGCAATGTATTATGTATTACTTTATTGTAATAATTCTTATCTTTAAAAGGTATAAAATATATTAGCGTCCATAGGCATACTAAACTATTGTAAATATAGTTGCAATTGTTTATATTACTTCTAAAAACAATTTAAGAAAAAAGTGTGCGCAAACTTTGTAATTAAATGTAACTGCTAATTTACAATAGTACCTTAGTCTCTATAATACAAAGTAGGTTTGTTGAAGGATCACAACAATAAATAAAATATATTAAAATAAAAGCTAATACACTTCTAATACAGAATCTTTTAATTATATAGAATTAAATATATAGGATATTAATGTATATTTACATATTTTTTCTAATATAATAAGTATGTTTGAATCCAGAAAATTATTTTTATTATATTGCTATTTATTAAACGTTTTTCAACATGAATCTTAGTTTATTTTCATAACATAATAACAGAGCTCATTTTATTTCATTTAGCGAACTTTTTTTGAATAAAAATAATTTACCATTAATATTTACAGTATAGAATTTTCTCATTTAATTTTGTAAATCTTAATTTGTAAATCTAAATTTACAAATTATATAGTGAATTTCTGATTAAAAGTTTGTATGTATTCCCTTGAAATCTTGTCAAATAATGAATAAAAATATGACTAAAAATGCGTTTATTTTAAATCGATAAGCATATATATAAACGTAATTATTTTATTGTTATTGACACACATTATTATTTTATTACAGGTAATTTAGAGTATTGAAAGTATACATTAAATAATATATAAATTATGAAAAAGTACAATGATAATACAAAAAATGTTTACAGTATAAAATAAGAAACATTTTATCTTAATATTTACATTTTAAATATAAATTATCCTCTCATAAATAATATTATATTTCGGATATTTGAAAATTGTACACGTACCAGTTCGCTAATTATAGTGTTTGGCTTAAAACAATTTAAATAACGCAGCATGAGCCTTTTATGTATTAATCAACGTATTTTATTTTAACTGAATTTTTTAAAAATTCTTGTATCGACAAAGCAAGAAAAATAAAAATATAAAAATAATAATAAATATATAGATTGATAATCTTTAAGTATCCAAATCACATTAAAAGGAATTCGATGATTATATTTATAATTGCGCGATATAAAAGTGCAACATAATTAGCGATGGTATAAATAATTATTTTGGATTTAAATGATAATTAATAATTGGATATGTAAAGATTAGAAATTTCGTATTTTTAATAATTATTATTATTCTACTACTTCATAAATAAAATATTTTTAAGCAATTAAAACCTTTGCTTTTTATGATGTAACAATGTGCATTTTTAAGTTTATATTGATATTTGTGCACGATTTTATTATTATGTACAAGAACTTTAATTTCGTTTAAATTAAATGTAACTGCGAAACAGAAATAAGATGAATTATGCACTGAACTATTTACATAAAATTATTATTTTTTTATCAATACATAAATTAAACAATGATGCTAAAGTGTTTGCACGACCTATTCTTATAAATGTACATAGAATGAACTTGTAATACTTATCAAGTGTCTAGATATGTCGTCAATTCAACAAGAATAAATGATAAATATAAGATTGATAAATAAATAATAATGTTATCATATTCATTATTTATAATAGCTTAAAAATTCGTGTAATTTTTCAAAAATATTTCTAGATAAATATTATATAATACGAGCTAATTTTAATTATAAAGTTTAGAGTAAATACTTTAAAACTCATTCGAATATTCTTTAAATTCTTTATATTATTTTGTGCAATATAATACTATTTGTATTTGAAAAAACTTAATTAAACCGAAAATTTTTATTTGATTCGACACACACACACACGCAGTAATAAATAATACAAACGTTTGTCGTCCTATGAGTGCCGCATAATTAGAAAAATGCATCAGAATATAACAATGAGTCGTTTCAATTTTATACTCGATCTTTACGAATATGTTTCAACTAATATATTAAATAGGATAATTTAAAGTAAAGTATGCATCAAGAATGACACCATAAAGAATCTGTTGATGACCTTTCTCACAATGAAATTTGGCAAAAGCCAAACTTTGTTTACATTCAAAGAATTCAATGTCTTATTTAGTAATAACGTTAACTATAAAACAAGGACTATAAAATAAGTACTTACCGCAAGAGTTTTGCTGGGTGAGGATCATTGGTTTTGTATCCTAACGCGAGTCAGCTGTACTCGCTAAGGAGCAACAATAACATAACCATCATTGTCCTGAGATCCCAAGAGGGTTGTCCGAATCATCCGAGACCCATTTTGAAGCGAACAACGTCAAAGGTCAAGCGCTACCTCTGGAAATCGTAGGGATCCTCCATCACACCCCTAACACGGACGCTTTCAACGTCGTCGACGTCGTCATGGTCATGAACGTGTTCATCATCTTCATCGTCGTCGACGTTGTTACGTAAATCGATAATGGCATGGCAACCTTCACGTCGGCAATTCACACATGGGGTTCGAGTTTGCATGCATACGACTGCGCGTCCTTCCCGATCAACCTGACAAAGTCGACGGAAACATCGGCGATTTGTGCTTCCTTCCACTGACTTCTCGGCCTGTGACAGCGCGCATGCACTTATCTTGCCATTTCCATTGTATACCTCTTTTCAATCTTGCGCGCCTGCGCTTAATTCATGTGCAGTGGGTTATACACCAGCTGCGCATTGTCAGTACTCCGGGGACATCAGATCGATAGATGATCGTGGGAGAAGACAACGGACCTTTTGCACAATACCTATTTTTCGATACTTTTGATTTGATATGACTGAGTGCCCCGCTTATATATAAGAAATATCCGGTACTAACTTTTTAAGAGAATCCTCGAAGAAAGAGAACATTTGAATCATTCTACTAAACTAGATTTTTAGCTTTGTAACTACTCTTGCTTGAGTTATAAAACTGTATTTGACTGAACGATACAAGAATAAGGTTATGACTGCTCATTGTGTTTTAGTCTACATGAAAGCAAGAAACTGTCAAATACAAAATTTTATTTGTATGACTTGACAGAGTACAATTTTGAGATATTTAATTTAAATATTAAAGAAATAATTCAACAAATTATTTGTGAAATGTCCTCATTATACATGCATATTATCTATTCTATTAATCACTTTGTAAGGTTTATCCCACTTATGATCGAATTTAGAGTTTCTAGATTCTTAAAAAAAAAAAATAAAAAAAAAAAAAAAAAATATCATCATCATGAAACTTTCTAGGTTTTTTATTTATTTATTCTTCGATTGATGGAGTTAGTAATTTGGGGTCTCTTGGAAATATTATATAAGAAAGCCAATAAAAGCCAAATTTAATGAAATAATTTCAATTTATCTCTTTGCAATAATACTTTAAATATTTTAGAAAAATTTACATATTAAATCGAGAGATCTTAGGCATTTACGATTAATAGCTGACAATTTTCTTGTTAAAGTTTAAAATTTTGAAAAAATTTTATTCAGAACAAGTTACTTTTAGATTTGAATTTTTCAGAAAACATTCTTGCTAGTATTATGGAATTCGTAGATGGAATTATAATGGTATCAGAATACTTAGTAAGATAAGCACGTAAAATTATATTGGATTATCAGTAAGTATGGATTACCTTTTGGTCTTATTGTATGAGAGTTTTCACTATAGAGTTAAATCTTTTTCAATGCATTTTTGAAGTATTAGTTATTTTCATAAGTATTTTGGTTTTTCATTTGAAATTTTATTTTTCTAATAATCACAACAAGAGTATATAAATTTTTCTACACCTTTGATTACTTTTTTTCAACATAATTCTTTTAAAAAATTTAATCGCACCATGGTTTTTAGTACCTATAATAAATTCATGTTACTTTTGAATTATTTTATTTCTTTCACTTTCTATAAAATGCAGATTGCAATAATGTGATATATATCATTGAAAATTGTTTTAAAAAATAATTTAATATGTGATCAATTATAAAGATCTTTTTTTATAATAATAATAGTTTACACATAAATTGAAAATGTGATACTTTTTACTTGAGAAAGATTTTTTGAGTGTACATAAAAGAAATGAGTATTATTTTTTCACATATCAATTTATCTTTATAGTGATAAAGATTGAATATGTGAAATATAAAAGTTCATGAAGAATGTAGTTACGTTCCATTCTCTTGTTACATGTAATCATTTACTGTGCTATTTACTATGTTCTCTAATTCAATTCTTCTAGACGGACGTATGAAGAATTTCCGAAATTCAATAACCTATGGCAAAGCCGTTTTCTTTTTCAGGATTTACCGTTACTTTTTTTTTTAATCTCTGTACTAGTTCTCTCAAAACAGAAATGCATAAAATTTTTATTAAACAATCAGATTCAAGTTCTCATAGAGGATGTAAATAAGTTTTTTTTTCTCCACAAATTAATTTTAAAAAATCTTTCTCTTTCTTCATCAGTTTCATAACTCGATGGTACCCTAAAAAATCTATTATAGATCTTTTGAGTAACTTTTATCATCTTATTTATTTCTTAAACGCGAGAGTTCAGAAAAATTAATTCTTCATTACAAAGATAAATAGAAGACAAAAATTCGGCATTAGAATTTATTAAAAATAATAATGCATAATTAAATTACTTTATTTTATCTTCCATCTCATGGTAATAGATCTTTTGAATTATTTAAACAAATTAAGGGGCGATAATTAAGGTGAATTTTTATTTACATAAAAATATCTTATTTATGAAAAAATGGTTGCTTAACTATTTTTCGATTGAATAATAATAAGTTTCTGTTTCATCAAGCGTTCTCGAAACATATGTTACAGTCTTATTGTTACCAATAAAACTCTATCTTACACTGCACATCGTACGAGTTTGATGTATGAGTAATTATATAATAAAATTTATAAATTTAGATAAACTAATATAAGTTCTGAAAAAATATCTCATAATATTTCAAAAAGCTTCTGTGAAAAATGGTTTCAATTTAAATTTTACATCTTTTTTACAATTTTACCAAAAGATTGGTGCAGATTTTTTTTAGTACCCCAATTAAGTCATTTTTTCAATAAATTTCCTGTAGCATCTTATTAATCTTACAAACGATTTCACTCGATTCAATTGTTTTTATTTGGATTTTACATCATCATTATTAATAATATATTTTAAATACATTATACGCGTTTTAGAAGCAGAAAAACGTTTTTTGCGACGTAAAGGTTTGCGCTTTTAATGAAATTACACACATATCCATATTTCTTTGATATTTAGAATTATATGCCAAACTTTGTTCTTTTCGTTTAATATTGTACAAGAGATTGGTCCTTAATATAGGACTATCCAGTCTAATTAAATAAATAAAGTATGAAAAGTATGGAAACGGAGTAGTTATTACATATATTAAAAGAGTTATAACAAAAATTTTTGAAATATTATAAAAGTAATTAAGTAAAGATAAATCTCTATATAATCGCTGAAATTAAAAAAATACAAAAAGTATTTTAAAATAAAAATAATCATGTAATTTAAGATTTCTTTTTACCGTATTTTAAAGAAAAATTTGATGAATGTGCAAAGATATATGAAGAAAATATTGCAAATATATAAAAATAGAACCTAATATAGCAAAACAAAGTTCTCGATCGTATATTATATTAAGCTTATACTTAAGACTACAAAATGTAATTATAATTTCCAGTTTTAATTCGACTCTCTATGAGCTACACTAAAAATTACGAAAAAGCCTCTAGTCACGACTCAGCGGATTCTACTCATCATCAAGATGCTTGATCATCATCAAGAACTATGATCCGGCAGTGACGAATTTAAATAATTGATAAGAGTTTATACACTCTGTTATTCTCTGGTCTTACTTTCTTGAACATTTTCGCCTAACATCAGCAACTTGTTGATAATGAATGAGTTAGCTGAAGGCGAGAAACAGGAAAAAAGTAAGTTCGTGATTGATCTACTGAGGATTTTAATGTTTCTTTTCAAACAAATCACTTTGGTA
Organism: Wiebesia pumilae; assembly: GCA_018907045.1. Classification (NCBI taxonomy): domain Eukaryota; kingdom Metazoa; phylum Arthropoda; class Insecta; order Hymenoptera; family Agaonidae; genus Wiebesia; species Wiebesia pumilae. The sequence goes on from JACCHZ010000192.1 coordinate 7,698,765, forward strand.
AAACCATCCCTTTATATTTACAACCTGCATGGAAGAAATCATCCATTTGCAATGAGCACCAACGAGCGTATCTGAATTTCATTGTTATGACAGTATAATTTATAAAACATCTGCAACCACTACAAATATTGAAATGGTCATTGAACACAGAACTATTGCACTCACTATTGAATAAATTACCATCTAGTGATTGAATTTTGATGAGAATCCAGTGATTGAAATGTCTAAGAGTGATAATTCTGGCTCTGAATTCTGACAGAACCGGTAAATGTAGTAGGTGTTGAAAAAAGGTAAGTAAGGTTGAGTAAGGAGTAAGTGTTGAAACGTTATTTTGGTTATATTAAACATAATTAATTATTAAAACAAAAGATTATTTTAAAAATAAATGGGATCTAACGAAAATCTGTTGGTGATATAAAGCCACTAAAATACTTAGCACACCTTATATAAAAAGATTCTTATTTCTTTCTTTTAAATTTCAAATTAGTTGAAATTTTTTTATTTACTTTATATATTATGTAATTGGAAATAAAATAGTAAGTAATGTTTCATATTTGCATGTAATAGAAACAATCATTTTTTAATTTATTAATGCATAGAGTGAAACAGTATTATAACTATCGTAGAAATAATAACATTCAAGGAAATGTTGGCTTTTTATAGTTTTTAGCAGTAAAAAGAAATTTATTAAAATTATTAATTGTTTATCGTAAAGAAAAAGAAACAACAGAATCGCGCGACATAAATCGACAAGATTGCATATGAAATTTTAGACACAATAAATTAAAAATATTTTTAATTTTCATAAATCTTTATCATGGATGATTTACAAACATTTAGAAAAAAGTGTAAGAAATTTTAAATTTCCGAGCCTCAACAAAAAAATTACGACATTATAAATTACGATAAAAATGTTGCAATATAAACCTTCATGCAATATAAATTGTTTTATAAAATTATTATCATTGTAGTTTAATTTATTATTTATATTTTAAATATAATTACTTCAAATATTCGAGGCAATTACAATTTAAAAAGTTTTTTGCTATCAATTCTGACGATTTGGAAAAATTACAAAACGACATTTAGAGAAAACACACTTTAAAGTTTTTGGTCAAAAAATATAATTATTGTTGATTTATATTGAAGTTACGATCGCTTTTATATGCATCCTTTTTGCGTTACTCAACTTATTCAATGTAAAATATATTTAACCGCATAATATACTAACGCACCCGCAGAACATTAAGAATTAAAAATCGATTACCGTGATATTTACATTTATGTGACTTTTATTTTGAATCTTTTGGATATGTAATGTAGAACTCGGGATTTACAAATCACAAATTAAAGGTAACTTGAGCACTGACACTAAGAAAATTTGAAAGAAAAATAGGAACATCTACATTTAGAAACACGGACTCAAAAAAAATTGATCGTTGACATTAGGAAAATCTGAAAGTAAAAATGTGTAAAATACAATGTTTTCACAGTATTTTACATACTATTGTACACTTAAAGCTTTTTTTTTCCATTTTTTTAATTATAAACGACCAAGAGACAGGAAGTATGATCTACACCGATTGAACGATCCCGCATCTGCTCACTTTCTTGTTTTTGGCTCTGTATTATGAAATACTACAAATTACCCTTTAGAGCTTCAGAAATATGTCATTGAATAATTAATCTATCAACTTAGATAATATCAGAAATTCTTTTTTTTTAATCCATAAACCAGGAGATTACCTTAAAGAATCCGTTTAGTGATCAACAAAATGTTAAGGAATTAAGTATTAGACAATAAATTGCTTACCCCACGTATATTTTGTCTACTTAATACATTTTTAAATATACTAAATAAAAATAAAGTTATACTATTTAATAGTTTTAGTAAGAAGAAATTATTCTTGTTTGCCCACAAGAATGCAGCAATATTTAAGAAAATTTTGATAACAGTAGCACACTGAAATATCAGTATATAGAAAATTACTTACAGAAATTAGATTTGGTATTCATTATTTATTGCTTTATTATATAATATAAATAATTTTGTATCAAATCCATTTTTTAAAGTTTGATCTCAATAAATTTGAAGACTGTTTTAAATATGTGCACTTCTTATATAATGTTTTATTGTTATATATTATTTAATTAAGATAATTTTCATTAACGAATACTTCTATAATTATTAAATATATTTGTTAAATTAATTCATTTTATTTTTAATAGACTATTATTTGAAAAAAATTAAGAATATTTTTTTTACACTACACCAACTTCATTTTTTTTAAGTTTTATCAATCTAAAATCTATTTAGAAGTTCCTATTGAACACATACTATGTATATTTAGGTTCATTTTCTTTCATGAATCTTTTTGACTATCCATTCTATATATTTAACAATGTCAAGTATAATTTACTTCACAAAGAAATTTCTTTTAAAGCCTTTTTTGTATCAAATACTATTATATTATAACCATGTCATTGAATTCTTAACCTATTTGTACATAAATATAAGTAATATTGTTTTAAAATTTTTTGAATGTAATATTTAATTATTAAAAAAATGATTATAATTACTGATTGACTAGTTAATTACTGTATTGTTAAAAATAGTACTAAGTTAAGTTTAAAATTATTTAAACATAATAATTTAATACAAAACCACATTTTATTATATAACACATGTTTAACAATATACTTTATTAATATTTTTAAATTATATTAATATATTGACTAAAATGTATTTTAGATGTTTTTGAAAAATTCTTAAAGTACGTCAATTATATATGTGTATATACCAAGCCTGATAAAAACAGTTTATATAGTTAATAATCAATGAGCTTTAAGTTTTATATTTTTATATATTATTATTTAAAAGTGGTATTATATATATACACACACACACACACATATGTATATATAATAGCATACAGTAGTTTTTAAACAATATTATCATAATTTAATTTATATTGTACATGAAACTTTCCTTGCTTATCAAAGTTTATACGACTAAAATTAGTATATCATTTATGTGTAATCTAATATGGCGTTGTAAAATATTTTGATAATATATAATTTATAGACTAAGTAAATTTAGATTATTATTTAAGCAGAATTTATTAATAAATATATTTATTTTCTTTAAAATATTTTACAATTGGTTACTGCTTATAATAAAATTATGTTTTTAAAATAATTTGTTTAAACGAAGTTATATGTAATTAAGGAAATATTTTGATATGAATGTTAAACACTTACGTTTAAGCCATAAATAACTGTTTACAGTAATATTTAAAAAGTAGATATTATTTAAAATATATTGGCTGAAATATCGTTACTTACATATAAACTACCAATCTGAATTGTAGAAAATAAGCTAAAAATTAATATTTTTACACAATAAACATAAATCTGTGAAGAATAATTGTACTGTTATTGTTATTATTATTTATTTGGCATGTATAAACAAATAAAAAAGATAAGAAACTATATCTTATAAATCACACTGAGCGATGGTAACGCCAATTCACATATTAATTAACATGATTTAGAAATTTTTTAATATATTATTTATTTTCATACACAAGTTAATATAACTTTTAATTATTAAGATAGATATAATGTAATAAACTTGTTAAACAATAAGGATTTTTGATAAAAGTTAGGTACTTAAAAGCTTCGTAACATCTTCTTGCAGATGTCAGTGAATATTTTTTCGTTTTGCCAGTCGAAAACCAATCTATATCGTATTAGATTTACTTCGTACTTTATGGTCTTGAATTTGTTCAATCTGTGCCACGTACATTAACGTCTAATAAAATTAATATCGTTATAAGTGATTTTTTCTTTATAATCACGGTATATTAGTTTTTGTAATATTAATGGTTTTCTGCGTTCATTTAAAGAGACTTGAACGTTTTACTACGTAGAAGCAAACATCATGGGAGGGTCTCACAGTGTCGAGATTCCCGGCGGTGGTACAGAAGGTTACCATGTACTCACGGTGAGACAATCTTTCAAAGAACTTATAAGTTCAACTTATCAATTATATTTGTATATATAACAGTTTTACATTCTTATTTTTATTCTGTTGTTAGGTACACCAAGGGTCGCCGGGACAAAAAGCTGGCCTTGAGGCTTTTTTCGATTTTATCGTATCTATTGGCAATACAAGATTGGTATATTTGTTCTGCGTTTTCTGCTTCTGCTATTTGTCTATTTATAAAATTTAATACTTTAATCTGATTTAGGATCAGGATAATGATACACTGAAAGAACTTTTAAGAGCTGGAGTTGATAAAGAGCTTTTAATTACCGTGTACAGTAGTAAAACTCAATCTGTAAGGCAAACTACTATAGTGCCGAGTATGACATGGGGTGGTCAGGGGCTGCTTGGAGTCAGTATAAGATTTTGTTCATTTGAAGGTGCTAATGAAAATGTTTGGCATGTTCTAGTATGTATTAATTATATTGCAGATTTATTTATTTAATATTTCCTATGATTTTAGTAAAATTAATACTTAGTAAGTTATAAAATTAAATTAGTAATATATATTAAATTCTAGATAAATTCAAATTAACATTTGTGTTATTTGTTATACATAATTAATGTAAACGTTATTTTAATACTGTATTGATAAATTATTTATTAACTCACTATACCTTTTTATATTCTTTTTTATTGACACAAATTTTGATATTTCTGTATTTGTATTGTTTAATCTTTACTGAATAATTTACAAAACAATTTTAATGAAAAAAATATAAATTATTCGTGCTTAATTGAACAATGAACAACACATGCTTTCTTCTGAAAATAAATTCCACTATTTAAAATGTTTAAGCTAAAGAAAAACAATTTGACAAAACTTTTATATTCAATGTGATTAAAAAAAGTAATGATTTCCTTATACACAAATATTTAAATTTTAATAAACTATATATAACTTTTGTTTTTATTATTTTAATAATTTCTAAAAAATAGAAAAGGTCAGATTTAAAATAATATAGATAATTTAGCTTTCACTTAGTTGATAACATTTTTACTTTTGCAATTACAAAATAAATATTTATATAAACAATGTTCAATTTTAGGAAGTTCATCCTTCTTCGCCTGCTGAATTGGCTGGACTTCGACCATTTACAGATTATATTATTAGTGCAGATTCTGTACTGCATGAAAGCGAAGATTTGTTTACATTGATTGAAGCTCATGAATCTCGTCCACTTAAATTATATGTTTATAATATAGATGATGATTCTTGTAGAGAAGTAATAATAACTCCTAATAATACATGGGGTGGTGAAGGGAGGTAAGTTATTATAAAGCATTATTTCTTTTTAATTTAAAAATTATAAAAAGAGGACTACTAAAGAGGTATCACTGTTTTAGTCTTGGATGTGGGATAGGATATGGTTATCTTCATAGAATACCTATTCGAAATGTTGTTGATAACAAAGCTCATAATGTTCCTTTGGTAAGAATTTATTTTATCAAAATATCTAAATTTTGTTAAGATTATTTTATACAACCTCATAAATCGATGTCACATTATTAATTTTAGCATAGTATTCAAAGCACACCCCAGAATATCCAGTCACCAACTTTACCAGTAAATACACAAGATTCAAGTGCAATTCCACAGTTTACTATGACTTCAAATTATACTTTACCTTCGATTGATACTACCAAAATAAAAGAAACTACTTCAGTTGCACAGTCTGTTACAATACCAATTTCACCTCAATCTAACTTTATTCCAAGAACAGATCCAAACGTGGTGATAACAACTAGTACAATAGGTACTTCAGTTCCAATGTATTCTCCACAACAGACATCAGCAAATATTGTAATGAATCCTCCACATCAACCACCATTAGGAATTTCACAATATTCTTCACCACAGCATAGCATAAATTATCCTCCTAGTAAGTAGAATTTCCTTAAATGGTAAATAATTAAACCATTGAATGCCAAGTTTTTGTTTAATTTTACTATCACTTAAATCAATTCTAAAAATGTACATTTCTACAGATTTTAAAATAAATACACAATTCTTTTATAAATTGATGATATTTTTAAAAATACATAAGTTTTTTGCTCTGTATTTTATTAGTATCAGCATAAAATTATCTAATTATAAGAATTTTTTTATTTTACAGTTATAGAGCCAACTAGTTATTTGAATATGCCAAACATTCCTGGCATGCCAATGAGTCCATCATTACCATCAGTTTCCTCAAATGTGCAGAATACACTAGCTAATGAGATGCAACCAATTTATAGTACTTCATCAACTTCTGTCTCAGTAAACATACCAAGTTTCAATATGCCTCAACCTCAAGTTGTAACAACACCTATCACATTACCTGGAATGCCACCTATCACTGTTAGTGCATCTGTACCACAAAATCCATCTTTTTATACACCAACGATGCAACAAAATCAAATTTCTGGTGCTAATGTTGTGTCCTCACCAACACAATAACAAACGCAGTGAATAAAAATTATATAAAATAAGTGACACGTTGAAAGTACTGAGAATGTGATGTGCAAGATAACATTGTTTTTTTAACTACTTTGAAATTTGTATTTGTAGAAACGAAAAAGAAAAAGATATCGTTGGATTAAAGATATAATATATTAATTGAAATATTAAGTGTAACGGTTTTGTTAAGAACGATCAATAATTAAGTGAAAGCTGCTGCGTTTTTATTGTAAATAGAAAAATAAGTAACTTTGTCAATAATTTTTAAGCTCAAAATCTTTGAAAGCAGGTTCAAAGTTATGAATAATCATTTTCAAATGATGAAAATTTGATATTTATTTGTATCATATACCCTTTAAATCTATTATGAAAATAATAATTGGAATGGCTATAATATAATATCATGATTTTCTTTTTTTTCTCTAAATATTTGATTTTTCAATAATATTAGTTAAAATTATCTTAATAGAAGCTCTTTAAAATACTGAATCTTATAATTTTTCAATTATTTCTTTATAAATTAGTAAAACTATGTATTAATGAATTATTATCATTATTATATTAAACTTAAATTATGACGTATTCATAAAAATGCATAATTTTATTTAGTAATTAATTTTTTAACTGTATTTTAAAAAGATGCAATTATTTACTTTTTGGATAGTTAGTATAGTAAAATAAAAATGTATATTTATTATTAAGCACTAAATTAATGTTGTCAATTATTTTACATAAATTCAGTAAAAAATAAATATCTTTATAAATATAATTATTTATGCAAATTGTAATAAAAAAGTTAATATGCATTTTAATATTTATATTTAATACAATTTTATTTGCACAAAATAAACTATGTATTTAATAATCTTGTTTTCTTAATAATGAAGTTGTACAGATTATTATGTTTAAATTATATTAGTTAACATTCTATATTAGATCATTTATATATTATTTAATAAAATATAAATACAAGCTAAGAATATTGACAATTAAAATATAGATAATTTTATAAATAATTTTAAATATCAATTGGTAAGGATTCATGTTATGAATAAAATTCAGAGTTATAAGATAACAATGAAGTTAATTACTGTATTTGAATAAAATATTACATTATTCGAATTCAGTGATTTTAGACGATTATTTTACTTGATGTATCTTATGTTTATCTGTAATAACTGGTTATCTTGATAATCAAAAACTTATATAAAATATCTAAATAATAATTTCTTTGCCTTCTAATTCTTCATCCGTTGGTAGTTTAATTTTTTCTGGATCAATTAAGTTTGGACTTATTGGTGGTAAACCTTGACTTTCTCTACGTCTCAATTCCAGATATGCTTCTCGAAGAGTCCAATCTCTCATTTTGAAGTCAGGAAGATAGATAAGTATGTAACTTCCCAAAGTCAAGCAAATAGATACGGTGACAAAAAACGTCAAGTGCATGAAATGTTTATCAAGGTACTCGTTCTCACGGTAAAAGCCGTATGATACCCAATTCTTTTTATTGTTTTCGATTAACTTGTTCTTATTATTGGCGACAATCTTGAATTTATAGACGCTCGAGGTGCCGATAGATCTACAGATATTCTGTGTGATACGTACATGCTGTGTTTTTGAAATAGAAGTCCAAGTGAGTCGGTTCTTTAACTTGTGAAAATTTCGAAGGCAGGTGACACATAACATCTTCGATTGAAACGAATATTCACTGATTTTTTCGTTATATTAAATCAATTCGAGAACTTGTTATGAAACCCGTTTAATAATTAAAATTTATTTAAATTATTTTGACTGTAAATAATTGAAATCAATTGCAAATTAAGGATAAATATTAACTGTACTACAATGTTGTTTGAGCGAATTTATATTTTCGATAAAAATATTAATTTGATGTGAGATTACCTATTAAGATGTATGCTTAATTTCTTGGTCACACTTATTTGTTCAGTTTTTACTGTATTATTAATATATAGAAAATAATAAAGCTTATAAAAGTATAAACAAATTTATAATTTAATAACTATATTTCATGATTAACAAAATATTATTGTAAGAGCATTTTTGCGTTTGCAATAACAAAAATTGTATGAGTCCTTCTGCGCATGCGTTAACTTATGTAAGGTTAATTTATGTAAAAAATTGATTTGAAAAATTTATCTATATTTTACATGTTTTTGATAAATTAATTTAACATAAAGCGAATTTGTATAATATATTTAATTTGTTCGTTCAAGATATATAAACGTAATATAAGATTTAAAGGAATGGGTATTCAGCTTAAGTAAAGCTACCTAAACAAGGCGTTTTTAAATATATTTAACCGCATTTTCCTTTTAGGTGAATGAAAATATGAGGAAAAAGAAAAATATTGAAATGTTATGAAGTATTTTATTCGTTTCTATTTACCGAATATGAATACAATAAGTATATTGCTAATGTTATAAAAAAATTATTTTTAAATTCCACAATTAAATTTTTTATTTTTTTGCAATAGTTTGGTAGATTAGATATCTGTGTTAAATATTCGTGCGAGTAAAGTGCGAGTTGCAACATAACAGAAGTTTGCTAAAAGAATAACTAAATAATGAGAGAGAAAGAGAAAGAGAGAGACAATTTTGGTACAGAGACGCAGTGAGATTTTTCGTGTTGAGTAATGTCAAAGGGATACAACATCTTCCCCACGTTATGGATTTTTCGAGGTTATTAAGGATATTTCAGTGATGCTTTAATATTTAATTTAATATAGTCGTCTGCCTATCTCTTAAAAGCTATATCGCTCTATTTTTTTCTCTCTCGTCTTTCCGTCGTATCCTGAGCATAGGAAGCCAGTAAATACTTTTATTATTAGAATATATTCACATGAGTGAGATAGGTACGAAGAATTTGAGAAAATTAATCATATGCTGGACTGAGTTAACTTAGCTTATGTTAGAATTTTCAAACAATACTCTTCATATAACCCATTTTTCAAGATCACTAGCTTAACATTGTAAGTATAAAAATTGTACGAAATTAATTGCTTATAAACATTGTATCTTTAGCCTAAGAAAGTTGTCAATTCTATTGCTTACTTGTGAGACATCATTCGCATTTTTCAAAGCGATGCGAGAAAAATCAGATAAATTTGGAATTTCAGTTGCTATACAAGATAAGAGATACGAAAGATAAAATCGACAAGGATATGTTAGAGCGAAAGAAACTAAGTGTCCATTGAGAAAAATTATAATAAATTATACAAGAATCTTATTTGAAGAATCAAGTACATATATTCATAAGATGATGTTTGAAACGTATGGAAATTCATTCAATCATGGCTTGTCATTGTAACTGATTGATTTCTTTCTCTCTATTTTCATTTTTCGTGTCTCTCCACGGACACCCTATAACGCTTTTACCTGTTCTTATGGCAGTGGTGGCGGCTTAGTCTCTCGCGTTTCTTGATTGTCCCGGCCTGGATGGCTTGATGTCGGACCGTGTTTGTACCGGTAGGAAGAGACGTAAGGGACGGGGCCAAATAAGGACGGCGTTATTTTAATATTAAAATTAAACTAACTTATTCAACTCTACATTTTACGTGTATTATTCTACTCTTTGGAAACATTACAGCTACCGTTTACAATTGTTGGTGTTCTTTTTTCGACGATTAATTTTTATAGAAGTTACAACTAGACACGACGAAGCTTATAAGTACAAATGCGGCGAAAATTTACACATTAGCGGCGATGATACTCTGTATTTATGTTCCTGGCAAACTCGCGTTCGGATACGTTAAAAGATGATACCAGTTGTAACGAGCCTGTATAAACGCAGGTGAGTGAGTTGAGAGGGACATTATCCGTCATAGCGAACCACTCTACGTTTAAAAAGGAGAGTCGATAGACTGCCACTATAGGAACAGAATCTCTAGGCTTGGTTGGCTATATCCAGAGGCTGCCCCGGTGCAATGGTAGAACTTTGAACCCTGAATAGATCTTGATAATGGTCGCCACGCCCTTCTTATGTATTAAGAAAGGCTTTCTTTCCTTCGCTTTTTTCTCATCGCCTAGCGGAGAAAAACGCATTTCCTTTTTACAAATCTTGGCGCGAGTTCGAAAGCTCGGGGTGGCGGTCAGGGCAAGCGCTCTGGATATACGTAGTACTTAGCCTGAGCCCTAGCGTATAATTAGACTTCCTTCCTTAGCACTCATGCTTTCTTAATTTTGCTACGCTGCATATCCCTATTATCCGGTCATGCCTTTTCTTACTCACTCTTACAGTCTTACGACTAACGCTATACTGCATAGACTTTATCTCGCTCACTTCCATACTCTTGCGGCTGATGCAATGCCACGTACGCGTCACTCACACATAAACTCACTGTCACGCAACGTCTCTTTTATATTTATGCGTACATTGTCGTCCGGGTTTTGCTGCTTGCCCGTAAACATTGTAGATATACTTATTTGTGCGTTTGCAAAGGACATTTCCGTCGCAATGTAAAAATATATTTTGTAAGATGAATAAAATTATAAGGTTTAGATTTATTGCTGTAACTTTGCAGCTGCATGATCATACTTCTAGGTGAACCTGTGAGACGAGTTTTTCGATTGTGTATGTTACACGCATCAATGACAACAGTGACTTGGAGCGCACAACCTCTTATTTGTGCTAAGACCCTTCCATGATTTGAATTGGCATTTTTTGTAGGTTCCAACGTAAAATTTTCAAGATTGTCCGAGTGTTTGAAATTGTCTATTCCAATCGCCCTAATAAGAGTAGTTCTTGCTCCTACATTCTCACTTGCTTTAATAAGGGAGAATAGTTGGAGGGAAGAAGAAAGAAGATTTAAAGAAAAAAGAAAAGGGAGAGCCGAATAGTTTTTATTCAGTTCCTTAGCTAACAGCAACTGCTCGAGTTTTTCGCTCCAGTGCGTCCTTCCTTGCCCTCCGCTCATCGTATATTGCTGTCGGACCTCTGCGTGCGCTTTTAAATGATAAAAGTTCGAGCTTTGTCGCCAAGATCAACGCGAATCATCTCCTACCACTACACCATTCAGTAACGCTGCTCCGATCGACGCGGGCACGCTTCCTGCCATTGCGCTCCGAGGGCCTTTCGGCGGGAACTTCCGGGCCCTCTCTCCTGCATGTATCGTTTCGCTTCTTTCTCTTACCTGCGCATCGAACTCCGAGTAAGTCATTGCTCACGTTTGGACCCACGCGGCAGTCGGAGCCATACCAACGTGCATTAACGTTGATCATCTTTCTCAATATCTAGTAAACATTTTTTTTTCAAAAGATAGCAAAATAATTTTAATAAAAAGAGTCGTAGTACGGCCTGATCTTCGAGTTACTCATGATAGGATTGTAAAGTTATTCGTTGCTGGCGGGTACAGTCCTTGCGCGGCCCATTCTTCGCGCTACATGCAATAGGGTTAAATGAGTTAGAAAGTAACTCGTTGCTAATGGGTGCGGTCCTTGTATGGCCCGATTTTCGAATTACACGCAATAATGAAGAAAATATCCTCTGCATGTAGAAGAATGTTGCGTTCTCGACATCATGAAAAATCCACCGCCGCTAAGAAAGATTTATACAAAGATATATCGAAATTTCCGACGCCGAATGTGAATTAGTTACGTGTGAAACCATTCCTGTTATAAATCTCGTCCGAAAAACTTAGACCACCGTAATCCGCCGTACGCTGAGAAGCGAATTGTATGTAATGGCAAGAGACCGCTGCATGCCTGCCAAAATGAATTACAATTATATTTAGACTAAACTAAATAGCCTATCATAATTTTCGCGTCCTTATTTCTCCTCGTTTCGTCACGTATCCTCCTTTCGTAACGAACCCGATCCGACGTTGAATCATTCGGGCCGGAACAGACAGGAAGCGTGAGAGAACGATCCACCGCCAAGGAATAGAGAGAAGTATAATAATATTAAGTACCAGAAATATGAAATAAGAGGAGAAATAAAAGAGATAGTAAGATAGGAAGAAAAAAAGATAGAAATTATTACAAACTTGAATCAAATTATCTGGGTTGATTGTCAAAAATGCGAACTATCAAATTCTTACCTTTCGATTAATAATGTATCCATACCAATCACACACAGACTGTCAGGTTTTTGTTGAGACCTTTTTGATAACTATTTTAGTCTATATTGAAGATATTTGGAAAATCAGAGAATGAAAATGTTTATACATTTTCCAAATCCATTAACAGTGGTCCAAACTGGATCAGAATGTGTCAGTATTCTGTTTTCTGTTTTCCTATTTCATTAGATTATTACAACAATTTTGTAACATTGTTTTGATCTTTGAACAAAATTAACCCACACAAAAGTTAGTCTTATGTTTTGTTTAGTTAAGGAGTATTTCTACGAAATTAAATAAAAAGTTTATAATAAAAACGAATATTATTTGTGTAGTAGAATTACTATATTTATTACTATTACATAACGTACTAAAACGATTTATACTAATGATAATTATATTAGAATATTTAAATTTTTTCTTTTAACTATTTATATGTTATAATATTTTGTTTATAGTACGTATTGAACATGTAAGATGAACATTCTATAAAAATCAATAATCACATGAAGATTTACTTTTTGCTCTTCACTTATGTTCGGTAATAATGGACATATTGCCTTGTTTAGAGCCACAAGAATACCTTCATAAAAAAGAGGACCGCCACTATCTCCCTAAAATAATTATAAATGTATACATATATATATATATATATATATATATATATATTATTTTGAATGTATACATAAACAGTATAAAGATCATTTTAGTATAATGTACGTACTGATTCAGGAAATATACTTACAATTTTTTTTAATTTACTAATTTATTGCATGATTTTTTTACGTAAAATGTATGTATCTTAACATTGTTAATCAATCATATTAAAAAATAAAAGAGTTTACGTATTTGCAAAACTTTTCTTACATTTGAAAGTCTTATATGAAATAAATATTCTATACGAAACATTTTAATGCACATATACAATTTTATTTATGTAGTATAAGAAAAGCTGGAGAAATTATTCTTCTTGGAAATCCCGTGACCTTTTACCAAACCAAGACCCGGTTGACTTTTTTATTTGTTCTTACGTTTGGGGTCGGCCAGATGTCTCGGCAGGTATATCTTTTCGCATTAAAAAGGGCGGTATTTTTGTTCCTCCGACGTTTTTTATTTATTTTAATCTACATTTGCCCTGAAAAGGACGGATAGTATGAGAGAAAAAAAATATCTCTCAAAAGAAGAGAAAAAACCGCCTACGTTTGAAAAATGAGCCAACGAGTTGGGAAACCTCCGTTTGATCCATCCTTTATCCTTCACTGCTTCCCGCACAATTCTCCATGGGTTTGTACGCATGCAAAACCTCAGAACCCGAGCTTTATTGCCCCAATCGCTTCTAAGCTCTCCCCACTGCTACACACCGCTCCAATAGGCGAAAGACCGCGTCCTACCGTTATGGCTCTCAAGCGACAAATGCTGCTACGTTTGTTGTTTCGGAACAACTACCTGGAAGCTTCCAATGTTCTTCTATATTTCTTTTTTAGAATAGTATGGGCAATGGCTGAACTGAGTCCTTGGTGATGGTATCCAAGAGTCGAAAATTCATCTGAAATCTGTACTTCACTCCCTTCTTTGGTATCCTTGTGTTTGAGAATGAATAAGAAGAAAACATGGTCTCGATATTATTGTCGACTATTATCTTTCTTATCTATTTCTCAATGGCCTTCTTCTTACCTACTGAGTAGCCGTATGTAGGCAAATTGAATGGCCTCTGGTGGGTCAATATTGTGTTTTATGAATCTGCTTTAGTGATCATTCGTCTTGCAGTTTCAACCAGCTTAAAGAAACTCTTTCACGTTCGTGAAGGAAATATAAGAAAAAATTTCTAGCATTCTTATTAAAGTAAAGACTATTCAAAATTGTAGTCGCGAAGAACTTTGTTTTCCTTCAACCAAAGTCGTTCTAGTATTGTGAAGAAAGTGAGGTCTGACGTCAGTACGAAGAACATTTGATCGTGCGTGTCGTCAATTATGGGAGGATATATCCAACCTGTAAGACCATCTCGGAGTTGTTTCCTGCCAGCAAGGCTTGGGTCTCGGATAGTTGCTGTTCTGGTGAATCGTCGTCGAGTAGTCGTGGATGGGCGCAGTTTCTGCTAGCATTAGAATTGAAAATCAAGGCTGTCTTCAAGGTTATCAACATGTGTGTCATTAAGATAATTGCTGAGGAGGCGTTGTGAAGTTCGTAAAGTGATCACCTAATCCCCTCTTCGGTATCAGTTTCCCTGCTGTGATTGTAGTATGTTCCATCTTGAGTAATCTTTGTAAGTTGTGTTCAGGGCAAAACCAACATTTCGGCGGGAATGACGTATATTCTTACCGTCAATTGCGGGATGAAATATCTTATTCCGACATTCGATCTGCTGCCGCATTATATCAGCCGTTAAGTTTAGCGTGCATTACTACAGCGTTTAACGACGCTATCCTCCTGTATATTTATAGCCGGAATGAAGAGGCCTTCGTCGATGCTAGCGTTGGTCGGTCATACGTGTCTCCCTGATCAAGGAGTTGAGTGTCTAGATTATTGCCTCTATGATGGTTTCCTCTTTAATTGCAGACAGAAGGCGCCTAGCTAAAAGATTTCATTGTTTCAAGAACAAAACAACATTCTTATTCCCCAGTTTGCGGCTTACCGTAGAGCACTATCATTAAATTCGCTAACAGTGGAAGTGAAGGTATGCGCACCAGCAGTGAAGGAAAAGAAAAAAACGTTTGGAATAGATATTTATTTACGTATTATATTAAGTTACGTAATCCTTACATTAATTTGGTTGAATATTAAATACCACACAACCATATTGATATAAAACTTATAAATCTTGCATTTCCTTCTATATGTACCAAATTCGCACATTTTTTGTACGTGTAATTTGATCTAATTATGTTATAATTGAATATATGTGCTATAAACTTTAATTTGACTATGTTATCAAATATAGTCTTTATAACAAAAGAAAAAACAAACAAATGCAAAATCTAGAATATTATTTATTCGATATAATTGATAATATATCGATTTCCTTTTGTTAAGGAAATCAATTTGTTTCTTAATAATGTTAATTTAAAAATTAATCCGTATATTTTATAGATTACCTCAAACTAATACTTAATAAATACTTTCATAATTGCAACTTAATACATTAGAAGCAATGATTATTAGTCATCATTAATTTATTACACCAATTATTTTTTATCAATAGTAATTAGAAAAATACAAACTTACTTTGGTTAATAGAACAAATGGTTGTGCATTAGTGCACACATACATTTCTTGTATATTAGTGTCTTCATTTCGGAGACTGGCAAGTAAATTATCACAGTCTTCTGTCGTTAGAACCGTCAAAGTAGCTGTTTGCAAGTATCTAGTAGTTGTGCCATTACGAAGTTTACCCCAGCCAACCATGGAAACCTCTTTTTCAAACAGCTCAGAAGCTTTTTTAAATGATTTAACTGCAGGAGGAAATGGAATTGTTACGCGTTCTGTTAGCTAAAAATATACTTTAAATATTAGATGTTCTTACTTTTTACTATTACATGTAGTATTTAAAGATTTTAAGCAGGTTTTTCCTTTATTGCATATAATTTTTCCCTAATCGAAATTTATTAGTTACAATACATTATACAGCACAAAGAATTAAAAATCACATGCGCTAAAAGCTGTTTAAATGTGCAAATAATTTTGATCTGTATCCGACTAATCCATACGTAAAATTAAATTTGTAGGTTAGTATTGGAGCAAAAATTCTTATAATAAATATAATTAAATTTAATGTATACATAGCAAAATTATAATATAACATATGCAGTAAGTAAATAATTTTACTGTGAACAGAAATTTTAGTTTTAGTTTACAATACTCTTAGTTGATTACTGTGATATGACATCGGCTTACTGCGCGTTTGCACCCTAAGCGGCTGAACGCCATTCGCATATACAAACAACGACAATTTCAATTGCGTGCTTATACCTTCGGTAGCTGCATACCAACACATATATACATATATATAGCTACATTCTGTAACTGCGCAATTACATTTAACAAAGGGAAATATTTTTTTCAATATATTATTTGTGTTTTTATTACGTAACTAATAAAAGAAAATTTAAATAATCAAAAGGGAAGAAAAACAAAATAAAATCGTAGAACTATAGTTATAATTAAATTACTATAATATAATTATAAAACAAACCTAATACAGTCAAAACATGGAATTTTTCTAATTATTATTTAAGCGAATATAAGTAATATTATAATGCTAAATTAAATGCCACAATCATTATCGTTATTCACATTAATTGTTTTTGTTATATTTATATAAATTTACAAAAAAAAGGAAATAGATAAGTAAAATTATATTATTGGAAACCTTATCAGACTATTAATGGAAATGAATATATTCTGACAATTCAAGATCAATTGTCAAAATTCTGCCTAGCTGTACCCTTGCCAAATACAACTGCCAACACTATCGCCGATGCTTTTATAAAAAAATTTATTTGTGTTTTCGGATCATCAAAAATTGTACTGATCGATCGGGGAAGAAACTCTCTGAGCAAACTTATTAAACAGATATCAAAAAGATTCAGAATGAAACAAATACAAACAACAGCATTCCAATCAAACGAGTCACTAGAATGCTCCCACCATGCACTAACTGAGTTTCTGAAATAATATACAACGAAAGACAACGAATAAGACGATTGGTTAGACATCGCTATGTTAAATTATAAAACCTGTATCCAAGAAAGAGGTCATTTTTGGAAGATTAACAAGACTGCCACCCAACGAACCATTGAAGGACAAAGATTTATTACCCACATATCAAAATTACATGGAACGGTTAATCACCCGACTAACCAGATTAAAAAAATTAGCGTACGAAAATTTGTTAAAGTCAAAATGTAAAGCAAAAAAATATTATGATATAAAAATAAATCAAAAAAACTTTAAAGTAGGAGATCATATATTTTTATTAAAAGGGACAAAACCAGGAAAATTCGGAGACCAATATACAGGTCCACATCAAATTATAGAAATTATAAGCCCAACTAATATAAAAATTCATGTGAATAAAAATACTAAAATAGTGCATGCAAATAGACTTAGAATATCCTATATTATCCCTGATAGAAAGAAAAGAGGAGAGAAATCAGAAAATGAATAATCCTTCATTTTCTGATTTCAGCAAAAGACTAGAAAATATAGAGAAAATAGCGATCTTCCTCGGGTTTCTCCGACTCGCCAAAGCCTTGATAGGCTACGATTGTAGAGCACGTTCATTAAATTAATTAAATATAAAAACAAATTCATTAAATATAACGACCATATCTTTACTTGATGTTGAGTAATGCGACATAAACTTGAAACAACCAGTTGTAAATCAGCAATACGCTCGGCTCCTCTAGATTAATGAATATTTAGAAACCGAAAACGTGCAATGTAAAGTGAAAATACACTTTAACCATGTACCACTGCAGAATGTTTTTCCACACTTTAATAATTTAATATGGAGAGGCTGAGTATATTGCTGATATTCCTAGAGAAAAATGTTTAGACTTGTATAATTATGGAATATTGTATCTAGGGAACCACGTCACAAGTGGTATATTTCCAAACCCCACCACTGTAAAATCAATGGTATAAATTGGGCATATTGATTCCACAGGATATTGTAAAGGAGCGTCATACCTAGACCTTTATGGTTCTTGGGAATCTGTAATAGCCCAGGGAAGTATCGAAGTATTAACGACTTCGCATAGGGTTGAAGTAAGTTCTGTGGACAATAAGATACATTTGAAGTCAGGAACGGTATGCGCCATGTCAGAGGGACATTGTATAGATAGCAAAGGTCGATATACCTATAGGGATGTCATACCTATCCATGACTGTAAATTCAAGCATGTCAGTATTGACATTGACTCTTCTTCTAACAATAACCAATAAGTGTATTCAATTTCGACTAAGGATACCACGTTTGCGTTGGCCACCAAATCCGTGGAAGATGTCTGTAGATATAAAGTAAAAGAAACCGAATACCATAAATTAGTAATATTCGAGACGACAAAAGGGAAAAGTTTCTTACCAATCAAAGATCTCGATGTATTAACGTACGTAAACTCCAAATTCGTCTATGTTGAAAAACACATAAAAACAAAAATAAAAAAGCATTATCGCGATGTAATAATGCAACAATGTATTATTGAACACCAGAGCTTGAGGAATTCGTTGGCCATTGTTGTTCACGCTCCGGACCAATTCTCTTATAACCTAATGAGGGGACCAGGTTATATGGCTGTAACTGCTGGTGAAGTTATACATATCATAAAATGTATACCAGTAGAAGTAAAGATTCAGCATAGTTAAGAATGATTTGTTGAACTTGAAGTGTCTTTAAGAAACAAAACCTATTTCCTAACTCCTGAAACACATATACTAAAATCAATAGGAACACGGGTGAATTGCAACAACTTGCTACCTTTATATTATCTGGTAGATAACGAATGGTACAAAACATTACCTAGGCTTACTGATGCTATATCTCCAGTAACCATTAAACCAATGACGAAAACTACTTGGACATACATAAATCCATCAATACTTGCAACAAGCGGAATTTATACTGAAAAGGATCTCAACGATTTGCGGAACCACATTATGTTCTACTAAACGAAGTAGCTAGAGAATTAGATGGACAAATGATGGAAGACTCCACAGCGTCTTTAACAAAATTACTCAACGGAAAAGCCATTGAAGACATAATGGATTCTACCTGGACTAGAACCTGGAAGAAATTCCTCACTTTTGGTACTGCCAGTGCAGGATTAATAGCCATATTTATTACAATAATCATTAAAGGTATAATAGATATAACATTAAATGGTTTAGTGTTACTCCGTTCATACGGATGGTCCGCATACATAATTGGAGCAGGTTGGAATTCGCTAACACATTTCCTGTTGCAGCTTTAAACCACAAAAGGATATTCGCAACAAGTAGCAGAACCACAAAACCTGGGAACAATAACTAGCGAAAACGATAAACGAAAGCAGTCTTTCCTGACCCTATCAAAACAAGATTGAAAGAGAATTGTTCAAGTAGATTATAGTGTGAGGTCAAGCGAGTTGTCAGAACTATAGCATCTTAAAAACGATTACCCATTATTTCTCTTGAAATGAAGTAATCGTTTAAGGGGTAGAATGTTACGACATCGTGTCACTAAAAGCATTGAAAATAAGAAAAAAAATTTTTTTTTGTAGCCAGAAGTTATACTCACGCACGCAATTAGCAATACCTTCAATTGCGCGCTTGCACCCTAAGCGGCCGAACGCCATACACATATACCCACTTCAATTTCAATTGCGTGCTTGTACCTTCGACAGCTGCATGCCCACACATACATACATATATACAGCTACATTCTGCAACTACGCAATTATTATTTTAGTTTTTATTATATAACTAATAAAAGAAAAATTTAAATAATCAAAAGGGAAGAAAAACTAAATAAAATCATAGAAATATAGTTATAATAAATTACTATAATATAATTATAAAATAAACCTAATATAGTTAAGAACATGGATTTTTTCTAATTATCATTTAAGTAATATTATAAGGCTAAATTAAACGCCATTATCGTTAATAAATCATCATCGTTATTCTCACTAACTGTTTATGTTATATTTATATAAATTTACAAAAAAAGAGAAGTAGATAAGAGAAAGGAGGAGGAAAATAAAAAACTGAATAAATAAATATTATCAAAAAACCAAATATTAATAACGTTTTCTATACGATTAAAAGGAATATAATAGTAAACAAAGAAAATAGTAATAATAATAATATTAATAATACTAACGTAGGAAATAATAAAAATCAATATAAAAAAAATAATAGCTGCTACAAAATCCGAAGAAAATTTAAATGTAACCACGAATTATTATTAATTTAACTAATATCAATAAAAACAGGCTAAATATTAACAAATTTATAAAATAAAAACTGTACAATTATGAAAAATAAAATTGCGAATCGAATTTTATAAGCAGTTATGTAATTAATTAAATATAAGTGCTAATAAATTAGTAAAAATGAAAATTGTATACAGGCTGTATAGATTTTTCCGGAAAAGTTCCTTCTTTACCTATACTGCCTGTGCTTTAAATTTTGTATAAAAAGAGCGCATTTCTCCATGCAAAATCAGAGTTCACCTTCAAACCTTGTACCTGGCAGTTGATCTACTACTTCAGAAGTGAGTAATAAATACTTTTTTTTTTAAATTTCAATATGTAGTTATTCTTTAAAAGGGATTCGACCCCCTACCCTTTTCCTATTTCCTTATCCTAAAATCCTTCCTTATATAATACTAATATCTTTATTCATATTTACGGACTAGACGAAAACGACTAAGTTGCGCTATGAAATATCTATACTACTATTTCTATCCGTATTTACGGACTAGACGAAACGTCTAAGTTGTACTATAAAATTTCTGTTCTAATATTTTTATTTACATAATTGCGGGGTAGACGTAATGTCTATTAGTGCTAATATAGTACTAATCTAACTATATACACCAGTATAAAATAGTGGAAATGTCTAGCTGAGTTTTATCAATTATTCTCCATTTTATCACCGCATATGTCCATAGACAAAGTTACATTAGATAGGACCGCTGCTCATACCAGGCTAGTATACTTAACTGTATAGGCTAAAAAGGGACATTACGTCAAAGGTAACAACTGCTTAAATAATTATCTGATTATTAATTATGAATTAATATTATTAATTTATTAGTGTGCGTAGTGTAATGAAATTTATTTTTAAGTAAAACTCACCCTTAAAAGAGTAATATCATTTTCTACATACTGAACGTGTATACCTCTTTGTGAACACCATGTTAGATAGGATAACCACCATGCAGGATAAAAATTTGAATTCTCCAATAAATCAACTGTTCCAAGAGTTACTTTGAAAGCATTAAATTGATCAACAACGCTAAAACAATGCTCAGCAGTTAAAACATCATGTGTAGAAATTAGTGTTCCTGTGCATACATGATCATCAATAGGTGAATTTTGTGGAGTAATCATTTGAATTGATACAACGCCACGAAATTCATTTTCCGCTGCTGCTCTTACATTTTCTCCAATTAAAGGATTTCCACTTATAAAATGATATTGATTCCCTGAATATTTAAATATTATTTTAAGACATTACTTTATATTATATAAAGGAAAATAATATAAATTTTTTTTACTCACAAAATATTATACATTGGCCATAAAAGAGATTAATTGAAAACTTCATACTAGAAAAATTAATAAAAAAAATTAAATAAATTTAGTATAGTAAATTTAATTATTTCAAATTATGTCAAGAACAAATAATTAATAATTAAGAATACTGTAAGATATAAAAGAAATTATCAAATGTATTTTATATTGCGACGGTGGAATCTGTCGCTAGTTTAACAGTGTAGTTTAAACAAACATAATAAACATTTGTGTCTGAAAATGTGAGTGTGGAAAAGGACAACGGGACTCGTTCAAAGAATGTAAGAATAGTTTGTAAGGACTCGCGGTGACGTACCAGCTCATCGAGCCGTCGCGACGCGCCGCAGTAGCGCCTGGCTACCCTCTCCACCGCCTCTCTTGCGACGTGCGCGCTTTTAACCGCGCATCTTTCTCCTTGGAGCCCTGGCCCAAGGAGAGGAGCCCTATTAAGGGAAAGAGAAGGGTCCGTACGCAGCAAGAGAGGGTCGTTCTTCTCGAATTTCCAACCGAGTCCGACTGCTTGGAAAGATTCGACCTTCTCCTCCTCGATGACGCTGCCTGGCGTACAGAGTTTGCTCTTCGAATCACGTGAAAACCACCGCCGTCATCGCGAGCCTTGCGACACATGTAAATACTAATAAAGCAAATCGCGATATAGAAAGTAAGGAAAATTATAATAATTTTAGAACAAAATACATTTAAGACTTTAATAACACCAAAAAAAAACACATTCATTTATTTACAACATCTACGAGAAACCTATTAAAGAACCCCGGTTCGGCTCGAGCTGTCCGAAGCAAGGGTGTATTAGGTGAGGAATAGTCAAGAAGAAACAACAGAACGCGACGAGGAAAAACGAAGTAAAACCGTCAAAATGTAAACAGTGTTTACAAGTTAAATAAAAAATTAAATATATTAAACTAATATTAATAAACAACAAATATGAAATTTGTATTCTTAGTAATAAATCAATTAAAATCTTATTATATATTCATTTAGATTACAAATTGGTATGTACAAATTACAATGGTTTCGATTGTTTAAATAAGTTAAATTTTGTTTTATGTTAATCTGATTTTAAATATTGGAAGTTTTATATTGTATGCGTTCGAAAGTCAAGACGAAACGTGATAAGAAATAAAAAAGAGAATCGTCGATGAACAAATACGAACTGCCTTTTAAGTGTAACTATCAAAACGTACTTTTTTTGTAATAACTAGAGGTATTTACGACAAGAAAGAATAGAGAAATAAGAGCGTTTACAGCACAGAAGGAGAAATACCTGTATGACAGTTTGAAGAAATATAAAGCTCACAAGGCAAATCGGAGATGTGTCCCTGAACAAACGGAATTTCTTCGACTATATCTATGTATATTTTTATGCGGGCATGTGACAGCTGTGACTTAATTAAATTAATAACTTAACAATTCAAAGACAAATTTAGTAATACAGCTGTATTGTACTTGTGCCTTTTTTATATAGAAAACATTTTTAATAATAAAACTAATTTTTATTTTTATCACTTTTTACTATATAACTATAAATTTCATTTTACTACTATCCTATAATTGTTTCAAAATATGCATATAATGTTTAATTTGCAACAGTCACATTTTTTTTATAAATAAATTAATTATAAGAAAAATTGTTTATACTATTTTATGAAAAAATTTATCATTATTTTATATCTTAAGATCTGTCGGTTAAGTTTTTAGTGCTTTTTTTATACATAACAAAATTTCATAAAGTATTATGTAGTTTTGAATAGTCTTTCATTCATTATAGAAATAATTTAAGTGTATAAGGTAGAAAAAGAAAATTTCTTCAATGCAATACACATTTTCTTATGTCTAATTCTTGAGGTTAGGTAATTTAAGCCGAAATGATATAAAATATTTTTGACATTTATAACACAAAGTAAACGAAATTCGAATGAAGTAAAACACGTAAAGATCATTTAAAACTTAATGTTTAATTGAGGATAATTCTCATCAACTAGCATCAAAATTTTGTTACTCGTTAGAAAAAATTATTAAAAAACTCTAAATTAAAATTATAGACCTAATAAATAAGATTTTTGAGATTTGTGTGATTAATGATTTTATTTATCATATTATGCTGTGGTGTAATAGTCATTAAGACGACAAGGACTTACGTAGTAGTTTATGGTTTAAGAAAGTTTTTTTGACAACACAATGACCGAACAATATGATAGCTCAATATCAATAACAATAAGATTTCACTCAAGTTAGAGAAAATGTTTTGCCGAATTAAAATAAATATAAATGATACATACTATCAACAAATTCTCTGTCACTTAAAAATAAAACTTTTCTATTGAATACTTTAATTCATAGTACAATATCTCTTTCTAGTGATTAGGTATTTAGAACAATTAGTTGTAGATGAATGAAATATTTTCTGTTAGCAGCTTCTTTTTTAACAAAGATATTGTATATGGTTAATTTACTTTAAGTCGATGAAATTTGCATTTTTACAGTCACTTTAAAATAGCAAACACATTAATAAGTATCGAGTGCGAGCAGCGTTAGCCGAATGTTGTATTTAGTCTCAACCCGTACATCCTGGTAAACAAGGTAATAGACATCGACGCATACATATAGAGACTGACCCGTAGTGAACATCTTTACCAATTGACGGGATATAAAGACCCGAGAGTGTGAGAGAGAGACTTGAGAAAAAACCTAAAGCTAGCTTATCCAATTGGTTCGGTCAAGATTCCCCGATAATAAAGTACCTGGTTGGTACCGTCAGGCTCGCCACCGTTAATGCTCCGGTATTAAAAAAAGATATAAGAAAGGGCTAGGAGAGCTTTTGGATAGCTCCTCCCGGAACCAGGAGAAGAAGACATTATCATTTCAACTTCTACTTCGCTCTGTCTAATTAAGACAGTTTACCGTTATTTTTCTTGTAACCAAAGACCGATTTTATTAATTCATCCTTGTGAGGGTGGATATTCGCCATTATAAGAACAACAGTGTAGGACATTACTCTAAATCTCCATCCGTCTTTGTATTGACGGACGATCCTTTTTTAAATTCTTGTTTTCTTTTAATTCGCAAACTCAACCGCCATAAACAACGCATATTTTGTTACCGAATATTTTCGCACGATTTTGTCAATGTATCTTTATTACTCTATTAAATACCCTATTAAAACAATTTAAAATAAAAAATAAAATACAGTTTGTTCTTAAGGCTACTCTATTACATAATAAATCGCAGTTATTATCTAGGTATAAAAAAATGCTACAAGATATTGTTATTTTTCAGGCGATCGTATCGGTAACACTTACCTTTTATATTTCTTAAATTAAAAAAAATATTTTGAAAACTATTTTAAAAAAACTTTAATCTATTTAAAAGTAATACATAAGTCATTAAATATAAAACTGTCCATAAAAAAATCTAAAAAAAAAATAACGACATGAACTTAAGAATTTTTTGACTTGATAAAATTACTATCAAATTTCATAAGAATTTAGTGAATATTTGTTAATGATATAGATACAATATAATATAATTCTTTAAATTTTAAATTTATTATATAATTTTAATTTCAAAGTTTGCCATAATTTCAAAAACAATAAATGTTAAATTATAATTGTGTATAATTATTTGTTCATAAAAATAGAATATATTTTACGTACCTTTCTTTTCAATATATGTATATACGATCTTGTCAAAGAATTTATATAATTATTGTGTTTTTGTACATGCAGAAAGCAAATAATACTGTTTGAAATTAATGGATAATAAAGTGATATATTAGTTCTTTCATGGCTATAAAATTTATCGAAAATCGTTTTTATAAATTCGTGAAAAATTATTACCCTTATAAATATTTGCTTAAATAAACTTACTAAATTTCCATTTCTCAAAATAATTCATATGATAAAATATAGGAATATGATTTTGAAATAAGAATTTATATTATATTAAAATTGTTTTATTTAATTAAATTTTCGATGAAATTTAATATAATGCATACACAGTAATAAGAGGAATCTCTTGTATCTAATCTTTCCGCGCCTACTATGTAAATAAGCTTTTTGTACATTAACGATCTATATTGTACTTTATAGGTTATCAACAGATTACTAAATTCAGGAAAAAGCAAAGAAAGAGAGAAAATAATTAACTTAATTATACATAAGGTGATTTGCCGTTGATTTATGCCGTTTCTTTTATATTGTGAATCTCATCCAAACAATTATGAATACTACAAGACACACTATAATTTACATGTGCCATATTAATATTAAGTATCGTCACCTTGATGTATGTTTATATTAATCAGGCAAATGATTAAAATTATAAATTTTTGAAAGCATTAAACAAAACTAAAAGTTTCAAATCGTCTTTTTATATATTTATATAATTAAACGAATGTTTATCATTTCTTTACATTACTACAGTTATGATAATCACTATAGATGCTTAGAATGCGATTTCAGGTACGAAAATGAACTGTTCGTTTTATGACGAAAAATAAATCGCTTTTATTCATCGAATTCTTGTTTGCCTTTACATTCCTGGAACTATTTACATCATGTAGAGACACCAAAAATTTCTTCAAAGCAGAATGATCGTTTATTCCTAGGTGGCATACTTGTCTTGTTCAGCAAACTAAATGTAACCAATTTAAAATCTTGATGTTTTTAAAGTGAATTCCATTAAAACAATTTACAATCAATTTACTTGAAATTAATACAATATCTTACAAAAAGAATGTTCTTTATAATGCCGCGAAGGAATTAGAAATTACAATTTTCTAAGTATTTAAAATGAATAACTGTTTAATATTAAAAGCCATTTTCATGTAAAATATGACATTCTAAAAAGTATTCATTTTTATTCAAATGGTTGTCATTTTTCAGAAAAAACAATACTTAAAAAATTTCCTGTGTAAATTTTGTTTATATCAAGATGGATTTTATGTTCTAGTTGAGCAATTAATGACTTAAATCATGGAGCTGTAAAGCATTTTTTAAAATTATTTTTATCAACAGCTCATGCGTCATCATTTTATAACAAAAATTTCCAAAAAATATTTTTTCTTAGACTTCAATCTATGAACTAAAAAATATACGTACTGCTTTTTATTCTAATAAATCTTTTTACTCAGAAAAAAGTCGAATATATATATATATAATTTTTGTATCTTTACTATACTAGAAAATTTCAAGTGAATCTCATTATAAATTGTTAAGATATAAAGATTAATGTCAAAAAAATTTTGAAACGCTTCAAATACTTTTTCGAATAAAATTCAAGTTTTAAAAAAAATAACTTTTTCTTGAAATTTCAATGCAGCTAACAACAATTTCTCCAGAACTATTGGATTTACATTTCTGAACTTTTACAAGTTTAAGATATAAAAATTTAAACTTTTATCTTTAAATTTTCATTTCATTATAAATTATTAATTTGAAAAAGGTCCATTTTTATTACGCAAATGGGACTTTGAACTTACCGTAATTACGATTTTGTTTTAGATTTATATTTTACAAATTTAGTCGATTAATTAGGCAAGATATATTACAGAAACCCGTTGGTTTTTTAATTTAAATAAATAAGGTATGAATTGTATTAGTCAAGGCAAAATATTATTTTTACAAAGTGCTCTAATTAGAGGCTTAACTTTGAGTAATTTTAATATTTTTAAACAAAAAAAGATTCATATAATCCTAATGTGATGTTATTTTATATAAAAATTATCGTTTTTAGTTAATATCATGATGTCATTTTAATTACACGTACAGAACATTATTGTTAAAAAGATAGTTTAAATTGAAAAACTAATTAAATATGTAAACAGATATTATAAGATCAATAACGTATAAATGATTGATCAGTATATAGTTCTAGTAAATATTTCAACAAAGAATAAAATGAAAAATGCTTTCCTATATCTTTAACTGTTTCATCCTTTTATTCAATTTAATTTAAGTTGAATTTTTCGAATATAACAAATAAATATTAATATCACGCATGATTAAATTATCCATGACTGTACGCTAATTTTTTAATAAAATACATTTTATTTAAAAGTAAAAATTTATAAAATTTATACAAATATAAAAATTAGAAAAAGAAAATGTGACAGAAAACTAGTAATACATTGTTTATATTAAACTTGATAGTTTTGCTATATATTTTGGTTATAGAGCTAAAATAACAATTACTTATGTGTTAAGACGTATTAAGTACTTAATTTTTTATGTAAAAAAAATTTCATGAATTTATTTGAACAGAAGCTGATTTAAGAATGTCGTATTAATTTAGTAAAATTAGAAAAATTCTCTTAAATGTCTTAAAGTTGGTAATATATATAAATAATAATACGTCAATCTAATTATCAAAATACTAATTTAAAAATAAAACAAGTTATTAGCCACACATTCCTTGGTTTCAGCATTTATATATCATTGAAATTAGCATATTTATTAAATTAGTATAAAAAATCAGAGCGCAGTGCCCTTATAAAGGTAATGTTTAAATAATACTAAAATCATCAATATTTATTTTTTATTATTAATAGCTACACAAGTATGAATCAATGTATTTTAAGCATAGTCTCAAACCTCGTCAAGAATAATAATAATCAAATCAACCTATTTTTTACGTTTCATAAAGACTTTTTTATTTTGGAACATAATAAAATATATTTTTAATTTGATTTAATTTACTTGTTGATTTGATTATTTCTTAGGCGAATGTCTTACATATAGTCAATATGAGATAATAACAATATTAGCAGTATACAATTTAAAGTTCAATTGAACATTAACTAAGCAATACTTTTTGACGTGACCAATATCATAAGCACTGTTAAGGTCAAGATAAATTAATTCTGGAATAATGTGTGTGTAAATTCTATATAATCTAAAGCACCGGTAATGGGTCTTTCAGTTTTAGGATCAACATACGGTTTCATCCTTGCCACACAATAATCTGCCATTTCTTTTGTAAGGTTCTATAATTAAAAAAGCAAAAAATTATTTATTATTTATGTAGTGAAAAGTTAAAGCTAAAATATGTAGGTATTAAGTCTTACAGCATATAATTCCTCTTTTGTGACATAAGGACGATCAGCAGCCGTGATAGCTCGGAAAGCATTTTCGATTTCCTGTGAACTTTGAACATTTTCAGTTTCTTTACTAATCATGAATGCCATATGATCTTGCAGAGAAACAAATCCATCTCTGTTTGGATCGACGATATCTAAAATAATATATGTATAAGAATAGAATAGAATAATAAAGTAAAGAAGATTAAGCGAAAGTGCGTTAACTAACCAAGAATATTTTCAAATTCAGGATCGGGTTGCCCTTCTTCCATCATAGGCAAATCGTAACCCAGTGCTCTAAGGCAGGACTTAAATTCTTGATGATTTAGACGTCCACTTTTATCTTTATCGTAGTGCTTGAACATCATAGAGAATTCTTTGAGAGCGCCTTCTGAGACACCAGATTGATTTCGAGCCTGAATTTGTTGTTCGAGATTGTGTTGCATGCGCATTCCCAATTGATCGAGTTGATCCCATTGCTGAGCGAGGCCAACTGTACTATGCTCTGTGTAGCGATTATCGAGAATAAGATGCTCTTCTAATATGGCGCCCAAGTCTTCGATTTTTTTTAAATCCTGTCTGCGAGCTCGTACCTCCTGCGTCTTCCGTTTGGTTGCTTCAAGCTGTTGCTCGAGCGAACCAGAACCTTCCATCATAGAAGTTCGCGTATCCGCAAGCCACTGATGGAAAGCATTGGCATGCTTCGCAAATTCCTTACGCAGTTTATCGTTTTCCTCTTGACGTTGAGCCTCCTTTGCCAGCTCAACATCACGTTCCTTGATAATCTTCTGTAGGTTACGCCATGTGTCCTCGAGCGCTTCCATAGTAAACCAAGTGTAAGGATTTGGCCCAACATTGAAACCCTTGATTTGCCGGTCAAGAGCACCCAGTGCTTGAAAGTCAGCTTCAGCCGAAGAGAGACTTGCTTGAAATTGAGCGTGTGCCTCGCGTAGTGCTCGAATTTCTTCTATGCTGTTGCAGCGTACGGGATCAGTAAGATCTTCCTCTGCGTTCTCGAACCACGAATTAAAGGCCGAAGCTTTCTTAGCAAAGGTGAGATAGAGTTCCTCGATTTGACGAAACTGATCTTGCATTTGCAATAGTCGCTGTTTGCGCGCTTGTGAGTCCGCGAGTAGTTTTTGCCAGCGTGCAATTACATCAGCGTGACGCTTGCGAATCGCTGGGCCCTGTTCGTGACCAGCCTCTAGCAATATCTCCTTTAACCCCGTAATGTTCTGGATACCCTCGTGTTCAAAGGCGTGTAGACCGGCATCAAATGTCTCTTGCTTTGTTATAAGAGTTTGGACACTTGATAAATCCCGGCCAAATTCCTCCGAGCGCACGTGCGTTTCTTTGTCTGCGATCCACGATTCTACAACATCTGCTTTCCACATAAACTGCAGGTAAGCCGAATTATCGGTGAGCCGTGCCTTACGTCTCGCGGCTAGAGCCCCAAGCTGTTCGAGTCGTGCAGCCAATTGTAGGCCCCGCTGACTGATAGCTTCCGCTCGGTGATTGCCCGCAGCCAATAAGCCTTCTGCTGCAGCTCGTACGTCGCGACAGCACTCGCCGTGTGCAGCCAAATCTGCTTCAAAGGCCTCGTGCTTCTTAAGAAGACCTTGTACCGCGGCCATGGTGTCACCATAGTCCTCGAGCGATAGCAATTGCTGCTTCTCCGCGACCCAAGCTTCTTCTTCCTCAACCTCCGCAAGGAATTGTTGATATGCAAGAGATTCGTCGAGTCGACGGCCACGTGTAGCCGCGAGCTGCTTAAGCTCGGCCCAAGCCTGGCCAAGCAGCTGCAGTCTCTGCTCGATCTCGGGAACGCCAAGATTCGAAACGTCCATGAGTTTCTCACCAGCCTCCTGGACAGCCTGGATTGCAGGTTCATGACTAGCAAGCTCGGCTTCCAAACGTTTATGTTTTTTCTTTAAATTTTGTACACCCGTAAGATCGCGTCCATAGTCATCTGAGCCGACTAGGAGTTTCTTCTCCTTAATCCAAGATTCCTCATCAGCAATGTCGCGGAAGAATTGATGTAACGTATTAGCCTCGGCAAGACGCGCTCGTCGGTGAGCAGCAAGATTGCGGACGCGTTCATAGCGTTCATTTATGCTACGCCGGCGCTCTTGTATGCCCGATGTTTCGAACTGTCCACTGTCGATGAGCGAATCCGCTTGAGCATTCATATCGCGAATTCGTTCTTCGTGCGCGGCAATGTCTGCTTCAACGAGCTGCTGTTTTTTCATGAGATTCTGTACAGAGGCGAGGTCCTTACCCGCGTCCTCGGAACTGAGTAAGCTCTCGAGCTCCCCGAGCCAGAAGTCGAGATCCTTGACAGCTGCGATGTAAGTGCGCTGCTTATTGGCCTCCTTCAGCTTCA
This sequence comes from Wiebesia pumilae, assembly GCA_018907045.1. Taxonomy (NCBI): domain Eukaryota; kingdom Metazoa; phylum Arthropoda; class Insecta; order Hymenoptera; family Agaonidae; genus Wiebesia; species Wiebesia pumilae. The sequence continues at coordinate 7,730,080 of JACCHZ010000192.1, forward strand.
TTGATTTTTCGCTAGTTTTATGAGTCAAAAATTCCCATTGATCCGCAATTGAGGCAAGACGTCGCTGTACAGCTCCTTCTGAACCGGCACACTGATGTTTGTCGATAAGATTACCACCCATGGCAAGGACTGATTGGATGCGGTCAGCATTAGCTGCAAGTTCAGCCTCAAATGCCTGGTGCTTCTGATGCTTGGATTGAATGTTAGCTGGATCTTTATAACTTTCTTCAGTAGCAAGTTGTAGTTTCTCAGCAATCCAGTTCTCCATCTCATCGGCATCACGCGAAAACTGCTGCAGCGTTTGTGACTCCCCGAGACGTGAACGCTTCTCAATGAGGGCCTCTTTGAGATGGCGCCAACGTTCCAGCACCTGGCAGCGGCGTTCATCGATGGGCCGGGCGGCATAATGTTCGGCGGCGATCAGCTGGTCAGCGAGGGTCTGTAGAGCTCCAATTTTCTCCTCGTGACCATTAATTGCTTTATCAAAATCTTCGTGTTTTTTAATGAGAGCTTCAACATTGTCAGGACCATCGCCCTCAAGAGCCTCAGAGCCACTACTGCCGAGAAAAGCTTCACGGGCTGACATCCAGTTTTCAGCCTGTTCACAATCGCGGCAGAATAGTTGCAGTTCAAGATTCTGGTCAAGTTGCATTCGTCGCTGAATCCAGGCTTTTTCCAATTCTTGGCGAGCCTCACTCATCGACTCAAGCTTCTCTTGAATTTCGACGCTGGCATAGTGATTGGATTGGAGTAACTGTTGCCCAAAAAGTTCGAAAGCTTGGAACGTTGCAGCTCGTGCGTCAATTTCCATGCGATGTTCCTGAAGAGAGAGAAAAACTAGTTACTGGCAATTCTAAATTGTTTAAAAACTCGTAGATATTTTAAAGGTAGACGAAGATTGCTAATATGCGAGCCAAATTTCTGCGACAAACTTTACCGTTCTCATATTTATTTATACTTATCTCAAATAATTACTTAATAATCTACTTATTACTCCATTTGCTTACTACAATTGTTATCAAAACTCAATTTATTGTTTTCATTATTATGAATGCCTACAAAATTATTAAAACGTATTTAATGCATCAAATAAATTTTCTTCAAGATACAAAGATACGATATTTACCATTATGCAATTGTTATAACTGATTTTTCGATTCATTAAAAGATCCATTTACATTTTAATTTATTTACATTATTGATATCTTATATTAATATCTTGTGCAGTAGCTTTAATAAATACATTAACATGATACAAATCGTGTAAAAAGAATGTCAAATCTTATTAGGGACACGTAAGAAATTTCCGCAAATGTAAAAAATGTAACGCAATTTTTGAAAATGGTTTTCATAATTTATATTATACAATTTGCTCGTTTTATAATTTATATACAACAATTGAATGTACACTAAGACATTAAAAAAATAATAATATGTTTATACGAAATTCAAATGTTGATATATAATTGTAAACCTTTGGTTAAAATTTTATTGAAATTAAACGAAAAATTGTCATATTTTCAAAAATTTATTTGGGTACTCTTTGAACTAGTAATAACCGGATAAAATATTGGTTAAAAAGCATATATTTGTATTTTTAAAAACAAATTTTTTAAAATTTCCAATAATTTTTACTCAAAAATGTTTGAAATAAATTAGAATAATTCTAAATTCATAAACGTACAAGTAGCTGCATGAAAAACGATTGCTCTCTTTAGACGACTAAATGTATCGAGTACAAAGTTGAGGGTTAAAGAAACGTTAATTTTTATAAAGAAAGCAACTATTACATGTGGGTTACAACAATGAAAATTCCAATAGTTTATCGATGACTAGAAAAATTTGTATTTAACTTAAGTATGTAATATACCTATCAAATAAATGCGAAGTAAAGCAAAAAATAATAGAAATACTTGGACATTACATACCAAATGACGTTCTAGTAATGCCTCTGCGCCAGTAACATCGCTAGCGAGTTCTTCTGAAGCAACTAGACCCACCATCGAGTTAATCCAGGACATAAGGTCCCGATAGTCGCTAAGGTAACGTTGCAGGTCGTACGAATCGAGGAGTTTTTCCTTCCGCGAATTGGCTTTAGCTGTAAGCTGCGTCCATTCTTCGTTGATTTCTTTCTGTTTGGCGTAGGTTTGCTCTGCTGTGTCTGGATGTGATTGCATTAGCCGGTTAGCGGTCTCATCGAGTTGTTTAATTTTATCCCCGAGAGCCGCCAAATCGCGCTCCAAACCCTCGTGTTTACGTTGCAGGGCTTGTACACTACGCAGATCTTTGCCCAAGTCATCGTTGTTAAGGGCCGCGTCCTTTTCACGTATCCAATCTTTAGTCTCATCTACGTCTCGGTGAAAACGCTGAACCTCGTGCGCCGAGCCCAGTTGGCTTGCTCGTTCCGCAGTAAGCGTTTGAAGTCCCGTCCACTTGTCATTCAATTCCTGAATTTGCGTCTGAATTTTAAGAGCAGCTTCCGTTTGGCCTAAGCTCACCAACTGGACCGCGATTTCATTCATCTCTGCCAGGCGTACCTCGTTTGCTTTCAGATCCGCCCGGAAGTCATCGAACTTCTTTTGCATGACCTCGACTTGCTCCAGATCCTCACCCACGTCTTGAACTTGTGCATGGTTCTCCTTGTCTTTGATCCAAGCCGCAAGCTCAGCCGCTTCGCGTACCAATACGTATGCTTTGGCCGTTTCGCTAAGCCGCTCCTGGCGTTCGCGTGCCACTCGCAACAGCTCACTATACTGAGCCTCGATCTGTGCTTGGCGAGCTCCAATTGAGCCCTGCTCGCGCGCCAAGCTCTGTTGCGAGGCACCTAAACCTGTGTCCGGCTCGACTCGCTTCACGTAAGCAGCTGGTACGAAGCCCTGACGATCATTTACTTCAACTTTCCACCAATCTTTGTTACTACTGTTCAGGAGCGCAAGACTGTCGCCTTTTTTCATTGAAACTTCACGCGGTGACTTCTCCGCGTAGTCGTAGAGTGCAAGCACGCACTCTTTACCGGATGATTCGAGCGTAGGTGTTTCCTGCTGAGGACAAGCAGCAGCCTGAGTCGCCAATGCCCCAATTGTGCTAGCGAAGGCCTCAAGGTCACTAAGTAAAGCCTCGTGTTTCTTAAGAAGAGCTTCGCTGCTGTCTTCGTCTTTACCGTAATCCGCACCCACCACAATCGGTCGTTTTTCCTTCATCCAAGATTCGGCCTCATTTGCATCGGCAAAATATTGCTGGGCTTGTAACGAATCCTCAAGATCGGCACGTCGGCGACGCGCGCGACCTTTCAACTGAGCCCAACGTTCTTCGAGACCAGAAAGTCTCTGGCTAATTTCCTCGGCAGCAAAATGACCCTCGGCGAGCATTGCTTCTGCTGCGGCGCGTACTGATGCTAGTCGCGCTTCCCGATTTCCTATCTCTGCTAGGGCTGCCTGCTGCTTTTTCATGAGATTTTGCACACCAATTAGGTCCCGACCACGACTTGCACTTCCCGCCACTGGCTCCTTCTCCCGTATCCATACTTCTTCATCTTCGAGGTCACGAAAAAGTTGTTGGGCGCGCAATGAGTCACGCAATCGTTGGCGGCGTGCACGTGTTGGCTCCGCTAGTGCCGCATACCTACTAGCCAACTGCTCTTGCTTCGCTTTGATATTATCTGCATCAAAATGACCACCATCAACGAATCGTTCTGCTGCTCGAGCCACTGCCTCAACACGTTCCTGATGGGATGCAACATCGGCCTCGAGAAGCGCCTGTCGTTTGAGCAAATTTTGCACGCTCGTCAAGTCCTTGCCCAAATCCTCGCTTAACAGTTGACCTTCAAGTTCCGACAACCATAGCTCCAAATCCTCGACAGTTCGATTGAACTGTTGCTGCTGTGCCGCCTCTTGGAGTTTAGCAGCCTTGCGCTCACTTGCACGACCCAGTTCCGTCCAGAGTGCCGCTGTTTCAGCGATACGCTCTGCAACGCGATCAGCCGCATAATGCCCAGCAGCGCGTAGTGCCTCACCTTGGGCTACTAGTTCTTCCATGCGTGCTCGGTTAGCTACCAATTCCTGTTCGAAGTTCTGATGCTTTTGCAACTTGCCATTAAGATTAGTGGGATCAAGATAGCTATCATCTGTAGCGAATTTAAGTTTCTCGTGAGCCCAGCCGGCTGTTTCATCGCAGTCACGTTCGAACTGCTGTAGACGATAAGCATCCTCGAGGGCTCGCCGACGGCGCGCGGAACGTTCTAGCAGGGAAGCACGCCGTTCAAGCAGTCGCGCACGACGTTGAGCCACTTCATCTGCCGCATAATGGCCTCCTTCGACAAGTTTACCCGCGAATTCATCGAGTGCCCGTATTTTCTCCTCTTGAGCAGCGAGGGATTTGTCGAAGTCTTCGTGCTTCTTAGCAAGAGCCTCAACGCCATCAAGCGAATCACCCAGATCCTCATTAGCGAGAAAAGCCTCCTGCTTTGCCATCCAGGCATCAGCCTGCTCGGTATCACGATAGAATAGCTGCAGGTCCATACATTGTTCGTATAGAACTCTCCGTTGTTCCCAGAGTTCGAGAAGGGCCGCACGCTCAGCACTGAGAGCTTCGAGCTTGCGAGCAACCTCCTCGGCTGCATAATGTTTACGTTCAAGAAGTCGTCCACCGGCAAGAGCGCTGGCTTCGAAGCTATCGGCACGTGCGTCTATTTCACCACGATGCTCCTGATGTCGCTCGAGCAAAGCCTCGGCCCCTGCAACATCTTTAGCGAGTTCGTCTGCAGAAATTATAGCGCGCATATCGTTAGTCCACGAAACGAGATCGCGATAATCGGCAAGAAAACGATGCAGACTGTGTGATTCGTCTAATTTCTGACGTCGCTCTTTGGCTTTAAGTGTAAGACCCTCCCAAGACTGAAGAATTTCGGCGCGTTTAGTTTGAATTTGTTGGGCATGTTCAGGCTGTTGAACACCAGCGAGTCTGTCGGCCTCAGCCCCAAGTGTAGCCACCTTATCCTCAAGAGCGGCAAGATCTCGCTCAACATTCTCATGTGTACGCTGCAATAATTGTACGCTTGCAAGGTCGCGACCAAAATCGTCGGATGAAAGGACAGCATCCTTTTCAGCGATCCATGCCATAGTTTCATCGGCATCACGATTGAAGCGCTGGATCTCGTGAGCGCCGAAAAGTTTTTCCTGGCGAAGAATAGCAAGCTGCTTGAGGCGCTGCCAGGATTCATTAAGCTCTTCCTTACGTCGAAGAATCGTGTCGCGTTCCGGATGTCCATCAAGCAATAATTTATCTGCTAACTCATTCACTTCGGTCACTCGATATTCTTGACTAGTCATATCTTTTTGAAATTCATCAAACTTTCTTTGCAGTACTTCTACATGTTCCAAATCCTGGCCAAATTCATCCGTCGTCACAAATGCCTCCTTATCATGAATCCAAAACATTACTTCGTCGCAATGACGAATGAACTGCACAAGAACTAGAGCTTGTTGAAGTTTCAAGCCTTTGTCAGCCAGTCGTGAAAGAAGCAGTTCCCATAAACGATGTAGTTCCTCTTAAAAGTCAAATAAAATCATTTTCATTGCATATTTTATCTTTATAATCTTTTTGCAGCAATCTATTTATTCAAGTTTTAAAAAAAATTGAGTAAATAATATTTTGTAAATTATAATATTAAAATAGAATAAATACTTATGAATCTTTGCTTTTTTTAATTTACTGTCATCATAATAATAAAAATTATAAACATTTAAACTAGTAAAAATTCTTAAAGCAAGTTTTCTATTTAAAATACATAACTCTAATTTACTTTTTTAAGCAAAAACATGAAAATATTTATTATTATTTTATAAAACTTATTTATTACAATTATTTTTCATAATTCAAATATAATTTCATAATGTACATCGGAATTGTGTATTCTGAAAAACCAGTATTGAAAGATTGAATTTATTACTTTGACTTTTCCTTGATGATACTTAAGAATCTTTGACTCTTGTAGTAGTAGTAACCTCATACTTTCAAATCTAAAAAATACTCTTTATTTACTTACCAAGTCTTTTACGAATTACATCACTAGCAAAGTGCTGCTGAGTGATCATTTCTGATCCAGTATTGTCAAGTAGAACAATTGCATTAGAATGAGCTGCCACTTCTGCTTCGAAAGCTTGATGTTTTTGAATCTTTGCCTGGAGATTTGTTGGATCCTTGTAACTTTCATCTGAAGCAGCTTGTAGTTTCTCATAAATCCAACCTTCGAGTTCATCTGCATCTCGTTTAAAGTACTAGGGTAATAGAACAGTGTGAAAAGATGAACAATGTTACAAATATTGTTAAGCCATGTCATTGGCAAAATTGAAACTTTTAGAAAGAAACAAGTGATACCTGGAAACGACGAGAGTCTTCGAGCTTGTCTCGTTTGTTGCGAGCCTCGGCTTTGAAATTGGCATAACGACCCAATACCTGTTCTCTTCTTTCTTGAATATCTTCAGGATTCTCGAGAATCTTCACCTCCTTTGGGGTAATTTGTTGATCCATGTTAGAGATTTTATGATCGTTCAGGCGCCCTTTTAATTTTTTCGTCCTTCACACTTGTTAGGCCAAAATGGCCGCGCGGGTGTGGCACCAAGGTATATAAATAATTTCCTTGGAAATCAATAAATTTTACGAATAAATATGTAAAAAGTTACATTTATACTCAATTTATGAAGTTGCAAAATTCATTCCGTATAAAGTTGCTTAATAAAATGTGCACTTTTTCTACAAAATTTAATTTTACTTACTTGTTTAACTGGATCACCGCAACATTCTATTCTCGTACTACGCCCGCAAGTAGACACTGTACTAACCAATTCTTATTCTTACTTTATTTCTGCGATTTCATTCCCCGATTCTTATTATACCGAAATGGTCACCAATTTCTCTTGTCTCTGCCAATCGCTGTTCCATTAATCATCACTCTATTTTACTCTAAAATATCCGTAAGTTCTATAAAAAAGACTGACGTAAATTTAAATAATCCGTTTTTTGTGGAATGCCGTACCGATGAAAGTATTATAAAATCCGACTGAATAGCATTTTAATACAAATGCATTTATCTTTCAATTCGTTTCTTTTATTTTTAAATAGTCTTTAGTCATACGCGTTTTCCAAATGAACTTTATGTTCACAATTAATGTATAATCAATTATGCATTAACTTATATTTAACTTTATTTTATCTTCTTATAATCATACAAAATAATATTATGAATGATTCGCCGCTATAAGATAATTTTACATTTATTACACATTTTCATAGCTGAAAAATTATCGATAATTCGCAGTCACATATGCCTATACGATAAATCACATCAATACATCTTTCACATTGGTTGGTATCCTAGGCGTTCGTACCCGCTGCAGTAGAAAATTTGAAACGAGCGCGCCTACGACAACCAACCAGTACAAAGACTGTGCCACGCAGAACCTGTTTATCATCCCCTGCATATCGCATCGAGGTAAATAATGCACAAGTGCAATTGTGACTACAGTATGTTCGAGTAGCGATATATAAAATACTGTGGTCAGAAAATAGATCGTATGTCACGCACGCCATGATCTAATAGTAGTAATTATCCTATAAGTAGAACAGCCGGAAAATATAAGTATCTCCAGATACTTATATTTTCTCATATATTCGCAAGATGGTAACACAATAATTATTATTTAAACTTCAATTTAGTGCAACTGAAATTCTTGAATGTATAATACGGTCTTATAGACCCTCATAAGCTAGTAGCATTATTAAACTCACAAACGATTAATTTTTAACTACGGATTTAAAATCGGTGATTAATAATCACTGATTATTAAGCACCGTAAAATTAAAGAATTGATTTTTCTGAAAATTAGTTTTTATTTAATACTAAAGGTGCTTGTCTTTAATCGTAAGATTTAATTGAATATGAATATATAATGAGGTACAAAAAGCTTTTGAATATTTTTTTTAATGAACGATTTTTTAATATGAATGTTTAAGAAAAGTAATAGCAATTAGGAGCGATTTTTTGTGATCGTTTCGGATTGAAAAATTATTGTAAATACATAAAATATTATTCTTAAAAACTTGTAAAAATTGAACGCTTACTAATTTTTTTCAAAATTTAATAAACATTTTACTTTCGTTACCTTTACGACTGTGTACACATTTTTCAGGTTGACAAAATTATAACGTGAACTTTTTCTCCTTCAAAATTACAACTTAGATTATTATTATTATTATTATTATTATTATTATTATTATTATTATTATTATTATTATTATTATTATTATTATTATTATGCTGTCGAAATTCAAAAATTATTTTAATTCTGAATGTTAAGACTGGATTGGATGAAGTAAAAAAGAAAAAAAATTTACAATTTCAGTTAATGTATAAAAGCTCTTATACCCACAAAATTTTTTCTATATATCTTATTTGTTTCTATTTTGCAAGCTTTTCTCCCAAGGAAATAAGAACAGTATTTATATATATTTAGTCTTACAAAATAAAAACAAGATACGATTTTTAGATTTAAACAATGGAGAGGAGGTTGTGCAAATACAATGAAGCAACGTAAGAATGTAGAATAAAGATCATTAAATCAAATAGTTATAAGTTATTCATGAACTGTTCCTTCACTTTAATATATTTAATGGCTAAGTTACTATATGTATAAAATCTTTATATTTATATTATTTCTTTTATATGATTGTTCCTATAATTCCTTCATTTATTTATTGATTACATCATACATTTATTATACATATACATCTTTCAATATTCACAGTATTTATATATATAAAGGTAAATATAGATATTTTTATAAGTATATTTAATCAGTGAAATTTATTAACAGTATGATTATATTGTTTTGTACTATATACAAAAAATATAAAAATTTACTATGTACATATGCTTGTATAATTTTACAGAAACCTATTACACTTTATCCGTTTCTATTATCAACAAATTTCCATTGACTACTTAAGTGATTAATTAAAATTAATTAACTAATTTTGTTCTTTATTGTATGTTTATTATGTATAGTATACAAACTTCTGCCAAAACGAAATTTATATGTGTCGATTATAAAATAAAAAAATGTTTACATTTCACAATTTAATCCTCGGTTGATAAAACAGTCAAATATATGAAACATTTTTTAATGTAACAATGATATTGTAGTGCTGTCACGATTTCTTAATATTCAATTAACTACTTAATGTAAAAAGAAGCTTTGTAGAAATTTAGTATGTCTTTCTACTGAAAGTTACTTTTTTTCTATTTCTGAAGAATTTTTTTCAATACTGTAATTATTGCCTAAGCTTTTCAATTTAATGATCAATTTGAATAATTGTATTTTGAAACGAATATATAACATAGATCTTTTTCATAATATATTTATGTGAAAAATAAAAATTAAATACGTTTTTATGTGAAAGCTAATGTTTCAGTATATTTCACATTAAAAATTAATAAGAATTTTATAAACGTAATAGAATACAGAGCTTTTTATTATAAGCGTGCTTATTTAAATTTCATAAATTAGATGAATCAAATTGTAACATTTGGTTAGAATACACAAATTACATTAACAAAATCAATACATTTTTATCGTACATAATCTTTTATTAAATTTCACCTACAAACAACGAATCACAGAACGTTACATTAGAGTTCTTATGTCAATCCATCGCATTTCATATATTTTACAGGTAAATATTCATATATTTTATCCCTATTATAACAGAGTCTTATTCCTTAAATTATGCTCTAATGTAGTCAAATGTTATGAATGTATATGTAAATTTACTTTTCCTAAAAATAGGACCTCTGTGGTGTGATCGGTCGTATTTTAAACGTGTATCTCATCATTAATAGAAGTTGCAAAAATTGAAGAAAGCGTATATCTGCTTATATCATTGGATTATTTTATTATCTACGGCATAATGAATAATTTATTCCAATGAGTAGGTGTGGCAATTTTCGTTGGAGTTTTATTTATTATTTTTTATATCAGGTTAATTCAACGTTATAAAAATATATTAAATGCGTAGTTTTGTGGCTTTCAAAAAATTTATTAAAGAACATGAAAGATTTTTCTTCTTATTTTGTAATATATTTTTTCAAACGCGGTTAATATATTTCTTAGAGTTTTTTCATAATTGTAGAATAATCTATCTGGAAAATAATGGAATTAAAATTTTTTATGAAGAAATTATTATTATTATTATTATTATTATTTGAAGATTAGATTAGTAAAATAATACAATGATAAAATGAAGCCTATATACCTCTTATAACGAAGATATACGATTTTTTCTTGCATATTGTACAAGGTATTATGGATTGATTCCTACTGTAAAAATATTCAATATTTTTTCACACCTTTATCTTTTTTGCGTAAAGGTTTCAAGCTTTTATTCCCCTGGTGATGCATTTGCCAAGTGTATATTTATGTTTGTTGGTGTATTTGTTTGTTTATTTGTATATGTAGGGATAACCGATAAGGATGGAGGATAGTGATATATCGTCTTTTTTTTGTTCCCTTAAGTACCGCGGTACAAATTACAATTATTACCATAAATGGGACGCTTATTCTTTGCTTTTCTTTGTTTGTCTTTTATTTATCTTTATTTTCTTTTTTTGTTAGAAGGCAACACTTTGTTAATGCATAAAGGCAATCCGTTTTGTATCATCGGTATGTCTGCAGTCCCAAGATATCTAGCGCGGACTACAGTGTACAAAAAAAGATTTTTTTTCCTCGTTAGGCGCACTCAAATATCGTTCGGGACTGTTACAGGCATTATTGGCAGCACTGGATAACTGTACTTTACTGTATTTCGATTTTATTTTTCTATATTTTTCCCTCTCTTTTTCTTTAAGAAAATTGTCGAGGCTATTTTTCGAGTTAAAATTGTTCAGAGAGCACTGATGAGTCTTACGATAATTTCACTTATCTCATTCGTATTCGCTAACACGCATACATTTACACATTCACAATGTCTATTTTCCCCTTCAAATTACAGTGTCGTTTACTATAATATTAGAGTTAAACAATAACGCATTTTTATAAGTGACTCTACTCAATATTATTTACAAAAAGTATTTTGAAGTATTTTCACATCACGACCCAGAACGTTAATAAATTATTTATCTTGATAATCATTACTATTATTATTCTTACACCCTGGGTATAGGAAGGGCGATTTTTTAAAACTGTTTGATACTACCATTGCCTTCCATCATTTAACAAAAGTTATGTGTATTATTATTTTATAGGATGGAAGCTATTTTCTGTGCGTACTTAGGTCTCGATGGTTTTTAAAAATATTTAAAAATGACAGATAACAAAAATAATTCGTTAGTTATACAGTAATAGGTAGTATCGATATTTGGAAAGGCAACATTAGGACAAACGTAACATGGTACAGCGAAACCCTTCCTCTCCAACGTGACACGTAATCTCACAGAGTCACACAATCGCGTGATTTCACTACATAACGTAATATGTATAACATCTGTCTCTGGATGCATGCGTGTGTGCGTTGTTGAGTAGATGCGTGCACGCTGGCGCGTATGGATGTTCATGTAGATGTGTGCATAATATATAATATATAAATATATTATATAGAATTTACAAAAATCACACAAACACACAAACACACACACACACACACATATGCAAACAAACACTAAAGTTTTAGTTTATGTACACTGATATACTATTTATTTTAATAATCTTTTACGAATCAGTAACATTATAACGTTAAATAACATTCTTGGACCTTGTGTGTAATGTATGTATGCAAGTGTACTTGTGTAGATGTGTTTCATAATAGCCAGCACCTTAATCACCACTTCAGTACAAATAAAAACAACTGTTACTCCGCTCCTTGCTTATAAAAAAATATATAGTGCGTGAGTGCATGCCTGAGTTTTTTGTCCGCTTGTCTGTCTTCACTATCTCTTTAATTCTGTCACTCTTACTTTCCTCTCACTCTGTCTCTCTCTCCCTCCCTCCCTCTCTCTCCCTCTCTCTCTCTCTCTCTCTCTTACTTTCTTTTCATCTGCCTTTTTTTTGTCTGTCTGTCTGTCTGATAATACATCTTAGAATTATCAAATACATGAAGAAAACGCGCGCATCCATTTCCACTCAACACTCGCTACACCTAAACCCACTCGTTTACCTTTTTAATATTTTTTGTTTTTCACAGCCCTCAATTAGCGTTGCATGTTTCCTCGTTTGTCCAATACAATTGTAAAACCTACGACGATTCTTCTTGTTTAAAAACGGAAAATTCTGGGTTTAGGTATGCGCAAATTTTCCAATGTAAATGTACAATATAAATAATTAGCCGAGTTCGTTTTCGAAAAAATGTACAAATTTAGTAGCTACGTATAAGTTTCTACATTATTATTATTATTATTATTATTATTATGTTCGACGTTTAAGTAAATCATTCAAGGTATGCTCCGTGCGCCAATGTTTTGCTCTTCTGTCCTCTTCCTCCTTTGTATCTCGATTCTCGATTTTTCCGTTTGTCCGGATTGAATCGCGTCTGACAATTGGTTTTGCTCGCTAATTCACGGATTCCACATAAAGCATAATTGATGGAATTTCTTGGAGGAAATAAGAGGCAATTCAAGTCAGACGAGGCAGAGAAAGAAGTAGATTTGGATAAGGACGAAAGGAGCGAGAAGAAAAGAAAGGACAATTAAACAGAGAGCACCGGGGAACTTCGAGGAGGAGCTCTCTAAAGGAGTAAATGCAAGTAGCGACGGGCAGCGGGACATTAAGGCACTTGCCAGCTGGACCCGCAGGCAACGCTTGCTCGTCTCGATCCTCGGTAGATCGCCGTTGATGGTCGGGCCCTGGACGGGCGAGCCCTGTCTCACGCGCCTGTACAATCGATTTCAACGATGTCCTTGGGCACGTCCACAAATTGGTAGACAAGTCGCTGTCCGTCGACCTTGGCAAGGATGCCGCGTTGGTAATAGTAACGTAGCGCCCTGCCCATTGTTTCGTAGTTCATATCCGGCTTGTTCTTGTGTAATCCCCAAAGCCTTGAAACGGCCTTACTATCGACCAGTTTGAAGACACCGCGCTCGCGATTTGTCCATTTGATATAGCGTGGACAATACTCACGATCCTGGAGTAGTTTCAATAGGAACTCCCAGAGGTACGTGGTTGAGCCCTCGCGCGATTTCCGCTTGACAGGTGAGGGCTGACCGGGACCTGCTGATTCCTGAGTCGGGCCCAATCGCGTTTTCTTGAGTTTGCTCTTTTTGGGTCGGGCTGGGAATCCCAGCTCGAGTAAGTAAAGATCGTCCGAGACAGAGGAGGTGGCAGCTTGGATGACGCTCGTAGGTACGCCACCGGCTCCAGTAGCGGTTCCAGGCCCGGAACCGTTATTCCGCGGCGGTGAAGGTGTGCACGGGGTCGCAAAGTTCGCCCCTCCGTACATCGACGAAACATAGCTACTGTAGCTCTCGGATACTGAAACAATAACGTAAGTGGTACAACTAATAATAATTATAATGTTAATAATGTTTCTAATGTATAGTAAGCAAATGTTCGTTCGTTCGAGTGTCTACTTAACTCAGCTTTGCATTACGGTGTGTGTGTGTGTGCATTTGAGTTTAGGGAGGGCAATGGACTTACGCATGGCTGCATGTTAATAGTTTCTAAAAATATGTAGCTTCTAACCCTTTGCACCGAGTCTTTCAGCTAGCGAGACAATAATTCTGAGCTTGAACAACAATGTACGTGTACTTGCAGCTAATCTATAGCTCTTGCTTGGGCGCGATCTTTTGCGTACGTAGTCGAAAGTAAAAGGTGTCAAAATAAGGAAAAGCTCGTTCGAAGCGAGAGTGAACGAGTGGGGACAATATTACACTCTTGTTATCCGCGTAAATGTTAAACTCCGCTTTAATACATTAGTAACGCCGATAATAGCGTTATCATTATAATATATCATCAAGACTTTGAGCGAATAGTTGAAATTTGTTTGAATGAAACAAGAAGAAAACAGAGGGGCAAATTATAAAAAAGATCTTTACGGCGATGGTAGTGCCCGTGAAACTTGAAAACAATCAATTCCTTTTTTATAACGCATTCTTCTTACAAATGCCACTAAAACGTAACAGTGAGAGTACATTGTATAGTAAAATGAAAGCATTAAGAATAAAGCTTTAATTTAAATTAAAGTAAATATGAAATGTGAAAACATTAAAAGAAATTATCGAAGAAAGGTGAGAGGATATATTTTTCGAAATTACGAGTGTTTCGAGAGAGAGAAAAGAAATTGAGATTTTAAAATAGTATTGGCCATTACGTACAATGTTTGTAAAATTTAGGAAGCTGTGTTACATAAAGATTGTTCAGATACTGTTTTTTCGTTTTTATTCAAATTTTAAAGTTCACGGATTTTAAAGTTAGCGTGTGGATAGAAAAGTGTTTTATTAGGAAAAAAAAATTAATAACTATTAATAAAAAATCTTTAAGGGCATATATTTCAACTTTTATTTTACGTTTAATAATGTAATTGACGATAATAATTAATTTTTGCGATATTAACTATATTGTTTGTAAATTATGCACAACTTTTCCTTGAAATTTTACGTAATGTAAGCTAAAGTAATCTATCAATGAACGCAATATAAAAGAACACGCGATCTCAGCAATCATTAATGTTATTTATGTGTGTATGTTTACATTTATCGGTTCATTACTGTATTATCTTGTATATAAATTATTTTTTTTTTAAATAAATATATAAGTTTAACTTACTTCTGTATTTACGCGAATATTTTTAATTCGTGACGACTCGTAATACTTCAAAGATGTTTATATAAATTTCTTTTTAAGCAAACTTATTTCTAAATTCAAGTTATTAATATAATACTTTTTATAATTTATGCACTCAAATTCTTTTCATTTTTTTTGTTTAAAATTATATTTAAGAATTATTCAAAAGCTAAACGTACGCATTAAGATGTATAATAACACATTTGATTTTTCAGTGTTTTTGCCAACATATAAAATATATGTGGCATTTATATTACTCATAACTTGAGTTATTTATACGTGATACCATTCTGGACTGTAGATGATTATTTTACTCAGTCATATTATTACTAAGATGGTTAAGATCTGTAACATAACGTGTATGTATATATTGTAAAAACCCTAAAAACACAATAACCCCTTTAATTCAAATATTGATTTATTCTTCAAGTGAAGATTCTAATATGTCATGCTTCAAGGTGGATATAGCTACTGTTGACTATTAGTAAATATTATGCTAAAATAAGAACTTTCTTTTATTTATTTTTATTATTTGTATTATAAAAATTTGATGTAACTGTTATTGTTCGATAAACTTAATATATAAAAATAATAAAATAAGCGAGAATAATTTGCATTTAGCGAGCACGAAAAGCTGATGAAAAAAGGGGGAGGAGAGTGAGCTTGTTGGTTAAACCGGAAGTACTAGTACAGCAAGCGGACAATTAATAGGGGGGGGGGGGAGTACTGCAGGAACAAGTGAAGGTGTTGTACTATTATACGATGGCAGTCAGCGGCTACTAGCAGACTGTTCATACATTTGTACGCTCATATTATTGCACACAACGCACGGAAGAAGAGCCGATAGCTGAGAGTGGATAGAGGATAGTGTGGGATAAAGACGACTCGACAAGAGAAGCGTCAGAAACAGTGGCAGTAGCAGTGTAGCAGCTAACACGAGAGGAAAGGGAAAGAAGGGGAGAGTTGACCTTCAGCTGCGTCGGGAAAGTCAGGCAGTCACTGACCGACAGCCTAACTTATCCTTCTCTCTTTCTCTCTCTATCTCACATATTGCGCTCGCGCGCGTCCGCAAACACACACGCGCGCGCGCGCGCACACATCTTTCTCTTTCTATAATAGTCCGATGCAATGACGACGACCGGCAACTACTGTGACTGGCGAGACGTCATTCTCTCTCTTTCTGTTCCTGGGCTCCTCCTTCTCCATCCATACCCTTTCCTAGTTCTGCTGGACCGTTGTCTCTCTCTCTCTCTCCCTCTCTCCCTCTCACCCTATTACTCTCTACGCTCCCGCCATCGAGTCATCTTCTTCTTCCCCTCATTGCTCGCTCGCTCACTCACTCTCTCTCGCCCTCTCTCTTCTTTGTAATTTGCACATTTTTTTCTCAACGCGAAAGAGAGCCTACGCCCTACCTACAGGATTTCCTGTTCACCGCATCTACAATCAAACAAGTCTGCAGACCCCCAAAAGAGTCTCAGGCCCATTATATATGCTAACTGAACGCAGCCTGTTGCATCTTTACACTGTCTTACACTCTTGATTACTCCTACTACTACTGTGACTACATCTCAGCTAATCTAAGCAATATTCAATAGAAAACAATTACTTCAACGATGTTGCATACATTTACAAGTAACAACTAATAAAAACAAGATTACCAGTTTGATAGATTGCACTGTTCATAACAGTTTTGGAACGGTGTTATCAGCGATGTTCTTTTCCGTTATACAATTGAACCTTGAAGATGAAAACTAATAAATCGCACGAAATATTTGTCAATCTGAGAATTTTGAGAATGCAAGAACTTAATCGTTCCCAATATAAATACCAAATAAACAAAGTAAATATAATTTGAGAATTTAATTGGCAACAAGTGGCAGCACTATAATTTCAAAAATCAGAAAGCATATATACCAAAGGGTAAGCGAAACTATGTGTCCGTTATTGATAACATTGGAAAAGATTGTAAGATATTAACGCTGTTATAAAAATATTTTTAATATTTTACTGTGCGTCCAGTTTGGTTGGCAACAACCGTTGCCAAGATATAAATACATAATCAACGCTAAGAGGATATAGTTACCTACATACTGACACGCAATTAATTTTACATTAAAAATATTTGAATGTGGAATTTTCTATTCGCACGCATTATTACAGCTGTAACTTTTTCTTTTTTCATCGATTTTTATTATATTAGAAAGACGCAACTTATAACAAACAAAGGATATCTCATGTAAGATAGCTCATGTAAATTCACTACTTGATGTCAATGTTAACTCTAACTCGAGCAGTTAATTCATTACTTTCTACGCTTAAAGGTTTCACAATATGGAATTGTAAAGTTTTTCCTTGTTTTAAACCATATTTAAAAGTAATTCTTTTAAGCTGTTTTATTCATTTCTTTCCTACGCTTAATATTTTCGTATAAATTAAAAGAAAAACTTTTTGTAAATTCGATTATATTCCAAATTTTATTATACAATAAGTACTGCATTCGACTATTTTAAAAATATTTTTGCGCTAAATATCCCGATTCAGAATTAAAATTTTACGATGAATCTTTTTGCATGTGGTGTCAATTTACCTACCGTGGTAAATGCATTTTCAATATTCTTATTGCCGCTAATTAGAATACATAGAAACGCAGAAATACTTTTCGTTGAAAACATTACCACCTAATATAAATACTTAATTGACAAATAACTTGTCTCCTTAAGTAATACAAATCCTCAAGCAATTACTATGACATTTCAAGTGTAATTTTTTATGCTTCTTCAGAACTAAATAAATTATTAAAAGAATTAATAATTTATAAGTTATATATAAATTTTCCAATGATTTGCTATTTAAGTGCGCTAACTTTGTTTGACGTGGATCCTCGAAGAAGGCTTGAAATAAACGTACCAATGTCGTCAAATTATAAGGCTTTAAAAAATGATCTCTTTTATGTATTCGGAGTGGGATTTTTTTAGTTTTTCGATTATCCGTAATTAAAGTTTAAGTTTCTGCGGTTTTTAGTAAAAAGTTGCGAGAGCTGATAAAAAGTTGGAGATATACGAGTCAAAGAAGAAATGGAGATAAAAGTGTGCAAGGTCATAGACAGTTTGGAATGCATCGACGATAGTCGTAGCCGCGTGAAATGGTCGCCATTACACGTATGATGCACTTTCTTCCGACTCTCCGTCCAACTGTTCGTTAGAGGCAAAATATCGAGACTTATTGACTTTCTCCGCTTTTCTCTCTCCCTCCGTTCGACTATCACGAATCCAGGCTAGAATAGCAGTGCACTAGGTCTAGGTCTAGTTTCTCTTTCTTTCTATCTCTCGTTCTGTCTTCCTTACCCACTCCCTCGCGCTCAATCTTTCTATCGCATACACGTGCATACACGTATATGTATTATGCGTACGTGTATGCATATATTAACGCACTCGCTAGTTCTGTTGGGACAAACCGTCGATTGATCGTTCAGCTCTTAATTGCATATAAACTTTATAATTACTGCAAGCTTTTAACATTTTTCAGACTATGTCATTCGTTGCAAAACGTTTAAAAATTATAATAGTTCATAGTAAGAGAGCTTGATAAGGTACTGAGGTGATCTGGAAGTTTGAAAATTTATATTTAGAAACGAGAGGGAAGA
This sequence comes from Wiebesia pumilae, assembly GCA_018907045.1. NCBI lineage: Eukaryota > Metazoa > Arthropoda > Insecta > Hymenoptera > Agaonidae > Wiebesia > Wiebesia pumilae. The sequence continues at coordinate 7,748,548 of JACCHZ010000192.1, forward strand.
GCGAGAGAGGAAGAGAGTAAGAGGAAAGGAGGGAGAGAAAAAGAGCCAGTGGCCTAACATGAGCTTGTCACATACTTGCAGCAGGGTTTGCAGTTTGTCCCCAGACAAATTTACGCATACTCGTACGCGAGTGTGTACAATACGAACGCACAGCATGACGAGTGAACCTGCAACCGGTCTACACGACCGGAAATGAATCATTTGAAATTGTCAATTTTCAAGGCGATAGTCCCCTACCACCTCCTCTCATGCTCCCTCTCTCTCTCTCTCTCTCTCTCTCTCTCTCTCACTCCCTTTGCAATTCCCGAATTATGTTTATGCATGAAGAATGCTCGAGTACGATCGAACGAGCTCCTCTAAGCTCGTAACTTTTTATCCTCTTTGTCGCGGTTGAGCGCGATACCTTTTCTTTACTCTCATTATCAACGTGCATACAATCTTATACCAATCTTTTTAAATGTGAGAACGCAACGTTGCGATCGTAAAGAATTAGTGCGTTGATGCCCGACTAAACGTGCGTTAGCATCGGTTCCACTCAGGCTAAATGCGTAAGAACAAAAGGGAGTAAAAGCTACGGAGGAAGAACACGAAGAGAAGTAAAATAGAAAGAGAAGAAGGATTAAAGAAGAGTAAGTTGAATTCGAAAACTTGCAACTCTACACTTAACCTCTAACTGGTGCAGCATAACGCACGCTGCGGCAGCGACGCCTGAGGGAGGGAGGAAGTGAGACGCGAGAACAAGGAAAAGGAAGAATCGTCGGAGAAGGAGGGGCAGCGTGGCAGACGATCGGCGACTATTGAGGGGAAAGAAGGGGGTCGCAGCGGACGGGCTGAGCGCCAGAAAACTTGGAGAGGGAGATGCACGAGTGGGGGGCAGACGGGGTGAATTGCCGGCACCAAGGTCACCGTCTATACGACCGGAGCTACACTGTACTACATAGTATGACAGTACTTAGAGCAAAGGCCTACAGCAATTCAATTCTTTCGTATTATATTGATCTTTGCATATCTATTCTGCTACACACAAGCCCAGTGCGTTCGTCCGCATTTCGAAACGTCTTCGAAGACGAGTTTGCATGCTTCCTTTGTTCTTCTCGCATCTCGTCGAGCCTCCCTCTGTAGTTACCTTATCGTTGTCGTTGTTGTGTCTTTCTTTTTTCATATTGCGTAGCCTCTTGCATTTTTTGCGACTTTCATAGTTTTTTACACAATAAAGTATTGCTTTTCATTGAAGTGGAAGCTAAGTTCGGAGCTGAAACTCCAATAAGAGTTAACTTGTTCGCTAGACCTTGAGAATGGCTCGCTCAGTACCGTACTGGTTGAGAACCGCCACTCACTCGTTCGTACTCTCTCTCTCTCTCTCTCTCTCTCTCTCTCTCTCTCTCTCTCTCTCGGAAATTCGCGATAGAGCAAGAGGGAGCTCGGGAAGCCGTGCATTTTTGCTGGCGGTGGCGACGCGTGCACGCAGTGAGCTCCAACACATACAACTAGAGACTGCAAATGTGGAGTGCTGCAATGTTCTCGGTCTCGCTCTTGGCATAGGGGCAGAGACCCAGGAAGGACGCGCACGTCGCCTCGTTCGCTCCCACTTCTATACTACTCGTGCAAAAACCTGAGACCTTCATTTCTCCCTATCTTCTACGTCTTCTTTTTCCTCCTCCTCCTCCTCCTCCTCCTCCTCTGCCTCTTCCTCCTTCTCCGTCACTTCTTCGTTCTCTTGTGCTCTTTTTCCATTCCTCTCGGCCTCCGGCGAAAGATGCCGCGTTTAACTACGGCCGGATGCACTTAAGGAAGATGATCCAAGGCCTGACAAAGACCAATCAATTGCTTACCAATTTTTAAACAAACCAATCATTTCAACTCTCGGAATCTCGTCTTAGACTCCCCTACTGAACTTTTCTGCACTTTTCTTGCTCTTTCCTCTGATTTTTAACTTTTCATTCTTATTTCTTAGCTTTATTATGCACATTCATCTGGAGCTGTACGAAATGCATTGGACTTTTCTAGAATTGGTTTATTCTGCGCAGCATTGCCGCCACTGCATCGTCCATCGACGTAAAAATTAGAAATTTAAAGAAATAACGAATAGGACACCTGCCATCTCTTCTTACGTCCACATCGAGGCACGAGTATACAATTTGTCTGACTTTCAATTTCTTCCTTGTGCCAATAATCCAATAGCGATATAGACTGCGACTTCCGAATACGACGAGACTACTTTATTCGGAAAAATCATATATATGCCAAGGCAACAACAAGTAAGATTTTACTTTTCTATTTTGTATTGTGTAATGCCTTTATAAAAACAAGCTATCGTCTCAGCGAGATTATATTCGTATTATACGTGTAGGTACATTCATGAACAAAGCTTGGCAAAGATTGGGGTGAAGGCCTACTTTTTAAATGTCCGATAAAGGCTAATGAACCGATAATCTGCGAGTATCAAGTGCTTGGGCATTAAATAAGAGTTGGATAAATGCAGTCTTATCGCGATAAATTAAGTGTCAATTTTATGCGTATGTACATATGCGCACCTATGTAAAATACAAACGACAAAATAAAATGATATATGTACAATGCAAGTATTTGCACTCATCTTACGCTTAAAAAATTATAATCGATCGCAGATGCGCGCGTAAGAAGGAAAATCCAAGAGTTCCAATAATTACGGATAGATTAAAATTTTTGAACAATAAACATCTTGAAGAAAGAAGGTAATTAGTTGTTCCAGTCACCAGTCACACTCATCGAGACCAGCTTAACAAAAGTGTGTCAAATAATGCCAGCGCTACATTTTTACGAGTTTCAATGCCCATCCTTTACGTAGCTTATTATGTCCAACATGACCAACGTAATGTAACTTAACTTATCGTGCACTCGTGTAATATACACGTGTACAATATTGTGTATGCGATTGATAATTAATTTACGCGATTGTCAACGCGAATTTGGCTGAGTCAGTTTAACGATTATTGGCGAAAGGGAATAAACGCACAGGTTTGCTGTCTTTGCCCGGAACACGCGGCGATCAATATCTTCGATTACTAAGATATTGCTTTTCTTTTTTCTTGATTCATTTAATACTTACAGGTAACCATGCAATCGTAATACAAATTAAGCTCAATATTAAATTTCTTTTAGGCATTTTTAATGCACATACTCGTCAAAACGCTTGCGAAACGCTGAATTCCACAAAAGAAAGATTAGCCCAAATATTTTTAATTAATAAAGAGTAAATCTATTAAATCATTACGTAAACAGTATCGAAACGTAGTGAAATCATTATACAATAATTAGTTTTTCTTAATATAATATACTTAATCGAGCATTTTAGAAGCCTTATTTCCTGTGAAAATAAATTTTTTGCAAGTATAAAAATTATTAACGAATTTTTGTGAACTAATAATTCTTACAATCTTTAACGATTTCTGAAGGAATTCCTTTGGTAAATTTGTTACGTGCTATACATATATGTATAACCGCATGAGAGAAAGACTGCGGCAGTGTGCAAATACTCTATGTAATTACATAATAAAATAAGATTCGATTCCAAAAAATATGTTGGTATGTTCTAAAAATTTATATATATGTGTGTGCGTGTTTTTTTTTTGCGTGCTTGCGTGCGTGTGCGTGCGCGTCTAATATAAATATAAATAGAAGAAAATATAGGTATAATATCAAATTTCAATTTCAAATTATATATTTATTTATCTTCTTATTACGAAGAATTTTTTATTTTTATTTATATTTCCAAGTTGAATATTAATAATTGTCGGTTATAACATAAATTTTCAATGACATTTACTACTCTTGTTATAAGATATCAAATATTATAATACTTTAAATACTATTTATTTTAAGATGATGTACTTTTTCCTAGTGTTCTGTAGTTTGTCATCCCCGAATTGTGTTCAACACAATAACTTATCAAATTAATAATTTTTATCATTTTATCACCTATTTATAATATCTGAATTCTTCAGTTATTTTTTAGTAAAAATGTTTACAAGTTAATTCAATATTTAATAATAATTATAAATTCAGTTTTCATTACTTAGGAAGTTAATAAATATATTGCTATTTTTTATTCAAACATTTAACAAAAAAAAGTAGATCGATTATTGTATTAAGTATTCCATAAATAATGACACAAGTAATTTGTTTTTTATAACAATTTAAATTAAATAATAATTTTCATGCATCAATTTATAAATATAAACAATAGCTAATCATCGATAACTATTAGCAATTACAAAGAAAAATAAATCCATTTAAAGAATAGTGTTTTAAATTAAAATTGTACAAGATATATGTAAAATAAAAGTTTACAACAAAATTACATATTAAATTCAGAGTTTTGTCTTCGATTACTCGCTGAAATTTCTTCTGTTAAACGACATCAAAACTTTACATTTATAAAGTAGATAACGCTTTGGTCTTGTAATGCAATATTATCTAGCGTGAAAAACAATGCAAACTTTTGCATCAATTCAGTGTTTGAAAAAGTCATTTTGACATTATTTTAAAATATCCGAACATTTTAAATTATACTTTTAACGATTCCGTACTACTGTTTGTAATAACTGTTAGTTTTAAGAATCAGTTGAATACATTTTGCACGTACAAGTCAAGTGTCAGTTTACATTGTTACGTTAAAAAATCTGTTTAGTCAAATATTTTATACGGAATAATAAGAATAAAAAATTACCTATGAGATTCGTTTATTGATTGAATTATTTATAGTTTTAGTTTATAGTTGTGTTAAGCCACTTTTTAAAAATTAGAATTATCATTAACAGTTTTTCTGTTTAAATATTATAGTAAATTTCTAGGGACGTAGATTATTTGGAACTCTAAGCTTTATTTGAAATCGAATGAAACTATACTTAGGTACTATAAATAATTTTGGCAATACATTTTTGTCAGTATTTTCTTTTTTTAGAGAGTTACAAACTATACGATGTCAGCCACATATGTATACAATAATAACATAAAATATTATCCAAATTACCAAGAAGAAACGTTTGCGTGCACTGTAGATCAGAGTGTTTACGGTAGAAGTTCATTTTCCATCGTATTTTTCGATGAGTCTGTATTTTCAAAAAAAGTTTATACAAACCACTAGTCTAAGACGATGCTTAAATAGTAAATGTTGTAACAAAGTAAAGTAAGTACACTATGAAAATTTGTTTAGACATTATTAATGTGTCAGTCATTAATCAGTCTGTAGATGATTAAGAATTTTTAAGGCGTGCCTCGATAAAAATAAATGCTAAAACAAAAACAAAAATAAACAGAAAAGTATTTTGTAATCTACGTATGTTTGAGTTTGGGTGCTTCCGTCCTTCTTTCTGGCCTTCTTTCTGGCCATCGTAACAGGTTGTGTTAGGACGCTATATACTTGTGGCATAGGAGTTGCAATGGAATACAGAACGCGAGTACGAATGAACAAGGAGAGTGGGGTCTGCCCCGTTACCAAATCGTTATGGCGTAACATTTTGCTTATTCACGTTCGATTATACAATCCGGCACACTTTTACTTGGCGTTGTCGGCTTGTCGAGTTCGAGTTCTCGGCATTGTGATGTTGCGCGATTAATAATACAAATGCGCTGCCCGGGGCCATTCTGGAAACGAGGACGATCAGCGCTCAGCCAATTATCTACTGTAAATGCCAACTGAGCCTTTTTTCCGATACTTCCAGTACATTCGGTACAACACGGATAATATCCATACCGTTTGAAACAAAAACCAAGCATTCTGCATAACTTAAGAATATCTCGATGTTTATTGCCAAGCTATTTCCACATATTGTAATAGTAGACTTACGCGAAGATACTTTTGCGAAGAAAAAAAAAACGGAAGAGAAGAGTATGCTCGAATAAGCCGGTAAAGGAAAAACACAAAAGGCCTGGTAAAATAATTTAATACGTCTACGGGCGATGACGCGTATTCTGATTTCTTAACCAGAAAGACTAACTTCTGTAACTAGAAAGACCATCGATATTAAAGTCGACCGATATCTTGTAAAAATAAAGATTTCATTTTTTAATTACGTTCAAGAAGTACAATTTCTGCATCGTGTATTTATCTTAAGGAGTCCTTTCGTGCTCTTGGCAAATCTTGTGGATACTTCAACTTTTCCACGTTGCTCTCAAATACAAAAAAGCAGGTATTTCCAATGGCTCAGTGTATCAATATTTTCCAATAATGTTTTCATATTTCCATCAAAACTGTATCAACAATATTTTCTACTTTAATTAGGAGTAAAACGTACAAAGGGAATTTCTCATAGCTCTTCTTTACCAAAGTTGCGGTAACATAAACGTTTCTTATCGCTATTCATATTTTTACCGTACCTATTATTAACATGTAAAATTTCTCTTCAAAAGCATTGTATTGTAGTTATTATTTCCAATGTTTCAAATTTTTCTAGAATGTAGTAATTACTAATTATTTACTAAAACTAAGAATCAAATTGCAATACTTACATTTTTATATTATTTTATATCATAATAGAGTCATTCAAATATTATTTAAATTTAAAATTTTTAGTTACTTAATAATTTAAGATTTTTTTCGCTTATGCAGTGACGAGAATTTCAAATCCACATTTTTAACAAACATTTCAGTACTTTATCCAAAATCCTCGTCACCATTTTAAACCGAAAGTTTTCTTTGTTTTATTAGTTAATTAGAATTAAAAATTATATTATAGTTTTGAAGCGAAGAACAAATAGACAATAGTTCTCTTTTTACAAATAAGTATTGAAAGTAATGAAGAATTCATATCATACTAAAATTGATATATACTTGTTTAATAATAATGAGATAATACACGTGATTGAGATGTGCATAATGAATGTTAAAGAGTAAAGAGTCAATAATTTCGCTAAAAGTTAGTGAAGGCAAAGAGTGTCTGATACAGGTAGTCGTAAAAAAGAGAAATCAAAGTATAAGTTCTGTAGAAGAAACAGATGTGAAGATATTTGGATTGGCTGTGGTTTATTTCTTAGTCGATGGAAAGCTTAAGAAAGAGAGACACAGAGTGAGAGAGAGAGAGAGAGAGAGAGTGAGAAAAACTGAGAAACATATAGAGACAGACAGAAAGGCAGACAAATATCAGGATAGAGAGAGAGAGAGAGAGAGAGAGAGAGAAAGCGAATTGGGTCAGCAGTCGTAGTTACTATCAAGAGCACAGTCGTCAATACAGTTCAAACGTAAATGCATTTTTATGCTCTTGTTCTTTGTTAGTTGTCAATAATCATTTCTCACTGAATTACGTATTTACGTCAAGTCATCAATCTCTTTGTCATTTATTTATAAATATGTAATAATTTAAGAAAATTATATGATATATTTTCGTGAATTTTTGATTCTTTAACGGAGATTCTAGAAAAAATAGTATACGTTAAAAAATAGGACTTTTGATAAATTCAAACGAGTATATACTTTATATTCCGTGCCACTGTCAAGGCGACTGTACGTTAATAATTAAAATGCTGTTCTCAATAAACAGATGAAATTAGTTTATTTTAGGGATGCTTTTACTAAAAGGACGTAATAACTTACGTAGAATGCTTAAAAAAATACAAAATAATTATAAGACTTTAAATGATAGAAAGTAAAAAAAAATTGCTTTTGGTGTACAGACAGGAACAGACGTAACATAGCAGACGAACAGTTTTGGTATTAACGATACTTGCGCCAATACTAACTTATCACGTGCTCGTGAATTAATCATCCACGAGGTGCTGCAATCGCTATTTCATGAAATCGTAAGCAAATCTCGGTCAACGACATTCACCTGCTACTTGTGCCACCTTACAATGCAATAATACTTTTTGCTTTTTAAGCTCACTTATAGAAGATATATCTTACCCCTTTCACTATTAGATTCGTGTACATAACACATTCTTATGTGGCACATAATTCTTTTAGAGCTTTTTTCTTAAATTTTCTTTAAAAGAACATTTTAATAAAAATAAAATATTCGTATCTCACTCATTTCTTTCATGAATTGATTTCTCCTTTTAATTTTGATCGTTGATAATTTATAAAATTTTATAAAATGAGCCAAAAAAACAACAAAAAATATAGATTTTAATTCCTTAAAATTTAACGAGCTATAACTAATTATTGCTATTTTATTTACCATTTGTTCATTACAGCTGTACAATAAAATGATGGTATAAATTTGTGCAATAACTCAGTTTATATGTATATGCATATTTACACTATTATTATCATCATTAATGAAATGTGTGACTTATCCAAGGAAATGATATTGTAAGAAATAATAATTCTCGGTACATTTTATGCATTTTGTTGCCGAATGAAAATTGGTATATTAATTCGTAATACTATGAATAAATCGTACACTTACGTGTAGGAGGTTGACGATAATGTAGATGTTGCAGATTTGGAGTCTGATGAAGATGATGATGATGCGGTGGTCCCATTGACGTTGACATGCCATGACCAGAATGTTGTTGATGAGGCGAATTCCCTCTGTGGGTCTGATACTGGCTGGCCTGATGATGTTGATGGTGCTGTTGGGGGTGGAACGATGGAGGTAGAAAGCTACCAGTGCTCCCGTATACTCCAGGACTGTGGCAAGCTGGCCTGCCTAGCGCTAATTTTACAAATATATCATTGAATTTCCTAATTTGCTAATTGACTTAGTTGGAAATAAAGAGATACAGAAAGCTTTTGTCACGGCTACAGCAGCATTCTTTGCTTATTCGGGTTATCTCACCTGCTGTGAGGTGAGAGTGATGAGAGGCGTTGAGGCTCGGCTGCAGGGATGAAGTAGGATTGAGTCTCGCTTTTAAAAGTAGATTTGCATCCTCGTTACCACCCGATGAAGTACTCGACTCAACATCGCTAACTCCACTATCGGCGGGACTCGCTGGCAGTGATCCGCTTCCTGCTTACCAAAATTTAAATTTCTATTTATCTTTACACGTGCTATTCTGTTGTATACGTATATAAAGAGAGGGCTAGTAAGAAGTTTGAATTTTCGTGGAACGATTGAAGCTCGTCTGGTCATTGGCTATGCACATCAGCTCTTCCCACGGTCTCGCTGCACCTCCCCCCCCCTCAACAAAGCTCCGTCGTACGCTTTAGAACCAGTCCTAAAGGGTTTTCGCACGAATCGCTGCGCGACTTTTTTCTTTTCTTGCGTTATGCAAAGCAAAGCGAGATCTCAACTGCTAACCCCTACCTAGCTAGGTGATTTATTTTTACATATCTTTTTGAACGCATAATTTTAGAATTGCAGAGTAGAACAGAATGGAACTTACTTATCCATATAAATGATTTTGGAATATTAATTCGACAAGCAGTCGTATATTTAATTTAGTTGAAATCTCTCTTGATTATGAAATGTAGGTCCAGAAATTTTTTTCGAAATAAATTTGACGTTTGATCGATTTTAACCATTTAATTTAGTAAAAAACGAGTATATATAGAATTTAAAACGTTTGATATTATAACGAAATGAAAAATCAATTGGAATTGCTCTTGTCAAATGTACAAATACATATAATCTTTTATGCTATTTCGTTTCTTAAACAAATATTATGTATTATATATTATTTAAAAGATTCTAGGATGAATGAAAATATTATTTTATCATAAGTACAAGAAATTTTATCAATTTCTATTCATAGATGGTATTACTGAATTTACTTTTCTTTTTCCCAAAAAGACGAACAGTTCAAAAGATAAAAAAAATATTACAAATAACTTACTTATGATGTAAATCGTTATGATGGGTACACTTTTTATGAGAATCCCTTTAAAAGGAGAAATTTAAATATTGACTAGATAAAATATTTGGATTATAACAAATTATAGACATTTTTATAAATGTTAACAGTAATCAAACGAATTATTCGTATCAAAAATATTAATAGCGATAATTCAAATCACAATTGAGTTTAAAATTTCCAGAATTGTTCTTTGTATGGTATAAGCCTATATTGAAAAAAAAATTTTTTTTTTAAATTTAAAAAAACATACAAAGGTTATCATAGGCAACATAAGAGAGTGATGGAAATTTTATTTTAAAACAAAACAAAAAAAAAAAAAAAAACGTTATCTTTCCACGCACATCATTTATTATCTTGTACAAATAAAGTTGAAATAATAATAAAATATAAAAATATAAAAAGAATTCAAGACATCTTATTTATATTATTCAATATATTGATTTCAAGCAAGTTTGTACTTAAATATCCGCTTCTCTTTAAGAATGTATCATTGAATCAACAGTTCGCCTTGTTATTTAGGCATAACATTTCATAAAAATAATTTTACAATTAACAAGGCTCGCGTTATGTCGTTTACAATTAAATTATGATTAAAACGAGGGAATAAGAAAAAGATGCAGTTTTTCTTACATTAACGGGAACTCGTTTTCGGAAAAGTAATGCTTGCGGATAAGTTATCTTTTTATAACTCGTTAATTAATTTAAAGTATATCTAATGGTTCCTTTGGTCCATTCGGTAATAAGCACGTTGTAAGCATTAATTACTTTTCAGTATCGGCAAAGATATCGTATTTTTAATCGGACATTTAATTATATATGAACATACAACTTTTATTTTCTTATCGGCGTACTAGTTATTTTCTTACCTGGCGTACTAGTAGGCGGTATAGCGGCAGTATTGTAGGGTGGCTGGTTTCCTAGATGCCGACCATAGCCATTTTGTAAAGCACCGAGCCCATGCTGTTGGTGATGGTGGTGATGATGATGGTGGTGGTGATGGTGCTGCGATTGCTGCTGCGATTGCTGCTGCTGTTGTTGCTGCTGGTGTTGGTGCTGATGTTGAGAATGCGAGTGATGCTGTGACAAGATTCCATGGAGAAGCCTGTTACTTGCTATCGAACCCGGTTCCGATTTCACCGAAGCTAGCGCCAGTACTTCTTTTTCTGTTGGATCTCGCGCCTGTTGCACTAATTCTCTCGCATCCACTGAAATCATACGTAGCACATTTCATCAGTGTTATGTAATACTTAAGAATTTGCGTTAAAACGTACAATTTATCAAAAACAACAATCGCTACGTATTTTTAACCGATGATAAAAACTGAATATTTTAGGAGCAATTGGATTTCTTCTATGTACTGACAAGTGTGAGACAGTCCTGTGAGACCTCAAGTGAATTTCGGCATCTCATTTTAAATAAAGATTTTGAAGTTTCGGGATTTACAATTTATATTTTACAAATTATAGGTCAACAACTTATAAGCTTTTATTATTAACTTTGAATAAAATATCCAACATTTGCAAAATTTAGGTTTATTTGTAATTTAATGTAAGCAAATTGCTTGTTTTCTAATATCGCATATTCTAATAATTCCACGAGATAAATTCATCTATAAAATATATAATGAGTCTTTTAAGGATTAAGAAAAGTACGTACATCAATTATCTGTGAAAATGTTATATTTACGAACGGGTATCAAGACGACTATGATTTAATAATATCAAGGAATTTAGATAATGTAAAAGCACATTCAAGAGGAGTTTATTCTTATTAAATGCAAAATTTATTTACAAGCTTATAGAACGATACGTCGTGTAAAATAAATTTTTATTTTTGTTACTTCAAACTAATAAAATATCGTTGAATCTTTACCACTAAAGAAATCCATTGTTTGCTAATTTATTGTAAGGAGATTCACTCTTTTACATTTTTTAAAATATTAAAACATTTACATTTCATTATACATTAACGTTTATACGAATATTGGTTAGACTCCGATGGGAATCAATGTTAATTTTCAGCGATGGAACAATATTTCATTTATAATGAAATTTAATTTCATATAAATTTTTAAATAGAGATGTTTTTTTTTTAAACTATTAAATTATTTTATGACTTGGGTATGCGCAGATCTAAGTATTTGCTAGATCAACTTTGTCGTTCATATACGTAACGAAGTACCAAAAAATATAAATTATATTCCGTGTATAAATAACGCGTAAAAATGAAAGTAACCGAGCGATAAGTAAATAATTTAGTAAATGTAATAATATAACTTTTCAATAAGTTTCAAATGATGAAATTCGTATTTTCGAGTACATTTTTTTAAAATTGAAAATGATCTAGACCAAGGTTGCGTAATATTAGTTAAATAATTTGAAAATTTTCGTTTCCAGCTTAGTTTCTAGCTTTACCCGTTCTCACGAAGAATAATATTTGTCCCTTTGTATGATTTAAATGTACTTCTTATTATGAACTTTGCAGCACTGAACATACATCTAGAACCTTTGATTAACCTTTGATCTCAAGTGCGCCTTGCGAATGTATTATTTTCAAATCGAAAAGCGCAAGCATATATTTTATAAGAAAGAGAACGTTCAATATTCAAAAATCATTCTACGCGCTAGCTTTTGGTCCACTTCGTTTTTTCCAACCAACGAATGGAGTGATATATTACTGTTCAAAAAACTCAGATAAGACTTCCAGTAAACGTCTTAAACAGCGAACAAACTGACCCCGAGAGAGTAATATGCTATTTGATACGTATTTGTGTGCATTATCGACGATACGAAATAAGAGTCTTTGAATTCCGGCTATTTCCTCTATTAAAAGCAAAATAATTAAGAGAAGGTGGTAGTTGATAACGGAAGGTAATTTTACGGAGCAAGGAAAAAACGATAAACGACGGAAGAAAGAAAAAAATGATAAGGGGAAGGAATAGACGGTGAGCTAGCGTCGAGGCCAACGCGCTCGTGCATACATATTTGCCAGAGAGGAAGTGAAAGCCGCGGCGAGCCGCTCCGACGTCTCTCCTTGACCCACTGCAACGTTTCTACTTTACTTTCAGGCAGGCACAACGAGTAACTCCACCACCAGCGTCGCCAGCGCCGCCACCAGGTTCATGAAGCAATTTCTTAAGAGAGCCACAAGCACATACTCCGCGGAACGAAATGAAGAGTAGAGTTGCGCCAAGGCAGCGCCAGAAGGAGAAAGACTCTGTCGCAGAAAATCCTGATCAATCGATTTTAATCGAACGACACGCGAAGCCTTATGGACAATCCGCGAACGTTGAACGTTCGCGGATAGCCCAATAATAAGCTCCACTGAGGACATAAAGCGAGACAGAGACAAAATACGGAAATCTTCGTTATTAACTCGTTATTTTTAATCTCTAATCACTACACATTTCCCGATTATTCTAATCTATATCTCAAAGCAGCACTTGTGCAGCTATATTAAACATTCTTGATTCTATAGAGTTTCAACGTTAATTAGATGTATTTGTACGTAATTATAAATGCAATAGCCTTAGCGAATATACGCATATGAGCGCGCGCGTGTGTATACACACATAAACGAAATCGCATGTTTTATATTTATTTTTTTTTCGCGTATTTTTTATCTGTAACGCGTCTCATTATTTTTTTTTTATTAATACTGTTTAATACTGTCACGAGTCGAGTTGGAAATTTTGGCATCGGCTATATATATTGTTCTCATACTTGATAATTACAATCAGTAGCATATGAAATAGTTTCTCATGATGTATAGTCGTTTAGTTTTGCTCGTGATGGGTTCAGTTTTTAATCTAATAGGACATTACAATTAGCACATCAAAAATTAAATTAAAAACTAATCGTATAATTAACCTATCGAGATGCAATTATTGGCATTCACATATGGAAATGCATAATATTGTATGAAGTTCTTGGTTACTGACACCCGCATATCATTTTGTTTTCAAGGCATACGTATTCAGTATGTTTTGAAACAGTTATTCTTCAAAGTACTAATGTTTTTGATTTGTTATTGATGTCGTACATTGGATTTCCAAACCTACACATTGACGAATTTTTATTTACGTTTCAGGTAATAGCATAATATTTCTCATTTATTTCACATCATATTAACAGCTTCAAAATTAATTAAATTCAATGTAAAATTAAGTATATACGTATATTTGCATTGCAAATATTTATTTTATATAATATTAGAAACGGTTTTACATTGAAATATATTAATATGCAACTGCATTTCATTTGTTTTTACTATAAAGATGTCATGTACTTCCTGCTTGTAAATTCGTAATATTAGCGAAATTACGAACCTTGTACGCGAAAAGTAAGACTTCTGGGCCGAATTTCTTGATTGATGTCAATTTTATAAAGCAGGCAATAACTTGTCTTATTTAGAGTGGATGTTATAATAAGTATTTTTTAATCAAAAGCATTGATAAGAGGGAAGATTTTAAAAAGTTTTAAATTTAAAATAATTTCGTACGAAGATAACGAGCGAGAGAGAGAGAGAGAGAGAGAGAGAGAGAGAGAGGCAAATAAAATAATGTAGATAAAAAATAAACGTGTACCTATTTGTAGTAAAAGAGTCGAGAGAACATACGAAGTTCCTATAATTTGATCTCAGATATTTCTTTATTAGTAGTCATTTATTTATTTATTAATTAATTTATTTATTAGTAGTCGGTAATTCCGGAATATCTTACGTAGAACTGTGAACATGCGCAAGGAAATATATATATTATTCAAAGTCTACTTTGTCGTTTCTTAGCTGATTATGCTGTTTCACATCTTTTCAGTATATCTATTGTGAACGTGGTCTGGTTTACAAAGTTTGCAATCCTCATATTAGCTACTTTAATCTATCCACGTATAAAAGAATATTTTGTAAATATTTCATTCTAATATTTTCATTATTTTCATTATTACCGATACTCATTGTGTTCTGGAATTATAAACCCTTTTTATAATGTATTTGTATATTATCCATTGAATAGCGTTTTACTACTTTATAGGTGATAAACTTATATTCCTTAGGTTTTAAATTATTTTTCTATTCTAAAGAACATACAACCGGAGCAACTTAACAAACTTAATAAATAATGATAAAATTGTTTAAGTACTTCTCACTTTTCTTCGTGGTGACAGATTAAAAATATAACTTCATTATCGATGAAATATTTGTTATACTTGAGCTCAGCAGATAGTCTTTTATTCATAATATATTAAAAATTGTCTTAATCAAGACTTAATCAAGAAATCTTAAAAAGCATACACATAACGAATAATTTCAAACCTTCTAAATAGCTTGCAGTTTCGGATTATTCATCTGCAAATTTTTCTAATGAAGTTTCTCTTATTAGTTTAGGAAAGTATGATTAAAAAAATGATCAAGATGTAATTAATTATATTGAGCGTTAAATATTAAAGTCACTGTAAATTTAACCTTAACATTACTACACTTACACTTCACTAATTTAAAACAATAACTTGTGAATATATATTACTGTGTTTTGTATGCATTGTGAAACTTTGTCTCGTTAAATATATAAGCTTAATTAGGTTACTCCCTTTAGAAAACAAGTAATGATCGTAATGTAGTCTAATAATAAAAGGAATACAATAATGTTAAAATGAAGGAAAATAATTAAGCAAAAAGATAGGTGGTTGTTAAATAGTTCGCCTCGAAAGGCGTAAGCAAGAGCATAAAAATAAGCATACGTATCACCAGGAATTGGTTTAAAATTCTTTGACCGGATAACAAGTCGCAATGGGCGTTAATGGCATGTATGCTAAAGACCACGTAAGATGAGTTTATTGAATTTACCAAATATGAAATAGAATTAAAATCTTCAACCCTGCACGCTAAAAAAGCGGATTTTGAATGGTCCTGGTAATACGTAATTGCCAATTTTTTTTTCTCTTTGATATAACATTTTTTCATCTCGATTCTGCTTCATCCTACAGGATTTGCTTACTAGAAGGAGAGAGTCAACGAAATTTATGGGAAATCTATACAGCCTGGAACAACGTATTTTTGTAACGTATAGTTGTGCGAATTTCTACCTTTTCACTTTTGTTTCCTTTCCGTTGTTATAGAAGAAGGCGTAACACGAAGAGGACGTAAAAGAGTATATTAGAGTAGGTACTTGATAAAAAAGAAATTAAGAACTATGTGACAAGAATTAAGGGCGTCGCGCCAGCAACGCAGTCGATTAAGAACTAGCCGCCTTGGCCGTTGACCTTGGCTGACCTTGATCCTTCCGAGTTCGGAGGGAGTGGCGTCAGCTACGCCATCAGTCTAGCTCGTCTAGCCTCATCGACCGATGACACGTCTGCTGTACCCTCGCACCCGCGTTTCCTACTATTTTTTTCCTTACTTTATCCTTACTTAATCCTTCGTCCGATCCACCAAATCCTCCCACGAAATCGCTCAAAAGCGACAATGTAGTCGAATAAAATTTAGACATTCAAGATCATATCTTTTGTTGGCCGCTCACAATTATAAGGAAGCACAATACGATGTGCAAGTATATGTAAGTATGGGCAGTCTTTGACTGAACCACGCAACTTTCTCCTTCTTCTCGTCTTCCTTGGCCTCGTCGACCGTACGTCATACGGTACTGGTATACTGCAGCCCGCACGGCATTACGTAACGGTAACCACTCTCTCTTTCTATGTGACATCAACTTACAACTTCCCAACTCTCCATCGCCTTTGCTTTCGCCTATACGCTCTTGTAATATTTTCAATATCCCTCGCTAAAATGCCTCTCAACACAGTTTTCATTTAATTCACGTTATTTAATAAATTATTCTTTTGTTTTCATACTTTCAATAAAAACTACTATTTCAAGTAACCGCGTATATAGTACGAAGGATCACAAATAACAAGCTCGGTTTGTTACTTACTACAATAACAGAACTATTTTTACTTTTTATTATGTATTTTTATCTTTTACATTTTCCTAAGGAGCATTTTGTCTAACCGATGTTCGTGTTCCACTTTTAGTCGCAAATTGAAATGTTGTCAGTTACATGTTTACACGGGGTAAACATTTATAATAACAACGAGGTCAAATAAATACTTTGCAGTAGAAAAAGCTACTCATACTCAACGCACGAAACATATTATCTAAATAATGAAGACTTATTTTGGAAATAACTTTTTATGATTTCTCTAAGAATCAGGAGTCAATGAATATTTTTACGTAGAATAATTTAAAGTTTGAATCGATGTTAGATTAAACGATAACTCAACGAAGTCACTTAATTCATTTTGTAGCTAATTTCTTTGTAATTATGATGTAATTGAATGCTTTGAAATTAATCTTTCAGAAACGCTAAGCGTACGGGATTATAATAGATGAAATTATGAAAATGGAAAATTCAGTGCCTAGTCAGGACTACATAATCTGTAACAACGCATTCGTCAATTTAATCACTGTAAATATGTTAATACATAAGCGTATTGAATTTACAACAATAATAGCTGCAGTAACTATAGTTGAAATTAAATAAAAAGTGTACTTATTATACGTGGATTAACGAATTGCGTTATATAGGAAGAATTTTATATATTTCTATTTAAAGTCGAAGCAACAATTTTTTAAATTTAATTAAATTAAAAGAAATAATGATTTTTTAAAATTTACAATTAAAAAATATATTTCGAGCTTGTGAATCATTACTAGGTGAAATAATAGATAGTAATTTGTAGCGTACCGAGTTAACAGTTGAGTCATGATTTCCAAATCCGGAAATTTCGATAGATCGGAAGCGTAAATGAGGGGGGGGGGTAACTCACTTCCTAGTCCCAAATGAAATCAAGGATACCAGATCATTCGGTATATACGATGTGCACGTTTTTTGTCTATTACTCAATTACGTTTAATTATTAAAATTCGTTAGATACAAAAGTATATTCGGTTGATTAAAAATGTGTATATTGAAACAGTAAAATTCAACGTACAAGAACGTAACGTAAAATATAAGCGCAATATTTAAATGTGCGTAATTTATGTTTGTGAATAAAAGTGCCAAAGCAGACAAAATAAAAGGCTCCTCGACAAGTTCGATCCCTGAAAGGAGAAAAGCGAAATGAAAAAAGCAAGACGAAAGGGAAAGCGGGACCACTGTAACCGAGGACAGCGCAACACAATATTTGTCCATGACCTATTTCCCAAGACAGTCGATTCAACAGTCCTTTCCCTCTTCTTCTTCCTCTATCTCTAACCGTTAAAACCAAGAAGGCAAATAGCAATAATCCAAAAGAGCAGACTTAAAAGTATATTTCCTTATACCGCTCTTAAAATAGCAAATTAATGATGAATAAAAAGGCAAAGCGAATAGAATACTTAATCGCATATTTAATCAAGAGATTTAAAAAGGCCATATCTACATGACGAAAGAACTAGAAAATGTTATATTATATAAAATTATATTATTTCGGGAAAGCTAGTACGGTTGTCCTGTAAGAAGACGTAGGTAGTTCAAAACCTCTATCTCTGAAATATCTCTATGTTTTACCGGTGTTATTAGATAATGAGAAAATATAAAAGTATAAGTAGCCAGTTTACATAAGGTGTCCATAGTTCCGATGTATTAGCGAACCTCGCTACTCGGCTGCGACGGGGTCGGTGTCCGGTTTGCGGTTTCATCGTCCGAGGTCCTCGTTCTCTTACTTCTACTCATTGTCATCGGCTGTGGCTCAGTTATATTTGTAAAGAATGAGCACATGATGCCTGAGAGAATCGAGAAAGGAACACAAACAGAAAGACATACAGATAGACGGACAAACGGACGAAGAGTGATAGAGAGACAGAGAGAGAGAGAGAGAGAGAGAGAGAGCGAGAGAGAGAGAGAGCGAGAGAGAGAGAGAGAGAGAGGGAAGCGAACAGACAGATCGCAAAAGGTGTCAAGGATGAAGAACGCGTCAACGTAACGAGATTATGCGATTGAGAGACGACGCGCACCGACTCCATCTTTTACTAATTTTCTGAAACTTGGAAGGAGTGAAATCGAGTTCGTTATATACAGGTACAGACTAGATAACTTTCACGCGAACAGGCAAAAAGTTTCCAAAGGAAAGTTCCGCCCGAGTCGCGGATCGCGAAACTTACACGCCTAATCAATGAGCCACTTCCTCCGTTTCTCCTAATTGTCGATCTCAATTTTCACTTGGCACGCTAGTCACTCGATTCACATTATATTGAAACTTACCAACGAGATTCCTGTTCATTGTTCGTACAAAAATTGAAATATTTTTGAGCTTCGATTAAAATGAGTAGAAGGTTATACGTAATGAAATATTGTGCTAATATGAAGAAGGCGTGGGATTATTGGGCTGTGATGGAATTTATGCGCGAGCAACAGACCTGTACCTCGTTGCTATAATAGTCTAAGTAGCGTTGGCTAGTCCAGTCGACAACACGCTTTACTATGTGGGTCAGGGTTGTTGCATTCAATGGGCACACTGCTCTTCCTCTATGCACCGGCACCTCGCATAGCCACCCATCGTGTTCATCGATCAACCAGAGCTGACACTTCTATCTCTTTTCCTTCATAATTTCTTTTACAATTCTTTTATCCGTACAATCCATCTTTTACTTTGGTAGTAAACATCGTTTACTACCCAACTTTATGAATCGTACTATCAAACGGTAACGATTTCAATTAATTATTTCTCTATGTCACTTTTTCAATTTTACTTGTAACCTTTCATTGCGCAGAAGATAATAGAAATATTTTCTATGCATTACCATGCATTTTTCCAGCGAACGGAGAGATAAATTCACTCGTTCGCTCGTAAAACGTGACTTATGCAAGTGTTATAAACAAAAAGCATCGAAGTAATTGTTTCAATTAAACTCAAAAGAATTGTTTGACTTTGTTCACAAAAGCGACGTACTCATTTTCATTTGCCTGCGCTTGCACGTACATATACGTACACGTGTATGTATACTAAAGTCGTATACGAAAAATCGGTTGGAATTATTGACGAATGATAAAATACATGAAGTTAAGTCGAGAAAAGGTTGAAGGCTCGATAAATCAACTGCCTTAAAGCCTAAAGTTCCCAAACGTTCAAGAGTCAAAATGCACAAGGACTCTATAGCCTAGTTCCGTGTGCGAGCGTCTACCGGTTAACTTGAAAAACGTTCTGAAAAATCGATCTCACGAAAGATAAATATCACGTTTAATTCGGCCCTGACACGACTGCTATTTGAGAACGGGAGCTCTTTCTAGTTAACTAGGCGATGGATTGCAGTCATCCCTAAGAAGCGCAAGCGCAAACGATGAACTTGCCCCGGTTCTGAACTCTATAATGTACGCGAGCTTGCACGAGTCACGGTACATCAAACTGCATGGATTATACCTAATACGTCAATGGAAGGCAACACAAAATCATTTATCATAATATGCAAATGACCAGTAATCGTTCTTATCTTTATTCCTGAATTTACCATTATTAGCAATCAACTAATTTCATTATTGAAAAAAAATTTTATTGTCATTTGATAATTTAAAATTAAATTATCAAATAAATATAATGATATGCGATAAGCACTATGCACATGTAAACTGAACACATGCAAAAGAAATTAATTTTATAACATCGTAATGAAATTGTCGATAATCCGATCGCGGCAAAATATAAGTTAGTTAACTTCTTTAACACCTTCGACGAATTAATCATCATTACTACAAATTTATGTATATTCTATGTATATTCTCAAATTTTACAATTTTATTTCAAGATGTCCTTCGTATTTCCATAAAATTTGCATGGTTAGAAAATACTGACAGATATTTTTCAAAATAAATGCGTTACTCGTGTCCTTATTCGTGTCCATCCGTGAAAGAAGATATTAGCAGTAAGTTTTTTCATTAAATTTGTAGGACATCTTAAGTATGCCCTTCTATTTTCCGATAAAAAGGATAGAAAGGCAATAAATGAGATTAAGAGACAATAATCGCTGATCAGGCAATAAACTGTAAAAACTGACAATTGGAAATTTTCGCATCCTATCCATTAACAATAATTCATTCCTTTCTATTTAACTCCATATTTAGAGCCATTTCCTGTTGGTTCCTTGACTTGAGGAAATGAAATGAATAAAGAAAATCTACCTAATCAACTAACTAGCGTTTCTCAGATATCGACAATGATCTATGAATTCTAACGTAACTCTTGAATAATCGAATATTAATATTCATCTGTTTGAACGGGGTAGTTTGTTCACCTTGTTCACTTAACTGTGATAACGTTGATGTGCCAAGTTATTCCGAACAATGAAGCAAAGGCCGTGGACTCGAGTAATTTCACTTATCGAATTCAAGACCCTTGTCTTGTTTCAGCGGGTATATTTTATGAGCTCAAGGTGAATCTTCTTTCTTCGTTTTTATTTCTAACTAACGATACTGTTGCAGTGTTGAAAGTGCCGAAATGAAACGCAAGAAAACAAGTGTAAAAACAATGATAGTATCAAAGGAGATGATATATTCGAAATATTTGGTAGAATTCAAAGGTATAAAGAATTTCGACCGTTGAAATCCACGTTAATAAATACGATAACACATTTTGGAAGCTTGAAAGAGATATACGGATATTAAGGTCACTGGGTGAAAGGGAATCTTACTTGTGGCGCACATCAAGCTTGGAAACGAAGGAAAATGCGAAAGCATTTAAGTTCATTCTGCCTATTTTGTTCTTTTGTGCTCTCCTGCAGAAAAGAGAATGAGGGAAGAGTAAAAAAAACAAAAGAATAAGAAAAAGTGAAAGTGAGCCAGCAACCGACCGAAACTCGTAGTTGGAAAAATCACTGACAGTGGTTGTGACGAAAAATGAAAAAAAGATTGAGAAAATGTGCCCCCGGCGTGCAAACTTTCTCCTTAGTGTCTCATACTTTTGAGACCCAGGAAGGAAAGAACGCTCCGCAGGTCCTTTCATAGGGCACACTAAAAACGATTCAGGGTTGTTGCCTATCATCTTAAGTCAACTAATGAATTCAGAGCTGCTCATTTCAAATATTTAAAAACTTTTACTCGATAGTGCATTCAAATTTATTGTTTTGCAATTTGCAATTTGCAACTTTATATCGCTTGCGCTTCCAATTTAAATACGTTTTACGAGAAAATTTACAAAAGTACTTATCGATTTGACGCAAAATTTATTATACTATTTTAATTGTTCATCCGTGCAAACATTTAATTTAAGTGACGTTTTGATGATAATAATTGAAAAAAACAATAAAATGTTAATATTGATGACAGAATTAATAGATAGAACATATTTGAATGACATTTTAATGGATGATGTCCGTTAGATACTTTGGTAATTACGTACAGTAAAATGTACGAAGATTTTGTTTTAATATCATTACAATATTCCATTTCTTCTTTGTTTTAAAGATCACTTTCTCACTCTCACTCTCTCTCGCATCCCTCCAACTCTCTATCACTCTCTCTCTCTCTCTCTCTCTCTCTCTCTCTCGTTCTCCGTTCTCCCTTTCTCCTATCTTGCGTCTCTTTCGCGCTAACTATGCGAACGATGGTCGATCGCTCGGTCTGGTTTCAATCTCGACCTTCGCGAAACGGCTTGCGTAATATTTTTATCGGCCAAAATTACGCGCACAGACACAGCCGCAATCGCGGACTCCCACTTATGCTATTTGACTGTCTTTTTTATCGATGTGCATGCGTGTACGTGTAGGTTCGTCGATTAAACATTATCTGTTTCGACGAGATTTCATCCATTTTTTATCCATCCTTCTTTCCCTCCCCCCCCAACCCTCTCTCTCTCTCTCTCTCTCTCTCTCGCGCGCGCTCCGTCGTTAAGTCGTTCATCGACTTAAAACGATAATTACAGTCTTTATGCACAATTTTGCCTTAAACAATCATACGAAATTTTGTTTTGAGTAATGTTTTTCATCCGATCGTTTCAAAGATTGTTTCGAAGATCCTTTCTTTTTTACATTATGATTTATGCTGAATCTTGAAAAAAAGATGGCATAACGAAATTAATTATAAAATTCGAAACGGAAGTATAAATTAATCTTCCACGATCAAAGCTCTTGTCGAAAAAAATTGTTAAACAGTTGACGAGTCCGTGCACATTTTGAAAAAATCTTTTTGAAAGTGCTGTAACTGTATCAGCAGCAGTTATCCGGAAATTTGCAACTTGATCTTTGATCCTTATATAAAGATAATTTTGAGTATTATTTGTAGGAGTGATTTACTTATTATTATTTACACAAAAAGCAATTTTCAACATTGCAGTTCTTATTCGTATACTTTATATATTTACATTCTTATACTCCGTACTTTGCACGAATGCTGATGTGTACGTGATTAGGGAGAGAGCGATAGAGATAGAAAGAGTAGGAAAAATTTTCATTTTGTTTCACAAGACAGTCGATATTCATAAATTTTGTAACACTTGCTCGGCACTCAGCGATTAATTCAATTTAATAACGTAGCTGCACATAAGGCAATGCTCGTCGATGTGGATGGCATAAAACATTTTACACGTATTATCACGAGCGATTGCGCGGGGCTTCTCGGTCTTGTCAAACGATGCGCGCTTCTTGTTCTTTTCTCTGCCTGGCTTTGACCAAGTTTGATGTTAAGGTAAATTATATCGCGTTGTAAATTTGGAGCTGTAAGGACGCGATTTTTATACAAGCACGTAACGTGGCATGTAATTTTCACGCATTGCTCATAAATTGATTCGGTTTATTCGAGTACGGCACGAGTGCTTGTACAACGATTGATAAGCGCTGGCCAAAATTGACAGTATTCGCGATAGGCCGAGAGGCGCTTACTTTCATTATATTGTCAGATAGTTAACGATATGGAAAGATTCGAATAGCAGAAGCGAAATTTAGATAGTCGAATACTTGTGCGCACAAGTTGCACCGATACTCCAATACTACGATACTATCCTACATTTCATTCTCCTTACTCGGAGAACACGCCAATGGGGATGATTTCTTACTAAAATAATGGATGAGATCCGCATGAATACATAACTAAGCTGGATAATAATTTCGATGGCTGCGCAAGTCGAAAAAGGAAATTTCGGTATTCTAATAAAGTTGTTTTGCCCAATAATATTCAGTGTAAACAGTTCAAGTAAATATTACATAACTGTATTTTAGGCTAGACTTCGGTGGAATTGGGTGCATTTCGATTGAGACGCTAGGGAAAGTGAAAGTACGAGTAACTCACGATATCTTCTAATGAGGTTTTTCTTGTAGGGCTTAGTGCCGGGTGGCCTGGACCTGGGCCTGCCATCCTTATGCTCGTGACTACAGCTAGAATCGTCCGAATCCTCGGAACAGCTTCTGTCGTCCGGATCGCGTTCTTCGTTGGCGGAAAAACTCGTCGTCGTCGTCGTCGTCGTCGTCGTCGTCGTCGTCGCCGTTGTACCGACGAGTGTGCAGAACCTCGAGTTGGCTCGTTCGAGTTCTTGCTCGTTCGAGCTCTGGCTCGCCGACTCCTCGTCCACGTCCTTGTTGCGCGTGAGCTCCGCGTAGTCGCCTACGCGGACGCTCAAGTCTAGTGGTTGTTCCTCGAGCATCTCGATCGATGCCTCTCCCTTCTTATCTCGCGTTTATATTCTCACTTTTGTTGCACTTGCTTGCTTTAACAAATAGTATCCTCCGTCATTCAGCACATCACGCTCTTTTATTTCCTTCCTTCCTTCCTCCTTACTTCCTTCTTCCTTCCTTCTTCCTTCCTTCCTTCCTTCCTTCCTTCCTCCTTCCTTCCTTCTTCCTTCCTTCTCTCTTACCTCTCACTTTCACACGTCGAACTCGCTGTGTTTTTTCCAATCACTACCGAGTCACCGACACTTATTCGATTCTCGCACTTTACGCACTCGCTGCACTTATCCAAGTAAGCTGCAATATGCAAGTATTGCTCTATTTGCGACTAGCCGCTCGATCGAGCTCAATCGAACCAGACCGCATTAATCTTTAGCTTTATATACGTGTCTCTGTGTCTCTCTAAGCCTTCGTCTACGTTAACGCCTATGCCTACAACTACGTCAACGTCTATGCCTATGCTCACGCTCATGTTTATGCTTATGTTTCTGTTTATGTATATGTTGATGTTCATGTGTAGGTTTGGCTTTGCACATGGAGCCGCGCGGGTGTAAGATCGGTTTCAGACGGAAGATTCGACGGATTCAAAGTTCGCGGTTGCGTTGAGCGGCGGCGGCGGCGGCGGCGGCGACGGCGGCGGCGGCGACGGCGGCGGCACGTCTGGACGTCGCTCGGCAGACTGCCATATCTCGCTCGCTTTCGCACTCGCTCCCTCTCACTCCGTGCGGAAGGCCTACGGGCGACGCTCGCCGGTGGCACACTGACTGACTCGAAACCGGGCTAGTCCGCTAGTCCAGGCGCGCGCGCCCGCGCTCACGCTCTCGCTCTCGCTCTCTTACTCTTTCCCTCTCTTTCGGTCGCGAGCGCGCGCGCGGCACTCACTACTCCAGCTACGCTCGCAAACTCTTCCCTCTCTCTGGTATCGCAGCCAAGCCGAGTGGAGCCGAGCCGTGCTGAGCCGTGCTGAGCCGTGCTGAGCCGTGCTGAGCCGTGCTGAGCCGGCGGTGCAACGAAAGCAGACGAAAGCAACTAAACAGTCCACGCACACGACCTGCGACTCGCCGGTATTCGGTTCATCTCGGCGTGCTTCGGGACTTCTCGTCTTTAAAGAGCCTACCACAATACGGGCGAGTTGCAAAAATCATCCCAAGAGCTTCACCCTCGTCGCTGCTCGAGCCTCCTCTCGCTTACTTGCGCTTCCTCGTCTACTCGCTTCCTCGCTGGGAGAAGCCTTTGCTTACCTCTGGCCACGCGCATTCGTTGGCATCCCTCCTTTTTCACCTTTCTAACTTCGATTCCAGGAAAGGACGAACGCCAGCTACTTTTTTCTTAACTTTACAGCACCTTGCTCATTTGCACGAACGGATATTCGCACTTTTATAACTTTCGTAACGAATATGGCACTTGCTCTTTTAAATGGTCAATCGGTCAATCAAAATCCAAGGGACTTTTCTTTTGAGAAATAAACGTCATTCTTGCGAGTTATTTTGTTATGAGTAATCGAATCGGTGGCACATAGCTCGTTACTTCAAATTCTCTACTTGATTTCATTACGTAATTAAGCTTAACATCAGCCGTTTGCAACTTATGTTTTCCTTATTCTCCGTTATTCAATTTAGAATTCAAACCACAGTCGTTAATTACATGCAGCTCTAAAGCATGGCTATTATAATAACTTTGATTTAATTCGAACTTAAATCAAGTTCATTTAATTATACATTATAGTATACATTTGCCTCACAACTATACTTATCACCTTCGTTATTTCGTAGGTATTGGAGTCGTGTGCTTGAAATATATTCTGTTGCTCTTAGAAAATAGTTTATTGGATAATCGTCGAGGTAAGTTCCAAAACAGCCGCTTTTGTTCATCTATACCAAATGATCTATAATAGCTACGTACGCAAATATTTCACTCAAATTTCTATAAAACACAAATACAGAAAAATGTAGAATTGGAAAAAGTTTATAGCATTATTTTTCAATTATCAGCAAATTTGGATGTAAATTTATATATTTCTTATAATCACTTTTGTCACAGTTATTTAAAAATAGTGATTGCATACAATGTATGTGACAATTAAATTATCGTGAGTGTAATTTTGAACATTTGCAAATTCTCAGATCCAACTTAGCCACACTCATCTACGGATGTTAGAGTAGTTGTAAAGGCTAAACAGATCCAATTTATGATCGAATGTATAGACAAAATTATTAATTATTTGTTCCGCCATAAATATTATACGTGTACTTCTTTTCATCACCCCTTTTGATTTACGCATTTCATATCGTACGTATACTATATAATGTGTAATATACTTTTTTGTTTAACTATTAAAAATTAGGTAGCAAAGGAAGATATTGGTATACGTAAAAATTTCGATGTTTGTTTCGCATTTCTTTTTCAAATAAATGTCTCTGTTTGCAAAAAAGATATTTCTTTTTGATGAATTTATGTTCTGATTAATTGTTATTTAAATACATGACCAATGGAATTTTATAAAAATTTGTTTGAATATTAAGAATATAAATTTTGAGTTCAGAATAATTAAATAATTGCAAATTAATTATACGATGTATTCTAAATGGATTTTCCGCTTAATTTGAGTAATCATATTCGTTACATGTCCTGATATTTCAATTAAGACCAGGAATTACTACACTTGTGTATTTTCATTTAAAATAATATTTTATCTCGTTAAGAATTTATCTTTCCTCTAAGTTTACCTCTTTAATTATTTTTTCAGATTGTGACCAAACATGAATATTTAAAATAATTCTTTATTTACAAAAACCATAATTAAAACACTCAAAGCCTAGGCTTGCAAAAAATGAAACAAACGAAAGAAATAATTTAACTAATAATTTTCAGCTTATTTTAAATGTTATAGATGAAAAACCTTATTATATTAAATTTCATTTTTAATTTTTTAGAAAATTTTTACGTTCACATTAGATGTGTGTTACTACCTAAAATCTTATCACTGAGTAATATTTAGCTTCATTTGAGTTTAAATATGATATTACTTTACGGTCAGTGCGTATAATCGATTTTGAAAAATATAAATAATACTTGAAGTGATATTTGTAAACAACATTTTTTTTAACGATTGCATATGTATTTGAAATGATATTACTTTTATAAAGTATTTTAGGTGACAAAAGAAATTGTTATTAAATTTTACAAGAATCCATTAAGAATGCACGAATGGAGATCTATTTAAAAATATTCTAAAAATCGTAAATCGACTTTTCGATACGTTCTAACAAAGTAGCATCTGTCTCTTCTACCTTGTTTCTACTAGTTTTTCTCTGCTACTTTGTCTCTCTCTCTCTCTCTCTCTCCCTCTCTTTCTCTCTATTTTCTTATACCTAGAGTGTAGCTATCCACGCGAAGAAGGAAGAGTATTTTCGTACTCACAGAGCCTGAATGTAAAATAAGTGTAATAAAAGAAGATAGATCGCTGACTGTATTTTCCTTTTCACATCCGGACATAGCCTTTGCAACTTCAAGGGTTAAGCTCTAAGATTGGTAAGCACTTTAGAAATCATTTTCACGACAAATATTTCGCTGCTACGATGAAACTGTTTTGTACTAATTTCATTTATTATTTTTGCGATCCTAGAACAAAAATGTTATATTTTATATGAGAAAAGATAATGGCAAAGAGAAGCATTTTTCAAAGTTTTCAAAGATTAAAATAGCAGACAAAAATTTTTATAATTTGTGTCAATTTAGGAAAAAGTAAAAAGTTAGGAAGAAACCTAGTACACGTTAAATGGTTATCGATGATGATAGAAAATACTTTTTTTTTTCGTATTTTTCGGAGATAAATTACGCTGCAAAAAAAAGTAATTGGATTATCAATGGTTTCTGTTCTTTCTACGACTTGCTTTTTTTGTATACAATTACTTGGCTCCGTTATAATATTTAAAAACTCCCTAAAGATTCTATAAAACTATTTATGAAATTTTTTAAAAAAAGATCTGAAATAAAAGGATCATCTATATATTACTATTCTAAGTTTCTTGCCATTTGTAGATAAGTATTAAAATAAAGAATATTTGAACAAGGCAACATCTATGACAGCAATATTGAGAAAAGTATAGAAGGTATATAAGGTTCAGACAAGAACTAGAGAGGAAGAAAACGATTTCTAAAGTGAATATTCTTTGACGGTGTAATCGACGTTCACTTCCGTTACTTTTCCATGACTGCGCTCGACGTTCGGCTGACCCGATTTCAGTCAGACTCCTTACTTTATACTCATAATATACACGCGTGGTACACGCATACAAAAAAATATCGTATAAAATTCACAATATGAAGCTGGAAAAATAACTAAAATTAAAATACGTTTGTCACTTGTTAGAAAACTTTATGATAAGTAGACGCTATTCTGTACATGTACACGAGTGTATCCAAATTTATAATAATAAAATTCGTCGAACTTGACGTACACTTGAAATACGTTCTAAATTATAAATATGCATTGATAATTGAACATAAAATTATAATAAACTTAAGATGTATAAGAGAAATGAAAGGAAAAACATTTTGACACATACATTTATGTGTATTTTCTCGAACCATTTATGCCTGTCATGTGATTACCTAATTAGTAGTTTGTTAAATGAAAGTAAAACAAGGCTAAGGTGGAATCGTGAAAATAATTTGCTGAGAAATTGAGAAAGGAGTAGATATGCTGTGTGACGATGTATACTACTTTTTTTCATTTATTCCCTCATTCCATGTATAAAATAAAGTCGGATTTTTACGTCTTTTTCTACTTTTCATTTTCATTTAGGAATGTAATATTAGAAAAACTATAAATTTTGAATGAATACTTAACTTAAATTTCAGTTAAATATACATTTATAAATTAGTCTTTTAAAGGATTAAATAAAAAATGTAGATTAACTTTAATTTATAATATAACCTTTTACATAGTTTGACGCATAAAAATTTGAAAAGTCATTATAATAAATATCAAATAAATAATCATTGTGAGGTGTTATTTTTATTTTGAAATTTATTTGTTCTAAACTGCAACTCTATAACCAATTGAAAACGTCATATTGTTCCTCTTGATCGTTTAGCAATTTTTAAGAAAATTACCAGAATTAAATACTCGGAAATACATTTTTAATATTTTATATAGTTCAAATACATAATGTACATTGTAAAGAATACTACCGTAAAAGAATGTATTCAATTTACATTAAAAATATACTATGTATGTCAGTCAGAATATAAACAAATATAGAAATAAGGCAGATGTTAGATGGTAGCAAAAATCGTTGAAAAAAGATGATTTACATTACATTTCTGAATGTTGAAAAAATAATTTAAGTAGCGTTTCATAATATTCCTCCGTTATTATTAAGTATATAATAATTAATTCGTTTTTATAAAATTGTTGCAATATCTATACGGAATATTGTCTGATATCGAGATTTCTACAATTGTGTTATTTTTGAAATATTTTCTTTTGATATAAAAGTAAGAAAACTAAAACATAAATTTTGATTTCCTTCAACTCAAAGGAATAAGTAATAATAAAAATAGGCCATTACATTTTAGACACTACAATGTAAAAATATTGTTTTTGTTCGCATGGTTAAAGGAAATATTTTCTTTGAAAGAGTCGGCGGTCTAATATAGTTGTAGATACAAAGTTTGTTTCTACAGTACAAACAGAATATTAACAGAATTAAAGGAAGAGAGTGTGCAGTTGCAGCATTAACCGGTGATTCAGGCCGAGACTAACGCGAGCACTTTTCTTCGACACGTTTCACTCCGTGGTTAGATGCTCGCTTTTCCTTTTCTCCTTTCATCTTCATTTGGTGAAAACTGATGACGCCAATTACCGTGTACTATATCTTTTTTTCATACAAATTTAAAAGTATTTAATAAAATTTCAACAGTTAAGGCGAACGAGAAATTTTTTAAATCTCAATTCCATGTATAAGACAACGAACACAAGACAAAAACGTAGTAACGTTCTACGCAATGATACTTTAAGTTGAAAAATTTAAGGGAAAAAATTTATACTTCTGATATTCGATTTGTGTTATAATTTCTCAAGTGCCTATGAAAGTCGTATGCGCACAGTAAATAATGATTTATATAAAACTCTTAATTGAGAATTTGTCTATTGACATATTTAGCTTAGGAGCTGAGAAGGATTATTATTTAATTTAGAAGAGAAAATTAGTCAGTCATTAGCAAGTTAGTTGACGCATTAAATGATGATACTGACTAGTAGTTGTACAAGCAATTCAATTTTGCATATCCCCTCAGCATAAGAAGCCACGTAGGAGGATCAAGCGTGAATAATTATATTTTTGCAATATTTTTTATTTACATAATTTAAGTTGGAAAGAGAATAAGCACGCATGGTGATGCGTATAGCGTAAAAGATACGGATGTACTGTATTGAAAAGTAGAAAATGTCAAGGGATTTTTCAAGCGTACGAGAGGAAAGCGCGGTGAACAAAAGAGAAGAAGAAGGAAGAAGAAGCGAATGCAGTAAAATGGTCTTAGTCAGCACAGGCAGGTAAGTTCGCGTGGGACATGCCGTAGAATATTCTCCTCCTGTTCGGTGTTAAGAACCGTGAAGGAGCCACTACGTTCGCGTACTCGCGCGACTTGCCAAGGACACGCGCGAAGAAGCGGAGCTCAAGAAAGCCCTATGGGGAACGCGCCTCTTATACTTATCCCCTTCTCTTTATCTGTCTCTCTCTCTCTCTCTCTCTCACTCACTCTCTCCCTCTCACTTACTTCTTCTCTCTCACGCGCGCGCGCGCGAGAACCGGAAAGATTCCCTCGATCCGCTACGTACGGCTTCCAAGGTCTGCCTATGCGATTCTCACACACATCTCCAACTATAAACCGACATCCTGGCTCCGACTTTGACTCTAGCTCATACTTTGGATAATGCAGACAAATACTTCCAAAGAGCAGCATTTATATTCCATTTAATCAGTAAACTGGGATACATAAACGTACGGTTTTCACGTTCTATTTTATACGCACTCTTGCAACCTTGCGTTAGTTTAAATAATATATGCTTGCTTTATATTCCTAGAGATTCACCTAAGTGAGATAAATTGTGTTCGTTAACTATGTAAATGATATGTTTAATATACGTATTTAAAATACACAAATATATGCGATAGAGCAAAATTAAAAATCATCGAATGTAAGTATTTGGATGAATAAACGTTGTTAAGCTGTGCTGTATCTTTTTTTCAGAGTAATGTGCTTTGGTGTTGCTTAAAAAATGTTGATTAGACTACTCTTACCATTAGATCGATTTAACTGTATTTCTTTCGCATTAACAATTTCCTGATATATTATTGTTACTTTAGTAATACGATAAAAATCTTTAATTTTACAAAAACTTTGCTTATTTTACTAAGACAAATTGATTACATTTCTTACTATAAATGTAGAAGTGCATTCATTATTTATTCATAAAAAACACTAGTTTTTTTACAATTTAAATTAATCAAAGGTTATATGTATTGACTTTAACTAAACGATTTTATATTCAAAGTATATCAACTGCATAGTAATTAACGATCTTAGGTTAAATAATTACTTAGATTAATACCACACTTATTCCAACTGTTTGTTTCATATAGAATAATGTATTATTGCACAAAATTTATCGTGTGCATACATATCTAAATAAGTTTTTGAGAAAATAAACATTAGCAAATAATACTAATAATATCATAATATTATCATAATAGTATCATGAAACTTGTTTCTCTTTGCTTACATGCTTCTAATAAATATGTGATAAATATCTAATAATATTAAAAGGAATTCTTGAGTCATAATTAATTAACTAAGAAAAAGGAAGCAAACGTTCGCGCAAAAATAGAGCAATGAAATTTGGATACGCAAAAGTACAAACAACTTTATAAAGAGAACATGGACGGTCTTCAAAATTTATTGTGTATTGTTGTCATACGAAAAAACAGAAGTTCGTTCATTTCAAATTATCTTCTAATCATTACATTTTGACAGATCCATTGTGATATTTATCAAGACCAATAAAATAGAATTCTATAAGATTATTAACTTGGCTATTTAATCGTCTACTCAAGATTTCTATTACGTTTTCATAGCATAATTTTGATTTATGGAAAAGCTACGAATAAACCTAGAACTAATGAGGTTATCTTTATTAACTCAAAGTCGTTTGGATAGAATGAACAAGCATCCTTAAGAATTTCGTTTATATAAATTAACTAATAGTAATCGTAGATGAATAAAATAAGATATTCATTTGAATTCGAGCATTATTAGTAATTTGTTTATTATTGCAGAGGGTTAAGAGCACGAGCACATACAGGTAAATGTTTTTGTTTCTCATTGAAGATAAAGAAATAAAAATACAATATGAATGATTTCGATAAATTTTTCTCACTTAATGTAGTACTACTGCTGGTAGATTGTAGTACTGAAACAGCCGGAGCAAGTCGCATATACATAGAGGGAGAGAGGCGATATTATTTCAATAATAATAAGAACCAATAATAAGATAAATAAGCTTGCATGATGTAATTATAGAAATTCATATTCAGATATCCTGAATATCGCTAAATAAAATTATAAGATAAAGGGTATATTACGTTTTAGGGTGATAAGAAAGGCTGCACAACAACTGTAGATATTCCATATGTAGAGGCAAAGATTTTAATTCTGATTTGGCTTTAATAGTAATTGCAATTTGAATGGAATCACGAATAAATAAAAAAAGTAAGTAAGATAGTTTATATAGTATATTAATTAATTGCGGATAGATTCACTATAGCACCACATGAGAGAAATATAGAAAATTTAAAATATTTCATAAATCATAGTAATAATCGCGAAGTAGTATTGTACATTAATGTAACAAAGAGTTAAAAGAGTTAATAAACAATATTATACATTTTCAAGAAGTAAGTAAAAATAGTTCATAGTTTGAAAATTAATGCAAGAAATAAAATGAAGAAGATGGTAAACTAATATAATAAAATGAAATGCTATGAAATAATAAAAGAAAAGTTTAGTAAATACTTAAACATAAAAAACAAGAACGTAGAAAAGTATGTAAGTTTAGTAATGCAAAATAACAATTGGAATAACAGTATGTATAAAACGCATAGAGGCATTAACTATAAACTTGCTTAACATCATCGTGCTTGAATTATTTGAATTATCCATTCACGTATACATCTGTATTGTTGCATACCATCCACTTTCTTATTATTTAAAAGAATTCTCCCCATTGTACTTATAAGGCACATATCTACATCATTGTACTAGTAAGTAAGAAGGTTTCAGTCAACACGAACAAATGCACGTTATTTTACATTTATGAAAAATTTAAAAAAATTTATTGACTTTAATTTCGGATGATGTCTTATTTATATATTATTTTAAAAATTACTCATTTTGTAATTAAATTTAAATATACATACTTCTCATTATAGAATTTACAACATATTTGAAATTATTAAGAACATTTACTTTATTTTACTTTTAATTTTCATCTGTACTTTAAATTTATCAAAAACGAAAGTACCTTTATTTTATATTTATTTATATTTTATTTTTAATTTATTTACGTTTTAAAATTTAATTTGAATGGACAATTTTCTTCGAAAGTAATATAGTATGTGGGGAAAATTTTTACAAAAGTTTTAAGATGCAACTGCTTGTTCTTCCTGTTAGATACTATAAAGTGAGATAAGTGGCATAAAATTTGAAATTTTCATTTTTAAAAATTCAAAAAATTATTGTGCATAATTATTTAAATATCCATGTTCACTCTGAAAAAACTTATGATAATTTTGATTATCGTAAATTACGGTATCTTTACTTGTCTGTCTAAAGTTAAGTAAAATAAAAATTTTTAATAATTTTTAATGTATGCCTTCATGTAGAAATTGTACAAATTTAATGGTTTTTATGCTGTAAATTTGTTAACTTTTTACAAATAACAAAAGGCAATCTTAACCAAAACATAGATATTTATAGGATCCGTTTTAATTGCAAATAATTACTCTTATATGAATTAAGTTACAAAATCGATATGCAAACATCGATATGAGTTCTGAATGTACAATCTGCGACAGCAGTGTGATAAGATACACTATAGCTTTTGTTCAATTAACTATAATACGCTCCTTAGTTTTAATAAAATATATTTTAGTTCTAGTCATTTTTAGTATTTCTACTGCAGTGCTGTGATAACAAATTCTTTTGCGTCTAAGTAATAAGATATTTAGGAAATTAAGAAAATTATTGATATGACATTTAATAATTATATACATAATTTATATTAGAAATCTTTTCAGATTCACTAATAAGAAATTAAATGAAATATACTTTCACAATACGATTAGCTATTGGTAAAGTGTAGAATATTACGATTGAATCAAATTTTTGAAGTATAGGTAGCTTATATTGATTGTATTTTTATCTACATAATGTTTCTAAGATTAAAAATATAATATCAAAGATCTGTTTATCATACAATTTTGCATCTAACAGAAGCTTAATGCAGTTAATGTATTGTCATAATTACAAGTAGAATAAAATCCTTAAAGCTAATTTTCATATACCAAATGTCATAATAAATTTATATGTTGGAAATTATTATTCATACTTTAATAACATAACACTGTAAATTCACATGGACTCAAGAATCATGGGTAAAAATTTATTAGTAATTGCTCATATTGAACGAATAAAATGTATTTTTTAAGCAATTCAATTTAATTACGTTAATTTTTAATTAAGATTTACTAAGATTTATCATTTTTTTAATAATTATAAATAGATATTTTGAATTTTTCAATGTTAAGTTCAATTTAATTTACTTCTCACTATATATTTTTGTGTAGAAACAGTTGAACATGCATTTGAATAATAATTTATAATTAAAGAATCAATTCTCTTTGAGGAAAAGTAAACATCTTATTTAGCAATTCGTGAAGATTTTTACTTAGTGATTTCACTTTAAGTGGCTTACACAAAAAGAAAATTCTACTTTAATTCAAGACATTATCAATAAATATTTGCTTTATATTATTATGAACATTTAAAATTTTAATTGGTTGACAGGTATATGTTAGAAATTTTTCACAATGATCAATTAATTTTACAACAACAGAAAAAAACAAAAAAATAAAATATTTAATAAATAAAATAAAAGTTATCTTTTTCTTAAAAAAATAGAGCCCCACGTACATGATAAGGATTTATAACTGGCGTATATTGATTTTTCTATCATATAACAGAGCGATGTAATAATATTCACGTATTAATTTTGAGAAATTTTAACCTAATTTAAATGACGTGAGAATAGTAATTTTTTAGTGTGGTATCACTAAACCTATTTCAT
Organism: Wiebesia pumilae; assembly: GCA_018907045.1. Taxonomy (NCBI): domain Eukaryota; kingdom Metazoa; phylum Arthropoda; class Insecta; order Hymenoptera; family Agaonidae; genus Wiebesia; species Wiebesia pumilae. Next base: position 7,784,354 of record JACCHZ010000192.1, read on the forward strand.
ATTTACTTTTATTGTTATATATACATGTATTTCATAAAATTAATTTTTTTTCTTAAACAATTAAATAAGATTAATCGTTAACTATGTTCTAGTGATTTTTAATCCAGTAAAAACTATGTATTAATTTGAAATAATTTTTACTTGTGTATATTTTCTTTTGCAAGCCACTAATAAATTTTACCATCATATTCCATTGAATAAAACCTATAATACATAATAGGTACATATTAAAATTAAAATGATGGTAATTGATAGATGTAGGTTACATATCTAATACTTAGCTCAAGCAACTAGTGTAATAACGTGTTCTTAAAAATATGTGCGTTTAATAAGTGTTTATTTATTATATTACATTATTTATGTCTTTCGACCAAAAATTATCAGTTTAAAGTCGACAAATTTATTCGCTCCAATATTTATTTAGATCAATCTGAAAATCAATTATAAGGACTGGGTAATTAAAGTATGAAGCATTAATGTTATTTATATTTGTATGAAATCGAATGTTTTTTTGTTTAATTACCGACGACGTGAGTGCCGTTGTTTTGGATATAGATTGCGATATCAATAAGATTTATTAAATGTTGGAATTACGTATGTGAACAAAAAAATCTTTTATTTCATAAATTATTTTTAACAATGATTAAGGGAGTATTTATCATATTTAGAAACTTTTGATTTTAAATAAAGAAATAACAAAGTGTTTGCGAAAATACCTTATTATTCAATAATTTACCTTTTCGTTTTGTGAAAATGAATTTGGTTTGATTAGAGTTTAAATGGAGCAATTATTCAGCAATCCGATATATTAAGTAAAGTACGTATTTTTGTTCGGAGGAAAATGACTAAAGTTGTAAGGTGTTGAGGCAGCTTGTTTTTTTGCCTCTGTTTGATACTGATGCAAGAGATATTCTGGTTTGGTTGGGCATGCATTACGCGTGAGACTTGAAAACATTAAAGAACCGATGCGTGTTCTTAGAAAAAAGAAAAGGATAATTAAAATATTCTTCATCTTGTAAACGCTCACTATTATTGATATATTTGATATATCTCGGTTAAAACAAAGTTCATCAGTTCAGAGTTTTAAATATTTTCAAAAAATATGTATATTGGAAAATATTAAAATGTGGATAGAATATTTTTGAATATTTTAATAACCAAACAAAAGCCACGTGTAATCTAATAATTCAATTACAAATATTAATTTTCGCTATTAGCTAAATAATAATTATATATAAAATACTTGAATAAAGTAGAAAAAAAGAAGGTAAACTTATAATTAACTCTGTACGCATAAATATGCGTACACGTGCTGATATGTGCGATCTCACACATTCAGTTATATATATATATATTTGTTTTATATAAATGATTCATACGCGAGTGAAAGATAGATTTCGCCAAATAAAAAGACGATTTATTAAAAATCAACAACGAATCCTTTATAGACTAACTTTGTTACCGATATTATTGCCTCCATTACTTAGGCAAATAATTTTCAATGTATAATTCTTAAAAATTTGGATTTTCGCTTGACTACTGGCAGTGTAGCCAAAACAACGCAACAGTTCGTTTCATCCAGGATTTGGTAAAAACAGGTTCTCCATGTTGCATATCGACTGCGCGCGTCATTTTCAACTTAGTATATTGCTAAAAAATAAACGGGAGAGTGAGAGGGAGAGTGAGAGAGGAAGGGGGGGGGGACAAAAGAAAAAAGGAACAAAAAATAAAAACGACGGTAGCAGCGGTGTGGGGGAGGGGGAGGAATTTGGCTGGGACATTCAATTCCAAAGTTAGGTGTTGGAGGTAAAAGGTCATAGTCCTTGTTTTCTTGAAGAAAAAGTGCATTAAAACATTCCTAGTAATACGCAAGATTCGAAGTAAGGATTTTTATAACGTCCGTTCGGCATTATGCATAAGCCATTCCCATATCTGTAAGAGAGTAGAAAAATGAGAGATGATATCATTTTTGTAACGAGTCAGTTTTTTGAGCTTTTTTGAGTCAGCTTGTTGCTGTTTTTAACATGTCCTGCCTTAAAAATGGCAAAATGAAGAAAAAAAAAAATCACTTTTTACAATGAATCTCGAATACGGTGTTTCGATAAAGGCGTGTTTACCTATTTTACAAGGTTTGTTCCCTTTTCCGATGATGCTAATAGACACAAAGTAGACACAAGTAGAGCAAGTAGACAGAAAGCCTGATATTTCATATTTTTACTCAAATAGGTGAGATAAATTGATCGAAACATTTCTCACAAGCAAGCAAAGTTAGCCAGAGAAAAAGAGATGCCATAACGTTGGTGTCTGGTGTTGTTTGATAGGATTGACATCTTAGAATGGCCACAGCTTCGCCAGCTCCAGAAGAGAGAGAGAGTGTGTGCGTGCGTGCGTGCGTGCGTGTATAGATGCGTGAGTAAGAAAAGTGAGGAGGCGGGGCGCGGTGAAGAGAAGAGAGCAACGTATGCCGTATAATAAGCACACGCAAGGCTGCTTGCCGCTATGTGAGTTACGGCCGGTTGCATGTGCATCGTTGGCTGAACGTGCGCACCACTTGGAAAGGGGAAGTCGAGTTGTTCGGAGCCTGATGTAGAAAGAGGTGGTGGCTAAGAAGGATGGCTGGGAGGGGGGATGGAGTGAGGGCTGCAGGAGACGGAGAGACGGACGAACGGGAGGTGCAGCGAACTCTCCCAAGGCCTACCCCTACCAGTCTGCCTGACCTCTCCCCCTTTATGGCGCGCACGCTTAGCGCTCACACATCCACATGCGGCAAGAAACTATGCAACCGATTTGAATCGACACTTGTCTTATTTCTTTCTGATTTTTACTTATCTCTCTCTCTCTCTCTCTCTCTCTCTCTCTCTCTCTCTCTCTCTGTCTGTCTGTCTGTCTGTCTCTCTGTCTCACACACACACAAACGCTCCCCTCCGCGCCCTTCGCGCGCCGACCAACCCCACACTCTCGTTCTCTCTCTCGCTCATTCTTTTTCTCAACTTTCTTTATTCTTGTCACTTTAACCAGTTACATCTCTTCCTGTTTATTAATACAATTTTAATCCTTTTTCTTCTTCCTTCTTTCAGTCTCGTGCATTACTTTCTGTACAAATACGGTTCAGTCTTAGTTTCCTTTTTTGTACTTTTATGCACTTTTACTTTTTTTTATACTTCCATTCGTTTTTACTCGTGCACGTTTTCAAAACTTTCTTTTTACGAGCCTCTTTGTAGTCTAGTCTTTATCAATAACCAGGTTTCGACTTGTTTTCCTGGTCTATTATTTAATTGCGTATTTCAAAAATACGAACGTCGCATGTAAATTTCTTCTAATTATGATTGAATGATGTGTTTCAGAAGCATTCCTTTGCGTGTTACAATTGACCGTTTTTATTCCGATCAATTTTACATATTTATTTATGTAAGTCTCAAATTAGGTACGAATTTTGTTGGCGCAATTACTAATGTTCTACTGAAATGCACATTTTTAATTTGCGGTTTCATTGAAGTATACATTTGTCGTACTAGAATAGCCACGTGAGCTTAAGTTTGATTAAACATGTTAAGCGTTCTGCACATTTAACTACTCTAGAGGATTTCTGCATTGAATGCTTTATTTGCTTTTTAAAAAAAGGGTTGCACACTATTTTCTTCAATAAATATAGTGTAACGTATACGTGTGCAATAATTGGAATATCCTTCTTGCAAGTAATAAATTCTTTTACTTATTTTCATATTTAAGTGAAATAGTCGCTCATTTTCAAGGTCCTTTCTTCGTTGTACTTGCAAATCAACAAGAGCTATTATTAATAACTTCTTATCTTAGTGCTCTTATTATTAAGAACATTTTATTGGTAATTAAACGCAAATAAGAAGGTGAACAAGAAGGTGCGCATATCTTTTAGTAATGTTGCCGTGGATAGAACGACTTAATTCTCATTAATTTTCATTAATTTATATTAATTTTATTTTCTCTAAATAACGATCGCAAAAAGTGGCTTTAAACAAAAGAGCATTCAGGAGAGAAGGTAATAGACGCCGACGACGACGAGCGTCGACCTATTTTTAAAGCGCGTAGCATGCAGAAAAAGCATTCGAGGGGGGCAACGGAGAATAAGAGAAAAGACGTGACGCGACGCGTACTGGTAAAAGAATGCGAGTCGCCACATTTGCCGAGGACACGAGCAACAGTCAAAGGAATTAACTTGGGAAGATCGTAGAACGCTCGTCCGGTTTCTCGCGTCTTATATACGTACATATTTTTTTATCATTCAGGAGAACATCGAACACGCGCACATTTGCACTTTGTACTTGTAATTCGCCACCTCAACGTTACGCTATTTACAATCGATTAATTTACATTTATATACATCCTTCGCTTTTTATTACTATATGCACTAGTGCATATAGTACTTCGCTTGCATCGTTAAAATTGTATAAATATTGAAAATTTGCAACATTCGGAAAATGTAATCCCATGAACGATCATCCGTATATTATTGTTGCGCTTGTAAAAAGTTGTATTTAGGCCGTTAAGCAGTAGTGCGCTAAATATTAAACAGTTCTTTTTCACATGTCCTTGCAAATATTCAGTTAGCTTTTTCATAATTTAAATAAATATTCATCAACTATCCACTCTTATTTTTATATTACTTATTATTATTATTATTATTATTATTATTATTATTATTATTATTATTATTATTATTATTATTATTAACAGTTTGATACCACGTAGTTTCATTATTTCGATAAATACTAAACATTGAAAGATTTATTGAGGTACTTCGCATTGTCGATAAAGAGCTTGTACACGTTTTATTGTCTCATAATTATCGATGTCTAAATTTTAATTTAACATATAGTGGCACACATATAAAAATGATCATAATTATTAATTGGAAATTTAAATTGAATTAACTTCACGCAAAACAGATACCTCAAGACAATAGAGACCGATCGCTGATCTATTGTTGACTATTACTGTACAAAAGTTATATTCCACATTTTATATAATAAGTTTTCTTTTATAAGGTCGTCTATGATTTCGGGATTACTTTTAATATTTCACAAATCCATGTACATTTCATTTTTAAGATAATTAGAGGCAACTTGAATAATAAAACAAATTTTGTTTAAGTATATTATACTTGATAAGAAATCTCAGCAGTGTTTGACAAACTTAAGCAACAAACATGTACTATCAAAGTTGAAGATTATTCATTTACAATATTTTGAATTTAAAATGGCTTTAGAAATTGTTTAAGGGAATTTTATAACTATTAAAAGAGTAGCCGTTACAAGCTCATAAATTCATTAAAATTTGTAATGGTAATAACTCCATAAAATATTAAAAGAATTTAAAGTACTTCGTTACAATACATTACTAAAGAAAGGATATGTTCAGATTTTAAGAATCAACATTCTTTTATTTTTATCAAGAACTCAAAAACAACTGGAAACACGATAATTCTTATACACGAAATATTTAGTATTAAAACAAAATTAAGCAATATTGAACTTACCTAATAAATATCATCGATTGACGTCATAATATTATTAATATTCATTTTTATATGTAACAGTATGTTTACATAGTCGCTTTATTCATTTTTTCTAAATGAAATAACATACGTATGTCTTTTATATTAATCATGAAGCTGTTTAAATTGAATGTATCAAAGTTATATAAACACGAATGTAGTAATCGGATTATTTGGAATTTTAAATTTTAAATAGGTGAATCGTGAATAAAATTAATTTTTAGTATATAATGTAAGTATTATATATTTTATTTGAAAAATTAACGTTCAGAAGATCAAGGAAAACTAAATCTATTATTGGATTTTCACTTTCAGATCTTACAAATTTTTTCACAAAAATAAATCAGTATTTTTCACGTACATTTATATGTCATGATTTTATTGTGGAATTATTTATTGTATACATTCTTAAATTTAGAATCTATTTTCACCTATTGTATAAAAGTGAATGAATACTTTCTATTTTATCAATGCTTACAGTTAGAACAATGTTTCCAAATAAATTAATCTTAGGTTCAACTTATTTCATTGACTTAAGAGAACTAAATATGTTGAATTGTGATACCTAAACAAGATGTAACCTCTTATAAAAGCTGTTATTTGAAAAGAATTATTTAAGGAATTAAAATTCTTAGCATACTTAAATAATACTCAATATGGATAAAAGAGAAAAATAAGCTGTGAAGATATTTATGTAAATACAAAAATTTATATTTTAACGAACATATTAATTTAGCTTGACTAATACATAGTAATCGTATGTAAAAGTACTTTCAACAATTTAACGCGCCCGTTAAAATATCTGACAATCATTTTTATTTCCACGTAATATGGAAAACTTCACGAGACCAGCAGAAGCTTTTATTATTACAGTATTCTCTTTCCCGATAATGATTTACAAGTAAGTCTGTATGATAAGTGTGTGATAAATTGAGAGTTTCAAAGGACTGCTATAAGAATGCTTAGTTTTAAACTGAACAATAGATGTAAGAACAAATCTTCTTCTATAATATAAAATAACGTAGGAATTTTTGATGCTAAATTATACTTTATTATATATCAAATTACATTTAATTATAATTAAACAATTAAAGGCGAAAATTTTTCAATGCATCATTGATGAACCGTATTAATACGCTTTAATCTTGAATTTTCTTACGTATTAATGGAGCTTAGTGAGCTGCATGTGTCTCGGTAACAATTGCACTACAATATTATGCAAAAAAGTTTATTTGCAATAAAAATTATAAGCCAAAAAGTTTAGTAGCAATTATATTTGTGTATTTATTTCCAATATTTAGATCCAGTAGATAGAATCATTAAACTACTAATAACTCAAAGAATAGGTGATTAATTTATTGTAAAATATAACAATTTTGGTTTTGTTAATAAATAGTATAATGTTGAAAATATTGTATACAAATTTTATGTGATGTTTTTTATTTAAGAAAGAAGCACGTGACACGTGCTTCAGTAAAATTATAAAACTGTTATGTACGAGCTGTTTGTAACTGTGAATTAATTCCGAAAAGGAAGTAGACATATTAATAAGTATTCGTATATTTACGAGCATATTAATGAATTCGGTATTATATAAAATCAAGGACCAGAATGAAAAATGAAAGAACATATAAATTAAGTTAGTTAGCAAGGAAAATGGATAGACACAACAACAGCATGCTTAATGATAGAAAGATCCGGTAAAGGCTACTTGCTTCCTTAGAGAGTAAATCGTGCGTTGTTTTTTTCTTCATTTACAATTTTTATTGCTGCCTATAGTTGAGAGACAACTTGTGCACGTTCACGTAGGCCTTTGCTCTATACGTACGGCAACACGTGCAGGCTAGCCCTGGCCTAGATAAACGCCACAGCCCGACTTTGTTTTTCGCTCTTCGCTCCTCACTTCTCGTTCTTCGCTCTTCGTTCTTCGCTCTTTGCTATTTAGCTACATCAAATATTCTAAAACTAAGCAGTTCTAGCACTCTTTACTATTTATATTTTACTTTCAATCGCGTTGAATGATAATAGGCATTTTTCATTTGTTTTCCGAGAAAACATCCATTGCACCTGTTTCACGGCATCATCGCACGATTCATACGTACAGGTAGTGGTTGGCTTTTTTCTTCTGTCTCCATTGGCGGTGTATGATTTTCTTACAGTGCCTCTCTGCTTTTCTCTGACTGTGGCTCTCCAGCCGCAGAAGCCACACCTGATAACTCACGTACACGTGCAATGGCGTAGCAACTACTTACACTAGCATCATTGCATATTCTTTGCTTTCAGCTCTTACATTAAATGTTTTTCTTTCATCTTACTCTTCTTATTAATTCATTAGATATATATGTATACATTATTACTTCTTATTAGGCGAGTATTTTTTAACTACTGATCAGTATTAGCATTACTATCATTACCGTAAATGGACGTTGAAGAAACGATTGAAAGTGGAAGGGTCATTTAGATCTTTTTATGTTTAAAATATTTTTATTCGCATTCAACATGAATTTCTGATAATTAAATACCAAAGTTACTAATATTATTTATAATGATATGAAATAGCAATAATGCAATGTTTTCATTTATTCATCTATTTGTTATTAACTTATTATTAAATTAAATAACTGACAAATTTACACAATAACTATATAAAAAAAAAAATTAAAAAATTATAAACTAATCAAAATTTACATTATTTCTGGATAGAAAATTAATGTTTTAGCTTTCGGTGGAGCCGTGAAAGGGAATATATGAAATACGAGGAGTGTGCTTTTATAACAATATAATAAGATAATAATAATAAGAAAAATAGGCAAACAAATTATCGAATACAATTATTATTAACCAATTTCAATTACAGTGACATTTTGAAGTTCATATTATTAGTTATAGTCTATCTGCTGGTTTTATAAGAGCCTGAGTGATAAGATGAGAAGATGAAAATGTACTTGGTCTCACTTATAACATCCAATATTTTATCAATTGTATTTAATTTAGAAAAATCTCTTACTATTTAGTTATTGTGGGTTTATTAAAATATAATAAATTTTGTTCCAACGTATAATATTTTACGACTCACGTCGATAAAAAGTAATATTGTACAATATATTTCTATTGTACATAATAAATTTCAGCATTTATACAAAATATTCTAGATGATTTATTTCTATTGTATCACTGATACTCGATCCAAAGTACACACTTGGAAATGATGAGAAAGTCAAGCATAAACTTAAACTTTTATTAAATTATTATAGCAATTTTTTGTTTCAGTATAGGTGCACACATATATCCATATATACGTACACAGTCCAATTTATTCTTTGATACGTGACAAGAGACATAATCATATATTAGCTTTATTACATGCAGAGTATATATTCTAAAAATATTTTACTCATATATATATTGTGCATTAGAGTAGAGAACAAAAACAAGTAAAGTTAAATATGTTCATCGTATCTCTCTCTACCTTTTACATTCGTATAGTTAGTTGTTTTTGAGTAATATTTCGAAGCAAAATATTAATTTTGCGCAGCGATTTTTTTTTTTCGTTATTTTTATTTCAATTCCTGAGTTATTTCAATGGCAACCGAACATTTCCGGTAAAAATTGGATGCATCGATGGTAATACGAGCGCATTGAAAGTTTTCATTACTCATATATGATCATTATAACGTGGCCTACTCTATTTATAATAATTGTTGTTATTAATATTTCCTTTTTATTATACTTTTTGGTAACTAAAATGTACATTGCTGCTATTATTTTGATAATAAGAGAATTACGTTAAAGAAGGTTTTTTCGGCTGCAAAGAAATTACGTGGTAAAGAACAATTTTAGAGCGAAAATAATTATTTATGTTTAATGGGAGAGTTTTGCTGAGTCTCGAAAGAAATTTTGAAAATTATTGCTACAATGAGATACGATTTGAGAGGTCATGGAACTATAATGTAATAGGTAAACGTTTCCCGGAAAAATGTGTAAAGTTTTGATTATGAAAATGAACCATTAGCTTCATAATGCTGAGTAAAAAAAGTAACAGTATTTTACAATTGTGCAGGCTGTCAATTCTTCCTCTATTAGAATAAAGTAGCACCTTCGCTTATTACTCGCAATCACTGGATCTTCGTACGTATCTTTCACTAGAAAAGTGGCGAATCACTTTGTAAGGCAGTTTGTTGGCTGCGCCTGCGCGGCTCGCCCGATCCACGTGGTAAGAGTGCAAGTGTGTCAAGGCGCGACCTGAATTTTCCTACTCCCTCTCTGCTCTCTGCTCTCGGTTTCTCACTCACCTGCTGCGCTGTTCATGTGACGATGTTAGCGCTGGTTCGAGAATACGACACCAAAAATGCACAGCTCCATCATATGGGAAAAGCCTTCAAATAACTTCAGTCTACGTGTACTTAAATTGAAAGGTACAATAGAGAACAGTGTTTGACGAGGCTTGAAACACTCAACAACGCTGTTATATTCGTTTCTATTTTGTTTCATCTGGGCCTATTTTCATTTTGAGTTTACGAGAGCAACCTAATACTTTTATAGCTTATTAGAAATACCGTTTATTTTAACGAGGAATTCTTAGAATATGTTTAGTTTTTGGTCTTTTAAATATAGTTAAATTAAATACTTAAATTAAGTTAAAACAATTGTTTTTAAATGTATGCACGTTCGTATTAAGAGATTTTATGCGCTGCTGACTGATAACCTACCCTTACTTCTCTATTAAAAGTCAGTCCTCTTTTCTTTATTCGCCAATCAACCAGTACGTTATATTATGCTTCCGAACAAATAATTCCTCCTTCTCAACTCCTTTCCACTCATAGTTCATTCCAAGGATTGTTAAAGGAGAATGCACTAAGTTAAGACTATCATGCGTAAGAAATGTAAAATCTTGGAAAAACTGATTTTGCTTTATTTAATAATGCTTAATAATTTTAATTTTTTTGATAACATGAATTGATTCATAATATCATTTTAAAAAGCTATGTATCCTTCTTAGAAATCTAGTTCTATCTATTCTTAACTAATAATATTTATTGTTATCTATGAAATAGATAACTGAGGATTACATTCTTGCAAAATATGTGAAACTCATCAATGAGAAAATTCATTTTCAAATTCTTCATCATCATTCAATCTCTAAAAATTACAGGATACGATAGATGAAGCCTAAATAATCTAATTTATTATTTGAAGCTACACAAGCCGTTTTTTCATAATTTTTCTTTCTAAAATTAACAGATGTATTTTATTTCTTATCCTTTCACCTATGTTTAGTTTCGTTCATTTCTACTGACAAATATTTTATTTAAAAATATATTCATTATCTCTTTCACTTGTAAATATTCCACAGCCGTATACGTATATGTGTACGAAGGTGATATATTGGATAATCATTGATATATTGGTGATATATTGGTCAATATATTGGATATCATCAATAGAAAAGGCAATATTTTTACAGTTATATCAATATTACTCTCTAAAAAAATGTGCAATAATGTGATATTCGTGAAATGTTTTTTAAGAAGAACATACAGTTTTTTTTTAATAGTACGTACTCCGTGCACATTTACGGGTATTTTTTATATATGATTTCGTATTATTGCTTACATCTGTTCGTACTACATTTTATCTGCAACATTTATCTCTGTTTATTTAGACTAATACAGATAAATGTATAAATTTGCTAGTTGATATATGAAATATAATATCTCGGTTACTTCAAATTTTTCTATTTTCTCAGTCAACTGTTAAATAGTAAAATGTATGCTTATATTTTTTTATTAATATGAACAAGGCAATATAATTAATTACATCGAAAGAACTATGCACTCATTTATGAAAAAAGATTGTAAAACTACATGTGATCTAGAATACTCTTATGAATAGCTACGTTATGACTATATAATTTCTGTAGATGAGACTTAAGTTACGTGAAGTCTGCCAATATCAATTACTACATGTTAATCATGATAAAAAATCTTTGCGTAAAAAAACCTTTTGATTGAAATAAATGCCCGATTTCGATTCATACTATTGGTGGTCTCCATAACTTTTATTATTACATAATTCTCTTTTACGAATTCGTTCGATGATTTTTGTTTTTAATTGCGTATTTTTAGCGATACATTTTTAAATAATACCTTCAGTTGTTTTCCTCTTAATATTTGCTAAGTTTTATTATTACTTCAGTTTAAGACCAGGTGAATATGATCATAAATTTTACTGAATTATTCAACGTCATTCTTTTAAGTATTTTCAAATCAATAATAGTCAACTTTCTGAACTGAATAATATATTCTTCTTCCTAGTATTTAAACTTTAAATAAAATTATATAACTCGTGAGACAAGCAAATCGAGATGTTAACACATTAACTGCTTTTATATTTTTTGCTTGTATGTCACCCTCATTCATTCTATAACCAAGACAATTTCTATTTGTCTAAATGACATTTTATCTCATCTAAATTATAAATAATTCATATCTATCGGTTGAAAACCTTTTGTAACGCATTCAAATATTCGTTGTTTAAATTGTATCTACGCTGTTTATAAAAGATCATCTGCATGTTGTAAAATTTTATTTTTAGTTCTAATTGTACACAAATTTTTATGAAATTTTTTTATTTGTTATTTGCTCTACTAATCTCCACTTTATACGATGGAATAAGATTTTTCAACAATTTTGACAAGTAAAGATAATACATAAATAGATTTCATAATATTTTCATATTTAAAGTATTAAACTTAATATGACGAGTTACTTGATTTAATCGTATTCTTCGCCAACAAATTATCTAACAAGTAGAAATTAAAAATTACTTGTCCATACGGATTTTAAGTTAACAGTTTTATCCAAAATTACAAGACATTACATGTTCAGGCTTTATATGAAATTCTAAATTTGTTAAAATCTTGGTTACTTCTACGTTAGTTTTGAACAATGCTAAAATTTTCTAATTTTAAATTATTTAAATTAAAATTTATTATCTATGTTGCTAATAAATACTTAGGGATACAATTAAATACGAATATTGATTAATTTTAATCTAAAATTAACTAATCTATCAAAACATTTACTTTAAACTAATAGTTGTCTTATTTATTGCTTTTATACATACGACTTCAACGATAGAAATTAAGTGTTCTCTTTAAACTGTATAACGAACGATGAATACCAAATAGGTACATAAATTTTTATGATTTAACTACTACTACTGGTTGAAAAATTACTAATATCATAATAGTTATAATATTCTATTAAATTCTTTTATGATTCTTGATTTTAATTGTTGTGACTGTATTTTATTACGTATTTATTTATACCCTTCTTTTATTTGTATATTAATATAATATTTTCGATGGCTATCAGTAAATTGGTGTTTTAATGGTTATATGTTTATTATATTTTCCCATAAATTATTAATTTTTAATGCAGGGTGCTCGGATTTGAAAGAAAATCAACTTGACATTTCTCTGAATTTGTTCTAGATTTTGTTTTTTTTTTTAAATTGATATATAATATTTCTGCTTGTTAATTTTACATAAAAACCGTATTTTTCGGGGCATTAATATTACTCAGTAAATTTTTCATTGCTCAGTTATTATTGTCGGTTAAATTATAGACTTTGTTGTTTTGATTATGTTACCTGTGCTATCGTACGAATAAAGTTATCTATCTGCTTCAGCGTTTCTTTTGGAAGATTTCTTTTAGACATAAATATTTAAATTTTTTACCGTACATAATTTGTTATTTGTTACTATACCTTATTAACTGATTATGTCTTTTCTTATTTCAAATTACTTCACATGTTTTTATCTTTTTACATTTTTATATTTTTATAAAACTCTTTTAACTACTTATAGTAATCCTACTTTATTACTAAAGGTCTTAAGCTCTTCACTAAAAGTATTATATTATTAGAGTTTCGATACCATTCCTTATTTAAACGTATTATAAAGAAACATTTTTTTCGCGTAAGTATTTTATACGTAATAAGTTTTTTTATACAAAACTTTCGTCAATGCAAGATGCACTAAGTGATTTTCAATAAATGAATATTTGTCATACTATATATAAATAGAAAATTAATACCTGTTTTTAGCAATTATAAACCCAAAAGTATTTATAGCAAGAACTTATTTTATTCTACAAATTTTCGAAACGAATATCATTTTTAAAAGATTCAGTACGTAATAAATATTAGTTAAGATAACTAATGAATAATTCAAATGAGTTATAATATTTTTATTATTTATAATAGTTATTTATACAAATATTTATATATACGAATAAACTGATGTAATAACTTAGAAATAACAATGTCAGTAGCTTAATAGTTTTTTAACATTAAATATGCTAACTTAGTTCGGTGCACGCGTTCCCTCTTTTTTCTCCTATTCATTTTTCTTCACTTTATTATTATTATTTAATTATTATTGAACATTCGTTGTAGGTACGTATAACTTTTTAAATTACAATGATCTATTTGCATGTCTTTACGTGTATTTTATAAAAATTATTAGGCATTATTATCTTATTTCCATACATGGTAATCATACAAATTAAAAACTTTTTAAATTTTTTAAAAATTTTCTGGAGATATTTTTTTACGTCTAATTCTTTAAAATGTAAGAAAAATTATATATTACTATTTAGACAATTAAATCTAAACTCAAAATATATTTCATCTATCCCGTCTCATTATCCAAATTGGATATAGAATTTTGCGTATGAATAATTTTAAATTTAAACGTTGCATAAAAAAATTTCATTAAAAGTATTTAAACAACCATTTTGTAAAACTAATTTTTTCCTACGATTTTAATAAGTTGTGAAACACATGTATAGAAATTTGTTTGAAGTCTAATTAATAGTCTCATGAAATATAAAATCTTTATATTACTTCCTTAAATATGTTATTCTGCAGTAAAATTTAATAGTAAAATATAATTTATTAAAAAATTATCAAACGTTTTTTGTAGGTGTTATTGATTTATTTTTATTTTTTTATTCGTTTATTGATAACAAATTATCAGAACTTTTCTTAATTGTAAAAAAGCTTAACTAAAGACTTTTGGTAACTATGAAGGTAAAGTACTATTAATTTTAATAAAGTTTTTAAAAATTAATATTGTTATTATTGATTAGGCTTTATATTAATTAATTTTAATAGTAAAGAAGTTGTCATGAATTATTGTCATGAATTAATTTATCAGAATATATTCTATTAATTATTTTAAACTAATTTTCAGTAAATTGTTTATATCGTGGAGTACACTCGATTTTAGATGATTTTATCTTAAAACAATATAAATAATTATTGTTACACCAAGTTTCACGTGTTAGATGCTACTTTTATAATTATAATGTAATAAAACAGGGTAAAATTTAATAGACAATCTGAATATTATAAAAGCCGTAAATATTTCTTTGTAAATTTTAAATAAATAAAAATATAAAAGATTAAAATACAAGTAATGAATACTTATATTAGTTTTATAACTTACGTACATTCACAAATTTTTTAGGAAAAATGTTTTTACGACCAGTTAAATAAAGAAAGATTTGAAATTAAAACTTAATAAGTTTAATTAATTTTTACATTTTAAGATCATATGAAAGTCTACTAGAATACTTTGAATATATTTTTGCAACAAATTTTAAGATGAAGTGTATATGTATATTTGTATGGATTTATAATTTTAAATTATTCGTAAATTCAAAGTGATTCTCATTCTTATTTTCATGTCTATTTCTACTTCGATAGTTTTACCTTTATTTTGAAATGAAATTTCAACTACTAGTTGTTTTGTATAGGCAAAATATTTTATGGTTTCATTTACCGATGAAAAATTTATTTAAAAATATTTAAGCATATATTCAAAGAATGTACCGGATTCTTAAGTTGTAAATAAGTTGTAAATCATATGTGTAATGTAAATGATTTTGGTAAAGCCTTCTAAATTGTGACTAGGTGATGGTTGCGTAGTGAATATAATATCGTTTGTAAAATTAATTGTTTTTGTGATTTATGCATCTGTTTTTTAGTAAATTGAATAATTCTGGATGCAGAAAGTAAATCTAGAATAAATAAGTAAAAAGAAAATATATGAGATGATGAGAATGACACAGTCGTGATTAAGAATTCCTTTAAATTTTTTCTTAACACCGACACTGTTGCTCATATTATTACTCTTGAACTTAAATACGAATTGCGTCGTGGTTTGTCGGGGATAAAAGGGTAGTGGGTGTGAGGGCGCCGGATACAGACGGGCGTGGCCGGAGCCGCTATCGTCCTTGTCCTCGTCCTCGTACTCCTCCTCAACTTCCCTTGTGTCCTTGAACCCAGCAGACAAACTTCTACTTTCTTCTCCCTTATATTTTTTTTTATTTAGATGCGTGCTTTTTTACTACTTACCTTTTCTTCATCTTAGCGGTTATTGTTTACTTACTTATTTGTTCTTTTTCTTATCATTAACTATCAATGTTTCTTTTGGTACTCACAATATGGCTTTTATCGCAGTTACGCTGATTATAAACAAGTGTATCTCATTTTCTTCAACTTACCTAGAACAAAAGAAATTAAGTTTATTTACTGATTCGTTGAAAATAAAAGAAAAAAAGTTGTTTTGAGACTGAAATTACAAAGTAATGCCAATTAAAATTTTTTTGAAACATAGATAAGTAATTTATATATATTAACGATGATAGCTATGTAAACAAATACATAAGAAGTATCTAACTAAATTAGTGAATTACGAAAGAAGTTGGTATAATTTAGAATAATTTGGTATAATTTAAAGATTGAATTTTAGTTCAATACTCCCTTGTTTCAATAATCCTAAGCCATTTTGTCATTCTATTGATATAATGTATCCAGAGTACCTAATAGTACACGTTCTAGTTTTAATACTTATACATAACATAAATATTATATGTTGTAAGGTTATTTAGTTTACGGTTTCACGGTTGTTTGTGAATCTTATCTCCTTTTTAGAAATTCAAAATTTATTTAAAATTGTACTTGTTTCATTAAATTTTCTATTGATCTCTTGAATTCAGGTACATATATTTGTTTATTAACTTATTTTTTACCTGGAATCATAATTTACGGGTAAAAAAGTTGTCATTTTGATCGACTGAGCGGAAGTTTCATTGACTATTTATTATCAATATTACCTATAAAAAGTTTTTATAATATAATACACTGGACGCTATAGTAGCATATAAATTAATAATAAAATAGAAAATAACAATATTACATTATACATTTAGAAATAAACTTGAAACTTTAAAGAATAGCAGCAGATCAGATATTAAACATGGTATTTACTATTAAGAAAATGATTTTTTCTGTATTAAATTTTTTTCTACTATGTATATATTACTAAGAATTCAAATAAAAATACTTAAAATTAATTTTGGTAACATTATTTAAAGGAACTTACTTGCATTCATTCTAATAATAAATAAACAATTTAGGCTTATTTGTTTAATTTCACTATTAAATGTTGTAGAAGCGACATACATCAAAATTCTTAATTAAGTTTATAATCTTTTTTACTTATATTTTCCCGAAACAATGATAGTATTTCAATTTTTTATATAAATATATTATCACAATTAAGGCAATTTTAAAAAATTACATTCCAGTATATTATTTTCACTGGATTGTAAAAATATACATTAAATTTGTTTTGTATGTAAATAAAATATTAGAAAATATTTGAATTTGTTTCTAAAAATATATTAGAATTTTTTGACGATCTATTTTGATAAAGTTTATGTAGATGTTTACTTTAAATGTAAGATTTTTTAATAAGACAAATTATGGCTTATTATAAAGAAACACTAAGTAGAATTTATATTTATTATTAGTTCCTGTAATATTATATCAGATCAAATAAAGTGTAATTTTTGTAAGGTAAAACATTCGTCCAGCGATGTCATCCTATTATCTGAAATTAGCGACAGATTTTGGATAATAAGATGATATCAGAAATTCTAAATTTTAAACGAAAATCAGTATTAATCAATTATTAATTTTAAGTTAGAAA
Organism: Wiebesia pumilae; assembly: GCA_018907045.1. Taxonomy (NCBI): domain Eukaryota; kingdom Metazoa; phylum Arthropoda; class Insecta; order Hymenoptera; family Agaonidae; genus Wiebesia; species Wiebesia pumilae. The sequence goes on from JACCHZ010000192.1 coordinate 7,801,948, forward strand.
TAAATGTACATAGTCATAAGACGATTGTTATTTATTTCTCGAGAAATAAATGAGAAAATAATTTATTAATTCAGCAATTGTATACTATAATTTTTTTATTCATTAGTAGCAAAAGGGATGTTTTTTTATGTATTGAATAAATAATATTTTTTTGCTATAGTAAAAGTTTCTTATTGTAAAAAACTTAAAATGAAATTAAAATCAAATAACTTTTAAATTAATAAACTATATGCATAATACGTGAAATACATACAAATAATAATTTGATATAAATTTATTAGTTATTTCGCAATTGAAAACGAGAGATATCAATTGAAAGTTCATCAACCTACATATTGGCTAACACATAATACTACGTTTCTATGACCTTCGATAGAAATTAGGTACGAAATTTAATTTTTCATCGAACTCTATAAAACTTTATGTCTCCTTTTATCTATGGAATTATTAATTTTTTGTTAAAAATATTTTTCAATTTTTTATTAATAATCAAGTTTAATGATTTGAATTATTTAACAATACTCCCTCAAATGTTTCCTAAAATAATGTTTCGACATAATGAAATCTGAACTTTATTTGTATTAAATTGGTTTCATTTTAAAAACAAATGCAAAATATGTAATATGCGTGTGCATGTGGGAGGGGGGAGGATACGTGTGTTGTTTGTATGTGCAATAACAAATCAAATCAAAATAATGACATAAAAAGGGAATGACAACGTAAGATAACGTAAGAAGTAAAAAAAGAAAAATAGAAAAAGCGACAAGAGAGAAGAGAAACAAGAGGATAGATGAAGGTGATATAGGAATATGTAAAGATGTGTTCGGGAAAGATGTGGGAATATTTTGTGCGTAAGATTGCTAGAGCGAAGGAACAAGTGTGAACCAGGGATGAAAAGAGAAAGGGGCTGCCGTAGTCATGGTGACTGTCGGCTTTCATTGGAGTGATCGATCCGCGTCGGTCAAGGTTACCATTAAAGCGTTGATTCACCCCGAACATACCTCAATTAGATTAAAGAAAATAAAATGAGTTGAAACAACACAATTTAAACTTGAAAAACATTTTATGCTCTTATATACTTTGTAACTAATATTTTTAACGTAGTTTCAACAAGATAATCAATATTATTTCCAAAACATTTTTTAAACTAAGCAATTTTTAATTACCAGGATATCGGAAAATGTGCAAAAATGGTAAAAATTAGATTGAGAATGTGTCAGTTATTAGTTACTTAATATATTGAAAGTTATGTCATACTCGTATTAGATATATTTATTTATTGCATGAGTTTACATAGTATATCTAGATATCAATAAATATTAACTGTTAAATCTTAATGTAATTAGGAGTGATTTTTTTTTCGATGGAAAAAATTATACATTTTTTTGGAACATAACATCTGCATTTTTTGAGTTTTAAACCAAAATTTTTGGTACGCATTAAATAAAAATGAATAGTAAGAATGTTATTTTTCAAAATGTAATCTTATTTATATTTTAATATTCTTAATAAGTAATAAAACATGAAAAAATAAATATTATTATGCGTTATTTAAAATTCTAAAGAAAATCTAAATTTTTACGAAATCACGAATTGCTTAAGATTAATCGTTGAAAATACGGAAAACGGAAATTCATTTTGAATTTTCTGTTTTTTATTAACATGTTAAAGTTGGACTTTATAATTTTTTCCGGTTTTTGTCAAAAGGTTCAACAATTTTACGTAATACAATCCTGTTATTGTTATGTCTTCCCTCCTAGAGATAGTCAGGATGATGTCTTAACTAATTAAAAAGTAGTGATTATTACCTTTGTAGTTGAAACAAAGGATTAAAATTCACCAGTCACCATCTTATACTGCAACTATTATTAGAAGTCAGATGTGAAGTGTTGGATGTAAGTTACCTCTGTAGTAAGAGATCAAAGCAAACGATCTTATAGATTAAAAATCGCTAAATACTGTATTGAACAATCTTTTTACATTTTATTTTGGTTCACAATAAATTATTGCTGTAATAATCATTGCAAATGTAGTTATTTTACGTATAATTTTTTATCCAAAATATTATGGACTCTTTCATCTTGGATCAAAAGTCTCATTAATTTTGCACACTTTTACTCGATTCATAATTTATAGATTTTAAATTCAAAATACTTTTAATGATAATGAAAAACGAATTTATTGCACCTGCTAAGGTAAGAATATTAGAAAAAAAAATATAATAAAGTAATTATAGACTTGTATACCTGTAGACTTATTGATAAAAATAAAAAATTGCATAATGATTAACTATTATTATTAAAAAATATATCAAAAGAGTACCATTTCCTTATTCTAATGAATTTACATCCATGAAACAATGCATAACTTGCCGCAATCAAGTCAGCGATATTTGTCCTAATCTTACTGCATTAAAGATAGCAAATGTATAAAGATGGATAATTTATCGTTTTCTGAACATACTTCCATCAAGCGTATACTTTGTATTGTTCTTTCCGAGTAACCTTAATTGTTGTGTGTATTCTAATGTATATATTTTATTTACATTTATGTTAATTTTACGTCATACCTATTATATATAGTTGGATTATAAACAGTAGATACTGAATAAATTTACGTTTTCTTCCTTTATTTCTACATAGATAACAGGTATATAGATAATTATAACAAAGAATTGATTTAAACAAGTTTTAAAAAACAAACTTTATTTTAGGTTTTTAGACTACGATTTTTCCCAGTGTACTTATCAATGTTCGAATAATATTTTATCTTAGCTGAATGTCTGACTGCAGTCTCAATATGTTAATTTTGTCAATAATTATACTTTTAAGTTTTTAAAATACAATTAGACTTTCGAGCTAAATCGGAAATTGTATTAAAATTTCAAAAAAACTTAGTGTCTTTTTTATAGAATGTCGGAGTTCTAGCGTATTGCAAAACAAGTATGTATAAATGTCGCAGTTTAAAAGTACAAGTAATAAAATTTAAAATAATAAAAGTTTTCAAGTTAAAATTTGATACAAATTTTTCTAAATCATTTTTAAATATTCGTAGGATATAGATATTAATATCGTACAACTGTGCGTAATAAAATAAAATATAATTATTGTTGATGTGCTAAATCTGTATCCTAAGTAATTATAGATTAATAATATACTGAATATTTGTTACGTTTTAAAAATATGTTTTAGTTAAATTATAAACATTGTGTAGGATTACAATATATCAAAGTAACATCCAAAGTAGTGAGGAAAGGAAAGCAGAGAAAAAAGAAGAGGGCAAAAGGGCGACGAACCAACTGGAACGAAAAAAAAGGGAAATAGCGGGAGAGGGTCATCCAAGTTTACGGGGCGTGAGTCTGTGACCGTGACCTTGGCTCTTTCATAGGGGTTATCGAGCGCGTTAGGACTTTCACCACTTAGCGTCTGCCCACACTCGTACTTTCTCTGTCAGCGTCATCCCCTTCAAATGGTCCTACTATTCTTGCTTTCTTTTGCACGTTTACGATTCAAAGTGCGCCAACCCTTGCGTGGGTGAGTCTAGACGCTTTCGCTCTCGCTTTTTCTTAACCCCGAGTGACCTTTATTCAAGAATTATTTTTATTTTTGCTTGGTTACTTCGTACACAAACTTCTTAAAAAATAAGTACGTATTTATATTTTGAAGTATTTGTTTGGCATTTCTTTCCATTATGCACAATTTGTTATGACACATTTTGTTATGACACTTATTTTATTTTAAATTATAGATACGCACGCTCTTTATTGTACATATCAAGAACATAACCAATTTTGTTAAGAATAATGATAACTATATTAATTAGAAGATAATGTAAATCAACTTTCTTCTTTGATGTAAACTCGTATATTTATACAGTAATTAAATAGTTCTTTGTATGAGATTATATATCATGCAAAATCCTGCAATTAACCAGATTTACTTAAACTTAATTTTTTCAAATTTGAATCCGTAGATGAAGCATACATTATATTATGTACTAAATAGAAACAAGTGACGTACATAAAATTTTATATATACAAAAGTTTGTAGCTCTATGTCTTTTGTTATTTATATATTCGATACATACACCCCTCTCCACATACATACGCATCCAAATTCACTTATGTATTTATATAATTACCCGAAACTGATTTTATGGGTACCACAAACTGTGGTGTTAAATTAAATTTACTTTATGTTTTTACTAAATACGTAATTTTCAAAAAAATAGAATTTTCGAAGAAATTATCTGTTAATGATAATTTATGTGTATTTTAAAAACAAATGTTTTAAAATTCTAGCACTGTAAACTATTATTTTTCTCTTAAAAATGATAGTTGTCGCTATAATATACACATTTGATTTTAAAAAATTATTTAATTAATTTCTTATATTTATTTGCTTCATGTAAAATATTATTATCCACTGAAATCTTCATCATTTTAAAGTTATGAGAATTATATGTCAAGAAAAAACGTGAATCAATATAATAAAAAGTGAACTTAAACTAAAAGAGTAATAATTTTTGTAACCTTAATATATTCATAAATAATTAAAACTAATTAGTTTTTGATTATTTTATATCATTCATTTTGAAAATATAATGAGATGGGTTAGTTGTAAATATGAATTCATACTTTGCAGTTTTAAGTCTTCAAGAAACAACAAGTTTGTTCATAATGTAAATCCATTTTGTATTGAAAGACTAGTTTTATTTTCGATTAAGATTTCTAAATTTCTAAATTAGTAAAGCTAAAAATAGGTCATTTTTTAAAATATAAATAGAGAATTACAATCTATATATATTAATATATATAATTAATCAATATATATATATATATATTGAATAAAATTGATCTAATGGTAAAAACTATAAAGTTATAAAATTATAATTTATAGAATCATTGAAACGATTCAGATCTGAATTTAGATAATTTTTATTTAAAATTGACTAATATTTTTTAATATATAAGCTAGCGTCAGCATATTTTTATTTTATAATTCTTTTTAATTTATATGTAATTCACAAATATTACGAAATACATGTTCAGATATTTTATATGATTTATAGGAGATTAAATGTAAATTCTTAACTGAAGATATATTACTACAATAAATATGAAAAAAGTCATATAATTACAATATGGAATACTTAATTTATTGTGCTAACAAGTAATTATAGATAAATCACACAGGTCTGTATACAGACTTAATATAATGATAATTCTCTCATTAGAGGAACTAATAGAGTTAGTACAGGTAGTTTATTTTTACGAAGGAAGTGTAAAAATGGTTTAGGTTTAAGATTCTGAAAGAAATTATTTGATATAAAACAAAAAATAAGTAAATCGAAATAATGTGTTTGGTATTTAGAAGATATACATGGTAATAAATATATTATTATGAATTTATAAAATATGAATCAATAAAAGTCATTTGATTTTAATTTATTTGATTTGAACAAGTTAGATTTCCTAATTGAAGTTGAAATATGCATAAAAAGTAAAATTAAATATACACATATATCTTTTAAGAATAATTAATAAGATTAGAGGATATTTAAAATGTATTTTGTGAAGATTTAAGACTAGACCGGAAGATCTAGATATTATACCTGGACGCGTCCAAACAATGAATATGCGTGGTACAATACGTTGCGATGGCACTTCGGTTTAGTTGTTACAGATTTGCGATAGTTTCGTGTTTTCAATAGCTGTGTATTTATATTATGTATAAAATTGATAATAAGTGATATAAAATAGACAATGCATTTGACAAAGTAAGAAAGCAAATTAGGCTCTTAGTATTGTCATAAATATGATGAATGATCTTACAGTTTATTAACGTATATTTAACATTGATATTATAAAATTAGTAATATTTTAATTAAGTAATATTGAGTCTAAATATTTTTTCAATGAAATTAGTTTAGTTTGACCATCACGTTGTTAAAATGAGTAATACCAAAAAAAAACTTTAATATTGCTCGATATCCTACCCGAACATCCTGAATTTCTAACTTATTTTTATTTTATCTTACTTCGATTCTTTTCTTTTTTGAAAAAACTTATATTTTGTGTGAATTGACATTTGGATAAGCCCTTTCTCTTTCTTTTTCTCTCTGATGGTTGTTCCAAGGGATTCTACGTGACCCTAATCCCCTTCGATTTTGATCTTGTTCAAGGCTAAATCCTTCGTTTAGTAATCCCAGCCTATTGCACACATAGTTCTTTACATCTATTCAAATATAGGATGCTTACAAATTGAATTTACCCACACATATTCATTGTTTAAGTTTTAAGCTTAATTTACTAAATATATGCACAAAATATTTTTAGTCTGTTATTAATGATTCCATTTATATATCAAGAAAATTTAACGTAACTATAATAGAATATTTATTTATTAAATTATTTATTACCAGCACATGTATTAAAGTGGTTGTTTTAAGTGATTTTGAAAATAACGTAATGTAATGTATTATAAACGTGTCAAAGAAATTTACAAAACCAAACATTATTTAATAAATGCAGCAAGCTACATATTTGTTTGTAAACAGCTGCAGCAGTTATTTGAACTAAATATTTGTTATGATAATGTAAATTAATGCGAGCTGTTATTAATTAAAAAATTAAAAATGTTTATCATAAAATAAACTATTTCAACATATTATTCGTCTTTTTAAATTTCTTGTAGTTTTTGAAATAAAAATGTTGTATTTAAGTTAAATATTCATATATAAAGGTTTATTTATAGGGGAAAATAATTGAAAGGCTATGTATGATTAGGACTTCTAGTGCATAATTTTATTTTTAAATTGAAATAACGAGTTTATATAGATACTAGTCGTTTTAGTAACGAGATAATATTATATAAATATTATATAGCTATTTTATAATTAAATAAGAAAAATATTAAAGATTAATGGAGATGAATTATTGGTTCATACAATTCTATATTATTTAATTACAAAAAGAATTTCATGTATTGTGGATTTATGTATGGTTACTTACGAACTTTTTAATAGTAGTATAATTTTATACCTATAATATTTTATATCTATAATTTTAATCAGAAATATTAAGTTTAGTTTGAGAAGTGGTAAATAAATTACTAATAGAAATTCTAAAGAAATGTAGTAGCAAATCAGATAATTTGCTAATCCGAACAGGTATAAAAATTTTTAGATAATTCTAACTTAGAGGAAAGAAAATATCACTGAAATTTGATTTTTAAATTAAATTTATGTGGCTAACAATATGCCATATTTATGATTGTGATAAACTTGAAATATTTACTGATAATGAGGTAAATAAAACAAGGTTTCATTAATTTGAAAAAATATTGTATGAATGTAAATTAAGTGAAAGATTAACAAATGGAACTCAAATATCACAATCAATATAATTGACTTCATTGATAACAGAATACAGCAATACTCTTTTTAAGATATAAATAATTTAATTTAATTTTAAATGCCGCCTACTAATGTTCAATAATAATAATTCATAAATAAATTTTTGTTAAATTTATATATATATATATATATATATATATTACTAACAATTTTGTGTTTATATTTTAAGTTATTTAATTTTAAGTTATTTAATTATATATATATATATAGAGAGAGAGAGAGAGAGAGAGATAAAGAGGAAAAAGGAGGGAACTTTGAATAAATAAACTATCGATGTAAAATTAAATAACTTAAAATATAAACACAAAATTGTTAGTATTCATGAAGATATCATATATATATTAAAACATGATAATTGTGTAGCCGTTACGTACTAAAAGAATAAAAAAGAAAATATTTTATCTGGGCAAACGTTAAAGTATAAATTGAGAAAATTCAAATCAAATTAACGATCGCAATGCTTATCTCATATATTAAACAAAGATATTACAGTAAAAGAATAATTATTAAAAAATGTGACTGTACTTATGAATATTTTAAAGTGGTATGAAAAGAATACATTAAAAATTAATAAATATTTATTTTAGAAAGAAAATATGAAAAAATATCAAGGAGCTAAAATAAAAGACAAATAATTTATCAATTGTGTTAAGTAAAAAATATAAACAATCGAAACAAAAATATATGAGTAAGTTTGATCAAAGATGTTTAGTTAAAGTTATATATAAGAGAAATTTTGTCTAGTTAAGTAGCGAAAGCATTGTTATTTTTTGTTCATTTGTGTACTGCTGAAGCAGTTCCATAATACGTACTCCAAAATAATATTTTTTTTAGTATCAGCTGAAGAAAAAGTTATTATCAATTTTAAAAGTACTCAATAAATTTTAAAATGACCAAAACTAACAAGTTTTATTTAAATCGATAACGAGCAACGTAACTTATTTTGGCATTTATTTCATTATATTTCAGTGTTTATCATTTTCATGGAAATTACAAACATTATTAATATTTTAATTGTAATCTTGGAATATTATAGTTGGAATATTATAGAATGAAAAACAACTATAATTCACGTGAAAAATATTTTATATTTTTAAGGCTAAAGATTTTATTTTTTATTTACAATTTATTTTAATACATCGATAAAGATAAACTCACACTCACAGATAAATATTACTGAAATGCATTAAATCAGAAAAATCACTAAAATTTAAACGTTAATCTTTTAATGCAATATGCTCACCATTTCTTTATTATATTTTTAATTCAGATTTTTGTCATTTTTAGATTAATTTATTCAGGAGAGCGATTTCTTCCATTCTTATTATTTATTCATTGTTATCTAGATAATGTAATTTTATGTTTCCTATTTCAATATTAATAAAATTTTAAGGTCATATCATATATACAAAAACTATAATTTGGAGGTAATTAGCCTATTTAATATTTCTTATTAGATTACATAAATATGTCAATATGTAATGTTTCAATGATCATTATTTCATCGTTAATTGAAAAATTTCAGTCTTACCCTAAACTAAAATTTTTTCAATTTTGTATATGAAACTATAAAATTGATGTTGACTACAGTAATATTGGATAGACCGTTCGAATTTGAGATCATTTTCTCATTCATATATATAAAAATCTAATAATAGTTTTTTACAAATTATGTCAAAATATATTAGATTAGCGATGAACAATTTATAAATATAGAATATTAAAGGTATTAAAGGTGCACACATCTGAGTTGCACAAGGAGCAGCTGAATTTTGAATAAACACAATTTCCTATGAATATAGTTTACAAATAATATGTCAGAGACTAACTCAGTTGAATTAATTAAATACATGTAGTAGAATTTAATAAATAATTTAACAACGAAGCCATTTTATAGTGATATGTAAAATTTCAATTTAGTTAAGAGCGCTGAAAATTTAATTAAATCAATCATAATATATCCTAACGATAGACTTGCAAACCAAGATTAGAAACTATTTTGTCAAATCTATTTTCGATGATCAAGACAATATATTATCACCTGTTTTAAATTTAGTTTTAGAGTACGTAATTATATATATACATGAAAATGAAAAGTATTCAAAACTTAATCTATAGTAGTATGTCAAATAATAAGTGTAAATTTGATTAAAGTCTATAAAAAAATAGGAATAGTATTAAATATAAAATTATTGCTTTATATATGAAAAGAAATAACTAAATGTGTGAGATTATTTATTGTTTGGTGAAGAGTACATCAGTAGAATATAACCTAGACGTGAATAGTAAACATTTAATAAAGACGATATATTATCCTGATACTTGCTTTTATTTTAATAAATAATAACTAATAAATAATAAATTATTAATAACTAAATAACTAAACTTTAATAACTAATAAATTATTAAAATTTTAATTATTGTTACATAATTATAGTTCAGAAATTACAAAATATATCATTATTTTTAGTTTAGGTAGACATAAAACATTGATTTGTAAAATATAAATAAAATAAAAGTTAGAAACATAAAAAATTAAACGGAATTTAAGAAAGACTGATTATTCATTTATAATAAGAAAATCAAAACTATTCATATTAGTAGTTAAATAAAGTATTACAATTAATTATTTATTTACTATTAATGGTAATTAATACTATTTAATGGTAATGTGCATTACATAATTTTTAGTTCATAAACATATTCTGTACATGCCTATATAATTTTTTATAACTTGTTTGATAAATATTGATAAAATTTTGATTCAATTCATATTATATATTATATTTCTAATTATTTACAAAAGTTTTAGAAATAAATTTCTATTTAAGTATTTTTTGAAAGGAATATTTTACGAATTGAGAAAGTGAAGAAGAATCTGAATAAAGTTTTAAGGAAAACATTAAGAATATATTGTATTTTTTTATATTTATAAAAATAAAATATTCCATATTTGTGTAATAACTTTTGATATATATGGAAAGTCTGAGAGCGTTTATATATATACAGTTTTCTTTTATTGTTATTTTTTTCTATTTTAAGTGCTTTTTTAACGAATACTCGGATACATTATAAAATTTTTATTAACTAATTATTTTAATATTTCATTTCCTTTACAAATATATCATATATATATATCCTTCACACAATCATTATGTTTCTGTATAACTAAACATAATAAAAATGAAAATATAATAAATATGTACTTTTGTATTTGTCCAGATGATGTTTGTATAAAATTAATATAAAATTGTACAAGTTACGAAAATGATATATCATAGAATAAATATATATTTCTGAAACAAGTAATTAAATAAATTATAAATAAAAATAATATAGACGTCAAAAATGACAATAATAGTACATCAATGCATTTTTAAATCGACTAATTAAGTTGTCTAGACATTTGAACTAATGTTTGAGCTAATTCAACCAAATATGAAATCAAATTTTCACTTTTTAAAATACCTTGAATTTAGAATATCACATGGACCTCAAATGTTATTATTATATATTAAAGAGTGAAAAAATTGTAGTATTTAGTCATAATCAAAATTAATACAAATCTTTAACTTTGTTCCATATACATTAATAAAATATTTATCTGGATTATCATATTTAGACCATTATTAGTACCATATGAATATAATACATATGTAATCAACAATTCATTGAAACTGTATAATTTTAGAAACATGACTCAATACTTTAAATAAAACCTCCGAACGAAGAAAATGTTATTTCAATAATTTTTAGCAAAATAATACCGACATTTAGTACAAGAAAGCTTATTAACAAAATATTCGGTTTATATTTCCATATTATTGTTTAGTTTGAATATTATTTCATTATTAACTGTATTTTCTGAACTGAAATTTAGAAGTGAATCCAATGAACAAAACGCAATGTGTTTGTGAAATTGAAGCAATTTTGAAGATTGACAAGAGATGAACATTTTTTTCGTCATGTTCGTTACTTAAAGAGCATAGAATAAATACTAAAACTAATCAGTCAGTCATTTTTAATAAATTAGCAATATTTCCATTGTTGTCACATCCACTAAACTATCTTGCTAACATTTCGTGAATTCAATTAAGGACTAAAGATTTCTCAAAAAATATTGAATTTATGTTTAGTTTTGCTTGAGTATTAATTATGATAGTATTTATACTTTACAATTGTTTAATACATTCTAAATATTTTGCAGACTGTTTTAAAAATTTTGAACATAATATGCTACATATGGTTATATCCACTCTCTAATCTTAACAATAGTTTCTACAATGATAAATTATTTTTCACGAGAATACCTTTCATATATTGTAATATATTCAATATTATGTCGTTCCATATTCTGTATATCCTGGACGCATATACGTAAAACAGGCATAATATTTATCTTAATATTTGTAGCCAAATTTGCAATTAAAGTGATCTTTTGAGAATTATGTCGAAATAAGCGTTTCACAATAACAAAAGTTCATAAATTAACTGGTTTATATTATTCAAGACTTAAGATTATATAATATTTTTTCATACCAGATACAAAAATAAAATAAATCTTTAAATTAGAAATATTACATGAAATTATATGACATTATATGAAATTGTATATAAGTTTAAATTTTTGTTTACAATTTCCATATATTCATATGTTAGACAGAAAACGTTATCCAAATAATTTTGAAGGATTGTAACAATTTTTATCCAAATTTGCAGTTTCTTATGTGTTTGACGACGATTTTATAGTTATAACACCATCAGAAAGCGTGACGTTTTTGCAAGCTTTCTGGTCAGTTTGATGATTAGAAATTGGTAATAAATCATTTATATTGAAGTAACTAGTCATAAAATAATAATGATAAATATTGTAGTAAGTACTATTATTTTCAATAAATATTTTGTTATATTTGAAATATTTACTTTTATAGTTTTCAATTATTTTTCATTCCATTTAAAAACTTAAAGCATCTCACAGATACTTACTATACTTAAGAATTTTCTTTAATCAGATATATATTTTTTAATTGAAAAAGTACGAAGTAGAAAAGAAAACTATGGTATTTTCAATTATTTTCAAATATTTGTTTACAAATACGGTAGATAGATTGCTCTATTAATAATGATAACTATTTTCTAGATTTTATTTTTCCTTTTCATTTAGAACTATCCATTTAATAAATATCAATAAATGAATGCTAAATAAGGTGATAAGATATATTTTCTGATGACTAACTAGCAAGACTACCTAATTCAATCTAGAGCAATGTAAAAGTAAAAATAGTAATAATAGTTATTTTGATGAGATTATACTTAAACACTTTTTATATTATTTTTCTCACTTTTTGTGATATTTAAACAAACAAAATTTGTTAAATAAAACTAATATGAAATGAAAAGGTTAGAGTAAAATTATTAACTGGAAAATTATTTTCATTCTTTCTCAAAGTAAGTGTTTAACGCACTGACGGTGAATCGATAGGATCGTCCCAGACGACCTTCGAAAACTCATAACCTTTTTGAAAAGGGCAAGGGACTGAACAGAGGACAAGAGTACATAACCTTCAAATATCAAAGCATGCGAAAATACTTCTCTCAAATTATTGACGTATCACTTAATCAATATTTGCAATTTCTAATTAATATTTATGTAACTATACTTTATGATACATACATATACATTTTAAAAGTTTTTTCAAATTGTTTCCAGTGAAATAATATTGTTTTTTTTTTTTGCAATTACTAATAAAAATACTAATTTCTTGCTTTATTTATTACATAAAAGAAAATCAATATTTACCGACACATTGCGATACATCTATTTGAAATAGAATTGCATTTTACAAATAGCGTCTTTGCTTATAAATACATTAAATTTATAGAAGATTCTTTGATTTAAATTTATAAGTCATATTTTGTTATATAATTTCATGTAATTTTAACTTTTTTAAATCATCAATCACGAATTCAGAATTATGCTTAATAGACTGCAGTTTTGTAATTAATTGATTATAAACTGCACTCATGAATTTCACTAAACTGCAATTTTATTATTTCCAATTTAAAGTTTTTGAATAATTAGCTACTACGATCATTTAAAATTTTATAAAAGAAATAATTTTTCTTAAATGTGCGAATTATTTTAATTATCTGTAAGATTTGTTTCCCTTATTCATACTTTTGTCTAAAAATATAAAATTGAAGTTTTTATAGCTATAAAATATATTTCACATTAATTCAACGATAGAGTCCTTAATACAAAATATATTATTAGTCATCTAAAAATAGTAATTTAGTCGATATTATTTTTTTATTTAGAGTTATAGTATTTTGATACAGATAATACTTCAATAATTGAAATTTAAAAAGTTGTACTCATAAAATAGATAAATTTAATTAAAATAATTAATCTATTACTAACTTTTTATTCAAAATATCTTTATTGATGCTTTACATTATTACTGGAAAAGTTTATAATTAGTAATACTAGGAATACTGTAACAAATTTGCTAACCTTAAAAATACATTTAAATAAGTGATAGTATCTTTTGTTTATTAAATTGATAATTGAAATCTTATGACAACTCAAAATAGTTTAAACTAATTTTTAAATATTTAAATTAAGTTATTTTCTTATACCAAAGTTAATTAATTTTTACGTTTAATTTTAAAGAATTTATAGAATAAAAATACCAGAAATAAAGAATATCAAAGTAAGAATGTTCTAATAAAATAGTATACTAATATATATTATCGGTAAAATAAATGAAGTACAGTTATGTAGAAATTTTATGAATGAAAATTAAGAAATTGAATATATAATTAAATTTGATGGTATATACATGTATAAATATATTAATATACAAGTTTAATAACATTATAAGAAAGAATTTATGCTAGAATTCGAAATTCTATAAAATATAAAATAAAATCAATAAAAAAGTATGGATAATTAAATTTTTTTCGAGTCTAACAAAGAAAAAAGAAAACAAGTCGCGGCTTCGAATAGGTTACTGTAATTGCGACTTCTAGTCTTTATGCTATTAACTTCTGATGACCAACTCAGTGAGAAAAATATTTACAACTTAAGCGAAATCTTCCTATCTGCTTTCTGACCGAGTGCGAAACTTCGTAGTTGCTATGTTTCTTTGAATCCGCAAAATTAACCAGAAGTAGAAACGTCGTTTTTATATTTTATAATTTCAATTTTTGCAATACATATGAAGTTTTTTTTAATGTTTATTTAATTTTTTATGTATTTTTTATCGTATTTGCAAATAAATTCATAAAATGTACGCTATTTCCATTTTTATAAATACGCATTATAATAAAATCATTTTTGTTAATTTTCTGCAAATTTATGTATAAACTATACATTGATTTTATTTAAAATACGACATTGTATATCTGATATGAATAATAATTTGTGCAATTTGATCAATTTTAATTGAAAATAATTGAAAAGTGGTTCATTATAAATATTGATTTTTTTAGCATTTTCCATTTTTACTTTATTCCTTGTGGAATTATTAATTAATTTGACTTTGAAAGATATTTGAAAAATGTGGTGTACGAAAGATATTCAAAAGAATTAGTGCACTTAATGTTATAAAGAAAGATTATTAGTGCAAGTAAGAAGACTAATTTACATTATGTTGCTTATTCTTTGGATTTACTGCCGTTTTTATAAAAAGAGTTTTTCTACTATAGAGATGCACAACTGTATATGAGTATAGAGTAGAAAAGAATGATTTAAAATAATGGTATTCGACCCTATTGTGGTTACAAGCTTATCCTTACTTTTATTCTTCGCTTAAATGTCTCCTTTTTCCTTGATAATTTTCCAACTTTCCCCTTGCGATAAAAGTTATATGAGTTCTGACTATCGCATCAGCGTTACACCAGATATTAGTTGTGTCTTAACTTACCTTAGACAAGATGAAATACACGAAGTAATGGTATAACAATAATAATAACAGCAAACTTTGCAAGTTTTCCTCCTTCTATTATAAGTGACATGAATATTCCCAACAGCATATCTAAGCAAGTTGAGTTGCAACTTCTAAAGACATTTAAGTTTATTAGGAATAAGTTCCCAACCTCAATAATTTATAACTGCAACAACTTGAAACGCTCACGCAACAAACTAACTGCAATGGCTATTTGAAACAGATGTGTTCGAATCTATTCATTTAACGTATGCACATTCGATATTTTACAATATTTTCATATCTTTTAAGTAAATAATAACATTATACAAAAAAATAACGATGCCGATAATCACGAGGATTTACTTTACGTAGATTGTAGCTATTTTTCTGTAATTTAATAATTTGGAATTATTTAAATTTCAAAATATAAAAAGTGAGTGTTATTGAAAAATTTCATATAAGAATTTATGTGAAAATGATTTCATATTTAATATAAAAATTACTTTTTGTAATTTACACAGATGTATTTTGAAAAAAATTGTTAAATTTTTGTAATACTTTTACAAAATTAATTTATTATTAAAAATAACTATTAATATTAAATGTTATTATTAAAAAATTTGAAAGACTATAATTTTATTTGAATGATTTATATATTCGATAAAATATAGTAAATGATATACAAATAATATAATAATATTTATAAGTATGAAATATTTGAAAATAAAAATATCGCAGGAAAAAAATCTCAGATGATTCGTCATTATAACAGTGTTCTAAGATTATTCTTTTATTTTATCTGATTAAACTAAAAAAACATATTATAAACGAGTGCCATGGATTGTAAATAATTATCATTAAAAATAAAACATTCAATTTTATTTTTGGTTTGTTTTTTGTGTTTATTTGTATATTAGATTATTATAGTTTATTCAACAGTGTAAAGACTTTTTATGTTAAAATTTGTAAAAAGTTCATTGTTATTTTTACTTAAATTATTGATCGTGTAAAAAATATTATAACAGTTAGAAAAAAAGTTTTCATGGTAAATTAATAAAAGATTTTTACAATTAAGTTATATAAAAACAATGATGTTAAAGTATACGTATATAAAAATTGGATATCTTAAACATTACATTTGATTGTCAGAGCTAAAATACAGATTTTCTCTACAAATATCTCTTCAATATCTGAAGCATAGAATTAATACTTTACTAAGTAATAAAGTATTAAAGCAACAAATACATATTATACATAAGCACATTATTGTAAGAAAAGGAACGTAATATAAGAAACTAAATTGCAGATACAACTTTCATGCATGTACTTCTAACTATAGACAGGAAAGGATGAACGTAAATAGATACTTGTCATGTATATAGTCCCCAGATTGCAGTAGATTTAATAAAAATATAGCTATAGAACGTGCTTTTAATAATAATTAAATTTTGTAATATAAACGATTATATATAATAAATACTCAATATGTTGCAACATAACAGTATCCGATCTCCATGCTATTAAAATATATACTATTTATAAAGTGAGTGGCACAAAAATCACAAAAATCTACAATTAGTTATTATTGCAATATAATACATACGATTAAAGTACAGTTATTTACAAATTCAAAAGTTTTATATTTTATGTATAACATTGGTTCTAAAACTTTGTTTATACAAAATAAAAATGACAGTTGTTTGTAATGTTTGCAAAGACTTTAATGTCTGAGCTGATAATTGGATAGTTTTAATTATAAGCAAAGCTATGCTAAATGGTACTCTTACAAAATTATTTAGAAAAATGTAAACTAAAAAATATAAATAAAACTAAAATTCGATATTTTTATTTCATTTTTGCTGAATTGAAAGAACTGAATAATTTAGAAGATAGTGTAATTAATAATGAACCACAAGAACTTTAAAAAAATTTTCAGTTAAGTTTAGTAAATTTAAAGTGTTAGAATTTATTAGAAAAATTCTTACGTTTAGAAAAAAGTATAGTTAAGTATAGAGAGTGAGAAAAACGAGAATTTAATGCTATTAATATTAATTTTTTGTGGTACATAAAATAAAGTAGTTATGTGAAACGAATAGACAGATCCATTATCAGCTTCAAAATAGACAATAAAATATATCATAAATGTTATGGAGATATTTGACTACTTTGTACATATTACAAAGTTATACTTATAGTTACCTCAATTAAAATTATCTTTTTATTAAATTTATTAAATAAATTTATTAAATAAATTTATTTATTTATTTTTTATTTTATTTTCATTGAAATTGAAATTGAAATTGAAATGATTATTGAATTTATTTTCATTTAATAAATTTATTATTTAAAATAAAAAATTTATTAAATAAAAAATTATCTTTTCTAACGAAAATATTCTAATAAACATTGAAGTGTAAAGTCTACTGCAAAGTCAACGAATATTCAACGAATATGAAAAATAGTTTATAACCTTAATACTTATTTAATACTTATTTAAACATTGATTACAAATAAATTTAAGTTAAATTAATATTTATGAAAGTCTTTCCTATAAAATATTAATTCTTATCTAAGTAATTTTAGTTGAAACTTTTAACCCTTCAATATCTTAAATATAAATGTAACTCGATGTAATTTAAACTCAAATGTTGGTCTACCATGTAGAAATTTTGTTATAATTATTTGGATAATATAACATGTTTTGTTTCAAAGATAAATAATTCTGTCATATAACATCAACATGTTACACGGGATTTTTATTTGTAATAATTTTATATTTGATATACAACTTTTATTTAGATTGAGCAAATGCATTATAATTTAATTTGACATATTTAGAAGGCAATTCCGGACAAATAAAAGAAATTATAAAATTAGTATATTTGTGTGCAGCAATAGGAGTCGGAAAAAAATACATCAGGTACTGAAATTTCGTAATATGTAAATAGTTTTATCAGGAGCTTCACTATAGCCGAACAAAAAATGTCTATTGATTCTTAGCGAAAGGAAAACTGTTAAATATTACATTATTTTCTTCCGGAGTGCAACAATAGAGCTTCTAAAATTTTTTCCCTTCTGCAATAAGCGAAGGGAATAGATCTGATATATACAGTATTATACGTACAGTACGAAATCAATAATAAAAAATACAATTATTGTATAGATTTAATAGATTTTTGTTCTTCATTACTTACTTCTTTTATTTTTCAACTAGTACTATAATCTCGTAGGTTTTTAATAACATTATTAAAATCTAAAATGATTTGTCGTTTTACTTATTTAAAAGAATTTCTAAGAACGTCACATTGATATCGAATAGTATATAGAATGTGCTAGGATTCCGTGGCTGAAGCAGGATCTGGGTCGCGATCTTGGAAACGATTGGATTAGTCGATGCGCATGTGCAATACGCTAACTACGAGTATAGATTCGATCGTTTGTTACGCTGCTCAGCTTGTTTTCCTCGACGTTCTTAGCTCGTTCTTGTAGCCTTTGTCGAGTTCAACAACTTACATAGGCCTTCAAGTTTGTTTATTTCAACACAATCCACAAAATGCGCAAATCCTCTTGACAAGCTCTATTCGCTGCACGAAGGCTCTATAATACTAACGTTGTACTTTTTCATTTTATAATATCATCGTACGAGGAATTTCATCATTCGATCATATAGTTCTCGCATGAAATATCAAATAAACTATATAAGCTAAGAAAAAAACGATCACACGACCAAATCTTAGTATAATTTATATTTCTTCTATTTTGAAAAGTCAATTAGTCGTCAATCATTGTATATACGTTTACATGCCTGTAACATGCCTCTATCAGAATGAAGTCACTAATTTTGATACATTAAGAAATTCCTTTGGATGACTAAATTGAATATCTTCACTAGCAGTAAATTAAATAGTTATAAATTTTAATTGTATGAAGTTAAATTATTTGCTTAAATTTGGTATAATTATCTTATTTGTAGAACGAAAGAGATGAACTCTCTTTCTGAAAAACAGAAAATACAAGTATTGAAATCTCTTAAATCTTCAAAGTTCTTTACAAGCAGAATAATTGAACAACGAAATAGGTGAAATATATATTTGTACACAAATATTTAAGTATCGTATGCTTAAATATTTCATTAATATGATAGAAAATTCGTCCCCTTTTTTAAGTTATATTTTTTAAAATTTGCTATTTTTGTATTTTATCAACTTGAAATTTGAAAAATATTTCTATAAAATACATACATTTTTAATAATACTAACATTATATAAAAATTTACTGTTTACATGTTTTTTACTAGTAACTAACCTTTTTTCTTATTATACTAAGATGATGAATGTCTTCTTAAAAGAAAAATTTTTAAGCTTAGATACATCCACAATCACAAAATAAAAAGCTCATAATGCTTTTTGTTGGAATATTGAATAATATAACCGAATCTACGTATATTTTATTTACAGTATAAAGTTTTTATAAATAAATTACATAATATTATAAAGTACAATTTTTATATATTTCACGTAATTTAAAAGAGATACCATAAATTAAATTTTACACGCACTCACACTCACACACACCCACTTATCACAGACAAATAACAATGATAAAATTTATTTTTTAATTTGAGATCAATTAGAGCATCATAATATTTGACAAAATTGAAAGGAATCCAATGAAAATTGATTATTAAATAATACAAAAGGTATATTGACTTTTGTGTAGTAGTAGTAACACAGTATGGTCAGCCACAACCGCACATGCGCATGTATACGTGTTTTCAATGTTGCAAGAGCACTTAATTACAAAATGTGAAAGTCTCCTTCAAGTAATAATATTTTGATTTTGTTCATTTTAATGAAATAATAAATAAAAGCTGATGGATTTTAAGCTTATAAGCTTACATATAACTTGTAAACAATTTTGTAATATGATATATAAAATTCTATGCAATATTACAATTTATTTTATTTCATTTATGAATAATTTCAGGAATTTAAATAAATTATTTAGCATTTCTCGTATCGATGTAAAGAAAATATAAATTTATTCCAACTAAATAATGTTACGTATTTGAAATCTAAAATTGGTTCAATTTATTTTAAAATAAAGTGATAGTACTCATATTTACTCATTTACAAAAATAATATTTATAAAAAGACATTATATTATAAAAGTAATATTCTAATATTTTATTTAACAATTTAATTTGAAAATTCTAAAATAATTTTATATAAACATACATTTCTTGTATTATAAAATATTTCTCTTTTTCTAGAAAGGTATTCAAATTTTCTCATGAAAGATCAGTTTCTTTACAATACGGAAAATGTTGAAAGTATATTCCCAAATAGATGATTCCTTTACATCGTCATTTATGATTTTCATTGGCCAATAAGTGTTTACCTTTTATTTACAAAATCTAAAAACTAAATTTTTTCAATTATAAAATCGATTCTTGTCATCTTGCACCTCAAATAACCCGCTATATTTCTGAAATAAGAAATTTTCTGAAGACAATACTAACTGGTATTATAAGGCTAATTGTATTAAGTACCAATAGATCAGTACATAAACATATATCTAGAAGCGATGAGAAATCGTCAATAAAGTGCGATAAATAGATTGCGCTTTCCGCTATCGCATGAAACGCCCGACACGCACTGTGTCAAGGCCCTCCAGCTGAGCGAGTGTGCTAATGCTAATATACTTGCAAGCCACAGCTATGAGAATGAGCAAGAGAGAGAGAGAGAGAGAGAGAGAGAGAGAGAGAGAGAGAGAGGAAGATAAGAGAGCTAGAGTGACAGAGAAATGTACAATGATGGCTAATAGCACTACATGTTACCGTGTTTGCGTACTAGTGCGAGAGAGGCAAAGTATATAATCTGTGACATACTCAAAGGTTCTCCGTCGACCCAATTTACAACTTCTTCCTATACTTATACACACGAATAAGATGTTCACAAATAGATTGATTAATTCTCTGTTTATCTTTATAAAGAAACGAGTTTTATGCACATTTTATGTAAAAATTTATGAACAACCTTTTTTCTTAGTTTATATTTCATCGTTTTTGATGAATACGTAATACGAGTTATAGCTTGGAGTACATGCTTAATTATACAAAAAAATATTTGAATAACTAAATGTAAATCAAAATAATTTTTTATATTTAGAAATATCTATCTGTAAAATTAAAAATCATAATTAATTAATTGGATTAATTAAAAATTTCACATGTATTTAAGTAATTAGATATTGCTACTGATATTTATTACATTAATATATATTGAGAAAAAGAGAGGGATGTTAGAATGCTCGGCACTAATTGATTTTCAAGATAAAAGTAATAAGTGGTAAAGTAGCATGAACAGTTGATAGATTTTCGATTTGATATTATAAAATATTGCTGCATTTTTCTGTACATTTACGATAATCTGAAATTTGAGAGTAACTTTTAGATTCTGAATACGCGTATAATCGGATTGGTATTATGTTATATAAAAAAACTTCCGGGTGCTAATTATACCATCGTAATAGTACACATATTACATAACTCTGATAAGCTTAAAATCATATCAGTAGTTGACCTGATTATTCTCAGTAAAAAGTTTTTTGATAGTAATGATTGTGAAAAAATAGAGAAAGAGGGGACTAATTATAAGGTAATTTTTTAACATCTTCTAGGCAAATGACAACAATAATTCTTTATAACGAGACAGTAGTTGAAAATTAGTTAGTTAACTCATTTCTATCTAGGCTGTCTATCATTAATATTTCAGATGTAAAATGTTTAAGTTATGTAACTTAATTATTCAATAGCGTATATCTGGTCTTCGTTCCAAATTCCTCTTTGTATGAGGAATCGCTTGTTTTAAAAAAAGTGCATGGATATTCCAAACAGTTAAATGAAAGATATAGGTATTTTAAGAAAGCACAATACGCTACTCATATTTTAAATTATATAAAGTGTAATTAAAGGTAATAATTGCAATAATAAAATACGAATATTGCAATTGGGATTAGTTTTAATATAATATATGATAATATAACTTAATTTAATATAATATATAATAGTTATATCAATGACGAAACTAGTAAATATTTTATATTTTATTGAAACATTTTCAATATTATTGTTTACAACATTATTTTACGTTTGAAAATATAAGCACTAGCAGATAATAATAGTAGAAAATAATAGCAAATAAACATGATAATATTACAATCATTTTGATAAACTAGAGCATGAATTTATTTATTATTTATTAATTTATTATTATTTTAGATATTAACATATAACATTTAATTATTTATATATGGATAATTATGATACAGAATTTTTATATTGCATTATTTTTTAGTATATCAACAAAATTCTAATGTAATTTTTTAATGTAATTCTAAAGTAATAATTCACTATATTCAAAGGATATTTCGAGATGTTCAAGACGTGCGTAAATATTAATAATTAACTCAAGTTTCATAATCTAACGGTATTTTAATCATTTACGATTTTTAAGAAATTTTCATTAAAAATTTATTTTTAAATAGTCTTGATTACCATACTAATCTATTGACGCTTGAAAACAAATACCATGTAAACTTTCACTACAGTTCGTATAAAATATTTTGCAGATCAATTTTAAAGTTAACCAAAACGTACAGGTCTAATTCTAAATTCCACTATAAAAATAATAATAGAAATGTTCATGAATATTGATAATATAGACTAGTACATTATAATAGTGAAATAATATCATTTGTATGAATTAAATATCGAAATAGACATCAATACTCTAATATATTTTTAAAATATTTCTCCAAGTGTAATCCCATAATTATAGTAAATAGATCAATACCATATAGTCATTAATTCAGTATTAAGATTCAGATAATCAGATCTCGAAAAACATGACGAGTGCGAAATAGTTTTCTCAAATGGTTATTTATAGAGATTTCAGTACTCAATGTTAATCTGTTCAAAGAATTTATTCAACATGAATTAAGAAGTAATAAATATTTTTTATCAATTAGTAAAGTTACTTGGTATATCAAAAAATTGAGATAAAATATAAGTATTAAATTTTAACTTATGATAAAATAAATTTATGATAAGAAATAGCATTTGTAAGTCATTACATCACTGCTTATCAATAGCTCAGAAGACTACAATGAATATTTTATAATTCTTATTACTATTAAATTGAAAAAAATATTTGTATCAGAATAAACGATAAATATACGATAAATGAGCTACTCTCTCATATAGATTTCTTTTTTTTGCACAATAATACAGCAGTCTTCTATGGACATAGAAACATTGTAACTTGTTATAGGTGATATTGAATGAATCACGAAAATTGACTTATTACTCTACATAAAATTCCTGAAATTTTTAATTTAAGGCTTATCTAGTCAATCGATTACATTTTATTAAATAAAGCCGAAAATGCGTTTTTTGGCTTACTTCTGTTAATGCGTCATTTTTATCATGATAATAGTTAACTTTAAAAATATAGAAAAAATTACTTCAAAATACAAGTTTGATTATATTAATTTGAACGGTATAACTAATTATTTTCCAGACACCAGGCCGACCCTCTTAGTGTATATTTGCTCATTTCGGTAAGCCAAAGAATATGTGTGAAAAAATACGTCTAGGGTTATCCTATTTTTAACATACATTACAATATAAAGGAAATGTTTTATTTCGATTTCTGCTTCACAAGTTTGGATTCTACTCTGGATAAATAGACAGGTATCTAAAAGTAGTTACCAAAAGACAGTTACTGAAATTTGGAGAATATTAGATAAATATTTTCAATTATTTTGTACATTTTAGCACTGATTTTTAATATATAGAATAGAATTATTATCTGAATTGTTAAAAATAAACTCTATGAACCTATGAAACTAAAGTAAAAAACATTATATTTTTTACAGAAAATATTCATATAAAAACCTGCATTATGATTGCATTACTGTTTTTCCAAGAATGTAAATGTCAGTTCCCTAAACTGGAATTTAATGAATTAAACTTGGAATAGAATCATACGGTAAGGTTAACAATAGGAAGTAAGTCGAGATGAAAGGAATAATAAGAGAATAGTATATACAATTATTATTATGTATTTCCAGAAAAAAAGATTGTAAATCAATTCGATTCGTCTTTATAATGACCTGAGTCTGAATATACATGTCAATCACATCTGAATAAAGGTAATAAACGAGAGAGAGAGAGAGAGAGAGAGAAATTTTGTGATCGTAATCGTTCGGATCTTTTTCTATTTTATTCGTTAATTTATTTATTTATTGATAATGTTTTCACAACCATATCATTAGTAAATTCAAATCTTATTATATTTTAAAGTATGTTCCCTTTCGACTTTTATATTTATCGTATTGAATAATATGCTCGTATAATTTCTGGTGCATTTATAATTTTTTAAAATAAGCATAATATAATAATTATAATTAACAAACGAGTATTAACTGAGTCATTTTATTAATTGACATTTTTAATTTTATATACAGACTTATTTGAAAAATACTGGGGTGTATCATTGTATGAAAGTTGTTATATATGGTTTTCGTCTGGTGTCTTAATGTTAAAAGAAGTTATTAAATAAATTATAATAAAAGTAAGAAAACGCTTTGTTTAATTAGATAATTTAGGCAAATTTATATTAATACCAATAAATACAAATTTTATAATCAAGTATTTATAATCAAGTATGTATAATAAAATATTTTCTACTTTTTACTACGTGAGTATTATTTATTAATGTTTACCTATTGTATTAAAAGTTAAAGGTATTTTTGTAAAATCATAGAACATGACGATATAGTCTTGCATCTTAATTGACATTGATGATTTATTGCTGTACGAAAGTAACACAATAATCGTAGAAAGTAAAATTTTTGACATAAAGCTCTTTAACATGCAGCGTTTCTTAGTTCGTTTGGCAGTCCCTTACCAAACGAACCTGGACATGTCAATATGTCCTATAAATTTATGTTACAAACTCCAATATAGCTCTTTTTCAAAAGAAGCATAGACTTTTAGGAGAAGAACTGAATATACGAGAAGTTTTTTCAGATTCCGAGCGAAAATAGAGGATGAAATTATTTTCGGAGAAGACACTTCCAGATGAAAATAATTGGGTTTAATAACGCTTATTACATTCATTTCTATAATTTCATTGCACCAATTAGTTTGATTACACCGTGTTTCTTGATCGTGTATCTCTTTGAATTGGTTAGTTATTGCGAAAATAATCCGTTGAATTTTGGGTAAATGTTAGCAACTCTACTTTACAGATTTCTCGAATCTGGGACTTCCTGCACGTGCGTAATTCCCAGTGTGCACGCACAATCTCTTACCAAACTTCGCTTATACGCACTTGTGGTCGCCGCGTTTTGTACACTACCAAAGTGCCGTGGCTCTTTGTACGGGGAGACAGGACTCGAAACGACTCATAGCGACTCACAGGTTAGCCTCGGCCCACATTGCCATAACACTTTCACTGACGTAACACTCGACTCTAAACTATTGCGTTAGCATGTAATGTTGCCTCTGGCCCCTCCAATCCCTTCTCCGACCACATAACTACTTGATTGCAAGCGCGACAGGCTTGAGAGCCTTCCTCACCTTTAGCTCCTAGTTACAACTACGCATTCATGAAACTTTTACCTATAAACTCTTTTTCTTGTCTTTCAGTTATAGCTTTCTCACAAATACTTTTCGAAACGTTTCATAGATATTATTCATCATATCATTATTTTACTCAACGAATCTCTCTTTAAACATCTTCACCAGAATACTAAACTAGAATATCAGCAATAATTAGCTCTATTATTGTAGAAATATTTTACTCACATTAAGAGTCGATTCAAGCTGGTTTAGTGTATTCGATTAGAACATGGTACCAATGGAAAATAATTAATCACGAAGAAAATGTAATATACATGATAATTCTCTTTTAATTTCAAGGATTCCTTGAAAACAGATATATTGAGGAAATATTCAAGACAAGCAGTTGTGAGCTTTCCACTTACATATCTCGATCGAGACTTTATTTTAAATATGTAAAATTAATGAAATCAAATAGATTCAAGAAATAAAATGTTTGCAATAATCATGTCGAAATTAATTTTGATGACAATGATTAATTTACATAAAAAACATTTCCCATATTTGGAAATAAATAATTTTTTAAAATAATCTTGTAAAGTTTTGTAAATAGTATCTTATCATAGACACGTTTTGCTGATATTTAAATTTCTATTTTTAGGTATATTAAAGAATTTGTTCCGAATCTACAGAGAAAAAACTATGAGAAGACAAAATATTAAGCGGTTTTATTCTCAATAATTGTAAAATTTTCTATTGACAATAGAAAATAAAAGATTTCAAAGATTTCCAACAAGATATAAATTATCTTTATTTGTATTATCTTGGACTGTCTTTCAAATTTGATGTAATATTAATTCTTAAAATTACTTATGTTTTTTGAATTATTATATATAATTTTTTATGAGTGTATACATACGTGTGCGTTTATGAACCGGCATGCACTAAAAGTTCAGAGAAAAAGAAAGTGATAAAGTAGGAGTAAGGGAAGAAAAACAAAAATCCCACTACTTCTCTACGAAAACAAACTACCTAACATTTAATAAAATAAATAATTGAAAAATGCAAAAGTCCTCATTCCTTCTTTTAATATAATTACAAAATGTATATTAATATGAAAGAGTCGTTTATTATAAGAATAAATTACCATTATTTTGCTATTGACATTTTAAACTTCTGTTGTCTTTAATTATAACTAATTATAACTACAAAAAGGAAAAAATTGTTTATCTTTAAAGAAGTGATTACACTTAAAATTTTTATTATTTTCTTAATCTAAAAATAATTTATTATTCGTAATTCGGAAATTTTAAATTATATAACTGTAAGATTTATTTTCCGGAATATATAATTATGTATGTATACATTTCATATTTTAGTACATTTTAGTGCATTTTTGTAATAATTAAGTCACATTGAAAATCCAGTACAATTTTATATATTTATTTTATGAATTAGAAACAATTTATATTTATATATTGGTAGTATTTTAATTCAAGATGTAGAAAACATGCATGGCATGCAATGTTTCTAGGAATATCATAATTCTCTGAAAGGTGCCTAAATAATAATTTATATTATTCTTAACCATAACATCCTTGAATAAATTGAAAGCTCTAAACAAATAAATTCGGAATATTTTTTATAAAAGAATGATTTGAGATGCAACAAAAGCTATTTCAGTAAATTGAAGTCACTTTAATAAGCCTAATTGTTATGCAATCTCTGGGAAGTTTAACGGGTTAGTGGTATATGTTCCGTAATTCTAGTAGAAGAGAATTCGTCGGCACATAACCGAAAAGCAATCGAGGAAGTTGTATAAATGTGAGCATTAACATAACATTAATATATCTTAAACAGAGAAATCTTCTCCTTACGATATTTATCCTATAATAATCTTAACCAACTATCTTGCGTCACAACTAAATCAATTAGTAGAATGTCAATTCATATAATTTCAATAGTCATTTTATCAATGCAAGAACATTATTCTTGTGATCGGTCAATCAATTCGAACAATTCTACAAGAATAATTTTGTATTAAAAATGTAATTTATGTTTTTATAGATCAAAAAATTTCAAAAAGTAATTGTAAAAGGCCATTTTCTACCAAATTTTATTACTATTTTCAATATTAGATTTCTATTGAAACTTTGAATTATTTAATCTGATTTCTTTAAAAAATAATTAAAAATTTAATTTAATAAATTGTATACATAAAGCAACAAAATGAACATTTCTAAAATACATTGATAAGATAAAATATAATTTTATTGTGCGTGTGTATATACATACACAAGAAAATTATTTGATATATATTAAAAAATAATACCATTTAAATTTTTTAAACTTTATTAAAAATTAAAATAAAAACAATATAAAGATAAGTTTGAAACTTTATTTTATTTTAAATAATTCGTTAATCGAATTAGGAAGTTAAATGTAGATATCATTATACATATAGACAAAATACAACACCAAAATTACTCTATTTTAATATTATTCATTTTGTTTCTTGTTATATTTTTATTAGTAAGACGATTTTTGTCAAATTTGTATTTTTTTTTACTTGCAAATACTACTATAAACTAATATTTTAATAGAATAATGCAATAAAGGATTTATTTTATTTAAAATATTAAATAAAAACAACATAATAAAAATTTAATATTGTTTTGGCTATTTTAATATTTAATTAATTTTAATTAATAATAATAAATATAAAGATAAAAATATACATTTAGTTCAGACTTTCTTGACAAATAATGCAACTGTTTTTATTTTACATTTGTAACTTATAGGTCAATACTTTTATATAAATTGGAGAATTTTTTATATAAACTAGTAAGTTTTGTTAAATTAAAAGTACAAATAAATATTAAATAAAAAATGTTTATAATATATATATTTCCATGTGTAAACAAAAAACGAAATTTTCTTTATACATTTTTAGATTTATTTGATTCAATAATTTTGAGAATAATATGATAGTTTATATCAGATATTGACTTTGAATATATAATGATAAAATATATGAAACTTAAGGACAACAAAAAAATAATTTTTAAATGTATCCGTATGGTATTTTTTAATTTTTTAGGGCTTATATTAATACTTTCTCTGAGACTTAAGGTAAGAAGCTAAAGCACAGAGAGGGAGAGGTACAACTAGCACTTGTTAAAAGTTCTCACGGGAAAACATTATCACGAGATCTTTGCCATGGCTGAGTGCCACACACAATTATAGATACGTGGGAATTACATTGCGGATAAAACAGAAGAAACAGGAATAGAAATAGAAGTAGATTGTAACCAATGACTACTAAACTACGCTTTCATTATTACCTTACATCATACTCATAACAGTGAAGTTTTCACATCTTTTACATATTGGTATAATACCACGAATTCTTCGTCACATATAAATATTTATGAAAATCTAAAATAAGTGATTTTTATAAACTTTGAAAATTTATATGATTTGAGCTCGATAAGATTGACTAAATGTTAGTTCCCTAAAATTGGCTCTATATTTCCTTATACTATAGAAACAAATAAAATCGCAATTCGCAAAAATTTATCTATCTTGATGAAATCATGTGAATATAAATACATACATTTTTAAATATATACAATATTACATATAAATAATACATGAATGTATATATATACGCATACAAAAATATTAAATTAAATTAATAATTTATTTAAATAAATAATAAGTAAATAATTACACAAAATTAGAAAATATTATACTAATATAATAATTATGAATTGTTGAACTGAGAATTACACGAGTTCATTGTTCGTTGTTGCTGTTAACAATGATGTTACAATCAAATGAAAATAAAAAAATTCATTTACATATTTATAAGTCTTTAAAGTTACATATATAGCAAAAACTTAAATAGATAATTATTGCTAATAAAAATTTGAAACTACGATGTATCATAAAACTTTTATCGAACGTGAAGAATATTCATAATATTATAAGTAACATATTATTATAAGTAATAGAAATATGTGTATTTATAAATATTCAATTATTTAAATATAAGATAAGAGATAAATTAAGTAATATTTATATAAAAAATTACAATATGAAAATTATAAATTAAAAAATTAAAAAATTTATATAATAACTCTATATGAAAACATTTTTAAACATCATTTGGAAATTAAAGAATAAATAAAATTTTTATATTAATCAAATTATCAAATTATTATAATGATTGAATAATTAAAATTATGCTTAGTACATTCAAAGCAAGCACAAAATGTAAGTTGGTAGAGAGTGAAAGAGAGGGAGAGAGAGAGAGAGAGACAGAGAATGGGAAGCAAGTTATAAGAACAATGCATAGTAACGATTTTGAAGTGATAGTACTTCAGTAATAGAGGTTTCCCACAAAGATAAGTTTGCATGAAGGGGCAGTTGTAACGTAGCGTCTCTAATATAAACATCAATGAATGTAGTATTTTTTATGTTTATATATATCTTCTATCTATTTGATCTCAGTTCTCTTAGATATCTCTATTTATTGTAATAGATACCACAGAAATCTAGAAATACTAATTTACGTACGGTTAATTACATGGTCATACATTTCAGTTAGTTATGTTATTTTATAATTTTGTTCACTTATAATTGCTATCTACATTAATTATCACAATAATATTAACATTTTTACTCATTGTTAAATAAATATTAAATATTAAAAACACTTTCATTTTTTGACAATTAATAATTATTAACTTTGTAAAAACACCTAAATGAAATTAATTTAATCTGTAATCAAGAATCCAAAATCTAAATAACATGACTTAGGTACTTAAGAGTATCGACTTTTTTGTTAAGGTATACATTAAAATATACCTATATATCTATATAATTAACTGTCTATAAGTTGTCGGGTGCATTAGTGTTTAAGTGTTTTAATTTAAAAGTATTTAATTTAATCTTAAATTTTCTTAATCTTAACACTTTCAGTAATGCTTTAAGCTTAGCTTATGATTTCAAATTTTTTTCGACTATCGTTAAAAAACGTCTCCCTTCAACTACCTTTTTGAATTTGAGAAATAAAAAAATATCACAAGTGGTTATTTTTGTAGGATAGTTTTGCGGTATCACGATGATCTTAAGTTTTGTTAAGAACCTTGTTTACACAATTTACAACTGTTTTTGTTTAAAATTCAAGTTTTTTAAACAAATTGATTTACTATACGCTTCGTTTTTAAAAAATTAGTAAAAATTACTTTAATTAGTCATACACTCTTCACCTTTTTTCCATCATGGTTAGTATGATAGAATGCCAAGACATTGCACAATTTCAATGTTTTCTCATCCTTTCTGAAAATATTATTGTCACTTATAAATTGGTGTTTCTAATATTAGATCTATACAAAAGGTCTTCTTTATTATTTTTATTGATTTATCGCACGTATTTATTCTGACGTATTTCTATTGTTTTAAGACACTAATATACGTCTTACTTACTTGCTCGCCATATACAAACTAAGCATCCATTGACTGAAAATTAATATTTAGATCACTGACAATACTACTAATTTTCAATACAATCAATTGATTTGTTGAGATACTGGATATGTAATTAAAAAATCTTGCTGCTTTTTTATTAAGTTACTTATATGAACTTCCAGTTTAAATTGATTATATACGAGTCAAATTGAGATTTCCTTGATATCTAGATATTTATTTTTATATTCATCAAGTATATATATTTTATATACGTACAGCTATACACTTTAATGTACTTTCTTCTGACCAGAGTGGCGGGAAAACATTTTTCCGTCTATTGGCGTGACGTGACTTCGAGTCGAAAGGGTAGGGAAATGCCGTTCGTCGATTGAAGTGGCGATGTTCGGATTTGACCGAGCTAGACAGCGTTGGAACGAACGACTATCGGAGGAACGAACCACCCTTTTCAAGGCTACTTCATTTAAGTTATGGAGTACGGTCGACCAAAAAAACAGCCGGAACGATCGCTCGAAGCGAAAGTTGCGTGTAAAACTGCACCAGCCATTGGAATACCACCGACTGGTAAAAAAAGGTGACCATTAACAGCCACGTGGTAACAGCCTTGGTCGACTCCGGCTCCAGGAATAATATCGCCCATCTACAGATACTAAGCAACGACAATCAGATGAGGCAAACCCCATAAAACTGAGCCATTCTAGCGGGGGCTTATTCCTTAGTGGTCTTGCAGGGTGAGTGCACCCTGCTCCTAATAATTAATGGAGTGGCCAACGAAGCCTCGTTCATCCTGACGCCGGATCTTCGGTTCGTCGCGATCCTCGGTCAACGTTGGTTGAGAGACAACCGGGTTCTTCATGATCACGCATTGAGGTGCATTTACTTTGATAAGAACGTGAGGAAACGCGTCTTCCTGGGCCAAGTACACCCCGAAGAGTCAACGGATATCGAGGAAGAGCTAAGGGAAAGGATCCGGCACTAATTCCCTCCGTAGTACCAATGGACCTACCGTGACCTAGTAGGACGGCACACTGACGTCTTCAAGGATTCGGGTCCCCTACGCCAGACCTGATTCGTCAAGCACGAGATCATGGTGAAGGACCCGAAGCCATACAGACTGCCTCTGTACCGCTATTTGGCGTTGAAGAAAACTATAAAATAACAAGTAAGGGAATGTTGGCGGTCGGATTCTTTGAAGCCATGTACTCCCCATATTTGTCCCCCATGTTCATGGCTCCGAAGAAAGAGAAGGAAGTTTCGTTAAATGAAATCACTGAGAACTCCGCTCAACCCCTGCTGGTCATCCTCGAGATTTTAAAGGGTCTGGGAGATGCCTCAATTTTCTTGACGGACGTGGTAGAAGTACCTGAAACACCTCGCGCTCATGTTCGAGCACCTCAGCACATACCACTTGGCCTGTACTGTCGACAAGTGCTCTTTTAGCCGGACCAGACTGGAATACCTCGGACATTACATTCTGGCTGACCATAATGAAGCCAAACCGGAGCACGTCCTCGCCGTCTTTGAAGTCCCGCCGTTGCTCACGAGGTCAGACCTGAGGGCCTTATTTGACGTTTGCGGTTGGTTGCGCGAGAACGTGCCAAATTTTTCCTCGGTCGTCTTACTGCTTACCGACCTTTTGACGAAGAAAAGATGTTTGAAATGGACTGTGGCGCACCAAACAGCTTTTGACTAGGTCAAGCAGTTTTTCCGAGAGTCCTTCACACTCTTCCGACCGACACCGGTAGGTTACTTCATTTTGTAGACGGACAAGGAGAAAGGGTGGTAATTTCGTACGCATCCGCGAAATTCACACCGGCGGAAGCAAGGTACCACTCCAATGAGTAGGAATACCTGGCCATAATAACCGGGCCTTGAGGAAGTATAAGCCCCTACTATAAGACCAGCGTTTTACACTCCGTACCGACTACACCGACCTAATTTAGCTCGAGAGGATCCAGGACGAGAAGAAAAGTTGTCCAGGTGGGCTATGTTCTTGAAGTGTTTCCCATTTGACGGGGAGCACGTCTGAGGAAAGAACAAAGAGTTGCCGGACGCTTTGTCCCACTTCCCAAATAAGGAGACCTATCACGAAGATCAAGAGGAGTAGGAGGAGACTCCCTTCGTCGCCCACATCACCGTCGACACGCTGAAGGAGAAGGTGGCGGATGTCCAGGCCGACAATACTGGTATAGCTAACACTACGGATCACCGACGGACGACTGGCTTTCGCTCCACCAAGAGCTCCTCCGTGAGACAACGCTTTCTTTCTATTTGAGGAAGGGAAGGAGCCTCGAATGTACGAAGGGTTAAGACGAGACGATTTTTCCATGACGACACTTTCGCCGGACATCCAGGAGGCGCAGAGAACTTGCGCGCCATCAAGAAGGACTTCTTTCGGCCAAGGCTGAGGAAGAACGCCCATCTCTACGCAAGGGCATGCAAGGATTGTGCCCTTATAAAAACAATGTCGCTGGTCACACGGGGCCAACGCCGTCAACCGACAGAATCTTTAGAGACGATTGCCCTGGATCTGATGGGACCATACCCCCGCATTGACATACACTCATGGGACTATACATTCAAGGCAGGGGTTCATCCTGGTGGCTACTAACCTTTTCCCAGATGAACCGAGGTATTCACGGTCCCGAACACCACTCTCGGAGCCACAGCCCCGCTGTTGGAGTGGGAGGTTTCCGCTCGTTGTGGATACCCACGCTATCTCCTCAACTGATCGACCACCCTTGTGTATCGTTCACAGGCTAACCCCACGGAACGCCGCAACCAGGAGATTAAGGAAGAGCTGAGACTGAGGTTGATGAAAGACAGCAGCAGCACTGGGATCGTTACTTACCCGTGATTTTTATCAACATCAGGAGAAGAAGGAACGCCGCCACCGAACAGATTCCCAGCGAGCTCTTTTTTGAATACAATTTTATGTGTCCAGGAAAGACTCGCCCCAGAGAACTCGCAACTCCATCAGCGATGATCGAAACAACGAGGGAGCAACAGGCCCGATACGCCCCGGCGCCCCCGAATGCAAAACTGCCCGCTTTCAGAGCGAAGATTCGGTGTTCGTCAGGAACCATCACGTATCTGACGCGATTAGGCACTTCAACGTCCGGTTCGTCAGCCAAATAGACTGGGCCTTTTGTGGTTGCGCAACGGTTCTGTGCAGATGTGTACATCGTTGACCTTTTGAGCGCAAGAACTGCAAAGCTGCACGTGAATGAAATAAAGCGGGCATACTCGCTCTCGTCGGATTAGACGGAAGGGACCGTAGGAGTGGCCGCTAACGACCCCGACAACTCATCCTTGTGAGAGAGGTGAGAATCCGAGATGGAACCGTCCGAGGTTGGTGACGCGAGGTACGCCCCGCCGAAAGGCTGCGGTGCTTAGAGCAACGTAGCTTCGGCAGGAAGCGTTCCTTCAGCGATTGGCGCGGCGTGGCTTTTGACCAGAGTGGCGGGGAAACATTTTTTCGTTCATTGACGCGACGTGACTTCGAGTCGAAAGGGTAGGGAAATGCCGTTCGTCGATTGAAGTGGCGATGTTCGGATTTGACCGAGCTAGACAGCGTTGGAACGAACGACTATCGGAGGAACGAACCACCCTTTTCAAGGCTACTTCATTTAAGTTACGGAGTACGGTCGACCAAAAAGAGAGCCGGAACGATCGCTCGAAGCGAAAGTTGCGTGTAAAACTGCACCAGCCTCTGGAATACCACCGATTGATAAAAAACAAAGGCAAACCCCCAGACGGGCAGCTTCGATTTTTTTATCAAATTATTGTAAAAGTATTAATGAATTAACATTATATTTAGTAAGGTATTTTTAAGTTATTAATTATAAGTATCTTACTTTCTATAATAAAAATATGACACTTATCTATATAATATTTTAAATAAATTAAGTCTTGTAATTTACAACTTTCTTTAATTCGTAGAGAATATTATATGATCAATAATAATGTAAGGAGTTATATTTAATGTGAATTTGAAAGTTTGAATTTCTTTTGCATTTAATAGCAAGAATTAATAATTTACTTATTTTACTGTTTTCATTTCTTTATTTTTTATATTATTAGACGTTTAATGAAACTGTAATATTTTAATAAGTATTTTAGTGGTCCAGTAATATAATTAAGTTTATTACATGAAAAAACTTCTACGTTTAAGAGAATATAAAGTGAACAGTTAGAAATTATTAGAATTAATCAGTGCTTAATAAAGGAGTCAGAGTCATTAAAAACAAAAAGTAGCAAAAAACTTGCTTAAATATTTTTAATATTGAAATATACGATGTTAAATATTAGTTAATTGTGCTAAATAATAGTTGAAAGTGTTAACTACAAAGAAGTTAAATAATAGATTTTTGTCCAACAAATTTATAACTATAATATTACAAAACTAATAGAAGAACTATTATAATTGAAATCAATACAAAAGAATTGACGTAATATTTTGTAAAGATAAGTGAAATGAAAAGTTGAATAAATTGGTCAGTTTTTGAAATTTTAAAAGTGTTGAGTAGAGTTTGCAAGTATAATAATAATAATAATAATAATAATAATAATAATGTAATATATAACTTTAATTATAATTTTAGTGAAATAACCATACAAACTACCTAACAATATTTTAAAATAAATGTTAATTTTATCAAACTATATAATGCGAGAAAGAAGATTTTACTATTTTTGCAATCTTCATAATGAGAAAAGAGTTGATACAAAAAGAACGTTTACTATTACGTCGTGGTTTGGCGATTAGGAGAAATATAATGACATTTCAATTAGATATTTAATGAAAGTTTTCAAATACAAAAAATTTTTCGCAATTTTAAAATAATGTCCATCCAGAATTTTGTCCATGCGATAATGTCTTCAACATAGCGTACTGTTTAATAGAAAAATTTAGTCAATAAAATACACAAATTTTCAAATAAGCTGTGCATTATCGAAGAAACTTTTTACTTGTATAATAATAAGAGTTTGTACTGCAGTCTAAAGGTGGAACAAATAATGCCATGATTAAAAACAGCATTGAGATATGCAAATGGCTTATAAAATAAATTAATTTATTTAATAACTAAGGAAAAAATGTTATTTTCACAATTTATATGACATAACTATAAAGAATTGAAAATATATAAATTTAATAATACAGTAAAACTTTTATATTTACTATAATATTATAATTGCCAAATACATTATTTTTAGATTATATTTTGCGAAAAAAGCAGAGTGAATTAGATGTAGTTATTATAAATACAGATGAAAATAATTTAGTAAGAATAGAATTAGCATGAATCTTGCGAAAAAGTCTAAAAGAGCCTCGAGCGTCGACTGATTGCTGCTGCTTTTCCTTCGACATTCGAGAGCTTGCAAATAGCGAATAAGGCGCTCAATCTATTTTCGAGAGTCAAGGGAATTTATACATACGGGAAGGGTCAAGGGGACAAAACTAGAAAGAAGTATGTGTATAGCACATTTTAAACGGTGAACTGTAATGCCTCGTGATTTCCTGTTTATTTGTCATTATTAAATTTAAGTATAAATATATTTTAACATCAATATCTGTAATTTAGAAAAAATAATCATAAATGTTTTATAAATTATTTAAAAATAAAGCTCTAAAGATAAAATTTGCTCGAACGATGCATGTAAATTTTTATTACATTGCATGAAATATGCAATATAGTGAAGACTAATCCATTGTAAAATAAAACTGGAGTAAAGTTTTGACAAAATAAATAAATAGCGTTCTTTCGTATATATCAATAAAAAAAGTATTCAAGTATTTTTTTAATAGTAATATTTTGACTGTGCCTCGCAACAGCGCAATAAAGGAGGAGAATGTGCATAGGTAGACAATACGAACACTTCGAAAGTGATTAGATAGCTTTAGCATTTAGATTGGTTACGCCGAAGCCCTTGAAAAGACGCTTGATGTTTTCTGCATAATAACATCCCGATTTCTCTCTAACTCAACACTGTAATAACTTATACGATTTATTTTCTTTGTATTATTTACCATAGTAAAAAATAAAATAAATTTCTAATTAAGTATATAAAAAAAATTGCGCAAAAGCGCTAACCTAATGCGAAGTCTATAACAATTAAAATCTATTTACTTTATATAATTAATAACAATATACTAAAAGAACAGATCCATCTATTACTTTTTAAAAAATTTAACAACATCTATTTCTCTGGAAAGTTTCTTTTACCAATATTCTACAAATTTAATTGTATAATTAATTATAGATATATCGGTTCATAATTCATAACTACTAAGGGCGTCATTTTATATTATTTATTACACGTTGCATTTTCTGAATGAAATATTTTTTATTACAGATTATAAT
Organism: Wiebesia pumilae; assembly: GCA_018907045.1. Lineage (NCBI taxonomy): Eukaryota > Metazoa > Arthropoda > Insecta > Hymenoptera > Agaonidae > Wiebesia > Wiebesia pumilae. Next base: position 7,839,783 of record JACCHZ010000192.1, read on the forward strand.
GTTTATAAGTTTTAAGATAATTAGCAAAACATATTTCAAGTCCAAACCCAAATACGAATTTCGAACAAATTTATTGGATCAATTTTCTAATACTCACATGTCTTAAAGTATAAAAGCTTTGTTGTATAAAAATATATTTATTTGTAAGTATAAAATTTTCGTTTATTCTATGATAAATTATATAGGAATTAATCTATATTGATAAGGCAACTATTACTCTCAAAAGTATTATGTAAAATAAATGTAATAAATGAATGAAAGTATAAATATATCATGTCAAGGTATACCTCAAGTATCTATTATTATCAAACAAAGTAAAGTTAAAACACTTGAAAACAAATTAGTGCTTGCATAAGAAGAGGCTTGTACTTCGCATAGAAAAGCGAGCCACTGGTATTTCCTGCAGAAAACGACAAGATCTGCAAGTCAAGCAATTTCTCGTAACGATGGTCATCGTGCCTCTTATCATTTAACTATGTAGCCGAGATTTATAAGTAGTAAGTAGTAGTAAGCTAATGGCCTAGAATAGGTCGTTAACATTGTTACTACTCTGTATGTGGTCTATATGTCTACACTTGGAAAAATCAATTTATTCTCGTTACTTTAACAGAAATAAGATAAATCTTTTACCTTGAAACAATTTAAAATGCACGTATATATATGTTCAAGTATGTTAAAACAAAATAAAACAGAAAAATTATAGGCGTTTTCCTTAAAATTAACATTACAAGCGTGAGACTACGATTGGATTGCGAGAATCGATTTCCAAAGCGCTAGTAATGTACTTAAGTACTTACGGCGTGTATAAGTACAACGAACGAACAACTAGCCAATGACAATCGTATAAGCGTAACGCGGATGTCTCTTCGTGATTGATTTTAGAAGGAGTTAGGCCTTGGCCGCTTCCCCTTTTGACACATATCGTTTGTGTATCGCATGATACAATGAATAAGCAAAAGCGAATCTCTTGCCATCGGGCTTAAGAATTTCGTACTACATTCCAGTAGCTGGATATAGTGGCTTCTTCTTTAACAACTGCGAACCCCATGCACACTCTGTTATCTACTTTATCGACCAAAGGTATAATACTAATGCGAACGCCCTACATTACCGACTAATTTGGAAAAATTCACGATACCCGCGCACCTCGTATACACAACGCAACGTTTTTCTAATTTGTTCGTATGTTTCTTTGTCATACCTTTACTTGGTTCCGGCTGAATATTCTCCGTTTTGATTTCTGCTCTCGATGCGTAAGGAATCGACGTAGAAGATGACTGTGTCGAAGGTGTTGCTAATTTTTCTGTGCACAAAAAACATTCACTTAAAACTTTTATTACATACAAGTACAGAAATAAAGTAACGCTTTGAAAGTAATTTATCATTACTTGTTTTGAATTCTACCTTACATTTAAAGTTTCAATCTATTACTGAAAGATATACTTTCTTCGATATAGTATGCTCAATATTTCATTTACTTCAACTCGAAATGATAATTTATTTATATTTTATCTATACACATGACAAAATAATTTTATCAATATTTGTATTAAGATATAGTTTGGAAATTATTATAATAATCAGTACGATTTCCTTCATTAATGGATATAATATCTTAAAAGAGCTGAAAAATTAAGGCAACCATCGTTATGAAATTTCTTATTATGAAAAAAAAAAAAAAAAAAAAATTTTGATCTCTTTAATAATTTTCAAAGAAACATTTATTTCTAAGATTTAAATATTCTTAGTAGAATTAAAAATTTCTGGATATATTTTCAGATATCTGAAATACACTAAAGGTTGATGTCTTTTTTTATCATCGTACGTTATTATCCAATTATTTTGTTTATAAAATAAATGTTTATGTATTTTAAGTAATTATATTTCCATTCCATTGAATTTCAGTTCTCATAATTATATCAGTATCAGTACTTTTAAATAGCTAATGACTTTTCAAGTATACCAAAAGCAAAAAGTCTTGATAAGATATTATTGTAGTATGAAATAGTTCAGTCTAGTCACAGAATTTTTGTAATTGTAATTAATGTTCCGTATGATATTTCAAGCTCCGAATAAAAATTTACATATTGCAAATATAAGTCGAAAGTATGTGGGAAATTTTAGAATTGTAACACCATATTAATACAACGTTTCTTTAGAAAACGAGTACCTTCATTTCACATTATGTATGCAGAAGTATCATTTGAGCAGACTTTTCTCGAAAGGTCGTTTAAATAAATATCCGATAATGAGAGTATTTCATATATCTACGTATGAACAAATTGTACCTGCTAGCAGTGGATTCGCTGCTGCGATATTGTACCTCTGTCGCTTGCAACAATTGGTCAATGGAGCAGTTGTGGAGGTTGGTTGACTGGCTTCGACCAGGTCTGCTTGTAACTCTCTTAGGAAGGTGTCAAGAGTATCGAAGGGTTCTTCGGCGCCGTTGCCATTATGATTACCGCTAACGGCGTTTATATTGCTCACGGCATTAACGGTGGGCAACGATTCGGAATTTTCAATCGGAACGTTTGGCGCTCCCGGAGCACCTACTAATGCGTTCAGCTCCATCGTCGAAAATTCGACTGACTGTCCTGTATTGCTTTCCTGAAACGTGCCATTTAAGATATCTTTAAGTCTGTTCGGATTTTTCTCGAAATTTTAATTCTTTCAATTTTTATCACAACACGCGCGCGACCACACACATATATATATATATTGTGCTTTTAAAAAATATTCTTACGCTGACATTTAGTGACTTTTTTATTTCATGGTATGATAAACTTTCTTGTATATTAACGTGTTATGGGTATCAATAATATCTTATTTATAGAATAATGTTATACAACATAATACTTAGTGTTTTATATTTAAAAATTTGATAATTTTGTTTATAAAAATCGTATTCGTAGAATTTCTAACGTATTCTAATGTATTTTTCAGTTAATTATCCATATATAGTTATCTATATCTATAAGTTACGAATCTCTATATAACTCTCAAATTTGAAACTTTTGTTACGTACATAAAAAGAAATTGAGCTCTTTATAGTATATACTTTCTTAAGGATCAAATTACTAAAAATTTAATATAGTGTCAATTAATACTATTTTAATGCTCATATAAATAATAATTAGCAATCATTTTTTATTTCACATTTTTTAGATTTTATTATGAAGGAGAAAAATAACTTTAGAGAATTAGGAAAAGATTTTTGTCACTTTAAGGAGAAAACTCCATTTCTATTAACCGGACAATTTTTTGCAGGTATGACTGAAAATCACAATATTATTGTTCTGATGACTATAACATTATATATTTGTTTTCATATATAAGTATATAATAATTTAAAAAGGAAATAAGTATAAAACAATCAAATATATAATCGTTTGTATTTAAAAGTATTTTTTCTAATAAGATGAAGTTAATTTATTTATATTCTTATAATTAATACAGGTATTTTTCAAAAATATTTAGTTATATTCATAAAAAATGTATAACTGACTATATAAAATATTTAATCTGTCGAAATATTGTGAATGAATAATCTTGTATATATTGCCTTATTATATTACCAAATAATTAAAACAGAGATTTTTAGATTGTATAAGAACATTTTATTTTCTGTATTAATTTTCTAAATTACAAACTTATTTTTAATTTAATTCAATAATTAACATAAATGTCTGCTAACGAAATAGAAAACCGTAGTACTTCTCTTGATAACTTTTGCGTGTAATAAACTGGATATTTTGCATAATCATTAATATTCCACGAGATTATTTCTATAAAAAATCTTTAGATTATACGATTTCAAATATTTGAATCCTTCTGGAATAATGAAGACAAAAATGACTTCTCATAAGCTGATTGAAAGAAAACAATTTAATGTTTTACTATAAAAATGAAATTAATATGAAACAATTATACCTCTATTTTATCACTTGCAAAATTTTCTCTCTTTAAAGTGATCGAAAGGAATTTCAAACGAATATATATGTATAATTCAAAGTACCTTCTAATAAAAAGAGACGCTAAAATTAAGTACGAGAGAAAATAATTTCTATATTTTTGTTTTTAAATTAATTGACTTGTCTACATTTGCAGGAAATAAAATTGGAAAGTTTACTTGGAGCAAATTTAATATTATTAATTAGTGTCTGGAAAAATCGCGCAGCTGGGTTCTAAGTTTCTCGGTACCAGTATCTAAAGTATATGCTTTAGAAAAGTGAAAAGAAGAGCAGTAAATAAAATCATGATTTAAAAACAAGAAACAAAAATTACAGAAGTCAGATAAATGAAACTTACTAACCTGAAGACACTGCGTGAGATCGACCATCTTGCCGTCATTGTCAGGACACCAGAGCAGTTCGTCGTCTATGAAGGGCATGTTTGACTCCTCTTTGGGCACGAGGGTCGAGGTCAGTGTGAGCGTCTGCGATATCGGGACCGGCATCGGGACCCGTAGCCTGCGGCGGGGCTGTTTTAGCCACCCGCGCGCCTCCTAACATCCAAAACGACCGCTGAGCCAGCGTCTCCCCCTGACCCCTTCCGACTCAAAAGTGCAAGGAAAACTGCAATAAATTAAAAAAATAGTACATTACCGAACAGGTATTATTAGCTTAGTGAGCAGTGTAAAGAATAGTGGGAGGAAAGGTCTGAAAATTCACATGAAAGTGAAATTAAAACGACGTGCGCGGCCGAGTGAGAACTTTCTTTTTATCACAGGTTGTTTCACTTGTGCATGCCACACACATGCACACGCACACGCACTGGTAGTTAGTAACTACTATCTGCCAACTGCTAGTTGATTTACGTAATCTGGTGCGTAGACGAAAAAGAAAGTTTTCTAGCAGTGTGTTCTCAAGAAGGTTAATATCCTTTTCATTCTCATAGATTCATCGCCTTCTATATCACTCATTGTCCAGACATTTAATTTAACTTTTTAACTTGGCTGACTTGTAAAATTAACGATAGAAAAGAATTCCAAAAATAATAATTATTTTTGCACATCAAGACCTACCGAGTCATATTTTGCAATAATAGTTTTCATCGTAATATTCATTTTTATATTCATTGGGAAGCATTTATTCTCTGTAAGCAAACGTTTCGCGGAACAAATTGATTCTTTAATCTCAATACAATTAAAATTAAAAGGTAGCATAAATTAAAATAATGAAGACAATTTATAACAATAAGTGCTATCTGTGTTATCTGTGCTGTTTATTTGCATGTTTACCTCGAGTTCGCAAATTGTTAATAGATTAGCTTAGGAAAAAAATTAATCTATCTTATAAAATTTTTAACAAAATTATCTTATCTTATGAGCTAGAAATGAAAATGTTTACGAGGAAATCATTAACATGACAGTTTGTGCGAACAAATTAAAGATAGTTTTTAAAGTATTTTATGATTTATGAAAGAAAAAATGGAAATTTTTCCTACTTTTCTTATAAATACATCAAAGCTATACTAAGCACTGTTTATCTAATTATTATAAGTTTCTTTTTTTAAACGGAAATTACTTTGTTAAAGTCATGGTGGAAAAATATTATTTATTACATAAAATTTTTAAAAGCTGTTAACGCACACATAAGTGTTTGTCCCTAGTTTTATTTATAAAATTAGGAGACATCATTCAAAGCTTGTTGAGCTTTCGTTTCATTTTATTTTCGAAAGTCTTACAAGTCCAAACTTTCTTTACGTAGCCTCGCTCAAACCTCAAAGCCGCGAGTAAGTTTTTGATATTGTAAAATGTACTCTAATCGAAGACGGAATGTTCCTTCTATGAATTCGAATATTCTATGGTACTGGTAGTAATTGTTTAGTGGCAAGATGGCCGAAGAGGAGGATACATCTGAAGATAGTACTGACATTTTTAGTGAAAAATTTAATTCCTTCAAGGCATTATATTCGGATAAAGTGCATGTTCCAGTTCCCGATGCGCCGATTTTCGACAACGTCAGCAAATTTGAGTCAGTAGTACTCAATAGTAACGTAATAAAGGTGCGCGCATAGATGACAAACAATCTTTATTCAACAATTATTTCTATAAAAAAATTTATTTAAAATCGCTTAATAATATGTCTTACAAATTTATTTTTCAAGCATACGATTTTCATTCAATTAGTAAAATTCTATTTTTCAAGCGTTTCAATTATTTGCCTGTCCTTTTACATTCCCTCTCCGTTTTTTGATTTTATTATTTCAGACAATTAACGCCGAGACGCGACAAAAGAAGGAGGCAGGGAGTTCAACTCGAAGGTTTTTGCCTCATCAAGGTAAAGCACACACGACTTTTCGAGTTTATTAAGTGCGGTTATGGAGCTTACACAGCGGATAATGAACATATTAATGATCATGTGCGTTTGTTTGTATGGTTAGGTCGACCTCAGCTTTTCCCTTTTCCCGCGAGGTGTTGCTAGTTGTTACTGCAGTCCAAATTCGGTATACGCATCTATTAAATGCGAATATTTTATAAATCATAAAAAATTATTAACTCTACTCTTTATCGTATATAAAAATCATTACATCCCAACATTTTGTAGTACATTTCTCAATACACACCAATTACGCATTTGAAAAAATTTATGAGTTGAAAAAAGATAATTTCTTTTACGCGTAATAAACTATAAGAAACTATTGACAATCACTAGGGGAAATTAATTTAATCGTATCTTAGAAGTAAAACAACTACTACAGTAATTATATAAATGCTTTATTTATCATTTATTTTTATTTCTTTACATAATTTATAATCCAAATAAGATCATTTAACATGTATTAATTACAATTTCATTAGTTATGAAATTTAATTGTTCATTTACTTTACACAACTAGTATTTCAGAAAGTACAAAAATATTTTCTTTTTAATTTTAAGAATGAAAACACTTTGTTAATACAAGCTTCAAATATAATATAATAACTCTTGCCAAATTCAAAGCCCATGTATTTTTCGCTTAATTATATAATATATTTTATAGAAATTCATTAAGTATTCAAATCAAGTATTTATTAGTACATATATATAAAACTATATAAAAGAAATTATGGTAGTTTATAATACATGTGAAATTATTATCACGCACTGATATACATTATTTTTATAAAATTATATTGTTCAAAATTAAGACGTTCAATGGTATCATATTTAGTGCTTGGTTTTCCAGGTCTAGCAATGATTTTAATTCAGATATTTAATTATTTATTCTAATTTTTAAATACAAATTTATCTGAGCTCGATAAAAGTGAAGGTATAAAATTAACAATATTTTTAAGTATTTATCGAAGATTTTTGACGTATCAAAAAATATGATTAGAAATGTTATATTAAGAAACGCATTTATCACAATAGCATTATATTATTATCTTTTTTATGATGCACTTGCGATGTTGTACTGTTTATAAAATAAAATTTATTTACGAAATTATTATTTTTTCTATTTTTAGAATGCCAACAGACCCGTATTTTGTTAACATTTTGTTAACATTAAATCGTTAAAATCTTAATAGAAATACAATTAAAATTGGGTATTAATTTCTTAATTGAAAATTAATATGAATAATTAATTGATATTTACGTTCGAAAGTTAATTCGTTAAAATTAAAATCTACACTGGTTTGATGTTAATTTAATAATTTAATACACTAAATTCGCTTTAAGGACAAAAGTTTAAATCATTATTATGTACAAGAGTTTTATTTATAATTTTCGAATAAATAATTAAGTAAATGCAGTAATCTTGTTTTGTATTTATATAATACTTATATGTTTAAGTAGAATTGGTGTCGAAACATCCAAGTCGAAACAACGGTTTCAGTGTTCGGTGTATTACATACGTGTCTCATTAGATGCGCCGTGTAAGGTTCTGCTTGGACTTGTAAAATACATTTTATCAGGCCCGGATGTTTCAGTCGTTGGATTGCCTATGACCTATGGCGTACCAGATCATTGCCCTTGCAGCGCCGTACCTTCCATTCGACTCACATTATTTAATGACCATTTGTTATACACAAGCTGTATGCAGGCTATAGCTGTATGACCAACCCGAATGTGCAGATCTGTTAAATCATTGACTAAATTTAACTTATGATCTTTGTTAATCGAATAAGAATGGAAATAGAAATGTTCTGTATATATTAATATACATGAGTTAATACAAACTGTCATGTGAGAGTACATAAGGTGTGTGATATAAAGAAAACCGTTATGATTTGAGTTTAATTGACCTTTGTTCATTTAAAACTTTAAGCTTTTTCATTATCTCATATGATACAGCGTTTAAAAGAAAGTATGATATTTATAATATAATGACGTGGAAGTCTTTCTTGATTTAGAGTAAAAAAAACCAGTGCTAAAAAGTACGCAATAAATCATATATGTAATGGAGATGAACAATAACATTTGTAAACAAATGTAAAACAGAAGAACCACGTTATATTAGAGGTTAATGTGTGGGAATAATAAAAGGGTGAAGGGTATAGGTAAATGGTAAGTCGTGTGGTGTCAGTTTGCAACTGACGCCAGCAACCATTGGCTGAGGGCCAACTATCAGGCGAAAATAAATTACGGATCCCTGACCCAGTGCAGATTTGTACTAACTTGTGGCTAAGTTAGGCGAGATAGTGAGCATATGCAGCCGCTAACCGAGAGCAGCACTTGTTGCAGGTTGCAAGCTATACGCCCGGGCGTCGACCTCGGACCCTCTGAGGCGATTGCCCAGCAAATGTCTGGTAAATGCAAAAGTATCTATACTAGTCGTATCTACTTTCCTCGAACCTTATACAACTCGATTAGCTTATCCAAACTCCAAATCGTTATATACTGCTCTTATTGTTTATTTGCCTTTCATCAAGAATTTGTCATTTCCAATATTCACGATTACGATCAATGTCCATAAACACATTTAAAAAGATTTTTAAATAATTCAAAAATATGTGGTAATAGATGCAATATTTTTCAAACTAACGCGTAATATAGATTCTCTAGAGTAGAAATTCCACGATTTACTGCCTTCGGGTCGACGCCCTGACGCAACAAGTGCTTTTATATATATATATATATATATACACGCACACACAATGTATTCGCACCCTATCCAACGCTGCTTGTTCCTTTTCGTCTTTTCGTTTTTCTTCCCTTTTTGTCAATTTTTTCTTTTGCTATAATCTTGTTTTACTAACGCGCCACATCAACAATTCAAATTAACGTTAAGAATACCTTATTTCTTAATTTTTTTTTTTCATGACTTTACATCAACGTACATTCATCACTTCTCGTTATTTTTTCGAGTTTCGAAAATTAATATAAATTTTAGTTTTATCTTTTGAATACATAAAATATTTTAAGTATAAATTCTTTGAAGTGAAAGCAAATAAAAACAAAAATTTGTATCTGTTTTAATAATAACATTAATAACATTATTATTATTAATAACATTATGATAACAAAACGACAATGTCATTTTGTTTTATTGTTTAAAAAATTAGTAATCAGTTTTAAAATCCATAATTAATTCAGTTATCGTGTGTGAAAATAAGATATGAAAAAAACTTCATTGGCATTTAAATTTATTGATCCTAAAAATATTAACCTCGATTAACAGTATTATTGATTAAATAATGCTGGTGGGTTTGACACGGTATGTGCAGATTATATTACTTTCAAAATTATTTTACGACTTTTCGCTACAGAAAACATGTCTCTGGTATACACACACATGTGTAAATTATAAATTTCAAATATATGACGTATTTTATATATTTGAAATTTTAATATATTTTATATTCAATGTTTAATATAATTTTAATATAATTATGTTCAATGTGGTATTTTATTAAATTGCTTTTTATTTTATTCGCATAAATCATCATTTAAGACGGCTCATTTTCAGTAATTACGCATAATTTTTATAAAATGAAAATAATTTACCGTATTTTACATACGTTCTTGGTGACGCTATTTTGTTAAATTAAATCCTTGTTATGAATTTGCTAATAATTTACTTAGAAATGGAATAGTCATTATATTTTACTAAAGTAAATTTTGGGATATAGTACCATAATAATATATATATATATATATATATATATATATAGATATATATACCATAATAAAACTATGTTTAAAGTATTTTAAAAATATAGTACTAAAACTAATCTTTTGAAACTATGAAGGGTGAAATTTTTAGTTCTATAAACCTGACGCAGCGTTTAGAAAATGAGAGTAAATTCAATTAACCCAGTTTGCGCGATGCACTTCTGGAAAATGGTACATGCAAATAATAAATGCGGAAGCACTCACAAGATTCTTCAATGATGCTTTTTCCAAAAGTACATTAATGCTACATATCGCAAAAAAACAAAGAAGGAATATGGACTTATATAAAAGTTTTATATATATTTTTTTGTCTCTCATGTTCATTGTTCTCTTTTATCGAAAGGATATTCCAAGTATTTATTTAAACAGTGACGAAAAGTTGAGAAATAATTGTTTAAAAAATATAAATAAAATATCTACGATACCGTAGATTATATTCGGGTAGCGATATAATCCTTTTTTAACTTAGAAATTAACATTTCTTATAATAAGTTTATTCAAATGTAACATTACTGTTTCTTCTTTATATATATTTAAATATTCTGAGCTCGAAAGAGATATATGAAATGTACATCATGATCCTAGTAAACTAAATTATAGTAATTATAAGCCTAATAGTATAGGTGAGTAGCTGTATTTATACGAATTGTTAATTTACCGTATCATTTAGGTAGGTGGTGGTGAATTCCTACATTTGTACATTTTAAGTAAAATACTGTTCATTTGAATACGCTGACCTTACCTGTAATTTTTTTTTATTTTGTACATTGATTCCTTTTTTTTCTCATACAAAATAATATTTCAAACATTATTTTACACTTTAATTTGAAATAAGCTTTCTATTATATATCGCTCGCCAGGTAAGTGTATGTGATGTACTTCGTCAATACATTATCAGTTTAATTTAATTTTGTTACTTCGATCTTAAGCAATATTATTTACATTTTGCACTTTGTTCTTTGTCTTATATTTATAAAAAGTAATTAAAATAAATTGTAACGAAGAAATCTGTTACCTTAAACAAGAATGAAGGTTTTGCCAGTGAAAAAGAAATTATATGCTTGTAATTATATCTATACACGTAATAAATAGTTCTTTACATGTTCTGTTTATAAAAATACTAAAGATTTTGAGCTTAAAAAAGTATATTTGAAATATCCATAATTAAAGTAGTTACGTGTATAAATATTGTGTTGTAAACATTTTATAAATATATGTGCACGAGTACTCCTCATGTACCACTTTAAGTTTATATTGTTAATCGCGAACAAAAATACTCGATACTTTCATTCGATTCCATTCGAAAGTTTACTTTCAACACATTTTTTTACGCGAGAAGCATGGTATCAGCGAGTTAAATAGATTTATAAAATTCGTGAAAAACTATGTATTGAATTCATATTGGTTAAACTTGGAGCATTTATTTAAGCTGATAGAAGTATTTATATTATTCGAGAATGTCACTTTGATTTTTGGCCTTTTATTGATTCCTTGATTTTTCTCTTTCTTTTATTTAGGTAGGTATGAATTTCGCTGCGATCTTTGGAAATGCATAGCAAGCGATGAAACTAACGGAATGTCTTCCCCCAGTAATATTTTCTCGGCTGTGAGTTTGAATCGTGATTTTGTTTATTTTATTTTCGTCACAGTCTCGCATTTCGTTTATCGTGCTCACCAGTATTTATTATTGAAAGGATGCATATAGTTTTAAAAAACGTTTAACGGACTCGATGCACGTGGAATGCGGAAAACATCTGACGATGTCACCTCTTATTTCCGGACAACTTTCGCAAGTCGATGTTTATAAGAACTCGCGATAATACGAAAATTATGAAAATTTGTTCAACACAATTTTCGAGGATTCCAAGATAAATATCTAATATTATCGAATACCATTGGATAACACTTCTTAAATCATTGCATATTTAAAAAATGCTCTTATCAATAAATGTGAAAATCAAAGGCAGTAAGAGTGGCCTGCATAAGCTGAATCTGACTTATTAAATAAAGTCGAAGTAAGGACATGCACTCGAATAGTCATATAAATACGTCGTGGAAAAAGTTCCCTCAATTGCTTGCCAAATCCACGATGAAAATAGCTCAAGAATTAAACAGAAAATCAGGTACTGTAACCATAATTGCAATGCGTCGAGTTTGCAACCAGTGGTGAAAAAATAAATCTGGTGTCACGAGGCTCTATCAGTTGCCTATCAGCAACTTGCCTCTCTTCGCAATGAGTTGTTCGTCGTCGTGACAATTTTCCTTAATGAGATGTCGCCTTCATTTCCGGACTTCTAATTCAAGCTACTTATTGGTCTTTTCTTAACTCTTCATAACATATTGAGCTGGTTTTTCTATCTTAGAAATCTGGATTTTATTGCTAGAAGCTCGCGATTCCTTTTCAAATGAAATTGATTGGTTGAATTTCGATGCTTCCGGCCGGTTGTTCTACGTGTTTAGTTCTATTAAATTAATTTTATTAAATGACATAAACATCAATTATTGAATCGAAACCTCGCGGCAGGGGGGGTTGGGGGGATTGCAAGCTCTGTTGCTCTTGCACAGTTGAACAGGAGATTTCGAATGTTGAAACTCGCACGAGTCTTTCCTGCGTCGATAGTATGTCTGTCGTGCGTCTATCTTACGTCTATCCTGCACAGCTTAAGGCGGTGCAGCGCGACTCATCGTAACGACGGAAGGACAATGCCGCCGTGTGGGAGGGCCAAAGGGTCCTGAGTTGCTGAAGTAACTGTACCCGAGCGAGTAGTTGTGCCGCCGTAGTGCAGAGAGAGAGAGAGAGAGAGAGAGAGAGAGAGAGCAAAAGAGAGTTTGCGCCGTACACTGCATCATAGAGAAAGGGAGTGCGAGAGAGTGAACAAGAGAGCAAGAGTATGTATGTGCAGGAGAAGTGCTCGTTCGGTTGCTTGCTCGCTTGTGGCTCGGGTGCGCTGCCCGCCAGGACGTTGAACCCAGCGCGACTCTCAACCTGGGGATCATCCACAAGTCAAGTACGCTTTCACGATTTCGAACGAATTTTCACTTTTACAAAAGTAACATTCACACTGAAATCAAAGCACGTTACAATTTCATCCCTTCTTATCCAGACCAGCTTATCACTAAACATCTAACAATCTACATCAGTATCCTGGAAAATCTTTTCAAACGTGTAAGAATAATTTATTCTACTACAAATAACTAATTAAAATTGTAAAAACACTTCATTTTCCGGTGAAAGGATAAAATAACAAAAAAGCATATTGAATGTTTCTTACACTATTTTGCTTCTTATCAAAAATGCCCGATAAATAATAGTCTTCACTTGTATTCTTGTTTATAACTACTACGTTTTCAGGCCCCCTACAAACTTTTTCCTTAATTTTTTTTATTCATCAAATCAACATACATTGTTACAACAATCAGATTGCCATGCTAAAGTTTAATTGTTTATAAAATAAAAAATTATTTATCTCTCATTTTGTAAACACAAAATTTTTAGTGTTATAATGAACAAAGTATATAGAATATTATACATTTTTATTTATTCATTTTTTCTTAGCGATTTTTCTAGTTTTAATAATTTACAAAATATTTTATTACATTTATAATCATATCGACGAACAAAATAAGTCAGAAAAATATAAATATAATCCTCGACGTTAAACATATATATATATACTTTTATATAATACCTTGACAGGTTCTACACATTTGAATAATGTAACTTAATACTTAAATTTTTTATTTATTAGAATGTGAACATTAATGGATAATCAAATTAATTATATTCAGAGAAAAATAGGAAAGAATTAGTAAAGAAACTAGGCTTAATATTGGTTTCAAAATGTCAGAAAGCGCCAAGAGTTCACTAAGAAAGTGAGGAAAGGACTTTTCTCTATTAGCAGAGAAAATCTTCGTCTACTACTTCTTTAAATCTTGAAGTGATATTTTGTATTTCTTCCTCTCCATCAGGACAAGCCCGTTGTCTTTTCGTCCTTTCATTCTCTCAGCGGTTTTTCTACAGCGTGAACCTAACGGTTTTTCTTTATATACAGAGAAACATATACGAACAAGTTTGCTAGGTTTATCGTATCGTGTAGACAACGTGTATTGATGCCGCAAATATCACTAAATGAAAGTGAAAATTATGAAAGCACACTAGGAACCAATCATATCGACCGATCCTAGAATGTAGATATTTGCCTTTCAACCAAGAAAGAAATTCTTTCTTCAATCATTCATATTTCTTTGTATTATACACGTCAAACACTTTTTTTCTTAGAACAAAATATCACTGAACGAATAAAGTGAACTAAAAAAAGTAGTGGTATAAAGTTTGGCTATTAAACAATCATTATAATAAAACGAAAGTAACTAAGAATTGGTAGTAGTAATGAAGAAGTGATATATTTATATTTTATTCAATTTAATTCTATTTTATTTTGTTTTTACTAGTAAATATCCACTTATAGTTAAAGGGGTGCAGTTTTTTTGTATGAAAGTAAAGCACATTTCAATAAAATGTGAAAGGATTTAAGCGTTTCAAATAAACAGTTAATTAAATATTCAGTAAAATCTTAAATATAACGCAAGCCGTTCGTTTGAATCTAGGTAATAGTTAAAGTAAAATTTGAACATTATTTAAAAACATTTTTATAAAAGTATTTATTTCATTTTAATAGTTTTAGTAGAAAATGTAAATAGAGTGAATTTATAAATCCTGAAAAAAAGAATTACACAATTATTGATGAGTAAATACAGTATTTTGCTTGTATATTGTATCTTGTTTAAGAATTTACTTTGAATTTACCATTGCGATGAAATAACTACTTAAAATTTAATATTTCCATTAACTTCTTAAACTAAGATTATATTTATTTTTGGTATAATGTGTTGCGGTATGTAAGAATGTATACCAAAGCTAAATATTTTTATTATTTCATCATTCTATTATCAAGGAAAGAAAAGCAATAAATTTACTGTTTATCAAACTGCATTAGTGGATGCATTAAATTCACGAAAATGCGTTTAATTATGAATTTTGTAAATAGTATAAGAAATATGCCAGATGATTCAGAAATTTTAAAAAACAGAAATAACGAGAAAGATCGACGATGGGGTGTGGTGAGGGGGGGATAGAAGTGTATTGAACGATAGTGAAAGTGCTGAGAGGCGCTGAATCGTTCTCCGGAAAGAAAGACGAGAAAAGGTGGAAAGAAACGGGAGTTGCGGCGTCGTCGCTGACGCCGCCACTGATGCCGCCAGTGGATGAAAGTTTACGAAATGGAGAAAGCCAATTGGCATGGCGAGTGAGCACTGTACTTATAGCAAATCTAGCATGCTTTTGAGTGTACCTTAGCAGACCACATTATACCGTCGTTTTATAAAACGCAGGTTACATCTGTACATTTTAGTTGATAAAGGAACATTACCGTTGCTAGTGCTGCTCGCTATAAAAAAACTCATCAAACAATACGTGCCCGATAAAACAAATAATACAATAATTTATTTACATTTCTATTTTTTTTCTAATGTATATCGGTGAAGGATTAGTCACGTAATGAATAATTTTTTTTGTTTAATTCGTAAGATACTTGCAGTTGCATTAGAAATTTTCGTAACTTTATCAATACTATTTCCATACAGACACTTGATACTATTATATAATTAGATAAAATTATCTTAATGGTTATTATTTATTCACTATATATACTTATACATATACATAATTTTAAAAATTTAAATAAATATATTATTTTATATTAAAAATTCAACGGACTTTGAGCTCGAAAAATTTAATTGATCATACTGATGAGAACTTTCAAGATAAACTTTGAACTGTATACGTTGAATAATCATTACTTAAGTCTTTAAGAATAAGAATTTAAAGATAGTACATAAATGTTAATAATATATACTAATTAATATTAATAATTATAGATATCTGAAATTGTAGTATGAATTACAAATTTTCAATTTGGAATACACACACAGACACACACGCGCGCGCGTAAATATATATATAAAAGTATGTGTGCATAACCGTACATATTTTTATAATAAAAATATAAAATATATTGTTTTATATATTTTTCATGCACGTAAATTTACTAACAAGATTGTTTACGTAAAAGAACAAAAGATTTTTTTATAAAAATTGCTTAAATTCATGATAAATTAATGAGCGAATGAATTTTAGTTAATAGGCAAAAACTTTTAAACTTTTACAATTAAAAATCGAAATAATTTATTAATTTTCATTATATTATATATTGGTCTTTTACATCCCATTATGGTAGTACCTTGGTTTCGAGTGTTCATAAAATCAATTTATTGTACTTTAGTTGATACTTTACCTATTTAATGGTGTATTTTAACAATTCAACGAATTTATTAAATGTTTTATATGGTAAAAATACAAAAAATCTACTTTATAAGGATGCTCGAATAAATCTACCGATGCTCGGATAGAGTGAGTCACGCGCCTCTTCTTTCAATTTTTCATTGTTCATTAATATCTGCTTTTTATAAATATTAGATTTATGTATTTAGACCAATAACTAATTAATTATAAATGCGATAAATTATGATTATTTATATTATTTAATTTAATAATTACGTATTTAATATTAATAATTTATTAATTATACGATCATTCAAAACATAAAAACAAATTAACAATTTTTTATTTTCTGTTTTGTACTGTGAAAAATATATACTCCAAGCATGAATTTAAGATCGATACGCTTCTTTGTAGTTTTCATAATTTAGGAATATTTATAAAAATTATAAATGACTGCCAAAAACGGTAGTTCAAAATGTGTAAAAAAATTTTCTCAGAAATATTTTATGTAAAGTCGCTAAATCGTAAATTATTATTATTAATTTAAAAATAAAGATTAATAAAACAGTAGCTAATATCTTATTTTATAATTAGTTAAAATACAGTCTAAATGTAATTACATGTTATATTAGAAAATTTTTATTAAGAAAAAAGGGAATTCACATATTATAAAGATTTAACTATTTTTCAAAGAGTTATGTTTTTAAAGGTAGTAATAATATTAACTACGTATTAATTATATTTCGTATAAAAGTAATTTTTTTCATAAATACTTTTCAAAAGTTTGATAATATTGTTAATGCTTGATTAATTTGAATATATAGAGAGTCACAGTGACAATATAAGTACATGGATTAAAAAAAAATTAAATTAAAAAATTCAAAACTAATAGAACAATAGAACAATGTTTAAGATAAACTAGTTCAAACGATAAAAACGAATTTCGGACAAAGATTATGGTCATCAGCTATGAACGAAGTGCTGAACCAACATTAAAAAATATTTTCTTGGCTTTTATATTCGGGAGCTGAAATAATTCAAATTGTCATCTTCGATAAAGGCTGTACAGCAATTTTTATATTATTAGTATATTTTATATGTTATTATTGTGCTAGTATTATGTTTTTTATAGTTAGTAGGAGAGCATTTATTAAGGAATAAAGGAAATCTCCATTATCGGTTAATGATTTATTATTGTACACAATAATATTTTAAAAGCAATGTATGTTCAAACATTTTTAAATTATATTATTATTTATATATTCGTTAGTAAAAGAGTTTTTTCTATCAATAATAATAAGTCAATATTCTAAAATATCTAAATAAGTTTTGTGAAGCTTCTATCTCTCCCATGTCAGTATAAAGTCTAGTTGTTGATGATCGTCAACATTTATTGTTAATCTTGATTATAACATATAAATCTCATTCTATTCATCATATTTGATTCAATATCGTTATAATTATAATATTATATTTTTTTATATAATAAAAATTTGTTATTAATATTTTTGTATAATAAAATTGATCATTTTATTAGTTTAGTAAATATTTCTTGTGTGTTTTATAAAAAATGTGTAACTATTTTACCTAGAAGTTTTAAAAATTGAATTGCATTTCTTGCAACTTGTTTACAAAATAAATAAACTCTTATTTACAAATATAAAACATGAATCGAATGAATAATAATTGCAGCTCTCACAATATAATAAAAACAATACAAGCATTAATTCAGTGTTTGATATTTGAAGTAATCCTTTTAATAAAGGATATTAAATTTCAAATACTGTTGTCAAATTGAAGACTTGAATGTATGTTTCTACTCAGTTCTTATACGCATAAATACACTTTTGTTGTATAAAATATGGAAAATTAGTCATAATTTTAGATGTACGGAGTAAAATGTATTTTATGTTCCAGTAATGTAGCAAATATTTTGTTTAATATAAAATGCTTGTTTTAATAAAAAACCGCGTGTGTCTAAGTTTAATAAAAAACTATCTCTATAGAAAAAAAAGATCCGTAGGAACATTGATATTTGCATTTTATATTTACATATCGAATTAATTTATATAAAATATTTGCTGAAAACTGATGAAGTGAAATAAAACAAACATTAAAGGAGTGTCAAAAATATACAAAGTGGCAAAAGCATTCACGATGACTTTCTAGCCATCGATGAATAAAAGATGGTAATAAAACTACCTTCATGTAGGGATGCGTATACATGACAAAAACTAATTACTTAGCAATTTGCATATCTGTAAAGGTGATGATTTATTTATAATACAATATTTGTATAACAGTATTAGAATTTTGACACGGAGTAAACTACTATGACAATGTATATTGTTTATGTAGATTTCGAAAGAGAGAGAGAAAGAGAGAGATGATGGGTTAAATGGAGAGATATTAATGGTCTATAGTCAAAATAACAATCAAGTTACAACGCTAAAATGAAAAAGAGAGTTAAATTATCATGCATGATTAATGAGAGAATATTATATACATTGTACTAACAAATGTGTTGATCATCAATATATTACAATTTTATTGTTTTGACATTAACCGTACAATCATCCATTTCTATTAGTTTTACTGAGTTATGAAAAATTTATTTATATCAGTATATTTACATTACTATACATTATTGTACATTTCTTAAAATAATTATTAAATTTGATACATAAATGAAATAGTTTTATGGTATTTTCAAGAAATTATTATTCTTATATCAGCTTCGTGAAGTCTTAATGTTCTATCCATTTATGTTTGGGATATTTTTACTAGTGTAAGTCTATAAAATGATGATATAATATTGTATAAAATCAAGAAAGATAAGGGTTATTGATTTATTATAATGACAATACATATCACGAATAATAGCAAGATGACTGGATAAATGGTTTTTGATGTTTTTGGTTAGTCTAGTTGTGATGACTATTAAAAGATTACTGCTAATCGTATTGCAATTTATAAATACATTGAAGGCTTTCCAAAGGTTTTTTGAAAAACAGCATGGAATTAACTTTAGTGAAAGCGAATAACCGAAACCATTGGCAGATTTTTCTTTTTTGCGATGCTTTACTATAGCTAAGACATGGGCTTTTTCTCTTTATGTAATTACATAATTTTTTAATTTTTTAAATGCGTTTTATTATATTTTACAATGGATTACAATCTTTTTTTTTTAAATTATGATCTTGTAAAAAATGCAAATTATTCTTTAATCTAACGTATAAGTGATTTATAAACGAAGAACACCATTTTTAAAAAATTATTTTTAATTATATATATTAAATTTGTTTAAAGTTTTATTGACAAATGATATTTTTGTAGATTTCCTTTACATCAATCATTTGGGACACAAGTTTCACTCACAAAGTATAATATTCAAAGTTAGACTTGTTTTAACAAAAAAAAATGTTTTTTTGAGCCAAATTATTGAATAATGATTAAGAGTTTGCGATGAAATACTTGAATTTTACTTTTTTCGATGAAAACATTTTTCCGTAATTGTAGATCGCATTATAATTTAATGTTGTTTAATATACTGCAAGATTGAATTTAAATTTAACAACTGTTCCAAGTTGTAGGGTATCAAATTTCATGTATTCGAGTAAAAGCTGAAAATCCAACCAATCGAATTATTTTGTACCGAAATTATGTTTCTCTCTAAGTTTAATCAACCAATCATCCAATATGTCGTTAAGAAAAACTATAACGACTAATGCACATTTATAGTTCGTTAGAATTGAAATCAAATTGGAAAATAATTTTAATTCTTAATTATAATATTCAATTAAATTTATTATTAGTTGCATGATGATATTTATTTGTTTTTAAAATAGGATCAAGTAATACAACTTGCTTAGAAATAATCATCTTAAATAATACATGATTAAGTGTTTGTACTTTTAAATTTCCTCATATTAAAAATGTTAATTTTACTAACTTTAAATTTAAATGAAACCTATTAAACTTCGTATTAAATATCATTTTCAATTTGAAACGATAATACTACTGCCTTATCTACTACTTGGAAATATGTGAAAATGCAAGATGTAAATTATAATGGTGCAATGACATATCAATAATTCAGAAGTAATTACATTTCAAATAACGAATCTAACATGGTAAAGTAAAAACGTAGTTCGAGATGATATATTCATGGATTAATTACGTTAAAATGTTGATAAAGAGTATAGGAAATAAAAGAAAAATTCAAGAAACGTAGCTTATTATTATAGCTACCCTTGAATGTTATTATTACCAGAATATTGTTAATTTTTACTGTAATTAAAAAATAATGTTAGATTACTATCAATATTCCGTTTCAATTTTCAGAACCAGTAAGAGCAGTGGATAACCAAAGACAACAAAGGTTTCAAGAGAAAAATGTATTAAACAGAATGCAAAAGGCTTTTGGCCCACTAGCCGTACTTTACCAATACATGGAAAACAAAACAAGGGTCAAGGTAATACATTCAGTCTCCTTGAATTATAAAACCAATCATTTCCCCTGTATCAGTACACGTATTCTTGAATAGTGTATTAATAATACTTTGGTCAGTTTGTCGACATAGTTTTTATAAAAGAGACATTCTAAGCTCCTTGAAGTACTAGGAACTAAACCTCCACCAAGTAGAGGTCAATGCTCGTAACTATAGAAACGAACGCGTCTTTAGCCCCAATCAAAAAAATAAGCGTAGCAATATTTTCGATACACGGTTTATTACTTGAAAAGAAAGAAAAACGAGAACATTGTATGACCCAGTTTCACAAGCATACAAATTTTATCAATCTCATTTATAGCCTACGTGAACTTGTTTTTTATTATTAATTTTTATTCATTATTTTATTATTTTTCATTTATGTACAATGATAGTATGTAATGTAACCATTAATCACTTAACTTTCACATTGTGTAGCTTTGTGTTATTTAACCTACGTTGCTCAAAAGATTCGCGGTATTTTTTCTTCGAAGGCTATATTCATTATATGATTCGAAGCTATTTGTCATTTTTTAAAATGAATCATATGTTAACGTGTCGTTGAATTGATAAAATTAAAGACTCAATTGAAATTGGATTATGTACACATTCAGTACACATTACCTGGCATTTCTATTATGTTAAATAAACGGAGCATAATAGTTAAAATGGTAATGATAATTTCTTAATGTTTCAATAAATATTTGAAGCGATAAGGAAAAAAATAATTCCCACTATTATCGGCAACGTAATTAATCTAGATCTGCTTTTATGACTCTCTTTACTCTGGATTTTAATCATTGTTAACGAACAATTGAATTTAAATGATCGTCAATATATTATTGATAATGATAATTTCATTATCATTTTTTAAAATAATGAGTCACGAGAAGACGGATATCGTAAAGGAAAGATTGATGTCGCAAATTACATTGCGGACGCGTTCTTTGATCATCAGCCTTCGTTTACACAACTGCAAAGCAAACCCTTCGTTTAGCATAGCAGCTTACTTCCTAGAGATTAGTTAGTGGTAAAGGAAAGACAGTAGTGTCCTCGCAGGAACAATTTTAATGGCCATGTCTGAATAATGATTTATTAACATTTTATAATGAAAATGACTATAAAAGTTTGCGAGGAACTGAATGATACGTGATTTAACATATAAACAAGATTGAATGTAATGAAAAATGTGTAAACCTTAAGCTTGAGTCTATGCTTTGAATTTCAAAAGTATTAGAATTTGTACATCCAGTATTGTACGATGTAAATTATAATTAAAACTAATTGCGCTACTCTTCAATTATGCAATCACTTTGTTTCTCGTGTCATTCAACTGACTCATCAGCCTTCGTCAAATGATTCGAAGCCACTTGTTTTGCCCTTAACAAAACGTATTTGATTTACGGCCTCCAAATCATTATTTCAAGGACTGAATTATAAAAAGGCGTGGCCCTCTTTCGCTCTCACGTCGTACGCTGCTTCAATTTACTTTCGATGCCCGCTGAAATAGACAAAGAAATCCGCCCCAGTACCGGATTTCCCAGTAGAAGAGATTTTCGAACGAACGTGAGAATGAGCAAAAACCAAAGTTGAACTGGCTGACGCCGCAAGGCTCACGAATAAACATTATGGTTAGTAGTGGTTAGAATTACTTACAAACGTTGGATTTCATTATGACGAAGGCAGCGCTCGTAAATACGCGCGTGTGTGTGTGCGCGCGCGCATGCAGACCGCATAACGCGTAATGCCAAAAGGCATTGGCTGGGGCCTTGCTATGCCGGGTGACGAGGAGTGGGCGACGCACGACGTTCGACAAACGACGGCGATTCTGCTTCCGCGTATGAGTGCGCAGCCGTGCAGACATGCCTTCGATTATTCTCGACGAGTATTCTCAACGCGCCTGATTCAACCGCTCTTTTATCGATATTCCTTGACTAACAGAACAATATATGCTTGTCTTACGCAATGAGCTAGCAAGCGACCTTGCGAACCTAATTTTCACTGCGAAATGGCCTGACTTTTCTTCATTTTCATATTCGAACTTTATCTCTTGGTAATAGCGGCGCGGCTTATTGTCATCGGAACAATCAGTGCTTTTCGACGCTATGACAAAGTTTATGAATTAGTGAAATACCAGTACCAATAATGTATGCTCTTTTACGCAGGTTTACACGAGAAACGCAAGTGGCCTGAGAGGACATGTGGAGGCCTACGTGGCTGCTTTCGACAGGCACTGGAATCTCGCGCTTGAGGATTGCCTTGAGCTTTGGAGCAGAAAGGTCAAGAGGAAAGCACCGGCCTTGGGTGAGATGACCTTCTCTTAACATATATTCGTACACTAATCTTCTCAGTATTTTATCTCTTTATACACATTTTTCAGAAACCCTAGTATTAATATTTTTTATTTCCTAATCTGGTAGTCTTTGAAGCTGTAGTAACTTTACAAAGAAGAGGATTAAATAAAATCGAGTACAATAATACTAAAAGAAAGAAAAAACATATCCTCGCGAGTGAGCCAATGAAAAATTGAGCCATAAATCATGAGTCATTTTTGATGTAAAATATTTATTTTTATCGTTGTAACATTACAATGTACATAGATTATAAAGATTGAATTGAATTAAAGTATCTTTCATAAACGACAGAAAAAGGAAGAAAATGATGCACGTGTACTAACCATGAAGATACGTACGTTAATTTCACGTAGATATACGTGTATGTGTGAAATTAAAGGATTTCCTCGCATGCGGACCAAAATGTTTTTATCTTAAGTATCCTGGTTTACAAGTCTTCTTATTTAATTGATCTTAATCTATCATTTATGTTGATTTTATAATAAATTTTTACATACGTAGGTGCGCTTTTTTATTGCTTTTCGTAATACACCAATTCTTACCTTAATCAAATTTTGACACTTATACCTATACACTTAAAGACTTCTTGTATTTTTTCAATACTCGACTTTACTCGTAATGTCACCTAGTGTAAAATAATTAGCTTCTTCTATATCCGAGTTAATTGATTTTTGCTTATAAAAGCTTAAACCTTCAAAGTACATTATTTTACGCATTTATAAATCTATTCGAACTCAGTCATAGAATAACAACCGTTATGTGTGAATTGTTTTGTTCGATTTACGCGCGATGCGAAATGCATTTTCCGCTTTCGTCCTACGCTTGTCTGACCATGAACGACTCCTACTCCTTATAAACCTGTGCCGATAAAACGCCATTTCATCTTATCGCGAACCCTACATATTTTAATGTTATTTATCTACTTTAATTGACAAAAGACTCACGTGTCTTATTCGGCTTGTGTTTATAAAAACAATTATGAGAAAACATGTATCATAGAATATTGAAGTACTTTTAACATTTTTTCTCTCTCTTTTGTATTTACTTTTTATCAGCTCGACCTTCGAATTTTACTGTCACAAAATATTTTTTTTTCAAGACTTTTTCACTCTTAAAAAAGGTGTTTACCATTTTATAACTATGTACAGTATCATAACATGCACCTATTAATCTTTATTATCGAAACTGTATTAGTAGCATACGTTCCTTTAATTTACCATCTAATACATGATTTATATCTACTCTATTATTTTTTCTAATCAAATTATAAACATATGCATTGCTTAAAAAATTCATTTCTGAATTGAAATATGTCTATTTTTCGCCTTATATATTATCTTCGATATTTGGTGAATAAATGTTGAAATTGAAACGTGAAGGAAAATAGAAATCCAATTATATAAGAAAGAAAAATAGCAGTAAAAAATAATTAATCCATTGTGTAAATACGTAGAAGTATGAATATACATGTATGCGAATCCATACCGTTTTACTGAGATAGCTTTAGACACTGAAAGTCTTACGGTTCCATTAATAAGAATTGTGATAAAGATTAAGTGGCGATGGGCATTTAAAAAAATTCAAGGTTCGACCTTGGCTCATATATTATGCCTGTACGCTCCACTTGAAAACGATGTCGTTCTCAAAACGGGGTCGCACATTTTGTTCGTTTTTCTACTTCGATAGTGCGTTTGCTCTTGTGACACTATTCTCATAAACAATTGTACTAGAAAAAAGAAGAACTAAGTATCACACGAGTTCGTATAATTTTAAATAATTTTAAAAAATTCTTTAAAAAGGATATTCAGAAAATCATTGTAGTAGATATAATGGTATACATTGTACAATTCTATTCCATTATAAATTCTCCACTTTTAGTAACAAAAGTAATTTGGATCCGATATTTTTAATCAAATGCACACTCCGTTAGGCATTTAATACTAAAATTTCCTGATAACCCAACAATATCTTTATTTTTATTTTAATTATACCATTCGATTTTTTACACATTGTTGTTACCATAAATTCATTTCTCCCGCATTTATATGATTTATTTTTTATATTGAACGCCATATCTATACTTAAGTTTTATTATCTTATTTATTCGAAATTAAGTAGCATTATTATTAAATGAATTATAATTACTTAAGAGCAGGCAGTTATCTATTATGCAAATGATTCGAGACTGCTTATATTAAGTGCAATAGTTGTTTAGTTTTTAAGGTATCCAAATCTAATGAGTAAATAAGAATAAACTTTAATAAATTTACACCGAGATATTTGACAAATATTTTTAGAATATCTATAAATATAACATTTAAAATTATTAAGACTCAATAATAAGCCATTACCTTATGCTTTAATTGATAATAATATATATAAATGAATGAGCAAATTAAACGTTAAAATATATAAGAAATTTATTAATATTTAGCAATTACAATGCATTTAATTTCTAAAGTTAATTATTTAAAAATACATTTCTTATTGATATTTTATCAGAAAACATTGCAGAGCTTCTTTTTGTTAGTCAATGAGAGCTTATAAGAATCTAATTATCTCGCATAATATTTTTCTAAATTTTAAACATATAAAAGTAGTTAAAACAGTTTATAGAAATTTAAGAAGCTGAGTATGTGAAATTAAATTTTAAACCATATTTATGTTTAATTAGCTCATATACATTATGATTTTTTATATTTCAATTTATTATATTCAGATACGATCTAAATTGATAAAATCTGAAATAATAAATGTTTACTTTTATATTTTATAGAATTATTGTAAAATACTAAGGCCTGCGGAAGTAAAGTAGTAAGAGTTTATTTTTTATATTTTTGAAAATAAAATTTTTCTTTATTGTTAACGTATTTTACAAAAAACATAAATTAATGAGCTAAACTGAATTTATAAAAGAAACGCTTACATTTGACAAGCAACTTTCAACAATATTTTATGTACAGCAAATCGCTGGAGTATTTACACGCATTCGAATGAAGAATGTAAGAAATACTCAAAAGAAAAAAAGGAAACGAAATAAAAGGAAGTAAAGAAGAATTAGAAGGATTCGAATGAGAGTATGAGAGCGGGTGAGTGGACCAAGAATGGAGGGGTCGAAATCGAAAGCATTACTGAAGGTGCTCGAGGCTTCCCCCAATGGCTCAAGGAGCAAAGACCGACCTTGACTACCTATATCGGCACAACGTTCGATACGAGGTCCACGTGTCCTTGCTTCTGACCATATTCGAGTCTCTTCCTTCTTCCTCTCAGCCCAGTTTTTTTATTATTATATTCACTAGAGGCTTGCCTTTCATTTTCCTTTCTTTATTCTCTCTTTTAATGAAAGATCATTTATCTCTCCTTTTAATTAAATTAATAGCCAAATCATATCAATGTTACATTTTTAAGTAATTTAGTTTATCATTAATGAATATCTTACAACGTAGGAACAATGTATTGCAATCTTCTCTGTAGGATAAGAAATTATTATATCACATTAAAAATTTACTTATCCATATTCTAATTAGTTCCACTTGCACAATAAATTTAGTATCATTAAAAAATATTAATTTATTGACAATTTCCTGCATTACTTAATGATGTTATTAAATCACTTTATTAACGTTATTATTTTATTAACTTTATTATTTATAAGCGATGCAAAATAACCTAGGAATATTATAAATAGTTACATAGATAAGTGCTTTATTTCATGTTTAACTGATGAATAATAATTTTAGTATATTATGCATTCTTTTTCAATTAATTTATAAAATGGAAGAAAATTTTATAAATATAAAAATAATTTAAATGCGTCTCTTAAAAATTGTATAATCTCATATTTATTCGAAATTGAAATGCATAGATATAATGGATATAAAAATAAAAATACATAATTTTAGAGATAAAGTAAAAATAAATGAAAAAATTAATTTCTTTGGCGTTTTTATATCGTAAATTACAATAATTTGTAAAATAACAATAAATTATTTACGAAATATTTGAAGCAGATTATGTTATTTCAGAACGGAAAAATATTGAATTTTATTTTTAAATAATTATTTTTTAAATATTAAGCAACCAGTATACAAATAATTTAAAAATATCTTTAGAGTATCGAGAACTAAAAATGTTCTAACTGTTTTGTTTATGAATTTGAATATATAATTTCTATTCTAAATTTTGTTATTAATTGTCTTAAATTTAACTAAAGAAAATTGATTTCATTTATTAAATACAGAATTTTTACATATTGAAATATTGAGTGAATGGACCCTATTTGCAGATTATATATTTACATATTAACAAAATTAAGACCGTATGTAACTTTAATCTTTTATATAACTGTTATTAATATTGTTAATGCTACTTTTTATTTATCTACTTAATTTTTCAAGAAAATATCTAGAAATTTTTTAAATAATTATCTTGGATAGATAATATATTCTTTGAATATATTTATTCTCTATAAATAGAAAAATTATTTGAATTCTATGATCTAATGTAGTGTTCGTAATTTAGTTAAAAATCTTGACTCAATAATTCTTATAGAAAAATATTATATAAGATAAAATACTGGTTCAATATTGAAAGCAATAAATATCAATGGGATTATAAGATAACTCGAAAACAAATTCTCTGTATTCTTATTTTAGCTTCAATTCTCTCTCTCTCTCTCTCTCTCTTTATCTCTCTCTCTCTCTCTCTCTTGTTTTTTTAGTTTAGAGTTATGCATACTTATGACGTAACAACAGGGGCTGGAGAGGTCGTTGATACGGAGAGGTGATGTTAGTATAACTGACGGTGACCGGTGATGCTAAGCAACGACCTTGAAGAATTGCGTGTCTATCGATTGCCAAGCGCGCACGTGTAGGTTTTCCCTACTGTTTTTTCCACTTCCTCTTTTGCAAGCTTCTTCCTATTCAACCCTAGCTCGACATCATACGTTTCTTTTCGTGTGAACCATTTTTCCTACGAAACATTTTTCATTCGAATAACAAAATTTTATTAACTAATATTGATCTTTTATTCTCCAGGCAATTTCAGTAAATGTTATTTTATGTATATACAGTTGTTTTTCTGGATTACTTTTATTTTAAATAAGATGCTCTGACATTATTCTCAAAATTCTCTAACTTTTACTAACAGCAACAGAGAATAACATTCTCTTTGTAGCAACTCTACTAATTTTACTGATCGAACCCTGTTTTCTTTATCTATTTACATCTCTAGGTAACTAAAACAATTAAATTTTTTAAATTATGCTGATTGCTTTATATCTTTTCAAATTAACATAATATTTTGACAATAAACAGCGCGTATATTTTTCTGTGCTGAAATCTTATAATTTTTAAACTAGTCAATTTATAACGTCATTAAATTATATTTAATTTAATATAATTACGGAAATTATGTTTTAATTTAATAATATGCTTAAATTTATATGTTTTAATGATAATGAAGTTTTATGCAGGTGAAGCCTATTAGAATATGGATAGGTTAATTTTTAAATTGTAATTAGTCATAAATATTAGATTTAGTCATAAAGTAAACAACAATATTATCAAATTCGTAATGTAAAATCGTAAAATTCGTATTCTTACTGTAAAATTTTAATGCCAAATTAATTTCTTTCCTTAGTCTTCACATTTTGTATATTGTAAATATATTTTATCTTCGGTAAAATATTCAGAAAAGTAGATATCGTAAAAAAGCGTAATCATTAAAATCTAAATAAAATCGAAGGAAACTAATACGTATGTCATTTTAAAACATATGGATTTTCTACTAAATTGGTGGTTTGAATTTAGAAACAGTTAAAGTTATATCTTGTTTTCGGTTAATATATTTTCTTATATTTTTAACGTATAGAAAATATTTTTATTAAAGCAAAGTAGATTTTCGATAAAGCAATTTTGTAATTAGAGCGTATTTGCTTATTTATAACAATTCTTTTCTCGATATACTTTTCTATCTCGAGGTAAGATATACTGTACTTATTTTCTCATTTCTGTATTTAAATTCAATTTTTTCAATGAATTTCTTCACGAATTTCGTTCGTTATGTGTTATTAAAAGCAGTAGTTGAATTTTTAATTAAACTGTTCCAAAGACATCCCTAAACTCCAAAATTCTATTCTTCAATTTACTTAAGATCGAATAACTATTGTAATTTTTTGTTTTTTTTTTCGTAAGCAAGATTCATATTAAGTAAATAACAGCGAAATAGGTTAAGATACATTAAAAATCATATCAACGCTATTTTATTTTAAACAAAATATTATTAATCATCGAATAATTATTATTCTTAGCCTTCATATTGAATTATAATTATGCAGCATTATACATAATAATGAAAGACGTATTTAAATGCCCTTAAAGGTAAAATATTTAACATCCGTAAATATATTAATAATTAAATACATTGCATTTGTTCCAGGTTATTTTCAAGGCCATACAAAGTGTAGCACGGATACTGGCCCTAAGATCATTGTAAAGCAAAATAATGGAAAGCTGGAGACTTTGGAACGACACGTTCCACAATTACTGTTAAGAGGTGAACAGGTTGCTCTAATCGTTAAGATCGATTAAAAAATTTGTGCCACTTATTGAGTTAAAACTACTTATACATGGTCTCTATATACTATAGAATATCATTATCATTAATCCATTAATTTAAAATCTGTTAATTAAGATTTATAATAATTTGCATTATTATTAAATATTGACTTTTATTAATCCATGTTCTTAGTATTTGAAAAATTATATTTAAAGCAATAATTAAAAATGAATTTTTTTGCATACTTGATTGTTCTTTTGTTAAATATATATCACAGTTCGATTTTTAATTGTACTTCTTGTAAAAAGAGTACGATTATTTAAAAAATATGAATAAATTTTCTTAATTTTCTAGAAGTTTCTTAGTAAATGTATTTAGATCAATATTAAGCAATACCAATGACTATTTTTGAGAAACCGATTTTACTATTACTGGAGTAACTGGTACATAAGCGTTAGTAAAATAATATTAATATGTGATCTTTGAATTGACATTATAATTTCTACATTCCTACTTTCATGATCGCCGGGAAATTATAGCTAAAATTTGATTTTGTCAATTTCAGTTATCTGTATATTTTCCTAAATACGATGAGATTTGTTTTACAGCGTTAAAAATGATGCAAAGATTCTATCAACGCGATAAAAGAGTCGATAAAGTCTTAAATATTCTTTATTATCGATTATGTAACATAAAAATTTATCATGTTTCATGTATAATATTTTAATAAATAGTAAAGATACATCAAATTAGCAGTAGAAAAGCTTTCTATAAGTCTTCTTTGAAAAGACATTCGAAAGAAGAAAAATTTACATATGGTTAAGGGGTTGAATATTTGAAAAAAATTAAGTTTATTTTCGTTTTGAATCTTGCTGTTTTGGATAAAATAATCAATCGATTGAGCAGGAACTTATAAAGAAGGCTTATACATCTTGTCTAGTCATAAAGGATCGATCACTTGTAATTCAGAGTTGTTGCTGGATTTTTTGCTAGGATCTTTTTAGTCGCCTAGTGCAGAAGTGCATCTAATCGGATCGTTGAGTGAAAGCTGCAATATTGTTTAGAAGGAAGGGGCCAAGTTGCAGTCACTACGTGGGCCCTCTCACTTTCGCTTAAGACCTGGAGAAAGTTCGCTCTTTACTTCTCTTGTTCTATGCATACTCAGTAAACCTCTCTAAACAGCCAGAGGGGTTAATGCACTCGTACAACCATAACCTTATACTTCGTACTTGCCAACTTTCCAGTGATAATTTTCCAAGATCATTTTTCATTTTACCTATTAACTACTTAAATTTTAACTCTAATTGTTTTCTATAATTTACTTATAGTTGATATTTTATACTAAAATTAAGAGCCTTTATTTATGTATTTCATTATAAATGCTTGTATATTATTTTATAACTAAAGCTTATAATATTTTAACACTAAATTTTAAAGAAATTATCTTGTTTGTTTTTAAATAAAATGTAATTGATTATTGTAATTGATATATATACATATGAAATTAACAAATTTTCAATATGTTAAAATGCCGATATTATTATAAAAAAGCATAATAATTACACCACCATAAGTTAACAGAAAATCTTGATATTTATTAAAATAGTAAATAAAATTCAATATTGTCATTAAATTTTATAATATGAATAGAAAAGAACCGAAAGATAAAGGTAATACTGTGAATGTTGATTGAAAATGAAAATAATAATAGATGAATTTAAATTTAAAGCAGAATATAAGTTAAAAGTATCTATACATTTATTGGTACTTATACGAGGTAGTATTTAAAAGGGTAGTAATGAAAATCAGAAGAGGTAAACGTAGGTTCATAATAGCATTGATTTAATGAAATTTTAACAAAAATCTATAGGTATGTAAGTCACAGACTTTCTTCTATTTCTTTTATTTGTTAACTATAATCTATTTATAAGATTTTTGTTGTTGTTTACTTTGTACTTCGGTAACAATACGAAAACCAAAACTTATATCATTACACATAGAATAATTATAATTTTTTTTAATGCCCTGGTAACTTATTTTATTTTGTTCCAATATTTTAAAACTTTTTCCGACTTTTTAATCACAAATCAGTATATTTTACAGATAATTTATATTTTCTTGTAAAAAATTTGATATTCAATTACAATAGTGGATTTTAATTAATGCTAAATTGAAATTATTTTTATAATTATTAGATTGTAGTATTTTCCATTGTATAGTCCTAATTATAGAATTTGTCGTAAAATCATCTTTAAAGGCTTTTGGGGATATTCATATAAATTGCACATTTCAAGATATTGAATATCATCAGACTGAATATCCAAATTCATTCTAACTTACAAATGATAATATTATAAGTGTTTGAAGAAAATTAAATGAAAACTTTGAATTTGTTGTATTGAATAATAAAATAATTTAAACAATTAGAAAAATGATAGCGTTTGATCATAAAATATTTAACATACACTAACTTTTTAACCCCATTGATGTAGAAGTTTTCAATAAACTGTATATAATTATAAAATTAATCAAATACATATGCTTTTTTATCGATTATGAATATTATAAAATGCTATATATGTATTAGGTAATAGCATCATACTCACTTTAAAATTCTTTTTATTACACAAACTAGGTGCTGTTTTTTAAATATAAATATTATTTTTTAATTATCGTTAACTCAGAAATTTAAAAATACTTTCAGAAAAAATTTTCTAAAAACATCCACAAAAAATATTTTATATTTTATTCGAAAAATAAATTCCTCTGATTAACTTTTAAGTTAAGCAATCGATGAAAATTGAAAATTAGTTAGAATCTTTCTTTGCAATTTTATATATTGTGATACTTTTGCTTTAGTACAACGAAAGAACTTTAATTTTATGAAAATAGTACGTCAAAAAGTTAGCAAAAAAATAAAATTTTTAAAGTAAAATATTACACAAATATAGTTTAGTGCTTTATTTTAATCGTAAACGGTTTATCATCTCCATAAAATTAAATACCTTAATCTATTTTTAAAAATTACTGTTAAAAACATAAAATAACAAATAACGATTTTTATGGAAATAACGATTAAAAAATTTATAATTTTTTAAAAAACTTTATAATTAATAGAGAATTATATCAAATATGTAAACATATTTTAATCTCTATATTTCAAATAACCTTTTTTTAAAAATTAATTTTGTTATATTTCAAATAATTAGCTTGGATTGCTTTTAAAATTTTTAGTTATTTAAATTCTTATATATCATAATCATTATTGAATAGATTCCCACAAAATTAATCAAATATGTAACATTAAACGGAATATTTAAATAAAATTGAATTACAAAATACTGCTTGAATATATTTAAGAAATTCATTGGAGTTTGAAAAGATTTTTTGAAAATTATACTCTTCAATTCAATTGCTACGCCTTATTATTTGTTGCTGTTTATAATTAACAAGGCATCAAAAGAACGCGATACGTTTTAAGAAAGTTTGGATCTTTTTAGTAGATTATTACAGATTAAGAAAATTTTGTGGCACGTGCGAGTTGTATTTCCATGGCAAGGACGTAGCGAGCAAATCGATCTAAAAATAATTTTCCGCGTAGATTGATCAACAAGAGCTATTAGTAGAGCGACGATCCCGTCATCATTAATATAAATGTAAAAGAACAGAAAAAAAGGAGAATAAAGAAAATGAGTGAACCATTGATCGTCAAAGTGGAATTTGAGCTTCGGAAGAGAAACCTCAGAAAAAAGATACTGTGGTTCATAAAGCTATTACACAGTAGATAAGTTTTGAATAAGCAAGAAAACTAGTTTCTAAAATAGATATTTTTCTTTTATTTCTTACATATTAAGTACGAAAAATATCCGTAAATTATTTTATTCTAATGTAAGTACAATATATTACATTTTTTCAATAAAATTTAAAGTATTGAATAAACTGAACAAAGTATGCAGCAATTGAATGCGCTCGGAGCTATAAAGCGTTGAAAATAACCTCTTAAGTGTCCCTGACGAGCTGACTATGCTGAAGTTTGCCGCAAGAACAGCATTTTAGCTCGTGATTTGCACTTCCTATTCACTACTCGCACAATCCGCAATATTGTAGCTACGAGTAACATACGCGCATACATTAGGTGTGATCGCACGTTAGGTATACGTATGAGAATACCTTGTTGCTAGTCGTTACACACAAATAAAAGAATTTTTCATTCCTCAACTTGTAATAATTATTATATAGCCACTCGCTCTATCATCATGTACGTTTAGTTTTTAAATTCTGCCTTTTATTTCCATTTTCAACAGCAATTCTAATAGTCACACTTGAATACCTTAGCTTTCTTTAAAAAGTTGAGAAATTGTAATCAGGCCTGTAGTCGTTCGTTCACGTACATTCAAGAACAAAATAACGAAAGAAAAATCTCTTTCACTCTAAGCATATAAACGTTGGCTCATCTGTGTTGTATCCGAGCTGTAAATTTTATATTTTTCCTATGAGCGGAAGAAATTTTGATATGACCTTCGTTTTTTTTTCATCCACACGGAGTCAAGTATTTGAAAATAGGTACTCAGACAGAAAGCCAAACTTGTTGAAAACAGTCGAGTCTCATTAAACATTAAACGTGCGTGTGTTGTCACTAGACGCACATACTAAAATCACAAAGCTAGACAGTCTAGGCTCAAGCACACGCAGCTACTCATATATATTTTTATGCAGAATAGCAAATTAAGATCCTCACTAGTAGCGACACGCGACTGCAGAAACTGTGTACAGGTAAAGTGGGAGTAAGAAGAAACAAAAAAGAATAAAAAACGACAAATACGAGTCTGAAATCTTCTTTTCCTATGTCTATCCCACTCTTCATTCATCTTTCGCGCTTTAGTTCTTTTTCTCCCTCTATAAGCTTGCTCACCTCGCTCATAACAAACTCATGCGCTTCTATAAAATACCGACGATAATAAGCTTGACTCATGTGGAACCTTCGAAGCAAACAAGGGCCTTGATTCGTGCTCCGAACAAGGCAAATATTCCCATCATCTTTCTTTCTCTCGTCCACTAATAAACTTATCTAGCCCAACTAACCCAACTAATTAAACTATTCTAAATAATCCAATTAACATAATCGGTTATTTATTTTATTACTTTTATTAAGCTTGCCCAAATACTTTATACTTTCCATGATTAGTTATTGCTTAGTTGAACTTTGACTCACGTAAGTGAGAATTCTTTAAGTATGTATCTGTTCTGATGACCTAGGAGAAAAATTTTATGTTTGTCTACCAGTATTAGAATGTGTATAAGGAAAATAATTTTCAATCAACATTCGGTTTATTGATTTTGGCCTTTTTCTTAATTTTCAATTAAGAAAATTTCTATTTATTGCACAATTTAAGTACATAACAACTTTTTCTACATTATTATATACTTTAAAAAATGTTCGCTATTTTTTATTAATTTGCTTTTAAGTACTTAAGTATTATCTTGGATTCTTTTTAAGTCATTTTCTTTTCAGTCATTATCTATTTCTTTGAAGTGCCTGAATCTAAATTAAATCCACAGATAATTAGCACATAAAAATTAATTGTTTAAAAAGTTGTTCTTTTAGTAATTTAACTTTTCCTTTTATTATAAATAAGTGCATAAGTTAAGATTAACTTATGATTTATGCGCTTAGATTTAATGATTTTACTTAAGAAATAAATTTTTTTTAATTAAAGGGGACTATTTAAATATGCAAATGCTTAAAAAATCTTACTGTCAAGTCAAACCACTTATAAAATTTTATATAAAGGAAAGAATGATAATGAGTACATTTCGCGATTAAATATTTAAAATGTTAATGATTTGTGTAATACATATTTATAAATGGTTATAATATGCTTGTAATATTTTTCAAATATCGTGTGTTTTATCAATGAATTAAAACAGAAAATAATATAATGTAATATAATTATTAATTATATATAGTCAATATAGTTGATTCTTTATCTTATTTCATGATTATTCAATTGGTTCTAGATTATTATTATATTTTTGAAAATAGCGTTTATTCGAGTAGTATCAAGTAAAAATGCAATGAAACAAAAATTTGCAGATTATTTAGTGATGATTGATTTGGCGAATAGTATCGGTTAGTAGTGAGCAACAGCAAACAACAGTGAGCGGCCTTCCACGGCCTTCTGAACGTAGCCTTCCGCTATTGCGCGTCAAGTGACGTCGGATTAATATGACAAGTTAGACGTCACTTGTATCCGTCATATTTGCGACAACTAAAACTGAAACGTACCTCAGAAATATGAATTAAGTAAGACAATTCATGAGCGTTAATCTAAAAGAAAGACGAATGATGTTAAGTCATGGTTGAAGTTTTGAAGTAGAAAATCATTGGAACCGGTCAGATACGTAGAAGAGATCAATTAACGTACGTTTTCTATCCTGTAAAACCTTGTATTTTATTTTGAAACTGTTTTTCTTTGAATTATTATTATTGAATATTTCTTTGAAATATTTTATTACTTTTTATTGAATACTTCAAAGACAATAGATTATGAAAGAACTCTATTGAAGTTTTTTACAATTTAAATCCGAAAAATTGTTAATCTGTATACATAAGCTTTCTGTTGGTGAAAGAAAGAATAATATATAAAAAATCAGTGAAATTTAATTTAACAAGAATTTTTTGCAGAAAATCCTTTTTTGTGAAATTTTATGTTTCTAAAGTTGTCAAATTTTATCGGTCTTTTATGCACATTTTGATATAGTAAAAGGGTTCAAATGTTTCTTTTAACTTTAAGTTTTTTCATCAACTCTACAGGATGGCATATTTTTCATAGCTTTTCTTCGGGAAAGAAAATATCTATCGTAATGATTACTCTTTATTTATGGCTTTGCTGTTCTTTCTTTAACTTGTCAACAAAAATTCCATAAGGATATTTTCCTATTTATTCATAGAAGTATCACTAAATTTCAGATTTTTATGTATTATTGGCTTTATAAATTAAATTAAAAAATAGATAGAGGAAACTTTATATAACTTTATTTGTATGCTAATTACACAATTTTTTTAAGTTTTAGAAGATGCGATTAATCGAATTTCGTTCAAACAAAATTGTATGGTGCATGTAATTGTATTAATTTATTAAATGCTTTTAGTTTTAATAAATGCGCACTAATTTTTGAAAAAGTACTTTTTAAGAATTTTAAGAATTAGGTGTAAAAAATTCAAAAATTAAAGAGCGAAATATTAAAAAGGAGGCTACATGTCTACATCATACATTAATTTGACTTATATTTACTTTTTACCCATTTTATAAGGGGTATATCATATTTCTACAATTGAATATGTATTTGATAAAATTCTGTACAAATGCATTAAATCATAGAGATACGTAATGTCGATGTTATTTATTCAACTGATATATAAAAACAGAGAAAATTTCTATTGGTATCTAATAATATCATTTCCTTTTCTACATTTTCTTGTTTTACGACAAATTTTTTATATAGACATAAATCTTTGAAAGGACAATAGATATTATTTTTTCTCGTGAAATGAAATAAAAAATAAGAATTCATTTGAGCATTTAGTTTTGAGTTAATTTTATTGCAATTAGCTGCACAGTTATATATTATTGTCGAGAAAACTGAATAAAAGAATTTTTCGCATCAACTGCTGTACCAAGATAAGAAACGATAGACTGCGGCTGGCTTGTCCTCGATCCACGCGCAATTGCCACGTGATCTATTGCTAGACTCTTTGTTCTCTGCGATTTTGATATTTTTACATATTTTCCTCTAAAGCAAAATAAATGAACTTTCTCAATATTACATTGGTATATATATGCTTTCTTTACAATTCACCAAAGCGAATTGTAACAACGAACATCATACTCGATTGTGATGTTCCGTTTACATGCGCAAATGAGGTAACTTCTTCCTGTTATTGAAAAGCGATGTGTCGATGTGCCGAAGTCCCCAAGTGCTACTACACTAATGTGATGCAAGAAAGCGCACTGTGGTTTTTATTTTATAATTCTCGAAATTTCAAGACTCTTTATCGCATTATATTAAAGACTAAAAGATCGACACACAAATATTCTTTTTTCAGATATTCTATTGTTTATTATCCATGTTCCCTAGACGCAATTTCTCTATTTCTTATTTTTATTCTCCTCCTTCTTCTTCTTCTTCTTCTTCTTCTTCTTCTTCTTCTTCTTCCTCGTCTTCTTCTTCTTCTTCTTCTTCTTCTTCTTCTTCTTCTTCTCTTCCTCTTCTTTTCTTAGTTTCAAGGAGAACAATAATTGCGTCGCAAGGGGTATTTTCGGTACCACGTACATTTGCTGAGTACAGCATATGCTGTATTTGATTCGTATTGAGTCGCTCAACGAAAGCGACAAATTTATTTAATAATATAAGTTTACCGGGCGATTGCGCAAAGTCGTTTTTAACCTTGTCTTCTTGTTTTATATACATTATTGCTGTCATGTATCAAAGTTAAGGTCTTTATACTTGTTTAATCATACATAGAATAAATTTAGCAAACCGTGTACATTTTCAATCTCAAAAGGTATTTTATAATAATAATAAATCCTACAACCTTTCTGAATTTCAGAAAATCTTTTATTAGAAGAATTTACATGTTTTTGTACGTATTTATAAATAGTAGGTTCTTTATTATCATAGAGAAATTGTTTAATTAATCATTATTATCATATTATAATTATATAAACATAAAAATAAAATGTCGAAAATAGGATTTAGGAAGAAAAAAGAAGAATATGAGACAAGGAAGTGAGAGCTAAAGTGCGAAAGGATCGTTGCAAGAGAGCTATTTTCGCGTATAGTGCGTACGCATGTGTGTGTATACGCGCGCGCGTATGCGATAGGTCCTTGATCAGAAACAACAAGCAGTCCATGGCCGGCTTTTTCCAGGGTAACATCTCCTTCTTCTCTTTTTGTTCATTCTCTATTTTCCATGCCGCCCTTTCTGATTTCCTTTCCCGAAAGATTGGGAAAGAATCAACAGACCCTTTTCGCCGTATGGTGAGACCAAGGTTATGAGTGAACCTCTTACAAAGATGAAGCAAGGACGACGATCTTCTTACATACTTGTCATGTCGTATTTTCAGAAGATCGAAATCAAATTCTTACAATCTAAAATCGAAAATGATCTACAAACGGATGTGTTCTCACTAATTAATAATAATCTTGAAGACGTTCGATTTCTAATGAGATATTTTTTTGTAAATAATTCTTCGATGTGAGAGATGACTTAAAAACTATTAAAGTATTGCAGTATTCCGAAAGAATGTATTAATTTTCTAAGAAAAAAATACATCAGAATTCTGAAGTTATAAAAACTTGACTGACGCAAATTTCATGTGAAAATGACATTTGTTCTAGAAGCAACGACTTTGTATAAAATTTGAAATAT
This sequence comes from Wiebesia pumilae, assembly GCA_018907045.1. Classification (NCBI taxonomy): domain Eukaryota; kingdom Metazoa; phylum Arthropoda; class Insecta; order Hymenoptera; family Agaonidae; genus Wiebesia; species Wiebesia pumilae. Next base: position 7,879,058 of record JACCHZ010000192.1, read on the forward strand.
CATCAGTTAAATAGAATAAAATTAATGTTTATAAAAATATTGCCATAAAATCATTGAGTGTGGGATTTTCAGTTTATAATCATCTTTTTAATATCATAATTTTAATATTCTTAAAATTAATTATGTTGAGTTTCATCAAAATTAGTATAGAGCTTTAGAAGTAACTTTTCTATGATATATCATGAAAAAAAATTTTTGTAAAAGCATAAACTACATGTTCGACAAAGTATATGATAATATTCGATGTAAAATGTCAATAGTCTTTTTACTCGATTAAAGGTAAGATTAAAATATTTTCGAAGGCAAAATTTGAAAATCCAAGCAAAATATTGATGTGAAGTTATAAACAATTGATAATGTCATTAAAATTCAAGAAATTTATCAACACCAATAAGTTATAAAATTTACCGATAACACACAAGGAATATTTAGAGAAATATAGTTGACTGAAAGGTTCTGCTTCTATTCTCGAAAAAACATTCTTAGCAAATCAAACAATATAAATATTTATTAGCAAAATGTACGTACGCGTTACATTTTACTACATGATATTCGAACAGGTAGTTTTGTAATGTGATTTGCTTTTAACAAGACGCGAGCAACTCAAGAGCCTATCTTTACATAAAAAAAAAAATCGAGAATCTACCAAACTACAAATAAAGAACAATTTTGTTCGATTGTGTCAAATTTTATTAATAGGCGTGAATAAATGAAGTAAGAATTAAAAGTAAAATCTAGATGCACAGAAGTTATCAAGATAGCGTAACACAAGAAAGAGAAAGGAAATAACCCAAGTTCATTTTATAATTTTTTTTTTAATTTGAAGTACGATACGAACTAATAAAGATTGAATAGTTTTGGCCCTCAGCTTCAAGACTCTTCGAAGGTCACCACGAAATTACAAAATAAGGAGATATAGAAGGAGAGAATATTGATAACGTACTAGGAGGTGTGTGTGTGTGTGTGTGTGTGTGTGTGTGTGTGAAATGTAGAAAGAAAAGAAAAATAAGACAATCCGTATGTTATGCCAAAGATTTTTAAAAGAATCGAACGATTAAGGAAAATGATAGATTTTTGCAAAGAGCGAAGGGGCAGACGAGATGAATTTTGAGGTGCGAAGGCTAGCTTAAGCCAAAAATACACGCGTTGTTTTTGCCACCTCTTCTGCCCGCTTCTTGCATTTAAGGTAAGTGCATTAGTAAATCCGCGTCCTTTCCTTCTCTCTCTCTCTCTCTCTCTCTCTCTCTCTTTGTCAAATGAACGCGCATGGCTTTACGAAGCAGAAATTGTTTAGTTTAATGCCAGAAAATAAAAATTTGTATGGAGCGTGGTGCGCTACTCCTCGGCAAACGCTCGCTGCCGCAACTTATGGCTCGCGACTCTCAAGGACAAGGTCGTGCGAGGTCGCGATTGCAAAATATCCAAATATTCTTCGATTTTTTTTTTCTTCGGTATAGATATACAGACCATTATATCTAATACGATTTGCCTCTAAATTAGATTTACTTCTTTTCATACCAGTTTCGAATGGCTTGATCGTGCGACGACGTCGTTTGATAGCGCAGAAACGTAATTTCTCAACGTCCCAATACAAATTTAAAGTTTCGTTTGTATGTGTTCGTGAATGACTTTTATAACATGAGTAACTATCTATTTTTACAAAGTAATTTATACCTGTGTACGAGCATAATTATGCTCGTATACCAAGTTTAAAAATGTTAATTTAATTTTTGTAAGAAACGTGCGTTGATTATTTAAGATAAGTCAGGTATAGTAGTTTATTACCCGTGAAGGAGAAAATTTGATTAACTTCGGCTTAATTAAATAAATGATTAAGTTGGGCTCACCTCAATATCGTAAAATGCGCCTCTTACTCTTGATCTCTGTCAGCTTGATTCTCGATCGATCAGTAGTCGATATGACGAAGTAAAGCGCAAGGAAGAAGAAGCCGAAGAGCAAACAAGACGGAAGGAATAAAAGTCTCTGCCTTAGCTCTTGTCTCATAAAGCTGCGAATACAGAGAGGAAAGAGAAGAGAGCAGAAGGAGCGCCAAACGACGAACGACGATCGAAGGAAGAACGCTTCCACTCGCGCACTAATTTGTCAAACAAGTGGCTCTTGTTGTCCGAAAGGAGCGGAGAAGAGCCGGGCAAGCGACTAAACAATTGCCGAAACAAAAAGAAACACCAATGCCGATTGTTTTTGCGCACTCCTCTCCACACTTGCGCGACTCGTAGACACGTGCAGGCGCGATCCAAGTTGCAACACGGCACCGAAGCAGCGGCAACAGCAGAAGCAGCAGCAGCAGCAGCAGCAACAGCGGCAACAGCAGCAACAGCAGCAGCAGCAGCAGCAGCAGCAGCAGCAGCAGCAGCAGCAGCAGCAGTGGCTTGCGTCACTCTTTCATTTACATTTGTCCAACTCTGCTGCTCGTGTCGTTCGGCGCGCACTGCTGCATGCTCACGCGCTACTCCACGGAAGCGCTGGCCAAGAGTACAAGGGGTTAAAAAGAGTTTAAAAAGTGAGGAGTATCGGCGCGTGCCAGTGTAAAGGAAGCGGTGAACGTCCTCCGGGCAGCGCGATACCCAGACTGAAGGTGCAAGAGCGGCGGCTGGCTTTGCCTAGCCTAGCGCTATCCTAGCTCAGAGACACTCTCCCTCTCTAGCTGCAGCGGACTTGCTCTCTCGCTCTGCTCGTACGAGCTGGTGCGGGAGGGGGACCTAAGGCCATAGCCATGGCCAGCGATGCTATGCGTTGTAGGCCGGGAATCGAGAAGCCCCACGAACGCTTGACTCTTGCTGGTTCTGCCGCGCGAACTCCTCCAGAGCCTCTTCGCGTTTCACCTTTTACTTTTTACTCGTACTTACCTTAGGCTTTCAAACGATTTTACTAACGAAGGGAGTCTAGAGCTTTTGCGCACCCATCCCGAGCTTTTTTAATTTATTACTTCCTTGCTTTCTCGCTTCCTTGCTCTTTTACTTTTTCGCTCTCTTGCTTTTCAAGATCGGCCAACTTATTGCATCATTGCGACACGTCAGAGCGCACAACTCGAGTCACTGCTGCCTTTTTATTCGCTTTCGAAACGATTTCTGCTCTGCGCTAAACGATCGCTATATTTGCCAATTATACACAGAATCGAAAAATTCAGAGAGATTGTGAAGAAAGCTTAGTCGAGCGCTTGGCCAGGCTTCTGACCGAGTGCTTGAGCAAATGTTTCGTAGAATGTTCGTTGATTATAATGGCTTTTATCAATTTCCCAATCAATATTACAAAATGTTCGAGGTGTTTATTCGAGTAAAAGTCAAATGAATAGATAAAGCAAATAGACGCGAGTGCTATGATGGTTTTCTTTTATTAATAAATAGGGGATAGACGTATTGTGATCTTGAACGAGCCAAGTGAAAGTTCACGGCTGTTGGTCGTTCACGTGCGTTGAGTTGACTTGGAAAGCCGATTAATTTTATCGACCAAAAGCTCTTTTACTCTTTATTTTTCTTGCTTTTTCCAATTTATTCGATTATCTTCGCTATATCTCTATTACATTTTGCGCAAACGAACGGATTTAATTGACAAATTTTAATAGCTTTTCCACCGACGTTCTAATAATTCCAATAATTTCAATAAATGCAGTTTATTTAACTCCCTGTTATTCGCGTCTTTTTTCGCAAAGTACGCTCTCCAAAGTAAGCCACTTTCTTTTCATAACTGTATTGCACTGATAACATTTGTAACCTTCCTGTACTAATTGCACTTACCTTTAACCTGAATTTCGTATCAATTTTACGCCAAGTATCGTGATAATTTGTATTAAATGAAACTTGTAAATAATTTTTTTAATGTAGGCGTAAATGAAATTACGTAATAGAATTCAAAAATGAAGAAGGAAAGTAAAATATGTCGCGAGAATAGGTCAACATAGAAAAAAAAAAGTAGAAAAATTGATGAGGTTTTAACGTAAAAAGGTGGTTTATGTATTGGCTTCCTATGCTACGAAATATTAGATGCGGAAAATCACTGAGAATTTTTACATATTCTCAAGGGCAAGATCATTGATGTAATATCTCGGATTTTGCTTCGAGTCGTAGATGAGGTCGAAGGAAGATATATTATAGGCGATACAATATTAGTGTAGTTTCATTTGCTTCCATCAGTGGATCGGATACAATTTTTATTTGTTCACTTGATAGCGTAATTGTAAAGAATAATCTTGTGCACAACGTGAGACAAAGGTTGATCCTTGACTGCAGTCTAACCTATACTACGAATTTATTCGTTTGTATGAGAGTTTTGATTTTCAAACTGTTCCAATGGCTCGCTTTAAGAAGTTCAGTCATAGTCCCAGTCGAGTGATCGGCTCTCCGACCCTGAAGGCTCTCCTTCACCCAGTGATATAGAGACGCTATGCCGTCCGACTCGGCAGTCAAGGTCGCGCGCCGTATGGCATCGACGCAAACCCTGACACATATAACAGCGACACCTCCACTCTCCACTCAACCTCAACTTCAGCATCACTCGCACTTTCACTCATACATATACACGCACGCACGCACGCACGCACTTACATATACGCACAAACGCACGTGTATGGTTTTTCTTTTATAAGTGTGTGCTGTGCTTTCGCGAGCACGTGTGCACCCACGAGCACGCACCCACACATCGTCAACACTTACACGTGCATGTATGATTGTTTGTCTTTACATAGAAATCAATTTTTGATACTGATACCTCATTTTATATTCATACATTTTCAATACATTTGGTTACATTGAAGAACGCTGAGGTTTACATATAAAAGTCGGTAAAAATTCTAAAAGATTTTTAACAAAACCATTTCAAACTACACTTGCACTTCAATTGATCACTAATTGGCACATTTCATCGGATTTTTTATAACTTCAACTCAAAAATTATATTACTTTTTTCTTTGTTCTGCCGTTCCATTAGTTACTCTCGAATATTTGTAATTTAATGTATCATATATTGAATTAGCGTAAAAAAATTATATGAAATTTATAAATATATATCAAATATCAGATACCTAAGAATTCATAACCGTTTAATCATCTTAAAAAACCTAATTTTTCATTTCTACAAGTTAACGTTGACTAGATTTCAGACAACTTTTATATCAATACTGATTAGCTTACTTTATTATCGTAACGAAAATCACTTACATTCGAGTTACTTTTATAAACTTTTTACAACACTCATTTAAAATATTTTCTACAATATAACTATCTCTCAACCACCAGCAATAAATATTTCAGAAAAATTAAGGATCTAAATAAAAATCTGCAAGGAAAATAAAATTTCCAAAACAAAAAACATACAACCATGTCAGCTATTATATTGGTGCAGTATATTATAACATTTAGAAATTTTTAATTACGTAGTATCCCATTAATTATTTATAAATCAACTAACATTGGTCATATTAATGTGAAATCTTATATTACTATAAATTATGAATAAGTATATTTAAGATAATAATTTTTTAATAAAAATTATAAAAACTGGAAGAATAAAAAAAATCACTTTATAATAGTGAATTATTTTAATAGCAACAAATTACTAATACAAATGACGAACAATTTATATTCAAAGTATCATAAAATTCGTATAAATTTTTCTAAAATATCTGTAAAAGAAATGTTTCTTTGAATTTCAAATGAATAAAAATTCTTAAAATTGTAGCTTAAAATGGTTTAAATATTAATGCTCAATAACTTGACATATATTTTCTCATATTTCGGATTTAGTGACGTTAATTTGTAAAAAATAATAAAAATAAACTTACTCATTGAAAATTACATAGTGACATTATATAATAAATATTATACATTAATTATTACACTGATACTATTACCTTTACAAAGAAATCATTTAAATTAACTTTGAATTTATTCATACAAGATGTCTCAAACCATTAGCTAATAATTCACTAGAATTACATTACATGTACAATTTTATAGAATTCATTAGATTAAACTCTATATTATATTAAATGAAACTTAAATGTAGCATTTATTGAAATAATCGTCATTGTTCCTTACACGTGAATTAAATTCCTTACTTGAATTAAATTAATATCAGAATTATAGAGAATTTAGATAAAATTTATGCGATAAATCAAACGTACATAATGTTTCATTATATTTGCATTATGAACGAAGTAAACCGATAAAAACACATTTATTGTAATGCAAATTGTGGCAATTGGATTGTGCTTGGAAGTCACTGAGAATGTTAAACTAATTTCGAATTAAGAAACTAGTAAAACGATACTTTTTATTATTCCAACAATTACTTTAATTTCTAGGTTAAATTAATTCATTGATTATTAAATAAATTAATAAAATCTAGGTTTATTTAATTTATTATTAAATTTGTGTGTGTATGTGTATGTGTGTGTGTATATATATATATATATATATGTACGTATGCATGTATATATGTAATTTGGTTGAATTTTATTTATAAAACTTATCAATAAATAAAATCATAAGAATTAATTAAAAATATACTTATAAGATTGCGAATGATAATTTTAACGCTAATAAATTAACGTAATCAAATTTATATCTGAGTGGAAAACACTGAAATATTCAGATTGAATGATAGGTTGTCACGGTACTACTAAAAATTATTCAATTCAAGAAATACTTTTATCATACCGCTAAAACTAGAAAAGCTTTTGCATAGAAACGTGTACGTTGACCCTAGGCTCACGCTTCGATGAGTGAACAATGATCCTGGCTAAACTAATTGGTTGACAATTAGTTTACGTATAGTTGAATATAATTTACCTAAAGCTTTCTCGAAACAAAATACAGTTTGTCTTTGAAATGATGGACATTTTAAAAGCACCCGTCAAAATAAAAATTTACCATAATATAGCACTATTCTCGAAGAATTACGTAACAAGTTACAATTACATTAAAGAGAAATATTTTGAAGAATAAGTAAAAATATTAAAATTATAGATGATACATCTAATGATTATGTGTTTTAATTAAATAGAACATGAATCTGTAACGTTCATCTTCAGATTTTTATTCCACAATTTTATTGATACAGATACAATTACGATGAATATTTAACAATTACACACACACACACATACACACACACACACACACACACACACACACATATATATAAATCATCTGATCTGATTTGAAATGCCTTCTATTCGATTAACTTTATGCTTAGTAAAGAAAGAAATAGTAACTAATGTTGATTATAAGTAAAAAGAAACCCTCTAGTACGTACATAACTATATACGAAGCGAATAGAAGGTCCCGATCTTTACCAATACAGTAAAGAATAAATGAATAGCAAATATACATGTTACACTCTCGTAAGCTCGGAAGCCTGATCGTAGAAAAATTTACCCTCTTTACCTTTTCTTATATCTAAAAGATACCTCCGAAATCATCTCGCCATATCTGTCTAGTTGACGAGTTCACTCGGAGGTTCGCAGATTGATGACAGTCGGTCAAATGCCATTTCTGAATGCATATGTTGTATTTACAACGTGAATCTAACTCAGCAAGAAATCATTACGAAGCGCCGGACAGTGACAGGGCAGGGGCAGGGGCAGGGGCATGGACACGAGCAGGGGCAGGGAGAAAGAGAGAGAGTGGGAAAGGCCGATGCCCGGTGACCCGTGCTCGCTCACTCGTTCGCGCACTCGCTCTCCGGAGAAAGTTGCAGCAGGGAGTTACTTTCTCGCGAGCGATGCAATCGCTTAAATAGAGTGCAGGCAAACAAGCGCAAGTCTATTGCAAGCATTTACGTTGCTGCATCTTATATTATCAACAGATATTACTGGAAAATTATCTCTATAATGCATGTGCTCCTTCTCTTCCTACTTCATTTATTTAGAATTACTTTGATTGATTGCTTTCATCTTTCACGATTTTACAATTTTTCAATCAATTTTATAACACTATATACATATATCTCGAGTAATATTCTGAGATTTCTTAGCAGCTCCATAAGTATCGCAGCTCCATAATGAAGCCTTTATCCTCGAGTATAACCTAATGAATAACTTATCCTCAATGAATAACTTAAAAACTTGCAATTAAAATGAATATTATCACTGAAACGAGACAACTGTTATTACGTAAACCGGTTTCTTTTCAAATTATACGTATTGTCACAAAAATAACTCTATTGGTATCTTTCTGTGATAAATATATTATACAACGCAAAAACGAGTGCTCACTCCACGTACTTATTATTAATTGATAAAGAACTTTCTATACATCGAATTTAAGAAGTATACGATTGTTCGCTATTCCATCCGATACATCACATTAAAGCTCAAGCCTCATTCTCTCTTTTAGATAATTGACCGTAACTAATTATTTTCATCTTATCCTTTCAAATAATCACAAAATCTATCAACTGAATGCAGTATTCTTTACAAGAAAAATGTTCCTAGTGTATTTATTTAGCGAACGTTAAATTTTCTGTCGATGACTTTCTTGATCTCTTTACTTTTTAATTAATATTAATAACATTAGTATTAAAATTATGAATTTGATATAAAATTATTCGTAGATTGAGATGGTAGTATTTATTTAGTAAGAAATGAAATAGAAAAAAGTTGGGGCCTGACCAATAAATAAACTAAGAACTAAGGATATGGTTAGTGTATACTCGCGTGTATGATTTAATAATATATATTTTAAATCCGTTTGTATTGCTATGTTACGCTAACCAACTTGATTAAGTAAAATTATCAATATGTGAAATGTATATGAAACAGAGAGAGAGAGAGAGAATGACGAACTACAAGAAGATTTGGATGAGAGGCGAAAGTAGCAGGAAGATGTCGGTAGATCCTAGGGGTTCAGCGAAGCGTGACGTAGAGTAACAGCGTGGTACGGGCAACGTGACGTCACTCATTTGATGACGTGTGGTCAACCGCGGTCAATGCACCGCCAGAGCCTTAGTGCGAAGAGCTCGGCTATCCGCAGAGAGAGAGAGAGAGAGAGAGAGAGAGAGAGAGAGAGAGAGAGAGAGTGAGTGAAAGAAACAGAGAGAGGGAGAGAGTCTCTCAACCAATGTGTATTTTAAACGCTAGCCTCTTATTCGCAGCTTTTCAAAGCAGCTCTCTTGCGTAACCATTTTTCCCTCATTCACTCTTTGTTTCTTTTTCTCTCTTTCTTTCTTTCTCTTAATCTTTCGTATCACAATATATTTCAACCCTTTCTTTTATCTAGTATCGATCAAATCCTCACTCTTACATATATTTATTACTTTTTCTTATATTTCCATGAACATGTAAATATTTGGGGTACAAAATTAATTTCCTAATCAATTTCAATCTTCTAATCATTCAATTTTTTAATTTTTTCACATATGATAATTTACATGATAATTCTGCATGGTCTTGTTTAAAAATTTGAATTTTCATGAATACGCTTAATTCTCTATTAAAACTATGCATATATTATATATTGTATGTGATCTTTTACTCTTGAAATAATTAAATATCGTTTTAAAGAAATTCTTTTCTTATTAGCAAAAAATAATATTAGATTATATTCAAGAAATTAAAAACTTGGTTTCCAAACATTATCTATTATATAGGCAAACATATGGTATACGTGTGTCCAACCGTGCCATACATATACTACTTAATAAATTTGTGTAACCGTTCCAATTCTAATTAAAATACATAATAAAATTTTGTGAAACTTGTGAAGTATCTGTTTAATAAGCACGAATTATTATTCTACTGACTTTCGAGAAAATGTATTAAAAAGAAAAAATTGTTGATAAACTGATTAAATACCTAATCGTACTGTGTTCCGAAGCTGAAACCGAGCAATAGATTTATACAAAAGAAGGAAGAATTATAAGAAAAAAGAACAAGTGAAAAAAGCAGATATAAAATTATAAGCCAAAGGTCATTTATTGCTGATAATAAGGGAAAGAAATTAATTTTATTGGTGACAAAAATTTAATGAGTCGTTAGATCCTTAATGCCATACTTTGAATATGAGATCCAATTACAAATCATACTCGGAATTTCTATATAGTCTTCTATAATCGTTTCGCTATTTCGTATTGCCGACACTGCGGTCTTGTGGTGAGAAGTCCAATGAGACTAGAGCGATGTACGATGGCACTATAGCACTATTCTATTCTCGTCGTCGTCGTCGCCGTCGTCGTCGCCGTCGTCGCCGTCGTCGTCGTCGTCGTTGCCGTCGTCGTCGTCGTCGTCGCCGTTGTCGACATCGAATTGATCGTCGTTGTTGTCGTCAACATTGGCGATCTTTATGCATATTCCTTTTATATATATTCATAAGTATGCCTATGATGAATGCTACGATTGCTTTCTGCCATCTATTCACATTTTCTCATTCTTTGATAAATGCTCATTAAATCTCATGACTTAATAAAAATTTTGACTTTTACTCTTAGTGCGAATGTACTTTATTTATTTCAAGCTAAAATAACATTAGATTACTTTTGCATTAGCCTCTGTGATTTTATGCCCTTAGCGTTGTTTTTAAAAAATCATAAGCTTTACATGAAATTAAATTTTAAGCAAAAATTAAATTTCATCATTTACTCATGGTAATCTATAACTATCTGTGACACGTTTTCAGTAGCAAGAATGTAATTGTTTTGGAATTTTCTTAATTACTTTTAACAATCGTAGTAAAGTATTTTGTCATGGTTGCAATATCGTAATCTTGAAAAATGGTTTTTCAATTATTAACATAGATGCGTACTACAGCCTCTTCACTTTGTTAAAGTTTCATTTATGCGCGAAAGAAATAAAGTAATATTGTAACATTATCATATATTATTACGATAAGCAGGCAAAGTATAAAGTTTTAAAAATTTAAAAGTTCTATTACTATCTCATTTAGTTGACGCGTAATACCGAAAATGCAAAGACTCGCGCAACAACGGCCCTTCCTACGCTTTCTATGTTGAGCGTATCTTCGTATCTACAAGTGTGTGTTGTATAGGCACATACTCTTAAATGCGTTATGCGCGACGTACGAGTACGAGATTTAGGCGATATATCTACGTAGCTATGAATTTACTATTTTTATTTCCTCTATTCTTATGTTTTATTTTAATTTTAATGGTCTTTTTTTGATTCAGTGCTTTCAAAAATGCTTGCTCGTGTTCTTTTAACTAGCTACTTACTTATATAATAGTTTGCTAATTTTAGTATTGAATAAGATTTCTTTTAATTTTCATATTTTTACATTCATTTTTACATTCAATATACCGTTTTTCATTGTGATGTTACTAGAACATAATAAATACAGTCACAAACATTTAGTATGAGAAATTTCCAACTAAAATTGAAGATAAAAATTTTAAATGACTTTTGTCTTTACCTTACGACTGTTCAATGTTCATGCTTTATCGTAAAATTAGAAAAACTCAAAATTTATGACGTAATTAAAGCACACAGAGTCCTATAAATTTTTGATTCATCTAGATCGCGCAAGGAATTTTCTCTGTAGAAATAAATGTGCATACTGGTAATAGCCCTTTGATAAGACGGGAATTGGGGTGAAAGGAGAAAAATAAAAAAATGAAAAATATAGGGAGTTACCGAGCCGTACGCTGAGCCTTACGCTGAGCCGTACTTGCACATCCGTACACAGTCCTATAGGTATAAGGCTGTGGACAAGCTCGTTCTCTTTCTCTTTCTCTTTCTCTTCCCCCCCCCCAATCCCTCACTCTCTCTCTCTCTCTCTCTCTCTCTCTCTCTGAACTCGGCGAGTTGAGAGGCGCGGACGGGCGGTCAGAGACCCCGCAGGGCCGCGCACAAACAGTACAGCATTTCCCACTCTCTCGGACTCTATCTTAACTCGAGCTCCGACAATGCTCAGTAATGCCCTGCGTCTTCTGTTTCGTACCTGCTACAAAAGTCAAGATACCCTCTATCCTTTTCTTTGGCGAACAACATAAATCTAATCGATTAAATAATCCAACGCCTAACGTCCGAAAACAAATTTCCTTTCCTCTTCTCCTTGAGCACTTGAGTTCGTTTCCCAACTGTATTGTTTGCGCTCCTCAATTTCACTGTACTTATTAGAAATAAAATTGCTTTAAGCTAAAATTGCCTACACGAATGTATAGGCTTATCTAGATTTGCCTGAAAAGAAAGGCGATGTTCCGCGGCTCTACCGAGTCATACTTTATTATAGAATTAGCTCGAATTGATCCAAATCGAATGTCTTCTAAACTTGGCTGATTGCGTTTTATAATTAGCATCTGATCATTCAAAAATATTTATTTCAAAATTGTTAAGAATTTAAATTAGAAGCCGATATAAAGGTGACGCATACGCACACGCGCATCTATGCACGTATTTTTTTCTATGTAAATTAATAACTATTGGAATAATTAGGTACTCGATTTACAACGCGACTTTACGACCTCACCGAGGCGAAAGAGTAAGTTTTCAATAAAAAAAATGTGCTGTTTACTCGATTTATTCGGACACCCTATTATGCGCAGTCCGTCGCATGTTGCGGATAAATCGGAACGTGTAAAAATTTGTCGATGTAACGAATGAAATAATTAATTTCGAAAAAGCTTGCATGAGAAAAAGTAAAAGTCAAGTTTGAGAAAGTTTGATCGGGAAGAAAGGATGAAAGTATGCGAGCTGACTCACCAATTGACAAGTAGCACGACGCATCAGTGGCACCAGCAACAGGAGCAGGAGCAGGAGCAGGAACAGGGACAGGAGCAAGAGTAGTACCGACGGCAACGGCAGCAACGGCAACAAGAACAACAACACAAGCTGCCTGTCATTGTACACTAATTGATCAAGTCTGCGAGAAAAAGCACCGACTACGAGTCGTGTAGACAGTAGAGAGCAGAGCGCGACAGCTAGTGAACGTGGTGCGAGCACGTGGTTGTGGCGGTTTACTTTAGTTTGGGCGGGCGCACGACATCGACCAAGAGGTACATCGCGCGTGTCGCGTGCTTGTAAACGCGCGTTCGACTGAAGCTCGGGGCTCGGGGCTCGGGGCTCGGGGGCTCGGGACCGGGGCTCGAGGCTCTGACCAAACAGTCTGAGTCTCGATGAAGCGCGCGCCGCCGCTTTGCTCTTCCTGCATCGCTCCCTCTCTCTCTCTCTCTCTCTCTCTCTCTCTCGCACACTTTCTTTCCTCTTCCCTTCCCTTCCCTTCTCTTCGCCATTCGCGCGTTCGCACACTTCATCCCTCCCTCTTTACTCGCCCTTTACGCGCGACACAATCTTCTCCTTCTATATTCTAGGAACGTCTATCCTTCTTTTAACATACGTATTTTAACAAGTGTCTCAATTATTAAATTCAAAATATGCGCTTTTAAGCTTCTCTTCCTCCTTGTTTCCAGCGAAGAATTTTTATTTCATAAAGTCAAGAACGTTTTTACTTCATTATAATTCAAGAGTTTAGCGCCTTGCCTTCGATCATCGCCTACATCTTGCATCTTGTATTTCCCTCTTTGGTAGTAAATGTTTTTCGTCGGTTGCCACAATTTTTTCAATAATAATTCTTTTTTAGGCTGTTTTCCGCATTTCTTTTCAAGTACTTTTTTTTTTAATAAACTTATCTATGCTTTAAGCAGGCAACTGATGAAACTTTAAACGCGAATTCATAAGATTTCAAAATTAATAAAGCTAAACTTTGTTTGAAATCAGTGAACAGACTGTACAATTGTCAATGTTTCGAAAGTTTACAAAAACATTTACAAAAACATATTTTCTTTTGTCGAGTAGGAAAAGCTTATCTTATTGACAAATGAATTGTTTCATTCTTGATCAACGTTTTAATTATTAAAGTTTTTCACGTTGAAATGTGAAAAAAGTTTCTTTCATATTTTTAAGTGTAAGATAGAAAATGATTTTTAATCTCATATTCTTGATTAATTTTCATCGCTAAACATACGTATCTATTGTTTATATCTGTATTATTTTATGTTATTTTGTATATATTAAAAGATTTTTATGGTAAATTTTCGAGCTTTCATGCGCTCAGTCCAAAAATTTCCTTAAGCATCTTTGTGTTTTTAACCATAGAATAAGTCTATTAATCGGTAGTTTATTAATGAATTTTGTTGAAAAATAACTGAATAATATTTTATTTAATTACAATTATTTTCCAACTTAACTATTTTTTTACATTTAAAATACGTAATATGAATTCAATAAATCCGTGCTAAATTTAATTTTTAAGTGGTTTTACGATTAAGATAGAGAATCAGTTTCTCGTTATATTCTCAACTTCTATGTGACTTGTTTTTCAAACAAAGATTTTTCAATACTGAAGGACATAGTTGTAAAATTCAATAATACTAAAATATTAAAATAAAACGAAAATTGCGAGTCTTCTAATAATCAGTAATTCTCAGTTTTATTTAAAGGAGCAATTTCAAAAATATGTAACATATAATTTGTGTAAATGAATAATGCGTAAAGTATAAGAAATCTAGCTGAATATTCATTTAATTTGAGTTAATAAAAATATGAATAAATAAAAATGTAATAAAATATTAAGTATAAATATTTCAGAAAAATTTGCATCGCCATCTCAATCGACAAAACTGCCTTTGTTTTCTCAGAAGTTAATTGATTTTAAAATTTAATGTATTGTCATTATTTTCTGATCCTTGTTCTGTAGAAAATTACTTAAACATATACTGTTATTATGTATCGACACAAGAATTGAGTTGAATTTAACTCGCGTAGCTGTGAACAATTCTTTCGAATATTTTATGACTAGTTTCAAATGAACTGAACTAATGCAATAATTTTTCCAATCATAATTCAGAAGTGAATAATTACGTCAAATATTATTTTCTTAAGATATACTCTATTATTTTAAAATTGCAAATTTTGTTTTCTGGAATATTTCAAATACTTCCATTGCAGTAGTACGATTCATTATTCATGAAAAAAAAAAAACAAAGATTTAATAAATATGAAATTTTTGTTGTAAATGATTGTTCAATATTATAAAATTTAATAACTATAAGTAAAATTAATGAAATTCGCAATAAAAAGAAAAAATAAAATTAATTAATAAAATTTAATAACATAGTACATTAAGTTAATCACATAAACATTTTAGAATATTTGACAATTTTAGAATAAAAAGTAACTGGCGTTACGTAATTAGATTGCATTACGTTACATAATTCAATAGCAAATACTTTTTCATAAATTAGTTTATAAATCCACCACAGTAGTCGTTTGATGCTGTAAGATATGAAACCTCTATACGTGTTATTATTTCATATATATTTCTCGATGTCTGTTAAAATGTAATTTTTTTGCATATCACCAGCAAATAAATAACAATAATTTTAAATACGGTGAAAGAAAATTTGTTTTTCTTATACTGAAAAAATTATAAGTCAACAATTTTCAATTATGTAAAGGTCGTCATAAAATCTAATCGAACAACTAATAAATTGACGTAGATATTAGTTCCTAATTTCAAATTAAGAAAATTTAAATTATTCGTTAAAATGTTTTCTAAATTTAATGATTTTCGAATATATATATAATAATAATTCAGTAAAATTATTATTTGATAAAACTAATCAATATTTATCCTGATCATGCGGATATAAAAAGCTTTATATTAAATTCTAAAAATAATTAAATTTGAAAAGAAGTATGATATTTTATTATTTAGTTTGAAAAATTGGTATTAATTACTTCAAATTATAGAATGTACATAAATTAATGAATATAATATATTTCTATATAATGAAAAAACATCTGATTTTAGAGTATACGGTATAAATATAATAAAATCAAAGTTCAATTGAAAATACGCAAATAAACATAAAATCTTCATAATAATAGATGCCAGAGTATAAATCATTAGTCGAAAATTTTTAAATGTCAGAAGCTCAAAAAAATATTTAAACCGAATAATTCAAGCATTTTCTGTAAAAATTTTAAAAAAATTTTAATTATATTATTTACGAAGAAGCTTGTGAAACTATAAAATGTAAAAATCAAGCAGTAACAATGAAAAATACGACTTTTGGCCATTTCTTTTTTTCCCTATGAAATAATTATGAAGTCACAAGAAAATCTGATGAGATTGAACAACGATGAACTGTTACTATAAGTAGTATAGGTATTTTTCATAAATTTCGTATGTTTTCAACAAAAAAAATGATTTTATGTACTAGCTCTGGCTGATGAATAAATATAAATTACATGGTATGGATATTAAAAACTGCTTTTAAAAGACGAGTCTGAGTCACTCTAACGGACAAAAAATGTGCCAGAGGTTGTTCAAGACTGGTTCATAAGAAGTAGAGCGGTGAGTGGTCATGCCCGCAAGGCTGACAGAGCTTGAACTTTTATCGCGATTAGTTTAAACTGTACGTTCATTGTGTATTTGGTTATTTTTTCAGTTCTTTTTCTCGTTAATAGAAGTAATATAGTGTTTAAGTAATTTGTTTAAGTAATTTACTAAAGTCAAAAGTGAACTGAACTTCTATTCATCGGTAGCTAACAAAAATATTTAATAAATATATAAGATATTCGTAGTAAATCTTTAACTTCTGTTGAGCGTAGTATGAAGCTTGCACGAATAAAGTTAAATATAAGTCGTTAGCCATTCCTAAAATCAAGCAGTGGACAGAAGTTTTAACAATTAATTAAGCAAATATAAGCTGCGAATTTATGTACTATGTCAAAAATAAATATAATTCTCGTAAGTTACTAAAATAATAATATGAACTAAATAAAATTTTGATTTATTACAATAGATACGATTGTGACGAATCATATCTGCTAGTCGCTGATCAATCAAAAGAACGGCTATCGTAAACAAGAACGATCTCCTCTTTAATTCTTAATAAACTTCTTTTTTACAAATTTGAAATAATGTACGTTAATACATTTTTTCACAGCTTTGTTATAATTTCTTCATCCACATTATCATGGATTTTATGCTTCTCCAACTATATTTAATATTTTATAAAACTCAATAGGTAAAAAAATTAAAAAAAACATTAACTATTGCTTAGTGTTACAAAAGAATTTTATACGTTAGTGACGAAAGATCCGATTTTTAATAAATATAAGTATTTTACGCTCAATTTCATTTATTATATAAGTTTCATCTCTCTAAACAGATGTGTAAGTCATAAATTATCCATTTACGATACAAACTTAAAATATAAAATTACGGTACAAACTTAAAATATAAAATACTATAAATTTTTTGATTAGTATTATAAAAGTTTAAATACCAATTATAAATTACCAAATTCATACATACATAATATAACTTAACAATATACAATTTTCATTCATTTCCAAATCACATTCAGAGCTTCTTAAATGTTCTAAAATGGCTCATTATTTGAGATGAGAAAGGTTTTATTGAAAACTCAAAGGATCATTTAATCACCTAAGTATTAAATAAAATTTAAAAAAGATTATTAAAAATGACGTGTCTTTTTTATATACTAATATTTTACTTATGAAATAAGTTTGAAATTGTTATTAAAATTCAGAAATTTAGAAATATAATCAATTTGAGTATTTAAATCAATTTTATATTCTTACTATAATAAAAATTACTAGTTTACGTTTAAATTAACCCTAAATATTTGCTATCAAATATTCGACTTAGGGATATTATGTAACACAATAAAAATTACTCTAATTTGAATGTTCGTGGTAATTAAAAAAATCATCTACATAGAATAAACCTAATCTGTAATTTTTAAAGTTTTTTTGAACCGTGACTTGACTCAGTTTTTAATAAAAATCATGTATCTTTAGTAATCTGAAAAATAGATTAAAATTACTATTGAAATTTTATCAAAATATAGAATTATTAGAAAATTCTATTGAATGAATATGAAGATAATAGATTAAGAAATTTATCTTTAGCCGTTTTCGTTACAACTGTTGTTTTGTCAAAAAATAGCTTTATAGGGGAAATAATTTAAGATTTTCTGTTTTTGTAATCACTCTTTGTGACTCCTTAAAATAGTCATTCTAATAAAATACAAGATACATATTTCATTTCTGAACATTTTTTTTCAAAAATATGTACAAGTTAAACACACCATCACTATTCTGATTATTCGTGCCCAGTAATGTTTCCTAAAGAGGCAGCATATACCGATATTTATTATGTATATTTTTATATTAAAAATTTAATAGTTTTCATGTTTCAGCTTATTCATAGGATTTATACTTAAACCACTGATTACCATGAAATCATTAAACAAACAAAATTGTTACATAACAGATATTGTAAAGAAATCTTCAACTCAATTAAGGCAAGTTACACGTAATCGATTCTTTTTGTATTATTTCTTTTATAACTCAATTAAACTCGTGCATTTCAATTAATACAAAAATTTCAAGAATACAATGAATATTTCTTTACAATATTAACTTTAATATGAATAAAATTGAATCGATTTAGTTAAAAAATTAAGTGTAAAAAAATATTAGTGATTTTTTACAAAAATTATATAAAAAATGTGAGGGATACCACTACTCGAGATTATTTAAAATAAAACAAATTTTCAGAACTTCTTATGGAAAAACATAGAAAAAATGTTTAACATGAATATGTAAAAAAAATTTTTTAATAACTATTTCTATCAGTAATATAGGCAATGCAGCTTATCAAGAACAATAAAAAACTAAAATATTTTAAATCTACTTACCAATATATAAAATAAGCATTAAAATATTGAATGTTAAAGGAATGGTGCACAATTGAAGGAAAAACCAATATGCTTAATCTGCTTTGAAAAAAAAGATCGTTGAAAAATTATTAATGGCAAACAATAATGTGGATGAAAAATACCCACCGTTTTTTGTATTTTATAAAATTTTGAAAATACTGTTGAAATGCTAAGTAAATCGACAATGATTTGTAATCTTTCATGAAAGTAAAACGCATTTCAAGTTGTAAATCAGTGTTATGAGAGTCTTCGAGTGCTCAAATTGTGTTGATGGGTGTCTCCGTGCACTTCAAAATACGAAATTACAAAGAATTTTCACGATATAAACGATATTGTACTATAATCTGTTATATCATATAGAATGTTAGACACCTGCTTTTTATAATTATAGACTGATGTTTCCCCTTAAAACAAATACAATTTTTTTAAAGTTTTTAAAACCCAAGTCTCTTTAATATATTTTCTTAATTTTTTTAAGTTATTATAAATGTATAAGTCTTTTAAGAAAAGATATTTATAGGTACAGTTACCATACACAATTTTATATAATGTATTTTTATGTTAGGTTTCATGTGAATTTGTAAGCTTTAAGTACAAAATATAATAGTTTTTTTTTATAAATTCATAATACCCATAATAAACTTAATCAGTCATGTTAAGCTCAAACCAACATTTAAATTTTAATTTAGTGCTTTAGGAACAATACTTGCATAATTTTATTATTATGTAGATTTTTTATTAAGTGAGACTGAAGTAAGATAAAAGTGTATATAGATATATGTATGTAAAAGTATATGTAGATAAGTACATTTTAAAAGACTAAACGTTAAAATAAATTTAGATCAAGAACATGTATCACAATATATGCAGCTATGTATAGCTTTAAAAGAACAGATAGCATATGATTACATTTAGATAATTCATTAATTGACAAGTGCTTTTATTAAATATCACTTTAAGATAACAATTTTAAGTTTAGTATGAAAATATACTTATTTATATATCAACTGAACTTATATATCAACAACCCTGTGCTTCTTTGTTCAATGTTGTTATATATTTGTCACATAGGTATTGCCTAATAATATTAATTGTTTTGAATATAATTGTAAAGTCTACGTTAATATAAAATTAAGACCAATCGATAATGATAAATTCATTAATGGCTAGTTGATTACTTCCCAACTGCATAAATCACATTATTACACGAAGAATCCACTTAGAAATTGATGTACCATCAATCTATTAAGAAAAATACTAACAAACCTTCAAATAAATCTTTTAATATTTAAAAATACAACACAGCATTTAACTCTGATCTCTTACAGAGACATTGATTAATGGTTAACCAAACATCAATAAATAGCAGTGTACAGAAAAATAGAAATAAATAATTTTACGCTTTATGCATCCTCGCACGTTATAATACATCTGAAGTCTCATAAACCCCTATAATATGCATTATGTTTTTTAAAATTATTATAAACTGCATAAAAGTCTTAGCTCTTTTGTTTTTGATGTGGTATTTATTAACTCACAAATATACATTTTTTTCTGCTCAAAAATAATATTTGATATAATACATTATTGATTTCTCTATGTAATATTTTAATTATTATGTTGAGTTATACTTTATAATTAAATAATTATATTCATAAATAATTTTTATGAATAAATTAATTTACTTCAATTTATATTAATCGACTATTTATTAATTCATTTGAGTAGTCAACTGAAACGTTTTGTAGTTTACAATTTCAGCAATGTAAACTAAACTTTCTGTATGTATCACTTTTCAACAGTAAAAATGATATTATACATTAAAAATGTTAAAAATTTTTACTTAATCTATTCAAATCGAAAAATTTTAATCATATGTTTAGTAATGTGAAAAAGATTTGATAAAAGGATGTTGGAATATTTTATACAATAATATTAAAAAAACTTCAAACTGACAATTTTAGAAAATTGTCCATTAATTTTTTTTCCTATCAATTTCAGAGTTCCAAGACCGGCATAAAATATTATTTATAATAGATTAAGATTATTATATTTAGATAAATTAAATTAAATAACTTCTTTACCTAACAATTATCATATTTACAATTATTATAACAAATTAATTATGATTTATTTATAAACATATAAGATTGGAAAGATGTTTTTTAAATAAATTTAGTTTCTCGAAAAATCATAAAATAGAAACTTTTAAAATGTGCATTAAAACGAATAATTTATTAAGTTTCAATCAAATCTTCAATAATCATTTCTATGTATGGGATGTTTTAAATGTCATTAATGATTAATCTAAAGTTAAGTATTATTAATTATACATTATAGACTTGACTGCGCTTCTATAAGTATGCATGCCTTCATAAAATATAAATTAATTAATATACAAATTTTTTACAACATTTTTAAAATACCTAATTTTTTTCTCATATAACGGTGAATCATTTGGATATCTCATGATTACTGGATAAACGCAAGACATAACATTCATAAATGCACGGGCGAAATTGCAATGAGAGGTAATCCTTATATTTCTAATCAAAAACCAAGTGAAATATCGGCAGAGGTACAATGTGCAAGCCTACGTAACGCGATCGAATCAGTATGAGTGATGGGAGAATATATAAAGAGTGACAAAAGGAACAGGAGGACAAGAGCTGTGGCTGTTTACGCTAGGCCATCGTCGCATGGTCTTCAGACATCACTTAACCAAAAACAAACTTGGAAGACTTTTTTACAGGTCCGCTCTAGTATTATTATTTTTTATATCGCCATTACATTCTCTCTCTCTCTCTCTCTCTCTCTCTCTCTGTTTCTCTTTTTCTCCTAAACCAACATACATTCTAGTTTATAATTAATAAAAACAACGGTTCAAATTATTAATTCTCTGTATGATTTTGAATTATACTCAAGGTGACTCTACTACATGGTTAAATACGTGTAAATAACGAAGTAGTTGTCCATACTTTTAATTTTACGTTTTAAATTTTAAAATTTATAAAATTATAAATGTAATCGAAAACACTCACTTCTATGTCATAACTGACCTATAACACTAAGAAATAATTATTTGAATAAGTTTTGGTAAACGTTAAGGATGATTTCTAAATTCGATAGATTATATTACTTACACATGTGTGAATACTTTTATAAATCTTTTATGGATTTCACCTTAATTTAAAAGCTTTAAATTTTGCAAAGTTTATATAATATTTATGAGGTTTTCACTGATCATTGAGTTGATAATAATTGATAATACTATTATATGTTTAAAAAAGGTTTGCATACACTATATAATATTAGAATTTAAGAATCAAAGCAAATAGTCTTATAACATTTTTAGATTGAGCCATTACAGTCACATCAACTGCTTATGAAAAATTGATTAATTGAGTCAATTATTGCTGAATCTTAACTGAACTAACAGTTAGATGAGCTGCAATCATTCTTTATGTTCTATTGATTAAATTAATTTTTGATAATTAATATTAATAACAATACTGAAAAACTATATGAGGCTTTTCGTTGTAGTTATGCTACTCTTAAATGTATATATGTAATTTTAGAGAATTGCACTAACTTCTTGATGTGTTACATGACGTTCAATCGAATAGTAAATATGCTTCGGTAATAGTTATCTTTGTATAAAAATAGAACTCTAATTATACGAACATGTATGTATGTATGAAATTAAAGTTCATTAAGTTATTATATAATTATGGTAAAACTGCTATGTTCATCTATGTACTTTAAATAAATATTTTGATAAAATAAAAAATTTTGTTAGAAGAAATAATCTTTAATAATTTTTTTCCCATCATGTTTGCACTAATAAATAAAAGCTGCAAAAAATTTGTTCACTCTTTATATTCCTTCTAGTGAAAATAATAAATATTAAATATGAGGTAGTAGTATTTTATTTTGTTAATCAAGCTAAAAAAATAAACTACTATTTAATAGTATATGAAAAAATTATAATAACTAATAAACAAACAAAATTCAAGTTCAAACCCACTTCTTTGAAAAGCAGCAGAATAAGTTGTGTATCTATTGCTTATACAAGTAATAATTACAGAAAATGAAAATGACAGACAAATCGCTTAATTGGAAGAATGTTCTCATTGCATTAGTCAGTATACTTGTGCAATGAAAGTATTACACCGCGTTATTCTACTGAAATATCGCTAGTTTTTTATATGAGGTTTATATGAATGTTAAATTATCGATTTTTATAATAAAAGTGTGATTAATTTAAAAATAAAAAATTCATCGACGGGCGAGAAAGTTAATATGGCTAAAGGGTAAGCGCAGATGTTGAAAAAATAGTTGCAACATTGAAAGCATCATCGGAAGCATCCTCTTGCCTATGTTAGTTGGAACGCTCTTTACCTTTTAGAGTTTCGCGATTTTTGTGACGTCAGCTGCAGTCACGGGAAGGTTTCACAGCACGGGATTACGGGAAGGAGGCTGGTGCTAAGAGAGCGTTCGCTGAGGACAAGAGGAGAGAAAGGGGAGGTGGAAAGGTGCACACGGGTTTGCTTTTGCTTTAGCGTAGCCGTTCGTTCACCCTGGCGGGGGCACCAACCTGGCATTACTTTGCTCCGTTCTGTGCAGCCCAGAGAGAATGCATGCACATGTACAAGCTATGCGCACGCACGCGTACATGCACATGCATATAATCCTCTCTCTATCTCTATCTCTCTCTCTCTCTCTCTCTCTCTCTCGCACTTTGCGCGTTGCCTTGTACATGCACCAAAGTACGCCCGCTACGTAGCTCGACTACTTGTAGCGTACAAAACTCAGACCCCTAAGTTCCATGTAGAAAGAAATATACCAAATCTACCGAAAGTTTCGGAGCACCAACTGTCAGTCATAACTTACGGCCTTTCAGATTCTATTGTAAGATTCTTTATAAGGTATCCTTCAATTTTTCGCTATGTATTCCGTACAATAAGATTTAAACATTTGAACATAAAATGTTTGAAGATAAGAATTCTGAAGATGATAGCTTGAAAATTCCTTCAACTATGCTGATCAGTATTAAATTTTTAAGAAAATATTCAAATGATAATACATTTTTTAACTAATATAAGAATTAAGATTTTTAAATTTTGAAAATTTTTTAGGATGATGCTGTAAAATAAAATTAATGCTAAAATAATAAAGGTAAAAAAAATAAAAATAATTATATTGACAATTGTTGGTATCCTTAATTATGCAGTCTTTACGTAGTAGTAACTTATAACAATAACCCTAAGTAAAACTAGGTGTACCCACATGTATGTGAATACGTGCACACATCATGTTGAACTTTTTAAATATTTCATGAATATTAAAATTTCTTATTTCATATGTAAATATAAGTAAAGTTAAACTTATGTGCTTATCGGGTTGGCTTTGCTAAAACATAAAAATATGTTATATTATATACGTGATCATGCAAAAAACTTAACATGTAAGTTAATAATTAAAAATCATCTAAGTTCATGTAATGGAACTTTCAGATAATTATTGTAATGAAAATCGATGCAATAAAAAAGCATAAACAGAAGTGCAAAAGCGACTTACCAGAAACTGAACTGAAGGCTACATTCTTAGATCTAATAAAAATAATATCTTTTGCAATTTTCACAATAAGAACATTATATTTATTGTTAAGTATTTAAAATGCTCAAAATATTAAAAAGTTTTACTTAAAAAATGACTTAACAAGAAATAATAACAAAACTTTGAAATATCTATAACTAAGTTATGCACAATAAAGTTCTATGTAAATGACAAATAAAATATAATCAAGTGCAAATTTGATTGAAAGAAAAATTAAGTAATTTTTAAAAAATAATTATAGGTGGTAATACGTAATACATTTTAAACGTAATGAAAAAAATAATAATAGAGACTAAATTAATTTTAAAATATAATTTTTTACATTTCAAATACACCAAATACAATGCTTAAGAAAGCAATGTGAAGCTTCTAAAATAATTTTTCTTCGTGTTTGAATATATGATATTAATACAATTTAAGAATATCATAACTTGTTTCATTATACTTGCATAAGAAGAATATACAGGTGCGAAGAGAGAAAGAGAGAGAGTGAGAGAGAGAGAGAGAGAATTAGTGGTGGGAACAAAGCGTAAGAGAGAGTGATAAAGGGAGAGAGGAAGAGAGAACAAGTTAGGAAGAGTGCAAGAAGGAGGAGGGGACTAGTCGCAATAGTTATAGATAAGGAAAAATATCTATGTTACACTCTTACTGTTAGTTTTTCCACCTAAAAATTTTAAATTGTCTCTTTTTTATCATTATAAGTTCACTATCATCATTATTAATTTCAAATACGAAGATCTTTTAATTTGATATTTAATATTTACCATGTCAAAGTAAGTTTTTTAGTCATTTCAATTTCTTTGAAATTTCTTGACTAGACATATTTGAACTGTGGATATAATAAAAATGCTTCTTAATATAGAAGCTTTCAGTGCATAAAACAATTCGATCATACAACAAAATATCTTAATTTGTCTTGTCTTGGTTGTCAAATAATTCATAATCTGCTTCTAAACCAAATTCTTAACTTCGAGATAAACAAGACACAGTTTTATGAATAGCTAAGTATTGCTTACCAATGGGTAAATAAAGACTTTTTTTAAATATTTTTAAAACGTAATAAAATATAAATTAAATAAAAGAGGTTTTAAAACAATCCTTGTTTTAAATAATGTTTACGTTTCTTCCCGTGTCAATATATAAGTCAAATCTGTAAGACTGTATAAATCAATACTGCCTCAGACGTTGACTAGAATATAAATATAATGAATAAATTATTATGAACAACAGTGTACAAATTTATGTCCTTTTTGACCTTTAAATAAGATTGAATCAACAAAGAAGACTATTACACATCATTATAAACTTTATGTATTTACATAAAATGTTTTTAAATATTTAGTTTATAATTTCATCTCGATCACGCTTAGTAAATTCATCAATAAGGTATTGTTGATAGGCCTTACCTTAAACACTAAAAATAACATGCACCATCGAGTATATATGAAAACTCACTCTACTTTAAAGTGTATACACATATATATATATATAATTTCGTAATACCTGACATTCACAAAAAAGCATAAAAATTTAATATCGATGTCTTAAAATTCATATTTCAAAAATTACTATGTGTGTTACGTCAAATTGTAAGACAAATTGTGATAATATTTTTAATAATCTTGTCATAAGATGAACTGATTTTTAATGTTTTATTGTTGAAATAATTATTATAATGGCCAAATAATAAACCATTTTTAATAAAAAAAAAAAAACATTTTATGGAATAACATTACATCAGAAAAGAAAAAAATATGAATTAAATAAGCATTATATCTATGTTATTGTACACAAAAATTATTGAGTATTGAAAATATTGAGTATCTATGCTACATTATTATTTATTGAGATTCTATTATTAACACAATATAATATTTCTGATATTGTTACAATAGAATAGTTATTGTCAACAATAAACAATTATGTATACAGTAACCGAATAACAATATTAAATTACGTTTATAAATGAAGAACTAAAGATTAGCATATAATATATATATATCACGTAAGATCGAAGAAGGAAAATTAATTTCTTATTTACTTAATACATAGATGTTGTTCTCGGAAGGCTAAAAATAAGTCCCCGTATAACAATAAACTTAAAAATTGCAATTACATATAAGAAACAAAATAATTTTTTTGTAATAATTAATCTTGCAGCGGTTCTGCACCACACGTATTAAGTTAAGTCGAACAAGTATTGAAAGCGACCTGACAAACTGAAATAACTATCACGTGTTTGATCATCGTTAACACCCCTAACAGTAACCATATACTCGTAGCGTTTCCAAGGTCTTAAAACATAACTTTATTCTTTTACATATCATGAGAGAGAAAACTTGAATTTTAGAAATTAGATATAGACTTAAGTAGAAATAAATGAATATTTTAAAAGAGTTAATTACATTGTTGTTTGTAAATACGGACAACAAATTTTATTTTCTTTATATATAAATTTTATAGTTGGATTCCTTTAACTATGTATAAAACTCAACTCTATCTCGTCAACTCTATCTTAGAATGCAAATTCAAAAATATTAGAACTTAAATATTAGAACCTAATATTTTAAATATTAAATAAAGGAAAATACAAAAAAACATAAATTAAATTTCAAATTTATCAAAAATGTTTGTAAGGATTCACTAAGGAATAAATTGTAACAAATTTAAAATAATTAAATGCGAAAGATTTACAGATTTTTAGTCGTTATTTATTGATTACAATTGAGTAATATTTTATTAAAACATAATTTATCTGTAAAAAAAAGGTTATTAAGCAGAATTTTTATGTTTTCTAATAAATGTTTTTAATATTTTTAAAGATGAGCTAATATAATAAAGCTTTTATTTTTATTTCTTGTCTTTACATTATACTATTATACCTTCCTATACTATTTTATTGTATTCATAAATACTTAATAGGATAAATATATGTCCTGTCCTCGTTAAGACACATTAAATAAAAGAATTATATCATTTGTACAAATAATTGATGATATTAAAAAAATACACAATAAATTTTGAAATATTATAAAAAATTATAATTACTAGTTACTTTGACGTCAATACAGTATTATAGTCCATATTATATATGGTATACGTTCAGACAGGTATGGAACGGTTAAATCATTTATAAAACACAAATTTGGTTTCATCATAATACAGTAAAACCTGCAGCACTGTTTAAACTTGTGACTGTCTGACACGTGCACTGTGTGATGTAACCGGCGACATCCAATAAAAATTAAGTGTCAGGGCCGTGTATTGAAAATTACAATTATGCTTTCTAAAACGAATATAAAATTATATACATTGTACGATATTAATTTTAGTGAAATTAAGAGGATATAAAATGCGTATACGGTTACTTACGAAATTTTTATTAATTTTTTATTTGAATAAAAATTTATTTAATTTAAAAGATAAATTATTTTAAACTTTTAAAAAGTAACTACTTTTAAACTTACCTTAATTTCTAGAGCTCATCTACACTTCTTTTACTTATTTATAATTTTGATTAAATTGTTTATAGCACACGTATATATGAAATATAATTTAAAGCAACTTTCTATACATGTTTATTTACATATTTATGATATTACTATATAATTTTTAACTTATTTTTCAAACAAAAAAAATGATAGAAAAGATTCTTCTTTCCTTTTTAAAAATATGAAAAATAGTTTACAGACATAAAATTTTCATATAAATATTCCAAGTTCTATTTAGTTCTTTTATGAAAATATTTTTTATATTTTTTAATATTTCTTAAAGTAATCTAAACGAATGATTTTACCAAAAAGATTTTTTGTATTAAAAATTGGAATATACAATATTACTTAACAACGCAATTCAAAAATATTTCACAAACACTTATTCCATATTAATGGAAGATTTGTAAATTAAAAACAAAAATGTTTATCGACAAATATAATAGAAAATTTCTAAAATAACTAATAAAACTATTTAAAATCAAGAATATTTGTCTAATTATGTATAAATTATATTATATACTTTATATATATCATAAATTATATGTTTGTAGATTCATTTTAGGAGCAAATTATTTTGAAATTGTTTAATAATGGGTTCACAAAAACAGAAGTAATTTAACGAATATTTAATTACTAAACTTATAAAAAAGATATATCGTATCTAGTGACAATTTAATCAATTTTGGAATGTTTTATTCAATGGAAAAATAAACAATACGTACTTTATTTTCACAGAAAAATTATTTAAACGATATTATCGTAGACTCAAAAAAATCCGTCGTTTTTTCAATTAATGAAAACATTGAAAAATAAATTATATTGGATGCTGTTCGCCTGAGGTACCATCCTTGTTTATATAGCTATTATAAATGTGATTTATAAACAAATTAATTTTATAGTTATATAACTCAAATTATATGTATATCTAAAGATATAATTTGTTTATCTATATTTTCAATATACAAATTTCAAGGTCTGTCTTGATCAATGAAAATATATTTTAATATTCAATCATTTTTTAACTTTTTATCAAAAAGAAACAAAAATATTGACCTGAATTTCTTACTTTCTACACAATGAAATTAAAAATTCTTTGCAAAGTCCAGTAAATTTTTTTATTATAAAATTATTAAAATAACCTATGTAATGAATAAATGAAACAATTCAAAGAAAAATAGGAAATTGATAACATTGATTAAATTAAAAAGTGATTTTTTCCTTATTATATAAACTTATATCTTAAAATGTGAAGATATTTATAATAATCTTATCTTGAATAGTATGGATCTTTATAAATCATTTTATAAAGAAAAAAATACTTTAAAAAAAGTTTAGTCTCTAGTGAAAGTTTAACTGACATGGTAAAAAGGAAAATACTTGTTTAAATACATTTAAATTTAATTTGAAAAAGATAATGACAATTACGACGACACTCTTAAGAAAATTTAGTAAATTAATTATGAAAAATTAATTACTTTTTATTTTTATGATATGAAATTGGACAAAATAGTTTTATATTTTAACAATATTTTTTTTAAGTTTCAGTTTATTGTAACCATTAAGTATATAAAATAAATAAAATTTCTACAAATTTTTTATTAGTTACTTTATGTAGCAAATAATTAGGCTTATTTATTATTTTTAATTTTATAACATTGAGATCATTAATTATTTAATACAAATCAATATATTTGCTTCGTTGCATTATAGTATTGTATTATAATCTATAATAAGACTTTTGGATGTTATAATTTTAAATAAAACCATGTTAAATTCAAATTTTTAAATTATTTGTTGTTCAATAATACAGAAATATATAAATAAACGTACAACATATATACATATTTAATATTTATCGTAAATAAAAATAAAAAAGAACTATTTGATAAATAAAATAACTACAGTTTCTGTTATTTGTTACAGTTATAAAGAAAATTTGAACAATAGTTTTTATTTTTGTATTCATTGAATTTCTAATAGATATCAGAATGTGCAGACGTATTATTAGTCGCTTGTTTGATACTGATGGAACATAATTAGAATTTAATTATTAGTAAAAGGGGTTTTTTTCATAACTAATCTTACAAAACAAAGCATTAATCAGTTTCTACATACTCATAAGTGTATGTACTTGGATTACGGATGCATTCTAAGTTCTCATCGTAGTCCTACAAAAAAGGACAAATTAACAAGTTCAATAAATTACAATTGGCTACTGAAAGAATTAGAGATTTTTGAAACCATGTAATTTAAATCTATAACAATGTTTTACAATTATTGTTTTGTTCTTAATTATTAGGTTTTATCAAAACAGAATTACGTAATATTAGCCCACTTGTGAAGTATATATTTAGGTAAATGTATAGGTTTATTTAACAAATATATGTGCATTTTATATAAAAGTGAACATACATTAAGCTGTTGTTTGTTGAATTTTTTTTTACAAGTACTTATTTTATACGCATCACTACTCTAATTTTTATAGTTAGCATTTTCTTTTTCTGGCAAATTGAATTTAAATCGTTAATATAATAAGAGAATTAAAAATAATTGTATTAGTTGTAGAATACAATTTATGTATCTGTAATATAGATTTAACAGGTTAAGCTTCAAATAAAATAGTGTGTAAAATATAGGTATTTTAATTTTCTAATAAATATATATATTTGTGCTTTTATGCAATTATTCGATGAGCCTTTTATAACAGCACGGTGATTCAAATATTTGATTTTAAAAACCAAGAATAATTTTTAAAAAGAACAAAATTATATAATTTAAATGATATATATTTAAATATGTTCTTAAAAATGATGTTTTAAAAGAAACAACATAATATAAATTTAATGACAAATAAGGCAATCCATAACAAATCATTTAATTCATAATAACTCCAATATAGATATTGTTCCAGACAAAAATAATTAAAAATATTGGACTTGCATTAAAACTCAAATTTTCTACATAATTTCTAATTTAATCACAGAAATAAATAATTATATCAGAGATAAACATAGTTTAACCAGTAAATTTAATTCTAATTATTCCTTAAAATTATATCATGATAAGTGAAAATAAGTACGTAAATTTAATTTTAAAGCTATGACAAAATGATTTTTTTTAGTGTATAAATAATTTCACATAAATCATATAAGATTACTTTAAATTAAATTATCCTTACTTTGCCTTATTCATGTTACGTATGATTTATTATTCGTCATTATCGTTTTCTGATTTAAACAATTTAAAGTAACAAAATAAGTTTATAACCTTTATAAAAATTTTAAATTTATTAGTATGTACATTTTGTTTTCTTTAAACTGTCAAGTAACCATTTATATTTATTATAAATGTATATTTTTAAATTTTTTATTCCATTAGTCTTATTCACTGAATATCCACTGTTTACAGTAAAAACCTAATTTAAATATTTATACTTAACATGTTTTAATTCAATTGATATCATTGGTCGGAAAACAAGTAAGCCTCTGCATAAAATCATCACATGCGCAATAAGAAGTATCAGCTTATTGGACGTCCCAAACGCGGACTTTATGAGTCAAGTTCATTCTTAGGATCTCGTGCATCTTTTTGCAATCTATATAATATGCTTAAAATCTATTGTAATATCTTAACTTCAATTAGATGATCTGAGCGTAATTTGATAAATAATTAGTATGAATCATGTTTCGTTTAGAAATTAAAAAAGGTGTATCAGATCACAACCGTAATCCAATTATGCAAATAAGAGTCATATTGCGCGCATTTATGAACACCAATAAGCTGAGACATGTTGGTTCACGTTGAATGATAGAAAGATAGAATGTGATCCTCTACATTTGATTCTGCGCAGAAATAGCCTTAGTTATTGTCATATACCTACAGTTTTTTATGAATAGGGGAATCTGACAGGATAAGAATCAAGAAAATATAATATATAATAATTAAGTACATATAATATATATAGAAGATGTATAATAATTAAGTAATATTCTTTAAAAAATACACACGTAGTATAATAATAGTATGTATTATTTTTTTATACGTTTTATACGAAGAAAATCTATTTCTATCTCTTACTTTAAATTAAACACGTTTAAATATGAGGACCGATTAGTATAAAACTTTTATCACGCACAATCGAATTTAATGAATACAATTGTAATTACTCTCTAAAAATGTCATATTTGATTCAACAAGAAACGATTATGAATGTTTAAATTTTCAAAGCCGCGCTTCTAATTATTAAATATTTAAGTACTAGAATAACTACCTTCGAGAGATATGCAAGATTCTTATGATTTCATCGGTCTTAATTATTTTACGTAGCTTTACGATAGTTTTTCAGGCTCGTGAGGGGATTATATTACCGAAATAAAACGCTAGATCTAAATCCAAAAGATGTGTTTATTAGAATACAAGCACAAACGTCGCAAAAGAATCATATATATATATATATATCGGATGACGGATTTTCGCTGCATCTAGCGAATATACAAGCATTAGAAATTTAATTGCTTCAGTGAAACGACATCGTCGCGTCAAAATTGCTACGAAGTGCACCGAGGTAAATGCATGACTTGGGCGTATACTGGCGAAAAAATCTGATAAATACACGAGCTATACTTCATCGAGAAGGCACATCTGATAAATATACGAGGGCTCAAAGGTCATCACGCCGTAGAGTGCGTAGCTGGTTGGTTGCAAGTCGGTGCAATTTAAGTCGGAATTCACGCTACGAATTTCGGAAGCTTGACTAATAAGACGTTTATATAAAAATAAAATGAAAGCTGGGGGAAACAAACACGAGAACCGTAATTATCCTCGAAAACTATTCCTGAATCACAGTCCAAAATGTATTTTATTTACTTACTAATACAGCTTGTAAGAGATTTAAAAGAATTTATAGTATTCTAATACATTTGCTTTTGTTACTGTATCCCAATCACTCTGGAAGAAGACTCTTTACGCTCAAAAAGCTAAATAGTGCACAATAGACAGATTTATATAAATTTTCAATTATATACAGATTTTAACTTATTAAACATATTTATTTATTTATTATCATCATTATTAATACTATTACTGTTATTACATATAATAAAATTTCTATAATCACGATTTTTACTTATGTTTTCTATCTTTCATATTATGATCATCAGAAAAGTGCATAACTTTTAAAAGTAAGATAAAAATACAAATTTCTCTATTAAAGCTTCAGCACTATGTATAGATTACTCTTCAATTCGGAGTATGAAGTAATGTTAATTAACGCGCCCAATTCTGCATAAATAAAAAAGAAATATCTCATTGATCACTTGTCTCTTAGCGGCAAGAAGTGTATAGAGAGACATGAATATACTGTAATCACTAGCTAGACTGCTACATGGAAGTTTATATCAGTCATGTATAAAATATTTTCATAAAGCAAGTATATATGTGAGTCCCAAGTATATCTGTAGACATGCTACTAGTATGTATAGTAATGTTCAGGAACTAAACATAATATAAACTGGTAATAATATATAAATTTACAGCTCACCGCCATTTGACCAATTGGCCGTTAGCCATTACCGAAATTCAACTGGGTTGCGAGGGTGCTTTAGGGACCGAAATGAAAGCAAAACGTCATATAACGTATCTTACTTCCATTTATCCACCCTGGCTCGTCAACTTACTGTCAATGCTATTTTTACGATAGCATTGGTAAGTATTAGGGAGCTTTTTACTAACAGTAATTCATCTACAATTCATTACTGTAGTTCATGGCGCCTTTCGTAGGAGATGCATTCGAAAATACACATAATAAATCTATATTTTGTCCCTAAGTAGAAGCTCCATACACGAGCTTAGGGCCTTTTATTTATGCTTGCTGGATAATTTAACGTAGTGCTTTTTGCTTTACTTGGTTAATATTCTTTTACACGCTTTGTTCGGTTTTGCTAAGTATCGTACTTTGCCCTGCACGATATTGAATCTTCTTGTCGTCAATTTCTCAAATTGCAGATGCGGATTTTTTTTGTTCAGCAGATTTCGCGCTGTTCATTTGTAAACGTTCTATCATAGTGATTATTAAATTCACCAGATATTTTTAACTTTCTTTTATATTCTTTACCTCATCGCCATTCATTGTAAATATCGCTTATTTACTACGTAGAATTTTTGTAGAATATATATCAAAGTACAAATTAGCATGCACAAACATATATTTTATACTTATTCCGTTACCTGAATCGAATATGACTACAATTTAGATAGATAATCTTTTATAATTACTCATTTTCATTAATAATATTCACTACGTTTTCTATTACTATAACTCACTGAGTATTGAGTTCATCTAGGATAATCTTATCTCTAAGCACAATTTTTGAAATAAATACAAGAAATAATATTTTTTATTCAGAGTTGATGAGTTAGAAAGTACAGAAATACAGCTAATAGCTTTAAAGTTGCAACTGTGTACAACTTTCCATAATACTTTTATGTTGATATATAATTTTCCATAATATCCATACACATAATTTTATGAACTATAACCTTTTTTCTTTCAAACATTGTCATATTTAATTTTTAAACTTTCATACTTAATTCATTTGTACTTATTTACTTTCGAAGTTATTATTTAATCGTTTATTTAATTTTAAAGTTATTCATCAGGATAAATTCATTTTTTAATGGTAAATAATTAGATCCACTAATCAACAATAAATTATTCTTTATTATTTATATTTCCTTTTCACAAGAGAATGTATATAACAATTCTAAAATTAAATTAATATATTCTATGCGAGAATTCCTCCGAATCAATTATTTTCTTTCTTCGACAAGTATTTGAAAAGGGACTCCTTTGTCGCAATTTTTCTCTTACTTTTGTAAAAAAATGATCAGAATTTATATCGTGATCACGTACACATTTTTCTTTTATTAATCCCAAACACATATGCTAATAACATGTGTGCTCAAACAGGGTTTTAAAGTTGTGTTTCATGAACTGTCAATCTTCACCCTTTCTATGTTGAAAGACTACCGGTTCTGCCATGACCACCGCGTGTGGTCACGTAATTATAATTATTTTTGTACTCCATTTTTCATTTGATAAATATTTTCTGTCCAGTAAAAGCCCAATTTTCTAAAAGTATTATATATACTCTTATATTTTTAGAATTAAGTAATATTTCAACTTTGAATTAAGTCGTTCTGTTTGTTCTGCTTTTACTTCGTCTGCAATAACACTTCTTAACAATAATTTTTGAAGCGTAAAGTTTGAATTTATATTATATGCAATTTGTCCAGTTGCATAATAATGAATAAAATTATAATGCACACTTTGATATATAAATGAGCTAACAACTTTTTCTGAACTTATGAATATTTTTTATTCAGCTTTATTAACCGATCGTTATAGTTATTTTTGGCAAAGTCACAAGCTTTAAACATGATTTATACATTCTTTTTTATGATGTGATAGTAGCTTTCATTTTAAATTGCACTTACGTACTTAATTGATGTAATTTGATTCTGTGACGATTCAAACGTAATAAGCTTTACTTGAGTGTTTGAATCTTATATATAGAATTAGAAATGTAATAGTTTTTTTGATAGTATAATTTTGTGGATGTGGAACTTATTTATGGAAACAACATTTTTAATTTTTTAAACATCGCAAACAAAAGTCGATTTGATCATATCTGAATTCTTGTTCTACATTGTAAACATTGCGTAATAAATTTACATTATCCAATCACTTCATTTAATCAATCATATTTTTTACTGTCAAATTAAATGTACAATCATTGTTTAACTAGTGTGAATATGAATCAGAAGTATAAATTGAATACAAACTAGGAAAACTAAAAAACGGATTATTTTAGATCCGTTTTATGTAATCATCTTAGGCGTAAGAATTTCGGTTCTAAACGAATAGTAAGACTAATGAAACACAGAAAGAATATAATCTTTATACAAATATTTATGGGAGTAGAAAAACTATTGTGCCAAATCTTCTTAGGAATTAAAGGAAACTTACGGCCGCAGTGCCGATGACCCCTGAAAAAACTGCCAGAACTATTCCAAAGAAACGCTCTTCTGTGATACAAGAGATTCTCCACTCTATTTGAAAATAAATTATAGAATTTTTTCCTTTTTCCTCTCCTAAAGCAAAAAAAAACGCTTACTTAATTAAGACATCCGATCTTACAGCAAGTCTCCTTGAACATTACTGCAATGATATAAAGGCTATAATTTTTAAAATAATTAGACAATTTTTAAGATATCATGAAACATAGGCTGAGACTTTATTTTATAGAAAAATATGCAAAATATGAATTATCTTATTCAAAAATTGGAAAAGGACGAAATTACGCCGAGACAAGTAAAAAAAAATAAACTCCTTACACAAGGAGCAGTGGTCATTATTACTAGTTACTAATACAAATGACTTGCTAATCCTCTATAATTATTATGGAATTGAATCGTATTTTGCAAAGATCAAGCTTAAAACTGTACACTTTCCATCCTCACTACTAACCAAGAGAATACTACATTCAGTACTACATTATTGGTTTTACAATATGGTAATTAGTCTCATGCCCAATAAATATGAAATATGTCTTCTATCGCTATACAAATATAATGAATTATCAATTATTAAAAGTTATAAGCAGACAAATTTCTTTTGAAAGAAAAATGTGGTTTTCATTATTTTTCAGGTATGAATAGAAATATTAATATTTTATTGTTGTATTATAAAATTATTATTATGCTATTATTATATTTACATTTGATTAGAAATTAATTAAAAGAATTAAATCACAAATATGAATTTTTATGACGCAGCTTTATTGCATTATCTTTTATTATATAAATATGTTTTATGTTTATATACACATTAAGAAGTATTACAAATTACGTTGTTGAATCTTTGTATACATTTTTTAAAAATATACATTTTTATACATTTTTTCAAAATGAATTTAAGTATTCATATTTCAAAAAAAAACAAAACGATAACAAGTTTTTATTGACATTATTAATAGCTAGGTTTTTATAATAAACACGAGCGCGCGCACGCATACTCACTCTCTCGCTCACTCACACATAAACACACAAATACGCGCGTGCATTTTATATACGCATATTAAAAAATCTACCGAAAGCATTGCTCATATATTAAACTAAAATAATAAATAAATATTTAAATAAAATCATAAATAATATATAAAAAAACTTATCAAGTGTATAATATTATGCACAAGAACAAAGAATAGAAGTAAATAAATATTTATTTTATTAAGTAATTAATAAAATATTTAATATTTTAATGTATGGTCCAATACTTGTTTCAGTACGCGATTAAACAGAGTAAAATGCTCGGTAAAGTTATTATGTATTGTAATAATCGGTAATTTAATTTAATAATTATTAAGTAAATATTTTAAGAATTGAAGAAATGACTTACATAATATTATTAATTAACAATTATTTAAATTGATTTTGGTTTTATTTAATTTTGTATTCATTAAATTATTGGTTGTAATATAAATTCTAAGATTTCAAGATTTTTCAATATAAATGTTTTTGAAATATAATTATACATGCATATATATAGTCTTTAAAATTAATTTATAATTTTACGTTTCTATATCAGATTTCACGTGTAGCACGTCGTACGATATCTCCAATTTTTAAAAGAATGGCGTTGGTAGTCATAGTTACACATATCAGCAGTGAATAGCATCAGTAGCTTAGAATTTAGATTACAATAAACATATTGTCAAAGATGAATAACGAATAAGTATTGTATTAATTAGAAAAAGAGTCCTCTTTATTAAATTAAAAATAATTGCAATTGATTTTTCTAATTTTGTTTTTTCTAATAATTGATGCAACAGTAAAATATTTTTATTAGTGAGCGTTTCTCCAATAGTTCTAAAAAAAATATTACAAATTGTTGTTGATATTCTTAAGCATTTTTAAAACAATGTCATTTATGCCACTATGGCCAAATTTACAACCAAGAGCTACTGATCCCTTATGGTTCAATGCTGACAAGCCAATTGATGATGAAAGCGAAGTATCTGCATTGGAACTCAAACATCAAACATGGGTGAATAATTGTTTCTTTTTAAATACATAATTTTATTCTTAATTGAAATATATTTAGTAATTTTATTTAGCTAGAACAAATTCGAGTTGAAGGTTATGATCTTATTCCAATTGGTAAATCAGCGAGTGATGTAAGTTAACCTAACTCTTGTCTTGTTAAAATTATTTGTTATCATTTAGAAATTTTTCTTTTAATTCTACAGTTCAGAGGTTCTGAAGAGGAAGAGGAAGAAGAAGAAGAAGAAGAAGGTGAAGGAGAAGAAGAAGATTCAGATACACATGAAGAAGAAGAAGAAGAATTAGATGACATAGACATGGAAGTTAGTTACTCTCAACAGCAACAAAGATCAAGTCCATCAGATACTACTACTGATCCTGTATCCATTAGAATAGTTAGTACTGAACTACATTCTTAAATCATTATTTCAATTTTTTATTTAAATTACTATTTTACAATTCAATTTTTAAGTTTCAAGTATTTGAATATGATGAAATTAAATGGTTATTAATCTCTTAAAAATTGCATAATCTTATATTTACTTGTTATGTGTGCATGTTATTGATAAGAAAACATTTTAAATATTTATTCATTGAATTTCAATTATCTAAATACTAATATTTAATAATTATTCAATTAATGATATTTCCTTAATAAAGTTTTAATTTGTATAAATTTTGTATTTAAAGTCTGTATCATTAAAACATAAAAGTTTTAAATAATTTAAAATAATTAAATTGATTATTTATATTATCAATAATATTTGGTTTATAATAAAAGATATTTAATATATTTAAATAAATCATAGCCTAATAAGTGTTAAAAATATGTTTATGATGCAAAATTTGAAGTAAATAATTTGGAATAAGATTTATTATTATTCATTAACTAGTATTTATTTTAAGCAAAGATAATAAAAGTTTGTTTATAAATTGATTTATGTTTTTCTAACAGCTTATTCACAGAACTAAAACATTTCATTTGTATTTATATTACGAAATTTTGTTTTAGGAACCAAGTCGACCATAGTTAATATTCATCCTAGTAAATTTACCAATATAAACTCTTTGAAACATTGTTCATATTAAGTATGTATTATAATATCTCTGAATATAAGGATTATTAACATTTGTAAATAAATTTTAATAATGGTTACATTGATTTTCATTCATTTTTAGAATCGATTGACATATTTCTTCAAATAAAGCTTGTTTTTACGAATAATATGTTTCTATGTAAATATTTTTGTTAATTTAAGATATATTTAAATCTAGTATCCTTAATTATATGTGCAATATTTTTTATCTATCGCTGAAGTATTATATTTTTAAACATGGCTTAAAATAAGTAAGTTAAACTTTACTTTAAGTATATTTAATAGAAATATACTTAAAGTATATTTCTTTAAACCCGATAAATGAAATAATTTATTATTGTCAAAAACTCTTCGTATACTTCTTTCAGTTAAGTGAAACTTTGTTTAATATTCAATGGTATCAAAATTGAAAAAACAGTAGCAATTATTAAATATTTACAGACAACTAATTAAGCAAAATTTTATATAAAACAAATTAAATATCTTAAAATTCGAATTATTTTTATCTAATATTTTCATAGAAATGTGATACTTCAAAGAATTAATTAGATTTCATTCATACAGAGAGTATTATAAGTTAAAATTATTTAAAATGTAATAATCTACTATTTATTTATTTTGAACAAAAATTGTTTTTACTAAGTAAATTTAAAATAAAAATTAACATTTAATTTTTTTGTGAAATAACTGATTAAAAGAGAACATAAATTATAAACTAAAATATATATATATATCTTATAAATACATACAAGAATATATATTTTTGTATATGATTATGTACAATCACATTTAATTATGTTCAAATGTATGTAAAATTGTACATATTTATATGTAATATAAATATGACATCTAAATATGTGAGTATCAAATTGAATCCTTGTTTTTGGCACACAATGAATAGTATCTGCAGGAAAAATTAAAAAAAAAAACATTGATTTATTATTACGTATATCACACTTTTTTAAAAATCATATTTTTGATCATATATTAACAAATATAAATATACAACATTTCTATTACTCTAAGTTTTATATAAGTATACGGAACATACCAGAAAATATAAATTACTTTTGAATGAAATTGAATTACTTTTGAAACTTTTAATAATCTTGTTTTTATTAAATTATTAAGTTATAAATTAAAAAAAATTGTAGTAATTAAAAGAGTAATATTATAATTAGACTTTAAGGTTTTGTTTTCTAAGATAACTCATTTTTATATAGTCATTTTTATCTAAAATTTGTTTCTTTTTTAAATAATTTTAAATAATTTTTAAAAAAATCTATAAAATATAAATATTTAATAAATTACAATTAATTAAATAATAAATCGAATATTAAGAAAATAATGAAAATTTGTTTAATATGATCCAGGTCAAATCTTTAGCTAATAAAGCTGTATACCTTTTATATACTTATGTTAAAAAGATTTTAAGAAAACAAAATCTTTTCAAAAACAAACCTTTTAAAATCTATTGTTCAACTCTGATATCGATATTCAGTAAATTTATTTGAAATCCAATAATCTAATGATGTTAATATTATTAGAAAATTTTTGTCTGTAGTCTAGGATTTTTGCATAAACCGTATTTATTTCTCATAAAAATAAGCAATATTTCGCTTGTATTATTTATTAAATTATTTCTTTAATCATTTACTTTCCTTAGAATCTGCTTTTATTTAAACTTATCATGAAAATATTCATTTCGAATACTTTTGCATAAATGCAATTTTATCAGTTGATTTAAATTCATTTACGATTTAAAAATCTCAAATTTCTTCAAAATTTAAATTAGTCACATTATTTCACTCAAATGAATTTGATTAAACGTCGGGAGGGTTTAAAAATAATTTGTAACCGTTAACCAGAACGCCTTTCAATTGGTTTTTATCGAAAGAACTACGCAAGTATAACGACTGCGCTGACCGTTATTGTCATTGAAATTGTCCGTATGTCCTTTGGACTGAATTGACAACAGCTGGCACGTGGACATTTGCTGTTTTTTCTGGTCTTCAATCGTAATTACGCCTTAATATCCTCAACCCAACGCATGTTCTAATGATTTCTTATTTAACGCATGATATGAATCTTTCATGGATTGATTTCAACATAAGCGATCACTTAATATTATGAAAATCTTTGATCCAGAGAACAAAACTTCATTTACTACATTATGTCTTATAATTTATCGAAGGCGCAAAAATACCAGGAAAAGAAAATTCATCATAAATCCTAATCTTAGTACGTAGTAAGATAAGTGTGACCGTCTTGATTTTTTATATTATTATCACAAGATATTATGAGTTTTGAAAAAGAATCATATCACAGATTCGTTAATACGTGCTTTAGAAGCCTATAAGCAAGTTATAACATGAATTTTAGCTCAAACACCTTTTATTAATTGAATCTTTACTTCGGTGTCTTTTATTACTTTTAATCTTTTAAAAGATTTTGAAAGAAATTTTGTAATATTTCGCAAAAATATTGGGAATCTCCCAACAAAAATTGTACAAAATTATCCAAAATTAATTCTATATTTTCAATATTTAAAAAATATTTTATCAAATAGTGAAAAATATGAATTTCCAGAAAAATTTTATAATTATAATTATTAAGAAATATAATAATTGTAGATTTCTAAATAGAAATTTGATAATTTGTAATGGCCTTTTTGTATTTTCTTCCGCTTTGAATAATTACACAATTAATTGATCTTTTATACTTTTCATAAAATTATTTTCGTACAAAATATGACGTTATTGAACAAGAATACAAGTTCTTGCTTGCATAAAAAAGACCAATTCATAAAAAAAAATGAATGTAGAAATCTGTGCACATCGCGCGTGAGTCCAATCATACTTATACGTTCACTCAATGTTTACATATGCATTCATGCAAGACCAACTATGCGAAAAT
Organism: Wiebesia pumilae; assembly: GCA_018907045.1. NCBI lineage: Eukaryota > Metazoa > Arthropoda > Insecta > Hymenoptera > Agaonidae > Wiebesia > Wiebesia pumilae. The sequence continues at coordinate 7,921,008 of JACCHZ010000192.1, forward strand.
CAGAAAAGAGTTTAAAATAAAATAAAAAAACTAATCATCAGAATAAAATTATAAAAGAAAAACGCTAAAATGCGAAGAAATACAAGTATATATTTGTAATAAAAGAAAATATTAAGATTTCGAAAAATAACTTTTGCAAATCCAAATATGTCTAGAACCTCACACATGATTTTGATTTAAATGGCTTAAATGTGCATTGTTACATCGAAGCTTCAGGATAATTCGCGCGCACGCCTTGAGTATTGTAAATCATAATTAATAATAAAATTAATTATTATTTAATAATTTTCAATATCACGACAATTAAATTGGTTACGTTTATTATAAACAAGTTATTATTATTGATAACACTGCTTACGATCTTCTAGATAAGATTTAATTTCGAAGAATAATTACGACTCGTTTATTTACATGAAATTATAGATTAGTAATTTCAGCAATAGGAAATGTTTTTTATGACTATTGGAAGCTACAAACTATGACTACCGAGAATGTTGACGGTAACGTTCGTAACCCCCTTCTCCAAGAAGTTGTTAGATCTCTCGCCGAATAACCAAATGTTAGCACTTAATCTGCAAATGTTACTGCGAGTTGTACAGTTGCTATACTATATGTATTCAATACCGTGCAATATCACACTGGCTACGCCTATAGGCGGCACTGCCAGTAGTATAAAGTTATGCAGGTTATGCTTATGCTTAGTCAGTTGCGTGTTCACCGTCTATCTGTGTATGAATATGTTGCGTGGTTGACATAAGTATTAGCTTTTATCGAGGATTCACGACGTACTCTATGTCAAATATCGAATAGTTGGATTTTATTTATGGTTAAACGATTCTTCGTTGAGAAAGATACATCAGCTCTCTAACTTACAATTTATCATCGGACAATAGTGACATAACCTCTAATTCACTTTTCAACCATTAAGCAAAGGTTAGATGTTCTTTTTTTATAATATTTATGGTAATTTGATAGGTTTTTAAGTTTTTACCCACGTACATATTGTAATGTTGCACGCATAAATGTCTTTTCATATCCATTGTATACTTTCAACTTTAAAACCTCTCTATTCGAATTTGTCGTTTCGTTGAAAAAAGAAAAAAAAAACGCAGCAGTTTTTCAACGCCTCTAGATAATTTGTGAATTTACAGCACGTAGTCACGTAAAATAGATAAATTGGTAGCAGTTTCTCTGTGCTTTCCCCTTCTCTTGTGCGCACATGCATACTTTCACTCAAATTCCAGCCTAACACTGATGCAAGAATGGGACTCCCTTTACAGTTCTCCACACTGCCGATATTATCCTTCTGTATATAAACACATGTCATATTTCTCACTATTATGAAATAAAATATTCGATTACATTAATTCACAAAGTACTTAGATAAGATACGACGTTTACATTTTTTTATTCAATTTTATAATTTCATAATAATGGTCATTATCTTAATCAACAATTTAAAGTTTTTTTTTTAAATTTACGATTATTTTAAGAGGAAAACTGAGTAGTTGTTTTTATAATGATATAAACACTAAATATCCTTTACTTGCATATACTCTACATCGAGCGCCAAAAAATTCATAATAAATATTTTACAGTGCAGAACTTTTGTTTGATCATTATTACAACTTGATATGTACACGAAATGTTTTTAATTAATTTCAATTAAAATTCTCTGATAATAACATTTAGACGCTGAAATTTCATACTCTGCACCAATAAATTTCGATAAAAATGAATTGTAATATAATTATGAAATATAATATAATTAGCAAACAAATTATTAAAAATTAAACAAAATACTTTTAACTACTTTCTATATTCGAATGATTTTTAAATTCATTATAAAAGTTTACGGTTTTATATGAAATATGTACTATAAGTTGGTACGGTTTTATGCGTTATAACATTGAAGTATATAATTTCAAATTATTGTGCATTTCTAAAAATTAATATTACATATTTATGTTGAACACATATACATGTACATTCTCCAGTACTTTACCTCAAATTTAAGACGTAAAATTCTTAGTGAAAAGTAATGCAAGGGGAACAAGAAGTATTTTATAATTTAATTTATAAATAAGTAATAAAAGTCTTTTCATTTGTGTTCAGAGTCGTGCAGTTGTGCATGCATGTCATATGTGCGCGAGCATATATCTTTCTTTAATGTTTTCTGTAATTAACGAATATTGGTATCATTGATAGATTGCCATTAATATTATTGTCATAGACGAAATAAAAATAAATTATTATGTATATACATAAGCTGATAATTCTATTTGAATTTACACTAAAATGTTAACTCACAATTGCATGCTACTTGAATCAGATGTTCCTTAGCATATGATAGATATTAATCTGCGTGTCATCAAAACATACCTAAAATTTTAGTTTCATAAAGTATAGTATTACATAATAGAGCACTTAAAATATAACAAATTTGATTGTATTATAAACACAATTTTTCCGATATCAATTTTTTTACGAACAAATTGCTGCGTACATCTTTAGATTTGATCGATGACGATATTTCATGATACATAAATGAAACTTCTTTATACTCTTTTTAGATTGAAAAAAATATTTATCAATTGTAGATTAAATGCTGAAAAACTGTTCAAAACAACAATTATGAAACATGTTTTTTTTGTCAAATTTGATTCATTTTATTACATTGCTTTTTTTATATTTCTTAAATTATTAAAGTTTATAAATAAATTAAAGAGACTATTCAAATATACTAATATGTAATGTAAAATATGTAATTTTTATGCTTCAGTGTAACAAGATAAATGCACCTTATTCTAAAATAATTTAATGCTTTTAAGTAGGAAAATTAAAAAGATTTTGAAACTTTAAAGTAATGTAATATATTTATAAAATAGTTAATTCTTTTAGTGTTGTCATTTAAGAGTTTCTGTCGAAATTTGTCATAAGATGTTCAATTAATTTATATTCAAAACACGTTTTTTATACTGTAGCTACAAAAAAATTAATTGTATTCGGAAAGAATGAAGTTCGTTTAAAAAGTGAAATGTTTGTTTCTCATCGTCAACGATTATTAATTATAAATACTAGTTAGTATAAATACAAATACTATAATTATTTGTATAATGTAAGTTCTATATTTTTATAGTATTATTTTAATGAAACTAAAATTTTTTGTTTCTCTAAAATTTCTCTGCAAAATCTTAAGTTCATTTTTATTTACAGGTAAAATTTGTAATTGATTACTCGTGTAGAATTCACAAAATATCTAAAAATTTATTCGTTTATTCAATCTTTATGTTTTGATCATATTTATTTCATCTAGAAACTTAATTTTTGCGATGCCTAGAACGTAGATTGTTCAAAATGATAAAAAAAACAATAAATATTTTTAATAATACTCGATATCATACAATAGAAAAGTGCTTGTGTTTTATGTTGAAGTAAACCCAGGAATTAAAAAAGGAATAAAAAAGAAATTAGAACATACAGTTTTGATAAAGTAGGCAAAATAAATTTCTGTTCACATAATACGAAGATCTTGATCATATTTAGCTAATTTAAATCTTGTTCTTAATTTAAATATTTATTCTAAAATGATTTTGTATTTTAAAAAATATTGATATATAACCAATTGATAAACTAAATGATTATCGATTAAATTAATATTTAAAGTAAAATTTATTTTATCTATATCTACATCTACTGTACAAATGTATGAAATTTATATGTAAACTAGAATAATTAAAACTGAAATTGATTTTACACTTAAATTCAACAATTTTCTTGTAAATATAATTATGTAGGTTTAAAAATTCCAATAATATCAAAAAATAATAATGAAACAGTTTTTAACAATTTTTAATAATGCAGTCAATTTAATTTGATTAATTAGAGACGCAATTTTTTATCTAATTACTGATTGTTATTACATAAGAAGGTATTACGTTATTGTAGAATGAATCTCCTACTAATTATTATAAATATTCATTAATTGAAAATTTCAATTCCTACATTTTGGAAGATAATTTTATAATAGTTATAATAGTTGTATTTAAATAATTTTATTCACGAAGTAGCAAAGATTTGTTTTAATCAGTTATTTGGATATATTTTAAACACAACTTTAAATTAACTTGTATATTGTTTATGTTTATTTTAAATGAGAGACAACTTTATAATGAGCGAATGACAAAACCATATGATTCAATTATGAATTTTAATTCATTATCGTAAAAAATATTTTTACAAAATTGAATGATGTAGTGTAATCGTAATTTGCAATATAAATTATCTACTACTAAGCATAGTAGTTGAGAAAACATCCTATGTTTCAAAAATGTTTACTGATTAAGCTTATTGACTGCAAGATGATTTTCATTGCAAATATACAACTACGTGTACAAGAATATAGATATAAATCAGACTTGCAGAAAAATTACATTAAAAAAGAAATTGGAATAAAAATAAGTAATGAAAATCATAAAATCATAAAATCATAAAAATAAGTAGAAAAGAATGAATCAAATAATTTGCCGCGTTACTTAGAGCGGAGTATTGATTACACTGACAGCGTTAAGAACAGTTCAAATGTTATAGGAAAGAATTTCAATAACGAAGATTCCACAGACGACAATCTTGAGCATCGAACGATTAGTTCGGAAAAAATTTTTCTTTCCCTTTACATATTTCTAAAAAATCCACAGTACTAGACGAGTATACAACTTCATATTTTTAGATAATGTTTATAGTGGCGCGTGTTTTATTGATAATTTTTTATTTAAAAAAGCTTGCGATTGCAAAATGTTTATATGCAATCCACAAATTTTGCAATAAAAAGTAAAACGTCTACTTTTAATCTGTATGATGCAAAAATTAAGAAGTGACATAAATTCTTAATATAAGTTTCATTAAATTATTGAGTAGCAGCAGTAGTTAGTGTATATAGTGTTAAAACAAATAAATAGAATAACAAATTTTTATGCAAATATCTTCCTCATGTTTAAAAAACTTTGCAATTAAATTTTTTCACTTTCATTCAGAAATTCACAAGTAGAATAATTTTGTTGACAACTAGAACAATTATAATTACTTTCAACTAAATTTGTAGTGTTCCAAAAATTTGTAGTGTTCCGAAATTAAAGACATTCATTTTTAAGTACTAAAACAATATACAATCAAATAACATGAAAATATAGCTTTATCAAGAAATATTAATTTTTAATAAATATTACTAAAAGTATATATTTATAATAAATGTCAGGTGTGCGCACACGTTTGAAAAATCAATTATACATTTTTTTCGTAATACACAAGAAGCTCTTTTTTATTTATGACGTATCTGGTGATTTTGAATTTTTTCGGAGAAAATAATCCTTCAATTAAAATTATAATTAATTTACGTTTAGCAAATGATAATAAACAAAATATATAAGTATTCCGTAATGTATTCAAGCGGATGTTATAAAAAATATGTTAATTATTTTCTGTTATTTTTAAATAAGAAATCCAAGAATAATATCGGAAGTAGAAAATGATTAGATGTTAAAATAGTTGATTGTTACGTACTCTTTTACGGTCATATTAGATAATAGCTAACCGGCATGTCCTTATACCGGACACTAAGGCAAGGATAATATTTGAACCGAAATTGTAATGAATATGTATTAAATGAATTTATTGTATATCGAAGAATACAATCGCAAATGCAAGTATGAATCAAAGCAGATGAAGCCTGATGAGCAGAACAATTTTTTTAACGTTGAATGAAATAAAACTTAAGTATTTTGCGATCGATTGTTCATGCATCTTTTTATTTTAGATACACATTTTTTAGGTTCTTTATAACGTGGTTACAGGCTGTAAAACTTTACGCATGAAAATATACTTGTGTTTTTAATAGATTTTTTTTTACTTTATTTTTAAAAACTTTATTATAATAATTAATTATGATTCATTTTACATGAAAAATTCAATTGTCATTAAATGCACAATGATCAGTAAGGTAAAGTACGAATTCAAATCCAGTCATGAAGATTTCTTATATCTCCGTCCATGTATAAATGAAACATACTTATTTCTATAAAAATGAGCTGGATTAATAATGATCTGAATTCTTAATTTTTTATATTGGATTTGAGTATAAATGCGTAGTTATTGGATTTGTGCGTATAAAGCTAGCTTTCACGTCTATCTAAAAATAATAATGCTTATGAGAATGTTTAAATTACGTAGAATTGACTTTTACATTCATAAATACTTTCTTGGTATTCACAAAGTGGCGTGCACATGTGCGAACAAACAATTTAATATCCATCGTAAGATGATCTTATTTGTCGTGGTGAATGATATAATCAATATTTCAGGAACATCTAAGATATCGTACTCATTTGGCTTTTAAATGGTTATGTACGTGAAAATACTATATGGGTCTTTGCTTTCGTTTTCTAAATGGCAATGGATATTCTAACATGATTAAAAGTATTTGTGTTTTGGAATTTGTACAAAAAAATTATAAAACGTACGTTTTATTTAATCTGTTTAATTCAAATTTAATTCACATATTTAATTATATAATCATACAAATAAATAAATTAATATTAGATTTTCACTTCAAAGTAAAAATTTGAAAATATGTTTCATCTCTAAGAGTAGTTTAAAATACTCCCACATATTGTGTCTTATAAAAATTATAATTTTTTAAAATAAAAAATCTAAGTATACAAGATAAAATAGAAAACTATAATATAAGAAAATGATCTAAATATTTTTAATTTAAGCTTGCATAATGACAGATTTTTAAATAAACTTTATAATTACTTAAAATTAATTAATTAAAAAATTAATTTTTTATTATAACCTTTTATTACCAACTTAGTTGTACTCAATCACTCAAGTTCTGTATAAAGAGGAGTATTTGTAATATTATATGTTTTCACGTTTTCATAATTATAGCTATTCTTTACAGTTGTATTTTAGGCTAAAAATTTTATAGCGTCATGGATTTGAAACACGAAATATTGAAATATTTCATACAATTAAAAAAAATTATAACAAATTTATTATTAAAAAGCTAAAAAACTAAAGGATTAAAATTTAAAGTTCAAATTTTTTGATACATTTGTTAGACCATCTATTCAGATTTGTATGTTGTTGTTGTTGTTGTTGTTGTTGTTATTGTTGTTGTTATTAGTCATAATAATTTAGACGAATTATTTATTTTAATGTAACTCTAATACTATTCTCAAACAGGCTACAATAAAGTATTTTTAATATTTTTCTATACGTTTAGTTTAATTATTCTCAAGACTATGTACAATAAATTAATTAAGAATTCAACAGATGTTAGTTTAATGTTAAATCATTCAGGATTGTTTGTTTGGCATTTTTATTATACGTTTAATAAAAATTTTCTTTTTATCCAATTCATTTCACTCGCATATAAGATTACTGAGTTCATTTTAATCTTGGTTTGTGGCAAAAACACATTGACGTGCGTACGGCTTTTACCTACATAAATGCGCGTTCATACTCTATTGCTAAGTGATTTTCATATATTTTTTATCGTTAAATTAATAAGGTTGACTACATTTTACTGTAACAACTCACGCTACCTAATGTGATCTTTCAATATCATTTGTTATTGACTGTTATATTCAAAAGATAAATAAATAATTATTAAATTAATTTAACCTTAAATTCAACTTTTGCAACATAAATTTTACTAGCTTCTTGTTTTTCTTTTATTCTGTAGTTGAAAGTAAAATTAAAGAAGAACGTAAAAAAGAATGATGTTCAGAAAATATCTATTCTTATTTTGTTAATAGATAATTTAAATATTGTTTGTTGTCATGGAATATGAAATTCAGTATTCATAAAAAAACTTTAACAAATATTTCATATGCTTAGGAAACAAATTAAAAATGCAAATTAAATAAATTTAGTATATTGAAAAACACGAAAAATATTACAATAGTAATACAGAAAAACTTTGAACTTTGTTAAATCTTATAAAAGTTATTAAGTCTCATACTTAGATCGAATACGTTTTCAGTTAGAATGGAAAATAAAAAATTAATATATTTTTTATTTTTACAGTCTTTTTAGATATACTGAAGATAATTTCATAAACAATTGGATTGAGAAACAAATATACAGATTTTCAAACTTTTTGAAAAGGAAAAACAATAAGGTCTTCTGATATTTGAAGAAATGACTAAAAATTACGAAGTAAATGGTTTTATTGTGAATTTTTTGCAAAATGAGAAAGATATTAACTGACATTGTAATGCCTTGCCACTGAAATTTAAAAATGTCTGAAAAAATAGAGCATAAAATTGATTTAAACGAAAAAATTAAAAATAAGATAAGTACAAAAAACTATATGGAAAGGCATGTTTTCTTATAATTGGTAATGCTATTTTTACATTGAAATTTACATCTGCCAATGAAGCCAAACAATAATTTATTTGAATTAAAATGACTTTGCTAAGAATAACTCACATAAGAAGTAAACAAGACAAGTAGACCTTATCGCATTATTTTATTTACAAATCAACGTTTTGAAAAATTCTTTAATCATTAAAGATTAAATCTGTATTTGAACCATTCAAAGGAAACGATCTTAAATTAAATGATGATTTCAATGAGATTTGTCTTAAAAAATGTTTTAAAATTTAAAATTTGTCTTAAAAATTTTAACATCTATTAATCCATATTAAAGATAACAGTATTTTTCGATAATTTTCAATTGCGATTTCATGACAAAATATAAATTATTTGAAGTTTTTATTCCAATTTCAGGCTTCTCTTATAAACTTTGTTTCTACAAGTAAATTAAATTATATTATTAATCATTAAGATAATAAATAGTTATATATATATTAAATTATAATAAATTAAATTTCTTTATTTACCTTATTGAAGTAAGACAGATGCATAAAAGATATGAAAAGTTTGAATATAGATTCAAAGTTATTAAAAGATAAATTTTAATAGGAAAAGTGTATGGAATCAATTGTTGCAAAGAATTGTATAATATTTCTGACTCTAGCACTGATTTCAATCACCAATTTACTAATGCGATTTTTTACTCGATTAAAATCTCATTTTATTGAAGTATTATATTGCTGATATAGAGAATAAATAAATTAGCAGTATTTTAAACTACAATGGATTCAATAATTTTATACGAACTAAAATTATTAAACTAAGAAAAATTTAATTCAAAAATATTTTTTTCATTTTGCAAGAATAAAAATTTTCTCAAGTATTAATAGTTTCTTTAGTTTCATTTCTTTAGTACATTTATTCGATATTTTAAACTTTATCAATTGATAAAAAATAATTTTAATGTATTTTAATATAATTTTAAATTTGATATTCAAGTGTTATATATTTTCTATAGAATTTTTTTCCTTTTGCAATTTTTTCAATAGATTTCATTTCCCATTATTTGTATACAGCTATTTATATAAATATCTTTACGTATTAGCATGTTTAAAATGAAATTTCGACTTTGTCCATATAAAATATACGAACATAAATCTCATTTTAAATAATTTTCAAATACTTTCGATGTTCACATTTTCAAAGATTACACAATTAATGGTACGTACCTGACATTTATTTTAATAATAATAATAATAATTATTATTATTATTACATATGATTTAATTGTGGTTCAATAAATTTTAATAAATAACCTTTCAAAAAGTATATAAGGTATAAAATATTGATACTTTTCTTAGCATCTATTATTTGATTAATTTGATAAAAGATACATTTAAATGTCAATTTTTTCATAGGTACTAAATAAGAATAAGTTAGCGCAAATTAATGTTTAATATAAAGTTATGTTGTACATCTTTACAGGAACCGGAACGGTTTTCTACCACGAAACTATAATTGTTAATTATTGCTAATTTTTAAGAGGCTGGAGCTATATATATGTATGTATGTATGTACGCGTGTGTGTGTGTGTTCAGGCATAGCTCAGGCATATAATAATTTATATTTTAATTTATTTTACTCTTTTAAATACAAATGTCTGTGAATTCTCAAATTTGGAAAATTATTGACTAACAAGCAAAATAAGTAACTATTCGTTCGATGTTGTTACTAACATGATCAAGGGACAGTAGAGGATTATACATTACCTTGTATTTTTATCTTGTAAACACGTAAGTTTATATTTAATATATAAGAATTTAGGAACATTGAAAGCCATTATTTTAATAATAGTGTAAAAACAATTAATAAGTATAGTTCATGTATAATATATGTTAATTTGCATTTTACGCTGAAAATTGCTCTATATTATCGCGTATGTAACGTAGCGCAGTGTCGAATTTCTTGCTGTGATTATAATATAAAGACAACTCGAAGAAGAAAAACGCATAGCTCTGTTGTAAAAGCATCTATTGTGAAAACGGCAGGTTACAGGTTCAATTTATATTAGAGTAAAATTACCTTCTGTTATTTTTCGAATATTCTTGCAGAATATTTTTTTAAATAATTAACAATATGTATTATATCGTGTTACGTATCTAGTATACAATATGTGATATTCATTTTTTCATAAGAGAATAATTATATTCCTAAAATAATATATTTAATAAATTTTGATTATGTGACTGAATAAATACGTTTAGCATATAAGTGTTGTGCATTTAAGCTTCAGTTTTAAATTGATTAATTAGAAAACAAATATTGAAAGTGCTCACAATATATTACACAAGTGTTAGCTTTATAAATCTATACAAGAAAAAAGTTGTCAATGTATATTATTAGCAAAAATACATTTATATTTTCAAGTAATGTTTTAATTTACAATTACGAGTAATATTTGCGTAGATAATAATTTACTAACAAATACAGAATAACGTGGAAAATAAAAAAAAAGTTAATTGCAGATGTCTCATCACAATCATACAGCGCACATGATGATGAACACAACTGAAAATCAAATCATGCCAAACATGCATGATATGGGACATCACGCTAATACGAACCACCATATGGATCATGGTAGTATAAACCATCAACACAGTGCTCAAGGTATTATGGGATCATCCGGCTTATGCTCAGCTGCCTCGCATGCCATGCACGGAATGTCGGTAAGTTTATTTCAACCAATTAGTATTTTTTTCAATTTAAATCATATACTATATGCTTCAAAATCTTTGCAGATGGCCTTCCATGGTGGATATTGCGAAACGATTCTTTTTAAAACTTGGACAATTTCATCGGTAGGAGGCTTAATTGGATCAGTCATAGGGATTGTCATTATGTCCGCACTTTATGAAGGTCTCAAATATTATCGTGAATACCTATTTTGGAAAACTTATAACGCCTTACAATATAGAAGCGTGTCTATGCCCCCTGAGAAGAACGCCGTAAATGATGAAAATCGTATAGTACAGTAAGTTCATCTAATAAATCTTGAATCTGTCTAGAACTATTATTACTGGCATTATACATTTTTTACATTCTTTACTTTCTATGTAATTCTGTATAAAAACAATTCCTTTTGGCCAGTTTAATAATATAAAATATATACAGTTTAGGTAACTCGTCTTTTAAACATTATAATTTTAACTCTTTTAGTATGGTTGGTGAGGTTATCCACAAACAACCGTAAGTAATTAATTTAAAACAATTTGTAATTATTTTATCTCAAAAAAACTTTACTTTAGCTGCTTTCATAATAATGAATATGGCAATTTTTAAAATACATTATTGAATATATTGTTTTATATTTACAATTCATTTATGGGGAATAAAAATTACATCCAAGCTGTAGCTGATATGACTCATGAAAACATACAACTTTAATAGTATAAAAAAATAAATTTTAAAAAGGATTCACTTTTATTGAACATTGTAATAGATTATAAATTTATCATGAGTATCTTATAAAAAGAAATATTAATAAAACATTTAATTAATTTTTCTATTTATTCTGTCTCAGCACCCTTACGTTAATTTTCATATAAAAATATAAAACACACATATATATATATATGTTTATTTATGTATATAAATATTTATATTTCAATATAAAGATTGAGAAATTCCTTTTTATAACTCAATTTAAGCAAATGTTTAAGTAATGAATTTTATTTCATAAATAATATAAATCATTTATAAAAATGTAGAAAATTAATTTCTTATATAAATTTATTTTATGAAATTAATTAGAAAGAAAAAATTTATAGCAATGCTAACATTTTCAAATTTGCAAAATATTGTTTTCTTTCATATATTAATAGAAAATTATTTTTATTTTGTAACATTTAAAGTGTTAATCTTAATCTACAGTAAAATATGTAAAGTCATTTTTATTATATAATAAATAAAATTTTAAATATTAGAACAAATTATATCTTAGATACTTAATTTTACCTTTGCAATTCAATTCATTCGATATTATATATATAAAATCAGTGATTTTCAATATTTAAAGAATTTTTTCTATACTGAAACAATAAAAAAATGATAAAAATATAATATAATATCTCAAATGTCTCTAAAATATGTAAATATTAAAATAAAATTTTTCTATAATTGAAGCATTTAAATAAATGTTTAAAACATAATTATTTTTAATTAACCACATTGTAAAAAATTGTTATGAATACTTAACCTCAAATAATTGAAAAAAATATATAAGATTATATTTTAAAAACTATGCAATCTTGTAAATATAGAAAATGGTAAAAAATGTAGTTAATATATATATAAATATCGCATTTATACAAATTTTATTTATAATCTTTTTAATATAATTGCCTTTTTTATTTAAAAAATTTTCAATAACATCTAATTACTTATTAAAAAAAACTTATTCATATAAATGTTTACAAATTAAGAGTAGGGAAAATCTAGTAAGTTAATAAATTCAAAAAGAGAAAAAATTACATCATATGAATACAAATAAAAATTTACTTTGCAATTCTTTTTTTTTATTATTAATATATACGTATATGTATTATAATAATAGGATAATATTGTTATGAAAGTATACAGAATTCTTCATATTTAATTTTTATATATATATATATATATATATATATATAATTGTTTGTATCTAAAATCAAACTTGCACTTTTTGTACTTAGTAATACTAAATCATAGATATTGAAATATTGTATTTTATAACTTCCTCTTCATTACTGTTGCTCTAACTACTATTTATATCTTAGATTTATTAAAATAAATTTTAAATTGTATCTTAATTATTTCTTATCTTAAAATCTTAAATTTATAAAATCTTCTACAACGAAATCCATTTATTTTTGATAGTATATTCAAGAAAATTAACTGAAAAAATTGATTAAAATAGTTATATATTTCATAGATACATTTAAAAAAAAACTTGAGATTGCTATGGCATTCTAATCAATATTAAAGGATATAAATATAAAACTAGTTTATATTTATGTTTTTTGTTAGGCCAACAATGTTGTCATGGATGCATGGCTTCCAGACTTTGCTGCATATCGTTCAGATAATCTTATCATACTTTCTGATGCTGATCTTCATGACCTACAACACATGGTTGTGTACTGGAGTAGTAGTGGGAGCAGCGATAGGCTACTTTCTGTTTGGCTGGAAGAAATCAGTGATCGTGGATGTGACTGAGCACTGTCATTAGTGCCTCCTTCGCTGGTTAAGACTGGCAAAGAATTACGTAAAAACTTCCTTACCAATTAATACAACATACCCATAACAACTACTTTTCATCACTTAGCTGTGTGCAGTGAAAAATCATGATATATTATCAAATAGTTACTAACTGCAAGCTGACCAAAAGACTGGAAATATTAAGAAAATTAAATTTTCTCTTTTACGAAAATTTGTGAACTTAATGAAAATGATAAACATATGCTAAATTTTTTATGGGAGTAACTAAATAATTTTCTTGTAATACTAGCTTTATTTTACACAGAAAACTCAACCAGTTGAAATAACTAGGCTTAAATAATGTATGTATTGAAGGATATATGGCTGAATCCTTTCAACTGAAAAAACCTATTTTTGTACAACTTAAAAGCATACTTGCAAATACGTATTTTTAATTTATGAAAATTTTACTTTTCAATTTATATTCTATATATATTTATGTACGTGTAGATCATTTTGCAAGAATATGAATTGAACATTTTTTATGCAATGAAATTTAAGACAATTGCCTTAAGCAAAATATATTTAGATATCTATTGCAGAAACTAAAAATATTGATTAATTATAAGGCAGTTTTTAAAGTATGCTTAAACAATTAAAATTTAAAATGTACATATTGTTGATTCAAATATATGATTATGTTAAAGGCGAATAAAATCGCACATACCTTCTATTAATTGTATACTTTAATTTTTGTTTTATATACATGAATTTTCAAAAATTTACTTTTAATACATTTATATTACTGAAATATAGAAAGAAAAAAATATACAGTGTAACATAAGTTATTTATTATGTAAAATAAAATAATATATGTAGCCTTTTAATAAAGGCTATGTTACTATATTGTAAAAATATATTGTAAATTATTTGTTGTACTTTTTAAGAAAGTGAAAATAGGTTTAAAAAAAATAAAGCATAAGATGTTATAAAATTATAGTAAAAATAAATCAGGTCAGAATTAAATTTTTTGAAATATAACAAGCTCAGTGTAAATTTATTTTTCTATAAAATTTATGTTAAAGATCATAAAATTGTTAAGGCAGATATTTGTTGAATTACACTTATTGTTTACAAAATTTTAAGAAACTAATGAATGCCAATCATAAGGCAAGTTGATTCTTCTAAATAATTAAGACAATTTTAATTTTATAAAAGATTGTTTTCGTATATGTATTTTGAACGTAGATAATAATTTTGAAAATTTAAACTACACAAACGCATTTTATAAAAGATATTTAGATATACAATTATATATTTGCACAAATTTTTTTAATGTATATTTTTTATAAAAGTTCAAGTATGAAAATTGTATGTTTTTGAGAAATCTTACTTTGGATACATTCGGTATAGTGACATTAATTTCCTGTATCACATCTGTGATATGTTTTTATATAATATTATATTTTTGTTAAAAATTATTAATAAAGTTTATTCCATATTTTCTATGCAATTTTGCAAACAGTATATAATGTGCCAAATTATGTATTCTATCCATAATTAAATGAACAAAAGTACTATAATCATTTAATTTTCGTTTTTTAAATATCCAAAATACTTTTACATATGTGCTCTGTTTATTAAAAAATTATCGTTAACACATATAAATACATATATGATAAGCTCATTTTAATTTCATATTTGGAAATATTGAGACCAAGAAAATACATTCTTTTTTATTTTAAATAATTAATATATATTTTAAAACATGATTAATTTAAGGAAGTAAAATCATTGCTGTCAAATCAATGCTTCAATGACTAAGGCATATTAAAATTATACATCTAAGTTGTAGATAATATAGCTATACTTTATCTGTGAAAGATAAGTTTAACCAATATATTATAAATTAATGATACATTCATTGAGGCATTCTAAATATTACAAGTAACTCAGTAGATGTACAAAGTAATAATACAAATATATATAGAAATAATTTAAAATATAATACAATTTACATATATAATTAAATAGTACGAACAAAAATAAACTTTACACTATTTCTAATACTATACAAAATACTTTACTTTGAATAAATGTATAAAGCTGCAAATTATGAATTTTTAAACAAATTAAGTTAGCGAAGTAATTAGCACCCTTACAAAAGACCATTAAAATTGATTAGAAATATTTACTTGTCACAGCATCACTTGACAATGTTATTAAAATAATGTAACATATCAAGCAATAAATTCAAATTTCATTTCTAATTAAATATTAAAGTATAAATTAATTTATCGATTATTATAATGACTTTCATCATATCATATGAAATTCTTAAAAATTTTAAAATTATATTTTTAAAAAGTTAATGAATCCACATTTATTGTTGATTATATTAATTTGTCATACTTTTATTGTGTATTCAGTCATTTCTTGTACTTATAAAAACAGCAATTACAGTGTACAACCTTTTAAAGGTAATTATCCATTTACTTAAAAAATTATTGGGAAAAAAGATATGAAAAATTAAAATTTTCAATCTTTTACTCATCTCATTCTCTTCATTAATTGTTTACAAATTTTCATACTGTTAAACTCAAAATTAGTTTTGAGTGCAAAAGTATTATTCATAAAATAAAATACTGTTAAGTTCTATCAGATACTTAATCTGATCCAGAAACAGGCATACAGCAGCTTGAACGGTGTGGTGACTGTTGTTTTGATAAATCAACCGTATCTTCAATTAATGGTCGTTCCATGCAAGCTTCAAGTCGTGTCCATGCTGCTACAGCTGCACTGAATGCAGCCTCTACATTAGTTGCATCCTTAGCTGATGTTTCAACCAGTGGTGGATTACCATTTTCTAAACACCAAGCTTTTGCTTCTTCTGTTGATACTTGTTTTTCTGAATCTGTTACATCTACCTAAAAAGTATTATTGTATTCTTAAGATTTGTAATAGTAAAATCAAATTTATATTAAAATTTTGAAAAGACTAACTTTTACTAAGATTACATCTTAATGTATATGAAATAGTAATGAATAAATAATAGGAATTAATCAATACAAACTATTTGTATTTTTATAAATACCAAAAATCTATATAGATCTTATACATGTATATTTTTCAATGCAAATATAAAAATATAATGAACTTTATTTAATTTTTTTTTTATTCAATTTTTAAAACTTCTTATTCAAGTTCCTTGATAAATATTAATTTAATAATTAAGAGCTTACTTTATTTCCAACAATTATAAATGGAAATGTTGATTCCTCTTGTACATCTGCGTAGTAAAGAAACTCCGATTTCCATAGTGTAAGATTTCGAAAACTTGTTCGATCATCAATGGCGTACATTAATAAACAAATATCAGATCCTCGATAAAATGGAGTTCTCAAAGTTTTAAATCTTTCTTGTCCTGCAGTATCCCAAATTTGTAATGTATAACACTCTCCATTTATTTCAATATCTTTGTTAAGAAATTCAACGCCAATGGTATGAAAGCTTTGTTCATCAAAATGATTTGACACAAATCTGTTCATTAGACACGATTTTCCAACACCACCATCACCCAGAATTACCACTTTCAATAAAGTAGATCTTTGTAAATTACGGTTGGGGCCATTTATTTTATGTGTTGTCATTATTACAGAATATTTTAAAATATTGTTCATGTATAATGTATAATAATGTATAATACTATGTAGCATTTCATAAATACTTCGTAATTTTTCTACATAACTTGTGCGATGTAAAAATGAACAAATAATGTCACAGTAAAAATTTTATGACAAATTAAAATTAAAGGTTATGTACAATTTTTATGTATATGCAGTTTTACTATTCCAATTTGTCTATTAACTTGCTTAACTACCCTTTAATTCTCATAATGAAAACTTAAATGTAATTAATCAAACAAATTAATAAATTTCTTCGTTCTTCAATTTCAGCAACTGTTAAAAAACTTGTCTTTAAAAGATTATTTTGTATTTTATTATTCCAGAGTAAAAATAATTACTCATTACCTTTATATAGCACTGCACTATTTCTTAACATTTTTTCAACTTTGCAATAAAGTTAAAAGAAATCGATTTTTTTAATGTTTCACTATGCAGCTTTTTATCTTTCTAATAAAACTTTTTTACTCCAATAAAAATATGTATTAGAATACAATTTTGCGAAATTATATTTGCACTTTCTTTGTCGAGTCATTACGTAGGAGTAAAAATTTCGATTAATAGGCAGCACCGCACCTCTATAGTTTTAACAAAATACTTGGACAATTAAAAGTATATTTGAAAAGTAACAATGTTGACACTGATAGTATGCAGTTTTTTTTTATTATTTAATTTAGATGAATCATTCCTAAAGATTGTGCCATCGGCGGCCATATTGAAATAAAACATATACCTTTATGTACACTAGATGGTATAAAAAACATATTGGCTGGTATTTAAAAAATTGTTAACCTCCATAAGCATTACTTTATATAAATTGTATTTGTTTCTAAACAATATCAGTCAATTTAAATAACTTTGAATATATGCATTATAACGTGTAGTTTTAAGTATTTTGAATAGTTATCTAAAATATTTCTAAATAATAGAAATTCGGCTAGAATAAATGAAAATACGTCTCATTTTCCAATCTCCAATCTTAAATATATATGAAAAGAAATATTTATTTATATACACAAACAGAAAATATTTTAAGAAAAAGAACAATGAATAACTATAATTATTAATATTGTTTAACGCAATTTTTACATTTTTTAAGATTCGTAAATATTAGAATTTTATTAATTATATTTTTATACTTATAGAATATTTACATAGATATAAGCATTTTACAAATATTAAAGTTTTGAAATCTATATGTAATGACCTGTAGTATGCAACTCTTCAATAATTTGATTGTTTGCAGAATGTATAAACGGTAGTCAGTGGGCATTAGAATATCTGGACAAGATGTGAGATGCGGTAAAATAAAACAAAACCGCATTTCACAAGTATTTTTTACTTTTGCGGTATCAAGCAGTGGCGAGGTGGTGTTTATTTGCGGTATGAATTGTCAGGATAGTGGAACTGTGGAAATAATACACTGGAATTTTCTAAGGAATAATAATTTATTAATAATCATAAAAGAAATTACTTGCACATCAATTAGGCATTACAAACATTAGGCTTGAGCACGATTACAATTGACAAACTGACTACTTGACGCCAATCTCGCATGCTACACATTCTTAGTCTACATACATCTAATGAGTTAGCAAAGATAATAAAACGGTAAATTAGAAGGGAATCATAAGTATCATGCCAACTTGTGGTGCATGTCACGCCTCGATCACACCTAACTTGACCTTCAATCTAACACGTGCGATCGCTCTATAATGATATGTTAACGAATAGACGAACTTGCATAACCGATATGTAAAACATCTGTTTGTGATAAGACAAGAGTATTTTAAAATATGACAAAAAATATTAGAAATACATATGTATATTTCTATATACTCATATAATTATACGATCATTTGAGGGGTAAAGAACGCCCTTATAGTTCACCCCTGAAAAATAATTTTTTAATAATTTAAAAACGGACTGAAATTTTTAAACTGTAAGGGTGCTTTTCACCCCTTAAATTGCCGAGTTAGCACGTAAAAGAATTCGTGTCTAATATTTTTTGATATGCTACAACATATCACGATATTAAGAAAATCAGTGAGGTACACCTCGGTAGTTTCCTTGTAAGAAAAGAAAAAAGCAATAGTATAGAAGAACAGAAATGAGTCTGCTTCGATAATTTAGATTTTTGTAGCTAAATCAATTCATTTATTACAACATTTGAACGAGATAAACAATGATAAACAATGCTTATGATATTTCATCATAAGAATCTATTTCTCTTTCCAACGTATAAGAAGTAAGTTTACATTTACTAAAACTTGACAAATGATGTCTATGAAATTATTATTAAAAAAAGTAAGCTTTTGTACATAAATACTAAAAAATTAGGTAAATTGATCATTTTTATAACTATTTCTAGATGATTTGAACAATTAACTAAATAAATAAGATCGGTATATTGGAAAATAAAAGAAGTTATTATAAAATATCAATTTCAAAATAGAATAAAAAGCATTGTAAATCAAAGAAGTTTTTATAGTGTTTTTAAAGCGAAGATATTTATGTGTAGATATTAGAATTATATGTTCATTCGACCAATATTGCAGTCTATTATTATTTAACACATATTTTTGAAAACAGATTATAATACATAAATAGAAATAGGCAAATGCAGGACCTAGATTTCTTAAAATAAAAATTTTTATGCTTTACATGAATAGGAAATCGGAATTTGTTAATATTCAAGCCGTAAAGCGTATGAACACATCATCGGCATAAGACATAATATATTGCCATAGCTCAAACGAAAGTTGTAGCACATCGGGACACAACACAATGAAAGGATTTATAATTAGGACCAGACGATCAAAAGATTTTCCCTTTATAGGATTAGAGAAACGTGTAAGCGGAGCCAAAAGGACAATTTCCCTTAGCATTGTTCGAAGATATATCCTAGTTCTGCTTCCACCGTAATGTACCCTTCAATGAGCGGACCTTATATATATATATATATATCTTACGTTTTCTGTATTAACAATCCTGCTTGTTCCCAATACCCAATAAAATATAGAATAGTTACGCACATGCACAAACGTGCAACCACTTTTTCTATAGCGGCTTCTGTTAGGTATATATTAGTTGTAATCAGAAGACTGTTATATTACGTTTAAAGTCTCTACTAACAAAATAAAATTTATATATAATAAGCAGGTACTTGACTTATTTTAAACTTTAAGAGGATTCATTTCTAATAAATAATTAATAAAAAGAAACGAATACAACTTATAAATATATACTTATATTAATTTAAAAATATCTATTTTTTAATTAATGATAAAAATTAATTTTTTTTATATCATAAAAATTCTTATTGCAAATTAAATGTGAAAACCTTTAATGAGCCACCTTCTATTAACGTTTTAGAATAAATTAAAAATGGAAGATTGTATATTAAATCTTGAAAATTAAAAACACACGATTTCAAAAAAAGTGTAATATACATATATAAAAGATTTGCCAAATGACAGTGTTCAATTAAAATTTTTGAAAACTCCATTCGTTTAAAATGAAAAATGCGTCTAGTTACATGCGATATCAAAACTTTACAAACTTTACATTTTTCTTTAAATAATCTCGTAGTCAACTTTGTAAAAAAATGTTAAAATTTTAAGTGATCATTGACAAGCTTCATTTATTTAATAGTCTGACAATAATAATAGTTTTATCAGGTTTATTAATGATGATTAAATATTAGTTTATGAAAAACTAATTTTTTTTTTATAGAAACTATTTAATTTTGATCTTTTTTTTTAGAATTTTATTTATTTGAAGTAAAATTATAAATATTTTGTTTATTATCTCAAATAATTTATTAGAAAATTCTATTTTATAAAAAATGTAAAATTCAATTGATGAATAATAAAAGTCAAGGAGTAAGAGTAATGAACAATAAATAAAATAATCATAATCTCAAGTCAAAAAATTTATTTGACTTATTCAAAGATACAAACAAAAAAATCTTATAGATTTCTTTTTTATAGCTATTGTAATTTCGCAGACATTTATAATTTGTTTAACAATAGATAATTCAATGTAATAACTTATCCAAAGTTAAAATCTACTCTATGATAATTTTTTACAATGATTTTTATATTAAAATTAGTCTCAACAAATATTAATTTAAATAATCTCAATCTGACCAATGAACTTTGTATAAATCATTGTAAATCTTTATCATTATGAATCATCACCAATTTTATATATATATATAAATTAAACGTGAAAGCATGCAAACATTATATAAACGGTAATGATACAATATTTTTACCTACGATCTTGTAATATTCGTGTATGTATAGCTAAAGCATCGGGCATTAAATTTGGTGCTACATAATCAAAATCCTAAAATTAAAAGTTAATTGTTAACAATGTTATTAGTTGTTTGAATTGATGTACATATCGAGTCAAAGTCTTATTACTTCAAAGAAATTCTTATTCGGCACTGTTGAAGAAATAAATTCATCGGTATGTTCAAAGGAATTATCAAATATTTCATCGACATTGAAGTTTTCATCGATTCTTTTTATGAGAGGATCAAATTTTCGTACCAACAAATTTTCCCAGTTAATGCTTTTAAAGAACGGATGGCTCATTAACTCCTTAGTTCCTGTTGGTCCAGAACCTAATCTTTCCATTGGCTGAATCTAATAATATAGCATTATTGCTATTCTGTTTTAATCAAGTAGAAGAATCACACGTGAATGTGTGTATTTAAGCATTAAGACGCACTTACTTTAAGCAATTTACAAATTAAGTCTTTAGCTTCTACAGTAATGCTAGTTCTAGATTTTTTAAAAGAAAACTTTCCAAATTTTATATTTTGTATTGTCATGTTACGATCATTTGAGATGGTAAACGGAGCCTGTAACAAATTTTTAAAAAAATATGAAAAATTT
Source organism: Wiebesia pumilae (assembly GCA_018907045.1). NCBI lineage: Eukaryota > Metazoa > Arthropoda > Insecta > Hymenoptera > Agaonidae > Wiebesia > Wiebesia pumilae. The sequence continues at coordinate 7,943,215 of JACCHZ010000192.1, forward strand.
TAAGTAGCATCAAAGTCTCTTCTTCATATTTTATCATAATATATAGATACAGTGCACATGAAAGTACAATATTTCTTAATATAAAAATTTATTTCAGTTTTGTAAAATAAAACTTTGCAGATTAATATTTTAGAACATCGTAGACTGTCATATATTAATTGCCGTATATTGTATTATTTGATAAATAAAACGATTTTTAAATAAAAAATAATCTTTACAGATCCAGTCAGCATATCGTATAAAAGAACACCCACACTCCACCAATCGACTGCTTCATTATAAACATGTTTTTGCACCATTTCTGGAGACCTAGATAAAATTTTTTATTCATATCAATTTCATCTAGTTATTTATATGTAAAAGTAATGTAAATTAAAAAAAAAATTCACATATAATCTAGTGTACCACAAAATGTATAAGCCCTATTCTTATTCGGGCACAGACGTTTACATAAGCCAAAATCCGATAATTTAATGTGACCTTGCGTATCTAGCAAAATATTATCAGGTTTTAGGTCTCTGAAAATTGTAACAAATCACCATGATTCACTCTGTTATGAGCTAATATAATGATAATGTTTATCAAATTTGCATCAATCTGTAGCATTTTAATACCTGTAGACGATACTATTTTCATGAAGATATTTAACGGCTAATATAACCTCGGCTGTATATAAACTAAAACAGGAAAGAGAATCACATTGAATTATACGAATTACCCTTTTCAAAATTATTGATGAATTTGATGGTTTACTTATAGTTTTATTCTGAGGATAATTTAAAACTAGTACAGAATTTCTTTAATCAGTAAATTAACAAATCAATTTCTTGTAATTTTAGGTATATTATAGCACCAAAAAATGTATTTACCGAGCTCTATCCTCTGAAAGGACATGAACCTTCTCAAGATAATTGAAAAGGTCTCCACCGCACATATATTCTAATCCAAGATAAAAACTATCTTCCGTTTCGAAAGCATACAACAGTTTCACAATAAATGGATGCTATATTTTAGGCAAAATAGTAAAAAAAAATTGAATAAATTATTACGTACTTGTATCCCAGTCCATATATACAAATTACCTTAATCATTTCTAAAATACTTCTTTCTGATTTCACATTTTCGATTTTCTTTTTATTTTTAATGATATTCAGTTTTTTCATTACCTAATTAATAATTAAACGTGATTTTTGAAATAAAGTAATATACATCACACACACACACACACACACACACACACACACACACAGTTTAAAAATATATAAATAAATAACTATATAATAAACTATATATACCTTCATAGCACATATAGTACCATTATCCTTTCCTGTTCTTTTTCGAGCATGATAAACTTTACCATAACTACCTCGACCCAAATATTTGCCAAAATCAAAATTTTCGGGCGATAATTTCTCTTGTTTTAAATGTAAACATAATTTCGTTGATAATTTATCCATATCAAATTCTATAATTTAATATAACTATTTGATGCGAAACATACTTCAATCAGATCAAAAGCTTGATTGAAAATTTTTCCCATAAAATTATTTAAGTACTTACATGAATTATTATACAAGATTACGCACTTTTAACTAGAAATCAAAACTTCACTAAAATCTTATCTAATTATTAAAAAGTGAAATTTTTTTCAAATTCATTTTAAAAAATAAAAGCAAATTATGAAATATTTATTAAACTTGACCGATGACTAATAGAAAATTATTCGATAAGGAAGCTCTACAGAATCTTCCTTTAGAATAAGGTAGCAATTCATAATATGAAAGTACTACAAATAATCTAACACACTTCTGTGTTTGTGTGTGTAATGTTTAAGTCTTTCACAGAACTATGTAAACTTGAATATACTACAAAGTTATTAAAATTTTTCCGATTCACCTTTACCGTAAGTTGGCAGTGAGCAAATTGAATAATATGTATATGTGTTTACATATTATTAAGTGAATGCACTGCAGTTGTTGAATCCAAAAATTAATTTAAATAGACTAAAGCGCTTTATTACACTTATATCAATTTTTTAATTTTTTATTATATGTTGAAATAATATTCTTGCATAATCGAAATTAAAATTATTTTATAACGAATATTATATTCTTTTAAAAAGTCAAAGCTTTCAAAGGCTAAGCCTTGTCATTTAAGATATATTTAGCACAACTTATAATATACACTGTTATAAAATATTAATCTTAAACATTTTCAAAGAAAATAAATTAGCTATAATTATAATAAAATTAGCCTTAAGCTACAATTTTATGTATAGCAATTGATTTATGTGAGGCTAACGAAAACAATAATAACTTTATTTACGTCATAAGTTCAGTTTATTATAAGATTAATAATAAAAATGATAATTTTATTTGCTCTTTAAGTTTATTGGCTCACATCTACACATGTGCATTCGCACGCTACACGTGCAATATTTTATTTTGTTGGAAAAAATACACAAAAATTATGCGTAGGCTGCTGTAATAGTCAGTGAAAAATACAAATACGAAATGAAAAGAAAAATATCAAGCTTCTAATGTACAGTTATTCACACTGGCATTAACAATCTGATAGCATATCTATTATTTACAGAGAGAGTATCAGAACATGAGAGATAAATTTATAAATTACAAAAGTACTATCGAAGTAGTATTGCGCTCTATTATGTTAAAGATTTCTAATTATTTCATTTTTAATTAATTAAGAAATGAATAAATCTAATAATACTTCCATAGTAATAAATATTGCTGGTGTATATCAATAAAATTAGCATGTACATATGTGTGTATGAATATGCATTCTTACTTAATATAATATTATTATGTTTCATGTGTTATCTATTGTTACTTTAAAAATGTTAAGTTGTTATATTATAGAACAAATTAGTTTCTTAAATAATATTAAGTAAAAATTACATATATATTATAATCATCGAATATCTGATTATTATTATATCATATTACATTGCGTAAATCTAATTTTAATTGTATTATCAAAGAGTAAATTGATACTTTATTAGATATCTGCATAAATATAAAAATTTATTTTTTATTTTAATATTAAAAGTTATATTGAAGTTTCTTTACGTGTTTTTTAAAGTTTTGATAACTTTTTTTATTTTAACAAGAGCTATGTAATATTATTTAATACATATTTCTTGATGTAATATTCTTCTAGATTATAAATAATTACATTTTTAAAGACATATTAATTAGTGATTTATTTAAAAATGTTTCTCGTTTGAATCTAATAAAATGGTTTAAAATTTTAGTATATATGCGATTGAAAAATGAGCAGATATTTATTTCTGAAAGTCTAATTTTCTCATAAAAGCTTACGTGAGGAAACTCCTTACTTTTTTACTAAAAGTTATGAAAAGTAATACTTTTGTTGATTGGTTCAAATTATTTACAAGCAATTTTTGCACAGAAATACGTTAGTTAACATAATAAATTGAAATAATATTTATTACTGCTATTCATTTTTCATTTATTATTGAATTTATTATTGTTTTCATGATAAAATAGTGTTTTTGTTCTATAAGAAAATCTAAAGATGATTATAAAATTAAAATCAATATTGTCAAATAAAGTATTTTTTAATTTTAACATGCTATTTAAATTAAATTAAACTAAATACATAAAATTCACGTCCAAGAAACTTTAAAAATTAAACTTTTTTAAATTCATGCATCACAAAATCGTATCTATTATCGAATCCAACTTTTATTTTAAAAATATTACCATAAAATATGTTTTTGTAAATTATTCAGCTAAGATTATAATAAAGTGTCCAGATAATAAATGTGATATATTTGTTACTTATTTCATTGAACTATTGGAATTCTGATATTTTGGAACTTTTAAATTTTCTATGCCATTCTAATAATAAAAGATGAATTTACCATTTGAAGCTTTATTACTTTAGCATAAAAACATTTATTATTGGGAAAAGATTAACAAAGAATAACAAGAATAACAAAGAAGTGAAATTATTAATAATATAAAGCAATAAATAGGGATGATGTATAAAACACAAAATATATGCCATTCAGATCTAAGCGGTTTAAAATGAAGTAAAAGAAAATATTTAAAGAGAAGAAAAGAAAATTTAATGTCTTAGCTAGTTAGTTTTATTTACAACGTATAACTATTAATATCGATGTCCGTTAAAAAGACACTTATATTATCGATTTTTTTTTTTCAAAAACAATAATTAGGAAAGGCATAAAATAACTTGCTTCTACTGCAAATGTAATATTCATTATTTGATTAATTTTTTGCTTGACAAAAGTAAACATATTTTAAGTCACGCTTATTTTCATTTCGTTCGATTCATTTTGAATTTCTTTAAACATATCTAAAACTAACGTTGCTTAATATAAAGCAACGTCTGTTTAGCAATTTAATAAAGTCTGACGAAAGTATTGTAATTAATATTGTACAGTTCATTTATAACTGGTAACTTTGAATTTGTACTCACGACACTTGGTATTTGAAATAAAGCAAGTTTTATTAGCACAGCTTAACACTTGCAAGAGGATATTTTCTCCGAATTGCTGTTAAGTGAATAACTTTCGATCCAACAAAATCATCGTTACATTTTACAATGCAACGATATTCATTGTAATATGCACTTACGGAAGTTTCAATGATATCTTGTGAACTCATTGATTGGATAAAGAATAAATTTATCATAACGAATCAATATTATTATGTTGTTATTCTCAACTACAATATGCAGAAATTCATTTCCAAATGACTAGAAATGTATTGCATGAAATAATTTGATTTATGATATTCAAGTATGATCGAAGAAAACAAGATGATTTTATTAAAAGAGTGATTCTTTTTAATTTGAATCCACGATAGTACATGATTTCATAATAAATATAACTAAGATAGCAAATTCATACTATATTTTCATTTGAAAGGTAAAACCATAATTTTTTTTCTTCTTAGTGAGACAACGAGTATAGTTGACATTTACAGAGCTAAAATTATTAAGATCCTTAACGTATTTTTCACCTTAGATAGCTGAGCAAATTGTAATAAACATTTTTTGCTGTCTTTTAGAATATTATTGTTAATTGTACGTAATTAACAACTAATAGTCTCAAAATTTGTGATAGATGCTCACAGTTGATCAACATTTTATCTATAGAGCTATAAGTGCAATCATTAATTTAAATAAATGTGTGTGTGTGTGTGTGAGAGAGAGAGAGAGAGAGAGAGAGAGAAAGCTCGTTAAAATGTACAAGAAAAATGATCAACCATGACGGTCTGGAAAATTGGCATTATAACAAACGAATCACTTACTACCTTTTTCACGTTAACAAATATATAATTATAACCAAATATTATTAAATTTCGCTGCATTTACAGAAACTTATCTATAAAAAATGATGTACAAAATATAACATATATGTTGAACTTGTGACGTATGTTAAATAACTAACTTATTTTACTGAACAAGAGAACAACGAGCATCTATTTAATCGACCGTGAAATAAGAGTATTATATAATATATACTTTAATGTTTTCTAAGAGTCACGGCCTCTCTAGAAATATAGCAACTTGTAGTTTGGCAGAGGGTGATATTTTCTGAATGCATCAAAAAAAGATCTATCTAATGACGCTTAAGAATACATGATTTCGAAGGATTACCTATTGGACAATTTATTCAATATAGTCTTTCAAATTGAAAATCCGATAAATCAAGACCAAGTTTTTCCTCCGCAGCGAATTATTACTGTAAATTTGTCTCCCACTTCAGAACGAATATGAACACTAAAAAAGAAACCAGATTTTAGAAATTCATTTATATTTCTTTTATTATATTAATATCTATTAGGATAATGTAGTGTTTGTTGATTTACAAAATTTTTGTAAATAAAAGGCGTATTACTTGTAATATACCCTTGATTATTTTGATTGTATTCCGCAATATTTATTTCTATATCGTCTCTCTCTCTCTCTCTCTTTCTTACGGGTATTGTTGACAGCAACGCAACTGATGAAGATCTGAATCTCACGCAGATGGAGATATCATAGACACCGAACTAGAAGTTTCATTTATTTGTACAAGAGTAGACGAAGAGCAGATTCACTTATTTGTGTTGTTTCAAGAATAAATTCTTCCTTTACAAAGAATAAGTAATTAATTAAAGATTCTTTTTATTTGTATTGAAGTGCTGTGACCGATCAAATTTACATCATTTAGAAAAAAGGTAAAACAAAATTATTTACATAAAATGATTCCAAAAATTACTAACTGTCTTTTAGATTATGAATACAATTATTTATGATGCTTAAGCTTTACTAAAATCTTTATATTCTGCATCTAAAAATAAATCTTAACGTAATTTTTATATTAAATTCTGCGAATTTAAATATAACCAACCATATTTCGTATAATTTTCATATTTAATAATTCATCTTTGTACGTTTTTTAAAATGCCGAATCATTCACAAGTAATTTTATAATTATTTATAAAGTGAAAATTAATTTACTCATAAAAGGAAAAAAGATAGATTATATTTAATCTATAGTATTATATCTTTAGATTATAATATAATTAATGTTTCAAATTTTGTCTACAATGTAGATAATAAATGAATTTTAAATAATAAATGTGATATAATTTAAAAGATTTTAATAAAAAACTCCTGTATTTTACGTTTTTATTTTGACTAAAAGCATTTGATAAAACATTAAGTAAGTGAAAATATTAATGTATCTAGAAAATTCTAGATATTTGAAATAATATAATTAGACGTATAATCTATTTAAAACATCTAAAATTTTGATTAAATTTGAATATTATGATCAATATTAAGTTATTGTAAAAAACTTACCAAATACAAATTGTAATTTAAACAATGATTGACAGGTCTCAAGCGTATTCCATGTTTCAATTGTCCTTAAATAGTAGCAATTTAAAAAGAAAAATCTCAATCAAAAGAGCAATTGCATTATATCCAATTAAGAGACATTTAAAAGTAGAAAAACAAATAGGAATCATAATTTATAAATATAACCACAAAATCTTGTTAGAATTTTTATAGAATACAAAATAGAACTTTTATGTCACAGTCTGTTAAATTTTGTTTTAAGCCAGTGTAAATAATTTAATAAATATTAAAATTTATTAAAATTACATAAAAAAATTTTAATTTTGTAAATGCAAAATACAGTTTGAAATAGATAAATATCAACGCAACCTTTGATAATATGAATCACATCGTCTTTTTACGAAAATGATATTTTTGCAAAATTAATATAAAATTTTCAATGAATCGAGTTTTGGATAATGTTTCTTTAAGGATATCGTACTCCTTCATCAGCGTAATTTCATACATAAATATCAAAATGTGTTCAATATTTATTTAAAAAATAATGGTATATCGTATAAAGTAATATATGTTATATTATATGATGTTTTAAATTATTTGTTGACGAATATCAAACAACAAAGTACTAGAAAGTAACATGACGAAAAATTTGTTACAATTTGTAAAGGACATTTTAATAATAAAAAATTATATTATACACTATCATAAATATTAATAATGTATAAAAAATATAACATTTCAAAACAACATCATATGCAAAAAAATGTTGTAAGTAATATAAAACATATTTAAGATCTTAAAGAAAATTAGCAATAATTTATAAAAAATAATATATTATACAATAATATATTATCTTTTATATATAGTAAAAAATAAAAGACTCCTATAATAATAATAATTTACGTTAATTCAATTTTTTTTAAATATTGCCTCTAACCATTTAGTAAATAAAATGAAATCTCAGTCGACTGCATGTAAATAATTATCAATCGTTGTAAAATCTGCTTTAATGCACGATGATTTCCAATTAAAAGAAAAAAAGTTAAATATGTTAAATCATATGTAAAATTTAATAAATACAAGAAGAAAACTTTTTTAGAACGAGGAAAATCATTCGAATTTTACACTTGCGCATGCGTCCTCGTTCATATATTATATACACGTATTATATCATCACAATAGCGATTTCTTTTCAATCTATATATTCATTATTATTATTAAAAATATATAAAACTGTTTATATTCGACGATATAATACCGTCGAATAAAGTCTCAACTTCTTTGCGGAAGCTTAAAAATTTAATATTGTAAATTTGCTTTTATCAATACATAACTGATGTCGCAAATAATACCCATAAAGCTGATTGAAGTGTAATACAATACAATTACAAGTACTACGTAACAAGTTATTGTTATATTAAGAAATCAATAAGAATATTATATAATTATATTTGGAAAGTTATAAATTGCTTACAATTTTTAATTGAATATAAGATGAAAATTAATTGCGTTGAGATAAAAGAGTTTGTAGGTTTTATTTTCAGAAACCGAATTTAGCGTATGTTTCTTTGAAATAATGAAAAATACAGAAAAATTTTGTTATAACCAGAAAATTCTTTTTACAAATGATTAAAATGTCTATAAAATCCCTTTTATTTGTTAAATAATGTAAGACAATATGCACAGTCTAAAAAATGTAAGGTTAACTTAAAACAAATAAAATTTCTTATACATTACTTTTTTTAAACAAACTACCACTGAAATCTTACACAAATATTAAATCACAGCTCCAGTGTATCTCCAAATTAAGGACAAAACCTAAGATATTAAACAATGAATTCTTGTTTTAAGATTCATTTTTAAGAAACGCGATCAATTTTTATATTAATTGAATATAAAAATTAAATTTTCCGTAGTGACACGGAAATATTTAAACCATTAAACGAAGGTTATCGTATATTTTATACTTTATATTTATAAGTATAAGTCACATGAGTGAAATACATCAATAGTATACAATAATGACTTGTATATAGAATGTGATATCTGATTTATACCGTTTAAAACATGTGCATTATTTGATTAAAATTCTGATGTTTAAAATAAAATAAATTTAATATTTGAGTCCGAAAGATTACTAGCTTTTATTCGGCATAACATGTATTATAATCACAATATACCATTGAAAATGTTTAAATTTTTTATATCTTCAAAATTAAAGAAGACATAACGCTTTAAAATATTTATGATATCAGTCACTATGTCCTGACAAAATTCTTTTAATATAAGACAGTGATTTACAAAAGCAAACTTAATAATTCATAATTATAATAAATTTAGATTATTTTTAAAATACATACAAATCTATCTAACTATATATAATTAGATTGAAAAAATTTGTATCTTTCTTTATGCAGTATGTAAAAATACTCGAAAAATCATATACATTATTGTTGATATTGATACATTTGTATGTGGAAGATGAAGAAATTTTAATATTTTCAAAATATTTTTAATTTCCAACCATTAGCCTCATTCCTGGACTCAAAAATGTTTATTATTTTTTCCAATGATTTAATGATATTGAAATGTTTCACCTTACAAATAAATGTGTAATTCTATATATATATATACATATACAGTTTGAGCACGAAGTACAGAGTGAGTACGTGTGGGTACGCTCGCCTGCATATGAGTGGATGCGTCCACTTGCGCACGGGCGCGTGTGTCTTTAGGCACAAAATTACGAAACATGCAATAGATCATGGCGTTTCAATCTTTAGAACAAGAGAAAAAATTCCTTGCTTAAAAATTGTCGTGTCTCTAGAAAATTCGCACGTTAATATATAATACAATCTGTTACGAAATTCACAATTTTATGAATAAAAAGCTAGTATACATCAGTATATGAAATCGCAATTACTAATTTTTTTTATATTTATCGGAATGCAACGGTATCGAAGTAAATTAAAACAAAGTAAGTTATACGTGGAAAATATGTTGCACACACCTGCGTGACTGTATGTACACGTATTAAAACAGAAGGCAAATACTTTGGTCAATACCGTACCATTCCGATAATAAATTTGAAAATATACAAAATACTTTTGTATATGAAAAGTGAATTGGTAGTCGGTTATCTCGACTTGAACACTTGGGCAGTTTGAAATCGAAGTTATTTGTTAATCGTCATATGGTTTACATTTTTTCTTTTACTAAGTCAATTTATCGACCAAGAGATTTATATGTAAGTCATCAAATAAACTATAATATTCTACTTTGCATAAAAATATGTATCCTGAACTTTTTGTTTTTTTTTTTCATTTCTTAAAAAACTTTAATTTATCTTTAATTTGAGACTAATTTAAATCTATGACATATCTAACAATGAAATCTAGTTTTTTAGCATAATGGATGCTAACTACTTTATGGCCATAAAATAAAAGACTAATAAGTAAATAAATAAAAAGAATACAAAAACAATGACAGCCTATGTTACACACATCTTTTTAGTATTTTGGCAAACTGAATGAGTGTTAAAGATATGATACATTTTGTAGGAACTTATTTATCTTCCTTTCGTTTGGAATAAAATTTTTCTACAGAGCAACTCATTGTTTGTATTCAAATAATGATTTTATAAATTTACTAATAGCTTAAATATACTAATTTTTTGTTTTCTGTCATCCTACAAAAAACTGCACTTAACTGAATTGAAAAATTTTTTTTATAAACAACTGGTGTCAAATAAGCTTTGAACGACGAAACTTCTACAGCAACTAGACATTAAAACCATTAACGCTGAAGTGAATTTCAAACGATTCCAATAAATTAATATTATTTTATTCGTCGACTTAGAATTTTTCATTTTCTGTAGCGCGCTCATTAACTCACACACACTCACGCATACATTTACACATACACGCACGTACGGTTACATCCACACGTTATTACGCAATTATATTAACAAAACATAATTCTAATAATAACATTAAGATCTAAGATTTAATTTAAATAAAAAAAAATTTTTCCAAACATATTTAAAAAAATTTTTTTATTAGTATAGATTAATGTAAATTTTTTAAATCATTGATTACGAATCTGAGATCATAATTTAAAAATTTAATAAAAAACTCAATGGCTTATTTCTGTAAAGAATTATTTTAAAAAAGTATTTAAATAATTTGTAATTCAAATCTGTGTAAAAATAATAATTAAATAAAACATAATTAAATCTTAATATATAAATTATGTAATAATTAAAACTTGTTACAAGCATTCAAATGTTATTTACAAATGAATTTATTGTTAAAATTGTAATATGAAAAAAAACATTTATGAAAGTACAGACAAATAAAAATTATTATATTATTACCACTATTATTCCAAACTTTTAAAAGTTATCGAACAATATAATTTGAGAAATCTTGTAGTGTAAAAAATTAAATGGATATTCTTATAAATATTTTTCTATTTGTGTATACATTGAACATGAATTACAAATGCTAGATATCAGACGCTAGATATCAATGTCACACATATTACGATCACATATTCAACATAATACACTACAGATATAAAATAAAGTCCGGTATGTATTAAAACTAATTTTGTTTATGATTCAAATCTTAAATTTCTAAATATATATATATATATATATATATAATAATAATTGTTAAAATAACTTTGAATTTATTACGCTTTGCAAGGAACGTAATGTTAAATTTTTTTGAATTTAAAATTCATTTTGATAAATTGTAGTTACTTTAGTTTTATTTATTAAATATTGATATATTTGTAGCAAAAGGAGTACTAAAATGAAAACAGAGATTTTAACCTTCATATAAAAATATTCGTATAAATCAATATTTTTATTAAAACCTATTAAAATTAATATCAAATAAAAAATGTTTGAAGATCCTCAAACAAAAATATTATGTAATGAAAATATTGAAAAAATAAATAGTGTTGTAAAAGCAAAGTGGATTTGATTTATCATTTGGAAGACTCAATGTTTTCCAATAACTTGATAACTCTTAATAATAATCCCAAAGAAAAATAAGAAGATTAAAAAAATACATTTAAAACATAGAAATTTAAAACATGGGTATAATATTTTTAAAAGAAACATTTAGCAATTTGATTTTTACGGGTTATCAACACAGAAAATAATAGTGACGTATAATTTTTGTAACATGACCAACTAATTTATGAAACAGAATTAAAATTTAGAATCGTACTGTAATTGCTATATAAAGAATCTTTATTGAATTTTTATTTTTGTTACAAAAAGAATAAAAGGTTAAATAAATAGGCATTCGATAATTCAGTACATAAAGAAACCACATTCCTATTGACAATTATACAAAGACATATAAACCATGCACATGCATTAGCACACAAATATGAATGCATTACCATAAGAAAAAAAATTAATAATTAAATTAAGTATTATTACAGATATTCGGGTATAATAAAATATTGTGCAACTTTATTAACACACCCATTTTTAGTTAAACGTTCAAATTAGATAGAACTCGACTGATTCTTCATAAGGGCTACCAACTGGGTACTACTGTATTGACTTTATACTTCTTTATAAGCCTAATTACTGATAATCAGTCATCTACTGACACTGTCAACTATCATAAATACACATAAACTTATTACATCTCCGACTTTGTCCCGACCATTTACGCCTACAATGTTAACTATCATCACCTTTTATCATTGACAGATTACATTATTTAAACAATGCTAGAAAAACTATTAAATATTAAAATTTCTTAGATACGTAAATACCACAATATATTATATATAAGAATACATTCAGAGCAAAATATCATTACATATTTACTAGAAATTCTATTCTTTAATGGAACGTTAGATCTGCGATACGTAAATGTATACATAAGGAAAAAATGAAGTACATTTGTATCTCCTGTTCCACACAGACTCATGCGTGGTAAATATTCTGAGGATTCTGTTAACAGAATGAAAATATATGATAAACCAAGATGCAAAGAAACATCAAAATAATTGATCGTGATTTATGCACTATGTAACTGAATGTAGGCTTCAGATTTAGAGTTTCATAATAGAAAATCATATTCATCAGTCAGTAGCTCTCGGTAACATAGAAATAGTTATCTTAAGAATATTTGAATTTTATTAGCAAAGTGAGAAATATCCACGAGAAAATTCGAACACAATAGGTAACAGTAAGTAATAACGTGTTTATGGTCCATGATCATGGATGAGAATAAGCTACCTATAATTTTATATCATGATAAGTAGAAAAAACTTTTAGATCAACTGCTAAGATAGTGATCCCAGAATGTATGGAATCTAATATATAGTATACATTTTCCTTCAGTCATAATTAATTGAATTTCTCGTGATTTATGATTTTTTAAATTCATTTTGTGGCAAATTCATTCGAAGTTGGTAGTTTAAATCCTGAACCAACTAGAGAAGAAAATGGGCTATGAATATAGATTTTTTAAAATACTTGCACTGAATGATGAGCTAATTCGACTTATTGGGATTTCATTTGAGGGCTTCCGTAAGGTTTATTTGTGCACTTACTTTATAATTCCCGATATCACTTTATAGTTTCTAACTTAATTTCTTGAAAATATTACAACCATATCACATAAACAATGGCAATTAAAAAATAAATAGTTTTATTCTAATTGTAAAATAAAAAATTGGAATAAAATCCTGTTTTAATTAGCAACACAATAGAATTCGTGTTAAAAATACCTTACCTAAACCTGTAAAAGGAAAGTGTAGATTATTTCAAATAGAAAAATAATGGTCTCGAATTTATTAGTTAAAAATTTAAGAGATGATTTCTTTAATTTGTCGCTACAAAATTAACAATTATATTATATTTCAAATAGTAGTTAAATAAAATAAAAAGGTTTTTTTTTCAAATAAGTAGAAGAAATAAATTGATTTATATAATCAAAATAGAAAATTTTGCGTGTAATTTTTTAGCATGTTATCAAAGAAGATGCAAAAAATAACCACTCATAAAGTAAAAGCAACCAAAGTATAAAGTAACCATGCAACTAGAATATGTACAAGAGTAACCTTAAAAGTAATCTGAAAATGTTGACTTCTGTGAATAATGCTAACGATCAACAAAATATTAAAAAATTCTTAGGCAAAACAAGAATAAGTAAATTTGTCTTAAACATAAAATATACATTTATCTAAACTATTTTTACATAACAATCATACTGACAAAAAATTTAAATCTATTATTATTTTATTGCAAAAAATGTGCGTAAAATAAATTAAAAGAAACTTTAAAAATAAAATTTTAAACTTACGATAAAATAGAAAAAAAAAACAAAAAATGTTTTCTTAAATGATTAATAAATTATTTCATTTGCAAAGCTATCTAATAGTTGAAAAATGTTGATTAATTTTAGTTAGTACAACATGTTTTTCTTTTTATTATTATAAATTCTATGATTTTATCATATTTTAATAAGTAATTTTAAACATATGCATAAACTTAGATAAACAAAAATAATTAGGTATTTACATTTTTTATTATTTATTGATATACCTTAATCATAAAAATAATAAAGATTTTTGAATAAAGTTAATTTAAATAAAATTATACTTTTTCATAAAAATAGATCCATTGCAATGGATATTTTTGATTGATTAAATTAAATTATGATTTAGAATCTGTAATTCAATCAAAAATATAAAACATTATTTCAAGAGAATTGTTATATATTTTCAGCAATGTAAGTTGTTCAATCTACTGTATTTGTTGCGCGATAGATAATTTTATAATTTTCGAACATATTGCTGACCTAAGAATATAAAACAATAACATTACTTAGATTACTGGAAGTTATTTTCTTAAAGTTTTACTTTTTAGTTGATTACAGTGTGTTTGTTCTTTTTAATTCTATAATTTTTATATTGAATTTCGAATATATTTGTTAAATATCTAAAAAATAATAAATTTATGAGAATTTGAGTTTCAATTTTTGGTTCTATGTTTTAGACTTATTATCTTAATTTTGATTGTTTTTAATCAGTAATTACAAACTTCTAATGGTAAAGATTTTAGTAAATACAGAGCTTTTTATTTCACAATTCTGGTCTCAGATTTGTAATATGCAATTTAAAAAACCTTATAAAATCTTATACACCAACTTTTATTTTTAATTATCTATGCAAATTCGTCTCAAGCGTTAATGGATTCATTTACATTTTAATATACAATAAAAAAGATTTAATTCTTACCTAACGCTTTCGTTTATATGAACTGCAATAAAAATTGTAAGATAGCAGCAACAGTTTTTATCCATTTACAATTATTTTTATATAGCTCCAACTTTAATAACATTGCAATTTCACAATTTGTAACTACTACTTATGTCTGATGCAGCTATCTTAGCCTGTAATTATAAATAGTCATATAAACTATTCAGAAAAATTGTCATAAAGTCTTTATTTTATAAAGTCGTAAATTATTTCTCAGTGTTATAATTGCTACACTAAGCAGAAAAAAGATGTAATGACATTTTTTCTAAAATAAAATATTTTTTATAAATGTTTCAGATGAAAAACATACTTATTTTAGGCTTTCCAAAAAGCTATTTGTTGGCAACACCATTGTTTGTCAGGTGTAATAATCTCTTACCTAATATTTGTAGTTATTCGTTAGATACGAATAAAAAAAACTAACTATGCATAGCTATTGGACATCTATTGTACACTGGATACATAATGGAAAACCCTTCACAAATCTGTGGTATTTATAAAATCTCTTCCCGAGACTTGAGGATTAATCTCAGAGGTCCAACAGCTAAATGAAAATATTAAATAATGAGCACTAAGTGAGCCAACATTATTTAATTTATCCTATTTCAATCATTTCTGCATCTTCTATGCTTTGCCCAACACCATTATGTCTATAATCGGTAATTTACTTCACAGTTATTACGTAAAAAATAAATGTTAATATACAACATGGAGTGAAACGTTATAATAACCTGTGACTTTGCATATGTGAATTATGCAAGTTGAAATGATTACCACGGGGAGAAAATCCCCGCATATTATTTTTCCGAGGACTTCTGGCATTCACTACTCGAGGCTGAGAATCCATATCTTCTAATATACTTGGTGCAACATAAGTAAATCCCTGTACAAAAATTAGATTGAAGTTACGATTACTTAATTTTTAAAGACTTACGTTTTAATAAAAATCTATAAATATTTACTTGGAAAACTTTATTAGCAGATTCACTTAGTGTACATTCAGGAGGTGAATCAATTGGTGATGATGTCGTAAATCGTTTATCAAATTGTGACACATCATCTTCACTTGTTAATTTTGGTTTAAAAGGTGGTTCTAATTTACGAGATATAACATCATTCCAATCGATATCCTCAAAGAATTTATGTCCTTTGATTTGTTCAGCATCTGATATCTCTGAACCTAATCTTTGTGCAACTTGTCTCTGTAAAAATTACATTTTTTTCATTATTTTAAACCATTTTGAAATGTTTAAAGGAATTCAAAAGTATACCTTCAGTAATTTTCGGATAAGGTCTTGTGCATCTGAAGTAAGATATTGAGGCAAAAATAATTTACCTTTTAAAATTTTTTCAATTGTATTTTTCCTATTATTAGAAGTGAAAGGAGGCTGTAAAATATACGCGTTCTTTAAGTATTATTAAATTTAATATTTGCATTATTAAACATTGTATATGAGACGTACAGAACCAGTTAACATATCATACATAAGGGTACCAAGACTCCACCAATCAACAGCTTTACCATGACCACTTCTTGTTAATATTTCAGGAGCCCTATACAAATTAATTAATTTGTAAAAAATAATAATTAGTGCAACTATAAATTATTATCATAATTATTAAAATTACTCACATATACTCAATTGTGCCACAAAATGTATGTGTAACTGTTCCTTCTTGTATGTGCTCTTTACAAAGTCCAAAATCAGTCAATTTGATGTGTCCGTCTGCATCCAATAAAATATTTTCTGGTTTTAAATCTCTAAGAAATAAAATCTGTATTAATATTTAAATTTTTAATATTTTAATATAAATATAAATATAATGTAATATATAATTATATATATAATATATATAAATATAATATAAATATTAATATTTTAATATAAAAAAATATTAAATAATTTTATTATTTTTTACCTATAAATAATGCCTTGTAAATGAAGATGTTGCAATGCTAATATTATTTCACACAAATAAAAACTAGAAAAATACATGTTGATATTAACATTTATTTACATTTACGTATTTTAAGATGATTATACAAATGTACCTACCAAGCGGTATCTTCTAAAAATATTCCTTCATTATTCAAATGACGAAAAAGTTCACCACCACACATGTATTCAAGTATTAAATATAATTTACCTCTGGTTTGAAAGGCGTACATAAGATCAACAATAAAAGGATGCTATATATTAAAATATAAAATACATTAATGAAAACTCGATAGTTGAAAATGATAAGACTTAGCAGGATTTTTAAAATATACCTTAACAGCTTCTAAAATATTTCTTTCTGCTTTAGTATGTGCTGTATCTTTTTGATTTCTTATAATAGATGCTTTGCGTAATACCTAAAAAATATAAAACAATTAGGTTATACAAAATAAGTGCAATATATTAATTAATATAAATAATAATATAACTAGACCTTCATAGCAAAAATGGTGCCACTATCGTTACCACTAATTTTACGAACTTGAAATACTTTGCCATAGCCACCTTTTCCTATAACCTTACATAATTCAAAGTCTTGTGGTCCAGCTCTTTCTCTTCCTAAATTTACATTTTGCTCTGATATTGCCACAGTTTCAACTCCTTCAGATCTATTAATAATAATATGATATTTAATGTTTTTATTAAAAATTAGTATCTTCTACATATAAATTATGAACAATTTGTTCTTGTTAGACATGCATTCTAATTATTATTTCAAATAATCAGTATATTTTTATTGTTAATTATAAAATTTAATGTTTAGTAAATTTCAGTGATCCTAGCCAATATAATAAATTCCATTTCGTATAAAAATATTGTTTAAGGAATATAATTATATTATTTAATTATCAATTTTTGTTATTGCTTTCAAAATTAAAAAATCTGAAGAATGCCTTAATATAAATATAATATTTTTAAGTAAAAATTCGTGTAAAAGTTCTATTTTATTGAAATATAAAATAAAAATGCTTTTATACTTTTACTTGACAATACTTATAATAAGTTATCATTTGTAATAGCTGGGAATAATTTTAAAGCTGATTATTATAATTGAAGATTCATATTTTATATATATATATATATATATATATATATATATAACCGAAATATTTCTTCAATCAGGATTCAGAAGAAAAAATTTTATGTTCAAAATCAAGTAAGTAATGAATCAAAAGTAAGTAATGAATAATATACTACAATTTTAAAAGGTAAATATTATGAATACCGTGAATATTTAATTATTTAAACTAAAAAGCATGTAGAACATGCTTTATTATAATCTGAGAAAATAATCAATTGCAATGAATATCAATAGGAACTAACATGTTAAAATATTTTTAAATATTTAACTAATATAATGAATAGAAGAGGAAAGTAATCATTTTCGATAAAACAATGTACTTTATTCAGTATATTCATTGTTTATTTTTCAAAGTGCAATTAAAATAAAAAAATGATAATCAACATTCTATTATGCTTATTCTAAATTTCATATACAATTTACTTATTAGTGGAAGATATAGGATAAAAATATTAACAACTTTATAAATTTTGATGTGCCACCAATTTGAAATTTAACTACTACCGTTAAATAACCCTTTAAGAACATTTATGAGTATATGAACTAATGATTTCGTAGTTTAGTTCAGTATAAAATTTAATTAATTTAATAAAAAATAATAAAGACCAGTAGTAATTTCTAATGCCAAAAGCTATTAGTATGTACAGCTAAAACAGCTCGTTATTAGTAAAACTAAAGTAACGTATAAACGAATTAAACAAGTGCTTACAAGGAAAACATGTCAAATGTTCGATGATGATTTAAATTTGTCTTTGGATATATTTTGGTAAATTAAAAACAAATCGAAATATATTTTTTATCTGCAAACATATTTTAAGTGGGTGAAATCATTCTTTAAAAATAGTCATATCGAACGCAAATTTTGGTTTCGTGTATAAGAATATAATCTTTTTTTAATGAAATGTACCTTAATAAAGAAATTACGTAATAAAAGAATGTGTGCAATCAATATTTTTATATACGCTTTTCAAGATTTTTCGGCTTAATTTTGAAAGGATTCGAATATTTTGAAAATGTCCAATTCTATTTAACTCTTGATATAATAAGACTTTTAAGATTCTTTGTTTGTAAAGATCATATTTTTACACATATGTACGTATTTCTTATAAATTAATTCAATGTAATGTTTATTCAGATATGTACCATGAATTTAATATGACAAACGTTGTGTTTTCTCAATTTACGTAGCGAGTGCTTAGACTGTATACATTTTTCACGCAAAAATAAACAGTAATAATCACTCTTTGCAAAGGCCGCGTAAACTGTTACACATTCATTAAAATTTTAACTAAAAAAGATTCCTCTTCAATTTATATATTTGAAGATAATGATATAACTATACTTAGATAATTATTTCTTAAAACCTACAGTCGCTTTAAAAATTTCGAGAAGATCTGAATCTTTCTAAAAAATCGCGCGAATTTTTATTATAATTATTAGAAATAAACAAAAAATTAAAAAAATGCAAAAGTAAATATACGCATAAGAATTAAATTAAAAAATTTATGAAGATTCTTTACAAACAAGTATCTGATTTAGATGATTATTTTAGTGAACATTAAATTTCAAATTATTACGAACAACCTACGGAAAATTTTTTAAAATTAAAATATCTGCTTCAAGTATAAATTAGTCACTTTTGTATTAGTATCATTATACCGAAGAATATTAAACCGACTGAAACAACATCCAACGAATTTACATTTTACAAGGACTACCAAATTACTTATTTTATATTACATGTCAAAAGCTTTACTTGAAAAAAAAAATCGTAAAAAATCAAGATTTCAAATAAAACGTAACTTATAAAAAAAGCAAATATTCTCGTCATAGTCGTAATTACTTTTAAATGACTCGCATATTTCGATGGTAATAAATGAACAACGCCCTTACAAGAATCCAAAGAATTCGTGCTTAAGACGTTTATTATATTTAAATGCTGTAATTTATTTAAATTACATCATTTATTGATTATTTAGTTTTTATTTATTGATTTTTTAAATTTTAAAATAGACTGATTCTTTAGAACTTCTTATGAAATCTAAAAAATCAATAAGATAAATGCAAATTTCTAAAATGTGAATTAAGGTATTTAAGATATCAGTCTAAATCCAGAAAAAATTAAATTTTAAAATTTTTCACTAAGTATCCTATAACAAAAGCGTAAAAGAATATTAGGTCATTATTAAATAATTCTATTATCTATTAAATAAACTGTTTTGAAAACTACACGAAAAATATAAAGCATCGAATAGCACTACTAAAAAGGGGTAATTTAACAAAAATCAGTTGAAAATTTAAAACGATTATTTTTATTTTTTAACTTTTAAAAAAGAACTTATTCTTACAAAACGTGCCAAAAATTTTGTAATTGGAGTAGAATAATTTCAATAATATTATATTCGCTAGAAGAACATTAAAGAAAATTTAATTAAATAACGCGCAATTATAAAAAGAAAATATTTTTACAATTGCTAACTAATCAAACATTCGAGACTTAATCTATATGGAAGAAAATTTAAGATCTAGATCATAAACTTTTATTAAGGCTACTTAATATAGAAGATCCAATCTCACGATTATTTCAATGGAGAATAAAGCTTAAGGAATACGATTGTTACGTTGCAGTATATATTATCAGATAAAATAAATTTTAGCGCAGAAGCTTTAAATTGAATTAAAATACTTCTCGATTGGGAAAATATTATTTGAATAAATATCAAGAATTTATATCAAACGATCATTTTCTAATATTTAATAAAATTAATTAAAAGCTGTACAAAAATAAACATTACTAATCGTAAATTACATTCTATCAATTTTAATTTATTAGAAAACGAAAAATCATCAGATTCATTTGATTTAAATAATATAAAATTATTTAAAGATTTTAACGTAAAATTTAAAGAAACTGTAATATTTAATAAATTAAGAGAATATAATAATTTGATTTTGTCTGCAAAATATTATTAAACAATCTGATTATTCAAAGATTTTGAACTTAAAGAAATATTTTTAAAATACGATTATTACAAAATGTATTGATAAAGAATTTCGAAAATCGCAAAATTTGATGTAGTTTCTTTGTGTTATACAAAATATAATTACTTCGATATTTATTTTATTGTTTTTTTAAAAAGTATCATTAGATTTAGATTTATTTCACAGCTAAATACGCTGAAAAACTGAAAAATGCAAAAAACGAATTAATTAGTATACCTAAATATATTCAAATAGAACAAACATGAAATTAATACAACTACACAAAGATATATTTTCAATGATACAACTATATTATATATATTATATACATTATACAACCAATAGTTTATATGCATACATACATCCATACAAACATACATACATACATACATACATACATACATACATATATATATATATATATATATATATAAGTTCTTTGAATCATTCATACTCAAAGGAAATAACAAAAATTACAGAAAAAAATCATTTTTATAAATACAAGACATCCACATTTTCATTGAATTTATAAAAAAATTTAATGATCATTTGTAAATAGTCAATTATAGAAACAGATATATATGAATTCATAAAAACATGTAAACCATGACAAATAAATTAATTAGTTATAATTAAAAAACGAAACCAATGGAAATTTCTACTGCATTTACAAGACCTTTTGAAGCCTTTTAGTTATTATCTGTCTGCTTAATTTATCAGAATTAAGGAATAAGTTTGTACTATTGCTAACCTTATTGGACAATTTAAACAATTTATATTGGTATTCGCTTTCTCAAATTATAAATCAAAGACAACAACACCAGTATTTACAAGAAACTTAATTTCTTTATTTTGAATAAAATAAAATAAAATAAAATTACGGATCAAGGAAAAAATTTTATGTCTCATTTATTATAAAATGTAGAAAATTTATTTCAAATAAAATAATTGCAACCTAGTATTTATCATCTGTCAAATATCAATACTCTTAAACATACTCATCGAAATTTAACAAATAATTACAAGTGTCGTATTAAGGAATATCAAATTGTATGTGATATAAATATTAAGATATTTTCAAGTTTTCATTTAATACAACTACATTATCTATATATAACGATAAAATAGATATTTGACATTTTTATCTTTGAAAACCTGTTTCAAATCGCTTTATCAATATAACACATATAACATATATTTTAAAACGAATCAAATCAGCGCTAAAAATCTGGAATACCAGCCTGGTTCAATAATTATGAACAAAGTATTTCATAATGCTATAAAAAAAGATAAGATTCACGAGCAAATAATGGTAAAAAGTACTTACTCAATGATTTCATTGACATTTGGATTGGCATCGTATTCCTCCTAGAAATATAAAAAGAACTTTTCAATTCTCGTTAACATGTATGTTTTTTTTATTATATATTTCTCCTTCATCATTTTTACTCGTATATCTTCTCTCTCTCTAGAATAAATAGTAACAACAAGATGAAAATGTAAATTAGTTCGTACGGAATAATTTCATAATCATAATCTTTTAAAATGATGTTCTACTTGATATTTTTGAATTTTAAATACAGAAAAAAGTTATTATTGAAAATAAAACATATTTTATGCATGTATATAAAAATGTTATAGTAAAATAAATACAAATATAAAATCATCTTTAATCGTTTGAAGAATCTAAACAATTACTTTGCTATAGATATTTGAAGTGCATGTATGTATATAGAAGATTAGAAAAAATAAAGTAGAAAGATTACTTTTATATATTCTTTCTGTAATAAAATTAACGTAAGGACTTTTTTATAGTTATCAAAATATTTAGATAATGTTAATGTAAGTATTTAAATAAAATTTTAATTTATTTTTATATTATTTAAAATTATTTTCATATTATTTAAAATATTATATTTAGCGTCATTATCAAACTATTTTCAAATATACGATTATTAATTTAAGAATAGTTAGTATATACAAATAATAATCTGATTCATCAAAATATTAAATTTTTTTTAATGATTCAGATATTACAACAGTAATATCTGATTATAATCAGTACAAAATGAATAACAATACAAAATTATTAATGTAGGGAAAATAATTAACAAAGATACTATTTCATTTGTGTAATTTACCAATTTATTATATAACCAATAGAATTAATAGTTTTTATATTTAATTAGTTATTAATTAATTATTGAGTAATGGTTAGTGGCATTAAGATTCAAAGACTAACTGCGTACTGACTTCATCATCAAGTCTTCTCTTTCTATTCGGTTACAAATGAATTTTTTTATTTTTTCTTTAAAACTTGGTCTCTTAGCAATACTGAAATTTCCAATATATAAATATTAAAATTTGTTCACATTAAGAAATTTTAATATTTTATCTTTAACTAAGAAAGTTTTTTGGTCTCATAATGAGAGCAATTGTCAAATTTTGCTATTTACTCGTATAACTAATTCTACAGATAATGTTTCTATTTTTAAAAACATTGATTTTTATTTATATTCATATAATTTGTAACAAAATTCTTTATTGTAAATTACATATAAATGAGAAGAATTCATAATATTAAGGATACTACAAGACATCATAAAGGTACTGAAAGTAGTTTTACATAAGTTGTCTTAAGCAATTATGACGTTGACATGAGAAAAGATCAAATTTAAGTTAAGAAATAGCTAATTTATTATTTGAAACGTCTGTTCATTGCCTTTAATTGGTTGTTTAACATTAATGAAAATTACAACATTTTGAAAGACGTGAATTATTTGAAACTGTGGATTATTTGACCACCAGTATTTGGTCGAATAACTTCGTGTGTCTCTCAGTTTGAAGAATATTTTTTTATAGTATAATTATGTGAGCTTAATTCTTGATAACCAAATACTTATAGATTCGTAATTGTTTTTTACTTGAGAAATTAAAAACAAATAACATTTTAACAAAAATATTTTAGCCTTCTTTGAATACCAACTTTTCGCAAAACTATGCAGTATTTGCATTTATATTAAATGAAAATATATTTGATAGTGAAACTACGCGTTATCTCATATATTGCTTATGTCATATGCTTTGATGTATTATTTTAGACTCTTTAAAGATAATACTTTTTAAGGTGAAGAGATTAAATCCTTAGAGCCAACGAGATAAAAATTTCTACCTCTTTTTTAAATCTTATCACATAGGAGAATATACACAGCATTATTGAAAATATGGTTTATCATATTATCCAATGAGATATCTATTTTTGCATCATCTAAATATAAGTTAAAGAAATAAGCTCTTACATATTTTGCTTACATAATATAGATGTGGTGAAGAATCGTGTATTTCGTTAGATATTAAAATTGCTAGTATTGCTTTTCACACTGTTTAAATATCTTCTGGTGCAGACATCTAAAACAATCGAGGTCTTATACAGCATCTTCATGGCTAGGACTGTTCTCTCAATTAATTAGCCTGTCACTACGAAAAGATCTTACGTCAATATTGCTATCTACTTTACTACGTATAAAACTACAAGTCAACACACACTGTGTGTCACATTCAATCGACGACAAACGCTAGTTACGTAAGGGCCTCACTCGTAGTTACTAACAGGGTCAATTAAATATTAATGTTACAGATATGAATAAAACTCGCCTTCGATCCTTTAAGAATATTACACTAGCTATACATATATATACATTGGTGCGCTCATAAAAAATGTAATGTAAATCAATAATTTCATAATTTTTAAAATGGCTCTGAACGATTCAATAAATTCAAAGTTTTGGAATTTACCTTAAATTTATATTTTATAAGATTAATGTTAATAAAAGTCCTGAATGAAAAGTAGTGTGAACGTCAATTGAACAAATATAAAATTTGAAATTCTTGAAGCAGACAGAAACATTTTCAGTAAAACATAAATTAAAGAATATTTTGAATATTGTAGTAAAAATTGCCTGATAACTGCTTTGGAATCTATGAAAAAATATGTTAATACAGCAGTAAGAGAATTAACTTAAAGTTACGGTTTTTTTTTATAGTTGATTTGTTTTCATTTATATACATTAATAGGATGAACCCTCAAACTCGCTTAACAAATAAATGTTTCCAACTTCTGCATGTTGTGCATAATATATAATCTTGGACCGATAAATTTGATACTATAATTTTGTCGCAATAATTTCTTAGAAAATATTTTTATAGCATATTTGAAAAATTAAGAATATGACTCGCTTGAAGGGTAATAGTATATTTTTAATATTTTTTTTAATGTTTTGTACTTATTTATTGATAAAGGCTTATATATATAATAAAACTTTGTAATGAAATTTATGGCAGCTTATACTTCAATAATAAATCGATAGTAGGTTGATTTTTTTTTACGAAAAATCTGAAATTACAACAGTTTCTTGTTTTAGTTTAATAAATTTGAAATACAGTGCTATAGTAAATTAATAACAATATAATTTAATAAGGAACTTTAGGCGTTTAGGTATTAGCTGTTTTTTTTTAAATAAAGCAAAAGCATGGAGTAATTGTATGCTATATTGGTACTTTACGTATGCAACTGCAACTCTCCTATGGTATTAAAAATTAGACTTATAAATATATACTTTTGTAGTCGAAGGCTTGTTACATGAGATTACATTAAGTACATTAATGACTTGCCGTTTGACTTTTTCTACCAAGCTACTGATTTTCGTGCTAAAAAAAGGAGGTAATCCTAGTACCAAACTCTTACAATTATTTGAGTATAATGGTAAGGATACTGTTTTTATATTGAAAACGATGATGATCCTGCTAAATGCATAAGGAATGCAGAACATCTTCAGTTCTATTATTGCTTGTATAATATTAACGCACACGATGCAGCTAGTACTATATTATTCACAAAACACGTAAAATGTTAGGTTTGTATAGTAATAAATCCAGACGCAGTGATACTATTCCTCCTTCAAATACATATGGGATGCCAATTTGGTTCGGTAAGGAAGACAATTGAGGCATTACTTGATAATGATATATTTGAACATTACAATTTTTCCATCGACTACAATGTATATACGTTAGAAGAAAAGGAAAGAAAACTTAACATTGATATTGCTATGATTAGCTGACCATTAAAAAAGTCAACCTTCAAAAGCCTGGTTTCAATAAAAGTTAATATATTATTATTTAATTTATAATCATTGTATCTGAATTTCTGGAACTATTCGTAAGCCATAGATAATTTCAATCGCCTTGGTCAATTTAGAATCAATAAAAAATAATAATAAGGTTCGTTACTACTATTGCGCAGATTTACGCGTGTTTTGAAGTTACTGTGTCCACACTCAGCTTAAATTCAAAATAAATATATATAGTGATTGTTTTTAAAAAATTCACTTAGATTATGTCAGGATATTCAGTGTAATTAAAGGTATGGAAAGTAGTATGAATGAGAGCGACACCACAATAATATGCTTATAATTATTATTTTTAATGTCAAAGAAAATACAGGACCTATACAAGCGTCAAAGTACACCCAGAAATTATGTTATTTTGTATAAAAGTATATAATTAGTTGATATTAATAAACAATTTTAGAAAAGCAAATTTCATCGAACCACACTATTTTAAACTACTACGTTTTGATTGTAAAAATGATTTCTTTTTTAAGTAAAATTATTGCTTTGCGGGTTTATTAGACGAGCATATATTATTTGCATAATTGACTTATACGCAGGCATTAGACAATAAATAGTATTAAATAAAATTAAAGACAACGATGTATGTCTGCAACATTCAGCCCCGACAACATACATTAATTTAATTTTTCAATTTTTCTCGCCTAATACATTTGTAATCTCTTCGTGTGGTCAGTGTTATCGAAAACGTCTTTCCTCGCAGTAGACACTCGATACGACGATCTACGATAGAACTTTCCTGGCATCCAGAAAGCGACCTAAGTCAACGTTAATACCAACGACGAGAGACATTAACGAAGCAGCCGCTGCCAAGCAACTTGAAGACGTACTTTCTCTTCCTCGCTCTACTGTCGGCTATATCGCCCATTTCGGCTAAGTACTGCATCTACTGCGGATTAAAATTCAAACTTGGCATTTTTATTTTCACCCCCTCCCGTCCCTGATCGCGTATTGATACACAAACCACCCTTCTCAGAACATCACCAGTGGCGGCAAATTCCGCCAATTGTACGAAGCAGAGTCGTCGTTCTTGAGAAAGCATTTACTCCTTTCCTTGACTACCTCAACAATAATTTGCAATTATTGAGAAATGTCTTTTATTTATAATATTTTTTAACTCTGATATTTAAAATTATGAAAAACTCGTTTGAGAAATTAAATATTTTTAATCCAGAAGTTTATAAAAAGTTATTTGTATATTTGATATAATGTTACGATATTGTCGTTAAGTTTTATTTAATAAAATTCGAATTAAATTTCCAGGTGGATGCACTTTATGGAGTATGGCATACACGCTATCAACTTTTCACGTTTTCGAATAGCATGAATAATGATTATTTTGGGCACTGTTTATTCTCGCCAAAAATCTAGAAAAGCATATACATTTATATATAGTGAAATTTATAAGCTTCAACACTACATTTGTAAATACAATAGTTCTAAGTAGGAAATGCCACGCATATATAGAAACTGATTCATTTTTGTAGTGACATACATAAGAATATAAAAGAATCCAATTAACCTAAAACAAAATTTGAGTCATAATAATATACTGATTTAATACTCTTAAACTTCATAAGAGAATGTACTTATCATTGTTATTTTTCTCAAATATAAATACGTACAATGATTTATACATCATCAACAAAGAAAAAGATTGTAAGCTTAGAGAATAAAATAAGTCTAGTTTAAGGTAATTACACGCGTGCGGACATATTCAGAGAGAGAGAGAGAGCGAGAGCGAGAGAGAGAGAGATACATGAAGAACTAAAACCTTAATTCTGTTAATTGACTTAAAAAATGTTAATGAATCAATAAGGCTACAATAAGAACGTATAAGGATACTTTCCTCAGTTTGACAAAAACTTAAATGCCTCTTTTGAAAATAAATATAATTTGTATTTTAATTGAATTATTTAAAATTTTTTAAAAGTATTTCTTCTATAATTTATTTTTTCATACTTATTACAATGAATGTCCGTTCATTACAACCATTAATTTTTCTATGACCAAATGTAAGAAATTATAATTTTTGTATAATATTAAGTCAAATTTTTTAAATTATGGTAACTGAATTATAAAAAAAAGGATTTCTGGATAAATAAATGTATTTATTTCATTTTCTTTCTAAAGGTAAATGCACAATTATAATTAGCCAAAATAATTAAATACTACTTTTAATTCTAGGGAAATCATTTAATTTTATTTCTGTTATTATTAAATTATTATTATTGTATAATTTATTTTTCAAAACGCCTATTATACTGTGTAATGAATTTTAAGAAAAGTCAGAATAAAATTAATTCAAGAAATGCAAATATTATTGCCTAATATTGTTTACCCAATCTATGTGAATGATGTTGCAATAAAATAAAGAATGAATTTTTATGAAGTAAAATTTTGGCATTAAAAACTATTTTATGTATTGTCGTTAAATTAACAAAGCTATTGTAAACCAATGATGTTACATTATTAATGATGATTCAAAATAATTTAAAATTGTTGGCATTAATCAAATAAATTTGTTTATGTTATTTTGAAAAAATTTTAAAATATAAAAGTAAGTTTTACTTCGCTTTCAATGATAAATATTGCTAAAATTTACAGAGAAATGATTGTATATACATACAATAACACATTATTGTATTTTATTAAAGAAATTATTTTGGAAGTTTATGTTAGGATATTTTTGTGTACAAAATGATTAGTTTATTTTATAATATTATAGTTTTGGAAGAACGTTCAAAATCAAATTATAAAAAGGAATTTTTGTGGTTTCTTGCATCATTTGTATTATTTCTAAAAAATTATTTAACCACCCAGATCCAAAATTGTTTTATTTGACATAAACAGACTTATAATTGTCCAACCTTGATAAAATCATTTTCAAGATTAATCAGAAACACAATATTACTACAACTATGAAAAAATAAAAAGTAAAATAGTTAACTGTAAATGTTACTAAATATTTTAGTTATCAAAAAATATAATTATTTTTAAAAAAGTTTATATTAATTATATATGACAATTTTTTAAAATATCTATTCCTTATAGATATATTAAAGTTACATAGCTGTGGTATTAACAAAATATAATATAATATTATTTATGAATAAGGTTACACGTAGAATTAAGCGATTTATCAAATCGCTTATCAATCGTAATATTTTAATTATTGAAATTAAGCTAACTTTCAATTGTGAAGAGTATCGCTAGAAGCTAAAAAATATAGAAAATTTAGTTTTAATTGAAATGTTTCCATAGTATTAATAAGAAGCAGATTAAAATAAAAAGTGTGAAAATTATTTTGAAATATATTCTCATATCACTTTTTTCATATAACTTGTACATTTATTATAATATCAAAATTAATTGCTCTAATTATGTTATTCTATAGGAATAACATAGTGTCAAGTCAAATATTTAAGAATTTTAGATTATTAATATCAAAGAAAATGCATACGTAAAAGATCACTTTAGTTTTATTCACTAACTCTCATACTGCTTGCATTGAAGCACACTTAGTAAAAAATTGAAATTTTATTAAAATAATTTTAAAAATTAGTGATTTTAAAGATTATGAATCTGACAAATAAAAAGTAAATCATTATAAGGAGAAATATTATAGATTTTTTTACATATATCTCTTATTAAAAATTCAAAAAATTAAAATAAAATATATTACACGACATTATCATTACATGTATAAGTGACATACATGCTCTGATTACAATATAAAAAAATTAAAACTATTACTACTCATTTTTAACGAATAGATTATTTTATTTTTTAGATTTCTTAAACTTATTTTATAAATTTATGTAATTTATATATAATTTCACTTAATTAGCTGAGTATTGTGTAATAAAGTGTACAATATTACATTGATCGTATTGAATATTACATTTATGATCATTTTGAGGTTATGACGCATACATTTACTAATGGTCTAAGTTTGACCATTTTACCAACGATACTATTGAAGACAAGAGGCATTTTATTCATTATTCAAAAGAATTATCTTAAAATTTGTAGTATTTTTTTTAATTTTTCAGAGCTACATTTTTGTATATTGCCAAAAATATAACTATCGTCAGCGCGATCTATCGGCCAAACCTTCTACAGAAAAATTTTATACGGTGCACTACTCGCTCTCACTCATTACTCTAGTATTCATGTCGCAGCCACAGCCTTTCACGGCGTGCGTGCCACGCGCTTAATCATCCTATTACAGACACGATGACTTTGAAAGGGCATGGATCAATAATAACATCAACAAGGGAAAGATATCACACCTTGTCGGGAAGGTGTAACAGAGAAATTTAAATTTACCATTGAGCAATAAGCTAATGGGAATGAAAATATTGCGACAGATGTCGATGATATGAAATATATTTGTTACCTCGTGGATTTCAATAACGTCGTCCTCGGAGTCGTCATTTTGAACCACGTCCGCGTCGTGGAGCTCGATATCGAAGACTCCCGCCATTCCCTTAGAAAAAGACTGTCATTAAAGAAGGAATCCACAGCGACTGAGAGCAACCAAAAGTTCTTCTTATCCTGGAGAGTAGAAGCGAGTTGATTTTCCACTTTTTAGAGGAGCTTTGATTAACGGGTGCCTTGCTTCCTCGATTCCGTCCAACGCCGTCGAAATTTTCAATTTCCGTCTATTCTCTTGCAGAACTCTGTACGCCCGTGCTTCGTACACTCAAAACTTTGCACTAGCACTGACACTTATGTCAATGGTACTGTTCAAGATACGACAGTACAACAACGACCTTCTCTTTCTCGCTACTGCTTTAAGCTGTTTTCAGCCTCGCTATTGCAGAATGATGTATAATCGAGAAACGAAATCACTCAGCAGCAAAATACTTGACTTACTGAATCACTTATTAGACTTCAACCATTGACTATTTTCTTTTATCTTTGCACTTAAGTTACGAATGCGCTTACGACTTCAAATTCCGAATGGTTATGTGGATGGATGGTTAGACAGATTGATTCACCCACTATTCGATCCAAATTGAACAACGACGATTATCGAAACGTAATGCGTAAGGCGTGAGTTGGAAGATCAAAGTATTGAAACCGACGGCTTGCGACAGTCGCGACGCTCGCGATGCGACTCTTGGAACCACGATAGGGCGCATCAAGGAGGGGCACTTCACCAACGTTGCCACGATGATGGCGTCCAGCGGCAATTCATTGTAATTTTAAATTATCATCCTCTTCATAATGTCTAAAATTGATCTTTCGTTTTTTCCTTTCCTGATATATGCTTAAATATTTTCAATTTCTTATAGCCTGAATCTTATAGCCGCATTCTTGAATTTCACAAATGATTCAATCGACCTTTGGCACTTACCTGTTCTCTGAGATAATAAACAAATGGTAAAACTCTTTTATTCGTCATATATTTCGATCCATCCGTAACAATGCGCAACAGACTTTACAATAACTTAATATTTACCACTTCATTTTACTATCACTTAAATTTGGAAATAATAGTAGAAAGCATAAAGTAAACATTCGGTTAGATCTCTATAAGTGATATTTCATACAGACTATTTAAAATTTCTTGTTATTATATATAATTTTTAGATTAAAAATAAAACATAATATTTTAAATATTAAGAAAATTCCAATTTAGATATGTAAAAACGTTTAAATTAAAGAAATTAAAAATGTAAGCCTTTTGGCTGATTAGTCATCTTTTAAAATAAATTAAGTACGTTTTTACGTATTTTCGTAATTTTTTAATTATATTAATTATATTATAATACTAAGTACTAGAATCAATTGATTATTAAATTATTCATTATAAAAGAAACAATCCTCCTTGAATTTGGCATCGTAACACTTCTTCATTCCTTTAACTATATTATCTAAGTTAAATAATTATGCAATTATTTTTAATTTTAATTGTTTAAAACGTTATTTCATTGTAAGTCAATTTATCAATTCAATATTATGATTAAATTTTTAATAAAAAAACTGTTAGAACTATAGCAATTTAATATTTTTATAAGTTTATATTAAAAATTATTACTCTATTAATATCATAAAATTTTTCTAATCCTTAAAAAGCTTTATTTTTTATAATAATATATTAATGTCCATTATTATTAAATATTTTTTGATATTTAGTGTTACGTTCAAGAAAATCAGTTCGCCAATTTCTGTTATTCATATACAATTCCAAGTTATTATAGAACCTTGTGTAATATTCTTTTACGGATACTATCCGTAGCATAAAGCATAATATTTTCTATTGTTATCTGTATTTTGAATATACAGTAAACTACTTCATAGTATATTTTCAAAAAATGAAAATAATCTACGCAATTTTAATTTGTTTGAATTGAAAATTCAACGGTAAATAACATCCCTGGTCTTTCATTCAATTTATAATTATTTGAAAGTATTTGACTTTTACAAGTTTTTTGGAATATATGTAGTATAAAAGAATAGAATAATAGTTTTTATTCTTATCAAGATCGATCAATCGATTACAGTCTTTGACATCATTAATTTATTTAAATTTGTATCGTGTTGTAGATATTTTAATAATGTTGAGTTTGTTAAAATTTTGAATAAATAATTTTATTTTATCTAAATCTTTAAGATTAATTAAAATAATTTGCTATCTTTTTTATGATGTATTGAAAAGGTGTTTGTATGAGTTTTTTTTACTTTTAATTTTATGAAATAGTTCAAATAGTTTTTCTATGATAAAGTTGTTACAAGACAGTGAAGACTAGCGATCCTTCTGATGAATCTATACAACAATTGTGTACTTTTCCGAGTTTCTCCGAGATAGTGAAAACGAGTGACTGTAACAATACTCCTTAAATCCCCCAATGTATTAACACTATATTCTAGCGTGCATACTTTTGTATCGTTCTCCTACTCGGTATCTATAAAACTCGTAAGAACCTGCACAACATTTTTGGAATAGCTACTCTAGATTTTTGAGCTTTCATGTGCTTCTCCGTCATAAATTAACAAGAGACAACATTTCGCCAGCATTTCGCCAGCATCTTTCCCTCTCTTCCTCTCTCCAATATCGCCCCCTCTCGTTCAACTCTGACTATCCTTGATGATATTTAACCGTCTACCTTCCGAAAAGTTTAAATTTATATATTGACGAACAGACTATAAGGTATTGGATAAATGATAAGTGAATGAGTAAATAAATAGAATCGCCGATCGCTAAAAGTAATCTTAAGAATCTTCGAGGTGATGTAAAGTTGTGTTTAAGAAACCAAACACATGAATAAAATCAAAGTTCAAAAAAAAAAGGCGACTTGCGTGCTCGATGAACCTGACAAGTTACTCAAGAATTTCAGAGAACTCAATGATAGTGAGAAAAATTCAGCTCAACGTTTGAACAGTTGTAATTGATCCTCGAGCCCTAAACAAGGAGAAGAGGAAAAGAAATAATGTTATATTTGAAAAAAGACTGAAATCGGTTTTGAAGCCTGAGACATGAAAAAATTATTGAAGTAATGTTATATTTACGGTACGTCATGGGTAGTAAAATAAAGAAGTTCTAATATAAAAAATTATATTTGTTTCCCTAAAGTACAGCGAGCATTGGTATTTAAACTAAAAAATGTTGAAAATTACCTGTTTAATTTTAAGAAATTCAAATTGTAGATATGCATGCGAAGGTGCTATTTGTATTGTAAAATATAAACTGGAGCAAACCTGTAAGGTTTGAGTTTAAGTGACAGGCTTGTAAATTATTAATGAGAAAAATAAATATATTTTCCAACTATCTTTGTAAGTCGAAACACATAACATTAGGGAAAAGCAATTATATGGCTTCGTACCTGCAGAACATGAAATACAGGGACAATTCTTTCTCCCAACACTTTTTTTAATATCCCAGATAAAATAAAGTTCATCTAAGTACATAAGCATGAAAAACATATCAACGGCAGTTTCTGTAACAGTACTCAAATCTCGTAATTTGTTATAATATGCAGATTTGACTAAACGCATTCTCGTCACCAGAATATTTGTAGTGTGTAATTGGTGCCAAAAAACGTTAATAATAAAAAAATATGAAGCCAAATTGTATTTGTAGCACTGCTCAACTTAGCCTTTGCATAGAGGAACTTTTTAATTATATAGTATTTGCATAAATATCGATACTCACATTGCATTCGAATACAAGACATTTCAAACAAAGCATAGAATTTCCTTGTGTATATATGACGCTTTTGTGCACAATCTAGCTACATCGATCCGAATTTTTCATCGAAAAAAAAGCTTCGTGACCTTAGCACGAAACTTTTTTTGATTATAAAAATTGTTGGAAGAAAAATATAAAAATCTTTTTACGTTTAATTCGTGAAAATTTGAGTAATCTTTTAAACGATCCAAATAATATGCAATTCTTTAAGCGATTTGTTTAAAAACTCAGAATACAAAATTTTTATAAATTTTTATAAATAAATTTTTAAATATAGATATACATGTATACAGATACGCACATGTTTAGCATTTTAATAAAAAGTAATAATTAAAGTAATTAAAGAAATATTTATTCCTTATGAAGATTTGAATCAATGTTGCGAGCTCGTGCACCTTTTTTTGAATTGTAAATTATACAACCTAACCCAATAATTTACATTTATTCAAACAATGTACAGGTTTGCAACACTGATTTGAATCATATAAAATTTAAATTTGATACTCATTCACTCTAAACTTTTGTAATTAAGAAAGTGTTTACAATGACAAATTACGGTAAATTCTTTATCTCAATCATACATAAACAGACGAATTTTGAATATAATATTTCAACATATATATCATATTTCAATATTCAAATCTTGCAGAGACCTCTAATCATATTTGTACATGTGTATAAACTCCAAATTTTTATAAAAACTCTATAGCTCTTTCGCTAAGCGATTATTTTAACTTATAAGAAACAAAACAATTACAAATTGAAGCCTCCGTCTTCTTCGTCGTTTAATGACGGATCGGTCTAAAATAGTCTCACTGAGAAGTCCAGTAATCAGATCCAGCATAAAACGCAAATACATAGATGGGAATGAACCTTTATTCCGACAAAATTGTGGACTGAACTAAAAACAAATTCTGATTATTTGGTTATTGTTTGATTGAATTACAAATACAATTTTTAACGCCAAGGTATTTGGTTTATTTTAAATATTTGTGTATGGAATATTTAAATTTTATTTTTATTTACTTTTCCTTTTATAAAATGAATACAGCATTACTTATATCAACAATTTTATGATATGGAAACGTTAAGCTTTTGAAAAAGTTTATATATTGTTTGAATTTTTTAAATTAGTTTAAAAAATCGCATAGTATCCAGATCTATTTTTAAATAAATAAATAATTGAATTATCCGCAATTTTTCGACGTATCATATATTGAAATTAATTGCAATGTTTGCCTATACGAGAAAGTCAAATGTTAACTGATAATTTACGGAAGTGAATTGTACACAAATTATATTCCAAATTCCGATCATTAATAAAAGTAGAATGTTACAAAGCCAGTATAATCGAAAGTGCAACATCGTTATTTATTACTCGTAATCACTTTAGAGCATTTTTCTCTTTAATTAACTTTTCTTACACAATCAGATTTCGACATAATTGTTTACTTATCACTAGAATAACGTTGTAAGGCCAAATTGAAATTTTAAAATATGGTTATCAAGCATCAGATAAAAGGTTATGAAAATTTTATAAAATTTATCGAAAATTTGAAACCAGATGAACCTACATATGTCCTGTTTATGGGATCCAAATCAAAAGATGGAGATAGCTGGTGCCCTGATTGTGTAGTAGGTAATATTTCCAGACTCACTCAGTATTGCTCATTTAATTTAAATAATATGATGTAATTAATTCTCAATATTTTGATTAATATCTGAAATTAAAATTTATTTTTTTATAGCTCATCCATTTATAGAAAGAGGAATAAAGTCTGCTTCTGAAACATGCCAATACATTGTTGTCGAAGTGGGAAACAGATCTTTGTAAGACAAGTATTTTTAGTAATGTATTTAATTGAATTATAAACTTAATATCTGTAATAATTTTTCTTAGCTGGAAAGATAAAGAGTGCCCATTCAGAACAGATTCTAAAATTCGAATAACAGCTTTGCCAACTCTTGTAAAATGGGGGACTGAAAAGCGCTTACAAGGTGAAGAGTTGTTAAATAGTGATCTAATCGAAATGTTAGTAGCAGAAGATATCGAGTAGTATTCCTTCTACAATATTAAGGCATATTTTCTTATAATATAATTTTATAAAATATGAATTTACACAATGTGTATTTTGTGTTAATATTTTATTTTTTAAATAAGCATTAAAAGTAAAATTAACATTCAATGTTATTACATTTTTATACATTTTAGTTTCATTAATGCAAATATATTTAGGTTCAAAGATAAAGATATATAAAAACATTCACCTAATATGATTCTATGGATAAAATACTTCACTTATATAGATTAATTAATTATTATAGTTTCTCTTATTATTTATAAATTAGAATCTTAAGATTTAGCTAATGTTGTTTCATCTACCATTGTTGGAGGAAGAATACGAATGCTATAGTTAATCTTTTTATTTCGAAGAAGACTGTAACTGTTATCAAAGACAATCGAATCTAAAAAAAATATTTTATATTTCACTGATCTTTAATTACATGAATAAAGATAATACATTTAAATTCATACTTACAAACAGCTGGAATTTCACAAGTAACAATACCAACTTCATCCAGCTGATGAGCAGACACTCTGTGAATTGGAACTATTTCTGTTTGAGATCCATCATTTGTTTTCCTTATTACTCCAAACTTAATATCATGATCATCTGAGTTAAATTCCCAACTACAAATAGTTTACAAATTTATTTCATTTCATCCACTACTAAAACAAGTAAAAATAATATTAATAAAGATTTACCTCAATAAAGATCCTACTTCGGCAGGTTGAAAATCAAGTTTTAATTTGTCACCTTTTTTAATTATCACAGTTGTGAATTCATTATTTTTATCTTTATCATTTTTATTTATGTACATATTTTTTGGGATTTTACCACCTTGACAAATCTACAATTAATTAATAAAATTTTGAATAATATATGCAATATCAAAAAGTGATTTTTAAATGTGTACTAATACTTAAATACAATTAAAATGAACAATATTTACTTCCAGCTTAATTTAACAAATTGTAAATTTAGAATTGTAAAAAATTAATTGATACAGATAAAACTAATGCTTTATAAATCATTGTTCACAGTAAGATAGTAATTTTTTAACTGGCTGGTAGTAGTACTCTATATTAGATGACTGTGCTCAAATATTAGTTAAATGTATAATAATTTAAAAAAAAATTTCAACCCACTGGTTAAGCATTTATTAAAAATATGAAATATTCACACAAATGCAAATATTAGTACTAAATATATGTTTTTAATTAGAAATTTGAAACATAATTTTTTCTACATATTTTAAAACATTTATATTTAATAAATAAATATACATATATTCATTGAAAGTACAAATAAACTAAGAAACTAAGAAATGATAAATCAAATTCTTTAAAAATAAGAATTGATAAAATAAAAAAATTTTAGATTATTACTTTTACGTTTTAAATATAATGGCTTTTAATGAAATAAAAAATAAAAAGGATATATTTGTGTAAACATTTTTTTTCTATAAATATCTAATACTGGCGATCAATATTTAAAGTTTTTATTAAGGAAGCAACAAATATTGAAGAGTATTGCAATCTTACCAATTTTATATTCTTTAAATTACATTTTGCATTTAAAAATTCACAATCGCATTGCTCAAATCTAAACATATATGTAATATTATAAGTCATAAGCGAACTATATAAATTCTTTGAAATAAATATATCCTATACTACTTCTAAGAGTTAAAATATTTTCGATTATATTTATCGATTATGTATATACAAGTTGTGCTACTAAAGTAACTATAATTTCGCAAGAAGATAAACAACTATACATTTTATATTTTATTGAAAATTTTCAGCATTTCTAGCAATTGAACAGATGATTGCAGAATTTTTAAATTGTTAACTTCTGAATTAAAATTGTGAACAACACTCGAATGTTTTGTTGTTCTTACAGATTTTCTAGATTATTTATCTAAATTCTTAAAATTTAAATATAAATTTAAAAAAAAATTTTAAATATAAAATTTTTAATAGGACAGCGGTGGAAGGAGTTATAATAATATAGAAATTTGTAATTTTTACGTTAACCTAGTTTTGTAAAATATAAAAGTTTCAATCATTCTTTAATTTGCATATTTGTATAAATATGCAAGTACACAAAAAATGTGTCACTTATTAACGTAATAAGGAAACACTACAATTTGATGAAATACTATAAAAATAAAGATATTTTAACAAAATCATTTTCATTTGGAGTATTTTAAAAAATACATTTATTTAAATTGAATTGTAGGCTTTCCAATCACATAAAAATTAATCAATAAATAAAATCATACGTATAATTTCAACAAATATTTCAATTATTTTACACATATCATTAATTATAATTAATTATAATTAATTATTAAATACACATATAATTAATATATAACTAAATGAATTATGATTTCCAACAATGTAATATATCTTGTAAAACAACTTTTCAATCGCTAATAATATTTTTAACTTCTAACTTGTAATATTATTTTCGTTAACATTGATACATATTTTTGTAGACTAAGCATAATAACACAAAATTTAATATAATTACAAATGCAATAGAAATCCATCGACGCTATACATACGATTTATTAAACCACTCATGCGAATAATTGTATTAGAGAACTTTAAAGACTTGTACATTTTCGTATTTTAATGCTTATTTAGAGCACAGGTAAATTTCTCCTCGACTCATAATTTCGTATTTGCATATTTAATTAGCCGATGTATGTTTCAGGCAACATATATGTGTGTACGCATAGTTTCATTGCTATGAATGTTATTAGTTTTAGAGCATTCGGCATACGGCAAATTTTATTTCCTATAGACTTGAATTTGAATGTATTAAGTGATTAAGATTACTCAACAAATGTTGAAAATAACCGAATATTTTTCAATTATAATTATGTAAAAGTACATGATTGTTTTATCTCATTAAATTTTGTACGAATATTGCATATCATATAATCATAGACAGGTTAGCTTATATTAAAATAATACCTTCGATGTTAATTTTGGATTTCCATCATTATCCGTTAATGTTCCACCAAAGTGCACTGGTAAATTGTCAGGAGGGATAAGTTTTAACACAGCAGCCTTCCATTTAGCAGGATCCGACTTATATATTTGAATTTTAGATAACGTATATTCATTCATAAATTTTTTAGCAATAGAGAATGCTAGAGAAAATACTTTTGGGGCTGAAAAGTATTCATATGTAAAATAAATTTCTATTAAATTTGATAATTAATATCATTTACTTTGTGCCAGTGAATCTTACCGTTAACAATGTAACAGACCTTAAGGATTTCTGGATAATTTGCTTCATACATTTGAATTAGCGTGATAACAAGCTCTCCAGCTTCATATAAATTAAAATAATATTCTAGTTATATATTTATTTTTAAAATCGCTTAATTTTATTGTATATTAAAAACTAACCAGGTCGCCACATATACTGCCTAAGATTAAAATTCTCCATATCAAAAATAACAGTACACTGCCCAGCATCTGGACCATGTTTTTCACCTTGTTCTTTACAAATTCGTAAATAATACTCTAATAATTTAATTGTTGTTTTAATCATTTCTCGACGAGTTACAACATGTAATATTCCATATAAATCCAAACCAGCAAATGGCATTATTATAACTGCAAAAATTTATTATCATACTTATCCACTAAAAAAACGTCTGTTCCTTTACAAAAA
Source organism: Wiebesia pumilae (assembly GCA_018907045.1). Taxonomy (NCBI): domain Eukaryota; kingdom Metazoa; phylum Arthropoda; class Insecta; order Hymenoptera; family Agaonidae; genus Wiebesia; species Wiebesia pumilae. Next base: position 7,983,585 of record JACCHZ010000192.1, read on the forward strand.
ACATATATTTTTTAATTAAATTTCATTCCTTCGAATGGAAAGTTAATTTCCATTCATTTAATAAGGAAAAGAATATTTTTAAAAGTCTTTAATTATACTGATTTTAAAGTAAAAAATATTATTTCTAACAATTATTTAATAACAATTTTAGCGCGCATGCAATACAAACCTGAACGATTAATGATAGTAATTATGCAGCGATAAGTGATTTTTTGATAAAAAATTTGATATTCAATTTTCATCGCTAAACTTTGTTAATTTTTCTCAATATATAATTATTATGATTACTATATAGTGTCTATGAATAACATATAAATAATTATATGGTAAACATCACTTATATATTTTTTTCTTGATAATAATTATGTAAAAAAGTAAATTAAATTAATTCATATCGAAAAATTATAATTGTTTTGGTTCTTTCCACGAATAAACAGGTCATCATTGATAAATTATAATACATGAACATTAAATAGCCTCACGATAAATAAAATAGCGTAAAAAAGAAACAGTAAACAGAGCAATAAATTATGTATAAATAACAATAGATTTTCAATATTTATTATTCTATATTTAGCGACTTATCATTATGATTTATAAAGTTATCTTATATAGTTATCTACCAGTAATACAATATTATTACAAAAACCTGTGAGATACTTTTTCAATTTTTACCAAATAATGACAGGTAATTATATATTTTTCAAAAGTAAAATGATACTGATAAGAAAAATCTATTTTAATATAATATTTTAAAAATAAATTAAAGGTACATTCACAATTGAAGCATTAAATGACTTTCATGTATTTCTATTATAACAGTTTGTGATTGAAATTGGAGCAAATCTAAACATAAAAAATAATTGATTATGAATCTATTATTTAAATCAAATAATTCAAAATGATATATGTACTACACTTACTTTATATTCAAATACAAACAAATGAATAACTGGATTATCTCGTAAGAAAAGTAACAAAATTACAAACCAGGTGCCTCGTGCTTATCGTATCCAGAGAGGCCATGCGGAAGATAATCCTTTAAAATTTGAGGAATCTCCCATTCATCAAGTTTATCGACTTCCCATCGTTTTCTCCATTCCAGTGACTGCAAGTGAAATAGAAAAAGTTGAAAATCTTATGAAAAGATATCACTTTTTCTTTAATTCGATTATATAATCCTAACTTTTTTATTTATAACACCATCTTTGCTTGTATGTTTTTAACTTATATGATATCTGAAAAAATATTCTGCAATTTTTACGATCTGTTCTATAAATACAAAAATAAAACTAATTTCTTGATTTTGATAAACCTGGCAAGACCATATTCATGTACATATAACCATATTGGATTTTAATTTATATAAAATGTTTCATCAATGAGATATATCATAGTATTTTTCTATTAAAGAAGATCTGCTTCCATTAGATATATTATTAGATATCCATAAGATATCTAACAAAGAACTAACTTCAAACTTAATGTTTTTGAAAAATAATTAAAAGTTAATGAAAGTAAGTTGCGATAAACACTTAACGGCCAATAATCATCTATTTTATTCCTTTTTGCATCTCGCAATGAAAATGTTGGAGTACCAACAAATGTAAAATGCAATTATTAATTGTTAATATTATTTTTAAAAAGGTTCTAAATTAGCTAAAAATAATAAATCAAACCAGTAAGCAAAAAAATATGTAACTAAAAAATTTAAAAGTAAAAATAAAATTATTAAGAAAGCTTCTTCAGAAGTGCTTCTCATATTTATCTCAAAATTAATTTAATGTATATTGCCGTATTAAGTGTTAAATAATTGCCTATGAAAGTTTTTGTTTTTAATTTAAAATTGAATTTTAAATGGATAAGAGAGAGAGAGTGAGAGAGAGAGAGAGCGAGAAGAAAGAAAGAAATTAAACGAAAGCGAATGAAAAATAAATGGGGGAGGGGGGAATGTAGAAGACTTTAAAAGACATTTTTAAATAATAGAAATAATTTGAATCTATTGCAAATGAAACTAAATAAGTAAGTTTGAGACAAGAGAAATTTGCAAGTTTAGAGAAAAAGAGAAACTTACTTGATACTTTATAGTGATAAGTTTTAATGATTAACTGTTATTGAAGAAGTTAATGATCTTTTAGTTTTTGATAAATGCCATTTCTAGACCTTCTTATAATAAATGTATCTTATTAACATGTAGATTGGAATTAAAATAAACATAGGAATTCTGTAAAAGAGTCTGTAAAATCAACGCAAAAAAAGGAAAGGTAGCGAATAGTAACACATGATAATGCATTTAGTGAAGATTCGCACAGAGAAAATATGCAAAGCAAGATACTCGTGAGAATATTGGTTTTGCATAATAACTTGCAAAAAAAGAAAGCACTTCTTACTAGAAGAGATTACATTTCTCAATATTTGGAAATGATCCAACAAGACCAAGTTACAGAAAATATCACCATCTATATCTGTACGCCAGTGGATAGTTTTTGGAGTCAGAACGGGTGCGATGCGAATATTGTATACGTAAAATCTAGAAAAAGAAAATAAATTTTTCGTTTAGAAATTAGTTAATTTATTATTCATTTATTCTTCTACACTAGTTTTGAAAAAGAATCATACTATGAGTAGAATCTGTTTAATTACCGAGATTGTCTTATTATTATTTTGGACTTTATAAGAGTAACGTAGCAGAGTTCAATATCAAAGCTTATTAAGTAAAACAAATATTTATTTATTAATTAGTATAGTTTAGTCAGTTTAATTAGATGAAACATACTTTACAGTTTTAAAGTAACAAATTAAAATTATTAAATTGTTATACGTACGTCTCTCAGCATTTTTTCTGCGGCAACTACATCCCATTTTCGAGCTAAAAAGAGTATAAAGAAATTTCAATTGTTACACGTAATAATGTGACTTTAAGTTAATATCTTACCTCTTAACCATCGTAGTAAAAACTGATCGTCGTGGTGAGAATGTAGAATGTCTTTTACGCTCCGTCTAAACTAATGGAACAGAAAGAAAAATAAATTAAAATAATACAGATGAATTTTTAATACACAATCTCCATAAATATATTTAATTATATATTGAATATTACTCTGATCAAACAATCCGCTAAATGAAAAAATCACAACGTAATAAAGTATTTCTTGCTTATTCACTGACTGAACACGAACTTACGTTGCAGTTGGTTAAACATTTTTGTTATTTTTTTAACGTACGTCGTATGTAAGAATTTTAAACAAAGATATCAGATTATTTGAAATTTTGTTCTAATTAAAACTAAAATTGAAATTTTACTTAAAAAAAAACTTCAGTATCATTTACATGCATTACAATTATATTGATTTCCAATATGTTGAATAGAAAAATTTCTTTCTGAGTTAGAATTAAAAAAACATTTTGTCCTTCGTTAAAATGACTAGATCGATTCGATGATTCTTAGATGATATTTCTACAATTTCGATAAATCTTTTATCAGTACGATAAAAAGAAATATCGATCTATGAACTCAGAAGGTGTAATAAGTTAAAAAAGTAGAAAGAAATATTTCTGTGTTACCTGACTGATTATCATTAATTATCCGTCAGTTTAGCAGATAACTGAGATTATCAAATCCATGTACATGGGTGAAATGAATTAATAACATACTATACATAAAAATCAAACAATGTATTAATACAAAACATTAATAAAAAATGAAGAAATTTTTCTATTTTCAAAAATATAGAGGAGAAACTAATTGCTTTTGTTACTCATTGATTAATAATTAATAATTAATAATTAATTAATTCTGTATTTAGAAGTCGATACAGTGCTGCTACAAAAAGTCTAATAACTTTTATAGATTCTAAATTGTTTTCTACTAAATTAAGTTTCAAAAATTATGAATACCATTGTGAAGTAAATATATCTTTTATAATTTAAATAGTACAGTTTATTTTATAATATATTTTGGAGACAGATAACTGAAATTGCGAGGTGAAGACCAATGGCCAGGTAATTAGCATGATGCAGATGTAAGAGCCCAAGTGACGAGGCGATTGAGAGTTGATAAGAGTAGTTTACTTAAAAAAAATCTTTTTCCACAAGAGAAAAAGTAAGATATACGAGATCACACCGCAGAACGAGATGAATAATCTATTTATTACGAACGGAAGATATGAGTGTTTGTAAAATGATCATTTCTATACCGCGATGATCGTTCTGCTACCGATATATCAAAACACCAAGCGATTGAGCTATTATAAACATTATAAATATTATACCACATTTGAAATGCTCCTTCACATGATTTACAAATGTAACCTGCTGCAATATCTTTATGGTATGATGGTGTTCTGAATCGTTTTCTAAAGGGCACCGAAGATGTATAAAGCATCGTAAATTGTATAACAATATACATATCATTATAAATTAAATCAAAGTATCAATGCCGAACAATATGCTTAATTATTATTATTGATGTAATTGTGCCCTTTGGAAATATATTAGTATTCTTCACTGATCCTAAAGGATAGAATTTGCTAAGTATCACTCTCTGATGAAGAATCTCAAAGGGTTATGTTATGAAAGGATGATGGAAGCTTTTTCCGTTGAAGTTCGGGATGCTCGGAATTATGCAAATGATCGAATCACGAAGTTTCTCAGCATTAACCATCGTTACGTAGTTATGGCAAGGTAGACACAGGTGAAAAAGATATAATTGGCTAGTCCTGCATTGTTAAAAAATATATATAAATATCTACGTTGAAAACATGCTGAGAATCAGGAAATATTAGACTGGAACAGAATTAAAATCTGTCCTGTTTTTAGAAATTATTCTTTTCTTTTATCCTTTATGAGATTACTTGCGGTTAGATATTTTTTCTAATTATGCTTTCTTTGTACGTAAGCTGAAGTACGCTTTAGTTAATAAATTATAAAATAATTATAAGTAAGATCTTTAAAATAAAACAGTATGAAAGAAAAAGTGAAGGCAAGATAGTATGTTACTTATTTAATAATAGTGCAACAAAATTTCTCAACTTTTAAATTGAGATTAGATTCTTATTAATAAATAAAAATTTATAACATACGGCATTAGATCTTAGTGTACTATAATTACTCATTAAAGATAGTTAATAATGTACTTTTATTCCTTCGTACAATGTTCTCAAATTCCTGAGTTCTACATATTTTTTTCAAATGCACCTAATATACTCAATGTAATGTTATACCTTATAATTACAGCTTACTTTCAAAGGTGTTGCATATTTGTTATATACGTCAATAACGTAATTGACTAGTTCATTCGAGGGAATAGGTATTCAATTTCTCAGTATTATTTGTTTGAAAAATACATAAAAGAACATTTTTCTATATTTCTGCACTTTATCCTCAAAATTTCTTAAGGGCAGATTATTTGGTTGATGATCAACATAAGTTACAAAAAATTAGATATTTGGGTTTCGAATAAAACTAAGTAGCCATGTAATCGAACAATTTGTAGTTAATTGGCACTCTTGTCTTATTGCTTTACCACCTGGTCATAGATTACGCGTGAAAGTTGTTTTTGATGTACAATCTCCAAAAGCGCTATTGCAACCCTCAAATCGGTACATAAGATCGTCTCTTGTTTATTTGCTGAATTTCCCATTATCAACAAACTAAATATCCATTGTCCACTACACCGAATTCTTTCACGGTCTAAAATGTTTATCTTGTGTTACAACACTGCGCGATTCTTTTTCACTTAATGCCTCGCTTTATTCGTTCCTATTTTAAAGAATGAGTGAACTTTCTCAATTTCACGGTGTTCAATATTTTCTTCGAAAGAATATAATATTTAAAATATTCAAAATTTAAATTGACTTTAATCTCAAAGATCTTTAAATGAAAATCTTACTTTTAACGCAGTAAGTATACTTCTAACTATTATAGTGAGTTCATTCTTTTTATACATTAATTACATTTAATTTTAACTTTAAGCTGATTACATTTATAATAATGTAGAATGATTTTACATTGTATAAAATATTTAAAAATCAAAATATCGCTAATCACAAAAAAATTACTCTGTAAAAGACAAACATTAAATTTCGCTTACAATGAAAGCTGAAGAATGGATTAACATTTTCTCACGTCCAGCTATGATACGCTGACCTCGTTTAAAAAAGACAGTTCGATAACCTGGCAACTGTTCAGTTCTACACTCGTTAAACATTCTCTGACTTTCGTTCGAATTTCTTTAATTTGACCCCGAGGATTATTGAAAATTCTTACATACCACACTATTATTATTATAATATTCTTATACTCAACATTATGTAGCGTCATTTGAAAAATACCTTTTCAATAAATTCAGTTAAAAATGTAGTAATTAGTTATTACATTTTATATACTTTAATTTATATTTAGACAGTCATTCGTTAAATTAATTTGTATATAATTAAAAATATTACCCGATGGGGGAAGTTTGCAGAAACGTGTTTGCAATCAAAGACATTAATGAGCAAGAGATTAAAAAAGAATTGAGATTGATATTTTATTATTATCGTAAAATTTTTGAGAAGTTTAAAACAATTTCTGTAGCTTTATTGCACTTATATCAAATAATATTTACGAATATATTTACGTAGCGATTTGTAATAAATTTCGTATACTTTTAAACGTTTTTAGATAGACATTCGTTGATTTATTTGTATATATTTGAAAATATTGTCCGATAAGAGAAGTGTGCAAAAGTATGTTTGTATATAGAATTTCTGCATAAGACAAATTAAAAAGAAATGCTTAAGTTACCTTCATAAGTGAGAAACGTTGATCATCTGCAAGTTTCAATGGAGACATCGTAACTGTTGGGCTAGACAGTATTCGCTTGAATTTCAAAGGATCTTAATCTGCTCTAATCTAGTTTTTATCTTGCTACTCACTTTCCACAGTTAAAATTCACCAATAATTTTTTCACCTTCTATTCACTTTTCGCTATTACGATAAGCATGACGACAAAGTGCTCTTATGTTCAATTACGTTACAACGTTCGTATATACACATAACAAGGCTTTCACAAAAACTTATTTATTATTTAATGGTATCACTTGAAGCACTAAAAACACTATTAGATATAATATGTGTTAGCAATTTTTTATAATTTCCTTTTTTATACTCTAGTGTTCTTGTTAATATTAATTCCTTTATCATTAATTAGAATATTTACTATTAAATTTATTAATCATTTAATTTTATGTACCATAATTTATATTTTACATTGTAGGCGCATATGTAATGAAAAATTCAAAATATTAATTATAATGTTAAATAGCTATTGAATAAATTAAGGTGCACAAATAAATAAATATATGCCTAAAGAATAAAATATACTGCACTTTGTATATTAATAGTTATGATATTGTGTGCGCGTGTAATTATAATATAATTTTATATTAAATATATTAATATAATTAATTTTAGTAAATTGTGATTAATGATAAACAAATGAAGAAGGAAACTATTAAATTTGTTATAGGCGCAAATTTTGTTATTAACGTAAACAATGACGTAAAACCTCAACAAAAACGAAAAAACTAACTGTTGAATAAGTGTTGTCTATAGATATGTGCGAGAAAACCGCGGGAATTTTGAAACGGTAGTATAACTATGCGAACAGGAATTCATGGAGGATTCTTAAAGGACAATAAAGACAGCCTCGAAGTATGAGATACACGCGAGTTCTTATTTGCAAAGTGCACGCTCAGCTCGGCTCGATGAAAGCCAATCGCAAACTAAAAGTCACAGCCATGAACGAACGTTGATCAGCAAGCACTTGCCTATCATTTTCTCCCTCTCTCATACTCACATCTTACATTAAACTTCTCACTTTTACGACCTTCTAACGTGTTACACCAATTTTCGAGAGTTGTCGATTCTGTATTTTACTTCTTGCCGCTTTTCTTCCTTTCTAGAGCACACTCTCATGAACGCGCGAAACTGGTAATACCAAACTTTCTCGCGATAGGCGGAATTCGCAAGCCGGTTTTGAAATATAACTGCTGTTTTTGTTATTCCTCTTATTTTTACTACTACTAATATTTTATCAAGCCTTTCGCTCGTTACATCATACCTACATAAATTTACTAGTTTCAGAACTTCGATTGCATTTCAAATTTATACCAGTGATCACAAAAGCGTTAACGTCTCACTAGTCCTAACTTGTTAATTATGATCATAAGTCTTTCAACAGTATTCACAAAATTTCATTAATATGTAGACTACTTAGAGAATGTTTATAATAGACAAAAATGTTCTCATTTTATACTGTCAGTTTAAGTGTAGTATAAGTTCTTGTACATATCTGGTCAATAGAGGTCAATTCAATTTTATTTATTTTTAAAGATCTCCCCTAGGATAAACTTATTTTAGACATGAAAGATGAGATATGATGAGTATAAACAAGAGATAAATAACAACGTCGAATTCAAGGAAAACTAATATTAACTCCTATTATAAATTTTAAACATTATTTGAGAATTCTTTAACTTTCCTTAAATTCGATGTTGTTATTTATCTCTTGCAGAATCTTCTTTGAAAGAAACGCTGAAAAAGATGTTCGATAAAAATAAAAATTAATCTGACTTACAACGGTAACAGAGGAAAAAAAAACAATCGAAAATCTACTAGGTCATTTAATTGAAACAAATATAATTGTATATTAAAATATCTACACTATATATTTCAATAATATAGATTAAAGGGGGAAATTTTTTTTTAAATTGTTTGTACTAAAAAGGCAACTTAAAGAATGGTGAATTCGCAGATATAGAAACGGCTACAAAAAAACCAAAGGGATTTTTTATCCTTCAATTTTACTTTAGTCTCGTCTCCGATAGTAAATAATGTATAGATGTAAATAATGTTTAGAGCTAAATTTTTTCTTTTTGTTTATTTTTCCCTTATTTACAAAGAAGAGGATAATTATTGCTATGCTCTTAGCATATATAACATATCACTTAAAATAAATGAAATATTTTCAATTTAATAAATTTTATAATAAAGTGAAACTAAATAAAATAATTTGTAATTTGATTGTCGTAATTTCATTTTCTTTCATTGTTTAAGAATTTTGCTGCTGCTATGTCTTCAATTTTTTTGAATCTACAGTAAAAAGAAATTGAAAGATTTCAATTTTTTAAATTTCTTTTGGTTCTTGTTAATATAAAACCCTTAAAAACTGAAAAGACCTGTTGACGTATTTTTTTAGAGTTCAGAATGCAATTTAATGTTAAATATATTTGTTGACAATGTTATTTTACTTCCGTTTTGTAAGGGAAAATCTTTCTACGTTAATATATGATGACCATATCACTTAAATATTACTTTTTAAAGTTTTAGATGTACGTTAATTAAGCTTAAAAAATATTATTTCCTTTAAAATGCATCACTATTTCATATAAAAATCTAAGCATTTTGAAAAACTTTTTTTCGCAATTTCTACATATAAAATGAAATACACAATTAAAAAAAAATAGGTTGATAAATATAACTAATTTTTAGATTAATTATTCTATGACTAATTGAAAATCTTGGAAAGTGTTAATTTCATTCACGTTTAAAGTATCTCATCTAGTCCAATGCTTGGCTGGAAAAAACTATGTAGTCATTTTTTTCAAAATTATTACTATTGTTTTGTCATAAAGTATTTTTAAGTAAAGTCATTTAAAAAGAATCGTTTAGAAGAAAAGGTGACAACGATAACATTCACTATCTGCATTATTTAGTATTATAGGTATAGTGGCATAATATTAGTATTTTTCTCGATACTAAATGTTTCGTTTTACTAGAGATAAATGAGAGTTAAATCAATTATTAGAAATATTTCTTTTCTTTATACGAAGTCATAAAAATTTATGATTAATTCTTGCTTCTTCATTTCCGTTAATTAACATTTATGTTTCACAATTTGTATTATTACAAAAAAATAGTTATTTTCCTACATGATAAACATATTTCATAGCTCTACATTATAATAAATTATTAAGATAGAAATAAAAGGTCTATCTATTTTTTTTTAAATCTAAAACGAGTTTTAATATCTTTCTCGAAATTAATTAATATTATTAAATCTGAAAGATAGACACGCGAATATTTATATATATATATATATATTATAAAAAGAAATCCTAATAAATTTTACCCACTATTAGTAATAAGATAGTAATATGTGTTTTACAAATCAAAAAGTAATTTTATTTATGATCGTGGAAATTGCAAAACCATTCACTTAATTAAAAATGAACCTGAATCTTCAATATTAATGACGTCTATTTGATATTTATAATGAAACTTTACATTTATATATATATCATATTAATATTTTTAAATAAATACGCGTGTGTATGCAAATTCGATGATACAGAATTTTATAAATATTCATGCTTCGAGTATTCAGGAATTCATAATAAAAATTAAAAAGGCTGCAAAAAGGAACGCTAAAATAAAGATAATTATTTTTTATTCACTCTGAAATTTTGGCTGCATAACTCTAAGATAATATATGTTATTTCTAACAAAAAATGCAGCTTAAAATATCATCAATGATTAATCAAGAGTACAAAAATGTGTCAGCTTTACTTAGATGAAAATTAAAAATGAAATTTAATATGAATTACCAATCCTTATAAATTTCTTTCTTTAAATCATTTTCATGAAATGGCTGAAGTAAAAAACAACATTATTTACACAACTTTTATCTTTTTGTTTTGTAACCATATAAATTTTTCATTTTTACATGAAATATGAATTCAATAATAATACTGCATCACTATAAAGATAATTCAGAAAATTATAATTAGATAAATGTAAATTAACTAAGTTTTAAAAATGTTTTTAAAAAGTATACAATAAATGCTTCATAATTTCTTTTCATTTCTTTTTTCCTCGCATTCGAAATACCAAATTTCAACTTGACATGCTCCATAAAAGGCAAATATGAATTTTCATATTATACATTTTAAAGTATTTTTTCAAGTGGATATAATTGGGCTCAAATAACTTTCTTTCTAAAAATACCAGTGCAACATGTAGAATTAATGAGTTTCATTTAATAAATAATTATGAATGTAATATACTTAAATTATAAAAGTCAGTTACACGTTATGAAATATATTTATGCAAATTTTTATAAAAATAGCAATATACATTATATAATATTGTATCATTTAACTTTAAATTTTCCAACTTTTTGTTTTCAAATATTATAAGTAAAGAAAATTATTATTTTCATACATATGTTATTGCAAACAATATTATAATATAAAAAACTTTTCACCGGGATTTTTGTATTTACATTTACACACGAATGCCCGAGCAAATTGTTCTTACCTTCTGTAGTAATAATAGAGTATACTTAATCGAGTACAATGGATAAGAATGAAGAGAAGCATAAACAGGATATTACGAATCATAATGTAAAATGAGGATAAAATCCTTGGCGAGAGTCATTGGGAAGAAACTACGATTTGTATCATAATATAGTTTCTTTCGACTTTCGAAAAGTAAAAATATAATTTTCTAATCATTTTTCCAAGAATAATATGTATATTATTAGAACCATATTAACCAACTATTTAAGTCTTTTAATAAGCAGCAATAAATTTTCTTAAAAATTTAGTGTAATTAAAAGAACGAAACAGTTTCAATTTTTGGAGAGCTTATTTAGCGCAATGTTTCTTAATGATTTACTGTTTCGACTATATTAGTAGTAAATATATTAATTATATTCTTGGAGAAAATTGTAAATGTATATTACATTTTGTATAAATACTATTTCTCATACACATTCGCATAAACAATGCATTTCTAAAATTTTATTAATACGAATTAAGTTTTTGAATTGATTTATTTGTTTTCAACATAAAATAATTTATCCGAAATTGTAAATAAAAAATTAAACATTGTAAAAATTAATTATTTACATTCAAAATTTAATCTTTAGCAAGCAATATATTATGCCCTTTTAAAATGAAATTATAAATCCAATATAGCTTTTTTATATATTTATTTTTAATAACAATAATAAAATAAATACTATAGTACATTATATATCAACAATCAAATAGATGAATTATAATTTTTATTAACATTTTATTAAAAAATAATAAATTAAAAAATAATAAATTAGAGTATTACTAATATACCATATCTGAACTAATATATAAGAATAACGGGCTCTGTACTGTGTAAAATTATTATAATTAAAATGAAATATAAAAGAAATGAAATAAAAAATATATATCTCAAGAATTTCATCAGATTACTTTTAAAAAATATTACATAATCTCAAATTCTTCTTTTTTCAAAGATACATATAAAAGTGTTTATACTTTTCAGGTTATTCTTTATACATATTATATATCATTTCATGTACAAAATAAATATTTAATATTTGAATAATTAAGTAGAGAATAAACAAGAAGCAATTGATATGTGATTACAAATTAAATCCGCTTTCCACTTTTTACGTTATTATCATAAACATATTATCCTGAAACTTAAAATAGTTATAAAAATTATAAATTAAAAAAATGATTGCTATACCTATCGAATAATTATGCATTAATTTTGACATTTTTATTGTTGTTTCCTTTAAATTCTATAATTTTTAAATACAAGAAGAAGTTTAAAGCTTTTAAATTCTGTCAATAATATTCATATTTAAATATCAATATCATGGATAAATTTTATGTATTATGTTCCGTATTATTTAACGAGAAAAATATTCTAGAGGAAAAATTGAAAAAAGCTGAGCAATTGACGTTTAGGCGTTTGTATTAAAAAAATCCAAATATAGCATATCAAATTGATTATAATCGTTTTTATAAATTCAGATGTTGCTAGTAGAAAATTATATGAATGTTTAAGGATTTTTATACTATTGAAATCATAATAATTTATCAGTTATTTTAGGCAGTACGAAAAATATTAACTTTTGCGAAAAAGAATTAATTTGTAATTTTAAAAGCTTACATCGCTGTAGGAACAGAAAAAAGTGTAAATGCACACCTTTTCTCAAAAAATTTATTAATACTAAAATTTAAACATATAACGCACCGAAATTTCAAATAAATTAAATAAATATTCTTAACTTTTATAGATCCAACTGAAAAAATCTAGTTTTAAGAAAAACACGTTGAACGTTTTAAACCAATTTTTCAACCCTTAAAAGATTTCCTTTGTTAATTTAATAGTTTCAGGACTTTCATCTTTAATCGAGAATATCAAAACTATATGGTTGTCCATTTTTAATGATATGTTCATTCTCTCCGGTTTTTCAAAACGATCTAAAACACAAACGTGACTTTTTCGTGGTATTAATATAGCGAGCGTTCGGTTTTCTTCAACCGCACACGTCAGATTAATATAGATAGTCTCTATAGATTAATCAATTCAGTTTAATACTGATACCTATCAGCTCCTTAATTCTAATTATACTGTACAAACCATTAATAAAAACGCGTACTTCAATTGGTATAATTGGCATACACGAGAACGTGAATTTGTGTTGTAAACGTGGCTGTCACGATGTTAAAAATATCGAGCATAGTGCGCACCATCTCCATCTGGCTGCAAGAGCAAAGCAACCCATCACGTATGAAGTGCGCAAGTGCATGGACCTGGTCGCGGTCAACCTCTTCCAACCGGCCATCCGATCGAACAAGATCAAGCACCATCTCTAGCTGTATGACAATGTGAACTCTTAGTGTTTCCTGTACATCTTTGCAACCCCTTCACTCTATTTCTCAATTTTCTTCTGTACACCCACCAAATACTGTATCCGTAAACCCGTTTAATTTTTAAACGAGTACTCCCTTTCCTACCCTAACTTGGTTACATTTTCCACATGTCAACTTCTCATGCAGAAAATACCCACCATTTTCCATTAATACCACAGCTGTTTGTACATAAATAGTGATTCTTTTCCATCATTCACAAAAAAGCAATCATTTTCTAATGCATGATGGCATTTGTATCAAATTGATGCAAAAGCTTGTATCGCGTTTGGCACTAGATATTATTGCATCGAAAAACCAATGTATTATCTACATGAAATGTGCACTATTTATATTGTTTCAGATAAAAATTTCAACGGATACTTGGAAAAATACATCTAAAAAGAATAAGAAACTGATAAGGTTGAATGCTTATATAAAAGTACTAGAATTGTCAAGTCATAAAAATCTTCAATAAAAAACTGGGATCTGATGTACCATGTAAAGGGTGCAAGTAAAAATAGTGACGGTATATAACCTATTACCAGTTTAAAGATTAGATTGTACTATATTTTCAATATTTTTTATTTGCTTCTTGTACTTCAGAATGTAATAAACGTTTATAGATTACCGACACAAATGCGTTGTTGAACAAATTGATATTTTATATAAAATTTATAAGTTTTTTTTTAAATTTAGATTAATAAGTTTCGAGTAATTTACATAACTTGCATTAATGTTCTTAAGTTAATATATATTAATCGATAAAGTAATGTTGCATTCTTAATATTGAATTTTCTGCAAAAAAGTTTTATATTTTTAATGCATCAACTTCAAACTACGAATGTCTAGAGTTTAAATATATAGACTATTTACATAGTTACTGCTTCAGATAGATAGATATGTGCAACAAATAAACCTTGTTTTTATGTCCTATGATTCTACGTTTATCGCTTTGGTCACAAACAGTACACGTCTACCAATAACTCATTTACCTTTTACGTTTTTTTTTACAAAACTAAGACCTAGTTTAATACATGTAACATTAATTTAGCATTTATTTTTTTAATTTTAGCAAATAATTATTCAGTAAATAATTTTTGTATCAATTAGATTTTATAAAATTAAATAATTTTTTGAATGCTTAATTATGTAATATTGTATGCTTACAAAATTTTATAAATTATTAGTCTACGTTGCCTTAGAAATTTTTTATAAGCATTTTCAATCCTATTAAATATAGAATAACTACTAAATATTATGAAAACGTAATAATAAGTATATAATAATAATTGGTACATCAACAATTAGATTATTATTGATAATTTATTCCACATTTATTTTACTTCTATCTTAGAAAGACGCGATCGAACTTAAAAAAAAGACATTATCCAAGCATTTTCATTTTATTCTCTTAGTTATTCACTCTCTCTCTCTCTCTCTCTCTTTCTCTCTCATATAGTTAGTCCCAAGCAACAATATTATATAATTACTTTGAAATATTTATAAGAAAAAATTATATTTTTACTATCAATAAGACATTTTTTAATAAAGTTATTAACTTCAATTGCCAAAGAAGGGCATATTTCAATTTTCATAGAAAAAGTATACTCTATTAAATAAAATTAAATTGCTTCAACAAAAGAATAATATGTGTTAAAAAATACATAAGGGCCAGCACATAGGATATTTAGTTATTTTATTTTTTCCAATGCAATTGGACCTGAAAAAGAAAAGTCGTTCTGCATATCTTAATATGTGACAAGAAAACCGAAAATTTATATTTTCTTTCCAAATTTAATGTTTAGTTCTTCTGAGTTTTTCTTAGACATCAGACTTTATCTCATGCCCATAAAAAATATAGTTTGTGATTTTGTATTAAAATTAATCATTTTGCCCCGATCGTTTAATATTGCTTCAAAAATGTGCTTATGCATTATCGGATAGATCAATTTAGCTTAAAGAATTTGTTATGCTGATCCGATCCAATGGTATGCTCGGTCATAACAACTATATAGTGTTATACGCATGTGTTTACATAGTACGGAAACAGTATCAAAGTCAGATTGTCACTCTCAAGCTTTCAAATGATTAATTTTTTTAAAAATTAGGCTCGATACTTTAAGTAAAACAATATAAACGAGCTTTTTACGAAAAGTCAAGTTGCTCAATTTTTTTCTCGTAAGATCGCAGGGAAAGATTTTACACATATTTTGTTTTATAAAATATCCAACTAATAAATGAAAAAATAAACAAATGTAAACACTATACAATTATTTGAAATTTATTCAATACAGTCGCGCCAAGAGAACATCTACAAATTTGAATAAAAGTAAATAATTCTAAATCTTGTAAATGTACAAAATATTTCAAATACGCCTTATAAATTCGATAAATAATTATGCACTATGTTTAACTTTTATTTTTTATAATATCATATGATGAGAAATTTTTCATATTATAAACAGGTATAAAATGATATAATTCTTTATTCAATTTGATAATGTATAGCATTATTGTTTTTAATTACAACAATTTTTATTATTGATTTGTACTGAAAGTTCCTGTCCCTTTTTTCTTTTTTATAAAAAGAACTTCTATTTCAGGTGCTCATTTCCTGATGAATGCATAATCAGCAAGAATCATGTGGATATTATTTGCAATAAACATAATAAACCATAGTAGTTACATTCAAATAAATTATTATATCTCAGAGTGAATGATCATTACAATTATTCTTTTCATTTTTCTACTAATATTGCTTGCTACCGATAACAATAACAACTAATTTATATTGTGTAAAGAAAATTTATAGTTATAATATTAAAATTATTATTTCTTCCTCTCACTTTTCATTGATATTTGGAATTATAATATAAGGATTTATGTTAGCCAAATTAGATTAGTTGCTTATTTACAAATTAATTTTAATACAAAAAAAAAGATTAATATAAAAAGTATTATAAACGAGAGTATATACTACTTGAACTAGACAATATTATATATATTTTTACCAAATTGTTCGCGTAAATGTATTTCATTTAATATAAAATGCAGAATAGTTTCTTTTAATTATATACAATGGTTACATAATCTCAATGCATGATAAACAATTAATTCGAGCGCATTTAAGTTTTCGTATGAAACTAAGTATTTGAAACACAGAGAATCTTAAGCAAAATAAATCAAATTTCTGTTCGAATATATTACAAATAAGTTATGTAAATTAAATTCACTTAACTTAAAATATTTATTAATTTTATTCATTTATTAATTGATATATTATTACTAGCAAGTAATATTAATTGAATTTTATTTTATATTAGCTATAAATCAAATTTACATTCGTTTTAAAATAAATTAAATAATTTTTGCAATTATAAGGAACAAGCTTTAAATAGCTGTTAATAGAATTTCTATT
This sequence comes from Wiebesia pumilae, assembly GCA_018907045.1. Classification (NCBI taxonomy): domain Eukaryota; kingdom Metazoa; phylum Arthropoda; class Insecta; order Hymenoptera; family Agaonidae; genus Wiebesia; species Wiebesia pumilae. The sequence goes on from JACCHZ010000192.1 coordinate 8,000,754, forward strand.
ACGTCAATGTTATTAATTATTTATAGCAGTGAAAGAAATAATTTAAATTTATGGAAACGAATTTTATCTACAATAATAAATGAATAAATTATTATAAATTGGAAGCAAAAAATTTATCTTTTTCTTTCAATTTTTATTACTTTTTTAATTATTCCAACAATAGCAATCCATACAGATATAATGTTTAAAAGTCTGTCAGCTAACAATATTGTAACTATCGCACTTAAGATAATTATGAGACCTCGGCAACAATTCCAATAAGATGTACATAACATTATAAGACTTGCTGTAATACATTTGAATTCTTAATAACTTTAACAAATAAAAGAATCTGTTAAATTATCGTATTTAAAGAAAATCAATCAGACGAATAAACTTTTGCAATATTATAAAATATGAAGAGAATTTAAGGAAAAAAATATTTGAATTTACAGAAAAAATAATATTTTATATAAATATAAAAAATGTTTTTTTTTTTTTAATGAACCTTAATGTGGACATTTACTTATTTTTATTTAATTGTGAATGATAAAGATAATATTAGCATACAAATCGTTAAACGTTGAAATGATTTAATGTAACGTTAAATCATACTTAATTTGATCATTATTATTGTTGTTTTTGAGAAATTATTATTAAATCAACCTTTATATAAGTAATTTTTGTTGAATAAAACCAAATATATATATTTTAATTTAAAGTTTAACAGTAGCATTAATTTAATCAATTATATGTAAAATTTAATTAAAAAAACAATTAAGTATATTTATATACCGAGACCTTTCAAAAAAACTGAACAAAATGTCTATTAAAATTTGTTTAAACTAATACTTAAAAGCATATAAAGTTAAAATAATCTTCAAATTTTACGTATGTTAAAGTCAATTTAGTATTAATAAATTCTAGTAAACTACTGAGATAAAAAGGTTAGATATCGTTAGTTGTAGTTTTTAGACATATTGACTGACTTGTAGTTCACGATCATTCGTTTTATAAAATTGTTTATGCATAAAGCTATAAAATTTCAATTTATATTGAAAGCAGATACGCGATGAATGATTTTTTTTTCATACAATATCTTATCGAGTTGGCCTAATTTTCTATCCTTACAATTATTATACTCATTTAAATTAAATTATTTGCTTCAATGTAAATATAAATAGTAACATCTAATTGGAATAAAAGTGTTTCGCTCTATCAGGTAAATACGCTTCAATTTTCCATTTTTTATTAACAATATTCATGTAATATATAATTGTTTTTAGCTTATCTGATGAATCGAAAATCGAATTAAACGTTATTAATTATATTTTGAAAATAATAGTTCATTCTAAATGTTTTATATTCTTCAGAAAAATTGTTTTATGTATTCTCGATTGTTTCTAATGGGATAAAAGAAATGTGTCAAATACATATTATAATTATATTATACTTTTCCATTGCAAATTCATTATAAATGCATAAATATTATAATAGAAAATATCGTGGAATTTTAAATTATGTTTCTGTCGACAAAGATACACATTCAGATCACAAGAAAGTAACGAACGTAAGAGATTCTTAAGAAAAATTTATAAATCTAAATGTGCCCGTATAGAATACAGTTAACTGTTAAGTTATATTAGAATGTAGCCCTTGACTAATAGGCAAAAATTATTTAGAAACTGTTGATATTGTAAAAAAAGCTGTATACGTATTAAAAGTAGTGCAACACCGTGCGACATGAGCATGCGCGAGCGTGAAATAAGGCTGCTATTTACCTCGTGAATTCTCGGAGGACTTCGGATTAAGTCGGGAACCGGGCTTACCGCCGCGGGTCGACATTTCTCTCATGTCTTCCAACAGCCATCGAAACTGTCCCTGATTCTGTTTTGTTCAAGTCGCATCCGCGTATCGTAGAAATAATTGAGAATCCTGAGAAAGTATAGCTAGTGTACCTGTGTAGCAACAAGTCGTTACCGAAAATTATGAATCCAGTATTTAAAAGGCTACCTACCTGAGCTCTGAAAATGGTAAAGTAACCTCATGAACCTTGTGTCCTGATTTCTCTCTCTTTCACTCTCCCTCTTTCAATATCATCGTCTATTTCTCACGCACGCCCGCACGCACGCACGCACGCACGCACGCACGCAACACGTACTCTCTCTTTCTTCGTCTAAACCCTGTCAGCTGTTTAACATTGCTTGGTAAATATTTATGGCTTCCTTACTCGCTTCGATGTGATAAAAACCAATGTGAAAATAGTCGGAGCTAAGTTTTTGTATGAATCGAGGAAAGAATCGCATTTCGTAATGACGACATTTATCGTAGATGCAAGGCATACTGTTATTCTTAATAACATTGGCACGAAATTCGAAGATAGAGGATTGAAAGTTTCGAATAATAAGTCTGAAAATTTGAAAATTCTTAACGAAACGTTTTCACTACTAACATTCACTTTCATAATGTAATATGTTTTTAATCACACGAACAAGATTTACGTAAAAAAAACTGCTCAACAAGCAATAAAATAACATACGATAAATAGGCCAATGATTAAATTAAATTATTTTCGGATATACATCGAATTCGTTTCACCGTAACTTGTGTTTCGCACCTTTTCGTCCTTGTACCAATTTCGAATTTTCAAAGGTTAGCCTTTCGGTTCGTAAAGGTGTCTACCTGTGTTCGTTTGTTTGGTTCGCATGCCATTTGTTTGAAAGCATTATTAATCAAGCTGCTATCTTTTGCCCTCGATCCTATAGTCAAATTATTCATTTAACTTATTTTTACAAATATGCCAGTCGACGTTACACCGATTACATGCAAACTCAGCACCGCGATACCAATATCCGCTTAGGATATTCAAACATTAATATAAATGTACATGGATCGAACTTACTTTTAGAACTAATATTATCATACTTCTTTCTTATTCATTTGCAACTGAAAATTTTGAAGGAACTCTGACTTGATACATTTTCTCTTAATTTTCCTTCTAATAACTAATACATTCAGTTAAATAAAATTGAGATATCTATAAATATAGATATGATTCTCAGTATTTAAAATTTTGGAGATTCTAGAACCTTATATAAGAATTAATTAAAGTATTGATTGTGCAATTTATTTATAGATGGAAATAAACTAAACATCAGTTGTCAATTAATGCTTTAATTATAATTTATATTTAACAATTTTATTTGTAATTATATTGAAACTCGAATATTGAAAATTACTTTCTTTTCAATTTATATAATAATTGTGTACCTAATCGTCACTATATGTATTGCCATATGTAATACACTATTGATGTACAAAGAAAAATTAGTTTTCTTTTTGAAGTTTTATTAAAATTCTATTTTAGTTCTCTTATTTAGAAGGGAATTATATCTTATCAACAATTATGTAAATGCCCACAACAAAAATATCAATATACGATATTAAAGCAAATGCATTAATAAAATATAATAAAAACTCGGATCAGTCATGTGTTTAGACTTTAATTTGTATATTAAAATTATAATAAAAAAACAATACGCCGTAACCACATATTATTCAGTCATAAAAACTAAGTTTAAAGGATAAATTTAAAAGTAATAATAATTGATTTCAAGAAGTAAGCATAATAATATTCGTATCATCATTCTAAGCTAAAATATATCGCTTCTTGTTCACTTAGAAGACGAGAGATGAGACACAACAGATGATTACTAATTACTCATAAATGCGTCATCGCGATCATAGTAATCGATATTAGCATTACAAGTCTTTTTCACTAGTTAAGTTATAACATCTAGTTTATCTCAATATATTAATCACAATTATCATAAAATGTGAATTATAATATTGTAAGATTGAAAAGAAAACTAAATTCAAGCGAATCAAATCGAATGAAATTAAACTAATTCAAAATAAATTACTGTGATAAAGACTTTCATATTTGTTTTACAAGCTCCTTCTCATATATAAATATTTACTTAACTTTGAAAATTTTAAAAATAGAGAATGCCATTATAATTCAATTTTAAATAATAAGTGGGCCAAGTTTCAACTCTCAATTGATATTTTAAAAAGAAATCATGACAAAGATATCAATACAATCAATATAATGGTTCTAACTTTATAAAAGATTATATTAAAAATAAAATTCATAAAGTTTGACGAATATTAAGTAATAATTTTAAGATAATATTATTGTTATTGTGAGCACAACGTTAGAAATAATCTTTTAATTAGAACGTTATAAAATCAATTCGCAGATAATTAAAAGCAGAATTTCCAGCATTTTAGAATCTATGTCAGTTTTAAAAAAGATTATAATTGCTTGTTTAAAATAATATTTGAAAAAATGACATTATTATAATATATTTAAATAATATTAATATGATAATATTAATACAAGAAAATACAAAACATTAACCAAATACGTAAGATCAAATAAGATAAAATCTTAATAAAATCATAATATAGTACAGTTTTAAATAATAACATTTTATGAAGTGGAAGAATTTTATCAGTATAAAAATTATTATTTGAAAATGTAATAATTTTATAATAAAACAAATATTAAAAATTGGAATAAACTTAAAATATAGAATTAATATGTTACAAATTGTTTAAATTATTTTTCGTATTTAACTAGTTCAACTAAAGTTATGACAAAATATTGTAGAAGTATATGTACGTGCATACTGAATAGTACTTTTTCCACTGTATATTTTCGAATTATAATTTTCATTTTATAAGATGCTCAAAAGAATCAAGTGACGAGTACTTCGTTATATATGAGTTTGCTTAGATGCAGCACTTCATATAAATATATATACATTTGGTGATTAAAGTAATAACAATATAAATTCTATGGTTCGATGTAGAGTAATCAGAGGCTATTCATTTTTTTAATAAGAACATTTAATTAAACACATAAAGCGATAAAAGGTTTATAAAATAATTTACAACATATATATATATATATATATATATATATATATAATAAACGATACTGTTTCTAATAAATTAATATTTTTAATAATTTTGTGTTCTTTACACAGTTGCAAACCAACCGACCAAATATTTTACCAAAAATATATGTTATTTTTTCCATTAAATTTAGAATATTTTCTAATGATAATGTGTTTTATGTATGCTATTTCTATTCAAGTTCTTCAGACGTCTCACTATTTATTCAAAATTAAACTCATTATAAAAAAGATATTTAATGTTTCAATGATTATATTAAAATATTTCATTTTTTATTTTTATATAAAATGAAAATTTTTATATTATAATCATATGTGTATATAAAATTATTATGCGACCTTTTAAATGAAAATTTGTAAGATAAGGTACTAAATCCTAACGAACAAAGATTAAATAATCATACAATAAATTATCTCATCAGTTTAAGACAAATAGTATATTATAATTAACATTTCATATATTTAAATGAATGGTTTTTACTCCGGTGTCATGATCAGATTAACTATATTTACTATAAACATAACCGATTCATTTATGCAATGCCTTATATAAAACTAGTACTATTACTACAAATTTCTTACCCAAAATGTAATTAAATCTAAATTTAAAGAAAAAAAAATATTTTCTGTAGTGTAATTCAATTAAAATAATTGTTATTTAATTATTGTTAGTCCTATTATCAGAAGGTAAATACCACTTCGTTAGTATCTTTATAGCAGTACATATATTCAGTGTAACTTTCTAATTCTTTATTTTAATATTTAATTATTCTTGAATAAAGATTTTATGAAAGCTAATTTTTTAAATAAATTACAAGTTGCAAAATTTGTAGCAAAAATGTTGGAAACTTGCTATTTGTCGCGAGTAAAATTAGAGCTTATGAAAGGAATGCGATATTTGCTACATATCGACTAATTACACAAAATAAACTTTGAAGCTCGGCATAAGAACGAATATTTAAATTTAGAATAGATAATTATATATTTTAGATATTAAAAACAATTTTCTTTGTGGACATATTTTTAAAATTATATTTATAATTTTGAAATGTATATTTTACACTATAATGAATAAAATATATCATAAAATTTATGTTAATATAATAATTTTTTTTTATCCGTACGTCTAAATTCGTATTTTATATTGCAAAATAAATTTGTATCTGTTAGTAAATGAATATCATTATATTTACACACTTGTATAACATAAAGATAGCACAGATTTGTATTTATATTGCATATGATTTTATTTTATTTATGTGCTTTATCTAATATGACTGCTAGTTACATATTGAAACTTACCTTTCATAAATTTTGTGTTTTATTTTACAAAAGAAATTTATGATACATAATTTTGCATAAATTACTATTTTAAAAAGTTGTCACAATTTCTACCAAACATGATAAATAAATACTCGTAAAAATATAAATAATCAAAAGTATTTTACAACAATTAATAAATTCATAAGTTATATAAAATAAATAGCTCGAATATATTATCATTATATATTGTCAAAATATGAAAATTATTTGTGCTTAAAACCTGAAGTCTTAAGCCTACTTATATTAAAAGAATTATCATGCAAATGTTGAATTATCACAGTATCTTCATAATTTAACTTTACTTTATTTAATCATCTGATAGTCTTTACAATATTTTTCATATAAATAATTGCTTTGCTTAATTATTTAAAAAATAACTCATCAATCAATCCTGTAAATTCAAAGAAAACTTAAATTTTGTTAACAAATACAAGCATAGGTTTGTAATTTATGCAATAAACACGATGTTACATCAAAATTGTTGTAATATACTTCGCTCTTCTAGCTCAATTAAGTTCAATAGCACACTATGAAAAAACAATTATAATTTTGAATGTTAATCGTAATGTTTGAATTTAGTAACATATATATAATAAAAAATCTAATAAAAATGAGATCATTGTAAAAAAAGTCTTATATAATCGAACTTTGGGATAAACACCTCAGTAATAATAATAATAATAATAATAATAATAATAATAATAATAATAATAATAATAATAATAACAACATTTATGTTGTTGTTGTTGTTGTTATGATTATTATTAATATTATTATTGTTATTATCAATTTATTTATTTATTCAATAATAACTATAATACTCTTTCATGCTTACAAATATGCATACACGCAAGTACACGACATATAATATATGCGAGAAATACAACGGATGATACTACTAAAACACATGTGTACGCGCAATCGCATATATTCAAATATAAACAAACAATATTTAGATAATAAATAATTCTATCTTCCAGTGAATTACTGATTAGAAAGAGAATGATCTTCTATTATAAAATAAAACACATTGATTCCATGTCATGAACCTATAAAAAGATATTTTAAAATAAAGAATATTACTGCATTTACATTTGGATATATATTTAAATCATTTTCTTTTCTGTATGGAATCCTGTACAAAATGTTGAGAACTTAATTCATTGAAACCTATTATGTAAGTATACGGTTATCAAAAATATGTATTATTATATTATTATATTATTATTATACTTAATATTACTTTTTATCGTCATTTTTAATAATAATAGATCTAATTAAATGTAAAGAATGAATAGAATAGTAATATTTCTAATAATCTTGATTTACTATAAAATCGAATTTTTTAAGGTGATGATCCTCTTCACTTGTTTCTTGACTGTTCTTAGGTCTAAGTTTCACCTATTGTTATTTCTTCTTACGTTGCACATTTCACTCTTTCTGTGAAGCGTCATATTTATTAAAAATTATTTTATAACCTCTAAACTTATTTATTAAAGTATAAGATAAAGCCCGTAATTTGCGATACATAAATTAACGATAGCAGTATAAGTGATAATAGAAAATTAACTAATAGTAACATGTAACTACTGTTTACAGATACTTTAATAGATTACAATTAAAATAATAAATAAATTTATTAATTGTAAAACCCCTAAAACGAACTAAAAATTTAAACAGATGATAAAAATAAATTTATTAAGTTAAACGTCATGTGCAATCTTTCTATATGCAAATGCATCAAAAGGCCTTAACGAAATATCAAAAATATTTATATTATTTTCTAAAACTAATAACTAAGAAATATAATTATGAATTAAATACATTACACATCGCTTATAGAATTTCAGTTTGATGTATTTAAAAAACTACATTTAACTTAACAATATAATGTTAATTTAAAACCTCGTTTAAATGATTTAAGATAAGTTAAATAAAAAGCAATTATTATTATCATTTTAAAATATTTTATAGTTGAATTTGTATACGTCTATTTAATTTCAATAGAATATAATTGAAATATCTAGTCTGCAACAACACAAATGATGTTTGCCATTTTTTATTCTTGTTGTTGTTGTTGTTGTTGTTGTTGTTGTTATTGTTGTTGTTATTATTATTATTATTATCATCGTCGCCGTCGTCATTATCACTATTAATAGTAATATTACTATTAAGCTGATTTTTAAATTATCGTTTTACTATAAACAAATAAAAATGTTTTCTTGAAATCAAAAGAAAACCCAAAAATTTATTGAAAATTTTATTAGAATTTAAAAATTAATTTTTTCAAATTTTTTATTAACTTAAGTACATGATAGAAATATACAACTTAAATTGAAATTTTTTAATTTAAATTAATTAAAAATTAATAATATAAAATTAATAATTATATTTTATTTCGGTTAAGTAGATCTTAAAAGTTTCCAGAAAAATTATACTTATTTCTTTCACTAGAAATTATGAAAAACGTATCCTTATCACATAACGTATATACATAGCTAAAATCATATTTTAAAAAAATTAAGAAGGTGCATTTTTAATACTTATTATTTTGAGCAATATTTAAAAAATTGTATACTATAGTATTATTCTAATTGTAACATATACTTAGAAATAAAACTTATATAAAAGTTCGCATACTGAATTAGTAAAAGAAGTCGACTTCATGACGAGCATAGTAACTTGCATATATATACACCTGAGGTGACTAGTATCTCAAAAGGTAAACTTTTAACATTACCGGATGCTACTTTGTATCTTACATAAGTACTTAGCACTAATCCACAATTCTCAAAGTATCATTGGTAATTGATTCTTCGTGTTGCTTACGCTTCGACTGGTGTCACTTTGCTTCACTTTCTCAATATGTAAGCAACGGTGCCCCAACAAATAATCGATTATGCTTTTCAATGCACTAATTTTAATTCATGAATAACGGTAGAAGCTTTCAAACATTGGCAATCAACAGTGAACATAGCAGAGAAGGAAATGATTATGAGAACTACTCTATTCAATGATAATAAAACAATTGTTCTAAGCTGCATAATGATAGCTCATAACCTTGACTCTTCGTGTACATACTAACGTTCATTTTTAGTAGATTATATATCCGATCATATTTTTTGTAAGCCAACCGAACTTTCATAACATTGTATTCAAGAGCAAATAAGTTTCAGCAACTGTGCAAGTTACAAAAATATTATATCATGCACTTCGACTGTCCGAGAGGCAACTAAACAACAATGAACTATTAAAGTTTGAAATACTAAAAATTTCATGTACTAGAATTTCATCTTATGTATATTTTAAATATAAATAATTAATCGATCATTTAACTCTGAAAAATAATGAGAGTGTTTCATTTGGGCCGCGAATGACGTTTTCACGTGGATCTAGAAAAAAAGCCTCTATTTTATAATCTTAAATAATTGAAAATTAAGTAAAAGATTCAAACAAGTGATCATATGTTTGTTAACCTTGAAAATGGAATCTTAATCCTTCGATTCTGCATCGAAGTCTCCTCGAGTGGCTTAACGTTAACTACACGATGATTTAATAATCATTTTAAACTAAAAAATGTATTACATTTACTTCTAAACTATTACTGCGACAGATATTTAATAGAATAATATGCGATAAAGTAAAATTTTACTTAAATTTATAAGAAAAAATTCAATCACTTTTTTCAATTAAAATTGACAAAAGAGAAAATAATGCGGGATAATAAATAACGCAAAAAGATCATTATTAGGCACTATTAATCTTATTTTAAATACAATCATATTTTTTTATAATACAATTTATATATATATATATATATATATATATATATATATTCGATTTATAAGTAAACTAATGATTTGAAGCAAGGACTTCGTTGTTCAAATAATAAAGATCTTAATTCTTTTTATAAATTGTAGTATCATTCAAATAGTTAAGTTGTGAACAAATTAAATATTCTGTATATTAAACATTGATAGTTTCTTGAATTTCAAATAAATACCTCTTAATTAACTATTCGACAATTTTCAGTTAAAAAATCGAATTTAAATAAAACGACAGCTTTTCAAACTTAATTTTTGGTTAAAATATAAACTTTTATTTAAACAGACTTGATCATATTTAGGAGATTTTAAAAGTTTTGAAAGAAATGCAATTAAATTTTTTATCCTATCCATAATACTTTGAATTTGTATAATACCACAGATTCTAATCCAATTTGAAATGAATGACAAATATTTTCAAGGTTATATAAGAATTCAAAGACTATTTGTTTGAAAATGTGAATACCAGACATGATTCTTTAAGAAAATACACATTAATTTACTTCTACAGATATAAATCTGATTTTCAATTTCCTAGCTAAAACCACTTACATCATTACTCGTCTTTCTTATAGAATAAAAACAAGTACATTGTGCATCTTAATATATTATTTTAGTACCAGGATAATGAAATGTTAAATTAGATATAAAATTATTAAAATTGTATCCAAAATTTTAAGAAACAAACCATTGAAGTAAAACAGTTTAATATCATTTATAGTGATTAATGCCTTAATACAAAAAATCCTAATGGTTGACCAGTTTCTTTTATATTTAACTTTCTGTTATTTAAAACATTTTCTTCAATCCTTTTTGATAACTGAACAATTAAATCAATAATATAATAAAATTTTTTTAATTTTCACAAAAGAAAATTAGATATTTGCAAATGAGAAATTTTATTTATTTAGTTTGTGATATAAATTTAAGAAATGAGAATTTGTTGTTAAGAAAAAACTATAAGACTCTTCTGTAAATAATAGTAAATAATGTAAGCTTTTATATAGAATATTAGTAACCATAACGAAAATAATTTTACTTTCTCATCTTGATTTATAAATAGGTCAAAGTACTTTTCCATGTGTCTGATGTATGAGTCATTCTGATGCACCTAAAATTCATACGTCGTTTACTCTTATAACGAAGATCACACAACATCCGATACTGACATATTTGTATGTTCTAAATTTATAATGAAAATTCTTATGTTATACAGTTTTGTAGCACACTTGTTAAATTTTTCTTATACTATTGAGTTAATTTTTAAAAATTCATAAGAATTAAAACAAATTGTATGTATATTAATTATGTACAAAAACAGAATTATAATTGAAATTTATGTAACTATGATTTAGCCTTTTTAAATTAATTTTTACGCTTTAAAACCCGACGAGTTACATATATTACTTCGTAGAGATAGGTGATGATCTCTACTCTATTTTTAAAGTTAATTTTAACTTGGTAATAGAAACAATCTTTAAATTTTTTAATGCCAATATAAATTTCGTTTCTACTGAAATCTGTATAAATAGAATAATTATAATCTTATGGGATATTGCTTTGATGTTAAATGAATGTTAAAAAATATATTTTTAAAATAAAAAATAATTCTGACGATTATTAGGTCATTTCATAATTTTATAAAATAAAAACTAGTACAAACAGACAATGAAAGCAACAATTTTTCCATATTAAAATTAGAATGCTTTACAAGTTTTAAGTTAAGTTATATATATAATTTCGAAAGTATTGATAGTTTATAAGATATTATATATCATCTGGAAAATTTCTTACGAGTGTTCAAAGAAATAAAAAACATTAGCAGAAAAAAATTTTTCTTTTCGTAAAAATGAAAAATGGTACGATTATGCGCACGTGTGTATAATTGTAAAGTACGTATTACAACTATTATGTTATGATTACTGTTGATTACTGTATCTGATAAAATATTGTAAAATAAATTATTGTCTACTATTATTTTTATACGTTATATCTAAAGAATATAAATTTTTTATTCAATTGTAAAGTAGTTTTTCCACAGTAATTATTTTTCTATTGAGATGTAAATGGATTTTTGAATCTTAACCACAACATTTATCTCATATGGAATAAAAATATACTTTGAACAAAATAGCATTTTATTCCAAATACTGCGATCTTATTTCTATTATTTTCAGATTAGAATTTAAACAAAATTAGTAGAATATGATTTTGAAAGTTTATATACGTATGCAATTCATTTAGTTTGTTTTCACTTTCAATTAATTTGACACAATCAATTATTTCAATTCGTTTATTATTGCATTATTTGATTGTGGTAAGAGACATGAAATAAAAATACAAAATTTAATGTTGCAATAGAAAACGTAGAAAAAAATTATTAAATAAAATTTTTAAAAATTACCGAATTCCTGTAGGAAATAAATAATAGTAAAAAAATACATTAGTATTCGAAACAAACAAATCTCATCGTATATAGTGAAAGAAAACAAAACTTTGCTTCTATAAAAAGTAAAGTAAAAAATATGCTTACAGTATCGAAAGAATTCAGTTAAGATATTGCCCTAATGTCTGTATGGTCGACGAGTACTGGACGTAATTCAGTGTTTGGTGCGGACGCTGGAGCTGGTGCAATTCCTACTTCACACCCACCCATTCATTCTCACTCACATGCACATCTACAAGGATCTAACGATCATTGTTTCCACAAACGCATCCACGCTTGCCAGGTGAGCGTTTTCTAAAATTTTTATATAATTTAATAAGTGATATCCGAAGTAAAAGCATCTTGAAATATTAGAAAACTTTCTTCGCAAGAAAACCAATCAACTTATTTGTATTATTATAGCTATATAATAGCAAATGGTGCTTAAGTTGGATGTTTTTTTCTATTAAGGATTAATTCATTTGTACAAAAAAGTCAATTGAATCATAAATTTATTCAGATATCAAAGTAAAAAAAATGAATTTGAGTTTAATTCTAAGCTATTTTTTAAGAATATTCTTTTCTGAAACTACTTATGAACTATATATTATGTTTTCTAAAATTTTGAAAAAATTCTAAGCTTAATGTATGTTATGATCTTGCATTAGAAAATATTTAATTTACAACAATGAAATACACAAAGTTAATAAATGAATTTAATTAAATTTATTAATTAAATTTAAAGCACTATTATTCTTAAGTCACTTATTGCATCTCGGCATACTGTAACATCTGTAAGTTTAACATTTTACATCAATATCTACATTTTATTTGGTACATTTAGTTGTTTTTAAAGAAATGATTGCAATGCCATCATCAATATCATTCAATAGCACACAAGCTATAAATATCATATGTCATATAAGTGCTATCGTTATTTTGATCATTGTAGTTTTTTATTTCCTGTTTTCTTTAACCAAGATTTTTTCATTCCGTTTTTATGCTTTATATTGTCCGTGCGTTGCAGTTCCTTAAATCCTCATGATGTATAAATGTATTCTCAAACGCTTCATAAAACGAATAAGAAATACATCAATCGATTCTAAAACTTTTTTAAAGCTTTATCTAAATAAAAGTATTCTGCTTTACCCCACCAAATCTCATGAAAGATATTTGTTGATGTTAATTGTATATTTTGTTTTCTTTGGTTCAGCATCTGTTCGATTTTTTTACCCTTCGCGGAATTTGCAAGAAGTTCCTCTATCGGCAACGTCATTCGATACGTTTTATTATAGTCTCTACAATCGATGCGTGAATTAATAGTATGTCAACAATTGAACTTAAACTACCATTAAGCAGTTAGTACGATCGATTAGCTTTTTCTGGATTATTAATAACTGACATATGACTGACTTATGTGATTGATCATTGATCGCTTTATTTTAAATTTAATAAATTATTAGATGACTAATTATTTGTTAAAAATTAATTAGAACTAATTAATTGTTTGTTTATTGTAGCCCAAGATGTCTCAGTCAGGTGATGGACTTCATACACCCGGATACCTTGCTTGGAGAAAGCTACAGCTTAGTAGAGCAAAACTTAAGGCTTCCAGCAAAACTTCAGCTCTTTTATCCGGATTTGCCATGGTAGGTCACTCATTGACTTATAATATTAATATTGTTAATTGAAAGATGGAATACTGCTTCTAATGATATTGGTTTTCAATTGGCTAACTAGGTCGCCATGGTTGAAGTACAACTCAACTCGGATACGAAAGTTCCTAAGGAAATGCTGGTGACTTTTGCAGTATGTACAACGTTACTTGTCGCGGTGCACATGCTGGCCCTCATGATATCGACTTGTATCCTGCCAAACATTGAAGCTGTGTGCAATCTACATAGCATAAGTCTCGTACACGAGTCACCACATGAACGACTACATTGGTACATCGAAGTGGCCTGGGCCTTCTCTACTCTTTTAGGACTTCTGCTTTTCCTCGTTGAGATCGCCATCCTCTGTTGGGTTAAATTCTATGACTTCTCACAAGTAGCCGCGTGGTCGGCTTGCATTGTCCTCATACCCGTCCTCATAATATTCCTTGCCTTTGCTATCCACTTCTATCGTAGTCTTGTTATTCATAAATATGAAGTTACTGTTTCGGGTATCCGAGAACTTGAACTTCTCAAGGAGCAAATTGAATCTTCCGATGTGGAAGGTCGAAACGGCATGAGTACTCTCGCTCATAACACTCTTCAAATCGTTCAAGTTGTATAACAAAAATCTGGTTATTTCGTTTGGCAATTCTCGCCTTTCGAGAACAAAATTATTCTAAACCTGTTTTTATAAATACACGTTTGTGGCTTTGATAGTCACATTAGACTGGTATTTTTCCTTTTTTCTTTTTTTTTTCTTTTTTTTTCTTTTGTTTTTCTTATTCTCTCTACTTGTACGAATGAATTTTAGAAGACGTTTAAGTCTTTATTGCATTAGGCATATTGTTTACGTATTTTTTACACAAATTAATATTATCACGCAGCTTCATATCCTGAGAATTAATAATTATTTTTAGAAAAAGAATAACTTCATTTCTTCTTTGCCTTTTAAATGGCGTAAGCCTTTATTTCATTATATTTGACTCTTACTTTTTATTTATTAAAAGAGTGAAACATTATAAGGTAGTTTTACAAAAAAACTCAAAAATACTGTAAATAAATATATAAATTTATAAAACATTCCTCGCTATGCATAGTGACTTAATTGGATGTAAGGAATATAATCATGAAACTGATAAAATGTAAACTGCGATAAGAATACTAGTATTACGTAAGGCTTCTATTACGTAACGCACTTACACATTCACACGCGTGCGCGCAAACGCATACACATACACATTACTTTATATAAATTCTTTTTCAAAAGGCTAAATGCGGTATAGTTAAAAAAATTATCCCTTTCATACTTAAAAGTAATTTTAATATTAATTAAATTACAGTGTTAAGGATACTTCAGACATGTATCTGAATTTTTTTGCATAAGAATTAATTACGATACATTTTAAAAATTTCAAAAGTTATTACTGCCAGAAGTCTAATTGGTTCTGATATAAAAATTTACAATTAATCTAAACTACGATATCCTTGCATATGCGGATTTGTAAAATATATATTTGTATATAAAAACATTTGTTATATAATAATATATGTATAAAAAACATCAAAAACCAAAAATTTTCTGTATTTATAAGTGTTTTTCACGATTTGAAACAACATTATTTAATGAACTGCCTGTATTCATGAATCTCATAATTATATATTACGTATTATAAAAAAATTTTGTAAATGAAAATATAATTATATTATAAATTAATTTTAATCACATGTTGGTGGATAATTTATAATTACCTTATTAATATTGAACTACTTGGATAAAGAAAAGTACAAAATATATGATATTTGCTTGCATCTGCAATACTTTAGATAAACGTTATAATTATTTTGCTTTTAATTAATGTATCATTAAAAAATACTTTACTATTTCTGATTAAAATATCTCTTGAATTCAATTATTTTTCCAAACGTAATTTTCTTTGCTTATTACAATCACTTAATATCATATATAATGTATCTTTGTTTTAAAGACAATTTAGTTTATAATATTTAATTAAACAGCTTCAGTTCTTTTAATATAACTTAGTAATTTTTATCTCTAGCTACATACATTAAAATTATAGTACAAAAAAAAATTATTCCATAAATTTATTAAAAAAAGTAACTGAAAATAAGATTATAAGGCATTATTGTTTTATAGTTATATTCAAGCATTAATTTTTATATTTAAAAATAAATTAAATCATATTTCTACAAAGTAATTTCTGTCTGTTCTTCTAAACTTAAATTATCTATTGAAGTTCTGTGAATACAAGTAAAATTATATGTTTAAGAATAGTTTAAAAATGAATTTGTAGTTTTTTCTCGTAAATATATAGTTAATATTAAAAATATAAAGATAACTAAAAGAATACTAAATAATTGAACTTATTGACGTTAGAAGAGGTATTTAAAAAATGGTTGAATAAAAGTTAAAATTTAATAAAGCTTCAATAAATCTTTAATTCTTCTGCTTCGATGTAATAATAAGATATACTCTAAATTCATTAAAAATAAACTGAAAAGCAAGAATATTAGTAATACTTTTAATTGTTGAAATATAGTTAATCCTTTTGAAATTTACTACTTCAGTAATAGTTCTGCAATATTTTAACTAAAAATCTGCATCAACTATAACTGATCAGAAATATAAAAATATCAATAATTAAAAAACATTAACACGTTCCGAAACATTTTGAAAGCTTATACTAAAGTTTAAAGTACTTTCTATAGTTACATTTCTAAAATATATATTCATAATATCGTAATTGAAAATTTATTGAAGTAATTCTATACTATACCTATAGATTACATTATATGTATTATATATATTATAATATGTCGAATGGAAACAATTGGATTGATTTTTCTGAATAGTTATTTTAGTATTATTAATAGTAATTGAGGATTTTTAAAAATGTTCTGCTGATTAAGAATTTTCACTAACATATACTAATTATTAGTGAATGAGCATATAAAATTAGTTATTAATATAATAAATTAACTTGAAATATTTATCTAGATCAATATAAGTTTTACTACTGAATAACTTTAGTATATAATTACTGAAAACTTTTTAATAAATGATGTGAATTAATATTGCAATATAAATGATATTTATTTTCTAAAATATGAAAATGTTTATATTTTAACTTTAAGAACTTCTGAATACTCATATCTATACTATATTTCTTATATAGTTATATATACTATATAACTTGATAAGATATTTAAGAAATTCTTTAAAGGAATTTATATCTCATTAAACTTTTGTAATTAGATATAATCAATTTTTATTTGAACGATAATCTACTTCAATCAATATTTTAATCGTATATTTTGTTCTTAATGACTGAACCTTTATTGATACATAACTAAATAATGATTATAAAATGAAATATATGGAATAATACATAAAGGTATCTAACGTACTTATAACATTACTCTATTCATAATTTGAAAAGCATTTCTACCAACGTAATTGACGTTCAAATAAAATTTATGTCAAAACAATCATGATTTTACGTTAATCCACACAAACAATAATTATTGTAGAATTGATTTATCTTGCAGAAAGGTTATAATTAATTAACTTTACTTTGCCAAGTTTAACAATAACATTTAAAATGTCATAATACAAAACTTACCAAGATACAAATACTGAAAGATCAGTCTCTGTTACAACATGATATATCGAAAGCCTTATGCTCATGTTCCACATGTTCCACTTAATCTAGGTATATAATTGGCTAAGCAGAATGAACCAATGATAAATCTTAATCGATTGGAAATATTAAAACAATAGTTGCAAATTTTGATAATTTCCATTTCTGAATGAAATACGAATAAGAAAGCTAAAAGTATATATAATCCAACTAATATTTGGTCACAATCTTCATGAACCATGCAAAATTGCTAGATACATTTGCTAGATAATAGCAAATGTTTTAACTATGCCATGTATAAGAAACAGATATGAATTTCAACCGGTATAACGTTGTAGACGCACCCTTAACGTGACTCAATATCCATACCATGTAACTATGTAAGTCACACAAGTTTTAATTCTTTTTTTAATGCATTTATATATACTTAGATGTAGTGATTTTAATATATTTAATATATATTCTTTTTAAAATATCCATTTATTGTATTACGCAATAATGAAAATAATAAAACTTCCAAACCAAAAAAGTTCCAACGTATCGTTAAATATTATTTAAATAATGAAGGAACAAGTAGTGTAGAAAAAAAATTACAAACATAAAAACATAATCAAGAACATCGGTTTATTTAAAGTAAATCTTAAGATCGAAACCGAAGAGCATTATGCTTATAATATAGGAAAAAAATCCAATAACGAGACCGGCCTTATGAAATAAATAGAATGATAGCCTTGCTTTTTGCCTTTTCAGTTTGATAAATGTGAGCATATATATGGTTACGTAAAAAAAAGTTCACTGCTTTCAAATTTTTCCTTAATAAAAATCACTTCATCGATCGTGAATCGTAACTTGTTAAATGTTTTAATGAGAGATCCAAATAATATACATGAGATATTAAGTGTTAGAAATTGTAGAATTCGACACCTTTCGTAAAATCAGAGACAGGAGAAAATACATAAATACATACACATTTCGCGTAAGATTATAAGTCCTATCTTGCGTTCTTTGTCTTTTTAACAATTCACCTTCACCAACCTTCTGTCTTTAGTAGTTTGTAAGTTCGTTATTGTTCGTTGTCGTTAATCTAGCATATGCACAATAAATTTTCGATTACTAGAGAAAAGTTGTAATTATGAGTTGCGTCGATTACAAGTGCAGTGTGCAGTTATCAGCTTAGCAACCTTAAGATCTGTTAAGCAGTTTTATTATAAAAACATAAAGACCCAAAGTATTAGTGCCGTTCGCTTTTATAATTTGCTGGCCAGCGAGTCATGAAACATGAGCGCGGCTTCGTTGGTAAGCGTGCGACTTAACCTGTCAAGTTTTCGCGAGGCAGCAGCAGCAGCAGCAGCAGCAGCAGCAGCAGCAGCAGCAGCTCGTCGTCGCAGCCGTCGTTGTCGCGACTGAGTTGCCAAAGTATAGGGTATCCTTTGACTGAAGACAAATTATCAGGAGAGCCGCTGCTGCTCTCGCTCACGGAGTCTCGGAGTCTTTTTTCTGTCTCTGCCCTTCCCTCTCTGCGTTTGAGCTCTCCAGTGAAGTGCACGGTAAACGGTTACGCGGAGACGGAAGGACGGAAGGACAGGACTGGACAGAACACGCGCGCGAGACAAGGGATAAATTGTCGTTTAGAGTCTAGAGAAAGTGAAGAAAACTCGTAGATAGAGAGAAATTGAAGTCAAATCGAAAAAGGTGCTGGGAAGTAACGGTCGTCGGCATCTTGACAGCGTAAATTTTTGTGTTCGTTGAAACTAGACGTCTTTCTGAGCATCAGGAGCTGATAAGGCTCGGTCGAGGAGGTCAAGCAGCAACTGTGAGCAAACTTCGGGAACAGCCGACTTTGCTTATGCGGCGGTGAAAGTCGCCAGGTGAGTGCTTCGATAAAGCAAGGCGCTCTATTCTCATCCTGGTGCCGAATCACTAAAACGTGAACACGAGGTATCTCTCACCCCTGTTGCTTAATCATTCTCGAAGTCGTATCTGAAATATACTAATGGTATTTACATACGAGTTTTTAGCTCCATTTCTATTCCACACAAAGAAATTTTGCTTCTTCGCCTTCAAGTTTTAGTTACTTAGTCTTTTTATGTCTTATTTTTTTATTTACTTCAGGATATTTTCTTATACTAATTATTGCACATATAAAGATAACAAAGCTTTATTTGCAATATTATCCATGAGATAATATGTACTACCATTTGTTTATCAGCAGTGGCATATTTTTATTTGATTTTGATTTTTTTAACTAAATTGCTTATTTCATTTCAAAGCTTTCTCTTTTGCAGAGAATATTCATTGGAGAAAGAATTGAAGTAACTATAAATAAATTAGGAATAGTAACTTAAGATGTCTAGCTATCGAAGTAGTCAAAGCAGTAATCAAGGCCCACCTGGTCTTAAACAAATTGATCTAGATCAAATATGGGGAGATCTCAGAGAAGGGATCGAACAAGTATATAATAGACAAGGCATGTCCAAGCCTAGATATATTGAATTGTACACGTACGTTATTGCCTGTATCTCAGATTTTTGTTTTACTATTGAGTCATTAAAAAAGACATTTTAAAATTTTTAATGTTTTAGGCATGTTTATAATTATTGCACAAGTGTGCATCAGCAAATGAATTCACGTCAATCTTCAAAAAGTAAAAAGGGTCAAATAACTGGTGGTGCACAATTAGTAGGTTTGGAACTTTATAAACGATTGCGTGATTTTCTTCGAAATTATCTTATTACATTACTCAAGGTTTGTTAATAAAATAATGATATTTTTAATAATTTTTTGTTTATTAAAATTAAAATTGTTATTTATTAAAGTTAAAATTTTTATTTATAAAAATTAAAAATTCTTCTTGTTGATTTAATGAATTGTATACTAAACGTAATAAGTTTAAATTAATAACTTTACTTATAGCAAGGAATTGATTTGATGGATGAAGATGTTCTTCAATTTTATACAAGGCAATGGGAAGAGTATCAATTTAGTAGTAAAGTATTAAATGGTGTATGTGCATATTTGAATCGACATTGGGTACGACGAGAATGTGAAGAAGGACGCAAAGGAATTTATGAAATTTATCAGTTAGCACTTGTCACGTGGAGAGATAATTTATTTAAGCACTTAAATAGACAGGTAATAATTTAATATTAATATTTATAAAAAGCGATAGGTATCATTATGCATAATTTTAGGTTACTAATGCTGTCTTAAAACTAATTGAACGAGAAAGAAATGGAGAAACAATAAATACGCGTTTAGTTAGTGGAGTCATAAACTGTTATGTGGAACTAGGCCTAAATGAAGAAGATCCAGGTGCTAAGGGACAAACCCTAACCGTATACAAAGAATCATTTGAAAATTTATTTCTTGAAGATACTGAAAGGTTTTATACTCGTGAAAGTTCGGAATTCCTTCGTCACAATCCTGTCACAGAGTATATGAAAAAAGTAAGCTATGTTTTAATTTAAATATACCTTTTACAAGTTTTGAATTTATCGATGAATTTTTACTGGTTACAATAGGTAGAACAGAGGTTACAAGAAGAACAAAAACGTGTTCAGGTTTATCTGCATCAAACAACACATGAAAGATTAGCAAAAACTTGTGAGAGAGTACTAATCGAAAAACATCTTGATATTTTCCATGCAGAATTTCAAAATCTACTAGATTCTGATAAAAATATAGATTTAGGCAGAATGTATCAATTAGTAGCAAGAATACCAAATGGTCTTGGTGAATTGAGAAATCTCCTGGAAAGTCATATAGCAAATCAAGGTCTTGCAGCTATAGATAAGTGTGGTGACTCAGCAGCCAATGTATGTTACAATTTTATTTATTTATTTGCATTAATTTACCATTAATTAAAAATTCTTAATCACTTTAAAGAATTAAACTGTGTATGTCTGTGGATGTATGCACGCGAGCCAGCTTGTGCATGTGTGTATACATATATGTATTTTATAAAGATATATATCTTTTAGAAAAAAATGGGTACATTATTTAACTTAATTATTTCTTGCGTTATATTAATTGTTTAGTGTAATTTTACTGAAAAACTTTTCAAATTATTGTGGTTTTAAGCAGTTATAAATCAAAGTTAATAAAATATTTCATTGCTTTAGAAAATTTAATAATTTCTCAAGTACAACTAAATCACTGTAGTGGATTTTTCCATTTAACTACATCCATTTTATTACTGAAATATTCAATCAAAAGGTTATAACTTACAAAATATATATGAAAATTTTCATGGATATAAATTCGTTAGAATATTAGAATATTTTTTACTTGTGGTTAAAAATTTTAAATTAATAAATGACTTATTAACTAATCATGATTAAAAAATTTGTAGGATCCTAAGATTTATGTTAATACTATTTTGGAAGTTCACAAAAAATATAATGCTTTAGTACTGATTGCATTTAACAATGACAGTGGTTTTGTAGCAGCCTTGGACAAGGCTTGTGGACGATTTATTAACACTAATTCTGTTACTAAAGCAGCCAACAGTAGTAGTAAGTCTCCAGAATTGTTAGCAAAATACTGTGATGTTCTGCTAAAGAAAAGCAGTAAAAATCCTGAAGAAGCAGAACTTGAAGATACACTTAACCAAGTTGTGCGTATTGAATAAACTTATATTTCTAATACTTTTTACTTATAATATTTACATTAAATTATTTATTATCTTAGATGGTAGTATTTAAATATATAGAAGACAAAGACGTGTACCAAAAATTCTATAGCAAAATGCTTGCAAAGAGATTGGTGCAACACATGTCTGCTAGTGATGACGCTGAGGCTTCCATGATTTCTAAATTAAAGCAGGCTTGTGGTTTTGAGTATACTTCAAAACTGCAAAGAATGTTCCAAGTAATTTCAAAATTACTTCATAAAGATTTATTTTATGTCCTATCTCTAAAATATTAATTTTCAGGACATTGGAGTTTCAAAAGACTTGAATGAACATTTTCGAAGACATCTTACAAACTCAGCTGAACCTTTAGATATAGATTTTAGTATACAAGTTTTATCATCTGGTTCATGGCCGTTCCAACAATCGTTTACTTTCTCTTTACCAACAGAGGTATGATGTTTTCCTTTTTTTTTATCAATTTTAAAAATAATTAGTCATAAAAAATAATTATTAATTTTACTTTATAGCTGGAACGATCCGTTCATAGATTCACAACATTCTACAGTTCACAACACAGTGGAAGAAAATTGAATTGGTTATACAATATGTCTAAGGGTGAACTTCACACCAATTGTTTTAAGAATCGGTAAATATTTTTTCATGCCTTTCTACTTCTTGAAATTGTTATTTTGTTCTGAGTTCAATGTCTATATTTAGATATACGCTGCAAGCATCAACTTTCCAAATGGCAGTTCTGTTGCAATATAACACTTCAACATCTTGGACGATTCAACAATTACACGAATCTACTCAAATAAAAATGGATTTTCTTTTACAAGTAAACATATTTCAACATTTTTTATTAGTATACTTATTGAATTTTTATAATATTTATTATTTTATTTTTGACTTTCTAGGTAATTCAAATTTTATTAAAAGCAAAACTACTTATAACCAATGATGATGAATCCGAGCTTGGGCCGTCTTCAACAGTAGAACTATTCACAGGATATAAAAAGTACATTTTTACATTATAATATATTATTTATGTCAAACAGTTGATTGATTGTAATATTATTTTACAGTAAAAAATTAAGGGTAAATATTAACATACCAATGAAAACGGAACTTAAAATTGAACAGGAAACGACACATAAACACATAGAAGAAGACAGAAAATTACTTATACAAGCAGCCATTGTAAGGATTATGAAAATGCGTAAAATTTTAAAACATCAACAGCTTGTCGCAGAAGTTTTAAATCAATTAAGCTCCAGGTTTAAGCCACGAGTGCATGTTATTAAAGTAAATATTATGCTAATAATAGAACACATTTACTTTGATCTTCCATTATTACTAATTTGTTAAATATAAACCACTGATTAAACAAATTCTATGATTTATACAATCCATTTATTTTTTAAAGAAAGCTAATTTTTTACTATTTACAGAAATATGATAATGATAATTTTCAAAGTAAATGTTAATAGTATTTTAAAATGATATACATTGATTATTTTTTTTATAAATATTGTTTCACTTTAAAAGAAGAAGTCATGTGGAGTTGATCTAAATATTTCTTATAAAACAAATGGATTATAAAAACGACTAGATTTGTTCTTTTATTAATAATAAATATCATCAGGTTTTTTTTTTGTTTTTTTTTTTTTTGATGCCTCTAAATTTTGTTTTTTATTTCAGAAATGTATAGATATTTTAATTGAAAAGGAGTATCTGGAACGTACAGAGGGTCAAAAAGATACATACAGTTATCTAGCGTGATCTCCCGATTTGAAAATGCGATACAAAAGTCGTAAATGTGAAGCAAAAATGATCATACTTTACAATTGTTATACATGCGTCTCTAAATATTTATTTACATCGCTGATTTGATTTCCTATTGAAGGATGCCTTTGTGCCGTGTTATCCCTCTGGTCGCATTTAGAACTGGTTTTTATAATACGTTATAATAAAATTACTTCGTAGTCACGTCGTTAGATGCGTTAAAATTTTTTCTTTCGTAATGCACGAATAATAATTTCGTGCTATGTTCAAATATTAACCTATCTAAAGTCATAATATAGATATTTTCAACTTGATCTTTAACATTATTTTTATTTTATATTATAAAAAAAGTAACAATGAAATTAAAAAAAAAATTTTAATACTCGATATATAACTGTAATTCATTTATAATGAAGTTTTATTTATAATATTTAAAGAAAGTGAAATTTTGGTTAGAGACCTGCGAAATGAAAAAAAAAAAAACCGACGTGACTCTAAGGCTGTAATTAATGTATAAAGTCTCATTTGAAAGAAAAGTTCTTTGTCTACTCTTACATTTATAATCCAAAACTTGTCTTAGGTAGTAATGTAATTTATGACATTAAATGTTCGAAAGTAAGCGAATTAAATTTCCAACAAAAAAAAACTTTAATTTTATTGCCTTTGTGTATTTTTTCTTTCTATACAAATTTTTATTTTCAAAGCTAAAGCGTATTTTGTTAAAGAAAGGAAGTAAATAATGAACAAAAATTTTTGTATTTATGTGATATTAAAAGATTTATGACTTTATTCTCCAATATTTTTTAATTCTAATTTATTTTGTAATATTAAAAATTTTAATATTTTCTATTTCAAGAATAATAAAAAAAGGTATAAATTCGTATTTTGACCAGCCACGATAATTTTTTAAAAGTTTAAAGTTAGTTTACATATTATTAAATAAACTAGACAATAAGTAGACAAGTTACAATATCCTTTATTTTCTGTATTCATTTCAAATATTAAAGCTATAAAAACATAAAACTAAGAGATAACATATTTCGTGCAATACTTTTGTGCAAAAATTGGACAATGAATTTAAATCTATTTCTTTACTAAATGGCTCGAAAGAAATAAACACGTGGGCTTTTTAGATTACATAAAAAATTAATGTTGAATAATAAAATTATGGATCAATAAGATTGTTCTTTTAATTTTAATTAATAATACTCCTAAATAATACTAGTTTATAAAGTGAGATAGAAACTTCATGTAAAAAAATAATGAGTTGTTTGCATGATGTAAAATTTCTTCGAACGTACATCGTGTGTAAAAAATATTAAAATGATAAAAGTGAAGAAAAAAATGCGAGATTAAAGTGCGAAAGTTTGAAAAATGTAAAAAATAATGCAAATTATAAATTTTTTGCTAATATACTGAAAATCGACAAAAATTGAAAAAGACCAAGTCTGATATGAGTGAATGCGTATAATAAGATCACAAATAAAATTATATCGAAATCGTATCAGTCGCTTTGTGGTAAAAATGCAAGTTTTTAATGTTCATTATCGTAAAGAGTAACACTTATGTATTTTATTAAATAGAAAATAAAATAGATTTACTAATTCTTCAAAAAAGAAGATAAAAGGAAGAAAAAAGAATGCAAAACTTTCGATAACAGGGAAGCTGCAGCTATTATTGGCTTACGGTGGTATATTTTAGAGGATCTAACTGTAATGACTGAAAGAAACTAATTAGTTGACTCTTCGCCAATAATACCTGCCATTTTTCTTATAGAATATTAATATTACAAAAAAAGCATGTTATATGGACCAATATCAGAGAAGTCCATTGTTAAGCTAATGTCTGCTTGGAACGGATAAGGAATAAAAGCATTCTTACAGCTCCATGCATTTGGTACTCTTACACTGTCGAGGAACAAATGCTAGTAAACTAAATTATTATTTAAATTTATTGATTTATAGAATCATAAGTTCTAAGCTTTTGTCAGTACCGGTACTAATTATTGATTAAATTAAACTAATTAAAAATAAAAAGCTTCATGCGCACTCACATAGGAATAACGAAAGAAGTTTCACAGTGTTATATGTATTAATAGCAAATAACAAAATACTCTTATTTATAAATTTTGTGACCTTAGTAAAAATGAAGCGTCTTATAGGTACATAATTTTGGTTCTACCATTTTTGTATTTTCTACGTGGTTAAGATGCATCGATCTTAAAAAAAATATTTTATGGTTGGCATCATGCGCTCCTCTCAGTATATGTATACAAACACAAAGTAATGCGGCTTTCTAAGTTATTCGTTCACTGTTCGTAAACTAAGCGCTTTTTGTTTTTATCTTCTATACCGTAACTTCAAACTTAACGGTTCTCTGAACGACAAAGACTTTTAGACATAATAGAACGAATGCTGAGGAGTGAATAAATCGTATCTATGGATCATCGTCCGATATTCGGATTGATGTCAATTATATGTGCATGCAGTGAATGAATTAGCGCAACTTCTGAATTTTTGTACAGTCCGTTGCGAATTATTGTTAGCTTTATTTCTTGCACAAAAGAAGACTTATGTAAATAAATCTAAAAATCATTTCAAACGACAATTGGCGAAAAAATCAGAAGCAGTGTTGGAGAAAAATATTTAAAATAATTATTCCAAAACTGTTTCTGGTCAAAATTTTTTTTTCAATCCCGTTTTATATAAATTTTATACTGTATACTTCGCTATACATAAAATTAATTTTTATTCGATTCTGTACTTTTTTTATACGTTAGTCAGTTCAATTTTATAATTTAAAAAAAAATTAAAAATGTAATTTAATTTTTTTATCAACTTTCTGTATATACGTCTTTTTTACTTTTAACTACTGAAGTATATGAGTATTGAAAACCTATTCAGGAATAAAAAACTAAAGAAATAAAGTATACAAATTTCTTTAAATTTTAACTTTATTAGAACACAAATATGATAGTTTATTTCCATAACATAATTACATAATGATAGTTTGTGAATAGCAGAATAACTTTTGATTATTAAAATTCAAACTCTCGATTTCCATTCCAAAAGTCTTGTAAAATCTTCTTCAATAAATTGAATTTCTTTACTTGCTTCCAAGTATACCTAACGAACGGAAAAAGTAACTCAATAAATATTAAATTTACAGTTACGTTAAATAAAGAAAACTTATTAACCTTTTGTTTTTTTAAATTATCCACTAGTTGTATCTGCTTTTTGAATGCTTGAAAGATTTCAGTGCGCTGCTTTTCTGAATTTCTTAGAGCTACCCTTTTTTCTTCTTGAATTTTTCTTATTTGTTCCCGCAAATCCTAAAAATTTAAGTATTAATGTCGAGAAAAGAAAATTAATAATTAGTTTTCACCTTTTCTTCGTTTTGGCTTATTTTCAAAGATGATCGAAATTTTTCATTCTCCTCCAAGCTTCTATTAAGTCTAAGTTCATTATTTGAAAATTGTTGATTCAACAATTTCTGATCTTTTTTTAAGCCTTCGATTTCCTAAAATAGATGCATTATATTAAAGTATATTTATACATATGGGGAGGAGGGTTACACTATGTGTATACTATGTTTATACTAGATTTTAGGCATGGAAATAAGTTACTTGTAAGATTCATTTTCATAGTATTACCTTTCTTAAAGCAGAAATTTCTGCATTTTGAGCTTGAATTTTTGATTGCAGCTGAATATTTATAGCTTCAATTTTTATAATGGTTTCTTTATGAGAACTAATTTGATTTTGAAATTTTTCTTTTCTTTCGTCGTATTTTTTAATTTCTAATTCTAATTCTTTACAGTGTTCATTCTAAAACATAAAAAGATTAATGAATAATTTTATGATTAAGAAAAAATGCTTGAGAAAAATAAATTACCTTCTTTTTTAATTCATATTGAAGAGATTTTATATCTGCATAAAGTTTGGTTATTTGAGCTTTTAAAAAACGAATTATTGTTTCATTTGTTGAATATTTTTTCCTTTTTTCAATATATTCGTCTTGATAATCATTATCTAATTCATATTCATTTTGAATTCTAAAATAATATATAAATTTTTATTTCATAATTAAATACTCACACGTCTTAAATCAGTGCCTACTTTTTTACATTTTCGTTCTTTATAAATTTCTCTAAACACAGGCTTTCATTGTTCAGATCTAATTCTTCTTCACTAGGTTCAGTCATATATTGTACTTCTTTTTCTATAATTGGATTTTTTCTGGGTAATACGAATGAAGATTGAGACGAACTTTGTATAACATCTTCCTGCCTACTGATAATTGAATCTACTTCTACCATTAAACTCTGAACTTTTTCTTCTAGTTCTTTATTCAATTCGAAGAAATTACGTTTTTTATTTAATAAACTTTCACTAAACATTATTCTACTACTTTTATGAAAAAGCTATGACTATAAAATCTCTGTAATTACATTAATTAAGAGTAAATTACTTAAGGTACTGTATTATTATA
The DNA here is from genome assembly GCA_018907045.1 of Wiebesia pumilae. Taxonomy (NCBI): domain Eukaryota; kingdom Metazoa; phylum Arthropoda; class Insecta; order Hymenoptera; family Agaonidae; genus Wiebesia; species Wiebesia pumilae. Next base: position 8,029,509 of record JACCHZ010000192.1, read on the forward strand.
GTAAGGTAATTTGAATTTACAAATATTAAAAAAAAAGGTTGTATATATCTTATTAAGCGTCATTGACAACAATCACAAGCGCATTTAGATACTACACATGCGCCGTTGTCATGACATGTGCTAATGATGTATATAATGTATATGCATATCAAAACATATTGTAATATGACGTTTACTAAACGATTATTTTTAAAGATTTATTAATTATAAATTTCAATTATTTAAAAAATAAATATTTTAATGTTAAGCAGTATTTTATTTTTATGAAATCATCATCTTCGATTAAATATTCTTGCACTAAATGAGATTCAAGGACTTTATGATATGTACTTAGTTTTTATATTATTGACATATATTTTTTTGTATGATCTATCTTTTACTTGATCACTCCAACTTTACAAAAAACTTTATCTTTCTGCGTTTTCATTCCTTACACAAGATAGCATCCTAAAAGCTTCGATTCAACTATGCGGTACGAAGAATTTAAGCGCACTCCACATTCCGACGCAAACATTATTATAATTCACAGATAAATTCTAATCTTTTTTTAGTTTCTTAGTACGTAACAATTAATTTTCTTATCTTCAAACAGAAAAGATGATATTTTCAATTTCTGCACCGTAAAGATGAAGTTTAAGACTGCAAATCATGGACATCTGTAATTTATTTACGATTTCATTTAGAAGAAATTGCGTACATTAAATTCGAAGTTGATTTTAGGTTCAAATGAAACAATAATGTGATTGATGCATGCCGAAGAAAGTAATAAGAATTTAATGTTATATTCATGTTAATAATACTCATTTCAATTTGTCTATCGATAATCCAAATAATTTAGGCTAAATTATACCTTTGAACATAAATAAAGTCGTATATATGAACAATTGTTGTACTTGTATAGATATTTCATATGTGAAAACGTGGGTAAAAGTTTACCAATGTAAAAAACAATAAGTACGTATAGTGAATTGTATCAACGCTTATCTTTAATCTGTACAACATGTCTATTATACGTGTATTTTGGTATGATAGTAATATAATTATTTATATAAGTATGATATTTTTTTTGCATGATTTATATGTGTGTTAACTTTCTTTTAATGAAAAGTGAACACATTTAATTAACAACGTTTATAATTATACGAAATATAATTTATAATTTATATTAAAGATATTCAATCAATTATTTAGTAAGACTCTTCAAATTACCTTTATAATTTCATTTGCACCGTTTTCATCAATTTTATGGTAAACCACTGTAAAATGTTGTCACGTAAATTTATACATTTTTTTTCTGAAAAGCACAGTGATGATTATTTAAGAGAGTCACAATAATCTCCTTATATTATTTTCTTTTGTATCATTGCATTTACTTATTACAATATTTTGTGTTACAGTAGATTATAATTTTAATATAATTCTATCTCTTTTCTATTTTCGATTACACTTTCAAGTTTTTGTAACTTTAATGAGTTATAGAATCTGGAAATGAGATGTTCCTAATGAGATTACTTGCGTACCAGACTCCTTTACATTTTTAAAAAGATTAAGACTATCACAAAATACGCAGTATTCATATTGAATGTGTCCATTAGGTTTAGTATTATTATCATCTACTCTGAAAGCAGACGCGAGGTTCCGTAGTCATTGGACAACGTTCGCGTATACTCCCGTGAGGTCCTGCAGTGTGAAGAATGCTTCGATAGTTTAGCTAGGCTTCCTGTTATTGTATAACTGTAAACGCATAGTAGTATAGTAGACATACTAGTAATCAAGTAAATAAGAAGATAGACTCGTTCTTTTACAACTGAGTTTCAAAAAAAATTCTTTTTTTCTTTAAAATCGACGAGTTTCTCAAAGCATTCTTTACATCATACATGTAAATAAAGAAGAATGAGTGGTTAAGAATTCTGGTATTACAGATGTAACAATAATATAATCAAAGAGTTGGACTTTTTAATTGCAAGAATCAGAACAACTTTCTTCCATAATATGTAGAATATAATTGCTTATCACAAATGTACACGAATTGTTACAGAAATGAATGGAACAGAAAAAACGGAATATCTTATGTAAAATGTATTCTAGATTTTCTAAATGAAGAGAGTTGATAAGCGGAAATGCGTCGGTCCGATGGGAAAGAGGAATCGAAAAAACGTGTGTTCCTTGGCTGGCAAAGAAACAGGGACGATTATTATCTTCAATCAAGCTGCTACTTTTTGAAAATGCGGGTGTCGATTCTCTCTTTTACCCATTCATTACCAGAAAGGTTGAATATTATAAAACTCACATGACTCCGTTTATGCTCTAAAAAGGAGCTTCACTGCTTTAATTGTTCGCTCTCCCACTCCAGACTCTCTCTCTCTCTCTCTCTCTCTCTCTCTCTCTCTCTCTCTTTCTCCTAAGTAACAGTCGCGTATCCCGAGGAGACTTTTTCAACAGTATGAATTTCCAAAAGAGTATTGCAAGTATCAAACGATGCGAAAAAGTGAATTACAATCGAATGAAATGCTTTAGACGCACTTTAATATATACTATTCTTTTGAAAGTTTTATTTGAATAGGAAAAAAAATAATTTATATGTATTATGAAAAAGAAGATACTTATTAAAAGAAATAATAGTTTTGTATAAAGGGTTTAAAGAAATTGTTACAATTCCAAAAAATTTAATTCCTAAATTATTCCAAACTATGTAATAAACTCTAGTGCACACAAATGTTCTCACTCTTTATTATATTTTATTGGTACGAAAACGCTTTTAAAATTTAAATGCTTTCCACGAAAGTATCTGTTATAATATTAATATTATCTTTTATTATATAGTGTATGAAAGTATGAATTATTGTCTACAGGTAAATTCTATTAAAAGTATATTTAACAATAGTCTGTATAATAAAAATTACATAATATATTTGTCTAATATATTATACTATTATATAATTATATATATAATTATATAATAGTATTGTTTCACATATATTATGCGATACTAGTTCCTAATAAATATAATAAATACATGTTTTTGTAAAATTTAAATATTCTAATAATAATAGTTAGCTTATATATTTTTAAATAATGTTAATAATCTATATTTCATTGCACAGAGAGAGAGAGAGAGATAGAGAGAGAGAGAGAGAGAGCTTAAAAATATAAAAAATAAAGAAATCAACAAAACTTTTATCGCGTTTCTAACGAAACATAATATTAATGTATTATTGCAGATTTACTTTCAGCAAAATAAAAAGAGAGAAGAATTAAAGTAAAATTGCGTTATTAATTTACACGGTTTTCCCCAAATTTTATTTACACAAATTAACCAGTCACTTTAATAGCTTATAAGGCTTGACATACGTATGATTAATTTTTCTCATTTACTTACTTTTCCTACTATTACCTACGTAATATATTTATAGCTATATATAAAGTCTCTGTAATTATTTCGTAATAATTGGTTCAAATTTTTAAATAAAAATAATATTAAATACTTAAAACTAAAAATGCATTATCTTTCTAATTCTAAAATAAAATAATATGTATTGTAATTAATAGTGCCATTTATTTGTAAAAAAGGAACATTTTTTGTAAGTAAGCCGTTCGTTGAAATCATCATTAGTAATGTTATCATTCATCCGGTTTATTTTATGTGTATCATAGCTACGCAAGATACATTGTAACTTTTTCACAGTGATTAATAGGTTTAACCTAAATTTAAATATCTACTCTCAGGTAAGCTTAATAGTTTATATTCTTATGTGATAATATTTATATCTTCTTTGTATTTAAGAAACAAGAATCAGGAAATAATTTCATATAAAAACGACTTGAAAAATCGTGAAAAATATTGTCTTGACTTGAAGTAAATTAGCTAATGAAGAGATTTAAGCTCTATTAAATAAAAATAAGATTTTTTATTTTTAACTATGAATATTATAATTTTACTCAAATCTATATTAACTATTAGTACGTTATTTGATTTTAATTATTTTTATGCAGTTTCAGCAACTGGTAATTAATAAATAAGGAATGTTTAAATTAAAAAAAATTCTATACATATGGTTCGAAAATTATATAATTATGTATTGCTTATTTTGTTTGTATTAGAACCATTTTAAATGTTATATGTAAAATTTTATTATATATCAAATAAAAAAACATGTTAATGTAGTTATACATGTTATCCCTATTTAGAAAATGTCGAACAAAAAATTGTCGGGGGCTTAACAGCAGAAGATGGTCAATTTCCGTACCAAGTTTCTTTGAGATTAAATAATCGTCATTTTTGTGGTGGATCTATACTTAGTAAACGATGGGTATTAACAGCTGCTCACTGTTTAGTTGGGTAAGCGATGTAATTCAAGAATATATATTTAACAAAAGAAAATCAAACTGACATTGTAACATTATTAGATTTGTGCAAATTTAATGAATTAATTTATTATATAAAATTATATCAAACTTGATTTTAATTATTGTTAAATTTTATCATAATTTTAAAGCTTAAATGTAAATTAATTTAATAATTTCGAGAGTATCTTTGAAGGTATTTTTCCAATCCTAGATTCAATGACACTGCTATAACTGCAGTAGTTGGGACTAATTATCTGGATAAAGCTGGCGACATATACCAATCAAAACGTATAATTAGTCATCCAAAATATAGCTCCTTGTTAATAAGAAATGATATCGGGCTTATTGAAGTAGAGAAAGACATTGTATTTGGGGACAAGGTTCAACCAATAAAAATTCCAGATGCAAATTTTGATAAAACAGATTATCCAGCTGTTTTGTCTGGATGGGGTACAACTACTGTAAGTTTCGAATATTAAATTTTATCTACATAAGCTTTTTAATAATCTAGAAATAAAATAACCGGTTAAATTATTAACTTTGAAATTAACTGAAGAAATAAAATTAATTGCTTTAGTAAACCAATTAAAAATTAGTAAAAAGAATTAAAGTCTAAAGAAATAAATTCTTTAGTTTTTATGAATTATAAGTTATTTATGTAAGAGTTTTTGTATAAAAATACTGATGTTTACTGATGCAAGAAGATATATTCGTGTACAAGTTCGGAATTCAAGGAAAATAATTCAATTTTACTTTGAGATATTAAGATTCTGACGATTGTATTATTGGTAAAGTTTTTATGCTATTACAGTATCCAGGAAAACCACCTAATGATTTACAACACATTAAATTAAGCGTCATTGACCAAAATGAGTGTTTAAATACAAGCTTTCGTGTAACAAATAAAAATATTTGTACTCTATCAAAGAGGGGTGAGGGTGCTTGTCATGTAAGTATGCTTTTTTTATTTTACAAATAAAATTATACAGATGAATTTTATTATATATCATTCTACATTTAAGAAATTCTGAAATTAATATATTCCACGTTATGTATTTATAATCGACATACGATCCCTTGCGATCACTTATTAAGTATAAGGTCAGTTGTAGTAATGAAAAAGTAGAAAAAATGATTGATAGCTCAACTAAAAGCACTTTCTGGAGAGAAATGATCCTTAGTTTTCGCCAAGGTTTGTTTTCCGGTAATGATAGAGCAGATGCAAATTTTTATAATGTTTTAGGTTATTATAGACCAAATTTAAGTTTGTAATCGTTTACAAAAAAATTATCAATTTAGAAATTTTATTCAATGCTTATTTATTAACCATCTCTTCGTTATTCAAATTTCACTGACTCAGCTAACGTTGTTTGGTTTAAAAAATTAATTTCATATTGAATAAAAGCATATGATATGATATACGAGGCTAGTAGCGGAGTTTTTAACTTAATTTAATAAGAAATTCGTAAATAAATTTTTATAAGCTATCATCGATCTTTCTACGTAAAATCGGGTTAGTAAATATTTCTAAACTGACAAGGTGTCAGTCATCATTACTTTAAACGCTAAACGCATTGTGTTAATAGCTGTTGGCTATATTTTCTATTTCAAAATAACAATATACAAGTTATACTCCATTATATCGATTTTAATCAACCCAATATATACAAAATAATTAAATGTCTGAACAGTGATATATTTCTAAAAAAGAAATACATACTCATCTTATTCAATATATCACAAGGTGCTTCGATCGGCTTTAAATTGAACAACTTGTCACTTATTTCGTGATAAGATGATACGCCCAGTTCGAAAAAATGGTGTAAGTAGGGCGGATTACATACCTTACTTTTATTAATAAATCGATGAATAGTTCTGTCGAAAAACAATCTAGGCAGATTCCTGTATCTTCCACAACTATAGGTATAGTCACATTGTACTCGCATTCGATCGTCTAGTGAAATTTATTGAAAGAGGCACATGAACACCCGATGTGTCGATATGATATTGGAAGAACAAGTGTGATTATACCGTGTTTAAAACTATGAGAACGAGTTTTAAATCTCTAAGCGCATATGTATCGGAAAGAACACGAAAAGCTAATTGGTACAATAAATACAAATACATATCGAAAATTTTCGCTTCTTATTCAGTAAGATGAGATATGTAAGTTTAATTATCCATACCTATGGTAAAGTAGTTTGAGAACCATGAACAACTAGAGTAAAAATTGATTCTATGTAGGCTACAATAGTTTGATATTAAGGATAGTTGAAGGGTGTATATTATTCTAAACATTGCACGCTCATCTGTACGACATCTTTTATCAGTCTTCGATAATAGAACAAGAAATTTAGACAGGACTGCTGCAGTTAAAGCACCAAAGGAGAATAACTCAATATAAAGGTTGATCCAAGGATATAAAGTTGTTTTTTATGCATACAGTATTAAGACAAAAAAAATGATTAACCCCTCCATAGGATAGAATTTGGAAGTTTATTATGATCACTAAACTAGAGATCACTAAAAGAAAATAAATTATAACTGCGGTTTAGGCATTTACGTCAAACTATCGTACGATAGAAAGTATGGTACAATTCACTTGCATAAGAACACCAGGAAAGCTTTAGAACAAACCACCTTTAGTACTAATACCTGTTGTCATTAGGGTTATCGCAATTGATGTGAATAGTACTGTTTGATTATGCAAATTTAAATATATGGATTGAGAAAAGGTAGCAAAAAATTACCATCTGTTTTACAATTAACTAAGCTTATACCTTACAAAAGTCTGGATTTAAATACGCCCAAATATTAGCAAAAGAAGTAAGGTTTGAAGGCTAGTAAAATTGCTGTAGTTTTTGCTGCTGTAGTAAAGAAAACAGAAGATAAAAGAAGGAGATTGAGACATAAAAGAAAGCTGGTATAACGATGATTAGAGAACTGAATGGATTGAGAATCTTGGATTTGAGTACTACACGTAAAAGAATGAATTTGATTTAACCAACGTAGAGTCTTACATAGAGTCTTTTGGGAATATTATTGAACAAGAAAGCTGAAAATAAATACAAAAATGAAACTCAAAGCTGAAGCGATACACTCCAAACTGAGAGTTCTCAAAATCACAAGGTAACACAAGATGCACGAAAGAAATCGACCATAGCAAAAAATATATGTACATTAAAACTGTCGATATTAAAGATAAGTGAAATTGGCATTAATAGAGTATAAATTACAGTGCATTTGGACACTTGAACAATGATGTAAGTTTTAACGGTTTTACTGTCAAACTTTAATATAAGAATTTATAATTATGAATTGTTTAACTTATATCCTAAGAAAGCTTAAGATACTCATTTCTGCACTTTTGAAAGTGGGATATAATATAAATGAGGGTACGATAGAAGTTGGGATACACCTTCTCATCTTTATGAATGTACGAAGAAACCAGAATTTCCTCGATCATGGTCTAAAAATTCATTGTCTGCAGGAAAGGTCTTTATAAACATTATGTATTTGTGGTATTGAAAGAGATCACTGATTACCTAAAACAGGGAAAAGAGTTTGTCTCATCCATATAAAAATACTTATGCTATTGAAAGATTAGTTATGAGCTTATGAAATACACTTTTATTATCAAGATGACTCCAGGCATCGAATTGGCTCTGTGAAAATAAATGTATCGTGTAAAAAATCAATGGAAGCCTGTTTTACAGTATTATATATCGCCAGACTCTTAAATTTTGCAAATTGAACGGTGGGAAGGATCTAAAAATCTTATGAGAAATAGGCTCGCACACAATTTTAATAGTATCTTTCATAGAGAAGTGATCCCAGTTCTAATATCTAGAGAAACAAAGTAAATAAAGGAAGAAAGTTGACTGTAGATAGTTAAATAGTTTACGTCGTATTATAATAGCTATTTTTACTTTTTTATGTAATATGTCTCAGGTTAAAGTTGCATCAACATATACTTGAATGCAAGTGTACTGGAAAAGAAAAACCAAAAGAAGAATGTGTGCGTATATACGAGTGTATGAAAGAGAGAGAGAGAGAGAGAGAGAGAGAGAAAGAGAGAAGTAAATTTAACAATTTGTGATTCGTATTACGTAACTTAGAAGTGTGATTATTAAATGGTATATGATATTCGCTATGTGTTTAAAAAAATGTATTTGTCACATTAAATTATTCATACAGTCTAATAAACAAGGTTTCAGTTATCTAATCGTACCATATATGTTTTTGAATACCAAAACCTATGTTATACTGACCTACCTACATGCGCAAGTAAGCGTAAGCGGAAGATTACCATTCGGCAAACATTTGGAATAAACAAATGGAATATTTGCTCGGAAGGACGGAAATAACAGGCTTTCTACTAAAATCAACGTCGATAAGACGTAGTTGACGCATTACGACAATTATCATTCTCATTATTTCTATAACGAGAAGTTGTGAAATTAATATAATATATACGAATACGTATACAGATATTTTACGGTAATCGGACAAACCTTTGTACCCATTATTAAAAATTAATACAGAGAATGAATTTTTTCGGATAAGAAGATAACTTATTACATACAAAAGATATACTCCCACGAATCACAATACTTTTCTTTAAGATGTGTTTTCGCAGAGCAAGAATATCAACATTTGCTTAGTTACTTTCTTTATTAAAGGGCAGATTAAATATTACGATCATCTCTTTACACTTTATAAAATATGATAAACATTAAGTCGAAAGAATTCAAGTGTCGATTACTTATATAAGTATTCTTTTTCTTTAGTATTCTTTTAACAATCAGTAACAATCGAAATGAATAAACTAAGAAGCACAGATTCGCATGCACACAAAAAACAATCTTTAGTAACTAATTGTCATAAAATACTGTTACTTGAGAAATACTTACAAATAAATTCGCTTATATAATCACATGTATATTTAAAATAAAAATCATAAATGTGCAGATGTTGTCAGAATTATTAAAATATTTATTGAGTTATATTTATAACTTTACTCGCAATTGCATAAAATTAATACATATCCTACAATGCACAGAGAAAAATGGATTTGTACTTAATTAGGCTTCATTCTTCACGGCGGTAATTAGTAGTAGTACCGAGCGAAATGGATTTTCATACGAAAAGCTTTTTAAAGGTATGTTGATGTAAAACGATTTTTTAACTGATCATGTTATATTTAAATGCTATCATAGGTGACTGTTTCTAAGAATTACTTGAAAAATACAATCGATTACGATTTATATACTATCATATTGAGATAAAAAGTAGATTATGTGACAAAATTATAGTAATAGTACTTATTTAAAAAAATGTATGCAAATTTTTTATTATTATTTAAATTATCTATTAGTTTCCTAAACGTACAGTATTTAAAACTCATAAATTTTTGTATTTTTTATAATTTCAATTACTTATGTATTATTTAAAAATTTAAAAAGTTAAAAGCCAAGAATTTATTCTTTATTCTCTATATCATTGTTCCAACATAACTGTAAACATTAAGAATAATTATCTCATGTAATAAAGCATAAAAGCAAGAAACGTAAAAGAATTATTAAAAATTTTGTATTGTTACTTACTTATTGCTTATTACTAAATATTGTTACTTACTTACTTATTACTAAAAAAACAGTTCATTTTTAAACATAAAAAAAATTGAAAATTTTCGACAAAAATTTAAAATATTCCTTCATTTTTAAATTAATCTTTAAATTATACGTTGATGTATACAGAAATTATTATATTTAATTATAATAATTTACATAAATCTATGTTTTTTGTATTATACATAACCCACACATCTGATAATTTCATGTTAGTCTATTATGTTAAAAATTATCAGTAAATCTTTCTTAAAAGAGTTACATATTTAGACTAAAGAAGTAATTATATTGATTCAGTTATTCTTTAACATTTTAAATTTATCAAAAAGAAATTAAATGAAAATCGGTAACAAGAACCATTTATCATTGTAGTATTTATATAGAGAGCATATAAATTTCATATTAATTAATAATATGTGTGTGTGTGTGTGTGTGTGTGTGTGTGTGTGTGTGTGTGTGTGTTTTATGTACAATTGTATCATCAACTTTGATTAAATACGCAGTTCAATAATATTAACCAAGCCAGAACCTAATGTATTCCGTTCTAACACGGAATGCACTTCGAACTTTGCCTTCTTAATCGGTTTACTTAGTCATAAGTCTTCTCTCTTTTTACTTCAGCTGGTCACTTTCCAAATTAAAAAGTTCATGATTCTCTTTGATGTAACCACAGGAAAGCGGAAACTAGGTAATGCGGAAACTAGGGAAACAGAACAAAAGGCGAATAAAAATATGTAAAAAATTTTACACTTTTTATTGAAACAGTGTTCAATTAAATAAGAAAAATATGATGCGTATGAATTTGGACAATTAGATTAAGAATTTATAGTAAGCACCATTGCATCTAAAATTAACATGATGCTTAATATTATTGTGTCAGTAATTACAGAAATTGTACCAATTACTTTCTCTCTCTCTCTCTCTCTCTCTCTCTCTATTCCTGTTTCTTCTTTAAACAAGTTACGCAACCCTTGAGCAGCATATTATGTATATCATTACATTATATCTCAGGACTCGTACACTTGACACTTCATTTACAATTATCATTACAAATAGACCAATATAAAGATTTCAAGACTTTCCTCCAAAAAATTAATACAAAACTAATAGTAAAATAAGCCCTAATACATATATCGATCTTATAAATTATATATTATAACTCTTTTAATGAATTTTCTAAAATGTTTAAAAAATATAAAATTTTTCTAACAGATTTATGGTGAAAAAATATTTTATTTATTATAATAGGGTGACTCGGGTGGTCCACTAGTAGCTGATGGAATCCAAATTGGTGTAGTATCTTGGGGAACACCTTGTGCCAAAGGAAAACCAGATGTTTTTACAAGAGTCTATAGCTATATAGACTGGATTAGAGGATATTGTGACAAAGAAAATTAAATAATATTTTAAATACCTCAATGTAAATACAAAGTTAGTCTTAGGGAAAGGTAATATGAATTTCAGAATATATTTTCTGCTATTATGATATAAAAATCCCGTGTATAAATCGTAAATACAAAATATCGAAATCTACTGAACTTATTTAATTTATTTATAAATTCTGTATTGTGCATTTAAATAAAAGTATCACACAGTGAACTAGAGTATATATTAAAGTATAAATAAAATATCTATAAAGTATCAATTTAAAAAGTTCCAGGTGCAACTATTTTTATCATTTCGCAAGCGAAATATAACATTAGCCAACTAAATCATTTTCTAATATCAAGACTTCTGTATAACTCTTTATTTATTTAATATAATAACTCGATAAAAATTTATTTATAGACTAATAAAAATTTTTATAGTTTTCATTTGCAAATATTGTGATGTAATGCAGAATGGTGATTAAATTAAATTTTATAATTAATAAAATAGTTAAAAAAATGTGCAACTCTGTGGTAATCATGTAATAAAATTAATTTAAATTTAAAGACTGATTATAAAAATTTATGAATCTATCCAAATTACTTATTCACATACTGTAACTCTAAAATTTTTATATTATAAAGAGTTTGTTGTTTTAGGTATCATTGTATTTCCCCATTTATACTTCAATATAATGGAACAACTTTAAAAGACTTCATTCGGTTTTATAAACGTAATGGAAAAAGCGATAGTTTTTCCAACGATAAAACGCCAATGTACACAATTAAATTCACAATTCAATATTTAGTACTCAAGTTTCGCATGAAAGGTGAACCTTTCAATTATATGGAAGGTATTCAAGCCAATATAAGGCACGAATTTAAGAAAATTTGAAAATAAGAAATAATCAATTAATTTTTAATTTTAACAAATAGTTAAATATATATATATATATATATATACAAAATATTGTAATGGTACTGAAAAAAATTAAGAAAGATACTTAAAGTAAACATTTTTTAGATATTGTCAATTCTTTAATGATATCATATCAGTAAGTATTGGTACTTGAACATGACACAGAAATATAAAGAAATCAATTAATAAAAAGTATTGCCATCTAAAAATACTCTCCATACCAGAAATTTGTCTAAAATGTTGAATTCGATACATACAGAAAAATATATGAAAATTTAAAAATGGCTTTTGTAACATTATAATACTTTTACATGCAGCAATAATAGAGTGTGATTAATAAATAATAATAAACAATTTAATTTCAAGTAAAGCTCGTATATTTTAAGTAATTTAGCACTAGACTCGTCGTAGCCAAAAACTATTTTTTCCTAAAAAATATCTCGTATTTATTCGTCCATTACACAGCTTCTATCACACAAATAATTTATTATTCGTGCTGCAAAAGAATTTATTACTTTTTTATTAAATCCCAATATACAATTTTATTGTAAGTTTTAGTATGTAAACTTCTTAAAATGAACTGTGGATCTATTTTGAAAGATAATGACACTTTTTCCTTGTGTGACATTATTGTAATGATAATTTAAGTTATTTTTTTATAAATAATAACAAAAAATAGCTATTAAGTAACGTCTGAACTGTCAAGTGAATAAATGAATAAAAGTTTGAGAGAGGCCAAAGTAATACCTTGGCATTTACCCGGATTCTTAACCCATCTTTACTCCTGACGTTTAAATATCGACGGGAACAGAGTCGAACGGTCATCCTGACAAGAGCCGTTATGCTTTAATCGAGGCATGGGGCTTATCAAGCCAACGTTTCAAATCTCTTGTCGTCCTAAAAAAAGCGGTTTGGTGGTTGGTGTTACAGTCCGTTCACCCTGAACAGTGGTGGACTTTCTGCCCGTCTTTATTGTCCTCTAAAAGCGCTGATACTCCAATCATGTTGAGTGGTCGTGCGGCGATATTGCCCCACTCGTCGTGCTGCCACTGTGGCATTTTTATTGTGCAAGCCTAAGCTTACTTATGCCAACTGGTATGCACGAGGTAAAATCTGGGACTGACGTATGCTGGGACTTTATATGCCTGACACACGTTAAGCTCACTTATTTCATCGCTTTGAAAGATAATTGACAACTGCATGTTAAGTTCTTTCGAATAAGACGTAAGTTATTACGCGCACACCTGCTCCAACCATATATACGTCAAAGAGAATTTTTATGTTATTGGAGAAGCGTTAGCATATGACAATAAAAGTCTATAAATGAAGGAATAAATAAATAAAATGTTGATTTTTGAACTTCCTTCAATTTTATTTTGGAACAAAATTAATATGCATGTATCACCTGCAGATCAGGTCAACTGAGTTCATACAAAAATCAATATATTTTATGTAATCCTTACTTCTGCTAAATAAATAGAAATTAATGCTGATTAGATTTATGAGAGACTAGCTTTAATCAAATTTAAGGAGAGTAAGCTATATTAGTGGATGAAAAGTGTCAAAAAAAAAAATGAAAGACATATAAAGCTGAAAATCATTTGAATGATTTTATTTTCTAAATATTTTAACACAAAAAAATACGAATGTAGTTATTTATTACAACTTATGGTCTATATTGAGTATAATGAATAATTATTGTTGTACGACACTTAATAGTGTAGATCTAAATTCATAACATAGAATTTTACGTACTTTATGAAATTAATATTATAAAAGGCTCTTAAATTTGTTAAAATTTACAAAAACCTAACATTGTTTATTCGGACAGATTTGAGAAATGTACCAATAACTATAAATTTTTCCTCAATGTTCTTTTCACGTCATGTGTTTTTCATTTGAATTGCATTGATTCAATAAATCTATATTTTCTTACATGATTTATAATCCGGATCTATAAGAAATAGCATTATTCAAACTAACTTTCTTTAAAAAATCTTTATTTGTTTTGACAAGAAAAATTATTAAAATTAATACTTTAATACTTTAAATTATTTAAATTATATTTATTATTATGTTCAATCAATAAATAAATAAAAAGTGTTGAGTTTTTACCATAATTTTTATAATGTGTCTTAACTTTGACTTTCTTATCTTCTTATTATTAAAAATAATTTTTCAAAATACAATAATATTATATTATAGGAATTTGACACAAATCTTTTAATTATTTCGCACTATATATTTATTCGGATTAATTATATGTTATGTGTATTATTTTAAAACATGTATAAAAATTTAATGTAATTTACATAGTTTTCAAAAATACTAAAACTAAGTGTTAGTTGGTAGTTACTCCGCATTCAGTCTGATAGATAAATTACTTTTTTAATTTCTATTTTTGATTAAAGCTCATTTATAAATATATAAAGAAACAATACATGAACGTTCTTGAAATTATTAAATGAACAGTAAAACATTATCAACTATAAAAGTACAATGTCGTTTATATTATTTTATACGGTCTTATTACTTTTTTCGTTTAGTTATTTAAAAGACATATTATATTTGTAAATTAAACTTTCACTTATGAATGAAAGAATATGAATTGCTGCATATGCATTTAGTATCACACCATCCCTCTTGAAATAATAAAGAACAAATTCAGCTATAAGAGTATAGGATTCCGTTACCGGTAAACTATATATATATACATACATACATACATACATACATACATACATACATACATACATTTGTAATTAATTTTACAATTTACTAAATTAATGCAAATAAGTTTCTTACTTTAATTATATCTTATATTAGCTTCATAATAAGATTTTTAATGCTCGATTCTCGTGTAAATTATTATTCGATAATACAATAGGATAAATTCTTTTTAAAAAAATTATTTTTTTTAAGACAGAAAAATCAACAACTGCTGTCGGTTTCTTTACATTTTAATTAAAAACTAGATCGAATGAAACTAATAATAATTCCTCTATTCTATTAACCATCTGCATCCGAATGAATTTCCAAAATGAATCTTTGCTTAACAGTACTAGTAGAAAAATTCTCAAGTATTAAACATAATGAAATTTGCGCGATGCACATAAATTCAACAGAACTAACGTATAATCTGATTTTGACATCTGTAAGGTTGAAACCAATACCTCAGAAAAACTTTTATTCACTTCTGTGCGTTTAATAGATATTTAATGGTTACATTATTATCTTGAATTATATATTTGTTTACAAGCATACACGAAATTTTCTAAACTTTTTCTCGAGTAAAAGCTATTAATAATTAAAAAAATTTCATTAAAAAGTTTGTTTAAAAGACTATATGTGTTTGTTTATATGTATGTTTGAGGGCTCCTTTTATGAAACGTGGAAATGTTTTTATAAATATATTGTTATATTTAATTGGTATTAAAATAAAATATGATAATATCTTTTATTCTCTGAAGCAATAAGTAAAAAATTTGTTAAATAAATATTATTGAAGTCTCGAATTTTTGTGCTAGATAAACGTCTCACGTCTACGAATGATACTTCCTTTCGAAAGAATGCCACTCACATAAAAGTCCACCGGCTCGATTCTCGTGACTCGCATTTTAATTTTGAATTAGCTCATGCATATCGCTATTGTCTTTATCTATTCTAAAGATATAAAAGGATTATTTTTCTACAGTGCAATTTTTTTTAATTAACAGTGTTTTTAATTTCACACAAGTATTAAATTTGCTGAAATAACTGTAATTAAAACTCTGCGTATATTTAAGCATATTTAAATGTAATGGAAATTTAAAATCAAAGTTTCATTCAATGAAAATGTAAGCTTAAATGCAAGATGTAAGCTTATTTGCTTTTACCTTCTGTAACTGCATTGCGAATTTTAACAACGACCGATTTATCGAGAAGTGACCGAATTCATAAAAGGTCGCTGAAGATTGGCTCCAGTTGCATGTGCAACGAAGGTAAGTTTTGTTATTTCTTGCATCATCACTTACTTCGTTAACCAAAATTTAACGTAAATGCAAATAATAAAAAACAATATCGCTTATTAAATCGTATCGACGGTAATTTGAAGATTTTTGTAAGAAAATAATTGATGAAACCACGAAGTTAAGCAAGCGTTGGGAGCAGGAGTGATTTTGAACTTGCCTTGAACGCTGATGGATCAGTGGAGGCAACGCAGGAGTGGGATAAGACTAAAGAACGAACAGGCTAAGCGCCTGCGCACCGAAGCTAGAGCCGGTGCGCAGGACAGAAGAGAACAGGATTGTGCCGAGCAGACGTTGTGGGCAAGCAGTGGTGCGCAGACCCTCGGCCCCTCGCAACTCAAGTGCAAGCTTACACGAGTGACCCAAATCCCTCGGCTGTGCGCGTTTCCTGGCGCACCGTTGTACAGGGTCGTACAGCGCTCGCTCGTGGTGGCATTAACAAGCCGGGGGTGAGAGTCGCGCTAAATAAAACAACCGGCCGCGCGAGCTCCAGCGATCACTACGAAAACGAGGAGAGAAACCGCCTCACAGATCTCTCTGCTTATTTGTCCGTAGTCGGTAGACGGATTCGGGTTAACGTATTGTAAATGCGCTGTAATGGTCTCAGCTGCTGCACGCACCTGCCCCTACAAGATCGATATCATTTGGCATCGTCCTCGTTTCCTTGCTCGCGCCCCTGTATGCACTCGCGTGTCGTTCTTCCACTGCAGTCAAGAAATGGTCATGAGATAAAAAGGGCAACGAGCAAATATACGTGCGGTACTTTTTCTGTCGCTTAGATAGACTGCGTATGCAATTAAGTAAAGCATGCTCGAACTACGGGTAGACGAACTTAACACTTTCCAAGTATCATTCACTCGTATCGGATAATGTCGTTGTAATATGAGCAGTTAAATCGTGGCTGGGTCAAACAAGGGTAATGCACGATGTAGTTGTGGCGCGCATTACCCTGTCTTGTACCAACAAACGTTTTCCTATGCAAAATAATGCAGTAAACATCGAGGCTCTTCCATCGACAAGTTAACCAAAAACATCTGAAGCTGCACTTCTATTGCAAAGCTCTTCATGAACTGCTGTCAATTTATGTGAGTGTATAATTAAAATCTATATTTGAAACCTCCCTAAGATCGTATTTTTAATTTCACGCAAACTATTCAACACATTTTTTCCGATTTCACTACGAGTATTAATTTAACTTCATTGACATTTGATAATAAATATTTAGTGTTTTACGAATTCGCTTTTAGCAGGAAAATAATTCCATTGAAAGACGTAACAAAGATATAAATATTGTTCGTGCTATTGATTAAGAAGAAAATAAGCATTTGCACATTAGCTCATCCAGAACTTATTAGAATTTAATCCCTCCGAGATTTTGTTTCACTAAAATTAACTTTTCACTAAAGTTGTAAAATTTAAAATTTGTAATACTATTAACTTTGTTTTTATTTTTTATGATTCGCGTAAAAATATCAATTCGATTTCAAACACATTTTAAATTAATGTAACTTCTTTTTTGAAAACTTTACTCTTTCAAAATACAAGAAATGCAGAAATACCTTCAAAATGTATACGTTTAACTTTATAACTGTATTTAAATGTGACTCGAAAACAATATAACTGAATATTCAAAGTATATGTATGTTCTTACAATTGATTTTCAATAATAATTTATACTCTATTTGCTACTGTCTTGATTCTCGCGGAAGAATAATTATGATAATTTGCACAAATTTTAGGTATCTTTTGTTTAAAATGGCAAAATTAAATTTTACTAAGCTAATAGAAAATACATTTAATTCTATTATTATTTGCTTTCTTTTAATATTTTAAAAAAGTGTATACTTAAAAATAAGATATTTCTTTCGTTGTAATAATATTTTAATTTAAAAAATTTTAGTTAGTATATATCAATATAAATTCTAAATTTCCTGTCAGAATATGTAAGCCAATTAATTCAACATTAAAAATAAACAGAACAAAATTATTTACTATGTCATTGTTAATTTAATGAGAAAAAAAAAGGATCCTGATTTAAATCTATAAAATCTTAAGCAAATGTTTCAACGTTGATTACGAAACTCAAATTTAAAACTTAATATTTAATAATAGGACGTTTGACAGCTGACGATTATTATTCTCAATTCTGACATCAAATTAGTATTTAGTAGTCTTAGAATTCTATAACTTATTACAGCGCTACTTATACTTTAAAAGCGTACAAGCGTATATCGTTCAAAAAATAGCACAATAAATATAGTCTGATCCATTACTAGTTTGTTTTTTTAATTAAAAATTCCATTATCATTTTTGGTAAAATTTGACTTCTTGGGATTATTAATTTGTGATACTCTTGTAAAAGTTAAAGGAGAAAATAGACGCGCTTAAGTTAAGTTAATAAAATAATTAAGGAAAAGGCTTTCCTTAGCGATTGCTCGGTATTTACTTTCACGCTTATTACAATTACATCAGGCTCAAAAAATGTCACAAATGAGTGACATTCGTTCGTAGGTCCTTCAAAGCCCATATCGCGAAATAAGCTTCGTTCATATATTTTCGTCTTTTGTCTTTCGTTATTACATTTACTGTTAATAAATGTAATAATTAAGAAAGTTTACTGAGAAACTTTATTCAAAATGATTTAGAAATTATTTATTTCCGTTAGAAATATTGAACAAGCGAACACTGATGCGCTCGTAAAGAAAAAAATTAATTCTATTATGTTCAATACGTTTGTTTCAGAAATACGAGACACTCAGGAAGAAAAAAGAAAATTTTGATAACATCAGAATATTTTTAAGGAATTAACACTGGTTACTTAAATATCGATAACATATTATTTATTAATACTTACGCAATATATGAAAGTACTGGTATAAAATATTTTCACTTTAATAATTTATGAAAGAATTTGAGTATTGATCTGCAGAAGAATTGAGTAATGTTCGATTTATGGATTAGATTTTATTCTTTATATGAGCATATCATGTCATATGCAAAGTGCTATCTAAACGTAAAGCTATTAATTCATCATAAAATTTTATTACATTTTTACTATAAAGACAAATAATGGAGTTTTTATAAAATAATAAATCCGAGAACAATTATTAATAATATTTTTAATGATTTTATTTAAAACTGATCTCTTTTTCATACAATTAATACATCTAATAATAATATCGTAAAAATATTGACATTTTATCTTACCATTAAACAAAACAGTCTTATTAGGTGTCGATAACAAGATTAATTTTATATATTGATATTTCATGATATTTCATAAGTTATTTAGCAGAATAATTTGCAGAAAAAGCAGAAAAATTCAATTTGAAAATGTGTATAATATGTAATAAAATTGTTTTACATTTTACGATATTTAATTTTTATAAATGAGTATAATCCTAAATATATGATACAGGATATTTATAAAATATACAGGTGAAAATTAAAATTATTAGAATTATTACATAATCAAATGAATATCTTTATTCTCGTCTTTAAGCAAAATCAATTTATTAAATAACATAATAACTAAAAATTTTTATAATATACTTTTGCTATATCTAATTACACTATTAAAAATTATAAAGTATTCAGAGAGAACAAATTATTTATTAGCAAATTTAATAATAAAATATAATAGTACATTTTAACAGTGTACAATTTTTCCAGTAATAAATAAATATTTCTTATTCGGTAAAGTAATTTTTATCATCGACAAAGAATAATTATAAATAACTAATTAGAAGTACATATGTCTTCAAACGTAGAGATTTTAAATATAAAGTAGAGTATTTATTAACAAATTAAATACGAAGTTAAATTATTCATAATACAGTAAGTAGCACTGTTAATGCAATAGATTCATACAGAGTATTTACATATGATTTTAAAATAGCACTATAAATAATTTAAAATACTCATCCTACTTTTCATATCTGTATTCGTTAAGATAATTAAACTTATAACGTTGCAATTGATCGATCTAACCAAATCTTGTGGAATCTTATTTATCCACTGGCTTATGAGGCTATTATGCGGTATGATCTATGAAGACATCGGCTTTTCTTTTAGATGCTCAATTATTAAAAATTTATATTACTTAAAGATAATATTTTTTAATTTAAATTAACTTAAATTTAACTTTATGTGATACATGTTACATCAAATATCAGAATAAAAACAGTTAAAAAATAAACTTGTAGTGTACATTATAATATATTACGTACTTTTAAGTTTTGTATGATTGGGAACATTTAATTCCTGTGGTATAAAAATGATGTTACACATGGAACGTAAATTGTATGTAACTGTAATTATTAAAAATATCAAAAGATATAAGAATTTAAAAGTTTTTACTTGTTTTATCGCACTTTATTAAAAGGAATATTTGTCATAATAAAATTTCTTAATTAATAATAAATTAAAAAAAGATAAAGGAATATATTTCAAATTTGTATTTGTAAAATTAGTATTGTATCATTACCTCTGCATAATAAGATCGTACCCCTTTTAGATCCATGATATCTAAAAATAAGCTTAATTGAAGTAATTTACTATTGTTTAATATTTCGTTTTTATTATAATTGCACAATTATAATAAATTTGATTTATTTGCTTCTTTGATTTATTTCCGAATCAGATGCTTAATCTTGACCTATATTTCTTATTTGTTAAGATTTTTTATTAGCTTATCTGGGATTTTCATAGCCTTTTCGCAATTATTTAAAAATCGAAAACAACAATTTGTACTCTGAATTATACATACAAAAGACGAAAGTCGAAAAATCTTTATTGATTTTCCACAGTTTCTGTGTAAGCATCGTTGTTCGCATTATTGCACGGACAACAAATCTGATTGAGTTGATAATTAAAAAAATTGTTGATTACTGAGGGATTTATAAATTTGCTTTTCCGTTTATTATTTGGATTCCAATGTACTCGTTAAAAGTTTAGATCCTTACTTTTTTTTAATGTGATTGTATCCGGACTAATATTTGTATGTTTTCATAAATTTGAGGTTTGTTCAAGGGCCTTTTGTTCAAATTTAAAGTCCGCTATATTTAAATAAGTTTAGATTTTTTTAACTTTTTTTAAAATTTTAAATTTAACTTTTTTCTATATCTTCTGTAAATTCTTTACATTGCTTTCTTTTCTTTTTTTATCATTGCTTAACAGTACACACACGTCATATCAGTTGATATCGCATGTTTACGATGCCTTAATCGCAAAAAATCAAATAAGATTATCTTGCACAAGAGGTTCAACGTACTGTACACCATATATTAAAATCCATGATGTTATTTTTATGGAAACAGCCGACAGTACTCTTATCTTTTGTCGTGATACTTTCATCTATTACTGTGCTGTAATGTACTCAATGCATGGCATAATTAGCTAATATGATTTTGCTCATACGACCCAAACATTCATATTCTCCCATGAACTTGATGTACAATTTTCTAAATTAGTTTTCAATTTACTTTGAATCAATATTAATTGTTTTGTTGCATTTTGCATCTGATCACCAAATTTCTTGAATTTGTCTATAAATGAAATGTTAAGAATAAAATGATTACCGTGGTCTATTTCATATTTGCGATAAACTGTTGCTTTTTACAATTGCTTTTCAGTTGTATATCCAGTTTGTTTATGAAGCAATGCGCTTAATCTCTTAAAACTTCTTGAACTGTTGATTTCATTATTTATTTAGAAACTGCCTCTTTACTGAATTGCAAATAACTTTCGATTTTCCTTGCGGAACAAAATTTATATTCTCTAACAAAATATGTCTAAGAACAGGTTCTTATAAGATTAGTTCATGGTTTTTTAATTTAATTAATCTAGTATAAATTTATTAATAACTCCAACTTACCCACGAGACGTAAGCGATTGTATTATGAATCAAGTTATTTGATTCATTTAAAAAGTTTATTCTAGTTGATTAGGATGCTCATCATTTATTTTATATAACAGTTACATTTAAGGAGCCTTCATTTGCGACACTATTTTTATTATATACAGTTTTAAGTTTATTCATATTCAATTTGTTATTATAAACGTGCTTGTAAGTACAAGTCAATAATTGACTGCATTCAACTTCTTTTCTATTTCGATGAATTAAATACCTGTTGGCAGTACTTAATAGCGCACAAGGTGCAATATTTTATCTTGAGATGCGCGTCTTCTTCGTCTTTTATTTTAAAACATTAGCCAACCATTCTACCACAGTTTCTTTATTTTTTGTTAGAATATAATACAATATAACGTGCATATTACATTCTTGATAAAGAATGTTGAAGTATACCGACATATCTATGTTCAGAAAATATGCATGTCAAGCGGTGTAGTTTAGTGCAAGCTTTACTTAGATAGTCAACATTTATCTCAGTATCCAAATATATTATTCAGCGTATTATTAAGCATCGTTGATATTAAACAATTTATAAAAGAGCATATTTTTTATCTAACTAGTTTCCTGCTTATATTTATTAATTTCTTGGTTGTACACTGAACTTTAAATCAGGATAACCCTTTATAACTTCTCCTTTAGAAATCGGTTGACGGGAAAATCCAATGACAACTATCGTCCTTATTCAGAAAACGTCTAATGAAAACTATAAGCGATTTTTCAGCTCAAAGTACCTTTAAATAACGGTTGCAAGTGTGAAAAAATAATTTTATCAAGCTAAAATTAACTAGTTCCTAGAAAAAGAGCATAATTGATCATCTTTAATTGATCATCTCATTAGGAAAACATTTTTAAAATTCACTCTGTAGTGCCAAATTATTTATATTACTATTTCTTATATTTTATGTTTCAGCACAACTAATGCAATTCATTACTTTGTTTTGTTCTTAATTAATCATTTAATTGCGAAAATACTTTTAAAAGTTCGAAATTTGCAACGCTGAACTTTAATGAATGCATTTTTTTAAATATACATAATAATTTTGCTTTTGTTTTTACCTCATCGTTTTTGTCGATAAATGCCTTGGCAGTTCGGAATTTACATCGAACTCTTCGAAAGTATTTCTCTTATGTTCAAGCGCCATGCACACACACGCGTGTACGTGTGCATGCATGCTTAAATTAAATTCCATTTCTAATAGTAGCAAAACATTCATTCAAATAATTTAAAATAATTTAAGACAAATCTTTACAAGTCGTCGCATATAACTCCTACGATTATGCCCAAAACACCGCTCACATTAATTTATTATTAATGAATTTAACTTACTACTTACTAAGTGAATAATTGATCTATCTCGATTCTCGATATTTTCTTTTAAGGCATAAGATCAGTTTTTACTATATCAATTAATTGGAATAGGTCAACGTGTGAATTACGTGTAATCCGAGATACATCGAATAATCCGCTTATATAATGCTTCATTAACGTAATGTATCTTCATATCTTACTTTTAGTCCATCCCACGCTAATTGATAATTAGCCTCAAACACACTGAGTTCTTCGATTTGCCGCAGTACGTCTACTATTAACGAATTTTTTAAAAGGCAACGGAACCTTAAAATTTTTAAAATAATAATTTTTATTTGCATACTTTTTTTAATACTTTATAGCTCTAAAATAATATAGAATCGGTTCTAATGTCAAAACTTTCAAAAAATTAAAAAACTGCATTACTTTATAGTGCTCAAATGTGAAAAAACGCAACATGAAAACTACCTGTTGAATGAAAATTTAGAGTACTTATGGGAGTAGGCATTCATAATGAAAATATTATAAGTTAAGCAATGATAAGCTTCTAAATGGTCCTATAGGTGGCTACAAATATATTAAAGCTGACACGTACCATTATCGTTGGAATAATCATGTAAATGTAAGAACAGCGAAAAAATATTAATTTTCAACGTGGCATATGTGATTCAAGCACCGAAGATTAAAGGGAAATGAAAAATTTCTCTATTCAAACGTTATTTTAAACATTGAATGCAATTTTCTTGTAATTACTTAATTCAATAGAAGCGGAAGCTATACCATAACAAATCTTAATGAATTGATTTCAAATTTTAAATGAATATTAAAAACGTTATTTCCTATAGAAGTACATATCAATTTAATGTATATTTCTATAATTATTTTTATGTAGAACTAACAAAAGTGAATGGTGTAGAGTTATAGAATTGCTATTTTAAAATAAAATTTTGAACAAAATGTTTGTTCTGCTAAATGTCGTATCGAATACCTCTTGAATTGTAATTTTTTTTATTTGTATGTCTCTACCCAAATCTTATTTAGGGTTTCAACTATGTGGTTTGCGTTAGTTAACGCAAACTTATCGATTATCAGTAGCTCTTTTTCACTTTCTAATCCGCCTATTAGTTATAATAATTTGTTATATACATAATAAATGTTATACACATAATAAATGATTATACCTAATAATAATTGAATGCTTAGGTCAATATAGCAAGAGCTCAGTTCATTAGGTATTTATTAATTGTGAATGGATATCATTAAAGTAAAATCCAATGAAACCCTTTTGTTTTAAAATATCAGTCGCAAAATACGTAATCACGATTTGCAATAAATATAAGTAAATAAATACTACAGATGCGCATCGTAATATACATAACATTATTAGAACAATATGGGTAACTATTTACTTATATGTGTTAACATATTTCACTTTAGTTAATAAAGTATATAAGTATAACCATGCAAACGTTTCAACCCGAACGTTACTTCATCTTTTTTCCGTTTAACGTCTCTCTCTCTCTCTCTCTCTCTCTCTCTCTCTCTCTCTCTCTCTCTCTCTCTCTGATTCTCTACTTTTTATTCATTTATGTAGGCGCATCTAGTATTTACTTTGAATAAATAAGCAATTTTTTTCATTTAATTACAATCAGTCCTAAAGAATAATTATTCTCTTAACTTCTCTGATAATAAAAAATTGTAAAGAATATTTGCAATAATCACTTATCAGATAAAGTCACTATATATAATTTAATTATTATTTATAAATTATTAAATAATTAATTGGATAATTACATATAAAATTTACAATTAAAATAGTTATTTAACTTTTACGATTTCTATAAATACTTGACTAAGAAAAAGTGAATAATAATTTGATAAGGTTAATGTAACATTATGTACAGAGATATGGTATTTATTAATAACTTTTTCAAGACAATAATTAAGAAAGTCTTGATAACTATAATAGCTGGTTCAAAACATAATGGTAGATTCTAAATACCATTTTATTTATAGTTGTATGATAATAGGCGCTAACAGAAAGTTTTACAAGATAATTATGTAATAATTAGCAAATTTTATGAAATATTTAACTACTTATCTTGAAATTTTAGTTGTTTGATTGCGATAATTATTCATTTTATTTCTTTAAAAAACGATAATTATAATAATTATTATTATTATATAGAAAGCATATGAACAGGCTCTTGATCCATGAGAGTTGTTCTATTAAATTTGTTTCCTTTAATACGTTACTTTACACGGCCATAACGTTAATATTATATGAAAAACGTGTGCGCAGCTGTGAAACGTGAGACGCCATATATTCTCTGTCTCTCTTCGTCCTCTTTCCCGTTCGCGCTCTCTCTTTCTTCTCTTTCCAGTAAACTGTAGTGCAGCAAAAATGCGATTGCATACTGGAACGTACGGTCGAGAGTGAGAGGCAAAAAGCGAGACAGAAGGGAAAAAAGAGATAAGCCTTTCAACGCTGAGTTTATGTGCATACTACACAAGAGAAGAAATCGTCGAATCGTATCTTTGCCATTGTGGTACTTACAGAAGTCAATAGAACTCGATTTGGCGCTCTGCATGGACAGTATTTCTATTTTGCATGCTTTCTTACATACACGTGGAAAGAGAAAGAGAGAAACCAACACTCGCGTGTCTTGATCTTACAGCCAACCAAGCAACGGATATTAGAGCAGAGGAACTCTTTTATCGTCTCTCGAGCAAATTGCTTTAGCTCGCTTACATTCGAAACCGAAGAAGGGGAAAAACAAGATATAACGTGTATAGTCCTAGAATGCAGTCTAGACGTACCATCGAAGTTTTAGTTTAGCACTTGGCTTAGTGTTTTATACAATACGGTGTGCGTCTTACGTTGCTTAAGTTTCTCGTACCCGCATATGTAACCAATTGAATAGGGAAGCGTAATAGAAAATCCACATTGAATCAAATAGAGTGAAATTCTTTATATTATTCCCCTTGTCTCGATATCACAATTCACTTACACAGTGTCTTGTAATGTTTACAAAAACTATTTTTGGGACGTAATTTTTAAGTCTTAAAGGAGTTGCGAGGAAGAAAGAAGATTATGGCAGTGACGTTTTGATTACAGTTGCGCCGGCAGTGCGACGTGCACGCGGAGTTTATTGGCCTAAGATTCGAAGTGTCTTGTTCGCTAGTCGCTTACTCAAACTTACACAGTTGCAAGATAAGAGACCAAGAAAGACGGGACGAGCTCATCATCGCTAGTTTACTCCCTGCATATCTTTGTTTTTTGCCTGTGTCGCTTAATTTTTCTCTCATGTATACATCTACATTTAGCAATCTGTGTTTCTGTTCGCAACTAAATGCAATGAGTGTCGTTCCATAACAGTTTCCTAATTGCTCAGTTCTGAAGTTTTTTCGGATTAAAAATTCATTAGTTGATATAGGCTTACCTTTGTATATCCACGATTTGTTTCTTCTGTTTTTGTCTTGCTCACCAGACTTACGTACCAAAACTGGTAAATGTCTCAAAATTAATTTTGATGAAAGCACTTGACTTAGCTATGCAGTCAATATGAAATTTCTCGAAATTCGCGTATAATTATTTTTTGCTACTTTTTTCTGCCTTATATTATTCAAATCAAATCACTCAAGGTATTTTTTCTTGTAACCTTGTTCAGTCTATTCTTGAACTTTGCTTGATATTGGTTTTCTTTCAGTGTGCAATTTAATGTATCCATGTACGTATAACGTATATTCTTTGTAGTTTCCTTGTCATTTTAATGTGTGTGGAGTGTGTTTTTATTATTTATGCATCATCTTTTTCACAGTAATGATATTTGATCGTTCCGAAATATACTCAAACAAATTAATAGAAAATGAAGTTTTGCTACGAATGAGATGCTAAAGAAGAAATCACTCGGATAGTTTGTTGGGGAAAAAGTGTTTACTTACCAGAAGATAAGTGGTTATTAAAGAATTAATAGTTGTTCAACTGGCAAACAGAATGCAAATATTCACTTTCCAAAATATGTATGTAAATGGTGCTTCTATTGAAATTCAGAATTATATATTAAGTACTTTAAAAGTAGAAAGTATAAGAAAGATAATTTTAAAAAATACACAATAATCTAAAAATTAATCTATTAAAAATGTAAATTATTTTGTTCCATTTGATAAAATATATATTTTTAATTATTAAAATCACAGTCCAATTATGCAACATAAACATTAAACAATTTTAAATTAATTCAAAATTTTGGGAATCTGTTATAGGACTCGGTTGGGGGAGAGGATGGTCAGCATGAGCTCAATGCTTGTAGAAACAGTAAGCATCAATTATGAGGATTTTAATGAGAGTTTTTTGACATGTGGTACATGTCTTTGTGTTTATGATGGCAGTGAACACACACCAAAATTATTACCATGCTCCCATACGGTAAATTAAATAAATCATTTGCTTTTAAAGATGCAAGCATTACATGGAAACTGAACAGTTACATTCAACATATACAGACAGTATTTTATACATTGCAATTTAACTTTTTAATATAACATAACATAACAACCAATGTATTGCTTAATCGTTTATTATTAAGATTGTAATTTACTGACATTGAAACATAAAAAATAACGTTTCACTTTTTTGTAGGTATGTCTACATTGCCTTACCAGAATTGCGGCTTCGCAAACGCGAGAAGCTGGAGCTTTCCGATGCCCAATTTGCAGAGAATTGATTACTATTCCACGAGGTGGAGTTCCAGCATTGCCTCCTAGTTTCCTCGTTAATCAGTTGTTGGATTTAATGTCAAGACAACGTAGAGAGGTTATTATTTACGATATGTACATTTACTGATTTATTATGTTACATTAATAATGAACAATATACTTGACTATTACTTTTAGGTTATACCAAAATGTTCGGTACACATCAATCAAGAATTATTATTTTGTGAAACTTGTGACACAGTGTTTTGTACAGTTTGTACTGGAGGAAACCATGCTGGTACATCACCAGGATGTACTGAACACACTATAATTCCATTTAGTATAGCTATAAAACGTATGTCGGAAATATTATTGTATAAGGCAAATGAATGTATATCAAAGGTGAATTCTATTAAAGTATAATGACTTAATTGCATATATTTTAAATAATAATTTATTTATATCTTTTTAGTTGACCCAAGCCCAAGATTCTGTAGGTGCAGAACTTCAAAGGCTAGATACTACAAAGCAAAAATGTCTAGAAGCAGTTGATGCTGAATTTGATTGCATCATTGCAAAAGTAGAGAGGCGAAAAGCAGAATTACATGCTGCTGTTACTGCAGCAGCTAGAGATAAAAAACATGTTCTTGAAGAGCAGCATGCACTTATTGAAGCAGAAAAAAATAAAGTTGAACGTGAATGCGAAGGCCTACAGTATCAGGTAATTCTTTCAAAGCTACTTTTAACTGGATTAAAATTATAGGTGATTTATACTTTTCAGGTTGAAGTGAGAAATATTACTCAAAGAATTGGTAGTTTATCCGACCAATTAGATGCTGCAGTGGCACTCAGTGAACCTAGAGAAAATGCTTTTATTACTTCAGAATTCAATCATAATAATGCCCTTATAAATTTAGAACATGCTCTTAATGCATTTGGAAGAGTAAGATCTAGTACAACATTACCAGGTATCTTATATTACATTTAATTATAAGAATATACAATAATGCGATTATTCTAACTAACATATTTTTTTAGGTTTGTGTAGGGCTAAATTGAAAGATCTAGCTGTAGTAAAATTACAAACAGTTGTATTAGTGGAAACTGTTGATTATCATGGACAACCCCGAAATGCAGGAGGTGATCCAATAAGTGCAGAATTGACATTAATTGATGATAACCAGTCACAAAATCAAATCTCTTCTATTGAAACGGAAGTAAAAGATCTTGAAAATGGAACGTATGAGGTCAAATTTCGACCAATAGTAGCAGGTCGCTATGCATTAAAAATATCTGTTTTTGAAAGAACTATTAAAGATTATCCTCTGGTTTTTAATGTAACTGAGCACAATGAACCAATTAAATGTTATGGACATAGAGGCTCTGGTAAAGATGAATTTCATCAACCAGTTGCTGTTGCCATAGATGATAATGGAATCGTGTACGTTGTGGATACTGGAAATTCGAGAATAAAGGTATATTGTATAATCTTTTACTATTCCTGTTTCCTATAAATATAGTAGCTAAAAATTGTATTATTAATGATTAAATATTATAGGTTCTTGATAATAATTTAGAATTTCAAAGACATATTTTTAATGAGGGGTTAGAAGGACGAAGTTGTACAGGTATTGCAGTTTCTGAACAAGGTTTGGTAATTGTAAATTGGCGGACAAAAGCAGTAACAGAAATTACAACCCTTGGTAATACAATTCGATCCTTTTCACATAATGCCTTCCAAGTAAGTTGTATATGAACATAAATTAAGCTTTATTTTTAATTCAATAATTTTGTATTTTAATTTAGGAGCCCATAGATGTGGCAGTAGACAGAAGTTATGGCCACGTTTTAGTTGCTGATAATGGACAATGCTGTGTATTTGTTTTTGACTGTGATGGAAAAATTCTGTTTCAGGTTCTTTATAAAATTATACTTGCGTTATTTTATTTATAATATATAAAAATAAATGTTCACTGAGATTTTAATATAAAAATTATTAGGTTGGAAAGAAAAACATGTTTAAACTAATAATATCAGTCGCTGTTGGTCCTGCTGGCGAAATTTTAGTGGCTGGTTCTTGCATTCAAGTTTTTTCTGCAAAAGGTGATTTTACAGAAGAAATTAATGCAAATGGGAAAGGTAATGCAATTTTGTAAACATACATGTATTTTTTCTTACCTTTCAATTATAAAATAAAGTTTTCAATTTAGATAAAGGTAGATATGGAGGAATTGCTATCGATAATGAAGGAAAAATATTAGCCTCTCGTACTGAAAAAGGACACACGATAATTCAAGTTTTAAAACTTGGAGGTGGAACTCTATCAGAAATTGATTCTTATAATTCAAAGTTGCGTCGCCCATCAGGAATTGCCATTTTACCTGATGAACATCTTGTAGTAGTTGATTTAGGAAACGATTGCATTAAAAAATACAAATATTGGTAAAAAAAATGAATCAACAGGAAAAGGTACATACAAATTGTGCACAAAATTATTTAATATTTCATTTTTTAAACTTTTTTATACATTTATAAGAGGTCAATCTACCCAGAATTTTTGAAGATTTGTTGAAAATATCCATGCGTTAATTGTATTGTAAGTTCTTTAAAGTGAATATCTCACAAGCAGCAAAAATTAGATTTGTTACCATTTAATATTATATACGTAGGTTTTAACCAAGTCTTATAATGTCACTGCCTTTTTTAATTTTTAAAAGTTACAGCACTATATATTGTAGGTTGTGTAAATCTTTATACCATTTGAAAATAGAATCTCATGTAGAAGAATAATGGGAAACATTTAAAAACTAATTATAAAATAGTTTTATAAAATAGGTTTCTTTTTAAGTATCATATCGTAATTAATATTAATATTTGGTTGAATTAAGTAGATAGTCTGCTTACGTTTTACTGAAAATTGCAACAAATTAATAAGAATAAAAATATTGGAAAATTTGATAAAGTTTGTCTTAAAATCCTTTGAAAAATGTAATAAATATTTATCATAATCGTATCATATATGAGTACTGTACATAATATTTGCTCAGTATTATTGCATTACAGAATAAATGTAAAAATTTATTGTATAATCTACATACTTTGTCTCAATTTGAAGTTAGATGTTTGCTCACTTTGATCTAAATAATTAAAAGAATCAGATTGGTCAACTTCTCTTGTAAATTATGTATGAAATATACTAGTCTTATTAAAAGGTAATAATAATAATAATAATAATAATAATAATAATAATAATAATAATAATAACAACGATAATAATAACGATAATAATAATAAATATTTTTAACCTGCTAAAAAGAAAGATTGAGATTGTCTTATTTGAAATGCATAAAATGTCATTTCAAAAATCAAGAGAATCCAAAACTTCGATATGAGCTAATTTTTTATAGTAACTTAAATTAGTTTACTTTAAGAATTTCATCGTTATAATCACGATTGAAATATAAATGCTTTTAAATATGGTTATGTAATTTTTTTATAATAATGTATAGATAATATGTAAACAGCAATTAGTCAAATACATAAGTTATTCTCTTTGAAATAAATTTTCCCAGACTTAACGGTGTATTACTTAAGTATATATGATATATCTTATTTTGCTTTTTGAATATTTACATTTTGAACATACGTTCATAAGCGCAATTATTAATATTATGAGGTAATTTTTCTAGAAAAAAATTAAACTAACTGTATCATTTTCATATCTTAAAACTGTTTGCAGAGTCAAATACAATACTATTTTTTCCCACAGTTTAGATTTTAATTATAATTTGATAATATTTTATATTTTTTTCTTTTTAAATTGTTAACATGCTTATTTAAGAAGCCGTTATTATACTCTTTCATTACACACACACACACACACACACACACACACACACACACACATCATAAAAGAATATTTGATTTTTTTATAACTAAGTATTTTTCTAACAAAATTAATTTATTTGAATTCATCGTTAAATAAATTTTGCTCATAAATGAGATAAGAATTTTCTTCAAAAAAGGATATTTATATAAGGATGTAATTATATCTTACGTACTACTATGTATTATAAGACGATTCGAATTAAAATTGATATAGTTAGGATTTGTAAAAAACTATAGAGACAATGTGTGAGTTGTAATAAAGTTCGATTCGATTTTCGCTTCCCGATATAATTAAGACTTCTCATGAACACTAACGACTCTAGTGCAATGATGATAGTCTTGCCTAAAGATCATATGACAACTCAGATTTCAGCTTCGAATTTTTCTTCACAAGCAAAAACTTTGCAAATGATATAAAAATATATGTAATAATATTCGTTAATAATTACCACTTCTGACAATACTTAACTGTTACTCTCATAGTTTGCGATTAATAATTTAATTTTATGAGTACTAGCATGACAAAGAAAAAATTTAAAAACACAATATAAATTAATTTTATTCATATTTAAAAACTCGATTGATATGCGTTTGGAGTGTAATATTGATATTTTTTATCTAGTCACTCGTATTTATAGTTATTATTCGACTGTTTATTTGTATTATCTTATATTTGTGTTCTATGAAATAATAAAACTACGACTTTTCAATATATAATTTGATCTTAATTTGACGATGAGAAATAAAGTTCCTTAATAACAAAATGGTGTTCTTATTATCTATCGATTTTCATTTGTTGAATTGAACTGTATATTATTTTATGGATATACGTAGTATTTTTGAAGAAAGTATACTACTATAGTCAGTTTTTAAAACAAAAGATATGGCTTTAAAAATAGAAGAAAATGTATTTTATTTGATTATATGTATTTTAATAAAATGTATTTGTTACTTTATTATATGTTTCAGAATATTGGTTTAATAAATAATTCGAATTAATATCGATAAAAATGTTACTGAGAATGTTTAGAATACATGAATAACTGATATTATAATAAAAATTCAGATGTTTTATATTAATTTTGTAATTTTTCATTTTGTAATGACATATCATAGAACTTATGATCTGGATCAATTAAAAATATTCCGAATATTCAGAATAATAGTGTATTCTTTCATATATTTAACGAGCTATGGAGACTAATATCACCAATTATTTTTCTTCCTTTTGTTTTACTATTTAATACATAATTTAGTTAGTTATTTTATATAAACCGAAACAAGATATCATGTAAATATAAAATAAATGTAATGCAATTATTCTGGAATACCTCTTAATTTATAAAAATGTTTGTAGCTAAAAGTCTACAATTTTATTACCTATCATGTTCCAGGATTAAAAAATTGATTATCTAAGTATTACTATTAGTAAAAAGAAAAAAATAAATACTATTATTTACTAAAGCATTAAAAATATAAAAAGTATATTACATACTTTACAGTAATAGATTTTCGATTACTATATGTCTTTGCAAATCTAATTCTATACTCAAAATAATGCTCTTTATAAACAAGATAAAAAAGTCATGATACCTGTAAAATATAATTAGTTTTATTTTACTTATGAAATATAATATGTTGAAATTAGTTGAGCTACTAAAATCATATAATATGTTCAGAACATAATCAAATAAAAATTTAAATAAGGAATTAAATGTTTTTAATCTCTTTTAGTATATTGCTTTGTATCTCTTGAGTTCCTATTTGTTTCATCCTAATTATTATTTACCGTGGAATAACGATAATTTTCTTTGTTATTATTTATTTATGTTTATATAATAATTATTGATAATAATGTGTTCTTTGCACTCGGAGTTTAAGATATTTTTCATTTTATACAAATAAAATTTCTTGGACCAATAAAAATAAAAAAAAATATTCTTTTATTTTTTAATATTGCTCGAATATAATTTATATAATTTAAATTAAGTTTTATATGACATGATGCGTTTTATTTTAAGAATGTATTAATAAGGATATAAGAACATAATACTCATTTAAATAAATTCTTTTGATGGCATTGAAAATATTTTTAAAAGTTTATACGATATAAGTAATAAAATTAATTATTTAATTTGAAAAATCATTTTTTAATGTTTGCAAAAATTTATTTCTTTAATATGCATAACTTATAAGATAAATTTTTTTAATGCATATTTCATAATATTTAATAACATTAAAATATATTTTTAAGTTAATTTTTAGAAACGTTTTTTTATTTCTATTTACATTTTTATTTTATGGAAATCGTTTTTTGACCATTAATATATAAATTTTTGTTTTTCTAATAAAACATTTCGTATTTTCCATATATTATCGAAAAGCTTTTTTTAAACTTATTTATTAAATACTTAATAGTATATGTACACATACACGTAAGATAAAAGTAAGGCTAATAAAAAAAGTTGAAGGTACAAACGATGAATGACGTTTGAATGAGTATCACTCTCTGTTTTTATATATATATGCATATGCATATATAACATTTGTGAACTGCTGGTTGCACGTAATTTGCGTGACTTACTATCAGTAAGTGTACACATTTTCTCTCCTATTTTCAAAATAGCGTGCTGATAGAGGTAGACATTTGAGGCATAAGCAGAAAGTAAGAGAGAGAGAGAGAGAGAGAGAGAGAGAGAGAGAGAGAGAAGAGTGAATGAGAAAATAAACGAAATAATTTCTTACATGCTCTTGTGGGTACGCAACATAGTGGTCAAGCTACAGTGTGCGTTTAAGCGACGCAAGCGCACTGTCGAGAAGAAATAAAAAACAAGGATACTAAGTCAAAAGCAAAATCTGGACTTAAGATCCGATGTGTGTATTTGCTGTTTATACAACTAAGGTTGAATACATAGTTAACGTAGCCTTGCAACTTGACTTACTTGCGAACTTATGTTACCATATAACTCCTATTTTTTCCTCTTTTGTAATTCTTATTTTATAACTCTAGTCTTTAATGTTATAGTGTTTTAAATATTTAACAAACTATTTCCATTGAATTAAAATTTTTAATTTAATCTACAATTTTTTAAGAGCACATATATAGTATACTCTAAAGTCAACTTCTAAAGTCAACGAATGAAAAAATAGTTAAAATTTAAATTGTCGGAATGACGTAATAAAGAATCGATCGTCATTCAAAATTCAAAGAAACTCACTGTTAAATATTTTAAAAAGAGATAGTCAAGCCCAATGATTTGGCGGACAATGTTTAAGCAAAGGAATAACTAAATAAATAAATAAAGCAAAGTATTATGAAAGATCGACATTGGCGCAGTATAAAAAGTAAAATGTAGGTAAGATGAAGAGAAGAAATAAAGAGCGAGCGAAGGTAATGGAGAGAAGAGCCCTAAGAGGCTGCGAACTGGGAAGCTGGCTCTGGGCTAGCATGTGTGCGTAAGACACTCGGTCGTGCACGTGTGTACTTTATGTACAATATCGGATCGGGTCGGGCGTTTCAAATTTTTATGTGTTAGTGAATGGAAGCCGGGCTGCCCGCCGACGTACGATTGTACTAGTAGTACGAGGACGCTCATCGGAATGGCAGTAGTAGCACCAATGGCCGTAGGGAGCAGTAGTCACGTGAGGAGTGTAGCTCGTATCGTATTATCGTATATTCGTATAGTGTGAGCAACCGTGAGTGTGTGTTTCTGCTTGTTAGCTGAAGGGGACATAGAAGAGCGTTGGCCGTTGGCATTGAGAGACATTGAAAAGCGTTGAGAAGCATTGTGGAGCACTGAGTCGAGATCACGGATGTCAGAAAAGACAGAACTAAAAAGGTAGCATTATTCATGTGTTACTTTCGTATCTACATTTTTTGACTAATTGCGTACACTGGTACGCAACGCTCTTTCAATTCTCACATACTCTCGATCATCTTCTGCGCGGGCGGGTGAAATATACACACACATACATTTCCATATATACGTATATACGTATATACGTGTATACGTATGTACGTGTATATATATATATATATATATATATATATATATATATATATATATATATATATATATATATATATTATACTGCGTGCGGACTTGCTGCGTGTGGCGTTAAGATACATTCATGCATACACGCGCGAGCTCGAATATATGTATATATATGCATATACACGCGTATGCACACACACACACACACACATGAACACACACGCATATACATACACACACACACATATATATATAAATATATAAATGTAACTATATAGCTAATCAGCTACAACCGTACTTATAGTTACAGCTTACAGATAGTTATCACAATCTAAGGCAGAACCGCGAGGTGCGTACACATTGAATAGTGAAGTGAGTGCGAAAGTGTCTCGAGTGCGCGTCGAGCGTCGTGCGTCGTGACGCCCGCCAGCTTGCAGCAGCGACAATTTTGGGGTATTCGCGGTTGCATTTTTGGCCTTCGTATACCTGCGTACATATTGGTGCCCGGTGGCTCGGTCACCCGTGCGCAGTGTGGGAGGCTGCTTTGTGCCAGCGCTAAATCGCAGATTCTCATGATAAAATGTCGGGTTCGTCGCAGCGGATGCGAAAATCCTCGCCATGCTCGACGTCAAAGCAAGGCCCAATGCGGGCCACTTTGCCCGTCAGCTCGCTTCTTAGGCAGAGCAGACAGCAGGCACCAAAGAGCAGCAGCGCCCTGAGGAAGAGCAACAGCAACAGTCCCACTGTTTCGCCTACGAACACGAACGCGTGGCGAGCGCGCATTTCGCCGGAGACCTCGAATTCCGGTCAGCGGAGCCCCGGCTCGCTTTCTTACAAAGGTATATAGCTAGTAATATTTATTAAACACTCGCTTTTAATTATGTCTTATCACATGAGCTTTTATTAACTATTCCCAAAAGGATATTTTGCAGCTAAATCAAAAACATTGAGTGGTCGCTGTAGCGACAGTCTTAGTGGAAGTCAAAATATTCGAAGAACTGCCTCGTTAGATACTATTTATCTTAAAGGACAATGGCCACGTGATTCACATTATATTCACACCAGTCTATTAGTAGATAAAGCTACACAGGTAAGCCATTAATTTGTATCTTATAATTGCAGTAATTTTTATTAACACTGCTGCTTGTTATTTTAGACTGAAGAATGGTCCAGTGAACCCCGTAAAGCTCACAGTCGACATCCTACAGAACAAACGATTCCTGATGAAAAATTAGAAAAATACTTTAGGCATCGGTATGTATATCCATATAATTAGATATTTATTACCATTGAAAAAGATGAAGAAAATCTTGTGATAAACTTACTTTTTAATTAAGATTACAACGAACAAATAAAGAAGGAACTAGCAGTAGAGAAAGAACAGCTGCATTTGGTCTTATCATGCCTGGTGGTCCACCTCCAGCACTTCCAGGAGATCACTCAGTTCTCTTGCCCAGTATTGCTTCGCAAACATCTGCCCGTAGATATTTTTTGATACTTTATTATTGATTGTAAATAATTTAAACTTAAATTCTAAGATTTTTTTATTATTCAGTTAATCAATTCAGTTTAAGTACAAAAGCAAGTCCTATGAATATACCAGTTAAACCAATGAGGCCTCCTATGCGTTCTTCAATTGAAGGATTAAACCAAGAAATTGAAGGCTTGGTACTCAAATCAACCTGTAATTCTAATGATCCAGATCATCAAATTGAGGACAGGGTTTGTACATTTTTTGTAAAATTAAGATTAATTTATAATGAAATTTATTTTATAACTAATTTTTAAAATTTATTTTTATTTAGTATGCAAGATATCGTGATCAAATAACACCTGAAGGTCATCGTGCACCTTTGGCTGATCTTTTTAGAGCTAACCGTAGTGTCAATAGTGTTAACACACAAACGCCAGCTACTGATCTTCCCTCCAGTTCATATTCTTCAGGTAAATTTTTCTAGTTTTTCTGTTACCCTTATTATTAAGTACATGTTTTGTATTATTATTTAATAAATAAGTAGAAAAATATAATCATATCTAACTAAAAAAGCAATACTAACTTTCATGGATACCTGATAAAAAACAGGCCCTCCGTCTAGGAACTCAGAGTCTCCACTGATACCAGGTTCAATGGATGTTTCTCGTCCATCTAGTGACCTGCTACAAGGTTGGCCTGCATTAAAAAATTTTGGAAAGCTTTTTGTACACTTAAATTTACGTACATCACTTTGCATTTTTATTTGTTTATCATTTTATGGTATTATGTCTTCAATTGTTTATAATTTACTTTTTAATTTTTTTTAGTGAAATCATGATTTTGCACATAATTGCATGATTACATTTAGATAGAACCTTGTAATTTGATTTGAAATTGTTTCTTTATCTCTTATAACACTTTGGTTTGCTGTAAAAGTTTGTTTCATTTCTTGTACCGGATGTCATTATAACTCAAAACTGAAGTGTTTTCTAGTTTAGATTTGTAAAGTTTTGACGTTCTTTTACAGAGAGAATTTCATTCAGTATCTGAAAAAAATTGTTATTAAATTTTTTTTTTTTTATATATTCACTGAAACCCTTTCAGTGAATATATCAAACACTAAAACTTTACACGTTTGAAGGAGATAATAATTTATTTCTGCGATGCGATACTGTCTAGCGGCAAAAACGGGACGAATATTTGCATGAACCCAATATTTTAGATTGAAAGCACACTAATTTTGTATTATTTATTGTAAATAATTACTTATTCAGAAGAAATAATATTAAATTGTTTTAAGTAGCTATTTTTGGCATTTTTTACTAGATTTTCCAGTATTGTGTAAATAAACTATTAAGTATTTACGAATATTATTAATGTTTAATCAAAGTAAAATAAAGTATCTTATTGAAAAGCTAATTATTTTTATCACAACATTTTATACAACGTTTAATAAAATAGTTTTTTATAATCATATAAAAATTCAATATTTAAAAATCGGTGATAATAAAATTAAGAATTACAAATTTTATTATAAAATTTGTTGCAATAATGGTAACAGATTTTTATTAAGAAATAAATAATATTTTTTTAAATTTTATTGTAAAACAACGATTTTGATATTATAATAAATGTTTTTATTATTATGTTTGAGGATTTTTCTGTCATTTAAGAATAATTATTTTTTGAGGGCCATATTTAAATGCAATAAACAGATAAACTACTGTTCTCTAACTGCTTCTTTAATCTAAGATATAGGATTCGTGTAACGTAATTGAGAAAAGAGAAAAATTGACAAGTATCTGTAAATGTTACCAAAAGAACTATCGGTAAGTAGTATTCGCGATTTATGCCGTAAAATAATATTCAACAATGATTATGTAGATAATTATTATTGTAGTGATGGTATAACTGATATTGTTAGATCGAAATTGTTTGCTTACATAAAATATTTTTATGTTCAAAAATTCTTTTCGTCTCATGTTATTACTTTAATTTTATTTTTATTGCAACTTCATATATCGATATTACAATTATTCTAAAAAAATTCATCAATTATATTTTTAATGTATATTTATTAACTAAAAATCCATATGCTAGTTGTTACGTGAAGCATCATAACACTGCCTAAGCATAATTCTATTTTATTATATTTCCTCATTAATTCTCAGTTATGTTTATCGATGTTTAGATTTACGTAGAAGAGGCACATATTTATAGATATATAAAATTAATCTGCTTTGATTTTCTTTTTTAAAATTAAAAAAATATAAATAAAAGTAAAAAAGTTTTTTTCGCTTAATATAAGTTTGTTTATCATAATAATCTTGATATTTATAAATTATTATTCTGTTCATTTCGTGAATTAAAACTCAATATATACTAATTATTGTAATAATTTGTTTTAACTGAAAATAAAATTTTTATCTTATTAGTTTAACTGTATATATATATTCGCTTACTAATACAAAAAGTTTCACTAACTTATTTAATGATTCAGTTAATATAAATGAAATTTCTACTGTTTAATTTAATTAACCAAATAATTTTTTAGTACGATATCGAATCACTAATTATAAGTAATTAATATGTTATTATATAATGTAATAAATGTTATGTTATATTTTTATTTTAATATCTCATTAAAGAAAGAATGGTCTATTAACATGGTAAAATTATTAATTATATATTATTTTTGCTCAACTTTTATAGAACAAAAAATTAAAATTGCATAAAAAATATGCAAAAACAGTATCGCTTCATTCATTTCTTTTACATTCAATTACGTTTATGGTTTCTGAGTCCGTTTGCTAAAACTCCAAAAAATTATAAATTACAAACTGAGTACATTAATACCAAGTAACAAGAGGGGTATATTTAAAATCGCAATAGTTATGTAAAAAGTACTATTACTGTATTATAAATTTGATCTAGGTAATATAATATATTATCATTATATAATCTCATTGATTTAAATAAATTCAATAAAAACTTACCATTTTCGTTTTAAGCAAAACAAATATAACCGAAGCATAGAAAAATATGTACTCATTTTTTAAGTAAACAAACAATCCAATTTATCTCTCACATTAAATTTTATTGGTATTAAATTTAATACCACATTAAATAAAATTGGTAAATTAGTCTACAACCTTTAAACCATGGATCTTTTTTTACGGCATGTAATTAATCATTTATCAGTGTTAATAATTAGTTTTCAATAAGATACTTTATTTCACTTTGATTAAACATTAATAATATTCATAAATATATTAAGAATTAATAATCATCTGTAAAATGGTTAGTGTTTTTATAATAATATGTAAGAGAATAAAATGTGTCTGATAAAACAATAACAAACGTTGACATTAGTAATTTAATATAAAAAATGAGCTTTAAGATTTTCTTTTGATCACTTTTTTATTAATGAAATGTCACTTATTTGATTATTTAATTCGAATGAGAATAAAATGATCCAAAATGCAGTCAATTAATAATTTCTCTTTTTGTTTATAATTGTGAATTTTTATCTACAATCTTAATTATTAAGAATACTTTTTATTCTTTTTTATTTATATGGAAAAAAATTCATAATAATTTGTAATTTTAATATTATTATGAAATTTTTTAACTCATTTATAAATCCAATATTATTGATATCTTACACGCACGTTAGGTATATTGGAAATAATAATAAAAATTTTATAATAAATTTTGTCCAATAATTATAAAATTGTACATTTATTTATTATTGTTTTTATTAAAAATTGTATACTTAATAGTATCCCTGAGGATTTCAATCCCTGCTTTTATAAATGAATAGGTTGTTTGCTATTTAAGAGTGTCGTTATAAATCGAGTCGAGAATTTAAAAATAAAGAAGAGATATTTACAAATTGAACACTTACAATTCAACTTAGATTTTCAGAGTTAAAATTATGAAAACATATTAATTCATAAAATATCGGAAAAATAATGAATGTGATTATTATAAAAATTGCTTTAGAATGTAATGTTATGTATATTAGGTATCGCTTTAAATTCGTGTTTCATGTGGCCTTTATTTTAAATTTGGCCATGTTTTCAATGCTGACTTATTTGTTAGGTGCACAGACCTCGCGTCATTTTCGATCTTTTCTCGCTTTTCCTAAAAGTAATTGTCCCACTCAAGTTGGTGGTTGTGACAATTGTCATCATAAGAGGCCTTTCTTTAATATTTTGAAGAATTCTTTGTGCTTAATTCTATTTTTAACGCCAAATTTTAGACGACATATTGCATATTCGCTTACGAAACACAAACTAAGCTGGTTAAAAATTAACATGTATGTAACTGATAGTAATACCAATTTATTAAGAAAAATCAAATTGGTTAATAAGATACAATGTGGACAAATAAAAAATTCTCGATTATTTTTGATCATATTTTATATATCGCGTTTCAGCATTAAAATAATGTATGTGACTATGTCTCCTTATAAACTATCAAGTTCCATATTATCTTAAACCTGTGCTCGCAATCTGTATTAAAATTCATAACCACCTTGTAATAAGTATTAAAGCACATGTATTATTTGTTTTAATTAGATTAGTAAACGTCTAATTGTTAAATGATTAATGTATGATTGTTAGAAAGGTAGATTCCTTATTTTAATTCTGTTAAATTTAATCAAATTTGAAGAATGTGAGGAATCTAATAAAATTTAACTAGAAAGCCTAATTATTTTATTCACTTAAGATAAATGTTGATATTCTTTTTAAAATTTGGATTATTGAGTTTGGTTCTCAATGATCTTCTATGTTTATAATTGAAGTTACCCTGTAGGAATGATGTCTTCATTATTACAACGTACAAGGATCATAAAAAGTTATTTTATCTGTATAGCCTAGGTATTAAAGATTAATGATTTTATATAATATGATCAACGATAATAATACGAAATTTTGTTTCGTATTATGAATTAAAATTATGAATATTTATTGCTTGCAATATTATAATTT
The DNA here is from genome assembly GCA_018907045.1 of Wiebesia pumilae. Classification (NCBI taxonomy): domain Eukaryota; kingdom Metazoa; phylum Arthropoda; class Insecta; order Hymenoptera; family Agaonidae; genus Wiebesia; species Wiebesia pumilae. Next base: position 8,072,054 of record JACCHZ010000192.1, read on the forward strand.
TGTATGTAGAAGATATAATTTCCCAATATGTAGTTATAATGGAAAGCTTTATTTTGTGGACTGTCTTCTTGATCATTGCGTAGTTATTATAATGGTATTAATTGATGTTTTAAAAGTTGCTTTGTGTTGGTTCTTATTTTTTATTGCTATTGTTTAAATTTTAGATCTTGAATTATTATTAATTATTTAATTATTTTTTGCGTTAAAGCTTTCATATATAAATTGGAATATGCAGATGTTCATGGAGTAGTAGTAGTTGGTTCAATTAATATTCATTCATTTCCATCATTCCGATTCAAATAAATGCTATTAATACAGAGGTATTCATGTTATAGCTTATTGACTTTTAAATTCAATATTTTTTTACCCGTATTAAATTTCAACTGAAAGTATTTAAGTAAATACGTATATAATGTTTGATGAGTTGAATCTGTAACTTCAATTTCATTATGATTTAATTAATTAGAGATTGAGTGTTATTTTTGATTCCAATAAGTATCAATAATACATGTTTTATAATAAATATGAAAATGAAAATTTTTAGTAATCTAAATAAAATTTGCTACATAGTTTAAAAATGTATATCTAGTAACTATTCTGTTCAGCGTCTCTATCTATCTTTTTTTACCTTTACATAATTGCATATGTATACACCATTAGGGTGTATATGTCGATTTGAACAATGCGAAACTATTATAATTTGTCTTAAAAATACAAAGTTCTTTTATTTACAAAGTTCCGTTCGTTTGGAGAATAGATTTTGTATTTTATTGAATGTGCATATTTTGTTTTTGATTTTGAACAACGCTTACATCGAGTATTTTTCTTTTTTTTTTGTAGGTGGAAGTCGTGGCTCTACACCAGAACAAGATAGAGAAGGACGTTTAGGAACATCGCCTCACATCAATAGGTTTCTGGCTAGGGAACCACCCGATGGCTGTGAAAAAGTTAATACAAAATTTGTTGAAGATGTTAGGTGAGAATCATTCACAATTTGTTCTTTTGCAAATATAGAATCAAGAAAATGAAGTATTTTTATTTAGTAGGCTAGTAGTATAAAAATATAGCTTTAAGTATTTACTCACATATATTTAACATTTATATGTCCAAGATCTCGTCTGTAAAATTCAAAGGGACAATTTATTTAAAATATTAGTACTTGATTTTACATAAATGTCATATTGTTAATGAATGCTCAATTAAAATACTTAATTAACAGGCGGCCAATGACAGACTTGAGCAAACTCGATTATTGCTCAAAGCCCTGCGTAGCATTCCAGTTGAAACCAAGCTTAGGATCGGCATTCCTTCCGTTGCAACAACCAGTCAGTCCGACATTGGTTGTCAGTGCAACACCATCATCGCACACAACACCGACGACACCTCCTCCAAATCCATAGTCCCTGGCTGTTTATTGCAGTAAAAAATGCGTAAACCAGACTGGTATAAATATGATACACATGTACACAAGCGTGCGCGCGCGCTCACATATACAGCCGTACACCGACACACACACGCACGCGCGCGCGCGCGCACGCACACACACACACACACACACACACACACATATATATATATAGATATATATTTTTCTTTAATGAACACTGTGGCTAGGAAGTGACAGTACCTTCTAAAAAAACAAATTCATCTACTTTAATAAAAATATGACTACCTAGACGGGCAACATAAAGTTACCGATAAAAGAGTAGCTGTTTTCCAGTGTGGCTTGAGTAGCTCAACTTGGATAAAATGATCGTGTAATTAAAAATTTCGAATCGCATCGACGTAGACAAAAACATACAAACAAAAACGTAAATGCGCAAAGTATTTGAATGGATCGTAAACTCCGTGCAATTTTTGAAAAGTGTAGAAAAAGAAAAGATAACAATATTGACGAATACGAGGAACAATAATTTGTGATAATTAAAAGCAAAGTTTAGGAATAAACATTGTGTTCTACAAGAAATAAGACTAATTAAATTGTGTGTATTCTAAATTTAGTGCTAAAAGTGTCCTACACATCTTTAATTTTCTATACTGGGATAACAAATATTGAAAATTATAAATAGTAATAAAAAAAGTATTAAATTTAAATATTGAAGCCATCAATACAAAATTACACAAATTAAATAAACGGGAGTATGTATGCTTAGGTATGTACATAAAAGTACCCCCACTCGTACTGTTCTCAGCAAGCTTTTAGAAGTTGTTGGGTGATTCAACTTTGTGCTAATAACATGAGGAAGAAAACAATGTAATTAAATCTTCTCATTATTTTACGATTCTTTTTTATATTATTATTTTATACGCATAAATATTTGATTTTTTTACTTTACTATTATAATTACGATATACGGAAACCGATATGTTGCGTATATTCTTAAGGTTTTCATAATTGTGAAGTAACTAAGCAATGACAAGTACTTTTATATTTTCCTCTTCGTTATTGAAATTTTCAATCAAATATTAAAAAAAACTACACGCCAATTAGAAGGAAACAGGTGGTGAAAATTGTCAAAACGTAAACATGTGACTTACGAATTAATTAGCATGCCATTGTTCTCGGGGCTAATCAAGAAAAGGATAATTAAGAATCAAAATAAGAAAAAGACAGACAAAGAAAGAGAGTGTGAGAGAGGGTAAAAGAATTCCGAGAACTAAACCATCGTCATTGATTTGATTTAAGTGACAGCTTACTTGATCTAAAATACCATAGGATTAAATGAAAAAATCTATGATTTAACTTGTATTAAGTTAGATTTATAATCTGAGTATGTACAAGCGATACAACACGTAATTGTAGTGCGAATGCATGCGCGTCATGAAATGAAAACAGTAATAAAGTCGAAGATGATTATGTACGTGACAAGTGAAGGATGGAAATTGATTAACTTGACAATATATATATAATGTATTGATAAAAGGCGTAGCGTTACGTTATTGGAAGTATGAATGAATGGATCGTGAAATATATAAGATGCCCAACAAGAATAATAAAAAAGCTCTTATTTGAAAAATTAGTTTACTAGTGAACGTGCACGTATGTACGGGTATATACGATATCCGTGAGTGCATAAACAAATGAGCACATATACGAGTTGGATATTTAGCTGCTAAACTTAAATAACAGATAGAAGTGCATCTTAAATGAGATTTTTTATTTTTAAAGAATAAAAGCGTTCTGACGTAGTTCCTACAGAAAATTGTATTGATTTAACTGTAACTGACGCGCAAATTAGAACTATTTTTACAATTTACAAAAGAAAGCAAAATAAGAACACATTGTTATTTGGTATAAACAAAATATATTTTCTTTATTAATCAACGTAATGTTTTAATACTTAACAGAATACTGTTGCACTTCAAGAAATTTAAAAATAAAGAATCTCATCATTTATCACTTGATAATTTGGTCCTGATTTTTCTAAATAAATGTATGGTAAGCAACATGCGCAAATTACACGTGTCTTTGAGATACTTTTAATCAACCGGTCGAACCATCCATAAATATTGTTTATTTCGTAAGTGATAAAAGTACTACAATATACACTCGGTTCTTCTTTTTCTTACTTATCTATTTTTCCATTTTCAATTTACTTAAATTGTAGCAAGTTAACTGATGGAAGTTAACAAGTGACTGATGGAATTAACGGAAGAGTGTTTGTAGGTATTGTAACCTACTAAATAAATAAATAGATTGCGTATATATGTTGTAAGACTTACTTTATTATTAATATCAACTATAAACTTGAACAAAAAAATTATCTGTGCTTGATGAGTCGGTTAAAAGATCTTAGTTCGCTAACCACTAATGAAGATAAAGACCGGGCAGATGTATAAATAAATATCATATTTATGATAAGTTTTAACACATTGTTCAGAAAATCTGCATAAGCATTTTTTAAAAAGAAAATTGAGCGCATAGATTAAAAAGTATTTTGGTATTTGAATTTATATATTGTAAGATACAAAATATTCATTTATGTTGTTTTAATAATCTATTTTTAAATTGGGAAGTACCTTCCATAAAAGAACGTGAATTATCTACACAATCTTCAGGTAAGTTTACTTCAAATAAAATAGAGTTAAGCATATTGTAAAACTAATGTGCACTGTACTCGTCATCCGAACAATGGCAATAAATCACAAGTGATTTTCGGGTTTACTTTTGCACGTCTAAACAAAAATACAAGTTTTCGTTAAGACTTATAAAATTAATGTGTAAATTAAAAATTATGTTGGGATACTAAAAATTTGATAGAATATTTTTTAATGCTCAGTTTTACTCTTCACTACGTGATACAATCATTTTAGCATATTAATTGGAGTTTGAGTGATGTGCGTATCAATTTGACATCAATACAATGCACGATTAGTAGACTCAGTTCGACGAACCATGAATTTTTATTGTTTGTAAGTAAGTTTCTGTTTATATATGTACATGTTGAGATCTGAAGTTTTGGAAAAGTAACCAATATTGAGCACATTATAAACAAACTTCATGATTTGAAGACAGACATATTTTATCGTATAAATTTTAAACTAATTCTTATACAGCTTCTTTATTAGTTTTAATATGTATACCATTTAAAGTAAATACTTTTAATAAAATGTCAATTACCTTATTAGTATGATGTAAATAAACAAAGAAATGCTCAACAAAAATTTATATGTACACCTTTGCCTAGTTAAGTATTGAATATCAGTATTGTTTTTTCTTAACACTTTCAGCTTTTTGTCGTTGTAAATTTTTTCACGAATAACTTTTAAAATAAATGACTATGATGAATGTTAGTATTTATTTTATAATTACCGCATACGTTTTTATCGCTTTTTGCTCTTAACGAAGGCTCTAGAGCCGAGAAATCGACATTCTGGGCGCTTATTTCTTCCGTAGATTAAATTAGATCGATTTATAAATTAATCTCATATTCTTGCGAATATTACGCTATCAGATAATACAAGAAAGTAGAAATAGATCTTTTTGACGTTCTTAGATGCTCTTAATTCCATAAAGAATCTTATTAATCGTGCGTTTGTTGTTAGGAAAATTTATTAAACTTGGGGCGGTATCATAAGTTACGGAAACTCACATTAATATCCTGCTATTATTAATATAAAAATATAACTAATATTTTCCTAGGGTGACGGTCGGTCGTATGACGCTTCTACGATAAATAAAAAAAGCTTTTTTATCTATCGCAAGTATTTAAACTATTTATGTAATTAAGGTTATTTATATATTACATTTATTTTTATTTTTCTTCAAATTATCAGCTTTTTACAGTGCGATGGAGATATCCGTCGATAAATAAATCAACAAAAAGTCAAAAAGTGTACGTGTAATTATGTGCGTGGGCGTGCACATAGATGCGTCAATAACTAAGCGTAATTCAGATTGTAAGAGTTAGCAGTAGCGGGCCATCGTGGCGCGTTTCTCCCTTCGCTCTACCCCTGTTCACTCTCGCTTCGCGAGAGCCCTGGCCTTGGCACAACGAGGGGAAGCCCTGTTAAGGGCAAGAAAGGGATCGCGTACTTTTACTTACTTTCGCGCTTGTATCTACGTTTGTATCTACGTTTAATTTGGCTTCAATATATCGCTATTTCAAGTTAAAATACTTTGTAAGACCTATTCGACATTTTCCGTTTAATTTTGTAGAAAATTCACGCGTTTTTAACTCGTAATTCACTGTTACTTTACAGATAATTACCTATTTTGTACAACCTTATTATAATTAATTCCTTAGAATATATAAACGTTTCTTTTTTCTTTACCATTAAACTATTAAACCATTTTACTTCTTTGGTTCACCGCCCACGAAAACCCTATCCTCTGAAAAGAATCCCAGTCCGGCCCGAGCTGTCCTCGGCAAGGGTTTTTATTTCTCGTGCGATTAATCTCTGTTTTATTAAATTAAAACGTAAGTCGCGAAAAACCGAGCACTACCGTTAAAACTCTAATTTAAAGTAATAATAATATAGTTCTTAAATTTAATAAACACATATATTACAGAAGCAGAATAATTTTTAATAATGTCAGTTACCGTATGAGGTAATTGCAAGGATCTCGAAAAGTAATTTTCAAGACGTTTATTGACCTTGGCTACGATAAATTGCTACACCTTCACTGCATTTGCAACAACGTCGACCTGGCCTGCTTTGGAACCTGTTTCGAACGCACTGTCATCACAGTATACGGTGACAACTGCACAGTTGAACAGAGCGGGAAAAGTGTAGCGCTCGCTGCAACACTCCGCGCTTGCACATAAGAAGAGACGCACAGCACGGCTCAGCATCCTTTTTCCGCAGCTGCTCGTTCCACAACAGTTCGGGGAAGCCTGACCTTGGACTCGTCGACGCTGTCATCCCTTTCCTGACCTCGCGTCGTTCAGCCTGCAGCCTTCCTTCGTGTCGCGCCACTCGACGTGCTGCCACTTTTTCTGACCTTCGTACCACATTGTTCAACTTGCCGAATTCTTTCGCCTCCGCACTTAACCAAAAAAGCGCCTCGAGCCGCGGGGAAGCACGAAGTTTTCGCTCGCGTAACGAGGGAAGAAGAGAGCAATGACATCCAACACCACCACCGAACGAGGAGCAAAGAAACGCTGCCCACCGAAGACGATTCGCCGGCCCGTGCGAGCGAAGATTAACCGTACCGTTACATCACCGAGACAAATGAAATTTCTCTCTCTTACTATGTTTTACATACAAAAAGAGAGGGTGAGAGAGAGAGAAATAGAAGGAAGGTTTTTTCCAAAATCCTCTATAAAACTTAACGATCAAGGAGTAGGATTGAATGGTGCGTGCTTTTTCTTCGCTTGCTTGTGAATCGTTTTTCAGCGGACGGTGATTCATTGGGTCATATTCGATTTTTCCCGTGATATTTCCTTTTTGCTGGAATAGCTAGACACCAGGAAAAGGTCCTTTTGAGGAAGGCGAAGCGTCGGGACGAATAAACAAGTATTGCTTAACAAGGGAGAAAAACGTCTTTTATTTATATCTCCTTTTTTAACACTGTATTAAAAAAGGGTGTTTCTTGCATCGTTTCTGGCTGGGACCTGCGGTGATGATGACGATGTAGCCCTCACCTTGGCCGCGGATATGGGCGTCGTTTTCAGTCGATCTGTCAGCTCTGTCGAAAGGGAGAGAGGATTAAGCGCGAGAAATGGTTTTGCGTCTCTCGATGACATTGCTCACAACGCTTCTTCGGTTAAGTGCCAGGAAAATTCGCACGTCGAACAACGAGCGAGGAGAGCCTATTACCAAGGACTGCCCCCTGATCGAGGAAAGTCGACTCCGGAATCGGATCCAAAAATGGTACTGATACTTTGAGTTACAAAGAGGTGTACGGCATTTCAAATATCCAACTCCTGTAAGGTCTTACACCGAGTTATTGAGGGGAGACGCTATTCTTTAGCATAGAAACCAAGGATGATCGAGATCACGGCAGGAGTTTGTGAAAATCCCCGAGACCTTTTATTCTCCAGCGACGAGATGAAAACAAATTTTCAAGACAAGCAGCCGAACGTACGCTGGGAGACTACTAATATACAGTGCTTATGCAAAGTCAGTCTGCACCCTCGTGTGGCGCTGTGAGGAATTTGACAACGTGACACAATTTGATAACCTGTACTACTACAATGTGAGAACTGATTTTCGGCTCTTTGTGTTGCGAATGGGTCTTCGAAGCATCAGTGACCTCATACAGCAGTTGAGAACTGTATCGCTCTCTCCTCCCGACCCATACAATTATGAACAGTGCTGTTGGCGCTGCCAACATAAGGGCACCGCCGATCAGAATGCAGAAATGCTTCTTTCTATACTCTTCTGCTTCCGGTTCGGGAAAGATGGGGTTTGACTCGTAATTAATTTCCACACACGGGAGTAGGGAAACGAAATAAGAATCGTCGCCGTAGCCCTGCGTGGATGATCTCAAGATCACTGAGATCAGTTGTCCTTTCATATGTCTCAAAATATGAGACCAAATATCTTCAAAAGCTGGGAAATGAATGGGAGTGATGACATTAGGAAATACAAGATTGGAAATTATCTTTGTAGAGGTTTTTTTTGAAACTTCGTAAATGAATCATTTTGCGGGAAAAATGAACGGATATAAAATTGGTCATGTAATTTCATGCAAAAGTTAGACAAACTCTTTGCGAGATTCGTGAAAATTAGTGTTTACTCATTTATTTACATCGATACTGTATATAAATACAGTGTAACGTGTTCTCATAAATGACGCATGTTAATCTTTGATAATTCTGGAATCAATTACTTATGCCAAACCTTTACTTATTGCTTCCAGAAACTTTTTTCTTGTTGTACATTCAGTTTGGCCACTTATGAGCTACTTTTGGCACTACTAAAAGCGTCCAGATGGAGACTCTGAGCACCATTTTTGATTCCACAAGACCTATAACGAGATAGCATTTAAATTTTCATAGACATGTTCTTTCAAACAATAAAGTAATTTAAAAGTAGAAAGTCGTGATAGCAGTTGATTTAGAAAGAAACTTCTAATTAACCGCGGTACATGAAGCAATTGTTATTATTAGAAAATATTATGGAGTAACTTTAAAAACTAGCCCACTCGTTTTTCTAAATTAAATACGGTAACTTAAGGATCTGCTCTGGCACTCTACATAGCAGCAGGACGCTGTATTGTTTAGCGGATGATGAAGGTAAGTAGTCGTGAGTTTAAAACAATATTTTTATACTTATAATCTTTTAATGAATGGAAATATAAAAGAAAAACATTGTATTAATATACCAAACAATGAAATTGGTCACGTTAGGATGTTTGTATTTATAAAAATGAGCGTCAAATAAACCCAAATGTAATAATTTAATGTAAGCAATAAAAATGAGCGTTTACTTAGATACGAAATCATTAGAATCCGATGTGTGACATCATCTATGTGTATTCGATTATTCCTTTTTCAGTTGATTAATATATAACGAAACATAACATGTAAAAGAAATAGAGCAACTGCTTATTGGTTGGGATTATTAGGAACAGTGAATACGCGAGCTAAATTAATAATGCGAAATTCATAAAAACATAACTTCAATTTAAACGAGTCCATAACATTAATAGTAGAAACAATGCGGTTTAATGTGAAAACTCAATTACGTCTATTGCAATTATTAAGCATCTTGATAAGTAGGATATTTTACGCAGGAAATTTCCAATGATATGGTTTTTGTGTGAGTACGTATTCATCTTAAGTTTACAGATTAAAGCAATAATTTCAAGGTGTAAGTGTTGTGCTTAAAGTCTCGTGCAGCTTATTTAAAAAACTATTCATTTCTTTTTTATAGTCTTATGCCGCAATTTCGCTAGCAAAATTATTCAAAACAGTTGTGAGGTGTTTAATTTAAAGATTTCTAAAATAATTGGGTTATCAGATTCTACTATAATTTTACATTGATAAAAATATCGACCCATACTTTAAAACATTTATCATTAATAATGTATTAGAGATACAATCTGTAACCAATAGTGACGATTGGTACCATGTAGCTATTTATAAAATTTTCACAAACAATATACGTGGCCAAATGCTCTTATAATTGTTTAATAATGTACAATGACCTTATATAGCTTATACGAGATGACAACAAAATTAAATTACAATTGAAAACGTAATTCGCATGGCTATAATGAATAATTAAATTATCAATGATAATATATTTGAACGACTTTTGTACATTAACAGATTGATAAACTTTGTTGCATTCTGCCAAACAATTAAAATTATTAAAATAGAAAAAAAAGTTGGAAATTATATGACAGTAAGACAAAAGCACGGATACTTGGCATTTGATTTACCTTTGTCGCAAATTCTCAATTTTCTTATAATCTATGTGTTTACTTGTATTTGTGCAATAGTAGCTACGCTACTAATCACCGCTGAATTCCATAATAAATGATTGAACATACGCATTAGTTTACGTACTTTTATTGCGTCAAAATCTATTAGCGTACATAAAATATGGTAATAATGAATTTCTCTGTAGAATTGAGTGTTGTCCCTTGTAGAACTACTTCAAACCGATGCCGACATTTGCATGGGTGGGAGTAATTACACATATAATAAATAAGCATCAAAGAAGTATACGAATAGAAAAATGAACATCATATTTTGCGGCATACCTTCGATCGAGCGATTATTTAATAAAATTTATTCTTATAAAACACAGACTGAGTTCATATCATTTTATTTATTGAAAGTCATTTAAATGGATTTTAATCATCTTGTAAAAATAAACTATTTTATCAATTATTTTATAAATTGTAGAGAATATTTAGCAATAAAATTAAAATATTTATTACCAAATTCCAAGTAAATTGCGTAAAAGATTATTGCAAAAGAAATAAGGAAAAAATATCTAGTCAATACTTATCACGGCAGAAACAACCAAGATCAAAGATTTAATAATCATAAATAAAGAAGAGAAGGAAGAGATTAAACGCAAAATGAAATACTGTAATAAAAAAACTAGAATTAAAACGTAAGCGATGAATTTCGCTTTTTCGTTTATCTTCTCTTTACGAATCAATTTTATTTTTTATGAAATATTACTTCCGCATATTTTTCTTTATCAATGTTTATACAAGTGAAATTTAACCGGCATTAAAGTTAGAATTCTGTAAAGTAAAACAAAAAATTTGCATAATAATAATAATAATAATAATAATAATAATAATAATAATAATAATAATAATAATAACAACGATAACAATAACAATACTAACAACAACAACAACAACAACAACAACAACAACAACAATAATAATCTGAATAATAATAAGAATGAAGCTTGCTTACAAGCTGAAATGTGTCACCTTGATTACACTACGGTTCTCTTCTAACATTTTGTCACCTTATTGAAAAATAATAGTAAGAATTCAGGAGGGATTCTTTTTAGAGGGATAATGAGACAGTAGGACGATTTCGGTGAAGAGCAGTAGATTAGTTACGAGTTGGACATGAGCCGAGTGTTGGAGAAGTTCCGGAGCTATTTGATAAGATTGAACTTCAGTATTTTCACCGATTGTGCCGCGTTTCTTCAGGCGATGGACAAAAGCGAGTTAATTCCACATGTCGGACGATGGATTCATCTAAGACATTTATGATGTACTTGGTGTACACGAAATAAATCGAGTTCGAGCGAATCGTTCGTTAATCGCGTTCGAATGCAAACGGTCGTCAGGATCGTGAATGTGACTGTAGAGTGTGCATACGAGTGGGGTGAATGAACGTGAGTAAAGACGCGTGTAGGAGGGGGTGAAATTTATTAGGCGAAAAAAATTCGGCATCGTTTGGGAATGTGATAACAGGACGATCGATAGAGATAAGAATATTACCTTTTAATATACTATAAACTTATAATAAGTATTGAATCTATTTTTATATACTCTTTACCTATCGAGTGAATTTATTTTCACCCATTCTCATGTATACAGTTATTCCTATATTTATAATTATTTTTATAATTATATGATAAAATAAACGATTATTTTATCAATTTGAATCGTATAATTGGGATTAATAAATGAGTATTATTTTGTATATTATGATGGTTCGATATTAATTCAATTTATGCAAAAAGTAATTATTTTTATTATTCTGCTTTTCCAATACATAAATTTTTTGTATATTTAAAAAAAATGTAAAAAATAATCTTAATCATGCTATGGAATTGCTATTCGATAACACCATTTTATTAAAGTTCCAGCTCCATTTCATTAAAACATGAAACGTAAATAATATAAAAAGCAAAGAAAAACTAATTATTTTATATTCTACAATAGAACTAGATAAGTAGATGGGAAAGTGAATTCTATAAAGCAACGTTTATAAAATTAATTTAACACTTGTTATTTAAAAACTTAATATAACACATTATCTTGTATTAAAAGAAACATAATACAATCAATCTACGGAATACGATCGATAGGGCTTGAAGTGTTGAAAATCTTTTATTGAAACTCAGTGCACGAATGTAGATGGCGCAACGGGTACCTGTATGCTTCATACAGGTGGACGCGTATCTATCAGAATTGAACTAATCTTCAAAGTTTTGTGATTTCAGCCCCTTGTTTCCTTTAATTCAAACATTAATTATAACAAAAAGATGTTATGAATTTCTGCGTTCGATTCGCGGTGACAGAAAATTAGCAAATATTGGTGTTTTCGAAATAGTTGAAAACAAGTCAGAATCCATAATTTTGCCGCGCAGGTTTTTTAATACTTTTTAAAAACTTTTAAGTTGAATTTTAAACGAATTACAATTTCTCTTACAGCATTACAGTTGTACTCGGAAAACTGCTACATTATTAAAATATACTATTAGAAATTAGAAATATAATTATTATTTTTATTCATATGAAAGATATTGAACAAAATGACGTTATTTAAAAAATTATAAATTATACTTACATCATTCTTTTACTATACCAGATTACGTAGTCATTAGATGCGAATGCAGAGAAATTAAATTTAATTATATTTTTGAAAATTACGTCCAAGTATAAAAATGACTTTGAAAACATTTGAACATTGATTGCAATAATTTAATTTACTGCATTGTTGAGACTACTAGACCTATTTGTATACTTATTAGGAACAAGGTTATTACTCTTCAGAAAATTTGCTTTACACTGAGTCATTATATAAGAATTGTTTCAAGTAAAGAATAATCTTTATTATGTTATCAAAAAGAATTTTATTTTATAATTTCTTCAGGTTGGCTTGTCGTAAGGTTGTTTGCCATAACAGCTTTGGAGGAAAGTCCGCCAGGTTCGTCGCAATCGAAATAAATCCATTTAAGATAGTCAATGATTGTTTTTCAACTTCAGAGTTGGACGATATCGTGTTGAGTAATAAAAAAATGTTTACATTTTTTCATTGTGAGCCATGAGTTTTTAATCTTAAAAACTAGATCATTTTAAGTTTTATAATCATTTTTTATAATATATTATTTGAAGTATGTCATAGTATTTGTTTATGGAATATTACTTTCATTGTAAAACAAGTAGTACATCTATATTCACTCTTAATATTTTTCATAGAATGGCAATGTCAAGGGCATTTATGTATTTTATTCGTCGAAGGCCTTTATTGTCTTATATTACGCCAACGATATCATCAAAGAAAGTATGTTTTTCATTTTCTAGATCACCGCTTACTGCTTATCAAAATAAAAAATCTGTAATTGAATCAGAGAAAAGTAAATCGGATAATAAAGTACAAGTTGACTTCATAGAAGTAGGTAAATTCATTGTTACTTTATTTTATTTTATTTATTATAATCGAATAATTACTTTTTTATTTATAATATTTCAGTCAAAGATAAAACTAGATTTACTTGGCACTTGATTATTTTCGGGATTGGTTTAAGTGGTGTTGGTATCATATTTTATTATGTTGTTAGAGAATTATTTTCTAGTAACAGTCCCAATTCTGTATATAGTAAAGCATTTAAGAAATTAAAAAATGATCCTCGGGTCATTGATGTATTTGGATCAAACATTAAAGCTTATGGAGAAGAAACTTCAAGGAGAAGAAGAATTCATGTTCGGTATAATTAGAAATTCTTGTTTGATTAAATATTATTTATGTTATAATGATATATAAAATAATTATTTCAGGAATCTTGTTTTTGAAAGAAATGGAGTTGAACATATGAAAATGAAATTTTATATCCAAGGAGAACATAGAAAAGGCAGTGTGCATTTAGAAGTAAAAAAAGTAAGTTTATATGGAAATCTATATTATTTTTATTAAATTAGAGATATAACACCAAACTGACTAAAATATGAAAATTTATTTACAGAATTCTGAAGGAATTTGGATTTATAGATACTTATTTATTCAATTAAGAGACCGACCTAAATCTGTCATCGTTTTAGAAGATAATAGAGGTGTTGAAAATAATGTTTTTAAAGATTCAAAAGATTCAGAAGAACTCATGCCATCTGATGTAACTAATAAATTGATTGAGATTTAATTTAATTTTTATAATATTTTTCATAACATACAGTCTGTATTTAAATCAAATTTGTAATGTAAGTGACCGATAATATTAAACATTTTTTTAACGGACGAATCAACGAGTATTTATCTGGAATTCAATTACTTTTATCTTTATTCTTTTAACTAGGTATAAGAATATGTATTATATAAGGGAGTTTAAATTATTGACAAGACTATCAATTCTGTATCAGATTTTCAGAATTTTTTAAAAAAACAATAGAAAACTAAGCTCTTCCGTAAAATTTATTTTCAATACATGAATATTGAATATATAAGATTTTTTGATTGTGGATAAGAATGCGATTACTATATATAGTGTTCTCATTAGGTGCACCTTCAGATTATGTATAGTTTATTTAAGTATGATTAATGCGTATCAACTGATGTTACATTTCTGTACATTTACATATTTTACTGTAAATTTTAAAGTAAAATTTATTCATTCAGTATTAAATTTTAATTTGGAAAGTACATTATTTGGTTAAATACATTACATTTTTACAGCAGTAATAGCCACAGTTGAAGTAGCATTTCGTTATTATTTTACACTTAATGTAATAATTCAAGTTGTTAAATTACAATGCATTATTAAGAAGATTTTGAAAAGGTAATTTTTATAAAAGTCTCGCATTTACTACAGGTCTATTTAAGCTCTAATAAATATATTATAACGATCAAAAAACAAAAATAATATTTTTATACTGTCTTAAAATTATTTTTTTAAATATCACAAGTTTTTCATAATTATTGGATATTTTAGTAATCGAAAGTTCTTTTTAAGTTGTAAACGCTATTATATTTAGCAGCTTTATGAATGGTAATTTTATTATTTTATATGAATCAACATTGCATGACATAATTTTATTCGATTCTTCTGACCTTAAGCATTAACAGAGAATCAAATTTAAGATAATTATTAATAATAAGTAGATTAATTGGAATCAGTTAATACATGAATGTGATATGTAATAAAGATGTCATATTATTCATCGATTACGATTATAAACACATTTCTATGCAAAGACAATAATTTGTTTGTTCATTATTTAAATTTGGACTGAAGTTGAACATAAAAATTGAAAATGTGATAGTATTTTATGAATCCCATTGTTGTTACATTTTGTAAAAATTAAAAAGTTTATTTTAAATGCAGAGATCTTATGTATTTCTAGAATATAATACAAGCGCCTAAATTCCACATGTTAAGCGTTTCTTGAAATTCACAAAATAAAATTTCAAATTATATCTTCAATTTATTTTATGTAATACATATAATTATATCTTATATTATTATAAGATTATAATTATAAGTAATTATATCTTCAATTTATTTTATTTAATACATCATAATTTATGACTACGAAATTTCTGGGTAGATTTTTAATACGACTGGGTTGTTATAAATTATATGAACTATACAAATTCTGTGTATGGTACTTACAAAAAAATAAAATTCCATACGTGCAATAATGAAAGATAAATGAAAAATTATACGTATTTATTACCTAGATTAATAATTTTTTTTAAAAAATTGTGAAATTGTGTGACTCCGAATCCATTTATAATATCAATTAATTAATTCATTGTTTTTCATTAATCAATCTTGAAAAATTCTTTTAATATCTAAGACTCTCAACATCTTTCAAAGAAAATTAAAATTAAAATTAAAATTCAACTATTATTAACTGTTTTATAATAATATCCATGCTTTAAAATATTCAGATATATTATTGCAAATATTGATAGATATTTAAAATCATTAATTTAATTGTAAATTTAAAAGAGAAATTTCGTTAAACATTTTTTTGATGAATCTTACATCTTAACTACCATTATTTTGTGACGCTTGCATTAGTAAGTAGGAGTTACAATAGAGTGGAAGAATGCGTGTTTTGTTTTGCGCGTGCATGTGAATGCTGTGGGAAAGAGATAGAAGAAATCGGTTAACAATAGGCAATTGGTTATAGCACTCTTAGAGAATATCGTTATCTATACAATACTATGTACAACTCTAGTGTTTTAAGTATTATGAATAAGTATAGGTAACGGAAAAAATTATCGTTTGCGTGTTAAATTGACCAGTGTATTTTTTGCGTTTAGAATTTGCCATTTTACCATCATATTAAAATATACTTTTGCACAGAGAATTTCACAGAATGTTGTCATCGTACAATATTTATGAATTTTATCTACGACTGGCAAAAGCAGAAGCCCGATAACCAAGGATAAAGTAAATGATTATACTTGATTACTTGATATTAGTTCATAGCTATATATACATCTCTCTCTCTCTCTCTCTCTCTCTCTCTCTCTCTCTGCATTAATTGCAATAATACATATTATACTGAATCAATGATACAATTTTAAGAGAGCGAATTTCATTCATCATACTTACTTCGATTAACACATAGTTAATCTCAAAGTAAGATGTTTGATTGATGACGACCTTAATTCGAGGAGTAAAATCAGAGATCAGAGACGCAGACTAAAGTAGTAGGATTCAGAAGAATACGCGATTTAAGGACCGTGACTTGTGTAACTTGTTGAGTATCAATATAGCAAAAAAAGACTTGTTTTCCAAAAATACGACGGGTGCAATATACATTACGTTACGGTGTTGTTACTGTAAACGAAAGCATTGAATTTTAAATCAATAATCTACTGTAATAATCTAAGAGTTTAAATTATTGATTGTATTATTAAACTTGGAAGTAATAATTATAATAATAATTATAATAATAAGCTTTGGAAGTAATAATTTTTAATTTTCAAGACATTTCAGCGTTACGAATTTCCTTTTTATTTTAATGTACTCACTTACATCGAAGTTTTATATTTTTTACATTTAATGGTATTTTCTATCGTAAATGTAATTATTACAGTTATTTCCATTGAGAATGAAGATGTTCAGTATCCGCTAATTTACAGTTGTTTAGACTTAAAATTCTAGATTATTTTAAAAGCAATTAATTTGTATACGATGAACATTCAGATGATTTATGTGTGTTTATTTATACAGCTTGATTTCAAATAAGTTTTTAAAAATTGAATCTACTTTTTTAAATTTTAATGTTTCAGTAAATATTTAATATACTTTTGCTATTATTTAGTAAGTTTTATTGCACATAATTACTAAACAATTGAATTTTTATTATTTAATACTCTTTCAATGTCTAATTTTATTTATATATTTTTTATTTTATGAGAATCATAACCGTATACATACATGCCATTAAAAAATAATGTTAAAATAATGTTTAGATTATTACTTATAACATTTTCAACACAGGAATGTAATTAGAAATTTAATTTATACGTAAAATCATTTTAAATACGTGAACTTGATATTAAAAATAATAATATTTTTTCAATACTTATTTTTTTATTTTTTCATTTTTATCCTTCAAAATACATCCATACGCGCGCGTGCGCGCGCTCTCTCTCACGCACACACACACACACGCGCACACGCACGCACGCAAACCCAGCTTTAATTTTGTAATTGTAAATGTAAAAAAGAAATTATGAAAAATAGTCATTAAATGTTGAAGTATTCATGTGACATGTTTCTTTTTAATTTTGAGAGCGTCAACACGAAAGCGTTAAAACTTATAAATACAATGTGTTAAATACAATGTGTTGTGGAAAAATAGGAAATAAATTAAGATAACGTTAAGAATGGCTTACATAAAACGCAAGGCCTTTAAGTTTAAATTTTACGAGTATTATCGTTGAAAAAGCCTTCGCGAGATCATCAGCAGAACCAAAAATGCAAACATTAAGTGCATGAACTGCACGAAAGAATAGCACTAATAACACAAAAGACATAAAATTTCTTGAATAAAAGATTTCGTCCAGTCGAAGTAAGAAAAACAAGATCATCCAGGAACTATCCGTATTACGCACGTGGAAGCTTAGCGCATCGTTCGCTCGCGCCTGACATGAAAAATAAGGAAAAATTGTTGCGAGCATCTTGTTTAATTGCATCTGCAATGAGCTCTCGCTTCGATAGTGGGAAATCGTCACAAAGCGCAATAGTTGCGCCAAATAAGATGTTGGGCGGGTACATCAGCTGACGCTACATCAGCCGATACATCGGGAGCCAGTCGCTCGACTACCGGCGAGTCTAGTCGACTCATTGGGCCAGACGACGACGCCACGCTGATGTCGTCTTCCGCGTTCTTCAGGAGCACCGAACCGCGGCCGCGTCCGCCAACGGCACCCCGAGCGTGATTGCCACCCCCCAGCACTCGCACGATGGGCAACAAGTGCTGTTCCTGCTGTTTGAGGCTCAGAGCGCGTTTGGCGCCGACGCCCCGCAGGAACATCGTAACCGCGTGCAGAAAGCTGGAGTGCCTGCCAAAGCCGCCGGAACTGACTATTTATGGTGAGTTCATACTCAGCGTTCGACAAATGATGCAATGCGCGCGCGATTCACGTGTCTGAAACTCTGGATCACAGAAACATTTCGACATTTGGTTCACTCTAAGAAAATCGTCACTATGGACAATCCATTGCTTTTCTTCCGCGTACTTTCTGCAATGTCGTCTCTATATAGCAATAATATAAACGTACATTTGAGACGCGTTACGTACTATGTGCACGGTCTAGTTTAAATTTAAATTTTTTAAATTTTAATATTTAAATTAATATTAATATTTAATATTTAAAATTTTCAAGAACAATTTCCTAATAATTCTTACGTAAAAAGGCCTAGTCCGGTGGCTTTGGCTCATTCATTTGTATCGAATAGTTTGAGAAACACAGTAGATTAGGTTAGACTAGAATTAAAAGGTAGTTAAATTTAGAAAAATGTTAAGCCGATAAAAAATTTCATTTGAAAATAAATTTAAGATCAAGTTTAATCCATTCTTTTTGTACAAAATTTCTTTGAAGAGTAGTATTATTTGATTCACACTTTGGCGTGATTACAATAATAACAGAGCCATTTAGAATAATTGTCATGATTTAAATTTGTGAGAATCCAATTTTTAGACGATAAAATGAATAGAAATAACATAATCCAAAAGCAGATTTGTAATAAAGTGAATTCTATAATATAAGTTTTATCATTTTATCGATGGCAAGTTGTTAACTTATCTCAATGTGATAAAAATTAAAAGATATAGACTCGGCAATTTTGTTACAACGAAACCATCAAATACAACCGTCACTCCTTTAAGAGAAATTGTTGCGATTATCGTCAAGGCAAATGTAAACGAGATTCACAAACTTATGTAGTGTAGGAGATATATTGCCATTGTCAACTCTTATCCCTTTAGTTCAAAACGTTTATATGGATGTGTATTCCCAAGTACCTGGGTGTGTAAGGATGTACATAAATGCACGCGTGCACACGCTCTCAGATATATGTACTATGTATACTAAGCACAAGCGCGCGCGAGAGAGTAATCGTAACAATTACTAGACGAACAATTACTAGACGTTTGATAAGTTCACATGAAATTATACAGAAAAGTGTAAATAGAAAAAATTGCTTGTTTGTTGTCCGCAGTTTGTTTATTATTAAATTTATAAAATGTAAATGAAAGATTTAAGACAAACATATATGTATTTATAAACGTAAAATTAGCGCTTAGTAGTTAAAAAAAAAACCTTATCATCAATGCTAATGAATGAATGATGTAATTTTTGCAAATAAAATAAGCTGAGAAGATCTTTTTCAAATTCACGAGTACGGAATAAAATTTCATAAATATTTTAAAAATGATTGAAGTATGAGCGATATTTTTATTTTGCATGCTAGTTTTATATGTCGATTCACAATTTTAGAAAAAGTTTCATATAAGCCTTAGGAACATGCGTATGAGTACAACTTTTTCAATTCTTTTAGATTTAAAAGCAAGAAAATATGAAACATATAATTAGCCTCCCGTATTATATGAGTTATCATGTACATTATTTCGGGATTAAGGTTAAAATATTTGATATCATAGATTTAAACTGTTAAAAAATTGTTGAATTGTTATTTATGTACCGAGAGAATACAAATATATTTGACACTCTCGTTTGTTAAAAGCTAAATAAAAACGATAACTTTAAAGATAGATGCATTCGTATAATTTTATAATTTTCAAATCATTGATAGTAACTTATTTAGAAATTTCACACAACCTTGTAAATATTTTTTATTAAAAATTAGAAAAATAACATAAAAACTAATTAAAAGTATTTTTGCAATGATATTAAATTTTATATCATTTTAAATAACTTTGAAACTAGTAAGCAGCTATAAACGACTAATCTTTAATATATTACAAAAACGTATTAAAAAATTTTAATTTTACATGCACTGTAGATTGAAATACCACATTTAAAAATAGAAAGTGAGATAAATAATGCTCGCGATGTTCTATCTATTACAGTTTTATTGATACGTTGATGAAATAAATTAATTGTATCCATTATTATTAAAGTTCGTTTTATACACATTCAAAAGATAAATATACTAATTTTTCAACACATGGCTAATTGATGAACAGATCTGAGATTAATTCCAGTTTCAATTAGAGGCACGTTTGTAGTACGAAGACCTTTGGCCTATAATTAAATGTATATTATTAGATTGAAAAAAGTTGAGATTTTTATTTCCGTAAGTTTATAAACTGTTACTTAAACTAAAAATAAAGTAAGTGCTCCTATGTGTCAATAATGCGATACCACTTGGCCAACATTCTGGAAATAGTTTATTTTCTTTGAAAATAACGTACTGTCTGTAAAAGAAATTAAATGTAAAAAAGATGATTACGTTTTTATAGTACTATTAATCCAATATTGCGAAAGAACGTAAGTTATTATTAATGGGTACTTCTGGGAAGACACGGGTATTTTCATCGGTCTATTTGTAATGAACATTATCATTTGCCAAAAAATGAATCATATATATGTACTCGAAAATTAATTAGGGAAGTCCCACCTTCTATAGTATCTAATTATGATAGGATTCTTAATGATATCATTACGTCAAAAATAAATGTGAAAAATTAAATTACATATCAAAATTTAGAATTTTATACTTACGTCGAGTAACAAACGGTGTGAAATGCATGGATTTGTCAAAAACCCTTATAAACACGTGGGAACTAGATCTTGGTTCCAATATAAGAAAGGACATTTTTCATAAAAATGTTTCACGCGTGCTTCCGCAAGACGTAGCCTGTGTCATAGTATGCGAAGGACCTTGACTTGGTTGAGAAGGCGCAGCGTCAGCGATGCAAATCTATACGAATACTCATTCTTCTTTCTATGTGTGGACCTGCGTATGTACACGTCCATCAAAACAAGCGATTAGTTATAATGGGAATGAAATTGCAATTGCTCAATATGCTGGTGAGGTGTAAGGAATCATACTAATTGCGAATGAATCCAAAATCATATTGGTGGAATTTATGCCTAAATAATTTCACGATGTACAACTGTTATACGTAACATTCGTAGGATAAGTAAAACAAGTTGAAATTTGCATTTGTAATGCAGCTTACGAAATGACATTTTCTATGTCGGAACGAAGAGCGATTGTTTTAAAGGAGCCTCGTGTAATTGAATATGGAATGAAAATTTTTACATCATATCTGAGACATAAGTTTAAAATCAATAGGTATTCTTTAATATATTATAATTTTGAACTGTTTCTGTTAAGTATTTCTTCAGTAACGTAAAACAAGAGGAATTAAGTTTTATATTTCGTGTTTTATTTTTATAATATATTAAGTAAAAGTTATTTAACTATTAATATGTGAAATCTATATTTAAAAGAAAACTTTTTCATGCATTTTATAGAAAATAGATCGAATATTAATATTTTCTGAAAATAATTGTTGTAATAATTTTTAATTAATCATGATTAATGTTTTTAATTAAATTATAATATCATTACCATAAAAGTTATATTGCGTTATATTCGTATTTTACGAAATAACTAATTAAATTTAAATTTAGTTTCAAAGTTATAGAAATTGTTTAGATACGGTTTTAATTACAAATTAGAAAATATTTCTTTTCAAAAAGATTATTTTAGTATTAAATTAAAAAATCTTGTTCTTACATATTTTTTAAGTATTATTTAGTATTAATTTTTAAAGATTCTTTAAAAATTACATAAACTTAAAATTATTAGAAGTATTAATGAATATTTGATTCTTTCTTTTGCTTTGAAGATAGTTTTATGAGCATCAAAAAGCTTTTTCATAATGAAATATTCGAGGATTGTTATAGTTTTATAAAATGTGAAACATCTGAAAGGCATGTTTTTCAAATATTGCGCTTATGTGACTTTTCTTGTATAAAATTTAGATCTATCATTATACTTGTAAAATATTATTATATGGATTAGTCCTTGGTACACTTTATAGTTAATCATAAACATGGTTGTTTCTTATTCATGAGTCTTTGGAAAATTATTTTACGTCTTATTTGAATCATACAGCTTGTAAAGTGATTAGTTTTTTCATTCATAATTTTATGATTCTAGAAATAAAATGAGGTGTCGCTGAAACAATGAAATCCTTTACTTTAGTACCTGTTAATTATTTAATTATTAAATTCTGAAATGCATTGTTTTTAAAATATGATAAATATTACTGTT
The DNA here is from genome assembly GCA_018907045.1 of Wiebesia pumilae. Taxonomy (NCBI): domain Eukaryota; kingdom Metazoa; phylum Arthropoda; class Insecta; order Hymenoptera; family Agaonidae; genus Wiebesia; species Wiebesia pumilae. The sequence continues at coordinate 8,094,704 of JACCHZ010000192.1, forward strand.
TCAGTTTTATGAGTTTTTAAATTTACAAATAATATGGATAAAGGACACGGACTTTTATTGTATTTTCAATTTTTTAAATATTTATTTTAGTAAATTGAATTATAGTTCGTTATTCAGATTATAATGAAAATGAAAATAAGACTTTAAACTGTCATAGCTGATTATCGAGAATAATTAACGGTGCTAGTTATTTCAAGTCGCTAGTAAAGGTAAATTGTGTACGGAAACTCTTCTAAAATTAAAAGGTAGATATATTTAATGATTGATGTTGAATTGAAAGGTATATTTTGCATTTTATAATCGAAAATATAGGTCTAGGTAGACTAATTTTCCTAATTATATGAAATCGTGGGCTATATAACTTTATTACAGTTAAATCTAGGTTAACTGTTCCTTATATTGATTCCTAATTAAATTTTGTAATATCTAATCTATAATTAGACTTTATCTTAAAAAATGATTGTTTCTACATAATAGATATTTTCCATAAATACAGTCTGTATATTAATAACTTGATCAACTGTTTCAAGAAATAATATTGAGTCATAGAATATACAAGGATTTTGTAATGGCGGATTACTTGATGATTTCAAGATTTAAATTAATTTTGGAAAAAAGCCTGTTAATTTTATTAGTAAATTCATTTTAAAATAAAGATATTTTAGTATACTCAAGAAGTACTGCTTTACAATGAACTCATCATTATTAAATAATATTACGTGTTAACTCTAAGCACCGTTCACGAATTCAAACATAATTTACATTACCAGGTAACGAGTGTAAGTTTTTTAAAATAATTTTATTATAAATATTCAAAGAAAATGTAGATAGATTTATATTCTCTGAAGTAAATCTGCATGATCAATATATCATTTACAAGTACATAAAAATATGTAAATTAAAAAAAAGTTGATCGGAAATCTCGGTCAAACTTCATTAATAAATAGTACATGTGAGGTTGAATCATATCTATTTTGTTTATTTTAATACACGTGTAAATCTAAGTGTTAATTTACATTTAATGTTATCAAGATACAAACTATTTATATTCTCTTTTATATCCTGAAAATTATTAAATAATACGAGACGAATATTCGATCTGAGTTATGTTAAAGCAATGGTTTAAGAACGAAAATTTTTTAATTTAATTTATCCTTTAAAAATTATTATATGCGCTGTGTCAGGGTTTGAGCATTTTGACAGTTGATCAAAGGAAGCATTCATATCGAAATGAACGGAATGCGGAATTTGTTAGAATCAATAATAAGCGAGATATTTTCTCGAGTTCTTCAGGGCGATCGTGCCGTACAAAAAACTTGCGTTCATATCCTAGACAGTTTACTGCTTATTGAACCAACACATACAACCGAAGACGACTCTGGCTTCGTGCCCTTCATCATTTGCACTACTCTCTGCATTAACTCTACATTTCCCATGTCTTTTTACATGTTTTCTAGTTGCCCCATGAACAAGCGTGAGTCGCAATCTCGATCCGCAATCATAATTCCTACCACGATGGGACGGTACTTCACGAGGCGTCCAGGAATGTCATTCATCTTGGCAGACAAATCGCGCGATCATAGCCGCGAGCGCATCGAGCGATCGGAGCTTTACCGAGGAACGTCCCAGTGATTTAATCTTCCCCGCGAAGTGGGTGACACAGGTGCTCCCACTCGCTCCACGGCGTGTCTTTGGGTGACTTACGCGCGGGAACCATGTATGGTTCCATCTGCCGGATCAAGAGCCTTGAGTTCTCGATCCCGCGTGTCTTTCTTGTTGCCGGCGCGCGACCTGCTCTCCTCCCTCCATATCTCTTGCCGCCTCCTCGTGGAGTAGAAAAGAGCGGCGAGAGTCGCGCGCCCAGTACACGCTTTCCCGGGTCGGGGTAAGGGACGGTCATTCAAAAGGCAGGAGAAGTTTGGGTCGAAGCGCAGTAAAGGAGTGCGCACACGCGCCGCGAATTTCAAATCGTTCAACTCGTTAGTTGTTATCGACCAACGAGGCGCCATGTTTTATAGATTTTACGATCGCTATCGAGTGTTTAACAATCGCAGGCGGAGTCCTTTCCCCTACAGATTCTATTGTGAGTGCTGATACTATTTTTAGTTTGCTTTTATTGCTGCAAACCGTGGAATCTATCTCAAAACTTCTTTCCTTTTAATTGCCGCAATGAAAGGAGGAATTGTTATTCTGAAGAATTGAGTAACTTTTATGGATTTACGGTTATACTAATATTTTGTATTAACACATGCGGTACTGCAATGTCTACTTTCTCGCAATGTCTTCTAAATAATATTCTACTTGGGCGTATTCAGATATTAGTTTAATATAAATAACGAATCTATTATGTTCTCGCTTTAGTAGGAGAATTTCGAGTAACCTTAATGTATAATATAAGTAATATAATATAATATAATATAATATAATATAATATAATAATGTAACTCTACAAAATTTCATAGACCTTTTATTAATCGCTCACGTTTTCATTCGTTTATTTTTCTTTATTAATGTATGATTTCGAAATTGATTTGTAATTACCAATGCTTAATTTTGTAAATCAATATTGGTTTTTTTGTAATAAAATGTGACTACTATAAATGCATAAAATATTGAGTGCCACGAATGAAAGGAGAATTTTCCTGCATGATTGCAATAAATTTTCGTAGTCAACTTGGTAGCTTATGAATAATTTATTATCCGCAAACATAGCAAGAAGATACGCAGAGAAAATAACTCTTAAGCTTTTTATTCAAAAAGAAATGTTTCGACGTTTTAAGTGTTTAGATTCTTGTTTTAAAGTTATTGAGGCAATTTATGTGAAAATTACATTCAACAGGCTTGTTCATTAATTTAGTTCGCTTGCACATTAATTATTAACTAAAATAATGAATTTTATACGAGTTACTTATAAAGGCATTTCACTTCGTATATACGTATGCTTATTTCATTTTAACATATAATTTATGTATTAAACTTCCGAAATAACATAGTTTTATTAGGAATTACGTAAAATTCCTAATGAATGTTCATTTAATGAGGCATTTGTATTTTGCACTCATTTGAGTCAACATTCGATCAATACGTTCGAGTGGTTATAAGTAACGTTAACGTTTAACAATATGGGTAGCAATTATTTACTTGACGATAAGATTCAAAAGGAGATTCAAATGTGCTTTTTAAAAAAACCGATAGGAATAACTTGTAATAGGATCAAAAGCAAATGCCTTGTATCATGGCATTTGTAGAGCGTGAAAAATGAACGTCAAGAATTAACCCCTGTTTTTATTTACCTCGATGAAGGGGAGAACTACACAAGCTCGGTGCTAGCAATTGTACACGTGGACTACTGTCTGGACGACAATGGCGATGAGCACCGGACTTCGCGTTACGAGCTCATGAACCGCCAACAAAGCGAGGCGAGGCTCGTCGTGCGTCGCGGTCAACCATTCGTACTTGATCTTCATTTGTCGCGCGACTATGACCCGGCGATCGACGGCATATCCATCGTCTTCACGCTCGAGGGCGTGAAGAAGCCGCAATATGGGCATGGCACCCTCGTCGCTTCGCCGCTTCTGCATCCGGGGGAGGTATCCGATGGAGCTTGGCAGACGATCATCGAAGCCTATGCTGAGAATTCACTCAGGATTAAGGTTTGGAATGTTTTCTTTCGCGGTGGAGGAAGTCCGAGGAGATGCAATTGAAAATCCGCTCGTTGAACAAAGTATCAGCTAAATCCGCTTTTGGAAAAATATTCAGGATAGTTAGTACATTCTGAGATGTTAAACAACAAAAGTTTGGGCTTTCGAAGACTCGCAGTATTTAAATTAAGCTGAAAGTCCGAAATAATAATTAATATAGAACTTTCTTTTGTAAAGACTTTAAACCGCAGGCAAGAAAAACATTTGAATTTCGACAGATTTTATTTTATAATGATTAAGAACTCAAAAATATTTATATTAATTCTAAAAAACAATGGAAGCTTTCTTAATAAGCACTTTCAAAACAAAATTCTGACTTTAGATTCATAATTAGCAACTTCAGCAATCAAAAATAATTTTTTAATATACCTTAATGAGCCTTTTATCTAACATACTAAAGTTTTTATTCGATAACAACCAACATAAATAAGTACACTAAGTGTATAATAAGTATAATGAACTTTAATTTTGACATAATTTTGACAAATATTCGTAAAAAGTGTACTAAATTTGCAACTGAAATTTTATTTCTGAACACTTTTAAAGGTTTATTATCTTTGAAAATTCAGATGATTTTTCAATCATGAAAGCTAAAAGCTAAATTAAATGTAAAAGAAAAAGTTTAAGAGATATTACATTTTTTAATTTTCTGAACTATGGATAATTTCATTACTGCACGAATGATCATTGAAAAAATATCTTTCGTATGATATATTTTAAATAGATATTTGTCATTCAGGTTATACAGGCCTTTCAAACACGATATAAAATTACACGTTTTTTTGTAAATGTTTGAAAACAGATTTTTTATCTTATAAAGATTCTTATTTGTAATATATTAAAAATATACGTGAATAAAATTCCTTGTTTATTGAGGCATTTAAAAAATATAATAAAATACTATTTTTATTTTTAAGAATTTTTTCTTTATAAAATTCAAGAAAAGTTAGGAATATAAGAATTTACGACTGTTTAACGCACTCGATGTTATGTTTTTTTAGATTTTTGTTTTGATTATCTCTCAGGCATATTTTCATAATATTTTATAAGAACTGTTTTATTAAGCATTTTATGCACAATGTTTCTTAAATAAAATAATTGAAAATTTGTTTAATTCGACTAAATACATTATTATAGATGTACTACAGACTGCAAAGCTACATATTAATGCGATTAAACACGTGCAAACAAATTTATGTGCAAGATTTTAATTTTTTTTTAATATTGAATTAAGATCTCCGGTTTAAAATGTTTCGATTAATAGGAAACTGCTTTTATAAATACTATTATAAATAGTATAGAATTCCAGTACCTAAATTCATATATGTTATTTATCTTCGACTACAAACGATCAAGATCTTCTGGCTCTAGTTCGTAAGTTCACATGTGTTGCTCTTCTTGGACTACTCTCGTTCATATGATTAAGAGATCTGGCTCTAGTACATACTTTATCATTATAATACATGAACTTCGAAATGAATATTTTATATCCACCCCAAGTAATCATTAAATAAATGTTTTCAAATTTTCTAAGATTTTCTTTAATGTTTTCAGTTATCGATAATATATTACAATTTAAAATTTTGCAACTAAAAATTTAGTCCATTGAATTGAATAAATCGAAAGTTAAATGTTTTAAGTAGAAAAATTTGTAGTTAGTATTTCATTGATATATTAATTTATCGTAGTAACAGTAATAATTTTTTGACACATCTGTCGTTCTTATAATATACAATAAACGTTAATCTTTCTTGAAATATATTAAATAATAGAACAAAGTACTAAACATTTTTTATTAAATTTCTGTACCAAATTTTTGCATACTATTAATAATGAAGGTATTAAATTTAAATTAATTTTATGGATAAAAATTTCATAAATAGCTATGATGGAATATCCGTTGAAGTAACGAGTTTTAGAAGTGACAAATTGATTGATCATGATGCAGTTTAAGATTTACTAAATTGAGTAAATGCTTATTAATGAGTATTTCTAAGAATCACTAGAGTTTCTTAAAATTTATGCATCATACAAAATTTTTTTAACTACGTATTTTCAAATTTCGTATAATATATCTACATATAAATTGAAACAAGCCGTTGTAAGCTGTAACTGTGAGAGTGCATCAATAATTAAAGGTTACCCCGGCTGCAGATGCTATTATTGGAAAGTGGAAGATAGATATTGATACAAAAAGAAGAGATTCTGAAGGTGCTGTCAGTTTTACGGTAGACAATCCATTTTACCTGATATTTAATCCATGGTGTCGAGGTAAGTTGTGAATAAAACTTTGTATTGACAAAAATTAGATTCTAGCTCGTAGCATTTGAAAATAAATTTCTTAAAAATAATTTAATATGATGAACTGCAACTATTTAAACATTTGTTTCTTGACAAAGATGAGAAGAAGGCGCGATAGAATGGGATAATTTTTAGTATTAGCATGAATGTATTACATTAGTATCATTTAAAGAAATTCTTCATTTATAACTCATCATAAATATAGCAGCGTATCTCATCTCTAGAAATAAAAATATTGCTTAGATTCGAACTACATTTCACACATTATTCTAAATATAGACCAATGAAATATTCAAATCATGCAAATAAGTTGTATTGGTATACGTAGAATACCTTGCTCAATATTAGATGAAATTCTTTGATTTATAAACAATATAACGAGTAGATAATTGTAAATACGTTAACATAAAATTAACATTATTCAATGATTCACTTTATGCATATACGTATAGAGGAAAAATCTAAAAATTTTCTTTTTAAGTTACCGTTACTTGATGTCAAAATTCCTTCTAAATCATCTGAATTTCAATATTTTTCCAGAGGATGTAGTTTACTTGGAAGGTGAAGAGAAACGTCAAGAGTACGTGCTAGCCGAAACAGGATTAATATGGCGAGGTACATGTAATCGCATGAAAACATCCGTTTGGAAATTTGCTCAGTTTGAGCGGGATATTTTGGACTGTGCCTTATACATAATGACCGATGTTGGAAAAGTTCGCGTATCCGCTCGTAATGATCCCGTTGTTGTATCTCGAATTTTATCAGCAGCCGTAAGTTTAACTTTCCCTTAAGTTACACATTCATTTTTATTTTTCTCTGTATTTACCTACGGTATATAATCATTCATACGTTTACTATGCACAAGATTGCAGATTCTTGAGAACTTTTTGATTTTTATTATAATCAAGTCAATATTTTGTTCAGTCGTATTCATCATCTAAAATGATAGCGTAGAAATCGATTAAAATAATTTGCAATAATTTTCACGACTTTTAAAGTAATCATTAGACAAAGATTCAGCAATCGCCATTCCTATTTCATTTTAATGATCCGTTCCTTCCTAATGCTTTATTAATAACACTTGATAGTACAAGCATGTGAAATTATTTCGAATGTTCGAAAGGTCAATTCCCCAGACGACTACGGCGTTGTGATGGGCAACTGGTCGGAGGATTTCGGAGGTGGTACTCCGCCATCGCGGTGGCTGGGTTCGCAGAAAATTCTCCAACAATATTACGAAACCAAGAAACCCGTGAAGTACGGGCAGTGTTGGGTGTTTGCAGGAGTTCTCGCGAGCATTTGTCGAACCATCGGCCTTCCCTGTCGGATCATCACTAATTACTCCAGTGCTCACGATACGCAGAACAGTTTAACAGTTGATTACTTCATAGATGACGAGGGCAAACTGATGGAGGAACTCAATAGCGATTCAATATGGTACGATCCGCAGCATTTCACATTACGAACATCGGCTTCTTTCATTATCATATTATAAAATTTCCTCACTTCAAGGAAATATCCTGAAACCTTTTTTTTTTCTTTAATAAAATAACACTGGGAATTTAAAATTTTCTATTTTAGTTTTCTGCGCAAATATTAATCTCAATAGCATTGAGATGTTTTACTTGATCTGAAAATACGCTATTACTTATCCAAGGGATTGATCGTTGATATTTACACGCTACATTTCCCTACACTGCTTGAAAAGCTCATAACATTTAAAAATAAGGAACAAAGACAAATGATAAGAAAATAGTTATAGTTTTTACTACATCATCCAATCATACGTGGAAATATAAAATTGAATTCCGGTGCTTGATAGAAGATAGGAAAAAATGCGCGAATGCGCAGTTGTGATTTGTTGGTAATGGAATAACTCGGCTCTGCTCGTAGGAACTTCCACGTATGGAATGAGGTGTGGATGAAGAGATTGGATCTGACGGATGATTGTCACGGCTGGCAGGTGATCGATTCAACGCCGCAGGAATTAAGCGAAAACGCTTATCGATGTGGACCCGCATCCGTGGCCTCCGTGAAAAGAGCCGAGATCAAGAAGCCTTACGATAATAATTTTATTTTTGCGGAAGTTAACGCTGATAAAGTTTTCTGGAGATACAATGGGCCCTCGCAACCCTTGAAGCTAGTGAGGAAGGACATTTATGGGTGAGCATTTTCCTTTCGCGTCATTCTTATTAAGACAATTGAAATTCCCGTGGTATGACTCTAGACTTGAACGTCGGATTTTAGAGATGTTGAGCCGGCGTGAAAAGTATTCTTGTATGTACAAAGTCAATAAATAGCAAAGGAAATCATAAACGATTAATTAATCATCGAAGAGAACGTGGGCGCAGACCCTACAAGATGCTTTAATATTAATGAGAGTCGGTCATACGTTACTATTAATTATTACATAATGTGCTTTCTTGTAATATTTCACAATAACGTTTTTTAATTTTAAACATTCGCTTAAGTTAATAATTCAATTTAGTCTTTAGTCACGTGCCTCTTTCATTAACATACAAAAATGCCTGTTTCATTACGACCGTGTATTTGACTAATTGTATCTCTTACTTTTCAATTAACTCAAGTATTGTTAATGCTTAGAATTCAAGTAATTTTACAGAATTTATCACCGGTTCGTTCGAATAAACGATTTGCAGGAATTTGTAATATACAATTAAAAAATATGTCTTTAAAGATTCTTAAGCAAAATAAAATATATTTATATTTTTACTAAATGTAGAATTGGACAAAATATTAGTACAAAAGCAGTTGGAACATGGGAACGCGAAGATATCACTCACACATACAAATATCCAGAAAGTAAGTAAAGAAGATTATAGCTTTTTGTTACGTAAATATTTCTATACGTAATTCATCAGCCTAAAAGATACTTCCATGATTTTTGTAGAATCGGACGAAGAACGGGCTGCTATGTTGAAGGCGTTACGCCAGAGTGAATCTCTATTTAGTCGATATTATCTCAACGATGACTTCAACGATATATTATTTAATTTTGAGATGAGAGATGACATTGTTATCGGTCAACCTTTTAGGTGAAATTTATTTAAGCATTTTACAACGTTATAATACAACGATGCAAGAATACGTACATACATTTCGAGGCTTATGGAGTTTGAAAGAATCATCTCACAAGTGTTCTTTTATTAATACCTAATGCGAATTACTCGAAAAAGCAACTCTAAGTCTACTTCTTAGTTAAACAAGAAATATTTTATTATGTTCGTATACGCATGATCGATAGATCCACGTACTGCAGAAGTTGTATTTATTTGCATTCAACGTAAACTCTTCAAACTTAAGATTTTCAAGAGATAGCTTTTCTAAACATTTTATATTAATCTTAACGAGTGATAAAAATAAGTCTATTATAATGAAATGTAATAAACGCTGATTTGAAATGCATTTAAGCGCATTTTCACTCAGAATAGAAAAATTTTCTTACAAATTTAAAGTATAATAGTTCACGAAATATAAATCTCTTGTACTTTTATATCAATATTAATTAATTACAGTACATTGCACAATTTTTCGATTTCATGACTTGAAAAAAATATACAAACGGATGAATGACAAATTTTGATTTAACTCGAGGACGCTGCCGTACTCTTAGGAATAACAAAGAACTACATTAGAGTCGTCGGTAGTAGCCTTAACGATTGAACAGTAGCATCAGAGTTGAAATTATATTTACACTTGTTATTACAGCGTCGTGCTAACGATAAACAATCAGAGCCACGTAGAGATGCACCAGGTATTTGTGATTTTGCGCGTGGAGACGGTGTCGTACACGGGTCGCACGGGTGATTCGGTGAAGAGGTCGGAGAACGAACGTTTCATAAAGCCGGGCACGACGGATGAGGTCAGTCTCGAGGTGTCCTGGGAAGAATACGGACCAAAGCTGCTCGATCAGGCAGCTTTCAACATCTCCTGTCTCGCAACGGTCAAGGACACCAACTTTGAGTACTTTGCCCAGGACGACTTCCGTGTGCGCAAGCCCGACATAAAAATCGAAGTAAGCAATCGCGATTCGTTCGCCGCATGACCGAGTACTAATGAACATTCCGAACATTCTCAGCTGGACAGTCAACCGCTGATGGGAGAGTTGTTCGAGGGCACGGCGAGATTCATGAATCCTCTGCCCATACCTTTGAAGCGAGGCAGGTTTCTCGTCGATGGCCCAGGCCTGAAAGAGCAGCTCAAGCTGAAACTCACGGAGGACGTCGAGGTGTCGTCCGAAGCACTCTGCCGATTTTCGATGACGCCAGAGGTCGCAGGCAGGGCGACCATCGCCGTTAAGTTCTATTCCAAGGAACTGGAAGACGTCGATGGTTTCATTTATTTCTTCGTCAAGCATAGATCTTACTAAAAATCACTGAATGGTCCGTAGTTTCTGTTGATGCAGGTGCTCGTACTTATATACTGCCAACCTAGATATATCGCATATTTTTCCAAGAGAGCATTTTTCGCGTTTTATTTATTGCTGCTTTTTTTTCTTTTCTTACCTCAATTAATCCCCAGATTATCCAAGTATTTTGGCTCATTAATATATTACCATACGTCGGAAGAGAGATCATTAATTGTAAATATACTTTACGAATTAGACCCAAAGAATCATAAGATGTATTCTTCAATGACTGAGTTATTGAAAGTCATATAGTTCACGCTTTAATTTATATATAATAGTTACAGGGTTGCTTAAAATTATTCATTTTGATGATTTGATCGGTTCTCTTATTCATTTTCTTATAGGATGTCTTAGGCTAAAGTAGAATCGATCGATTAAAAATTACCCATAAAGTTATTGACATCAACATTACTTAATTTAATGAAATTTTATAAAATTGAATTTATTTTTTCTCAATTTTACTAAACAATAGGAGTGTTTTAATGGCAATTATTTACATGTACAATTTAAAAATATAGCTGTTTTCATCACTTAAATGAAAAATTTTTCAATGCGCTACACACGAATACCTGTAATACAAGATAGATGGGCATAAAGTCTTACATATAAAGGTTATACGTCGAGACTTAAAGATATTTGTAACAAATCGTTTCTTTAATCCAAAAAATAATAAGTTATAAGAAAATACGTTAATTTTAAAAATTATCATTAATAAATTTAATGGTGAAATTTTCAATTTCAGCGCGTCCGAATTAGCGGAGTTTGTAAATAATAGATGAAAAATAAAATTCGAAGCGCATAAAATATTTGCAAAAATTAAACATATCGACATATATGCGCATTTGGTCTCTCAGCGTAGAAGTATTAATTATATTTTTATCAAAGGTAAAGTTTATTTTTTATACTTTCAAGTGGCTTATGTTTTTATTTACGTTTATATGTAATTCAAATAAATAACCTAGAAACCAAATTTTCTAAAGGAACATGTCTTTTTTGTTATTATTAATATTATTAATATTCGTGCACTTGACATTTTTAGAATATAGTTTTTAGTATAATATTTTCGATGTGTACGTGATGTACTATTCGAAGTGCAAGCTAAACCTAATATATCGAATTTGTTAAAAATCATAAAATTTTCAAGTAAAGTAAGTTTAATTTTTAACAGAACAGTAACCGAAAATTTATTTATTCTAGACAATATATTGTTTAGATCGTCACATTGTAGATTTGCAATGTAAACGTAAAGTACTAAAATTCCTCTAAATATTCGAATGCCTTTTTATTCCGTATAGTTTGCCATGTATATAATTTATCAAAAGTAGTATTTAAACTTAAAAAATTGTTCTGCTGACGAGCAAAACTGTACAAAGATATATTTTTGTACGAATCTTTGATCATCCTAATAACAAATCATGTGGTTCTATATGACTGTGCACATCCAATCTATTCAGTCATAAAAATGAAAAGAGGCGTGTGCGTGTACGCACACGACGAGAGGTTCGAAGGTAAGCAGCGGATCATTATCGAAAGCGATCTAATTTACTCACGAATAAAGGTCGTTACATCGCGTTAATTGCTTAGGGAAAATCAACAATTTGCTCATCCCGAGCGGAGGATCATCAATTTCAACGAGACTGTAGCACAAGCGACACTCAAAAACGGAGTAAAGCTTCGCGCATTGCCTATGAACGTTGGCACATTGCAGTATGTATCGAGGCTAATCCCGTAATAAATCTATGACGGTAGCGTTCTCAATATCACAGGAAACACGCCGACTGACGTACGTAAGTACGTAAACAGTAAATGCGCACGCGCGCGAACACATACGCACCAATGACTACACGCAAATGGAAATAAAAAATACTTGTGCGTGCACATAAATGGACAACAAGCTACGATTTTATAGGCACAATCGTACGTCCGTACGAGTGTTTACGCGTTACGGGCTCAGACAGTCGCAGACACAGGAGATATGTCAGAGAAAAGAGCAAAGAGGAAGGCTCGCTTGTCGCCAAAGAAGTCGATTACTCAAAGGATACGCGGAGACGGACGATGATGGGACCGCACGCTGACACACGCCATGTATCATCATCGTCAACATCTCCGCGTCCTCTCGCTCGGAGCGTATGTATGTGCGTCCTTAATGCATCGTACCTTGGCGACATTGGCGTGAAGCTGGAACAAAGAACGAGACGTAGACGGGGTGGGTCACGATAGACGAGGTATCCCTTATTTTTGCCCTACTTCCTTCGATCAGCAGCGAGGTATCAGTGGGATTTCTTCGCCCGTTGCGCTATGGAGATACTATTTACCGATCTTGCGTTTTGTTCTCACGTAAACGTTGTGGATTGCGAGATGCAATCTAGCGAAGGCTCCGAATAATTTTCGATGACACTTTATGATGATTACAGAAGAGGTTACTTCTTTCTTAACTAACTTTTACTTTTAGCTGGAGGTCAATTTTGAGACTTTTACAGTTACTTAGCGCTCGTGCATTCTAATCTGGGCCGACTATGTATGATTTATGAGCATTTGAGTCATAAATCGTTTTTATAGAAAGTACTTGTTTCTCATCGAACGCTTGCACCGGTCCCTATTCATCTGACCGGCACGCTTGCTTCGCTTTTTAATCTCCTTCAGGCATGTTGAAACCATAGGACTTTAATTGACGTCTGATTCGAATTCTTTTCCCATATGAAAAAATCTGATTAAACACGAGGCGGATAACATCTAGCCACCCACTCACCATAATACGCTCAGAAATCTCTACAAATTAATCTTGAAATTAAAATCACCGAAGATCCGTACAGAAAAAAAATGGAAAAGAATGACCATACTCCTGGAGATTGAAATATGTTTTTCGTCTTGAGATAAAATAGGTTTACGCGGACAATAAATAAGAAGAAGAAAAAGTAGACAGAGAGAAGAGAAGAGCCCGTGAAAAGAAATAGAAAAAACCATAAGCAAAAGGGCGCGCACGCGTTCACACACATATGCACGCTGTTGAAGATCCTCATCGAAGAAGAAGAGAAATGAGGATACAAGGAGGATACGTCTAAATACATAAAACCGTGATGCGTGATGGACGCGTAGCGGTCCCGAGGATGTCTACGGGGGTCTCCAGTCTACGAAATATTCCCCCGCCCTTCGTGTGGACACGCACGCCGTACATCCCGAGTGAGACGAGGGGTGGGGGTTGGAAGTCGTCAGTGGCACCCCGCTATGCACTATGCATCAACACCCGACGAGCCATCCCATTATACCTTATCGAAAATAACAAACAGCGCTGGGCCTGCATCGGGCAAAACCAACATTCTTATTGTCGAGAGGGGCCCGCGCGGTATACACAGCCGCGTATACCGAGAATGACCCGGTATTCATCAAAATTATCGCTCTCTCGTTATACTGACCTTTTGGAGAACCCACACGCGCTTTTAATAGAAATCCCCGCGGCGTTTATGGGCGAGCTCGTGTATTGTTGGTGTATACACGGATTCGAGGAAATAGGCGCTATGCGTCTCTCTGTTTCCCATTACCGGTGTTACCGGTGTTGGGCTTGTATAGATGCTTACTAGCCGTGTGACTTTCGTTACCTGCTGCGCAAGTGTGTGTGGCTCCTTCGACTCGGGAAGGCGCCTAGAGATCGCGACAATGGCTCGTTTAGGCTTCATTTTTAACGAATTTTCACGTAAACGCCTGAACTGACTCGCGCTCTGCTCCTCCTTTAAGCGTCATTACCCTCGTCTGCATACATTCAAACTATCCATTATTGATGAGTCTAGCTTCTTTCTAAACCCTCATTCTAAGCATTTCTTTGTACAGCGGATAAAGCAACGAGCATTCTATCAATATATAATCTAAGTAAATAGTTTTATTTTTTATTGTTTTCTTATTCGCTAATACCCTTTTATAACGAATCTAATATTTATTTTAGTATTGCTGATATATATGTATATATGGGTGTACACGTATTCTTTGCACTTTTTTAACAAACTAATTGATGCGTCATCCACTCTTTTAATTCAATTCTTCCATGTTGTTTTTATCGTAATAATACATTTGCTTATTCCTAATTGTTATTAACCACGCAACCTTTATACCGACAGAGAAAATGAAATGCCTGTACGCTAAGAAGCTCACTTAGTACAACAGATGGCGCAAGCACATCTTATTTCCAACAAACACGCGAATGAAGTCCTTCTCTCGTACAACTTACACTCTCTCTCTCTCTCTCTCTCTCTCTCTCTCTCTCTCTCTCTTATCTGTGATTCCCTTCTGTTCAGCTCCACACACTAACCCACCGCGGCATAATTATTATACGAACTCACTGATTCTCGCGTTTTTTTTATAATTGAAATTAAATCGTATCGAATGACTTACATAACATTGATTTTAATTCTAATTTTTTAACTTTACGGATTTTAACGTTCATAATTAAAAATTGTATGTACGCAAACGGACAGCATGTACATTGTTTAAAATGAAATTGTCTATAAATTTAATCAATATTATTGTAACTATTTATTTAATATAAACTACGGTTCTATTTTTAATTTTAAGGAAATAGGTTAAACTTATTCACTTTTTCTCATAGGTTTATCCAATTTTTATGAAACTAAGCTAAAAAATAACGTATACCAATTGTGATATTTCAGAGAGAATATTTTTTCTAGATTTACTCAGTTCTTTCCAGTTCTTTTTGAAATTACTATATCTATTTATAGAGTACTTTTATGCCTTTTTAGTAGCAATTCAAATATTAATTCATTAAAAAAATTACATAATGCAAAGATCTTATTATAAATAACATTTCTTTATTTTTTATAAAACATCTTATGTTTTCAGTTTGTTAACTGTATTTTACCGATTCAATATTCTTAGTAGTATTAGAATCATTTAGCGTCAAACTAGCAAATATATTAAGTTCGAAATTAATTGAATATTTATAAAATAATAAATTAGTGAAGTTTATTAAAAGTGGTAGTTATACAAATATATATGTAATTGGCTAACAATATTTACATTTTTACACGAAGATCAAAAGTATCAGAAATATAGACTATATGGACAATTGGGCAAATTGGATATTAAAAAAGTTATAACTCTGTTTGACAATTTAATAAACGGATGTAATGTTGCATCAACTTGCTTAAAAATCGTATAATTCGTGATTAGGAAAAGTGTCGCCGAATATGATCAATGCAAAATTCAGGGCTCAATCGAAGTGTATGGCGACTTGTTTTATGGTCAAGGAAAGACTTTTATGTGGGAGTCCATCGCATTGCATAAAGTAAAATGTTCCACAGTCCATGTAATTTTGAAGATGATTATCGCAATTATTATCTATATAAATGGGTTTGGTATCAATTGAAATTGAAGGAAAATTGGTTTAAAAAAAAACTTTTTTAGTGTAAAAGTATTTTATTATATTAATATTAAATGTTCACTAAAGTAACGGAAAATTTAGGGTATTAGGGTGTACATTTAAGGTAGACGAAACTAATGCAATTTTTAAGAGCGAAAAGATGTCCTGTAAGATTATATTATAAAACTGCGTAAAAAATGAATTAATTTTTTGATAAAAACGTATATTTTGTGTACCCATACGTAGATAAAGTAAAGAGGGATTATTTTGCTTGTACCTATAACTGTAGAATGTGGGTAAACTACATTTCGCCAATTAGAATCCAGACAATAAAATAATAGTATTCGTGTAACATGAATCATGGTACGTGTGGCGAAGTACGTTTACAGATAAGCAATTGAATGACGGTATATAGTTATTGTATATTTCATTCATGCAATTAACATGATTTTATGTAAAATAATGCACGGACAAAATTATAATATTATATGCATATCTGCATAATTTCAGTTACTTGTTTATTCGAAACAGTTAAATAAAAGATATAATAAGAAAAACATGCTTTTAAATATTCAATAAAATTATTTCGTGATTTTATAAGCTCCTAAGAGTGCAACATATTATGAAGATATTTACAGTAAATAAAGTGCTAGATGATATCTAAGTTTCGAATTATAGTATGAATCCATCAGCACTTTATTATTTATTATGTTACGTTTAGAAAAAGTATCTACATGCTCTACAGAGTAATTTTGTATGATGTGTCAAGATAAACGGATTCAATTTTTTAAATTTTTTGGAATCCATACCTAGACGGTCTTATAATTATAGTAAAATATACCTTTAAAGAAGTTTCAAAATAGTGCGAGTCAACAGCATTACGGTAATAAAAATAGTTGTATTCTTTAAAAGATGCTTTTAGTGACATCGTTGTATTTTAAAATTCATGGAACTGATCTCTCACTGAGTTGACAGAAGTTTGTAGCAACTAGGCAGTGTATATATAACAATCACATGTCTACATCATGGATGTACAAAAAAGCCAAAGATCGAAATAGGGACAAACGAAATACAATAACGTTAAGATACATCGCTACATTGAACTCAGGCTTGTTTATCTAGTATTTGTATGGTGGAACACAATGAACTTGTCTGATATTAAAGAAAACTGATGCACGACAGAAGCAGACATTATGACAGCATATGACTGAATGCATGAATGAATTAGAAAATAAAAATAATCCTGTTAAATCACCAACGAATTACGTTAAAAGTTTGACATGTATATAGCATTATATTATTATATTACTCGGTTGGAACCATAATTTTATGTCTTTTTCAAGGGAAAGCTTTAACAAAGCTTTGAATAGGCTGTAATGAATAGCTTATAGATTAAACGATTTAATCATTTAAAAAGTTACAATTATTTAATGCATATTTTAGCTAATTTATTATAGATGTAATTATAAATGTTTAAATAATATTAAATTTCATAAATTTTTTCCGTAAAAACATACTTGAAAAATTTAAAATAATTTCAAGCAATTGTAAACTTAATTCAATTATCAGATCGAAGTTTTAAGAAATTTTTCGCCTACTAACAAATAAATTAAATTATTAAATAATACAAGTATTAATTGATAATTTGTTCAGTGTTTGGGTTTCGAGGAAAAAATTTAAAATGTGTATTTTGTGGTCCAAACATAATACTCTCCCACTACTTCATGTACAGTTATCATTGGATGGTAAACCATTATAGATCTGAGAAGTTTATTTAAAAATAAGTAGTTTATAATATTAAGTTTTAGAAAAGTCATATTTCAACATTTTAATAACTTTTATTCGTGCACATTAGTTGAATGCATGTATATTCAAAATTGTGCTCTTAACATAATTCGTATTTTTATACTTAGTTTCGCGAATATAATATATGAAGAAATTAATTAAATAATATTTTTAAAAAATTTAAAGATATGATACAACATTCGAATAAATTATTATTTTTTCTAAACATGTTATAAACTCATAATAAATATAAATATGTGAATAAAATACCAACGCGTGTAACAATTTTCCAAACAAAATAAAGATACGTTACTATTATTGTTTTACAAGTTTATGGAGTAAAAGTTAGGAATAAATATTTAAATATAGCGTTTAAAAGTCTTTTGAACGCATTATAGATTTCCGAATTTACGCGTTTATGTGAATCCCCTTAAAACCAATTATACAGAATATTGCTGCAAGATATCCTTAAGGTTAAAAAGTTATGGAGAATCACAAGAAATATTATTACCTAAGTTCATCAAAATTAATGAATTTAATTTAATAGTCTCTATACAGAAAAATGGTAATTATATATTAATTCGATTAAATATTTAATTTATATATGTTAAAAGATACTGAACTTTTAGAAATTATCGAGATTTACAAAAGTTATAGTAAGCATAAGAATATTTTTTCGGTTTTCTATTTTAAATCATTATAATATATATTCAGCCATAAGATTCAATTGGAATACAGAAAGTTTTGATTGAAGATTAATAATAAATAATTAGTTTTCAGAAAAAATTAGGTGAAATTTAATGCTTTTATATTAATACATTATGTGAATTAATCAACAAATATTAACAATGTAACATGTGAAAAATTAATTATTATTATTTTTTACTACAATATTCATATTTATGAGAATGATTAAATAATTAAAATCAATTGTGCAACCCATAACTATCATTGACATTAAAAAATGACATTTTTTAATGTACCTAAGTTACCGATACTTTTAAAATGTTAATATCGTGATTTGACCTTAAATATGGCTTTTAATCAACATATTTAGTATTTTTTAGTTTTTACTAGAAAATATAATCATGTGAGATATTTATATCTAATTCTTAAATAAATTCAAGCATTTCTGGTGATTATTGTAAGGCAATTTTCTCTCTTTTCAATGTTATCGCATATTATAAATATATTTTTATTTTAAAAATTAGTCATTTATTCGTAAAATTTATTGTAATTTAAAAACTTATTATATCTATAGCAATTGCACTTACAAAAAAAAGTACAACTTGACATTTGCAAAGAGCTTCTTAGACTATGAGATTCTTCACATCAGTCATTGCAGATATGTTGTACGTAGACGTGTTTAAGTATCTCGATAATTTAATGGGTGATGTACTTTGTGTATCATTTCTACATCTTTAAATTGTATTTACAGCTTATTTTCATATGTATTATTGTTTCCCATTGAAGACTAAAATTATTTTCTTTTTTGTCATATTAATTATTTAAACATAAATTTGGAGATTAATGTGAACGGTTTATGGTTTTTCTGTATTTGAAGGTACTGATGTTTGAATTTATAATAATTTATGTACTTGCTAAAAATTGTTTACACCACGTAATTTCAGTCAATATTAATGAATTTTTAACTTGCAAATTAAAGGGCACGCATATCTGACTATATGAATATTATTTTTTACAGATGTAAATTGCATGCATTATTTTTGGATGAGCTATTTTGAATGTTGTAACTCTGTGATTTGTATAATTCTAGCAGGTTCTATAAAATAAGTACAGGTACTAAATCTTTCATTTTATAGTTAACACACACACACATATATATATATATATATATATATATATATTTAATTGCTATTATTGTAATTAATAAAATAGTTTTTTATCACCTTCTTCATATTTTTACAGTATATATAATGATAAAATAATTTTCAAAATATTTTCATTCACGTAATATCTAAGAGCTCACCGGTAATAGAAAATTATATAATCACATAAACTACAACTAGTTTTCGAAAAGCTTACATCTTCAAGAAATCCTTTAATATAGTAGTTATTTTGTTGTTTTGTTAAACTAATATTTTAGTTAGAAATAAATTAAAGTAATGTATATTCTGGAAGATTATTCAAGTAGAGTTGTATAAAAATAGTTTATATGTAATTAATCTTATTTCACAAGAGTATGTATTTGCAATAAAAATTGTACGATTCACTAATACAGGCGAGTGATTTATCTACAAGATTAAATACAAAGATTTAAATTTGTAATTGATGGTTTTCATGTTAGAATTGGTTGGAGTAGCGAGCATATTTACCTGCATTAAGTCTATTATTACATAATTTTCCTGCAAATTATTGTATCTACATCAATAATAATCCATACAAAACTATTATACTATAATTATTATATTTACCCGAGTTCCGTGGAAGATTCTGATATTCAAATCGCACAAGACTATATTAGATAATGTGATTTATGATAATTAATCTTTATTTATATAAATGCAAATAATATATTTAAAAAAACAAAATTAATAATTAATCTATCGTACATTACGTTGCCAATATTTTTTCGAATGTTCTGCATTTGGCAATTTCATTGTGCGGTTAGAATAGAATTCTATCATAGAACAATTCGGGATGGTAATCTGTTGTAATTCTCAGAGCTTGGCATGTTCTACCGCGCGTGACTCCACGATACAAACATTGCGAATGTTGCTGTGTTGCTATCTAGAAAAGAGGAGTACGGTCTTTCAATTAAATCATTTCGTTATCATATTAATCTTGATATCAAGAGCGAACAATATAGCTACTGTATACAAATGTATTTATTAGTGTTACACGAATGCAGAACATTAATTGTTTATGAACCATAATAATTTTAAGTGCATGGTTTTATAAAAAAATAAACTGTTATATGTTCTCATACGCATTCATTAAATTCGTTCTCATTAAAATTAACTAATAGCCATTCAAGTATTTACTATATCTAATTTATTGTATATCCTAAGAGAGGAAGAATTATTAGATTATTTAATAATATAAAGAAATGTATAACATATTTGGCTAGTATTACGAAAGTTAGACTCTTAATTCTAAAATTTTCATACGTATCAATATGCGTGCAAAATAAATTTGCTATCCTAGAAACGAAATCAACATTTTTTATTATTTTAATTTAATAAACTGTTCAGAAATCTTGATAATTCTTTTCTCCGCGAGGTAAAATTTGATGAAATTTAGAGATTGGCAATAGTCGTAAATAATTATAATCCACATGATTTATGTATTTAGATCGGAGCTTGGAAAGATATTTACTCAAATCCACATTACTCGTTGTTAACCATTCAAACAAACAAAAAGTATGAAGTCATGAAATTGATTCGATCAAACTCACATTGGTGCTAACCATTCGAATATTTTTTTCAATATTTTTCTCAAATTAATAAATTCATCTCTAAAAATGTCTAATAATTACCTGTAACTATTTGTTGTTGGATGTGGGTATAATTATTAATAAATTAAAAGTACTTTCTAATTTAAAAGGCAAACTGTTTCATATATATGTGAAGAAATGTTCAGTTGTGTATTAAGAATCGCTTAATTATCAATTCTCGAGCAAAATACAACCTCTTGCAATGATTCTTCAACCCGATATCTTAAATTTTTCGTTTGCATTCACAAAAGGCAAGCAAAGCTCGTTATTCGTTCACAAGGGAAAAGACAAATAACAAATAACAAATAGATTAATAACAGGCCGACGGGGCGTCATATATTACAGTGTGGGTCTCGGCAAGAGAGAAACAGCTTGACGGGTCATAAGCGTCAGCCCTTTCATCTACATTTTACACCCCCGCCAAAGGACGAAATACCGCCGAGCCGACTAATCGGATTACCGGCACTTTCATGGCGCGCGCGTGCGCGTTGGTCGCGGTGTAATGCAGCTGCGGTTATGCTAATCAGTCGGGAGAGAAAAGCAAACTATCAATAAAGGATCCCTGCTCGAAAAAGCCCGCGCTTGAAATGTCGCGCGTTGCTATACGCGCTCGGATTAAGAGTTATTTACCCAGGAAATCCCAGTACCCTCGGTAGTTTTGGGTGACAGTTTGTCCAAACAGTTTCGCAATGTCTATCCGCGTTCTTGTTTGTATATATCGAAGAGGGGGCGGCTTCCTGCTTCTGTGGATATTTAAATGAGAGATGAGCGTTAATAAAAAAAGAGACGATTATCAGAATTGGCCAAATATAAGTGTCTTTTGAAGGTGAGGATCTTCTAATTCTCGGGGAAAAGTGAAAAATGAAGTAGAGAGAGAGAGAGAGAGAGAGAGAGAGAGAGAATTAGATGTAGAGGATGTATGAAATAAAAACAAAAGGAGGTATATATTGAGAGAATATGTAATGTTAAATTTATTATTTACAATGTATTTGAATTACTTCTTGTTCCTTTACATTTGCATGTAAGCGTAGAAACTTTTAATCTATATATAAAGATGATAACTGAAGATAAAGTTACTAAATTCTATTATTTCAGTACCGGAAAAAATCATCCATGATATTTTGTAGAGCGTTTGGATTTCAGTATAAATTTAATTTTCATATTTACGTCGTCTTATGGAAAAAATCGCACAAAATGTTTATGAAAGGATTTTGAATAAATAATTACTTATAACTGCATCGTCGAAATAAAAGTAGTTTTAATCTTAATTTAGATAAATATTTATTTAATATTATTGACACAAATACTCTCTGGAATTTAGTAATACTTATTTCAATAAAATTTAAAAGAAATCCTGTTAATAGTGTTATATGTACATAAATTTACATATTTACATTTGCGTACAAAATGCATTTATATAAAGAATATTTATACAAAGAACAGGACTGCTAATTTCTTTTCTCTGTAATTTTTATAATATTTCTGACGCTAATGGACAATAAACATTTAATTTTTATTACACAAAGATACTTAGATACTTTGTAGAATTACGCGTATTTTCAAATAGAGCCGAAGTCTAAAAGTCTTCGATTATATTTAAGAACTATTAATAGTTTAAACTTTTAAACTATTAATAGTTTAAAAGCGACTTAGTTTTCTTTTTATAAATATTTTTCGTACACTCTCTACATGGTTCGATACAATTTTTCTATGGACCATTTAGTAAACGTATCTACCACTTAACCGCAATCTGTCTCTTCCCTCGTATTTACATAAAAAAGTACCGAGATAAATAGTGTAAGCGACAGTAATACAAATAAAGAGTCAGTCTATAAGCGCAAGTGCCTGGGTGTGTTGGGTGTGTGTGCGTGACTGAGCGGGAGAGAGAAAAAGAGTATTTGGCATTTCTAGGGATGATTCGCGGAAAGGACAAGGAATGGCGCTGGCACTCATTACACATGCACCCCCTTCAACGGGCTTTAACAGATTGACTTAGTGAGTGACACGCCTAGTGCACACCAAACTCTCGTTTGCTGGCAGATATGTATATCAATCCATTGTAAGGAGGCCGCCTTTGCTCGTGCTTCACGAGTATATGGGTATATTGTGTATATCGTTCGTACTTTTCGTCTCGACCTCTAAACTCACTCCACCCCTTCCCATCGCACTAACCATTTCACTCCTACTCTCTTAGTAATCACATTCCCTCTCAACTTTTGTAACGCTAAAAGTTTCTTCGTACTCAAGCCGTCATTTCTTAGTAATAAACGTTAGAATTTTAAGCATGTACTAAAGAAAGCATTGGAAGAGCTTAACAGGGAAAAAATTAATATTTCGTACCTTCGTTGAGTTTAAGAACATTAAATCCTGACATTGGTTATTATTTTTGTGTGATACAATCACTGCTTCGACGTACAAATATTATATGTATATATATATATATATATATATATATATATATATATATATACATATATACATACACATAACACAATTATAATTTATAATGTTCTATTATAAAATTAAAAGAAGAATATTTTAGGATAATTTAAATAACTGTATGGTGATTGGTAATATTTAATAAAATTTACTAGTGAACCGTAAAATTTTGCACCTCTTGATAGAGGAGAAATTTTTTATTATGCGTTTATTAAATTTTAATCAATAATTCTTTTTCCATTGCCACGCACAATTGATAGTTGATCTATTTGTCAGTGTTTTAGAAAATAATATTTGAAAATATATAAGAAATACCAAACATTTTTTATAAGAATATTCTGTTAAAAACTATATCAGTTATTATTTTATAGGTATAAGAAAAAATATAACCAAGTTTCATTTAAAATTTATAAATTAATCTTATTGATTGTAGTTTCTTTCTACTGGATACACTATTTCTAAATAATAAAACAGCCAATCATATCCAAAGCACTTATTCTATAATTTTTCTTCCTTTTCACAATGTCAAATTCAGTAGAATGACTCCTTACTTCTTGCATTACTAGTATTCCTACTATTAGTATATCATTTCAATCGTGCGTCTAAATCCATAATCTTTCCTTAAATAAGTGGTCCGCATTTATATAGAGATCAACGTGAAAATCGCTGAAATATTTACTGAATAATCAGAACAAATCATGTAGTGACCACTGCGAGATTACACGAGTCACTTTTCTCTTTCTTTCAGAAACAAAACTAATGTTTTTACGATATAATCTATCTTTATTAACATTATCCTATACATTATACGCAATAATAAAATTGTCCTTATACATCGACCATTTTTCTCTTTTTTCGTGTACGTCACCCCACATTTTCGATCAGATGCCAGCGCTCGGCCGACTTTCGTCCCGCAGGATAAAGCGAGAGCAAGAGAAACGACGATAGAAGGAGAGAGAAAGCTGCTGAGACCGCCCCTTGTGTAAACCCACCCTAATTGCGACAACCCCTGGCTGCAGCCAGTCACTTTAGTCGTAATCTTCCAAAGTAATGGGCTCGGGGAGAGCTGGTTTGCCACGCTCTCTGTAGTTTATCTCGCGCTCTTCCTCTCTCTCACTTTCTCTCTCGACTTTCGCAGATTTTCACGCTCGAGGCAAAGCTTAATCTACCAAAGCATCTCTCGGATAATGCTTGCGCCGTCGACATGCTCGTCTTTGTCTGTTCTGCGTTTCGTTCTTCATCCTGTTTTTACTAGGACGAAGTATATGATATCGCGATTAGGTGCGTAAGAGGCGTTTCATCGGTGAGTCTTCGTTTATAATAAGGGAAGAAAATACAGGAAGAGAGAAGAGAGACAGAGAGAGAGAGAGAGAGAGTGATAGAGAGAGAGAGAGAGTAATGCTTCAGGGGGCTTTTGCATATCTATATTTGCATGTTCTGTGGAAAATCTCTTTGTAATATGGTAGAGCAACATTGACACGATCCAATTCCTCTTTCTACAGATCAATGAGAAAATACTGATTTGTGTGGGTGTGTTTATATGTATGTGTAAGAGCGTGGGCGGACGCATGCGTATGTATGTATGTATGTCTTTTATTATGCATGCGCGTAACAACACGCCTTTTGAGCGATGGCATGGTAGACCTTCGGTCTGAATAAATTATGCGCTATCTCGAGTTGAAAAATTTGCGCACATTCGCTGCAAACGACTTGGTTGTAGATAATGAGTAAATATACTGTGAGTAACACTATGGTAAGATGATTCATTAAGGATGAATTTTCTTTATTGACCAAGTATAATAAGGATAAAATTCAAATAGAAGCGAAAGGAAGCGAAGAAAGATGTATTAATAAACATGCATGATACCGAAGCAACATTTTCGTAGGTATTTCATTATATATACTATACGTAATGCGTAATTAATTTTTATAATTTTAGTGTAATGTAAAGTTGTAATATGGTAATATTCGTAAAGGCATATTTTAAGTGATTACCCGAAATGAACTAGTTTTCAAATCGATATCCGGTCAACTCGGTCAAATAAAAAATGTTTCTCGAAACTGCAAGAGACACGGGCGTAACCAATTAATAAAGCAAAACAATCTCCAAGTTACGAAAGCATCGAGCTACACGTACGTTTTTAATTAAAGCCGCAGAAAGTGTCCCTTGGCTCGTCGAGGATTAATCGCCGAATAAATGGCGGAGCCAGTCCGGCATCGAAACCCTCCCCAAGAACCGTGCGAATACATAAATCGTTGCCGAGGACCTCGAGCATCCCGATAGAATAAGAAATTAGGAGAGGCGCCTATCGTAGTATTTTTATGTAGTCGGAGCACACGCACTGGAACGTAACACAGGGTTGCTCGCCCGCACTCCCAAGGGGGAGATTCGCAGCGCGACTTTGCTCAACATCGAAATCCCGTGACGCATCTAATTGGAAGCATTTTCTGTCGGGGAGCGACTAAGGAGCAGCGCCAGGAGAAGGGATAAGTCGAGAGTAGGACTGCAAGAGATCAGCCGGGGCTTATGAGAGAGAAAGCGCGCTTCGCGGAGATTGGCCAAGTAGAGCTATAATGCACGGCCCGACTAAAGCGCGCGCTTTAATTATTTCGTAAACCACCGCATTTTTTCCGACTGATATTTACTTTGGTAGTGCAAAACCTTACGCTCATTCTCGGAACTACTTATTTCAGGGAAGATGAGGCATAGGCTAAGCTGCATTTAAAACTCGGTCTCGAGGCGAAAGGGAAGGTTGCTTTTTCTATGCAAATTCGTCTGTTAAATTTATAACATTTTTAGCGACTTAAATAAGTCGATGATTTCTTAGAATTTCTCACGAACTAAGAGCAAACTTTCTTTATACGCTTTATACGCTTTATACGCTTTATACGCTTTATACGCTTTATCTTGATTCTCTTGCGTCGATAAAGTTAAGAAAACATATAATTTTTGTGACTATTTAATAGATCAATCTGAAGAAATTAAAAACATCAATTAGTATGAATACAGAAATTTATTGGTTGCGTTGTTACTGCAAAATTAAAAGTTTATGCAATTAAGCGCTTGTGAAATACATTATAACATTATAAGAGTAACGTACCACTTATTTTACCAGGTATAAACAAGATAAAAATTTAAGATACATGTAAAAATATAATTTATAAAATATGCATATTACTAACATTTTAGAAATGTAATCTTTGTTAGATTAGACTTTATTTGTGTACCTAACTGAACTGATACGAACTGAAAAGCAATAAAAGTGATATACGCTTCCATCGATAGACGTCACATGCTATTTAGTATATCCACTTTGTTTTTTACTTTATTGTTTAAAAAGGATTTAGAATTTTATTAAATAATGATGCACTAGAATTTCGTTTTTAGATTATTATACCTATAGATCTCTAGCATTCTAACATTAGGAAAAAATAACACAAGCTGTTATTCCCCCTCGACTGCAAATGTACCAAGTAATTGTATATGTTAAAATTAAAGTCACCAACTGATGTTTCACCTAAAGCATTGTGTACACAGATGACACAATATAGAATTTCAAATACATATTTTATGTATCTGGTTTATATATATTACAGCAGTTAAAAAGAATTTTGTCACAACACAATAGCAAATAAATGTCTTCGGCATCAGCACGTAACTTTTTCCTTAAATTAATTATTTATTAAATCAACTTTTTGACTATGAAATTTTGGTAACTAGGTTTTCATGATTTTTCTTAAATTTTTTAATGAAAAATAATAATAAATTTAAAGAACTGCTTATGTAAATTTTAAAATCGAAGAAAAAATTGTTTATTCCAAATACACTATGTTTTTGATACTTTCTACAGCTAGAAAACGTCCACCTGCTATACGTTCGACCACCTAATACGAGGTGCAGCGAAAGACAGTGGGAGAGAGAGAGAGAGAGAGAGAGAGAGAGAGAGAGAGAGAGGGAAAACAATTGCTTTGTGTACACATATATACATACGCGATCACGCGCGCACACCTACATCTCTAGCGAATCCCCGGGGTTGAAATCTCCTACTCGAGTGAATCCAGCGTAAATAATGCCGATTATCCCCCCGGCAATTGTTTTATCGACCGAACAAGCAAGGGGTGGTTGCTTATATAAAGACAGTGGGCGAGAGCTTGGTTTTGAGAAGGAGGAAGAGAAGGATAGAATCATGGAAGGAAAGTAGGAAGGGTTCACGGAAGCCTCCGTTTAGCCACCCCCTCGTTGTAGCGACCAGCGGCCAAAATGAGGAAGAAGATACCGCAGACGCGCACCATCTTATATACAGCGCATGCTTTTGTGCGACCATCTTCGAGCGAAAGCGAGGGCTGATCTCTTTTTATGGCTCGGCAATATCCAAAGGTCTGTAATTTCAATGGATTTTGAGCTTTCTTAGAGATTTGCAATTCTCAAGTGAATCAAGTATTGCTTATGGTGGCTACGACGTTGCGAGAATGGATATATTGTCCTTGATTGTCAAGGACTATTGTCATCCTTGATTTACTTTTCTACGAAATAATACTTCCGCTGAATCAAAAGACAAATGTTTGCTTGCTTTGCTGAAATACATTTGCAATTAAGCACTAGTTGCGATTGTTAATGCTTCACGTGTTTCCAGAACGGTCATTAAATTCTTAAATCGTGTGATCTAAGAATTATCTGAATAATTTATAAAACGGCATTGAGCGCCAAAGACTATTTCCTTTACAAGGTCTGAATAGTTTATCCGTGCGGAGTAGTACGTTTTTAATATTTGAGAAATTCAACATTGCCAAAAGTAGTTTTGATAAATCGTCGGATTAAAGCAGTGACAATAATTTGTGGAAAATACACATTTATTACATTTATTAAGTATTGCTTTCGACCATATTATTTATTTATGGACTTTGACAACGAACCAATCACATACTTATCCATGAGATTCATAATTTCGTAATTTGAGGGATTCCGTTTGTTTTTAGTCCTACAATGTTTAACAACGATTTTTACTTTACTAATTGCTTTACTAACATTCACTTAAGGTTCAAAATACTTTCCCAATAACCATGACACTTTTTGTAACGTGTCATTGAAACACAACGAATCCCTAAATGACTCTAGTGTTCAATGATAAAATTCAGCAAAGGCAATTCACGGATTCCTGCCTTCCCTAAAAGTCCGGGCTCGTCCTTTTACGGGACCATAATAGCTTGCAAATTGCAGCCGCGCGACGTTACGAGCAAAAAGGCTTGGATTTTGCACGCACGCGCAAGAAAAGAGCGTGCGGAGAATTTATTTGTCCGCCGCGGCAGCCTTTGATTCCTGAGCGAGATTAATTCCTCGGTTTTTCCCGCGGCGGAGGCAGCGGCGCCACTTCTTGTGTCGTACGATAATCGCGGAATTATCCGGCCACTCTCAACCCCGAGGGGGATATTCTAGCGCGAATTACATCGCGGTAGCATCTCCGACCCGCTCATTATGGCTGCGTAATTCCCGCCACCGTGACTGCGGAGCTTGAGCCTCGAGTCTTGGCTTTGACGATAGGTGTTGTCTCTCCCTCGGTCTCGATGAAAAAACTTAAACGTAGGAGCAGTGATGGCGCGCAATTAAGGGAAGCTTTTAAGCGGTTGTTGTATCGCTTTAAATATCTCATGGCCTTCGTAACTTAGAAAGTCAATTTGTTTCTTCACGAAGTTTTCTTTTCCCGAACACAGAGCCTCTTATCGCTGGAGACGAAAGGAGCTGAACTATTGCTCTCATCCTTTTATATGTATTCGATATTTCTACTTTATGAATTATGTATTTTATTAACTCTTGTTGTACACGTGAGCCTCATCATTCACATTTAAATTTGAAAAATGTTTTTAAAAATTCGTAATATTTTTTAATAAAATAAAATAGGCACTGCGTAGGTAAGATTTATATTCGAAAGACTTAATATTACCGAACAAGTATGTTAATCATAAGTAATGTTTTTTTCGACACACAAGTATAGGGATTATAGTTTTAGAGCTTATTAAAAAAAATTTATGAATCTATTCGCATTCGCAATTCATTACTGATAAAATTAATAATAGTTATTCGTATTAAAAATTTTTTTCCCCAAGTTTTCAAAAATTAAAAGCAAAATAG
Source organism: Wiebesia pumilae (assembly GCA_018907045.1). Classification (NCBI taxonomy): domain Eukaryota; kingdom Metazoa; phylum Arthropoda; class Insecta; order Hymenoptera; family Agaonidae; genus Wiebesia; species Wiebesia pumilae. The sequence continues at coordinate 8,124,311 of JACCHZ010000192.1, forward strand.
AAAATCCATTGGAACCATGAACAATATCTGAATCTTCAAAAGCCGATAATATTATTAAATGTCCAACTACCTTTAACTTTTATCTTTTTCAAGAGAAACAAAACTGTACTCTAGATTTAATGCAATATTGTATCACACTAATTTTAGGTTAAACGCAAAGCATACCCACAAGAACTTCGTGTAAAATTTATTTGCTAATTATTTGAACGTTAGAAATGTAATTTAACAAATTAAATTACACTTGATTTAGTTACTTTTGCGTTTTACTTATATCAAACTGAAAGTATTTCCATAAATTGAATCGAATTCAAAATTATTTTATAATACGTTTTGCTTCCCATTTCAATTAAGGTTTATTGTTCATTAGAAGTTTTTAAGAAGCGTTACGCAATACTTTGATATTTTTTATTATTCAAATTTATATTTAAAATTTTTCTATTATGCCTGGAGAAAGTCAACTTACTGAATTGGTATCGCTCCTTTGGAATGTCTTTTCATTCTCTCATACAATTCAAATCATCTACGTATAAATAATCTCTAGATAGCGATGCATCCGAACTCATCACTTTTACTCTCTCCTTCTCTTGGAATATAAATAACTATTCAATGTATTAATTAAATTTAATTGAGTACGTTCTTATATTTTTTCTGAATACTTCATATTTATGTACATATCAATATACATGTAAAAGTATAATTTAGAAAAATCTCACTGTTTATCTTTATAATTTTTTTATAAATATAGAATATGCGTACGTGAAAAAAATTTAAAGATTTATTTCTCAGTACATTCATAGTTTGTAAATACCTCATGTTTGTTTATGTAAACTTTTAGAAGGTTTATGGCTAATGTGGCTTCAAATATTTCAGTAACCGAAATTTAAAATTCACTTGATTTACAGATATGGGCTAAGTAAACATTTAGACCATGTACTTTGTCAGTGTCGGAATTTTTATCGATGACGTAGCGATACATTTTCTCTATGTATTGTAAAAGGAAGCTACATCAAAATTTAGCAAAATTTGTAAAGTCGCAATATATTTTACAAAGACTTTTTAATCTTATAATGTAACTTACATCTCTAAGGTAAGTCTAAGAAGAAGCGAAAAATTAAGAAAAGTTGATGGATTCTGAGAGCGTCAGAATTAATTATCGGATGTAATCAATCATAATGTAGGAAAATGCATGTTTTTTAAATACTGCTTTAATGCAAGTTCTAAAATAAATATTATATTTAATAAATATGTAATTGATGGTTATATCAGTTTATTATCATTTGCAAGCATTTCTAACATTAATATCGGTATTTCAACGCTTGATACGTATTCATTGTCATAGATATTATTGTCTCTGATACATCCGACGGATCTGTTTGCTACATGTACTGAAAAATATGGTTTTCAAAGTTTTCAAGCAAATACAGTAATTTGTATACATTTTATTTGATAGAATAAATTGAATTGCAAGATAATTTATAAAAGAGATACGAATAAGTGCTACTGATTAAAAAAAACGAGAGCGCAATATTAGAACAGCCAATCAATTTAATTAATGAAAGTAAATGCAAAATACTTTGGCTTTCTCCTCTACAAGAGGTCATATTCTTATTAAGCCCCGACTTGTAGGTACTCGTGCCCGGTGATTCTCTTCCAAGGCTCCTCGAACCTCATTCGAATAAAGGAGAAATTAGCCCCGAGACGATAAAGCGTCCACGGGATTTCTAGTCGATTCCTTAATGAGCCAATCATCGTTACGAGATGGGGTACGCCCCTGGTGTCTCTCCCCAAGCATACATCGGTTAGTCGGGTCGCGTACGAGGGACTGGCGGAGGTGGGAGGGTGTGTAAAAAAAGAAGACTCTGGCGCAGATGGTTCACGTACGTGTACCTGCGTATGCAGCATCCCTCCAGAGCAACGGAGTGCGGCGGTCGTGTTCACGGGCTAACGACTGAATAAGTCGTCCCTCAATTAAAAAACTAATTTCGGTTAGAGTCCAGGCACGCGCTGTAAGTACAGTGGTGGCAAAGCAATGGTGCACGGAGCTTGCGCTAAGAATTAAGGATAGAAGGGTGGGAGAATACACCCGCGCGCGAGCGGAGGGAGAGCGCGGTTGGTTATCGACTTCCGCTCAGGGTTTTTTCCGCTTCTTTCTACGTCTCGCTTTTACTTCGTTGGGTGTGGGTACCACCTCGGTACTTTGTTTGCCAGGGCTGCTGGTGCTGCTGTTGCGGTAAATAAGCTCTTCTCCTACGAGGCTGAGTTATTTACTCGACTTTACGGGTTGGTGCTTTGAATTGGGTATACGTGTACGCGTACGGCTCTTTAGGTGAAAGGAGTATTCGTCGGGATTGAAGGATTAACGTGTTAGTCTTCGAAATCAGCTTATTTTAACAATAAACTGTAAAAGGCAAATTGCAGAATAATTAAAGCTTTGAATAAATAATTATTTTCATCGGAAAGTGTAAATCCTACTTTGAACTTTAAGAAACGTATCTCTAACTCTGAGACTTATTTCTTATTAAAACCCGAAGCAAAAGTTTATGAAAGACTAATGCAATATAATAAAGCAGCCGAGGGATCATATTGTGATTCGATTCTTAATGAAATAAAGTAATATTTAATACGTATATCTGATAGAGTTAATTATAATCTCATATATTTTCAACTGTATATACCGTAAGATTTTTGTATTTTAAAGGTTTTATAACGAGAAGCCAACGTATTATTACATTTGTTAGATATACAATTAAGCTGTGTGGGCTTGATACTTCACGATTCATCTCGTGAGTCTGTCTGGTATTTGAACAATTTTGTAAAGATGTTAAATCTACCCGATTACGAGTCGACAGAGAATTATTGCTCTTCAAAGCTGGATAATATTATATTTACTTGAGAAAAAAGTATATACATGAAAACAGGCATCGAAATACCGACAGTAGAACTAATTACCGTTATATAATTCAAATGCACTTCATATCTCATAGGATTTTTTTACATATAAACATCATTTAATGATCATCGTAGTTTTATAGAGATATAAAATATATATATATATATATATATATATATAATATAATTATGGATTGCTAAATTACCGTGAATAAGTTGGAGTTAGGGCATATGTCAAACCCGAAATGCGTTCAAGCGTTAAAGACTACTAGGATAGAACCATCGATTTTTGCTTATTTATTAGAAATATCGTGCGAACAATGTTGCATTCATATAAATACCGATGTTATATGACAAAAAAAGTAAAGAAGTAATTCTTATTACTTGCTCGTATTCAGTGGCTTAATCATTTCTTCGACAAATTGAAGTAAAAGAAGATACCCAACGTAGCCATGAGTTTGATTAAGACAATTCATTTATTATAAAGCGACCGAAAGATTTAGACAATAGGTCATTTCAAAAACAAATGTATTAATCAATTTTTCAAATAAAATAAAATGGCATATTATCGTTGAACAAAATATAAAAGCACAAGTGAATTCCAGAGTTCGTTCTTTGATATTCACCAGAGCGCAATACTTTGTGACTTATAGTGTAATTATACACACACACACACACACACACACACACACACACACACACACATGTATAATTTGAGCATTCGTCTAAATAAAAAAATCTTTCGATATAATTGATAGAAACTGGATTTGGATAAAAGTAAGTATGTTAGTTAGTGCGCACAGTCGATATAGAATAAAATTTAACTATTTTTGTTATAAAATTGTCATTTTTATACGTAAATCTTTTTCTTACTTAGGTACTACTAGATTTCTAACGTTTTTAAGTAAGAAATATTTACCACCATTGGTTTTACTTCTTGTTATATGTTACATAATAATTAATAATATTTTTAATATCCTTCGTTAGAAGTCGTATGAATTGAGGTCTCTTTAGTAAAGCCCATAAGGCAAGAATTTTCTCAACAATATTGATGATCATAGGCTACAGCTTCTTTTATTATTATTATTTATTATAAAAAATTCGGGAAAACATTCAGAATCTTCAGAAGCGTATAAATTTCTTATTGCAATATTAACGTTTTACAGTTTTAGTCGGGAAAATATTGTGCTGGCGTTTGGTAAAGTTCTCGGAAAGTTAATATTAACATTAAAAACATTGAAAATAAAAAATTGAAATTTTATTTCATTTTTAACGTGCTAGTCTTCACAAGAAAGGAAATACTGCAAAAGCTTCGAATGTAAAATGTTAATGATGAAACTATCACTTATAGAATAATCTTAACGTTTGTCTTAAGCTAAAATTAATAATCCGGAGTTTTGAAAGCACGCTGTAGATATAAAGACAGAATCTTTACTGGCACACACGTTCGTTTAATAGACGCCAGTGTAATAAGACTATCAATTATGGAGCCACATTGAAGAATTGGTATGCATCACGTTTATTATACTAAAACAAAAGTTCGTATAATTATAACAAAAGATTTCGTAAAATAAATCAGCTCACTCGCGTACTAAATTACGTGCTCGTATAGTTGTAGGCAAAATACGAAATCCCGAGGAGCGAACAAATTCTTTCCCCAGCGCGACATCGTCATAAAACGTAGCTGCGATGATAAATAACGCACAGGAAGAACAGAGGTATCGCGGCTCTATCTGAAATCGAAAGCTTAATAAAACACAAGGACTTCTGCTACGACGAACGCGCGTGAATAGCTAGGAAATCGCAATAAAGACGTTAAGTCGGCGCGAACGAGTCATGATAAATTTCGCGAGCTCGCCTCGTTGTTTTTCGGGCCCTGCCCAACGAGGCGACCGTGTTAGTTGCCTTTCTCTTATTTTTAAGGCGAGTCCTTTATCTTGCTACGGGAGGAAGGACAAGGCGAAGATAGTGGTGGGGATCTCAATTACGCTACCGTGCTGGTAATGTCGAGAGCAAGATGCTTGGAGTATTACGCTGCCTCTGCTTGTGTCTTTTGCTCTTTTGGGTAATTCTGCCTGTTGACCAGTGTTTTTTCAAACCAAACTGTTTTTTCGACTACTACGTCTAATGTGATGCCATGTTTTTCTCTCATTCTTATTCGACTACAAGTGTTATTACTAACACTGGATAATGTAAATTTTATTCGATGCTCTTCTTTATTCATTCTAAAATACGCCCTGTGATAAAACCATATACGTGCATTTTTTTACAGCATAGATGTTCTATAGAAATAACCTAAATAAATTTATTACTTCGCGTAAAAATACAGAAGTGCTGACAATAATATTTGATTAGAATTTAAGACTTATTGTAAATGCGGTAGTTGTAAAAGCAGTGATACTGTTTGGTGTCATATATTGGAGATATTAAAAGCCACGCTTATAAAATACATTTTTATATCTTTAACTGTGCAATTTAAATTATTTCTCAATATAGTAATTTTATGATCAATAAAAATTTTTAGTGACTCTATATTTAAATGAGCTTGGTGTTTTTTGCTTGTTCATGTTTACGTATATATATATATATATATATATATATATATATATATATGTTATCAAAAGAATTTCCTGAATATGGGATAATAGCATAAGATTATAAACGAGGATTTTTATTTTGTTATTCACTTACTGGATACTTTACTCCTTCGAATTCACGTGATAACAAACATCCCTGTGCAAGAAAAATATCATTATCTTTTAAACACTAATTTTATTTGGTTTTTTTCTTTCTCTTTACATCACATTCAATGAAATGCATTAGATCATTTTGTTCCAAAAAAGCTTCCTATAGATTTTATCGTCAGAAAATCTTATGGCTGTGTTTATGTAAAAGATATTTTTAAAAAGAATAAGTAAATTCAATATTCAGAAGAAAACATTGTCTACTGAGAGTTTAAATGTGCGTGAAACCTGTTAATAATTAGAAATTATTGAGATGTTACGTCACATTATTTTGGACTCATCATTCCTGCCAGTGTAAGTATATGGGCGCGTATTTTCGCGACTACGAAATTTGCAATCAAATGCTTCAATACTGATAAATCCATGAAAAATTCCTTCTATTAAATGATTGAAATTTATGCACTCTAATTACTAAAGAAACTTGCTCTTATTAAACGGGTGTAACTTATTAAATTATCAAAAATTCTAATACATTTATTTTAATATTCTTTACTTGATTCTCTTGATATTCTCGAACCCGTGAATTAATGTATTACCATGTAGAATAAAAAATTCTTATACTTAAAGCTGCGAAGAAATTGTAAAAAAAGTAGACATTGAATTAATATTTAAAAGTTAAAAGTTCAACACTTTTAACGTCTATGGAATGTAATAATTCACGAAACACTGATCAATGCAACTGGTTGCGTTTCCCGAATCAATTCACGTTACTCGCTATCATTAGTTTAAAACATCACTTTTGTTAAGAAGATCGATGCAATGTTATTGTTTCATCCCTAAGTCTACAAAGTCCTAATAATAAGGTGCAATTCATAAGCGTTATATATATATATATATATATATATATATATGTATATTTGATTCCCAGCAGGAACGCGAAAGTAGAACAGAAAGAACCCTAGGAATTATGCCCTCTTTATGCATTAATGAGCGAGCACATCGTATATCCGTTTAGTGTCGCCCTTGTGCGCGCGTGCACTCGCAGCCGTTAGGCCTTGACTCGAAATTCGAGGGAATTCCAGGCAGCGACTCACGGCGCGTTTCACACTTCTAGGCGACTGGGCCGCGCCCACGCCCAGCCAAATACACAAGGTGACATTAGAATAACAAATAGGGACCGGGACGCGAGCCACGGGGCGCCCATCCTCCCATGCGTGTACCCACGCGCGCTCGCCTCCGAGGATGTTGGGCCCAAAAGGAGTGTGGGAAGGTGCTCGTTTGGGCCAGCAGCATCGCGCATTATATATGTCCCAATTAGCGGGGACACCTTCCTCCCTTCTCCCTACTTTTGGTCGGTCGATGTTTTGTTGGGTGCTACGTGTGGGCCGCGGCTGAGAGACAAATTGAATGCGAATAATTGGAGATGATGAATATACTTCAATTGATTTTTTTTGCGACAGGCGAGACCCTGACTGCCTTTTTCTCCAGGCGCGAAACTTCTTCGGGCGATTTTATTTCACTCGGTATAAGTGGAATTTTGCTGCGCCAAGAGGATCTTATTCATGTCGAGAATTTCGTTTCGCTCAAATTTTCTTCCTGTGATGGCTTTAAGGAGTACGCGCTGGATAAGTAGAAGGAAAAATCGTTGCATTGACAGTTTCAATAACGTATTTGGCCTGTTATTAGATTAGATATTTGTTAATTTTGTAGCATATAAAATATACGAGCATTTTAATCACCATATTCCAAGGTCGAAAATAATTACTTATACACCAAGAAATAATTACCTATAAATAAGACATATATCACTTAATTTTATGTTTTTGAAACAATAAACGAGTATTTTCTCCTTTTCAATGTGAAATTTTAAATAAGAATATAGGTTAGTTTCTAATAATTATTTGTAGATAATATCATTAACTTTTACTCTTCTACATAAATCAAACAAATTTATGAGATATAAAATTAAAAAACCATATTTTGGAAATTTTCACAGCGGGCAAATATAAATTCAATAAGTAATATATAAATCCGTAGAAATAGCTTTATAAAAAATTGTCTTTTTCTGTGTAAATGTATAAAATTGCATTTATTTCACTATTTTAATTTTATATTTAGAATGTTCTTAAGATATTGCCTAAAAACATTTAAAGATTTTTTAAAACGATTATGACTTTCCTTAAATTTTTATTCATTTATTGCATGTGATAAAATATCTTATTTTAATAATAAAATGAAGTTCTTATTTATTAAACGGGCTTTATTAAAATTATTTCAACCATTTTTTTCATAGTTACTTAGTAACCCGATAATTTATACTATTATTTTTCGAATAACTTTAAAAATTATTTCTTATTACCAAAATGTATTCATTTTTGGATTCTTTTGTAACGTATTTAATAAGTAGACGATAAGAAATATGAATTGCATAGTTATTGGATAGATTTAATACTTAGCTAGCCTATTTTGAGTTTATTAAAAGAATATGTAGATGTAATCACTCGTGTTTTGCGAATCGACTTAAAAATGAACGATAATAATTTTAAAACGTCTGTATTTATAAATTTACCTGTAATATTCATCTGCCAATTCATCGTTTCTCTGTGAAGATTTTAGAATTTATATATATGTATATATATAAATATATATAAGAGAAAACGATATGTATTTTTATTCTGTGATCTTCATATTAGTTTATTAACTAGAAAATTATATCTGTAAGGGTGATGTTGCATATTTAATGTAATTATACATTAACAATAAATAATAAATCATTTCAAGTTCATAAGTTTTACGAATGCAGCTATAAATTCAAAGCTTAATCTTAAAAGAAATAGTCCTGCACCTATAAAAATTCGAGAAAATAATCTTGAATATAAGTAAACAAGAGTTTATTTAGTTTCTATTGAGAAAATGACGACTTTCTGCATAAAAGTTAAAATGTTGATTGTGTAATATAATTGCATGAAAAATATGAAGGTGATATTCGATATTTAATGAAGTTATTAATTAACGTTTTTCTTAATTAATAATTAGACGTTCACATACTGAAAATCTCATATTGATGAAGTAAAATTAGAAATCTACGAAAACAAATGCGAGCTGTCCAAGATGTCTCTGAAAATTTTTCAAATACGACTAAACTGTAAGAAAAGTTTATATTTAACGTTCGAAAGTGGCAACAGCATTTATATTTAAGTTTTGGAAGTGACAACAGAACGTCAATAATTCAAGAGAACTTCAAAAGACATTCGAGCGTAACGCCAATGATTTTCCGAAGTAGATTAAAGTATATAATGAGCTCGATAAAAAAAGAAAGGACGGTAGCTCTGTCGAGGCTCAAAGCTTATCTTCGAAAACGTGAAGAACATAAGGAGTGTAACACGGGAGAAAGTGGATATGAAAACATGGAAAAATAAAGAGAGAAACCAGATACGCACTTTACGCAGCTTCTGGTGTTACGTGACTATTAGAACTAGAAGAGTCAAGAGTTCGTTGGCGCCACTCAAGAATTTCTGGCTGGTTATCCTCGTATACGCGAGTCTACCGTAGATGATGCATGGGAGAAAAGCATAATTAAAAAATGTTGAAATTGATCACTTTAAAGGTACGTTCCATGTGAACATATAAACGCCGGAAACCGCGCTGGGAATTTGGACCCCAATTAACTTGAAGCAGTCGCATAGCTATACAAAACCCCATGGATCCAAATCAAAATTAAATATTATTCTAGTTGAAAGAAACATATATGCGCGGGTATTAAATTTCAGTATTGTTCAAACTTTGGCTATCGAAACAGTTGTAAAGATCGTAAAAGAACTTAGCGCCGAGCGTTAAGTTATTTTAAATGAAAGAACTTTAAATTATACAGTCTTACATCATATCGTAATAAAATCAACGAATCAATCAACGTTATCCTGTAATTTGTAAGTTTCGCTGTATGTAGTCAGCTTCGTTAGTATCGTCATTTTATTACCCACGGTTCCACATTAAAGTTTGAGAGCGTGCAGCGCATGTCCGCATGAACAGCTCATCCATCGATCGCAATAGATCATTAATCGAGAGTCAGAAGGTCTGATATTTTATCGAAATAGCTAAGACAGAAGGAAATTGCATCGGCAACTGCGGAGAAAACAGGAGCCTCGGCCCCGTCGGCAAATTTACCCACCGCTCTTAGCGAGCGCGTGAACAGAGTGCGCACTTGGGCCGACGCTGGACTTTCAACCTGGGAATATAAGAATGTTATCGCGCGTGAGCTACTGGGGGAGCGGCTTCATTGTTCGGCGTTCGAGGCATTTTTCGAATTCTTCGACGAGGTTACGGCTCAGGCTTTCGGGATTTGACGTTAATGACTTGTTGGATCGTTTGGTGCCTTCCGGGCAATCGTAAGAATGTTTCGTGAATCTTTGATCGGGATGCTTATCTCTGGATCATACGCAGCGAAAGAATTTCTGGCTCGGTGCGTTGTTTGGGCTTCCGACGATGATCCGAATGTTTGCTTCTTTTGATATTTATAAATCTCTGTGTCGGTGTGAGCGTACTTAATTTGAGATTTTATCGTTTCCTAAATGTGCATATGAAGTAGGGCGATCGCGTTTAAAGAAAAATTTTTCATATAAAAGCGCGCGTGAAGCATGGCATAAGCTTCTGACTTGGTATTTCGTTATTGTTACTTTTGCTTGGCATTGGGTTGGATTATTGATAAATTCCATTGAAAAGAAATCTTAAGTTCGAGAAGCTTCCACAGTGCATCAGACATCTTAATACCCGTTCAAGTATTTTCATAAATGTTCCGACATTTCTTATTCGAAAAATTCATTAAAAGAAAATTAATGATGTCGATAAAATTAAGATTGACTGCTTATATTTTTAGAATTTTAGAATTTTAGAATTTTAGAATTTTAGAATTTTAGGCAGTACAATAAGTATCCTTCTTACCTTATTATATGGATAAGAGAATATTAAAAGATATAACAAAGTGTTGTACAGACATTCAATGATTTCCAATGAAAACAATTTATATCCTCAACTGTTGTTCAAGTCTATTATATGCAAGCGCGAGCTTTTCTCTTATTTTATTCGATTTCTTGTACTTACGTCAATACGCCATTAAAATAAAAATCAAACAAAATAAAATTGAATATTAAGTGATTGCAGACATCGCGAGATATTTCAAATTCAGATCAGATACCTACATTATTACGAGTCGTAAAAAAGCCCAGCACCTTCGCCAATCCTCTGCTCACTTCTTTTTTACTGTTGCATTTCCCCCCCACCCCACTCCCAACCCCTCCCCACCCCGCCCCACCTTCCGCCCCCCACTCGCTCGCCTACTCCACCTTCTCTCGCTTCGACGAAATAGTCACGGAACGAAAGAAAAATTGCTGAGCCATGGCGTGCTCTCCACCTCCTTCTTTCTCCACTCCTAATATTTATTTACATCGATGCTCGTATAATCGAACGGACTCGACAATACGCTGTTCGCTTCTGGATCAGCATAATTTACGAATCCGCCTATATATGTTCGATAGCGTAGAGGATTATATGGCCGTGCATTTTGCAATGTGTATAATACAAAATGCATTTACACGCGTGCATAAGAAATATCTCTGAATGGTCGCACTTGTTGTATCCAAGGAACTCGTATAAAAGTCGAATCTTGCGCGATCTTTTTTTTTGTCTCGTAGCTCGCGATGGGCCGTGCCTTGCTTTTTCTTTCTTTTCGTTTTTTCCCCCCTTTACCTTTTTACCGTTTTCTCTTTTCTTCTCTTTACTCGAGGAGGTGTCAGATAATGGAATTGTTCAGCTGGAAACGGGTTCTTGTCATTTTTTCGCCCTCGAGGTGTTTACGAGTAGTGAAGACCAAAGGAGGATTCCCGATTTAACGAGTATTCGACTTCTTTTTCAAGGTGTCGATGTAAAATAGTGAGCGCCAGAATGTAAATTCAGTGCTTAACGCGCGACTCCTCTGATAGTTCCCAATGTAATTGCCGCGCGCTCTATACGCTTGGAACGTTAGTGCGAATGAGCTTCCGAAAACTGGTTGCTTTTGATATATACATTGTTTATGCCGCTGTTCTCTGTTCTCGCTTATTTCCATATGAACTTACGAAGAACGTTATAAGGAATATGAATGCTTCTTTAAATTTGCCGTAAAAGAATCTAGTGGATTTCTTTCAAGCATATCTTCTTACCTGTGTGAATCAGAGAATTAAGACCTTTGCCGAATAAATGTTGATAACGTAAAAATATATGTTATAAGAACGATGTTAGAAAATCTGTCGTAGCTTAGAACTTTTATTGTTTCGGATAGTTGGAGATTTGATAAAATTTGATGAAACGGAAATCACAATTTTGATCTTCTTTTTTAGTAATAATAGTGTTTAGTTATTTCGATCATTATGTGTAGAATATCGGTCTGTTTTTCAAACGCGTACCCATAGTGCAAAATAAATAGTGAGCACAATTATTATTTTCGATCAACACTTAACATCCGTGTCTTTTCTACGTAGAATGATAAATCTCGCTCTAATTTAAAAACTTACAAGTTTGCAAACGAGTTGCAGATTTACTATACTATTTTCTATTTTTTTATTGATTTTAGATGTCAGGATATAATAAATTATGCACCATTCTTTGGAGTAACGTTGTTTACTGTTACAGCAATACGCATCAATACATTCATCTATAATGCACGATAAGGTAACTTATACTAGATTTTAAAGTGTTAGGTGCATAGATTCAACTATTCAAAGACACAATTTAACAGTTTACTTGGACATCGCGAATTTGAAGCAAATATTTTAGGATTGTCATTAATACATTATATTTGAAACATAATTACACGTACACTAATTTCTAAGATGTAATCAAACAAATATTTTATAAAATTATACTTGATAAACTGGAATCTAACAATAAGCGTACAAGTTATGTTAAGCTATACGAAGACAAATCTAGATTCTTTGCAATAATATTTAAATAAAAGGATAAAAACCTACAATCCTTATAATGTTTAATCGGTAAACATTAAGAAATTTTATTAAAATAAATTTAACGTTTCCAAAAAGGTTTATCGCTTCAAACATTCTGAATTTCACAAATACGCACTTTTTATTTTTTAACGGCTTTTTACATTTTTCGTAATCCGAATAGATTCAAGTAGAACCACTTTGTTATGTAAAATCATTAGTTATTAGAAACTATAAGCTAGTTTAATTTGTTAGTACACATACAGAACTTGAAAGATAGTATTAAGAAAAGTAATAGAATGCAATAGCATACGTCGGTTCAAACGGAACAAAGTAGCCAAGCCCGACAACACTAAGTCTTTCCGAATAATCAGAACAATAATCCAATGAATTCGCCCAGAATAGCCCAGATGGATTCGAAAGAATCCGGTATCAGGCTCTGCGAATGGGTAGCGAACGAATGGTTCAGCGAGACTCCATACCCATAATAAATTCATCGAAACGAAATACAGGCTCATGCACACCTTCCCTTGGTTTCTTCCCCACGTGTGCGCTCGGAGGAGGCTGAGGCGCAGGAATATCGCGTATCCGCGAGTTAAAATTCTGGCGCGCATGCGGATACAGGCGCCACAAATTCTTTGTCGTCCCGAAGGAGGCGAACTCGCGGGGAAGCCATCGCATAAATTACCGTCGCGCCGCTCCGCACATATTGCGATCCTCGAATGTTAAGTAGCGGTACGGGAGAATAAATTTTCCGCTAAGTAAAAAGGCCGGCGAGTTAATTCTCGAAAATTATAACGAGAATTCATTGCGATGCGAGAAGTTTCTTTTTTATTCGTGTCCCTCCCCTTTTTAACATGTTTTAATAATATTTTTGCCTTTCAAGGGCAACTACGTTTTAAGCAATTTTAATGACTGATTGTTAATGGCAGGGTATTATTCATCGCTGTTGCACATATGGAAATTCATTCCGTTTCGATGAATTTGTAAAAATGTTTTAATACTGTTAATACTTTCCTAATGCGTATATTGCCAAGACAATTGATTTTTAAAATTTGCTCTAGTCGTCAAAGTTTAATAACATTTTGTGGAGATACATTGAGAAAATTCCTAATAAAGAGTAACGTGGATATTTTTCGTAATAATTATGCTTTACCTTACTTTATTTGAAATTTATACTAAAGCCTACGAAAAACTATTGATAAAATACGTTGATTTAAGTTTCAAGAAATGAAGATTATTAATATTAATGCTGAATTCTTTGTATTAATACTTACATTCTCGAGGTTTGTATTAGGTTTTAATTTTACATACATAAAAATTTAATAATAATTAAAATATACGCAATTTTCTTCTTGGGTAATATTTTGTTATTAGCTTTTCTTAAATGAAAATATTTTAAAACAATGAATAATACGAAAACAGGCGAATTTGGGGCATATTTTGTCCAGATACTAGTACATATTATGTTTTGTTTTCATTTGCCTTACAGCAATCAAAGAAATTAAACGAGGCTAATAAACAAATAATAATTGTCATCTTCATAATTTTTATCAAAAAATAAATAGACATCGGAATAAAAGGTACAAGTAACGAAATTTTGCACTTGGCAGAGAAGACGAAGCAAAAGTCGAGTTTCAATTTGATTAATATGACGGTAGTTTAGCTTCATTAGAGCCTATTTCTCTTTGCTCTTTTTCATGTCGAACTCTGTCGCGACTGCGACACGGAAAGAGGAACACATGCTATGGATGTAACGTACACAAGGCTTGAAGAATTGAGAATTAAAACCGTGCCGCGAGCAAGGGAGCGACACCGGAAAGGGCGAGTAAAAGTAATATGTCACCAGACACTCTAGCCACACATGCGACCACCCGTGAATTGGCCTGTGGAACTTTCACGACGATGATTCTTCCGAATTTCCAGATACCAATTATTGCTCAATCGGCCGTTATTTACATAATAAGGTCGTTTACAAGTTAATCTTATGTTCCGTTACATAAAAAATAAGCATGGTTTTATATCACTTTATTCATGCGGATACGATGATATGCTGCTCAAAGATAAAGAATATGAGCTAGTAAACCGAAATGTTGCACAAATAATAAATAGTAATGCATTACATTTGAAGAAATTAACTCGATATCGTGGAGCTATTAGCAAGAAAATTAACTAACCGTATCGAGTGAACCACATTGATTAATGTTACTCGGGATTCTGCCAGAAAGACCACCAACACGAATACGCTGATTAGTAGCGTACATTCTATGATCTCCGCATGAAGAAGAAATAGAAATTAATTCAAATATATGCTTCAATAAACGCATTATCATCTTACAGGTATTACAAAGTTCTTTCGCAAACAGCTTAATATTTTAATTCGCAGCGGCACAAAGGAATTGCAACACGATGAAATATACCTATTTTCGAAAACCCCCAGCTACTTCTCATCACCCGGTGTCATTGTTTGGCTTTGTGCATCCACACGCGTCGTAGCCGAGGCAAAGCAAACATTCGCGCGTCTTTTTTCCACGTTGGCTCGCCGCCACTGCCTGGAACGCGTAATTTAATCATCGGCAATCCGTCACGACGCTCGTTTCCTTCTCCAACCCCTTTGTCCGTGGCCATCGCCCACCGCGATGATCGCGTTCTCCGATTCCCGGGGCCTAGCTTCTTCACCCGGAGAGACAGAAAAAAGGACGATGGCATGCAGTGTCCGCCCCCCCGCGTCTATCGCCGTATTTTTCCAAGAGTCCGACGACAGGTTGCGCGGATCGCTTTACCCCCGATTTTTCATAGCGCGCACGTGAATTTGCATTTATACGGCTCACGAGGTAGAGGCTTCGAGTATGAGGGAGATGCCGTGTTATTGTGGTACGTGCGTACAAGTTTGCAGCAGTAACCGATCTCGAACATTCCGCGTGGGTGGCCTACGAGTCTGCGCCACCTCTTTCCATATCCAACTCTCCCCCTTCTCTCTCTCGCTCTTTCTCTTTCTGTTTCCTTTTCCACCTCCACGCGACGGGAGCGACCGCTCACTCGGCTCTTTTCGTCTCTGTCTGCTTCTGCGATGATGAATGGGCCACTGCTGTGTTGCTCCTTTTCCTCGTTTCTCCTCCTTCTCTCATGCTATTGCTGTTGTTGTTACTGCTGCTGCTGCTGCTGCTGCTGCTGCTGCTGCTGCCACCGCCACTGATGCTCCTCTTACGGTATATACGGCATGTACGGTAACCTCCCAGTTTATTATTATATCTACCATCTTATACCACTACTCTCCTTCCACCCTTCTCTCTTCCGCGTTCTCTAAGTACGCGCTTTTTATAAGACTGCTTGTTTTTCTTTCATTTCCCTAAGAGGAAAGAAAACACAATCTCTTGAGTCCCTCATCTCTATCTGCTGTCTTTTTCTCATGAAAGATTTAGCGACGTTATACATTCTCGTTTTCTATTTCGCATTTCTACATCTTTCACTCTCGGTCTTTTACACAATCTGATTGCGCTTATCTGTACTTCGAATCAAACTATTTAATCGGGCTTATCATCCTATGATTAACATAGATCGCGTCTATAATCAATTGACTTATCCTCCTTGATTGTACAAATCAATTCTTAAAAATATATACTATACTAATATATTCTACAAGTTCAAGTCACTTCTATGTTAGTGACATAAGAAATATGTCAAATGCGTTGTATGTAATCTTAAAATGTTCCTTATATTATGAATCATTCTTATATTACAAAATTAACAATTTGATTTTTTTCTCTAAGTATAACTGGTTATTTCGTCAGTAAACGACGAGTGCCCTTTGTAAATTTTATTTTTTTCAATTTTCTACAGTGTTACTTTCTCCTTGAGAAAGCGAACTGTAGATATCCTTGCTTCGATAAAAGGAAAACTTTAGATTATTCTGTAAGTAGATGGTTAAATACTTAATGCATGGAGGAATTAAATTCGTAAAAACTAATAAACACGTCGATCATAGCTTAATTACGTTTCATGCTACTTTAGCCTCGCATAATTGTTAAAATCTCTACCATTCGTTTTCGGATTTTTTATTTGATTGTTACTTTTTCTTAATTAATGCAGTTCACATACGTGCTAACTCTAATTAACTGTCTGTGAGTCAGAAATGACACTTCATTAATATTAACTGAAATCACTAACTTCTTAATGTTTTGATTTGAGCATTTAAAGCACACAGGTAAGTTTTAAAAATTCAGATTTTAATGTAAAAAAAAAAAGAATGATTAAGTACAATAATACAATAATACTTTTTCGTGACGTATAAATAAAGCTACTATATTTATTCATTAACATGTGAGTAGGCAGTGATCGTATAAGCATTTTTTTATCGACATTCATTGAATAGAGAACTTGTAGATCGGCTTTTATGCTTGAAAGAACTTTACAAGCACAAATTCATTACCATGAAAAGTGGATTACCAAAGACTAGGACATATTTATATGTCAATGCAGCGAATGCACAAGCACAAAGAATTCAATAAAACTAACAAAAAGATTAATTAGATATTTATCCATCTGATCGCGGTAGTATTTTTGTTACGTTATCGGCGCCATCTTTTGCAATAACTTTCCTCTATTTTCTCAGTGGGCATCGCTTCCTGTCCCAGAATTTTTTTTACATTCTACCAGTTTCCTTCGTATAGTCCTCTCCCTCCTTCCCCCATCGTCTACATTCATTTTCTTCTACCGGCATTATCTTTCTTTCTCTCTTTTTTTCCATAGTTCAGCATCTCTTCATGCAAAATGACTTTACGTCCCTCGCACATACGCAGACTGACGCGATTCTCCTCCTCCCTTCTCATTTTATCTCCTTCTCTTTCATGGCTCCTACTCCGTCCGTCTCTCTCTCTCTCTCTCTCTCTCTTTCTCTCGGTTTTGCGTCGCTCGAGTGCACCGCTGCTCGACCGCCGTGGAGAAGCTGCCCGCTGAGTCGCAACTATGCTCACGGTCAAGAATGTTTGCACGCCTTCTGGCTACTCCTAACCTACTCCCAAACTTTCACCGCTGGTTCCCCGGTCGGTTTTTCACTCGAATAGGACTAGATACACCCGTACGACCTCGGAGACTGAGACTTTTCGGCGTCTGCTCGCGTTCGAATGCTTTAATTTGCAGGGCGGATACGCATTAAGAGTCAATGGAAGTGACACATTCTGGTCAAGCTAGATGCATTGATTTATTGAATATCATTGGGAAAAGAACGATATATTTCAACATTGTCTAGAAAATTTAGTGCTTAAATTTGAAAAATATATAAGGGCCCGTGCCCTGATACTTTTAAGCGATTGTTCCGTCAACTACTTTTCTTTTGATAACTTATTACAAACTTTTCGCTACTAAAGTCCAGGACGAAGAGAAAGCTCAGATAGGTCAACGTAAAACTAAGATTGATTTCAATATTTATGAGGTTGTTAATTATGACAATACGGTCGGAATTATATGATTATATCAAAACAAAGGATTCAGTTGTGAGATATTCATTATTGAACGATTGTCAAAATTAAATTTATATCAAACAATATCTTATATCTGTTACTTTTAATTTCATAATTTTTCCATTTATAACATCTTAAAGCAGCAAAACTTACTTTTCCTATACTCACATATTTGGAATAAAATTAAATGTTATTAAATATTTATAATTATTTTAAATAATATAATATCTAGTTCTTAAATAACTTTGTTTATGCTCGCTTTTTTATTTATTTTATACCACCGAAGTTAAAATTCGATTACCAAATATTCATACAAAGGAATTCATAATGGAAATGTAAGGATAAGCATAAATTATTATTTACAACGTATAATAAATAAAATTTATATATGTGATTCAATTTTAGTCATGTATGCAGCAAGTACTGAGACGCGGACATGAGTGAATTCATGAAATTATCTGTAGTCGCAGTAAATCGGTAAAGAAACACAAAGGTTTGTAAAGCAAGATCTTTAAAGGAAGAGCGAGTGAGTGAATGAGTGTGAGCTCGAGGGGGTGCGTGGGGGGTCTTAGCTTGGATACCTATGAAGAAAGCTAGAATTTAGATGAAAACTTTAGCTGACTTATAAAATAGGTCGATTTTTATTTTGTTTTCCATGTTTATATTCATATTAAAAAATTAATCAGTTATGAATATGACGTTATTAGAATACTTAGAGTTTTTAATATAAAGCTTTTAAAGCTTACAAATTCTTATTATTAAAATAGTTTAATATTTAATTCATTTCGTTTTTTAATGAATAGTTAATAGTGTAAAAATTCGTATTTAGAAGATAAAAAATCATTAATAAATACCTTGATTCCGTTTAATGAGAAAAGTGCGAAATCTTGTTGTTTTTAATTTTTCTTTAAATTGTAATATTATTACAATTTAAGTTGTTTTAATAACTTTGCCTTCTCGTGTGTAAATTAATTCTTTCGTTTCTATTCCTAGAATAGAGGCAATAATTTTAATATTTTATAATAGTATCTTAATTATAACAACTTTAGCGCTACGGTTGAAATATTTATTGAATAATGATCGTTACATTTTGATACATGTACTTCGAAATGGTAAAAACTTTTCTTCAAATTACGTTGGTATTGATAAATGTTTGCATAAAGATTTTAGTAAGATGTTCGCATCTTCTGATAAATATTATACTGAAATAAAAGTTGAATTTTCTGTAAAGCATTAGTAAACTGCATATTGGAAAATAATGTATGCGAATTGTTATATTTTAAATAGTATTAGCTGAAGAATGTAAAATTTTAGAAAAAAATTAGCCTATTTACTTTTTTAGTTTTACAGGTCGTATATTTTTGTTTTGAAAGAATAAAAAGTTGGAAACAGTTTCTGAAGAATACAGACAACATTTATACCTCACAGACCTAGTTTATGCTATTTCCATCTATTCAAAATAAAATTTCTAAATCTATTCAATGAGAGAAAGCGAGGGGAAAAGATAAATCAGAAAAAGATAAATGAATGCTGCGGTAGACGAAACTGTAAATCTTTTTTTCAGACTGGAAAAAAGAGATTTTTGGTTTTTGCGGATGGTGTTGAGTCTCGGTAGTAGTTTCAGTTTTTCCGAGAGTTCCACTTTTTCTTGTAACGGCTGTTGAAACAACTGTGGTGAATTTTGACATCTGATTTAGAGGTACTAAGGCTTTTTGCTTCTTGCCACTTTTACTTAAACATTGATGAATTTCGACCACCATTTTCAGTGACGCCTATAGAAATTTATGATAGCATTGATGGATATTTGAAAGGTGTTACGCTAAAATACCTTTCTACCAGTAGCTCAGTTCATTGAAAATTTTATAACGATCCTATATCAATCAAACACAGAGTGATGTTATAAATATTGATATTGTACCACAGAAATTTGAAAAGGATAATAGTATTATTTTATTGGAAGGACCCAAACAAATGATCGGTAAAACTTTGTCTCCAAATCTGTGAGTTTCTTATATAGTTTATAAATTTACTGCCAATAAATATTTTCAATACAACATTTTATGGTCATCCTAATGATCTATCCAAAATATAATTAAAATCCTCTTATAAAACAAAATTATTGAGAACGCCAAATGTTGAAGTTGATGAAGAAGTTAGAATAAAGAACGTATTATCAGATTAGCCAGACTAATTTTCTTTTAATTGCGCGAACCAATTTTTATCGTTTCTTTTAATTATATAATCATAAATTTATCTATATGAATACAAAATGCCTTTTGTATTTTAAGCAAATAATATAGTTACAGAGAAATGAATATTAAATCATTTTTATATGTAATTTAATCAATATTACTTTATTAGAGAACGCCGTTATATGCAATAAGATGAATATTAATTACTCGAACCAAATTTATTATTTCTAAAATGCATAAAATGACGTATTAATATCTTATAGAACTATATAATTTCTTGTTTCTGACTTTTTAACATGTTTTTCACAAATTGCAATGTTAACCGAAGACCCTAAACTAAAATTACTTAACGAATGAATGTTGAACTTTAAACCTCCCTACACAGATATTTTAACCACAAAATAAAAATTAACCATTGTAAACATAATTATTTTTACAATAAGAATGTAAAATGAGTAAGAATGAGATATTTTAAATACTTCCAATGGTAGAACTTTTGCAAAACTTGTGCCACTTTCAATTCTCTGAGGTATGTTAAAGAATTTCTCCTCGAGATAGAGCGTTGGATGGTGGAGTTCAAATCTATCGAAGATAACAAACGTTCGGAAAGTAAAATTCGAATGTCGAGTGTTAATGATGAGTTTGACAAGATGCGAATAGTAGCAACATTCGGTTGCTCCTAGTAACATGTGTGGAACTCGTTCATCTCCTTCGGTGATCGCGACTCGACACAACATGAGGGCCTATACCTGCAACGAAGAAAGAGAGATGCGGGAAAACCATAACCACCGCGCTCGTATATTTTATAAAATCAAGCGACCCTTTATGCGCTCGACTACCGGGGCACCCGGTGTGTCCAATAGAATTCCGCTGCTCCATTGCCGGGAGGAAAAGAAAGCAGGGATACAGACGGAAAATCCGCTCTGCGGTTGTCTCTCTTACCGCAGAGCATATGATGACTTTGAAAGAAGGAGAGAAAGTCAAGTCGTGGTATATTTTGACGTACCCGAGAGAAATTAGTATAATAAAGGAGGAAGTATGGTGGGGAGCAAAGCAGTAGACCCCGAAGTGCCTAAACACACGCCGTAAATCTCCCGAGGACCTCCGAGGGTTCTTAAACGTTACCTAAAGTACCGGCCGACTCTCGCTCTATATATATCGCCTTGCTCCTTTCTCTTCATTGCTTTTTTTCTTTCTTTTTCTTTCTCGTACATTCTTGATAAAGACGCTTTTTAACGGTTCTTATTACCTTCATTACGCGGTGGTTTCGTACATTTTCCACAATTTAAACTTCCACGTATTACGTAAAGCTTACAATTAATTTATTATGAAAAAGTGAGTTTCTTCTTTTCAAGAATGTAGCATTAAAAGGTAGTAAAACGTGCTATCAAATAGTATTATATAAATATATATATATATACACATATAAGGACAACCATTTTTTTTTCATCTTCAAGACAATGAATAGGAATACACGTGAAAGATGACAACAAAGGATATTTCACATGCTTTCCAGCTTAAAAATGCAAAAATATTCATTCTAGTGTTTATGAAAAAATGTCAAATCAAGCATTTGCAAATAAAAAGAAGCGCAATTTAATTTTTTCAGATACTAAGAACAGCCTCCAATAAATTGTCACTATATTCGAGTAGAAACTTTATTATAATATTTTAAATATTTTATTAAGGTTTACTTTTTCTTTAGTTTTTATTGGATATTAGTTTGTTTCAAGTAAGCTCTAATTTTTTGGCCATTACGTTGTAAGCTTATAGACTGTTGTCGTATCCGTTGTATAACAACATTATATCGAGACCTTAAAATAATTTTCATATTCTATCGGTACTGTAAGAAAAAGAAAATTATTTAACTTTCAATGGTCTGCTGACCGCAATTATTGTTAATCCATCATATTTTGTCGTTTTAAGGATGCCCCTTATACTTTGCTCACTTAAAACGAATGCGAGTTTTATGTTTAGAAATTGAATAAATATATGCATAAATTCATTTATGCCTTTTTCTCTTAATTGAGAATTTTTTTGAAATGAATGTCTTTAGTTGCAACATCCACCAAGAATTATTTCAACACGCAAACTTTCTCATACTCGCCACGGATGGTCATTGTAAAAGTCTAAGTACTTTGTTAAAATTCAGTCAAATTCGACGAGAGCTGAAGCGTTTACCGAATATTTTTTATTTCACATGAAGCCGACCTAGCGATGACGCATCCACATGTGTATCCACTTGAAATCCTGTGCTTGGATCTAAGTTTCTTTTGTGTATATGGTTTATCGTATATTTCATCCTAGTTCTTATGTTGATGTTGGAATGCTGATGCTTTTCCCGGGTGTGCGCGTTCAATTTTGAGTTCCGAGAGAGGAAATAGGCGTCTGTTTAAGAAGTATTTATGCGAGGTGAAAAAATGGAGTTGTTATGAAGTTTATCTCGAGTCTCTTATGTGCTTTACTGTTAATGCTAAATACTCGGAAATCTCTTATCCACTCGGATGCCTGCGTGAATTAATTTTATATCAGTCGGAATGTTTTTGAAGAAATATTCGTGGCTCGATTTCGTACAAATGCAGCCATTCAAACTAATCGAATAGTTCGACTTTACTCGAACTCGGTGTTTACTCCTTATTAAAAATAGAAGAAAAATTTATTAGGAATTTATTAGGAGAGCATTAATTTGATGCGACAATGAGAAATAATATTACCGCCACTATTAACCTTATTGTGCATTACAGGATAAACGCCGAATGAGCTAGTCGTTAACTCCAAATAAAATGCATTTAATATCTGCAACGATTCGAGTAACGAAAAGGTAATTTCCCTTTATGAAGCAAGCACATGAAGCGCAATAAAGTGAAGGGCTAAAAATTTTGAATTTCCCTCTCTATATTTTACACCCGACAAGCGCAAACCGCTATTCGCCTTTTCTCATTTGCCCCAGCAGATCAACTCTGAATACCCGTCGAAGAAATTGCCATAGCGACTTACGCACTCAACTAGTCTCCGAGCGACTAGTAATATTTACAGTGCGATGATATCAACTTTACGACAGTCGATAATTTTTCGGTCACCCTGTTATATAAAGTCCGTAGTAAACATACAAATACCCTCCTGCCGCTCGTTCGCAGTCGGAAATTCGGCCAAAATTTATAATCCGTAGCCGCAACCGCTGCAACCGCCGAAAGCTCGACGATGATCGTCGGGGCAGTGATAGGGTCGTTCGTTCTCTCGCGCCGGCGTAACTCACCGTTGAATTATGACTACGCCAGGGCTAGCGAGACACGTAAGTCCTCATTCCTCCTTCGAAATCCGCGGGGGGCGGTGGCGGCGGCGGCGGGGAGTGAGAGGGGGTGCGCCGCTGACCCAAAACGTAAAAGCTACCTGTCTTCCCGACGGCGCGGCCGTAAAACGGATTATTCACGCTCCGAGTCCACGGTCCTCGTCGAGAGCAGCCGCTGCGCCCAAAATATTTGGGTTTCTGAGGCAGCGAAGCGAGAGCCGAGGTGCGCATGCTTACGGTCCTTGTCACTGGTTCTCGGTTAATCCAATTAACGCGGACGTCGTTTCTGACACGCTAATCCACTTCTCGCTCTTTCAATACACTGAATTAGACGCCGAGGATGCGGATCGCACCGCTGGAGTTTGACAAATGGACGTTCAAATTGACCGTGAATGATCACCGAAGCCCAGTTTCAAGCGCGGCTCTCAGTGTGCGATATGCTCAGCACATTACTCAGAAACCCCGCTCATTTTTCGGACAAATTCAGAGTAGACAAAATGAGAGGTGTTTCAGGATCCTGTCACGATCGACAATTCGATGTAAATTATTCCTATAACAAAACAGTTCTTCATCCTTCGTTCTCCCACTCTGTGTTCTTCTTTGGTATTTTACATGTAAAGCCACTTATAAGAGTGCACTGTCTTCTAATCGGTCTTGTCTAAGATAAAAATTAGTTACCTGGCGTGCTCTTTATAAAATCGTTGGTTGTAAAGGCGCTTGAGACCGAGGTATATTCAGATTTCTCGAATACTTCGGAAGTACAATTATTTGTATTATTTTTCGTGCACTGAGTAGAGGAATCATATGTCAGTTAAAATATAGTTAAGTCTAGTTTAAAATATAGTTGCATACATGCCATGTAAGTAAACGAATATTGATAAATGTCCTAAAATTTGCCTCACCGTTAAAGCTTACACTTTCGTAATTTATTCGCTCTAATTATCGATTAATTTTTATATTTTACTACGGTAACGGCAACAATGCAATATTGAGAGATATAATTTGTTATTATTGCAAAGATCCGAAGGAATTAGTATGTACAGACAATATCACCGCTGTATAAATGAAATTTATCATTATTTGAATTTTGCCGTTGGCACCTCATTATTATTAATAAGAATTTCGGATATAACGACGACAATACCCATATATTTTCAATTTTTAAAAGTCTAATCTTCAGTTTTCTTCTTCGGTCTTGTATTTCGTACGATCATAGCAAATAAAACAAAAATTAGGACTTTTTCTGAAAATAAATTCTGAATATTAACATTACACGTTATTTTTACCAACGTTGTTTACACAAATACGAATCTAAAAAAATTCAATTAATTCTTTTATCTTAATCTCGTTATTTATGTAAAATGAAACGAAGGTGTATATAATAAAAAAATTATTCACAGTTTATTGCATCTCCGTGAACGTAAAACAGAAAAATCTGTAAGAGTCAGTAGTAAAGGATTAAAAAAAGTGTTCCTGAAATGAGAGCGTAGAACGTCTTTGGTTCTGCTTGAAGACACGTGCCACCACATTCAACTGTGCAAAATATTTATCGTAATTAAAAACAAATTTTTTTTTATATTTACATGGAGTTCAAATCTTTTAAAATCCAAAGCTGAAAAAAGTGTTCTATGTTCGCTCGTTCTCTATCTTCTCCCTATTTCTCAACCAATATTGTATATGTCTGTAAATATGTCCTAATGCTCGTCTATAAATTCAACGTAGGACGGGGATAGTGTTGGTGCTCGTCGAAGTGTCGAAGCTTATCAATCAGCCGTGCCTCGAGATCAGTACCCATCCAATTATCAAGCTCCAAACCGATGAAAATACCTAGAGTAGAGCTGCCTCTCGAGCATTCGACTATTCACGTTTTAACCAAACTCCATTGGATCAATTTTCTCGTGAGTACTACCTTTATCGCGTTATTTTTTTTTTTTTATACAGAATTCTCCATGATTTCCGTTCATCAATTTTAATTCGTAACGATTAATTTTTACGTATTACTTTCAGTTATCGATTTTGTACAATCTACGTTTCTTACGCATCTTCCACCATGTCGTATTATCTCTAATTTGGTTCCATAAGGTTTGATCCTTAGGATCGCACGTTCTTAACCGTTCGCTTCGTTTATTTCCAGTCTCGAAATTTCCACTTTTCTTTCATTTCCGCTTTTTGCGGTAGCTCTCCTAAGCCCCTCTTCTCAATTTTTTGGACATCCTTCTCGTTTGGTCCACGATCTCTAGCCCATAGTCATTTATTTATCCCGCTCTCTGCGACACTTCCTCGCCATCCTTAGTCCGTTCACCCTAGCACTTGCATCGGGGCAAAAGCAACGTTCGTTCCTCTTTTCTTTTTCTAAACGTCCGCGCGACCACCATTCCTCCATGTCGTCCCTTCTGTCTTCTTCCCTCCTTCTTTTTCAAGCTTCCACGCGGAATTATATCGGTAGCGACGGGCTTGTACGAGCGCATTGCCAGCCACGAGCGGTCGATCGATCTCTTTCACCGCTGTTCGAGCGCGAGCGAGACGGTGCACATCCTACACCTCTCCCCCTCGCTCGCGCTCGCTCTCGCGCGCTCGCTCTCACACACTCAGTCTCACTCTCACTCTCTCTCTCTCTCTGTCTCTCTCTCTTTCCCTTTCCTCGTCGCGACGACGTGCTGCCGACGCGCTAACTCACACCGACGTCGATTCACGCACGAGCAGCTTCGGCAGTGGCACTTGATAAGCCCCCGCCGGCGTCGCCCAGCCCTCCGGCGTCGCCGCGCGAATGGCCGGGCGTTGACGCTAGTGCACCCCCCAATCGGTGGGAGGCCTCGAAATCCCGCCCTCCGTCCCGTCGCCGGAAGCTCGGGCACGCCTTCAGCTGACCGCCAGCGTGAAGGGCGGGTCCGTGTCCCTCGGGTGCGCGCGCACGTCCTTATCGCGGCCGTGCCCCCGATGGCAGCGGTGCCGTGAGAGAGAGCGTGCGCGCGATGGTAGAGTGGGGGGAGGCCGATCGTGGGAGGATGAGGAGTAGGAGGCCAGTGGAGTTCGGGAAGTCGGGCAGCGCAGACGCGTTGTGTGTTGCTGCTGGTCTGCGCTCCTACATATCGCGGCGCTCGGCGACGTCTCGAGCGCACCTTCCCTCCTTCTTGCTCTCGTTTGCTTCCCCGCGACTCGCACACTCCATTTTGTCAACGACGAGAGCCAGTCGCGTCGCATAGCAGTAGCGGCTCTCGGCACGGTTACGTAAAGGATCTCCGCGAAGAATCATACATGCGATTGCGGCTCGAGTGCCGAGTGCGCGGGTGTGGACCTTCCGCGAGCAGCCGCTGAAGGCATCGAGCGTCACAGGACAGGAGCGCCAGGTCCTCCTTATCCGGCGTCGCCCGGACTCAATTTGCCCCGGAATGCCGACGAAGGGGGAGCGGAGCAACAAGGTGACGGACTTCAGCATCGCGGCCATCATGGCGCCCAAGGGTCCGTCCTTCGAGCAGTACCACCTGCAGGGACTGGCCGCGGCCGCCGGCAACCCGTCAGCCGACATCGCCCTGGAATGTGGCAGCAGGGCCGCTTTCGTCGCGGCCAGTCCGCCGCTCGACCACCGTGAGTCTCACGCACGCACGAGCGCTCGGTTGTTTCGTTGATCCTTTTATTTGGACTCGCCAAACACCCCGCCGGGAGTTTTCTCTTCGCGGTTGTCGCGCGCCCTTCGGGCATTACGCACGAGCGACGCTCTGGCAACCATGTAGAATCATTACGATCGTAATAGTGGCTTGTTCCCTTATGACCTGACTTACACATTGGCGCGAATAATGTAATGTTGGACTCTTGGAGGGGTCAAATCAAGGGGATTTTTTGCGACGATACTTTATGTATCGCGCGATACGCTCCGAACGCGCTCGTTTACTTGTCTGAGAAATTCAATCGAATGGTAGCGATTATCGTTATCCGCGATATCATAATTTCTATTCTTAATGTTATCCATTTTTGTAGTATCCTTCCTAACGCAAGGATTTGCGAGCAAGCACTTTGCGACTGTATAGAGATCTACGAGAAAGAGAGCAAATACGTCAGGCTCAATTAATTTATTACTAAGAATTACAAGTGTATGGCGGAATTGATATTTTTGGATATTTAATTGATTACGTACGTTGAAACTACTCAGCCGATTACAAGGAAATTACAAGGAAATAACATATACATTGGCACATCATTTTTGTATGCATTTTCTATTTCATCGAGAAAACTAACGACAATTCTGATGAGTGTTTCTTTAACGTGAATTCAATTACGAAGTACATCGACGCAGAGCATTGGTTAATAAAAATACCCGACAGATACTCTGTAGGCGTTTTACTGAAAAAAATTCAGCGCACAATATTATTAATTTACCTAGTCTCGTTATATTATGCTTTTTTAATTGAAATTATCTTTTCTTGTAATTTTTCGTTTAATTGAAAAATAAGAGAACCTCGATTCGTTTCCTCTTTATCAATGGCTGTCGATATATGAATATTAAAAATGTTGAATTATAAGAATGATCGATGATCACGGTAACAGTATTAAAAAATAATTATTGGAAAATTTCATGTTTTGCGTTACTAGCCTTAACAACTCTATATTTTATTACGCATTCGACTTATAAAAAAATGTTTAGTAATAAAGAGGTTTAAATATTACAAACACAACTAGCCGTCGGCCATATGATGGCCGACTGTAAGCTTAGCGACTAGTGCAATGAAAATGGCTGTTTCTGTTATTCCGTTTGTTCATAACTGTTGAAACTTCTTTGTTGAGAGCTTCGAAAGGCTTATAAATTTATTAAAAATGCAATTTATGCATAAGCTGAATTTAGAGAGAAATCAGTAAACACTATCTTTACAATACTACAAGAGAAGAAGAAGCTATCAAATATTATGAATAGGTGTGTGAAAATTACCACCTCTGGTGTAAGGTTATATGTTAGCATGTAAGGACTAGAGTTGTATATTCTACACTTGCAATATTCATATACAGCTACATTAACATTAAAGTTTAGATAGAGAGATCATTAAAGTACATGCCATAAAGAGCAAAGACAAGAAAAAACAATTATGAAACTCTTAAAGCAACGTTTAAGATTTTCTGTACAAATACGTACATTTCCCTCGTGACAAGGGCCCACAAACGATGTCAAAACACTTGCAACCAAAAGCATTTACCGAGAACGAAAGAAGCAATAGGCTGGGCGAACGAGTCGAATAACTTTTTTTCAACGAACTGTCAAAATATTCGAAGGCCCTGGCCCCTCTTGTTTCTCTATTCCAAAGCTACAATCTCTCCTCTCTCTCTCTCTCTCTCTCTCTCTCTCTCTCTCTCTCGCCCTCGAATACAAAAAGTGGAGAGATGCGACAAAGAAGAGGACGGAAAAAAGGCACGTTGAAGCCGAGGGATCCCGAAAGCTCGTGGGTAACAAATTGCGGGACTCGGTCCTCCCGCCGCCGAGCCTCGCGGCTGGTGACAGGATATTCTGGGTGGTCGCGCGCGTCCTCGCAGGAGCCGACTCTCGCGCTCGCAGGTCGTATTTCTTATCGAGTCGGAAACGGGAGCGTGCTGCGAGCGGTGGACCACCCCGTCGTCGCCGACCTCGAGTCGCCCCGGATGCACGGCTTTTTATCGTGCGACGGACTCGCATCTTCCAGACGAGCATCGAGCAGACCAATCGTACCTCCGATGGAACGGCTTTTACGTCCTCGTCGCTCGCGATTCAACTTCTTCTGACCTTTTTGTCGCCGAGCATTTGTTTGGAAATCCTTCGATATTCGATTGCACACCGGCTGACCCTCGGCGTTTCAGCTTCTACCAAAGTAATTTACCGCACCGATGCTTATCGCTTGTTCAGTCGTTTCATTGCTCTACCGGAGAAGAATATTCTCTCATTATCGAGAAATTTGGCTCGATTTCGAAATGTCGACTTGTCTCTGATGAAACGTTCGAAAGTCTACACGGTTTCTTTGTCCGAAATAGCTTCGTCATTATAATTGTTCAAATTGTAAAGCTACTGGATTTACGGTCGAGTCGATGGTGCGCAGCGGCTCGATCGAATAATAAAAATCGTGTTTACATTGAAGTCGCTTTAATTCCGCGGGAAAACGCAGTTAAAACGTGGCATTAGGCGGTCGCGCGCGTAATCGCCGAGCACCGGCGAAGGAAATTCCAGCGGTAGGACGCGCGGTTATTCCTCCAGCGAACCGGAATTATGCAAAAGCGATGAAAGCCAATCGTCCGCGCAGCGGAATATAAAAGCTAATGGCCACCGTAGCCTATAGCAGCCGCCCCGTGAATTTACGATCGATCTAGCGCTGAAAAGTGCGCGGGCAGCGCGCGTTAACGGCTTCATTGGCCTAGAAACAGTGCCAAGCGGGAAAAATGGGGGTGCGCGAGATTATTGGCTCGGGGGAGAGAGTTGCCGGTTGCAAAGGAGCGGATGAATTACCGCGAGTCAACGCACGCTTTATCGCCCTTAGCGACCGATTTACCTGCGACCGGCCACCGGCCGCGCACCCTCTAATTCTCCCCCACAGAGTGGAAAGCTCTTTCCGGAGAAAAAGCAACCCCGAGGATGCTTTTCGAAGGTGGACGCTGCGCGTGAAAAAGGACGAGTCGACCACACGGGCGCTGCTGGACCGTTGGACTTTTTCCCTTCGTTTTCCCTGCGGTGGCTTTTATTTCCTCCTGCCTCCGGCGCTTTTCACGCGGGAACGATCTTATTTCCGGTTCGCGAGGCCATTAAACACTGCGTCCGTCTGCGCCGCTCGTTTCTCTTCCATTTGTTTATTTCGAATGGCGCGCTTAATGAGATAGCCGAAGGAGTAATTTATGGGTTTCCATAAGGCATTGGCTGATTATTTCTTTTACTTCTTTTATTTTTAATGAACAACTGTAATAATCTTTATAGCATGTGAAATGGAATAAGTAAGTGCTGCGACACGGTGCTTTCATTGTAAGGTATGTACCTTACAAGGCATGGATGTATAACAAGGATGAAAATATAATTACGAGGAAAGACGTTGTTTGCTCGTCAGCAACATTTTTACCATTTCAATAAATTAGATGATTATTTGTTACGAGCATGATTAAAGGATAGTAAAGCCGTTTCTTTCTTTTCGTTGGGAACTTAATTTGTGCGTCAACGACATTTCCCTTTCATCGGCAAGTATTAAATTTAACAATTTCAAGAAATCATTGCATTTGCACATAATCTTTCCTCTCGTCAGAATCAAACTCAACTTCCCTTGTCAAATATTGCAGACACTTTAATTGCTCTCGAATGTATTAGCATTTGCTCACTCGCAATATTGTATGCTGATAGTTCACAATAAAGAATCATGGACAAATATTGTCTACGGTACATTTAAGCGCGTGCCAAAACGTAATTGAAACAATCCGCAGTGTTTGAAAAATGTTTTATCGGTTGATTCGTCGAGATAAATTCAGTCCAATTCTGAGTAAATCGAGCCTCTAAATAACACTGCTGAATAATATTTCAGCTGCCGGATCAGGAAAGAAATTCAAGGATTCACAACAATATATATTATATCAACTTGATATTTCAAATGGCTCGTAATTAAAAGCCGCTAATTCGTATTCTTTGAATTACAGATTGGTTAAATGAGATCAGTTAAACGTTTCTTTTCTAAATGTATAAAAAATACTCCCGTACGAAATTTCGCTTTGTATTTTTATTTATATCCTTTTTTTATTGCGACCACATGGATGCGGTTCTGACAGTTTAAGCTCACTTTCTTTAGACCGCACACGTGCGGTTCTGACCCTCGTGAAACTGACAATCCGAGCTAGATTTCGGATCTCAATGATCTGCTCTATTTCACGAAATCGCGACTAAAGCACTTTATTGTTATGATTCTACGTCCTAGATAAAGGGTTTACCGAGTATTTAACTGTGAATACGTTTGCGAGATAATGACGCCTTGACGACTTAACGCTAAAAATGTTCTCTGGAGTAAGAACGCAGTCGCGCTCCTCATGCAATTTCAACATTTAAATAATTTCCCTTGCACGGTCATGAGCAATTGGCGGTATTTTCTGCAACGGAGGTAATCGTCGATCGACTTCCTTTCTTTTTGTTTTCCACTCGTATTCGAAGAAGCGCGTACGTTATTTGCTTCGCGACAAGCGAGGATCTAAACAAGTTAGTAAGCACACAGGGATTAGCATCTGACGCTTTCCGAGACTTTTTTAACTTTTGCCTGTCGATGCGTTCAGGCGAGCGCCGCTTGCAAACGCGCGAGAACTTCTAAAAATTTTGTTAGTGGTTTTGAAAGTATCGCTTGCCCGCTTAAGTAATTCGGATTTTAAATCCAATGCCTCTTTTGCCTGCATGAGTCATCTGTAATCTAAACGCGATTGTCTAGTCGATCGTTAAGTGATTCATGCTATTAATATCGTCGCAATTATCATTGTAGCTTTGTACGCTCGTGTTCCTAGTAGGTTGAGTCACTGTAATAATCATTCGATTTCCTTTTTCGTTTCCAGTAGTCGAGATTAAAACTCCGATAATTCGACACATTTTTCAAAAAGTTTGAACTCCTTAGAATCAAAAGGCAATCGCTCGCTAGCCTTTTAATCCTCGGAGTATCTCGAATTAAGCTGGGCATTTAAGAGCTCTGTGATTGGCAAATATTCGCAAAAGTTTTTTTCACTACAATCCTGAATTTCTAATCACAATAAACTCGAAACGTTGATTATGATTTTGCTTTGCGGGAACGAGGAAAGCAAAGCCAAAGGATAAAGCTTGGAAGCGCTTTAAAAGGCTAGGCTCTGATTAATGGAACTTATAAAATCATCCAAAGACACGCGCAAGAAACTAATTTCGAGAAAAGTCTATAATTAAATGATTTCTGCCAAAAATTCAAATAGTCGTAATGGGCATATCAGGGTTAGTTCTTGGAGCGCGTGCCTTCGCTCGCGCAAGCAGCCAACTTCCGGCGCGTCGATCGTCCCGAGGCACGTTCTGGCTGCTCGTGGGCGAATTCGTGCCGAGTTTTAGATTCGAGCCCCTGTGCTCTGCCTGTTATTGCGATTTTTTCTTTATCGAACGGCGGGAGGGTAGATGGGGGAGATTTAATAGCCGGATGATTGCGCGGCGTGGGACTCTATTTTCGGAAGCGAACGATTGAGACGTTTCGCGTCGTATCGCGAGAATTTGCGCGATCGAATTGTACGGCTCGTGATTTCACGCGTATACGTCGTACAGCCGTATATTTCCGCTCGGAATTTTATCGCGAGAAAATGGTCCGCAAATAGTTTTACCGCTTGCTTACTGTACTGTTTCTCTAACATTGAATTTTCACTGAACTGTGTTTATATGTTAAAATATCGGTCCTGGATGCCAGATCGAAGCATCGATAGGGTACGTCAAATATTTATTTCCTTTGGAGAAGTCTACTTAGTCTTCGCTGAATTGCTAATGAGACCGATTAATGCTAATGGCATATTTAATTAGATTTTATGCCGTTGGAAAAGTTGATAAGATTCTTGAGCGCTTTAATCGAACGCTCTAGATGATTCTATATTTCATACAATAAAATGGATTATACATTTTCAGTAAATATGAGCAAATTAAAGTTTTTAATTATTTAATTTATTCTTTTCGCGTCGGCGTGAAAATTGATTTCAAGAACGGATATTCGTCGATTCTAATATTATAAAACATATTTTTCAAGTGGAATTACAATTACCAGTTAAATGTCCAGAGATTTTTCTCGCATTAAGAATAAATTGTTCAAGTTAAACTGTGGCTTATTAATTAAGAATTTGCTCAGTTTAGGTCAAAAAAATAATAATTCCTAAGATGAAATGAAATGCCCTTTTTTGCTAAAATGAGGAATACGAAATTATCAAGATTTATTTCTTAAAATATTTTTTATAACTATTTGTCCGTTATAAAAAGATGATTTGTACCATGAGTTATTTATAATAGCGTTGTATCTTTTTATATCTTTATTCGCGATAAGGTATTATTACATTATTAGGTTCGAAGAATATAAAATGGTTTATTTTAATTTTGGATTATGTGTGTATAATGGCTGTAGTAGCATAAGATTTTCATCAGATGCAAATGCAAAACCTGTCATTTATAGTGTAGTTTATCAAATGTTGCGTATAAAATTTTGTTAATTCTATAAAAAGAACCTTATTGACATACACGATGTGAATTGTCTTCCTCCGCGTTTATAAATTCAATTTTCTTAAAATAATATCGATTGATATTATATAACTCTGAAACTTTCGAAGGTTTATCATTTGCCCCCCTAAACTTACACATTTGTAGTAATTGTGAAAATTGTATCATCTACATTGATTCATTTAAACTTTCAAGTGTTGATATGAATTGTGTCCGAGGAGAAAAACGAACACGAGAAACTTACGTATAGATTATAAATTCTACAGATGTATTAAGATATATACTAAGCTCGCTAAAACAAGGTTAATGTCGTATAACTCGTTGCTGTTAACTGTTATGAGTCGTATTTAAAATGATGAATACTTAAGGAAATTGATCGATACAGTATTAAATTTTTCAAAACAGCTAGTAAAAGCAATTTCACGACTTGTAATTTTATTAAGGAAGAATTTTGCTTGCGTTACGAAGTTGGTTTTTCGTAATTGTATTAACGAAGTATTTGAAAACTTATAAGATATCGGGCACGTTTTACAAGAAACCGATACGCTCTCAAAAACAAATACTTGTCGTTCTTTGTTTGCGTGCTTTATATCAACGAAATAAAAAGTGATTATTAATTTTCCCGCAAGACGAAGTACGCGCTACGCACGGCTGCTGTAAACTGAAATATTATCCCCGAGGTCGAAAACACCGAGAGCGCAAGATCCCACCTATTCACGGGAATATATTTTACTTTTACTTCGTTGTACGTCATTCGTGGATGCCCAACTTCTCGACGTCGTTAACTAGCACCTTCATTCTTAATACGAACGATTAATCGCGCGAGGTGCATAATGCGCTGACGGCAACTTTCCTTCATGAAAATGATCGCGACAAGACTTTACGCCGCGCGCTCCCGCAAACAATTACAAATAGCCTGGAAAGCCCCGGATTTAACGGATCCGCAGTCGCGGCCTAACGACGGACTGACACCGAGACTTGTGACACGTACGCGTATGGTCGTGCATAGGCGTAATCGGCTCTCGTGCACTAGTACACCTAGTACACGAATTGGTCCGGATATATCCAACTTCCTTAGTGGCTCGTCGAGAAGAATGACGCGTAATGGACTAGATTCAGAAGTGTCGGCGAAATTAATCTTTGCGTTAAGTGTTACTTCAGCTGCATTAATTTTAATTCATATGTGAGAAATAGGCATTCATTAATACGCTCGTATAAATATATTTGTATTGTAGCTAGATTAGAGAAAACTAGACGAGAGAAAACAATTTAAAGATTCGGACAAGATCGTGCTCATTTATTCCGGAAATATTTTTATCGGTCTAATTTACTTCTTTATTTCCTTAATTTTTATCGACCGACATAGTTTTCCAATATAATTTTCAGGATTTTTTTTTCAATAATTATTATTTCACATTATTATTTCGTGATATTCTTTTCACTTAAGATAACATTCTCAAGTCTCTTCGATTTAATTAGAATACTGTCTTCTACCGTTTGCCTTGTTAAAACATATCGATAACTTTAAGGTGTGCAATCAAAATTATAGCGATAGATAATGAAAATTTGTACTTATCGCATATATCACGCAAAAGATCGCCTTGTTTTAGGACGCCTTTTAGATGTCAATGTCGAAGAAAATAACTCGCCGAACGCTCGCTAAGTACCGATGCTTATTCGAACTAATTCCCCCAATCGGGTTTCCCAGCGAGTACTTAATTTATCTGCGTTCGGCTTAGCTTCCCTTCTCCCGCATTCTCCTCCTCTTGAACGAGAGAGGAGCAGAGAGAAAGAGTAGCAAAGCGCGCCTCGCGCCCGAATCTAAATTTATGAATCGCTTGCTCGCGCCTCAGTCCCGAGGCGAAACGCCGAGTCCCGCACATTTTCCCGAGCAGGTACATTAACGCCAGCGCGTTAATACGTGCTACCGCATAATCCGCCAATAATTCCGTCGTTCTGTCTCTCGAGGCTCGATACAGCTGTACTGCTCCTTCGTAAACAGGTTTCGCGCGGCGTCAGTTAATATCAACGAGCCGATCCCCTTCCTCCTCCGCCGTAAACGAAAGAATAGCGCTCGCCGTCGTAGTTCTATCCGCAGGCTTCTTTACTTCCTTTTCTCTGCTAGCGATGATTTTTCTTGGCTCGGTTTCAGCTTCGTACCTTATTGTGGGTGCACGAGGTACTACCCGCCTAATATCTCGCTCTCGCATCTTTATAAAAGAGCGCGTATCGCGTTACGCGAGAACCAAGGTGCCGAGAGATAAATCGCCGTCGATCGATAAGTCATTGGACTGAGAAAAATAGCTTTATTTGCCCCGGACGAATGCATGGGAAGGCGCGATACAAGGAAAATGTTAGATGTCGCATTGTAAGCCTGGATACTAGAGAAACGTTAGCCTACGATTTCAAGAGTCTTATTCGTTAGCTGAAGCCTTGTTTCTGGTTAAATTAAGTCTTTTTTCAAAGCTACCAGTTCATTTACTAGGGGCAATATTATTCTAGCTGTTATTATTCAGTCATCGTACATTTTTATACGAATTTAATAATTTAATAACATTTTTATACGAATTTAAGTTGGTTTACATACCGCTTACATAAAGAAGCTCTTAAATTGGGAGTGATGAATGGAAGTGAGGACAGTCACAAATTTCATAGAATAATCTAAGTTTAAACAGAAGTTTAAACTCAGTTTCAACAGAATCATTATTCTCAGCACAAGAAATTCTTTGCAAAATA
This sequence comes from Wiebesia pumilae, assembly GCA_018907045.1. Classification (NCBI taxonomy): domain Eukaryota; kingdom Metazoa; phylum Arthropoda; class Insecta; order Hymenoptera; family Agaonidae; genus Wiebesia; species Wiebesia pumilae. The sequence continues at coordinate 8,160,699 of JACCHZ010000192.1, forward strand.
CAAAATTATAAATTGCCAAATATTTGTTGGGAGTATTCATAAAAGAGGGATAATTAATATTACTTATTTAATATTGAACCTTTAAAAGGAATTTGTTTATTACGATTTACACTGTATGGTATTTAGAGTTAAATTTCGTGTGCGTGGGACTTTTGATTTTTCCAGCTCGAATAATCAGGACTAAATTCGCGTGGATATTCGAACTTTTTTTTCTGTTTTACGGTCCAGGTAAAAGTTCCCCAAAATTTTTGCGCGTAAACGAGTAAAAATGAAATTTCATAATGTAAATTAGTCGGATGTATAAAATCATATTCTTCGTGAATACCACTCTTAGATTATTGAGAATTAGAGTTGTTCTTCTAGTTTCCGTGCATTCATTCGTCCATTCATTAATCTGCTTGTCATTATCTCTCTTTCTCTGTTTCATTCTCTCATTTGTTTTTCTCGTTATTACACATTTAGCCATATCCAAATTTCAAAATTTGCGTTAGCAATGACCGAATACGGATAAAAAGGTGCGTATAATTTAGCATGCTATATAAGCTTTTTTTTCTCTTTTTTAATGAATGAATATTCAACGCGCGTGCCGAAGTGTCGAATACCGGTTGCCTTCCTCCGATGGTTGTATAAACATTTGTAGTTGCTGATTCACCGCATGCAGGAAAGGCGTGAATTATCAAATTTATGCTGGCGACGAGAGGACACATTATAGTCGCTTATTCCCGCCTTGACGTACACTAGAAATATGTGTAAGTGACTTCCTAGTTAGATTGCGCAACGTGCGATGACGAGACGTATGGCTTAGATCCCATTTTTCACGCGCTCTCTTGTTGATGTGGTTAAAATTACATTACGCTTTTGACGTCGAATGCAATTATTAGGTGGAGGTCAGAGAAGTTCAGAATAATAATCAATAAATAAATATTTAGCGAGATTACGATTACAATTGAGAAAGTTTAATTTGTCATATAACATTTAATAGGACTTTGTCGCGAGGAAGTACTACTCAGTTGTAATATTGAATAAAAAAGTCCTTCCATTTAGCTACTTTTATCAGTACGTATGCTCGGCCGATAAAAATAGAATTCCAAAAATTAAGAAAAGCAGTTAAGTGACGCGTTGATTTCGAATATTTCAGGTATAATAAATCATAATTTATTCTACTTAATTTGTGTCGACGTTGTACGAAAGCAATTACTTATGATTATACACAAATTAAAATTACGATGTTAATATTTTTTAAACTAACAAGTAATATGTAGCAAATGTAGAAAATGATACATAATTGCTTACAAAAACTAAACAATATTTTGAATTTTGTAATTTAAAATGTAGTATTAATTCGAAAAATTGTTTATGATAGCTTTTAATTTTCTTATTTTAATTATCAATAAAACGAATAAATTTTGAAGATTTTTTTGAATGCATAAATATTTTATTGCATTTAAATATTTTATTGTCTATTGTGATTCTTTAACTTTATTCAAGATAATCCAAAGAAAATAGTGTCGCCTGTGAAATGAGAATTAACAAAACATCATCATTGTTTTTTTAATTTCTTACTCTGTATTTAGCATAATAGTAACAATGTAATCCAGTTTAAAAATAAACGGGATTTCTTTCTTAAATTTACGGAGCCAGAATTGTATTAGAATTTCGCGCGCTCAATAATTTAAATAAAAAAACTTTTCATCTTACAGGACCATATAATTTCTAATGAAAATTCAGAACGTCTTTAACGATGCTACGGAATTATATTATGAATTATTTAAATCAAGATAATCGCATTACATATTAATTTTATTATCTGATTAAGTAAAAACTGTAATGAATTATTAATATGAGTAATAGAATTCACTAGTAATTATTTTCCTGAACAAGAATGTAGTTTTCAAGTTAAATATTATTAAAAATTTCTTATTACATTAATTACTAGTAAATAATAATCAAATGATCATAATGAAATATTAAACTCCGAATTGAGAATCCACTTGTACCTAGTACAATTGCTAAACTAAATGAATTTAAATTTCTAAAATAAATATTTCTTCATAGTTATTTAATTGCATCTGCATTTTCTACTCCAAACTCGCTTTACAGCTGTTCTACAAGGCAAATTAGATTTCTTAATAATTATAACTGTTTTGTATATTTTTATTTTTATGATTATCAATAATAGCAGCAATACAATATTATGTTCTAATAGGAATCTTCACTTTTAGTGGAGTTTAATGAAAGCTATAACAATGCTTTAGTTACAAAGGTAACGTAATATTCTTTCTGGATGGTGAAAAACACTTTTGCAATTGGTACATTTACTGTACAAATCTGTATGTTCTTTTAAATATTTATCGTATGTATTTTAACAATGTTATATCTTTAATAGAAATAGTTTTCAACCCTTTCGAAGAAAAAAAAGATTATTGAAACTTTTGAAACTTGTTCTAATAAATACTGCCCAGTGTAACTCAAATACAAGTTTCTGCTTGAAATCTCTTCTCTTTTTGGTCCATCGTGCAACGAAGGAGAAAAAAAAATCACAAAACACAAAACTGCGATTCCTTTCATTTACGATGTTCACGATGTTTCACGACGAGGAAAAATTCCATCAAAATAGAAGAAAAAGAGTGTACAAAGTATAAGTACATGCGCGTATGCGCAATACATTTATTGTATCTGCTGACATCGCATCAGCTATTGTTCGCTGCACATCACAGAATATCGCTGAGCAACAACACCTAACATACCGCCTCATTGTATTATTCTTATTATTATAACTACGTGCTTTGGCTCCCGTGCGTATAATAACGTAAAGCTTTCAGAAAGAATATAAGTGCAAGTCGAGGAAGACGACGCGCGCGCACGCCTAATACCGTGATAATTAATTGATCTCAGGCAGGGCGAATCTGCGTACAGAGCGGAGCCTAATTAAACCAAAACGATTTCAAGTGTGTGTTTAGCGTTAATTACAGCGCGAGCGTAGATAAGGATCGCGAACGCAAGCGCGTATACGCGGGTCACACCGTAATCATAAATTGAATCCACGGAGCCGCGCGCATTATGTAATGACGTTGAGTTCGCGCTCCGCCGCTCGGATTTCTTGCATTTTTTCCGCATTTTATGTATTGAGCCTCGAGTGCGCTTTCTCTATTTGCGCTTTGCTTCGATTCTCATCGTTCATGTTCGCGGAATTTTTAAAGACTGATTTATATGCTAATTATTACATACAGATGACATCGTTGAACTAAAATTACGCTATAATGCGTGTGAAAGAGATTAGATACATTTACATTATGCATCCCGGGTGGTTGTACGATTTAAATATATTCTTTTACGCGTGGCTATTTCATTAATAATGAAAGTGACAAATTCCCAATGTTCTATGAAAGTCAATGGTTCCTTATTGATTTTTACGTCATTAATTTAAGAAATTTTTTAATTTTAAGTTGTCGACACGTAAAAATATCTTCAACTTATCGTGATTAATTACATTCGTATAGATAACATCTAATTAATACTACGTTTGTCCAAGCTATATAATTTAAAAGAGTAATTCAGTATTAAATATTTATATATTACCATTTATATTGCTGAATGAGTGTTTATCTTTACAACGCGCTTTATATCCTTCTTTTTACCTTTTTATCGTGCTATTATATATACATTAATGTATATCTTCGGTATTATTACGCTTTTCCTTATCAGACCAATACAAATATTGTATCAACAATATTGACTTGAAACAATGTTTAATTTATATCCCTTTATTGATCATGATTATAATACAAGAGCGCTACGGAACATATTATAAGGAGATTAATGATTATATAAGTCATATAATTTTTCGAACGGGTATTGGATATTTAAAGATACGTTAATGTAATATTCCCTGTTGGATTTTTAGTTTGAAATAATAATACCGTTTTCAAGAAAATTACAAAAATTATCACGTGGTAAAAGCTACCAGTGATATGACAATAATAATAATGTAAATTTGAATTATGAATTTTTATAAGTGTACTTTATACATCATCGTTTGTTAGATAGATGTCTGGAATCTAGGGAAATCAATTTTAACTGATCGCATTATTGAATCTATCATTCTGATCTTTTGAACGAGAATAGAGCAATAAAACTAGAATTCGAAACCTGCAAAGAGTTTTCGAGTGCCTATTTGCAATCTTTTCCATGCACTATATTTTTGTGCACACGGTTATCTATGAATTCCAAAAAATATATATTTTATATGTTAATTCATCTTCGTTTCCTTGGTATTCAACTAGTTGTTGAGATCGACATATTTATATATTGCGATCGCGCTGTCCTGTACCACTGAAGGAATAATTTCCTTCTACTTTTTATTTATTTGATCACGTTTTATGAAAAATATCATATCACACGTTAAAAAATAACTTATCTACAGTTCTCGAGAGTTAATTGAAACAATAATCAGAAATACACTTACTGAAAGTCAGCACAATGGAGTATTTTAAGAATTAAATAAGACCGATAAATGTAAAACTTCATAAATATAATTTTAATTTTTGTTGTCGCAAATTAACAAGTTGTATGAAACATGACTGATTAGTGGAGTCTGTCGTAAAGCGATACATAAGAGTAACATGTAAAAACCCGATAAATTTTCATGTCGAAGGCTAATCGTATTTCAGTAATCGAAAAAGTAACGTAAAAATTAAAGCGAAAAAAATGGTTTGGTTGAAATTTCAGGATTACGATCATCGTCTGTAAATATCATGGCGACTGCTACGGTAGTGACGGACGAGGCTCTCCTAGAAGATGAAGAGATCGACGAGGCCGTGGGCGTTGGAATCGACGTAGAGAGCGTCGCAACGGATAAGTCCGCGAACGATGTCGAGGACGAGGAGGTCGACGTAGACGTGGAGGAGTGCAGCAGTGTGGACGAGGCCCCCACGAGTTTAGCTAGCGCGGACAAGGCGTTGCTGAAGAGGCGTAGGTCCAGCTTGGACGACCAGGAGCCGGACGAGGCGGTTGGCAGCGGCAGGAAGAAGCGGCGCCAGGCACCTCCACTCTGCAACTCGGAGGAGCTGCGCGACATCGAGTGCCACTTGGAGACGAAGGAGTTATGGGACAAGTTTAACGACCTTGGCACCGAGATGATCATTACCAAGACGGGCAGGTGAGACAGGACTCGTGTCGTTGCTCGTTCTCCCTTCTTTCCTTCTAGATGCGACGAGATATCGGGTTGGTCGAGTGGCAGGGGTGCGCGTGTGCACGCATGCACGCATATACATGAACTGTTAAGTTACAAATTCGAGATAGGAAGCGGGAGGGATGATTAATGTGCGAGCAGCACGCGATCAATCCGCGGCTTCGAGCACGGACTCAAAGATCTTCTTGTCCTGTAACTTCTGTTGGTTTATACAACGACCGACCTTATCGCTTAAAGACCGAAATTTAGCTTAGGCTTTCGAGACCAAGATTATTATTCAACCTGTTTTCTTCTATTTACAGAAATCGACCCTTTTCAATTCGGGCTATATAACTTAATTTCGACGACGCTTAACCCCGGATAAGCGTTTGCCGATTTCATATTTTTAATCAAGTTTTTCACTCGCGAAAAACACGAGTAAAAACACTAGCGAACGTGTACTTAATGTTAATATTGTTTCTCAAATCCAGATATTCTAAAGCGCATCACTAGTGACCGAAGTAAGAATGAATATATTTCAAAACTATCTTCTCCCGAATGTCGAAGAGATTTTTCTTATATATTATTTTTCCATTCGCCTCGATCGCATCAATTAGTCAATCAGTCAAAGAGATCGAAGCCAAATGCAGCGCACCAATGCAAGGGGTTAAAAATAACGATCGAAACAGAGGTATCGCCGGCGATATTTATCAAGCCTTTTTCATAGTCTCTACGCAACCGAATTCGATTAATAAACTGGGCTCTGATCGAATTTCTGTAAAAAAGGAAACGAAAAATTGAAATGTATCTCCGTTTGTCTGTAAAGCGACAAGCCAGCGCCACGACTTTATATGGCGGGCGCGAGCGAGTCGCGGGTAATAACGCGTGCCCGAGCATAAGGTGGAAATTATCGCGGGGGAAAACGGTCGAAAGCTACCTGGGTAACGCCCCCTTTCGAGCCTTGATAAATGACCGCTGCGGACAATTAAAACCCTATAGCCGGTGCCTTCTTTCCTCTCTTTCTCCCTTCTCCATCGGTCATTGCGCGCATTCCCTCTGCACCCCCCTCCGGTCACCATCGCGCGCCATCGCCGCCGTCTCGTTCGCGCTTTACGAGATATTTAAGATCGCGAGTCCTAGATATAATTTATGGTTTCCCATTATATGCCCATGTGGGTATATCGCGTCCATTTTTATAGGTATGCTAATAAAGTTCGAGCGCGCGCTTGGCGCAGCTGCGACGAGAGCTACGGTATGCGTGACCACGTCAGAATTATGAGAGATATATTCGTGCGCGGGATGTAAATATAATCGGCCGTAAGCGCGTGCTACGCATGACACACGAAAAGGGGAATGGGAAAGAAAGAGATAAAGAGGGCGCGCGGAAGGGGGTTTGCCACGGCGATAAAAAGGAAGAGAGAAAGAGGAAGGAAGGGAAGAAAGAAGGACCGGCTTGCGCGAGGACTTTCACCGGCAGCGGAAACGGCTGCTACGCCATCGCTTCTCCTTCGACTCCTTTCGAGTGCTGCCTTTCTTCCCGTTCCTCCGTTTCTCGTTCGATCACTTTCGATTTAACGTAGCGCTGACGCGCGGTAGCGGCAATTAACATATGCCGTGGAGAGGTTGCACCCCGTACGACGGGGGGAATCCGACGTTATCGCTGGATTAAGATGTGGCCCTTCCGTGTGTTAACGGTTTTGAAGCGCGCTTCGATGATTCCGTTGCGTTTATTACGGCCTCGGTAACGTCGGGCGCACTTTTTCCTCGCGCGATCGCTCAATCGGATCATAATCCTACGTAATGTACCAACATAATGCAAGGATAGATTCATTTCTGATAACGCGAGGGCCGCGCCGTCGTTGTAATTTAGCGTTTTAGCAAATATAAATAAGGCTGCCGAGGAAGTTACCTTTCCCATTTATTGCACTAAAGATTAAATATTTTTATCGTGTGATTTACTACGTTAAAGGTTTTTATGAGCTGTTGAACGTCGGAAAAAGGAACGCCTTAACGGCCTCGCACAACTAATTTATTTGCGCGCTCAAAAACGCACGAGTATCGAAGGAAGGCCGAAAAAAGGACTCACCTTATTTTTACAACTGCGTTTTACAACGAAAAAATTAGCCGAACGAGGAGCCGCTAACTGCGGCGACAGAAGCATTAACATTTAAATAAGCAGCCGAGTAATTCTCGTGGCGCCTCTCTCGCCGAAATTCGCGCTCATTCCTGGAAGGACCCACCTCGAAGCGCAGCAAAAATGTCGTACTGTTTCCGCGAAGGAAACAAGGAGGGATTGGGGACAGAGGGAACGAAGGATAAATGGAATAAAAAATCCGAGCTAGCCTAATGTGCCTCGTCCAACGGCTCGCGCGTTTAATATTTCATTTGTATTCCATTTAGCGTTGCGTCAACTCGACGGAAAAAAAACGAGAAAATAAGCTGTGCTCGTGTGGCACGGCGGATCAGAGTGATAATTAACTCGGTCCCTCTCTCTCTCTCTCTCTCTCTCTCTCTCTCTCTCTCTCTCTCCATGTCTCTCTCTATCCTCGGAATCCAATCGCAATGATTAATTACCAGGAGGTCCGGTCGCGCGCTAATGAAATTTTCCACTTGCCTTGGGAGTTACATACGCGTCGCCGGACGCTCGCCTGCATCTACAGAACGAAAACAAGACTCTCATCTTGGATGCATTCTTCGCTTGTCGCTAGTACGCGTTCCAAAGACCACCGAGGGTAACATATCAATTTGCAGCCAAACGCCTATGCTTCGTCTCTCCCTCTTGCTCTTCCTTTCGTGGCTCATCCGTACAACTCCGCGGGAGCCGCGTGAAATCTCGTACGATCACCGCCGATCGCTATCTCGCCTTCTCCACGTCGATTCTTCGAACTGACAACGACGACTACGTCACTTTTTACCTTCTTTTTACGAACGTTGACTCTCGGCGACGGCGAGGATTCGACGACGAGAGGAAATTGCTGCGGGTTATAAAGAGAGCTCGACAATGCGGATTTCAAGGACCAATCAGGTGGAATTGTCGTACCGTTCCACGGGGGGTCAGCTTATAACCCGAAACCCGATTCGGACCCCTTCCCACCACTGTAGGCCCCATTCGAGCATGAAGCGAGGCTCGCGTTCGTTTCGCGCCTCCGACGAATCCTTTATCTCGATCCTTATATTTCTTTTCATTTTTTTATAGACGTTTCCCACGTTCGTACGAGATTCCACGTTCACTTTTAGTCCATATTTATGGAAGAAGAAATTTGCGTTCGCTCGTAATTTTACGAGTGATTGAGTTTCTACACTTAACCAAATTTTTGGTAAACCTATTGGATTGCTAAAAATGTTCTTTATGGTCAGTTGTGAAAGCAATTATTACAATCTATCAACGTTACTTTTTACCAAAGGTGACCAATGTTCAGAATGCATTACGTTTAAATCGTTGTTAATGGGTTGGCGGATTTTTTAATTAAAAAAAGATGGATTAATTCACGACATACGAAATAATCGGTCAAAAATGATGATATATATGTTATTGCGATTAGAAAATAAGAATTACACGTTTGAGATTTGTTTGTTATAAGCAGGTCGTCGAGTCAAAAAATAAAAATAATAATCTTTTCTTCTCACATTAAATAATAACCTTTTTAAACGTATCAACCCCTAACACTAATGTATCCGGCTAGTTTTAATTTTCCTTTAAGTTTTCCTAAATAGCCAACAGATCAAAACATTGTAGATTCTTTTGCATCTAAATGCTGACGTCACGCACCACAAATTTACCGTTGTGATTTTTTTCGAGCGGTACCCTGTCAGCGTATTATTATCACTATCGTTACGACTATCATCATTACGAAGGTGTTGTATAAAAAGTTTTGAAGTAGGTTATAAAAGGCTTTGCTCTTGTCATCTGCTTCTCTTTCTCTCTTACTTTCTCTCTCAATAATAAAGACGTCACTCTGTTATTACTATCATTATCGCCATTACATGTCCTCTGGTGTAACGGACGTCGTGGTGCGCTCTGTATATTTCAATTGTTGCGCGCATGCGCGTCTAAATTCATTTCTGTAAAAGCGTGAAAATCAAGCACATAATACCCTTGATTTGTTAGTTTACGCCGACATTCGTATTATTAGCGCTAAGAATCTTATACACTCTTCACAAATATTTCAAAGCTTTTGCTTACATATTTTGTAGTTACGGCTAGGATCGGATATATTTGGATTTTGAAAACCATTGTCAATAGATATTCTCAACTAATTGTTTTTACTTAATAAAACAAAATATTTAATATCTAATGTGTTATATATATAATAAATTTTGTCGCGAGTAATGTATGGAGATTTCATGAGTGGATTAATTTTCGGCTTTGTGTAATATTATATATCGAAGCTGCATTAGTGTAGACTATCTAGAGTTACTTTTTTTCCATATATATCTAATATGTATATGTAAATGAAATTTAGAAAAGCATACCATAATTTTTGTACAGTTTTTTGTCAAACGGTAGTAGTATAATATATTACCCGTAATGAATGTATATGCAATTCTATTATTAATAACCTCTATCATGATTGTAAAAAAATTAACGTAATTCAGAATGAACTTTATTTAATATTTTAATATTTCTTACCAAGTTCATAGCTTTTAACTTAACAGATACATGGTGTCTAAAAAATCCATATTTTAACAATGTAACCATCCAAGTGTAGATGCCTATAGAGACTTTGGATTATTGAAAATTTGAGGTTATAATAATTTATTGTGAAAAAACTCTTTTTTATTATAAAAGAAAATACTTTCATAGTCACGTAAGAAAATGTAAGTCCTTAAACGAAATGCGAAATGAGAGGGAAAGGGAGAGAGAGGGAGAGAGGAAGAATGAGAAAAAGTCGGAGGGGGCGAGAAAGAAAAGAGAGAGAGAGAGAGAGAGAGAGAGACAGACAGACAGACAGAAAGAATGGCAAGAGAAACGTACGTCGCAAAAGGCAAACTCGTTGGTGCTCCACGTCACGCGAACCCTTCATCAACGTGCGTCAACCTACAACCTACATTCGTTGAAACTAAACGCACACTTGTCACTCACACCTTATACTCCTGCATGTGTAAGGACACATGCGACGCGTGCCTTAACAATATTCTGCAATGCCTAATAGCTTTTGCTTCTTATACAGTTAATATTTTTCTTTGATATATTTGTTTTTTAACAGACTTGCTTTTAAAAAATTCGAATACTAAAATATCGAGTACTCGGGAATAGTTTCAAGTAAAAGTTGACGAAGCCAGAATTATTGTAATAAAAAGTAAAATTATTGTTGGTTATGTCCATTAAAAATAAGGAAACGTCATGGAGATGAATGGAATATATAATCAATTGAAGTAAATTTTAGTATCACATCATTAATGTCAAATTATTGACATTATTGATTTTGCTCAATAGAAAACACTATTATTTATACTTTTACATTAGAATATGATACGGAAAAATGCCCAGTATTTATATTTGAAATATGCCTAGGTAAGGCATAGGAATTCAAATAATTTTAAAAATGCATAAAAACAAAAAATAAATAATACATGTTTGCTTGTGAGTGTGTCTCGAATGCATATGTAAAGTTGTCGACATAAAGTAGAGGAATGTAACTGAACTTGAGTATGTGTGAACAAATTAGCTGTACATAACATGGATGTGTTGCGGGTTGTAGGTACTTATGCGCTCACACGTGAGCCCCAGATTGTAAATATTACAGTGACAACACCTGGTGACTCAAACGAGGAATAACTGGGATAGTCATTAGCTGAGTAAATGCAGGACGCCACCTTTCCATCAAATATCGTTATCACTCATTTTAATTGCTTGCAGCCTTTACACTGTAGATGCATTTTACATTACGTTGTTTAATCGATCGAAAGTCTCGTTGCAACTTTACTAATTTTTTTTCAATCGGTACTACACGACTGAATACCTAATAAATAATACCTTTATTAGTGGATTCGTTTGAATGAATTTAATGACACTTTTATAATTTATCTCAGACATTTAGGTTAAAGTCGTTTGGAGGTATAGCATTGATATTTTTTCTACGTTCTTATTGTAAAACAGACCTAAGCCTTAATTATACTTTCATATCAGATATAATATTTTTGTTACTTTTATGTTGCATAAATGTGTAAATAAAAAGGTAAATTATCTCATGTATGCTACGAAGCAGTTTTGGATATCTTGTAATAAATAAAATACGTTTTATAGTAATGATAAAATGCTTTTATAAAATCGATTAAATAATTACAAAACATATAATAATATCGTAAAATAATATAAAATTGAAGCACATTATCAACTGAAAATTATTACAAAGGAAAGTAATAAGACATTGTAGTTGAAGAATAATGTTCAGCTGGTATTCCAGAACATGATTGCGATAAATCCACAGAACTGTGTGGCTAGGAAAGTTTGATACTGATGATAACTCTTGGTAAAACTTGCTATACCGCTATGTAGGGCGAAGAATATTAAAAAGACTATAAATTTATTTATTAGATAATGGCGAGTGCTCATTCGTCTTCGCTTTCTATCCTCGATTCGTTGCCTTAAGTCATTGATGAATTCACGATCCTCGTTGCTCAGGCCATCATAATTGGTTTGCGGCTTTTCTTGATCCGTCTGCGTCCTTTTGCAGAATAGAGAAAATTCTTGGCTGACGTAGAAATTGCGATTAAATATATTGTCTTGATAAGGCAACAATTCCATTTTGTTGTTCGTCGTTGAATTGCGATTATTACAAGGGCTGAATACAGATTCACCTGGGTAAGCTCGCGGGATACCTTCGCATAGAAAACTTTCCATATTTGCGTTCATCGGTTTTTACTTTAACCTATACGTTGCTTCTATTATTAATAGACGAATGATAATGAAAAAGGGTAGAAAGTTATCGCAAAAGTAATGATAAAAAATGTATTTACCGTACTCGAAGAATGTATACTCATACTGTAATTTCTTTATCGTATTAACTTCTTCATTATCGCGGTAGCTTCGTGGAACTTATAAATTTGTTGTCATTGTAAAAATTGAACATACCTGCGAATTCGCAATGATGGCAGTATTCATTCTGGATACATTTTTACTTTGTGTTCGATTAAATAATCGATATACTCTATTAAGGCTTTAAAAAGAAAGAAATTAGAGAAGAAATATAATATTTGGTATTTTATCGTAAATTATATGGATCTAGATTACACAGAGAAATGTAAATGTAAAGTAAAAGAACCACCGACTGCACTTTTGCTATAAATTTTGTTTGTAAAACTAAAGAGAAAATTTATACATCGAATTATATATGGGCAATGCACGTATACAAATTTTGATAGCGCACTCATAAGAAGCCTGTCATTTAAGTTATACAATGTATCCACACGTAAACTAAGAATAATCCACGTTAGATCGTTTTGTTTGTGCTTGTCAGACGCATGTTCCCAACGTGTCGCGTGTCGTTCAGCGGCTTGAAGAACGACAGCCTGTACGCGGTGCTGATGGATATCGTACCAGTGGACAACAAACGCTACCGCTACGCCTATCACAAAAGTTCGTGGCTCGTCGCGGGTAAGGCCGATCCCCCGGCACCGGCGCGGCTCTACGTGCACCCGGACTCACCTTTCCAGGGCGAGCAGCTGCGCAAGCAAGTTGTGTCCTTTGAGAAGGTCAAACTCACCAACAACGACATGGACAAGCACGGACAGGTACGTTTGCATTCATCTGTTTTTGCATTTTTTCCTTTTAATAAATAAATATAAATTCAAAAGGGGTGACTTATACTTAAACTTTCTGAAGCAGCGCCCATCGAGGAAAATACCAGGAGCGATATTGTTATTTTTTTATTACCCGACCTAAGCAACAGTTTGTTATTTTCTATTTTCATACATGCGTAGTGAAATAGCTTAGCTCGTCTCAAGGTACAGAGAATAATTTTTGATATTTTTAACAATTCCCAAAGTACACGAAACTCCCTGAGATAAGACATCTTGCGGCGTTTTAACAACAATTGGCACTTGAACTGTTGAAGATTGTTGATTTCGTTAAGAGGAAAGCATCAACGAGGTTGATATATCCCGATTTGGACGATATAGGCCCTACTATATAACTATTTATTTCCATTGTTTTACATTATTGATATGTCCCTGTGATAAATAAAAAGATAAATTCGAAGAATATAATTAAAAATAATCAGGCTGTTAGAGTGATAATGAGACTGTAGACACTTCGGAATAAGATACTTCACCCGTCAGCTCATAAATTATGCAAATATTAAAACACATGACAAGTATTTAATAGTTTTCTACGCCGTCTCCGTTTAATTAGCCACTGTGTTTATTTTCCAACTACAGTTGAGTGAAATTATGACGAGAATAAGTATTGTTATAGGTGCTTTCAGCAAAGTCGAACCATCATCTGCAAAATTTTTTAACGTTAATTTACAAGTATTATGCCATTTTCTTTACGAAAAGAGTCGCCAAAAGTTAACGTCCTTTTCCGAAACGAAGACAAACAGTCTTCGGATCATTCAAGGCTGCGCTACGTTGGCTTCTCAGTGGGTGAGCCGGAATTAAGGCACGCGTTGCGATGGGCGTTTGACTCTTGACTGAGTGACCGGGTGAGGGTACGACAAGTAGACCCTGCGAGTAGCGTAGAAATCGGATTTTTCACGCCAGAACAACAGCAAAGTCAGAAGGCCAAAGAAAATCGGTCTCATTCTCATTGTGCTGCTCACGTGAAGAGCATTGTGGAGTCAATAGTTTTGTGTATACGTGACGGTTAATACTCGATGGGTATGAGCTTAACGTCGAAATTTGTTTGCCGTTCCTCGAGGATCTATCTATTATATAGATCGTTATTGTATTTTGATTGTTGGTAATTTTTCTCAGTTTCCTATAGTTTGATTCGCTAAGCTTGTCAAAGGATTTTATAAGGCATACTACAGGAATAAAAATATTAAGTATCGTAAAAAATACTAAAGAAACCAGACAATTCGTTGAATGAAACATTCGCATCTAGTTGAACATGCTAGTAGGCCAGAGAAGAGTCAATTTTATTAGTTCAAACCTAAATACATCGTGTAAATAAATCCTATACAAAGTTACTTTGTTGGCTTTACGAAAATAAAAGGTTCACAATAGATAGAAAGTACAAAGTGGCTTCAGCGCGCTCCATTCGAATTGATATACAATATTATTCTAGGCGTTGCAGTCGTTGCATGAAAAATCATTTACGTTGGGCGGAAAAAATTTGTTAATTTCCTAAGTTATTAATTAACAACTTACGAAACCTGATCTTCCTCAGCAGTCGTCTGTACAATCAATTCCGAGGAGACGAGCTGAATGTAAAAGAGAAACGAGTAAGAAAGTTCAATGCACAAAGCCTATTTAACCTGGATCGATGACGTAGCAATCTGTTGGCGCGTAAAGAGAGCGAAGAGAGTCGCGAGCGCGTGCGGTTTAGGCGTTGTTCGCACCCACACACGTCCAGCCGCTCGTACGCAAGTTTAATACGCGCGAGCGCACGCGTCAACGTTATACCCGTTAATGGCGTCCTCATATATCACTCCTTTACTGTTTCGATTTAACGTCAGCGATAAGCCTCGCGTTGCGCAGACTCGTCTACGGCAAATTATATATACGTTCTCGTTCCTTTTCTTCCCTTGTTCGTAAGCACTGTCAGCCCTCCTTAACTAGGATTCTTGGGGGCTTCGGTTGTACATCGGTAGCCGAATTTCAAGCCTCGAGCTCTACTACTTTACTGCGAAGAATCTCGCGAAGGCTGTGGAATTTCGTGATATTTTAGACAAACGATGGGTCCAAAGGTATGCATTCCCAGAATTATTCGAGATTCTTCTTTGAACTGCGCTAAAATAAATCAACATTCCAAAAACTTCCAGGTGCTTGAAAGTGAAAAATAGCAATAATTACCCGAGGTAAATAAAAACTACGCAATCGCATTAGATGGAAATTCGTCTGATGATTTATTGAGAGTTTGTAAGGGATGATCGGAACTCTGGCCCTGGCTTCCTAAATTTCTCGTATAATGAGCATGCGGTAAAGAGCGACCGGTCGTACCGGTCATACTCGTAAACGTTCAACAATGTGCCGCAAATCGCTACTACTGCTTCTATTCTAATCTATTTCGTCACTTCAATCGCAACGGTCATTATATTCAGATTTCCCTCTTCGAAAAAACGATGAAGAAGTGCTGCAATGCAGCGTCGAATGGACGCCTAAGTCAAAAGGCTCGATAAGAATCGGCAGTGAGTTCCTCTTTTTTGCGCTCGGTTGATCGGCAACGGTATTTAAATAACGCCATTAGAAACAGCCTACGCTGCCGCGAGCTAGGAATGTCTCAAGCATAACGCGGATTACGCGTCCCTCTTTCGTGTCCCTCGCGGATGCAGGAGGCAGCGACGTCGCACGGGATGTTTGAACTGCGTCACGATGTTTGTTATGCGCGGGGCACACCCGCGGTGCACGTTTGCACGCACGGGAAGGGAGGCGTGGGTCTTGGCGCATCGTTATGACAAAGACCACCGGTGAAAGTACATTCGATTTATTGGCTTGTAGACCTCTGCTTGATACCTACGAGCTCACGTAAGATGACTCACCGCTTGGATCGTGTGCATGCTTATCTTATGCTCTGGTTTGTTCTCTAATTTCGCATCCTTTTATCTATTTGCCTCTTCTGAAGTCGAACACTGGTATTGCACGACTCTCTTTGTCGTCCCTTATACTTCGTATAATTTCGCTACCGCCGGGAAAACGTATTACCGAGGCATTGGCATTTCGAGTATCATTAAGTTCGTAATGCGGTAGAGCCGGAGGCTTTACACGCGACGAGCTCAATTCGCGTTTATCGCGCGCGAAATATACAGCCATGGATAATCGTAATTGGGAATTCGAGTAAAATTCGTTTTATTGCTTGTCCTGGAAAAGTAATACCGTATGTGGTTGTAACGTGAAGATTTAGCTCGTAAATTTACTGTTAATCCGTTCTACACGCGAAGAAGAAAATAGTAATATCGACACTTTTTATTCTTTAATTTCCTTAAAATTTTACTATTCTCCAGGGCTTCGTTTCATAGCGCGTGAGCATAATCAACCTCATCGATTCGTGACGGATAAAATTATTTCTAATGGGTAACAATTCAACGTCGACTTCTTTTACAATTTTCCTTTATTACGAAGAAATCGTAATAATTACGCCAGTGCGCGTAATTTTAAATTGTCTTCAAACACATTCAGCCGCAGCTTTCTCACGTATCATAAATACAAATCTAAGGAGGTACTTAAAATATAAGAGCTAAAATTTTAATCCAATTTAAAGTAGTTTACTTTTGATTTAACGTCATTTATTTTATAACATCATGGGTAGCGAACGAGGGATATAATAATTCAAAAGCTTAACGCATTTAGCGAAGTGACAAAACAGTTTGCGAAGGAATGAATTATCGAGCCACGCATTAACGCATGAAAAGTGAAACATATATACGTATATATTTAGACGCGTGTGTAAGAGAAAGAGCGAGCAAAGAAGAAAAAATTAATAGTTCCAATGAAAACGGGCGCGAACGGCAGAGGAAAAAAAGGAACGATCGCGCTCGTATCGTATGGGTGTAATTTCGAAGCGACGGTATGATTTAAGAAATTCTCCTCCCCCCTTTTTCTTCTCGGTCGATTTGGGATCTCTCTCTCTCTCTCTCCCTCCCTCCTTCCCACCAATACATAATCTCGATTCTTTTCGAAACTACATCTACCACAGGGCACGAATTATACGCTGTCGAAACTCCTTTGAAACTATTAGTCGAAACACGACGTGTGGCCTTACTTTTTCAAAAATATTGTCGCCATAAAATACTTAAAAAGTTGAAATAAAATTAGCTGAAAATCTTGACGAACGCAAATAGATGTAAAATGTTGCTTCTTTTATTTTGCGCTGTAAATATCGTCGCCGCGAATTGAAGGTCTTGTACAATTTCGCAACGTTCAGTCGATGGCTCGTTATACGTCGCGTGTGTTAAATATAGTAAAAAGCGTGAGAGTATCGTACGTTTTTAATCCGAAGGTGATGAAGTTCCTTATTAAAGTTGAAAAATGACTAATCGACATATGGAAATCGTGTTGATGCAAGCGACGGCCGCAGTCGAAGAAAAACTTCATGTCAAATGCACTAGACGGCACCAGCCGATGATTATCTAACCTTTTTTATAAAAGAAAACCAATGCAACGTCGGATAAGCTACGCACTTTCAAGGCTGCGAGTACACGGCCGTTATCGAGCGTTCACTTAGCGTCGTATGTCCTCGCACCGAAATGAAAGCGATCCGCCGAAAATCTCCGGACTCATCGTCGGAAACGCTAGTGCAAACGCTCGCCCTGGAGATATCGCTCGAGAGGCTTCCTGCCCTTCAAAGGTCATCTACCTGCATGAGTGTGCACGTACGTCCTAGACATTCACACAGCTGCTCGAGAGCCCCTCTACTCTCTCGCACTTTCGGAGCGCATTCTTGTGCGCTTTACAAGCGGACCTGGTCTTGGCTCAGAGGCGCATCGGAGGATCGACAATTACGGCGACGATATCAAGGAGGAACGCATCTGCCATCGTCTCAGTCGGTCCGCGGGACTTGGAGCGATTTCGTTATTTTGCAAATGCTTCCCGATCCTCAACCTGCTGCTCGCCATTTAGAATTTGCAGAATTATTGCGCCACATGCAAGGGTCTGCAGGAGAGGAAGCACACCGTGGTGATCGCTTTTTATAATATACTTCTCTCGCGTATTAATTTCCTCCATCGTGGTTCCGTCTCTTGCGCGCATATACGCACATTTCCTCGCTCGTGCGTGCAAATAGAAAAACGTGCACGTACGCTCGAGCGAGTGTCGTGTTACGCTGGGTGACTCGATGAAATTAGGTGCACGGGAGCTCGCTAGAGGTGCCTTCTCTCTCCCTCTCATTGAACAACCGCGAAAGCGCGAGACGCGTTCTCACGATCTCCTCGGGAATGTCCCTTATTTCGTAGGATCGTATGCTAAGCGTATATTGGGCTACACGAGGGATACGTAACGTAATCGCGTCGGCCAAGGAGCAGAAGAGAAAGAGAACAGCGAAAAACGCTCTCCTTGCACTAGTCTCGGGCACGTGCTAATTTTCGGCGAGAGAGTTTTCGAGGAGGACAATAAAGAGTTCGGAGCCAAGGTTAGACCTCAGGCTACGAGCCAATGAAAATAATGGATTTGCCAGTCTGTGGCACTATCAGCTGTTTGCGTTGTGCGCTCAAGTGGCACTCGTTTGAACGCGTTGTGCGTTTAGTCACATTGGACTTTATGAAATTCGAAATACACCGGTAAGCGTATAAAGTTTCTCCTCTTAGGAAATGCAAAAACGAGCGGTTTCACTTGCTGCTTATTAACATATCGCGCCCGATGTTTTAAACGCAAGAATACATTTTTTTTTGTTGGCTTACATGTAGCGGTGCTGCAAACGCTTGGAAATCGCAGTTGGATAAATTTTAACGTACTCTTAATGATGAAACGCGATTCTTTTAGCGTCCACTCGTTTAGAATAGCGTCGTTTAAGGAACTATTCAATTCTAAAATAATTCACGAGCATGCAGATATTGCTATTGAAAATACCAACAAATCTGTATTTTACGATCAATGCTTTGAATGAGCTTTCGCACTCCAATCGTAAAAATATTTTGAAAATAGAAAGAGAGAATACTGATTTCGTGAGTTTCTATGCTTTATTTTACACGATTATAATTATTATGTTTAAATATTATGTCACTTACACTCTCTTCCACGCGCGTGAATGTTGAGAATTTTTTAAAACACTTCAACTCGTTTTCCCATTACCATGTAGTTGAACACTTTAGCACCCATAAAATAAAAAAGGCAATCAATTCTCGGAGAACTACACCTTTCCTTCTTTCATTCCCTCACACCTAAGGAATTTCAAATCTGGCTTTAAATGCAATGTCTACGTAGGAATAAATTTTATAGAATATCAATTCGACAGCCATTTCCGGGTGTCCAAACTCAGCTTACCTTCTTCCCGCACACACTCTCTCTCTCTCTCTCTCCCCCCCTTATCGATGCTCCTCTCTTCCCCATTCTCTTTTTCTCACTCTCGAATTATAATGTAGGACCATCCCCGGAAACGCGCCTAGTCGTTATCGTCAAACACACGTCGTTAAGATATGTTTATTAGAGTTGCTCGTTTAGAGACAGAAATTCGAACGGTCGCGCATTTCTAATAAGTGGTTGGTGCGTGACACGCTGTATAAAGTATATAGAAACGCGCGCGGCCAACGGCCTGATCATTTTAACACTCCCTTAATATACTGATATTGCCTTTCAGCGTTCGTTTCTTGCCGAGACGACGAGTGATAAGTGTCTGGCCCCGACTCTATCGCAGTCTCTTAGACTTGTCGTATTTTTCATAATTTTCGAGAATTAAGATAGAGATTTAAGCGTGAGTCGCTTTTTCTCTGCTTTTCTCTCGCTCTCTCTCTCTCTCTCTCTCTCTCGCTCTCTCTCTCTCTCTCTGCCTCTGTCTCGTTCAATCTTTCTCCCACTCCAACGTCATTTCTACACACATATTTACATATGTTAAGTCTGTAGGTTATAAATCGCACGCTAATCTACACGGATTTTTTTATGGATAATATACATCGGTATACACTTTATTATACGAGCTGCTAAAATTGACGTAAACTATCATCTTTCAATAAAATTTTAAAGGCTAAACATTCTGTCATTATGTTTATGATAAATTGTAGGTAATAGAAAGATAGCGATCGTTTGCGTTGCGAATTATTTCGATATTTTTAATCCAAGTATAAAATTTAAATAACATGTCAAAATGATGAATCGTATTAAAGCCACACATGGATATTTGTATTCATTGAAATTACTCAGCTATGCTGTCTAATTATTGTATGTAAAAAGACTGCAGATACGTAGCGAAAATTGTATACAGATTTAAAGCATTTTTACATCATTTTTACATTTCCCTCCTTGTCTCGTGTTTCCTGAATCTCTATTCTTAATTTTCTTTCCATCTCCTTCTACTCTCTTGCCTATATAGCACTCGCTAATCCAACGGATTTTCGCATCGCGATATTAGAAAATTATGCAGATGGCGTCGCGCCAAGGCGTAAGGTTACTACCGATAAATAGCGAGCCTGTATGCGCGATAAATAATCACGATTGGGACGCTCACACGTATGTGTTCGCATACGTGTGGAAGGTGAAAGAAGGCGGAAGATGAAAAAAAGGAGCCTGGCTGCTTATGCGTGATATATTCGTCTTTATTATTAGTTTTCGATCGCATTTGTGCGGTGTTTGAATGCCATTTTACCTCGATGAGAGGAAATAACAGTTCTCGCGTTAATCCAACGCGATAAATTCGTGGATTTCTTTTCCTCCCTTGCTTCCTATTATCTCTTTGATTTTTTTTATTCTTCAAAGAAGCGCGTAAATTACCCAACTCTTCAGGATTCATCAAGTATCATTTTAGGAAGCATATTTTTACAGGATAATTGTGCAGGATCATGCTTAAAAGAAATTCTCGTTTTTTCTCTTGGCGACACTGTTTAATACTTCGTCATCGTATATGATTAAAAAAATATCAACTATCTAATTACTCGAAGCTATTAAATATGCCTTTGATAAAAGTGTTGTCGTATCTGTACGCTTGCTTTATGTAGAATTATTTTAAAAACATGGTCGTATGTTCCTGCGACAGAAAAAATGTTGCCAAACAATTTGCAAACATTATCCATTCCTATTTATAACTTTGTCGATTTTGCGCAAACACCGATGAAAATTCCATTTGCAATTATACACTTGAAAAGCCAGATAAATAAGAAAAGAGCCTGTTTATTTCAATAATCTTTAATCCTTTTTAGGTTACGCTTGTCAGTGAAATATGTTTGATACGATGAGACATTTATTTGATTTGAAAAAATTCTTTTCGGATTCTAATAAATATTAATAGGTTTCGAGTATAAATTAATTATAGAAAGCAAGTTTCGACTTAAACGTTTCATAGAATTTAGAAAACTGATGTTTCGCCCAACGCCGAATGTACAGATGCAGTTCTTCGCGTTACTCGACTTAAAATCTTCAGCTTTTCCAAAAGTTTAGGTCAGCCGTTGAGCCGACAATTCGCAATACACGTGCATTAACGTAAGTACTTGGGAATTCAAGCGGTGCTTGCATATACGTACACGTAATAAGAACGGAAGATTCGAGATCGGCGATACCCGTTTGGATCGATACGTCGTTTGGAAAAATTGACAAAACCTCGTTACTTCTTCGCACGGTGGGGGAAAGAAAATACCGATCTCTGCAGCGAGGTTTCGCTCAATTGAGTGTGCTCGAGGCGGCTTAATTAGCGCTATCGGTCTGGACATACATTGCGTAATTGACGTGATTATTGTACGGCGAGCGGCGCGTAAACGTGTCGCCGATAAACGAGGGTAATGCTTTAATAAGCGTTCGCGCCGCTTTTGCAAAAAAGGGGAGAGAAAAAAATGAGTGGAAAAGGAGGAGAGAAGAAAGAGGAATGGCCGAGGCGTATAACGCGTGCGAGGTGTATTAAGTTCCGAGGAGCCGCTGCCACGTGAAGAAAAGAAATTCCTCCGGCCGCGCGTTTGTGCGTGCGCGTAACGCCGGCAAGCCGCAAAATCCCGAGCGCCTGTTTTATGCGCACTTACCGACTGTTATATGCCTCCGTTATAACGCGAGCACGAGCCCGAGTCGCAAAAAAGACGCATAAATCGGCCGTTTAATGCCGCTATCAACGTGTATTACATGGCTGGCGCGTTGTTTGATAAATCGCCACATGCAAATCGCTGAGCTCTCTCTCTCTCTCTCTCTCTCTCTCTCTCTCTCTCTCTCACGCATTCACATGAGAAAGTATGCACGTCAGTCGAAAAGCAATCATACCTCGCACCTCGCTACTACGAATTAGGTGTGCACCAATCAATTTCTTCTTCGTTTCGTCTTCTTTATCCGTCGTTTTTATCTTTCGAAAGTGCGTGTAGACTCCTGCTCGTGACCACATATGTTTATTTGCGATATATTTAGCGATAGAGAGAAAAAGTAGGACGATGGATAGAGAGAGAGAGAGAGAGAGAGAGAGAGAGAGAGAGAGAGAGAGAGAGTGGGAACTAATTTTTCACTATTGCGGTCCTTGTGCAGATTGTGTAATAGTCTCTGCTCACGTCTGGTCAACTCCTTTTCTCCGAACACCGAAACTTCAAATCTTATTTTTTTTAAATTCGTTCGATGTTCCGAGTAAAGCTTTTTCAAAATACTTCGTACAGATTCGACAGTTCTTGTTTTGTTACGTAAATGTTACACAATATATACAAAATGAAGGCCGTTATATAAATGTGTGATATCGATAAAGTATATATTGACAAATTGAGTGAAAATTTATTTACAGATTAACATTTTATATTCTTAATTGAAACGTGAAACGATCAATTTCAATCAGCGCGAAGTATTGGATTTTTCTCTTATTTTTTACAATAATTTAATATGACCCTGCAGTTAAGGTAATATAATTAAAAATTATTTATTTAACATTACAATGTCCAACATGTTTATTATTTATTTATTACAATTGTAACAAAAGCTATACTTATTATTTTCTCAATTGTCCAATAAATGCACGTAATGAATAAATAAGAAAAGTTTTTTATTAGTTTCATTTGAGTAATCACTAATTATATTTTGAAGAAATGCATTTATCAGAAAAATATTATAATTTTATCAACGTTCACGACACAAACGCCCATGAACCAGCATTTTAGTATAAGATGGAAACGTGGATTATCTATAATTTATGTAAACGTTCAATTATGTTTAATTACTAACATCCAACACTTTATCATCCGACATTGAAGATATAAAAATATGTTTTCCATCGAGACCCACAGAAAATTAAAAACAATTTAAATTGCGGCAAAAAATGCAGAGCTGTCGTCGCTAAGTAATAACAACAATTAAACGTATTTATGGATGTGGGACATCAGGTATTGACTTGCACTGCGAGTAATCGAGTGTCGAAACCGATGCTGAAGCATTTAACGATCGATCGATGCAAGAAAAATGCTTTAAAAAAGGCTGGAAGGAAAAAAAACGCAATGGAACGTCGTACGATCGCGCAATCACCGCGTGAAATCAAGCGGTTGAAATCTCGATAATCTTCGGATGCGAACTAATACAAATCCAAGGATGAACGAAATGCAAATTGCCCTCCTTTTCACCGACTTTTCGGCATCGGGAAGCGAGTGGGTTATTCGAACTCGAGATGCTTGACAGGTTTATCAGATGAGCGCCGGGTGCATGCGTTCCATTTTGCTTTTTCTTCTCTGCGTGAGAAAGAAAGCCGGTATGCGCGAGAAAGAAAGAGGGAGAGGGAGAGACAGAGAGAGAGAGAGAGAGAGAGAGAATGCACTCGGCACCTGCGGCGAACGACGAGCGTCGTCCCCGAGAGCTGCGCTTCAAGGGGTTGTTCCTTTTTATACGCGGAAGGGTGCGTATTGCCTTCGCGTGAAGAGAGGCGATTTCTTACTCGGTTTATCGCCGGGACGCCTCCCGCCTTTCGTTCTTTTCATTAATACTCGAATACGTGGCATACAGTTCGTAAAAAACGCAGAGCCCGAAATTTTCTAATTATAGCAAACGAGCGAACGGTCGAGAGCATTATTTAATGGTGCGACCCGAGGAGCTGTGCTGCGGACAGGAAGGTATTATTACGAAATTATTTAGAGGAAGTGTGTGTAGGTAATACACCGTCGATTTCTGTTTAAAGGGATTTTATAATTTTACCTTCTTCGATTATTATTAATAGGTGCTGGTGCCGGTAAAGAAAAGTTTCGATTCTCTCTCGCCTTTGCGGGACCAATGAAATCAACAGTTTAGATATCATCAACGAACGAGCTTCTTACGAATTCCTTCTGAACACGTTTTACCGCTTGGAATATGAACTCACCGACGATGAACATTCAAGTTTATTTCCAATAATTTTCTTTTGTTATGTCTGAGCATTGCGGAAGCTATCGAGCATTAATTATGCGCCTTTAATGATTGGAACTGAGCGTCCATGAGATATCCCGTTGATTAACAAGGAAGAGCTTCGAGAAAGTATCGGAGTTGTCCCTCGAATAAATGAACGCATTTTCGACGTCGTTTCTGGTGGTGCGTAAGCGAAACCTTAGGTTGCTCGTGCAGTTGACAAACGAGAAAACCGTGGTGGCGTGGCGAGAGATGACAAGTGTAATAGCGTGACACTTGCCTTTCCTGTTTACCCAATCGACAGGAGCTCGGCTCTCCTGCACTTTTTTACTTTCTTCTTTTCTAGCCACGTCGCGTGTAATTACGCTTCTGGTCGCTCTTTCGAGTACGTTTCCCGGAAAAAGAAAAATCACTCCTCGACGAAAGTCGCAGCTGTTTGCGAACTCGAGCTGGCAGTGGACTCCTCTTTTTATCCGCCTCTCCTCCTTGTCGCTCGCAATTATGCTTCGGAGTCAAGAATTATATGTGCGTACATATACATGCATGCGCCCCTCGACGATCCGCACGCAGGCTCTTATTACCATAAATTCGAAATGAACTTGAAACCCGCGTTGAGTTATATGCGAGTCGCGCATATGTATGTAGCGCAGAAGGAGACGAAAGACGAAGTCGACCTTCTTCTTCCGTTCTTTCCTCCGTGTGCGCATACTCCTTATTGTGCTGGAGCGCGTGGACTGAAAAAACGACAAACGCGAGAGTAAATGACGTTGGCTTGTTGCAACGAAGGACTCTCCGAACTCCTTCACACCTACCAGCTAGTTGTGTGCCGACGATGCGTCCTTCAAAATAATAGGAAAATGATGAATGTCCGAGTTGACGCTTGTGGCTACTTCGACGTGCAGATGTAGAGAGATTGTTGGGGTAGAAGGTGCGCTCTGCAATAAATGAAATTTCTTCCGAATCTAATCGTAACGAATTTGCAAAGAATTTTTCCAAAAGCGGTATGCTTTGATTGTTCGGTAGGATATTCCGATGAAAGATCGAATGAGCGTTTATGCGTTATATAATTTGAAAAAATTATTGCTCGCACAATCATAATTTATAATTTGTTTAGAGTATTTGTTTAGAGTTTCAATGAATTTATCATATCGGCAGGACTGCGGGTTGTACTACGATCGAGTCTTTTGCGGAATATTTTCCTTCGTGCTGACACTTTGCGACGTATCCTTTCATCTGTTACTTTTAGAATATTAGATTCTAGAAATTTTCACCAACATGCTCACACAGTACATGTAAATAAATATATACTTAATATTTATACTTCATTTTCGTTTTGTTTGCATGAAATGGCATTTTTTATGTTTATGCGAAATAGCATTTTTTATGTGTATAAATACTGTGATATTTGATGTATAAAATTTAACGAAGTTAGATAACGCTACATAAAACAAAATTGTTAAAGAAAATATTTTGTGCCTGATAATGTTGTATATGAAAGTGTGTATAAAAAGATAAAAAAGTTATTCAGATAATTAAGTTGTATACATTTTTTAGCGTATGAACAAATCTTAATCGACTTTTCATATTTTCTTCAAACAGCGCTGGTTTGATTTATTAATATCTAACTGGCGTAAGTTTATTGCTGTAATAAACCGTCAAGTTTTTTTTCAATTCTATACCGTCATTACATTTATGTACGAATGTATTGGTATTGAGCAAATATTGACACTGAGTGTTACGATTGGTTGACTAGCCAAACTCGTTTTTAGAGAATTCATTCCTACTTCGATGCCAAATTTATAGCAATAAAATCATGTTTTTTATTCGGAAGCATAATTATGGATCGATGCTGATACCGAATCGTAGAAGGACTTATTTCTATAAAATGACAATCAGCGGTATTGATTACTTGTAAATGATTTTCAGTTTGGACTATTTTTATTCTAAATACATGTTGATACATAGCCCCCGGTAATAGCAAAAATTTGTTTCCATCTGCATTATTAGCAGCCTTGTATTCTATCTGGATGCTAAGGTGCGGAAGCGAGAGAAGAGTCTCCCATGCGAATCGATAAACACGCCATAAAGAGAAATCCGAATTATACGGTGGCAGTTTTCTTGGAATTTCCGCGCATTCGATTTTTATTCTTATTTGACCGATTATGCCTTTTGCTTACATTTTACAGATTATATTGAACTCGATGCATCGATACCAGCCGAGGATACACTTAGTGAGGTGCAGAAACAACGGAAAAGCGCAAATTACCGATCTCGAGAAGGAGGAGCACAAGACCTTCATCTTTCCCGAGGCAATTTTTACGGCAGTCACAGCCTACCAAAATCAACTGGTCAGTAGTTTAACGTATGATTTTAGCGTTTTACCGCGAATGGCGTACATGAGATTTAAGATGATTTCAGCTTAAGACGTATTCAGGTTTATCTCAGTATCGACGATAATGCAGGAAATCGGATGTGCACCTCTTTTGAATTCGCATAGAGTTAAAGACTCTTTCGTGCTTTATTAGATATCAAATTTTTTAACGCTTTCCTCATAGTAAAGTACGCATAAATCCGCGATTAACTACTTTTATGACTGTGCACGTCTGCGCACGTTCGTTGTTCCTCTATTTTCCCTACGATTCTTTCAAAGTGCTTCTTCTCCTTAGGCTTTTAGCCACGACGGGTTACGAAACCAAAAAGTAGCGTAATAAAACATTTCATAAATGTTCATTTAATATTTAATGAACTTGTCAGCGATATCATACGTGGGAGGTGGTAAACATCTAAATAGTTCGACTGAATTTAACCTCATTATAATCTGTCGTTACGTTCGATAAATGAAAAGCTATTAAAATTTCATTGTATGCAAATGACTTTCAGATAACGAGGCTGAAAATCGACAGCAACCCATTCGCCAAAGGTTTCAGGGACTCCTCACGGCTAACGGAGTTCGACCGGTGAGTTTTACCTACCTGCAAAAAAAACACAAGTTTACGCACACGCGCGCGCGCGCGCTGGCGCGCCACGTACCACGAAGAAGCAAATCCGCGCACGCATACGCAAATGCAGCCTTCGGCAGGGGGTGGGGGAGGAGGTCCGACTGCGTATTTCCAGTCGGCGCCGTAATATACACAGTAATTCTCGATAACGGGCTTCGACAAAGTCCTTAAAATAACTTCATAGGGGCCTCCGCTGCGTTTGCGAGCGTGCGAGAACGAATCACACGTATATAAAAGTGTAGAGTGCGCGCAGGCACGTATATGCGTCCGGGCCTCGGAGGAGGCGTCCACTAAATTATGCACGATTAAATCGCATCCTCATAAGCAGGCAGTTTGTACAACATGTTAAATGGGCACGCGCGACTCAGGCCCGATTATAGGACGAGTCGTTGCATTATATGCGAAGTCGAGGGAGCGCATCCGCAGCTGTACACTTTTTTCGCGACGCGCAATGCACCGAGCGCTTATCCGTCGAGGCCGTTGCTGCGCGTCGCAAAGATATTACGTCGAGAACAGGAAATCCGAGAAGCGCGATCTCTCTTACGGAGTCATTTGGCGCTTGTGCGCCGTGTGGAGCTTCGTTAATTGGCGTTGAATCGATGGGGGAATTCGTCGGGGAGTGATTTAACGCTTTGCGACTTTATTTCTTTCCTCTACCTTGACGCGTGCGCAGATGCGCGAAACGTGCGCGTCTTTTCTCGTTATGCAGCCGACCGAGCTTCATAAAAATTAGTAATAATATATTCTTGAGTAAGAGCTCTCGTATGGCGCTGTAGACGTAAGCGAACGCTTCTTTTATCGAAGCACTTTCGCCAGTCTTAATTACAATGAAGTTCTATCGTTCAACCAAATATCGCGGTGCCAATTGAGATACTAAATGATCTTAGCTTAGCACGGAGCTAAATTACCAAGCCAGCGTCGCATTCGATTTCAACGCGAGAATAAAAGGCGCTCGAATTATTCATAGGCAGCAATTCACAGCTACAATAATTTATTATGTTTCGTTTTTTCAATTAATGTGATAGCACATTTTATGTTAGATGCATGTACGTATTTACCTGCAAAACGAATTATTAAATCAGAGCGTAATGCAAAGATTATAAAACATTTATTTACGGACTTTTTATTACAATGTGTTACGTTAAGGGTCTACAGCATTTCATCGGCAATGAAAATGTTTTAAATACCTTGAATTACAAAAGATCAAAATTTGACATACATTCGGGTAAAGATTTACTTCTCCGCCGCATATCAGGCTTCGCAGCTGTAAAATAAATTGCAAATATTATTACAAAATGTTGCAAGATTGCACGGCCTTTCGTATGGACTCTTCTATCAATATAGATTGGATCGTGGGACTTTCACGCGGTTAATTTCAAAACTCAGTCGTCGATTGAAAACTATGCAATTTCTCTGCAACGACTTCTCATCAAGTAAAATTCCTATGTCCACGGTGAGCAGTTGAAGGATCGTAGCGAACGATGAACAACGTTAGCCTCGCCGCAGCTCTCGATAATACGAGCTACTTCGAGCGTTAGGAGATCCTGTGCGAACGAATTTGCGTACGAATTGGTTTTCCGCGTGCAAAGGCAAACAAAGTTTCCCCGATGAAGGTATCGCGGCGTCGCGGCGTCACGGCGTCACGGCGTCACGGCGTCACGGCGTCACGGCGACACGAGCGCCCAGACGCCAGCTCATCGTGAATCCCGCGACGGGGGCACTCGCTTTCTCACGCGACGAGGCTGCGTTTGGCACGCGGATGTCTCACTCCCGTGGCTTTCCTTAGCCGGTTGACGGCAAAATCGATGCGAGCCCGCAACCGCGGCCAAAATCGCGCACGTGCGCCGCGCCGCGAAATTGCGAAACACGACACCTTCGATTTGCCGTCGTTCTCGCTCTCTCATATCGTTTTTCGCGCTTTGTTATTTCTCGGCCCCGCGTTTCGCTCATTTCGCTCGGCGAAGCTGCCGTAGGAACGCGACCCCGCACAAATTGAGCGCCCGAGTTTCTTTCGCTCGTTCGACTGCTCTTTTTCTTTTTTGTCCGTGCCCTCTGCCTATAGCTTTTCTCTTACTTTTTTTTCTTTTTTTCATCGCGGGACTAATGCGCGCGCGCGCGCGCGCGCTCCTTCTATTTCCAAGATTCATAAAGGCCGAGAGGAGAGCGTGCAAAGTGCCATTCGATCCGGCTCGTTTGAATTACACCATCGACAGTTTGTATCGTTTTTCGACGCCTTCGTCTTCGCCTTCTTCTTGTTTTCGCCCGCGCCGTTCACGAGAATCGCATTAAATGCGCTATTAAAACGCAATCAATTTTTTGACTTTTTTCCTTTTTCTTATTACTGGTTCGTTGGGAAGAAAATTAATTTTCTCGCTGCACGCGTTCGTTGAGTCCTGAAACGAGAAGTGCAATAAGCTGTCTTATATGTGTCGCTGCGCGGGCGAAAAAAGGAAGATAATTAATTGCAATGAAAGTATCGTTTTTGCGATGAGATGCTAGTCAAGGGAGAGCTTTGAAATAACGCGGAGTTTCGTTCATTGTTGTCAATGTGCATTGTGAGCGTTAAATGTAAGGACCGAGTCGACGCTCCTTTCAAACGCTTTTGGCCGAACGCTATTCTATCAAGTATTACTTACATTATTTGCAACTGAATCAACAGTTCTTTTGCTTAAATCCGTTAAAAAAGCGAATACAAAACGCTAGTTGCATCAAGTGCCGAGAGTGGAAGATGTAGCGAAATTCAAGCGCGTTTACGAACGTTACACGCATATGCCGAATCTTAACGAGCCATTGTGCCAGGAATATCGAATGCACAGGACTAGCATTGCCACGACAAAACGCAAGATAAATAGAGAAGCCGGTTGAAAAGGAACGCGACGAACGAATGCGAATGAACGTCAAGGCGCGAACGGAAAGCCCAGATGCGTCGAGCAGTTCTACTTTTCTCGCGGACTCGTGCTTTCAAGTCCCGATTCTCGAAGGTGCGCTCTCCCAGGGCCCACCTCGAATCAACATCTGCTCGACGTTCGCGACAACCAGTCGCTCGGGTCGTTAACGCTGCTTTTCACTTGGGAAAAGCTCAGCGTCGCGCCCGAGATATCGTCAGCGCACGTGCAGCTCGTCGTTACATTTTTTCCCCTCTTGTCCTCCTGCCTCGGCTCTACCCTCTTCTCGTTTTCTACGACCCTTTTAACCGCTAAGTCCACGTTTACGCGAGCTTTTTTTCGCGATCTTATCGCGAGAGCGCACAACGAACGCGTTCCTAGATGAGGTTGTTAACTCGCGGATACGCTCAGGGCAATAATAGCGGCAGGAGGAGGTTCAGGTTGATTTTGAATTTTGTATCGATTCGCGATACGGAGCGGATTAATTCTCGGGTGATCTTCGGGTGATTCTGAGTAGTTTGAAGCGTTCGTCGATCGAGGAAAATATTCGCGTTGCTGGGAAAGGATGCTGGGAAAGGAAAGGCGGTGCCGAGACAAATCGAAGCGCTTAACGAACGCGGGAAAAACGTCCTTGGAAGTACGGGACTTATCGCGCTTTTCCGCTGCCACTGGTTCATCGGGGCATCGTAAGATGCCCATCGAACGGATCCATCGAACCACGAGAAATACATTTCAATTATCGCCCAGAGATTTATCGCGTCTCCCCGATCCCTCGATGCCTCGATAATCGGCCGAAATCCAGCACGAGCGATCGAGAGAATTCCGAGTGCCTCTTGCCGCTGCGGCAGGCCACGGCCCGAAACCCAAGGGGGTGGGGGAGCGTCGAAATTATCGGGAGGTCTTGGAGGTACATTAAAGCCTTACACCTCGCACACAGGGATGCGCCTGGAGCCTCCTTCGGACGCACGTCAGGCGAAATCTTCGGCTAATGCAACCTCGCCAATAACGGGGCCCCGGACGCGCGGTGCGCCGTTCTTTCTCGCCTCTCTCTCCGTCACCCTTCCTTTTTCTCTGGTACTTTCTGCACCTCTCCGGTCGAGACTCGGGCATTCGCGCGACCGCGACGGCGGCGCGCCGAGTTAATGAGAGAGCGGCACTTACCGGGGCAATACGGCGCGCATGCGCAACGCCCACTTCGCGCCGGCGCTGATAGATAGATGCTTCTCGCCGCCAGTCCTTTTCTTTTACCCTCTTCCAGAGGGAGGTGGTAGTGCGTTCCTTTTTGCTTATTTCGTTTTCGGGGCTCCTTCCCCCTCGCGCTCCGTCGAGATGCGTATATAGAAGCTTTTTTGCAGCCAACTGCTGCGCGTACCTTCGCCATGCCGCTCGTCCTTCCTTCTCTTACCCCCTTCCCCGACTGCAGGACTCTCGCGCTGCTCTCTTTTGCGCTCGCATTCGCTAGTCCTTGGTGCTGCGGGCCAAGAGAAAAGGAGGTGGAGGAGGAGGGCAGGGCATTCATCTATATTAGCTTCGAGAGCGGGCGGCCTGTCATTACCGCTGCCGCTCTTTCGAGTTCTCTCGCACTCCCTCGCTCTCTCCCTCTTATGCCTCTTCAGCCTCACCCCCCGCGTGTTAACTCCTATACGTTCCTTCGCTCTTCTCATCCTCTGTTTTTCTTCGCTTCGTATATAACACCTTTCGCTTGGCTTCCCCCGTTCGAAGCGGCTTCCGTCTTTTTTCCCCGGGATAATCAACTCCCTTCCTCTCGCCCGTGCTCTCCCTCGCTTAGGGCTGTCTTTCCTCCTTGCCGAACTCGATCCTTTTCTTTTCTTTCGTATTCAGATCGAGCTTCGTGTCGCGCTTTTCTCCCGTCGGTCGTCCGCTGTGAATTCTCAAGGGAAATTCTCCGAAGATCGGCCCGAGTTTCGTTTGCACTCTTACTCATATTTATCCTTTTGGCACCATCGAAATACGCGTCCGATGTTCCAATGCGCAGCGTACAATGCTAATGATAAGCGAAGATCTTGTAGCTTTCCTTTAACCTGCAAAATAAACGAGCTACAAGTTTTTACGTTGTACGAAAGTAACGTCTCCAGCGCTGCGAAACAATCTTAAACTCGTATCAGGAGAATAGTTTTATAAATATCCCGGGGCACGTGCATATTTAAAACGAAAATTCTTCATTCCAAAGGAAATTTCTTACGATGCTTAACCTCATTAATTGAACCAAGTCGAATGTAAAGTAGGTTAACCGCTTTTTATTAATATATATCTAAGATTTACATCGGCACGTAATTAATTACACAAGCGTGCATATTTAAAAAAACGATATGCATTCACTTACGTGCGAACTCACTCACACGAGTCCCTCGATCTATCAATACATTAATACGCACAGACGTAACGATAAATCAGAATGTAATATAAAGGCAGAAAAACTAGCCACCACAGAAATGTGTTCACTCTCACGTACGCATTTTACGGGCTATCAATTGCGTACGAATAAAAACGCATCGATAAAATAGATCGGTCGTAGGCGCAAGAAAAAAGAAAAAAACGAACGCGTGAAGCAAATTGAAAGCGTAATTTCTCTATCGCGATGGGATTTCTAATCCTTGGGACATTATGCGTACGCGTACACGCTCTCTCGTTGAGCTCGATCTTATTGTGCTTCTTTTTCTTCATCTTATTCTTCTATCGCCGCTTCTCTTCTTATATTCTGTGCCGCTTTTTCTCGCGGCCCCATTAGCGGGACGCATTATCGCGCATACCGGGGAGATCTCGAACGTGCGGAGCGAGTCCCACCGGCAGAACCAGAAGAAGAGGATGGTGAAGAAGCGAGGAACAAGAATGAGCAGAGGCTGAAGAAATGGGAGGGGCGGAAAAAGAGAGATGAGAGCTAATAACTGCCGTTTAAAACGCAAAAACAAAGGCCTCGCCGCCGCCGCAGCCTCGCGCCTTCAGTTTAAGGAGGTGGAGGTGGAGAATCGGAGGCTTCAATAAAGGCGAGCGGGCAAGAGAAGAGCCAGGGTCATTACCGGATCATTACCTACCATACACCCTACCGTGTGACGAACGACAAGGACGACGACAAGGACAACGACGACGACGCCGACGACGACGACGACGACGACGACGATGATGATGGGCCTGTGGCCCGGGGCTGCCCTCGACGCGCGTTGAGGATCGTACGTGTGTGCGTGCCGCGGGGAGTGCGAGTGGCATCGGCGCTTTCCTTTTGCCGCGCAACGGTGCCGATTCCTTGCTAATTATTTAACTGAAAGCTTTCCGAGAAATTGGGAAGGGCGAAAATTACGTCTATCTCGCGAGAGGCATCGCCGCTCACTCAATAATGACGGTTTATTACTGTAAATACGAAGTACTCTCATAGATGGGAAAAAATTTATCTCTCTAACCGAACTTTCCCTCACCGGCCGTTGATACGTTCATTTGCATCGGTGTCGCGATTCGCGATAGATCTGCGCAATATTCCGGACCGTCTCGGACCCGCGAATCGATAGCGGCCGAAAGTTCGGCTTCCAGTTACGGTATTATGGATTGAAACACTTCAAAAGCACGATCCGACGTCGCAGCCAGGTTTCGCAGAAATAGGTTATGTGCGCGATTACGGCGTGCATGCATGCGGTATACGTACCCGCTCGTGAGCGCATCCGAGGATACGTGCGCGTACACGTACGTATGTGGCGCGCGATGCCGGAGGAAGATGAGGACGAAGAACTCGGGCGAAGGGGCGATGGAAGAAAGGAGAAGGAGCGCACGCGGTGTCGGCGGCGGCGGCAGCCGGGTAAATTACAGGCTCGGGCACGCGGGGTATTTTGTTGTTTTGTTGTTTTTCAACGCGCCGAAAGGAAATGAGCGAGCAAACGCGTCACGCCACCCCGAACCTGCTAATTTCTATTCATATTTTATGGCTATTAATTTCTTTGCTGTTACACTCGCGTCTTTTCTTCCTCCTCCTTCCCGCCTCGTTCCTTTCGCTCCCATGTCTCAACTTCGTCCTCTTCTTTCTTCCGCGCGCGCGCGCGCGCGCGAGCATCTTCTTGCCCCTTTTTCCCGCGGCGGTTTACTAGTCGTCGTGTAACTATCTGCAGTCATCTACCTTACTGGACTTTAAGATCTTGCTCCCATGGAACCAACACTAATGCTTGCACAGTTTCTAAGCAACTTTCCGGAAATGTGACGAGCCCGAAATAGTAATATTCTTGTTTGTCGATAAAGCAGTCTTTCAAAATATCTTAATACTGCCGTTAGCATTGAATTTGATATGAAATTGCTGCGATGAATTTTTGATCGTTTCTCATGAGAGTAATAACAAACATTTATTTTGGTTGCGTTACTCTATTATACTTAATATCTGCTGGCTGATACGTTACATCGATCTGATTGGCAAATTTTTAAAAGCAAAGAATTCGATGTTGATAAGTGTAAATTTTATTAAACGTCATACATTTCTTGGTAATGAAGAAGTACAATGGAAGCATCAATACAGATACGAAGAATAGAGTACTTTGCGGAATTAAAGATAAAACAATACGTTCGAAGCTCTTTGTCGGCAAGTTAGAGAAAAGATAATACAAAATACCAGGGAAAAAACCTGTCGGTATTTCTTGAAGTTCCTACCTTTACGTTTTTCTCTTCATTATCGTACACACGGACACATTTTTAGACTTTCGTTCAATATTCCCGCGTCTCAATTAGAAAACTTTTTCCG
The DNA here is from genome assembly GCA_018907045.1 of Wiebesia pumilae. Taxonomy (NCBI): domain Eukaryota; kingdom Metazoa; phylum Arthropoda; class Insecta; order Hymenoptera; family Agaonidae; genus Wiebesia; species Wiebesia pumilae. Next base: position 8,195,550 of record JACCHZ010000192.1, read on the forward strand.
GAGGTTCGCGTGTACACCTCTGCAAGAAAGCCTGTGAAAACGATTACAACCGACGTACATAAAAGCGCCATCACGCAAATATTATTTCTTGCGAGGAAGCTCAACACCTTCTCTTGCTCTTCATCATCATTATCATCATTACGTCTTGCCGACACTTGAACCCAAGATTTCCATTCCTCGAACGACTCGCAGAAAAACGACACAAGATACGATGATTTGTACATGCAAAATCAAAAGCCGTGTGTGCATCTCGTGCAGCAAATTTTAGAGTATCAAGTCAGTTTACCTCCGTTACGAATAAAAATGTCTTTCGTCGATTCTTTTTGCCATGTAATGATATCCATCATCCCATTACGATTCCTCGTTATGACTCGCCGACAAAGTAACTATTTTCCGATCCACCTTCCTTCCCGCTCTCATTCTCGTCCGTCGCTGTCCGTCTCTTTTTCCGTCTGCACAGACGCTATGGTATTCACGCATGTCATTCGCATTATGTTGTCTCTCAAGCCGTCGGATATAAGCTTTCGAACACTTACAAATGGCAAGCGGGACGAAATAAATATTACTAAATAATCCTTGTGCTCTTCGATAAATAAATTACTCATTTCCCTTCGTTGTACACATTTGAAAAATTAAATGACTGCAACATTATGTACGAGGGAACCTCTTGAGAAAACACGAAATAAGAATAAATTTATAGACATTTTTAACTCGTAATACGTGAACGTTACTTAGCTTTCCAAATTTATGTGAAATAATTCTATAATCATCGTAAAACCAGGTTTCGTATAATTTTCATTGTTATATTTGCAGATTCATAGGATCAAGCATAACAGTTGTCATTCCAATAGAAAAGAATTTCATACGCAAATACAAGGATATAACTAATATTAGCTGTAAATTACTTTGAACGAGAAACACGCTAAAAAAATCACAATATATAAAAATACAATATACATGTATATTGTACTGCTGCATTAACTCAAAATTGAATTTTATTTAAATAATTGGTAATAATTGGATAATATTATCAGTAAAGTGTAAGAAGCGAAAATCACTTTATTTAGCGCTGATGTAAATTTTCGTAGCTCTTAGTGTAGCGTAATAAAGCAATGCTCAACGCTTACCATTGATACGAGTCAACGCTGAATCGCTGGATCGAGTGATGTGCATTAAGTTGCAGCTGCAGCATCAAGATTAACGAAGTTTCACTTTCGATTGCAAAGTCAGGAATTTCGGGTAAAATGCACGATCGAGGAATAAAATATCGAGTCAGTTGCGAAATTCGCTCTTATATCAGCGACTCTAAAGAAATGGTCCTAATACCGAGCCGCCATTATCGCGTAAAGCGAATCGTAGTATCGAATTTAGGGCCTAGCAATCTATTTAATGGAAAGACGCTATCGGCGTATCGTTTTTCGAATTATTTTCGAAAATAAAGAAGATCGTAGAGCAAAAGCGAACGAGGGGAGCTGCCGCGGGGTAAGGGAACGCGCGTGTTCGACGTAGACTACCTTGGCCCATCAGCGGGGTGTAACTTATCATTATCCAGCACTTATCCAATGGGCCGCATGTCAGGCCCAAAGGGTTGAAAGCCCGGCCCGCGTAGATAGCTGTCGGATAATGGAGCGCGCGCTTCTCCCTCCTCGCTTGGCTTCGTGCTCTCGATCACTCACTATTAAAAGCGCGCGGACTTTCGGCACGAGGTCCTGCGCGGGTCTTGCTTGCGGCCGTATTAATCGGTGAGCCCGGGGCCGTGCGCGCGAGGCTTCTCACAAAGGGCGCATCGATTATCCGAGCCTCTTATTTTTCGAGGTGGCGATCCTCCCGGGGACGCAAAAGTGCGCGAGGAGACAGGTGTGCGTGTGCGCGTGCAGCCATAACGAGAGTCGCGCGGCAAGATAGTGCTCTCGTGCTCTCGTGCTCTCGTGCTCTCGTGTTTATCCGCTGCCTCGTTTTCCGTCATTGTTATCGAGGATGAGGGACGAGCGCATCGCGTGATTACTCAGGGCCCCGGCATTTTGATGGCTCCGTCTAATTTTGGCTCTTGAGCTCACTCCTATGAAGTACCACCTATCGGCATTAGTGCGACTTTTATCAAAGAGCTGCTGGCACACACGTCCAGGAAGCGTCTGCGTTTTAAAAGGGATTTCATTCGCGAGATTTATTTTAGGCATTCGGTTGCTTGCGGGGAGTTTCCTCGTGGAATCTGCGAACAAGGGGATATTTAGAACTGCAATAAGCGTATCATTAACTCGTATGAATTTATACTTATGCATTTAATTTTGTAAATAGACTGCTTCTATTTGCATTCGAATATTCTATTTAATCTATCCAGAGAACGAGGTATGGCGATTGCTCACGAACGAATTAAAAAATGTATATTAAGCGACCTTCCATTAAAGCGCAATTTATGAAATTGTTACAAAAGAGGCAGTCAAGTGCAGTTAATTATTCTTCTCTTACTGCATAATATAAGCGAAGTTAACGCGCTCAACTGTTATCACTCCTTCATTGCGTACACTCTGCTGGTATTAACGAATACTTCTTTCTCCTACATATGAAGTTAAAATGTCTTTCAACTTTTAGCAAGATTTACCGCTACTAAAACTCGATACCACTCGTTTCTCGATCTTTTTCTCTTGCCTTCCAAACGGTGCTCCTCGCAAATCTTTAAATGCAAATGAACACTCGAGTAAGTAAAAATGTGTAATGTCTAATTCTAAAGTACGATCGGTATCGCAGTTTAGCTTGGAACGCATGTTAGTAAGGAAAACAAGGCAACAGCTAGAATCGATAAATGCACGTGCTCATCTCGCTTCTACGAATCGAAAGCACCGCGAGCCAGAAAACAACGAGATACCGTAGCGCAAAACTACGCGCGCAGTGAGCGAGCGATACTCTTATCTTCGGGAGATCAGCCAAGGGGAAAGAAGGTTGCTCGCAGCGAAGAGTGGAAACCCCGCGATTTTCTCTCTCCGGAGTGTGGCGAAGACGCGGGAGGACGTTGAGGATCGCGTGAGAATCGACCGAGCGACGATTAAAAAAAAGTGCGCGGCGGAAAGAACCGAGGGAGATGCGAGTTCCGCGTAAATTAGCCGTGGCTGAATGGAGGAATGGCGATTTTGTTGTCGCGGACGCCTCGAACCTCAGGGGTACGCGCACGAGTGCACATCCGCCGATGTCGGGCACATGCGCGAGCGTTTATCGCGAGGGGCGATAAAAGAACGGAGGATAGACGCGCGGACGTTTGAGAAACGAGAAATTCCTGGCTTTCTGCGGCAGGTCGATTATACTGTGCGCGAGTGAGTTCGCGTGCTACGAGAGTTCTAGATAATTCCACGACGTGGAACAAGACGGGGAGACACAGACGGAACGTCCCGCGAATTAACGTTGATATAACGGTTACGGGTGGCGTTTCCTTGTTTGCTTGGCTTCTCTACTGCCGTTGAACTACGCGTGTCATCTTTTACTCAAAAGCTTTTACTTCGCTTTTGTATCTGCAGAAAAGTTCGTGTCAAACAGACTTTGGTTTTGATTGACACACGCGAGAGAGAGAGAGAGAGAGAGAGAGAGTGAGTGAGTGAGAGTGAGTGAGTGAGAGAGAGAGAGAGAGAGAGAGAAAAGCTTACGTGCCTTGTTCGGGTATCGCTGTACCTTGTGATTTTTGCGTCTGATGTGATTCAAGGCTGCTGATTTTATATCAGAATCTTTGTCGACAAGTAATCTGCTCACGTAAGGAATTATCGAGCCTACATCTTGACGAAATACACTTTACGAATGCCTATATAAATAACCGATTATTTCCTGCACGCAGGTTGAAATTTCTCGAGCGAGTAATTGATACAATTTGAATATTAATGCACAGATAAGAAGGATCATTATTAATAAGCGACCGATAAGGATTAACAGTTTGCTCATTAATTTTGTACACGCATCAGTCGAATAAAAATCAATCCAGCGCATGTCGAGCGTCTATAAAAAGTTCGAGCTTGAAATGCGCGTGAAAGTGTGGCGCCACTCAAAGATTCGTACCGATCCCAAGGCATCGTAAGCAATTAAGAGTCGGCTTGTGTACGCGTCAAGACTATAAACAAAAATAGCTTCTAGCTCGAGGACTGAGCCGGACGCTATAAAAATTAGCTTCGAATGGCGCGCATCCTCCAACGCGACCAATTAGTCGCTGGAATACTCATTGCGACGTAATGACCACTAGTAACAATGGAAAACGAGCAAGAACGGAGAGATGCCAAAGCAAGACTTCGCCGCCAAATGTCATTGCGGAATTATGCGCCCCATCCTAATTGCAGCATTTATTGTTAGCGATCGCTCGCCGTTTTACCGGTTCTTCCTATATTTTATTTGCGCAACGCTGCCGAACTTTCTCTTCCAATAAACCCCTCTCTCTCACCCCATTATTATTATCGCTTATTTATGAAAGCCTCCTTATCTGTCAGGCGCTCTCTCTTTCTCTTTTCCGGCTCCTCAACTCCTTGCCCAGTCATTTCCGGCGAACCGCACAGGTGCAGTATTGCGCAGCGAACACTGACGTCGGGTTCCGGGGTCAAGCTTTCTGCACGCGTGCATACGCGTAATTTAATTCGCAGGCTCTCGGTCGCGTCACGATGAAGCAATTTTTGGATGCGAGCGGTTTGTATCGCACTCGAAGGTGGACTACGCGCGGTTATCGGCCGGAGATGAGGGACGAAGACAATTTTACGAAGGTAGTTATCCAGTGCTTCGGTGCGCTTTCATTCTCTGCTCCGGTATTCCGAGGTATTCAATTTCGCCCTCTGTAATAAAAGAGAACTCGAAATTTTTGCAAAAGCATGGGTAGTTATTTGTTCGAACGGATGAGAAATTGAATTTGGATTATTACGCAGCCTCGAGTACTTGTGTGCATATTTCGCAGTTTCCCAATAGAGCAGTGCTTGGCGCGACTTACTCTGATAATAGATCGAATGTTCCAATGTAAATTTAATCATGGCTCGAGATTTTTCGAAATAATAATTTTGGAAAAATGTTCCGGAAAGAGGTTGTTCATAGCTGTAAAGTAAATCTTCGTGCAAGTTTCGGAATCAGCTACGTAATTATATACACACGAGGGCATTTCTCGTGTACCTCTACAAATGTTCTCGACTCACTTTACATGTAACCGTTGATGTAACCATTAATAATGAACTTGCATCTGGTAGTATTGAGTCTTTCGACGATCGCTATATTTTATTCCAATTTTTTGTCGGTCGTCGGAGCGCGAACGGCGCGTATTGCTCAATCGAGCGCAATCCATAAAAAGAGAAAATTAAGTGACATGAAACTGGTAGAGACGCCACCTCTTTAATTTATCGAGCAAAGGAAATCCTGAATCCTTTGATTCCTTTCAACGCGTTCGATTGCAAAGTCGTTTCTCTACTCGGCTTCTTGGAAATGAAAACGAGAAAAAAGTGAGACAACGTCGGCCTCGAGGCTAGAGCACGATAATGCGCGCACTCGCGTTCCCTCCCTTTGCCCCACCACAAAAAACAAAAGCAAGAAAAAATGAGAAAAAGACGCCGGGCGTACAGTTAGCTCGGCAATATACCGCAAAAGCGCTAAAAGCGATAATACAGCTGGCACACATAGGCGCATAGGTGTGCGCGCGTCCGAACGCCGCATAATGCTGTCGCAATTACGTGCGCGGCCGCGTTTCTGTGTCACGCATCGATTTACGTGCGCTGTCTCTCAGGAGGACCGAGGAGAAAATGGCAGAGCTAAAAGAGAGCGAGGCGCAAAGGAGGTGTGGAATCGAGAGCGGGATCGCTGAAAGAAAAAACGATTATTCGGCAATTGTCGGTGTTGAAGCGAGGAAATAATCCGTCGCGTTAAGGGGAAGGACGCAGATGCGCTCGGGGGCTTCGCTCTCTTTCTTCGTTTCTCGCGTGATAGCCGCCAATGCATGCATCGAGTGCCAAAACACGTTTTCAACGGGCTTTTTATTTCCAAGGAGGTGTATCGTTGATCGGAGCCGATGTTTAACTGCCCCGTTCCCTATACCTCCCCGCGAGCTTCGTGGCTTCGTGCGATGCGCGGACGTTTCGTAATGATTATAGAGAGACGGCTAAAAATAAGGAGGGGAGAATTCACTTTTTTCATTTTGGCGTGCGGTCCTCGGGAAAGCACCTCGGAGCCGCGCGTTACTTTGTCCAAAGAGCATTTATTATTAGTGAGCGCGGTTATTGCGCGAGCACGAAAAACAGGCGAGCCAGTCGAAATATTTATGATTCACGGGGCTCTCGTGTTTTTTGTCTAACGTAGCGCGTTCCATTTAAAAATAGACGCTATGCCTGCGATGTTTTCGATTTTCGCGAGTCGAATTAAGACATTAATTTCACTCGACAATGCCGCTGCCGGGAATATATTTAGATCGAGTCGAGCGAATTGATAGAAAAGCTCGCAAAATTAGGTCGCGTTGTCGATGCCGTAAATCACGGCGAGCGCGAGCAGCTCGCGATTAACTATTCGCGCACAGTTTTACTCGACGTACTTTTCCCCGAAGTCCACTTCAGTTGGTCCACGGTAGTGCTAAATAAACGACCTCTCCTAGGAAACACTTGACGCACGTCCCAACTCCCGGGAAGATCTCGCGAGCCGTCGATGAAGAGCGAGCGCCTCCTGGCATTCGTCGAGCCTTGCGGCGGGTCGGAGGGCGAGGGGAAACGCGCCCCGTGTGTGGTCCATCGCGTTCGACGATTAGCCCCCGTCCCTTCCCCGACTGATCTGTACCCCGTTGCTGGATGAGCATCCGCAGTCTGCGCGAGGACTATAATCGACGTATCGCGAGCAAAGGCTCGCGCGTTCTTTGGGCATTTGACGTCCGACGCTCGAACTTGATCCTCCAGGTTTTTTCAGCCGGACTGCCGAGAGGCGCATCATTTAGTTATTTGATTTGAGTGCGCTTATCCGCTACAGCTGGCTTTTTTTACACCACTGGTGTAGTATCCTGTATGGTTATTTGATAATGATACTTATACTTTTCGTCTCATTCGAAAGCGAACTTAAGTTCAGATAGCATTCTTATCGGACGTTTACTAGCAGAAGTTTACTAACTTGTGCGATTAATAATTTTATCACTTCATATTGACTACGTGAACCAAATACACTGTTACTTTTTTACTTATGTAATCATTTCAGTAAAATTGTATTATCAGGTTTTATAAGGTCGTTTCATGAACCGAAAATCTTCTCTATACCTATTCAAAATAAAATTTAGATTATTTATTTATTACTAAATGTTAAAACATATTGCACACGTAGGTTTTATTACAAGGGAAAAATCATTGGTTATGGTTACTGGAGTTAAAAAAGAAAGTTTGATTCGGTAAATCGTAAAAAATGATTAATGTGAAGTTTGACGTATTCCCATAAAAAGTACATCAATCAATTTAATTCTAGTTAGTTACGCTTGTACATTCAGAGTGAGTTCTTTGCTCAAAACATTTGGAAATCAAATAAAAACTGACTCCTTATAAAGAAAAGAAAGGAAAAAAGAATTAAATTACTACCACCATAGAGCTCACAATAACGTTAGGATTATAATAAAAATGTAAACAACGAATATATAATAAATGTGTAGATTTTTATGAAAATATTATTTTTCGATTGCGTCTAAAAGAATTGTAGGAAATATTAATTTATTAAATAAATTATATGTTTCATTTATAGTAATATCATTGTAACGGAGTATACTCTCGTTTCTGGATTAATGTCAATTGATATCGACTTAAAAGTACCGTATAATATAAGAATAAAAACCACATAATAAACAAACACATTTGATTCCGAATTAATTTTGATCTATGGATTTGATCTATCGGATCCACCTACTTTTCGAATTAGGAAGTAGATGAAAAAATGGAACAAAAACTTAATAGAGTCTTTCTTTTCGTACCAAGTATATTGACTAGGATGATCAGGTTAATCAGGATCACATGGTACGTGAATCAAAGGCGTATCCGAAGGCGTCGGGAGAAGTTGCGTGTGTGTGCGCGTGTGTAAAAGAGAGATAGAGATAGATAGAGAGAGAGAGAGAGAGAGAGAGAGAGAGTGAGCGAGGGAGAAATAGAGAGAAAGAGTAAGAGTGAAAGCGAGTAAAGGGCTCGCGTATAAATGTAAAACTTATATTGTATCGGAGTGCAAGCGTATTAAGTTACGTGCTGAGCAGCGCGTATAGTTCTTGGAGGAGCTTCGCGAATACCATACACCGGATCCATTGTTTCGATTTTGATTTTACAGGGATACCATTCACTCGCAGAATTTCCATCACTTCTGACAAAATAGTTAAATGAAGTTGTGACTATTGGTCGATGTCCCCCATAGAAAATACCCAATATACAAATTAAATTAAAGAAAGGAAAATCGAATTGAATATTAAAATATGAGTATCCAAAAAATTAAAGTAAAGTATTTGGATAGTAGCTTAAAAAGTAATAGTCTGTATTTACTTTTACTTAGGTAAAATTTCAATGTTATAATTTTTAACGCTAGAATGCCTAGTACGTAGATTCCTCGTTTTTTTTCATCGGTACATGTAGACGTTATAAAACTAGTCGTTGACTAAAATATAAAAAAAATTATTTGAGTTATCAAGATACGTGAGATTAGATAAAATTGTATAAATAATTGTATCTACATAGAAATATAATAATTATTAAACAAATCGTGAATTATATTATAGTATTATAATTCAAATGAAGTTAAAATCGCATATCATGTGAAGAGGAAAAAAATGAATAACGCGTAAGTTTCAAATTTCAGATTTTTGTTTATTTAAGCGTATATATATTTATATTTATTACCGGTAAAGGTAATTACGATAATGAATAATAATCTGGGTGCAGATGATATTATATCTTAATCGTGATATAATAAATGCAATTATAAAGAAATTTATAATTATAGAAGAGAGTGGTACGACCATGTTATTAATAGGCATTTGATAGCACAACATGAGGACGTTTATCTTTTTCTTTTCCATTTGAGAATAATAAGAGAAGTTAACCCATGCGAAAAATGAGATTTGTGATAACGAAAAAAGATAAAATGATGTTCCCTGTACTGTGACGACAAGCGTATTGGAATGGTGGTTATACCTTGAAATCGTACAAAAAATCATATGCAGAAAAATCTGAGCTCGAGTTATGCACGTTAAATTTAATTGCATGTACAGAATAGATTATCCGAAGTTTACCGATAAGTAGCAATTTCTTAATACAATTTCTTAATGCAATTTTATCCAAACTTTGACGCATAAAATTAATTTACCGATGTGATATTAATATTATCCGATGTGATCGACTATTGTTAAAGTAGGTCAAATTATAAATAATTTTATTACTTGTAACTAGTTACATTCAGTATTTCTTAATAATACACGTATAAACATTTTCTCTTGATCTGCTGATCTGAACACCTTTTTCCATTTTCGATCTTTCGATTTCTTGCGTTTCGTCGCTAATCTTAATCAAGTCTCGACTCCATCTTCTGATTCCGTATGTTCGCAATTCAATTTTAACTTTATGCCCTTGTTGTTGTAAAGTGGCCAACAGCGCATAATTGTACTAGTTGCAACTGAAACCTACATTAAAAATTCAAAATATGGACTAAATAAATTTTATTTACGTACATACTAAATCTTGAAGCTTAATCTCATAAGTTTTTCAGACCAAAGAAGAAGATTCTCATTTTTATTTCATTATCTCATTTCATACAAAATATTAACATATTTTCAGGATGCATTTGTTAGCTTAGCATATATTACTTTAATGAAATTCAAAAGTAATTAAGTATATTTTAAAGAGAACTAAGTAGTGTTATCGATTAAAATCTAGAATATTTTTATCATTGTATTCATTATTAAAAATATATATTAGTAATTCCTATTTATTGCAAGAATTTAGATATTTCAAATAAGTAACAATGTATTATAAATCCTTCGAGTAATCAAGTAATCAGAACACATAAAGCGATCTTTTGTTATTTCGAAATGTATTTAATTATATTTTAATGCTCCGATTATTTTTGTTTCATTTAATCTCTATCTCGTGTTTCTCTATATGAAAAACTATCTAATTTTTTTTATCTTATCGGTAGCAATTATATAAATTCTGCACTCGTAAAGCAAGATGTAGAATAGAAATATTTTTGATATTTTATATTTCTACGTAATTATTTCAGGATCGATAATGTTAAACATGCGCTTTTAATGATACACTTACGATAATATGAGCTTGATTGAACTATACGACGACTATTACTAACAAGTTTCTGTAATTATAGTACATTATCTTATTTTCAGTTTTTTTATAACAGCTTTCGTCTTTCCATCCCTTTCGAGATTTAAGAGATTCACGATCGAGTAATGTATGTGTCGTATAATATCATATTACGGTGTAATAAACTGTTAAATTAATTTGTTTACACGTAGACTGACATTCGTGACTTTTGATGCCGTAACAATTGTAATTATTCTTGTATCAGTCTTATAATTACAATGAAAATATCTTCAAGTTATGACTGTCCTAATCTAACAGTCTTCTTCTACGTAATTTTTAGTTGTAAGATCAACTTGAATTTAATTTATAGTTATAAGAAGCACGTTTTGCAGAATGTTTTTTTTTTGTTGTTGTTACGAAAGAAGGAAACAAAATATTTGATAATGCTTATTACTCAATTGATAAAGTAATCAAAAAACATAAAAAGAAAATTTTCCAATTTAAAGAAGTTCTTAGCATTAGAAAAGTCAACCAATAGCAGTCGTATTATAATCTCAGTTGTGCCGTTTATCTTACTTAGCCGTATACACGTACACCCAATACACATGACCAAACATACAAGAGTATTTGCCAACTATAAGTGTATTTCTTTTGTGTCGAGAGGAAACTTTCATTAAATAGTAACATCCAAAAGAGTTCCTCTCGTTGGAGAAGTAATACTCTTGTGGGTTAAAGTCACTCAAAAGGCCGTGACGGGGTTCGTTGCTCGTTACTTGTCGCTTGTTACCGGTGAGGAGAGTCGAGCAACAGAGCCACTCGTGCGCTTTCTCCGCGTCCTCACCACGCAATTCTGTTTATATGCTCGCAGAGATCCGATGGAGCTGATGGAGCAGCAACTGGTGCGCTGCGGGGTACCACCCGTGCGCCTCTACGAGCATCTGGCCTTGAGCTCACCCTCGGCCCTCCAGCAGCAGCAACACCACCAGCAGCAGCAACACCACCAGCAGCAGCAGCAACATCAACAGCAGCAGTCCTGGCTCGCGCCCTCTGCAGCCCTACTGTACGCCGCAGCGGCGCGGGGCGCGGCGGCCGCCCCTCCGGCACCGGGCGCCGGTGGCCCCTTCTCCGGTAACTACCCCTACCCCGGGGCTGCGGCGTGGCCCTGGCAACCAGCGCCCGTCGCGATCATCGGTTCGCCCCGGCGTGCCTCGCCGCCGAGCGGCGCCGGGCTCAGGTTTGCACCCTACCCGAGCCCGAGGGGTTCCACATCGCCGGTCTTGGGCGCGATGAGGTCCGCCACCCCCAATTAGTGTCCCGCCCAATCGACCCCGTAGGTGGGAGGGATCGCTTCGCTCGAGCTTTTTTCGAGCCCCCACCCCAGTCTGCTTTCGATCGGACGAGCTTTTTTCTCTTTGCTCGCTAGATGGACTAGGCATCCGCGAAACATCGATCGGTCTCCGTGACTTCCCTTCGAACTACCCTTTACTTTTGTTTACGCGGCCAACGGTCTTCCCATCTTCAAGTTAGTCAAATTCGAATTTCTGATTGATATCCTGGCCCATTAAACCTCACACTGGTACGAGGGGTGTCAATAATTTCATTTTGAATAAATGTCAATAATATAGTAACCGATTCCTTTGGAAAATAATATGGAAATTCGTGTATAAAATGTATAGTTATAAACTAAAACTGATATCTATCCTATTCGGGAAAACTCGAAGGAACGCGGACGCTTTCTTCGTCGTCGTACCAACTATATTTCCTTACCCTGTGCACTTATATTCTTCTTTTTAAAGAAAAAAATAATTTGTTCAACTTAGGATTATGCGTTAATATAGGATGCCACAAAAAGCATTTCCTTCATAATTTTGTTTTATGTTTCACGATTTGCGAAGATAAACGAGAAATCGTTAAAAATGTCAGTAGGATGTTGAATTTTGTTCGTCTCGTGATTTGTTGACTTGTTGAGTGACACTAAATTTAAATTAGAATGAAATCACTATAAAAAGCATACATTTCAGTATATTTAGATAAGCGATAATTGAACAGACCGAAATATTACTGAACAAATTATCGCAGTATTTTGATTGAAAATTAACAAGAGTAAAAGATACGTTTTAATATAGTACAAAATAGAAATCCTTAACTTTTTCTTTTCATTGCAACGAATATTTACGAATATTTATAAGCATGAGATTTCTCGAGCTGATTAAGAAACTCGTCCGCTGACATTGCTTTTCCCAGTTGCCGTCACATCGACGATCCTTGATGGAAACCCCACACGGAGCCAAAGAAAACACTTCCCCCCCCCCCACAAACACAAGATATTCCTCGTTCCAGTGGCGGATCGTGTGTCGTCGCTTAGTTGTATTTATAAGTAGCGAAAAGGACACGATGCGTGGGCCGTACGCGAGTTCGAGTACGCACAGGCTAAACAGCGAAGATTGACGGCACGTATGAGCGCAGTGAAGAAGAGGGAAAGGATAAGGCAAGAAAATGTAAATCTTCGCAAGTTCGTCCAGTATTTATAATATGCACCGCGCGATCGCCGGGAGCCAAGTTATTCGATATTACTCGTTCGCCCGTTGGTGTGGTGGAGGGGAAAAATCGAGTGTGCGTCACTCGAGTCGATGACTCGTGGAAAAGACCGCGTGCCCGCGCATTTTGAAAACCGGGTGACGCCACTCGAGATCAAGACGTAGGATCGAACTAATGTAAAGCGGAGGATAGAGTTGGAAGAAAGAATCTCTTTGTCTCGCTGCCGGATCCTCTCAAAATATTAACTCTTTGGTGCCACCGAGTGAGTTTTCTCTTGAAACTCTTGGAGCTTCTTACATGCTTCTTTCATTTTTTAATGAGTTTTACTGTTTTTTTTTTGTTGCTTTTTCTCTTAATTTCGAATGAAAGAAACGGGTAATGCTGACGCAATAATCTCTCGTAGCTACATTTCTTTAACGTACTTGGAATTTAGAGATTCTGCCTTCAAACTTTACCTTCCTTCTTCGTTTTTATTATATTTTCTTGTAAATAGTACAAAAGCCTTATTTTAGTTGTGAATACTAGCGATCAGTTGTTGTATAGTAATGTATTTGTGAGCATATCGCGACACTAGGTATGTACGTGCGAGAAACAATGTATGATACGTGTTATATATATATAAACATTGTTAATGTTCTTAGTGCGCAATTTTTGAGTGGAGAGAGAGAGAGAGAGAGAGAGAGAGAGAGAGAGAGAGAAGCGAAGAGTTGTGATAGCTGTACCATACCGTAATAGTATTATTCCAGCTTCTCGCGGGAGGTGCTGCGAAATTTGTATATAAAATTGAAATAAATAATATCGTCGTAAAAAGTCGTGTAGATTTAAAAAAACAAATTACTCTGTGTGTAGCACCAGGGAAAAATAAATGGATTTTCAACAATTAAATTGGTATATTTTTTATCTTGTTCTCCCATTTTATTGTAAAGGAAATTAGTTCTAGAACAAACAGAAAAAATGCATGTAGTAAAATTAGTAGATTGTCAAAGTTGAATTAATAATTTGAATTATTGATAAATTTTAAAAGATTTTAACATTATCTATTCTATTACAGTTTTATTTAATTTCATAAATATAAAATTAATGGAATCTGTATTGATTTATGTGCTTTATTATTATTTGTAAATATAAAAACGGAATAAATATTCTTTTAAGTAATACAAAATATTTATATGCAAGCGAAGGTCTTTGATAGAGCGAGGAGACTCAACTATGCACAACATATTTTCATAAATTATTAGTCCACACAAGGAAGAGAGAAATAATGTACGGCCTTATACAGAATTTATGATATTCAGAGTAAAACCTTGTAATATAGGAAATATCTACATTATTTATGTTTAGTAATACACTACTATTTATTTTTTATAACGATAAATTTAATAAAATTGACGCATTGGATGCAAAAACGATCATAAGCTAGAAGTTTTCTGTTTATAAATATATTCACTACGAAATATGTTAAAATTCAATATTTTGAATTCCAGCTGAAACAAAATACTATTTTGTTTATTAATCGAAAACATTGGAAATATTTTTAAAAAAATTTTCAATATTGATTAATATTTCTATTAGATAAATGCACTCTTCAAATATTAAAGTACAATTGCGTTCTTAAGATACGATGCACTTAATTTGATCTTGCGAAAATTTTTACTGAATAATTTTATTTTTATAAAGCATTTTCTAATAAGGTTACTATTTTTCAAAGAGATTCAAGAATTTAAATAAAAATTTTAAATAAAGTAAAAATCTTTCACGATAAAGGAAAACGGTTCTCTTTTCAACATAATTTATTATCTCATAATTCATTATTTCATTTACACTCTAAATTTTACTGCACATTTGCTACTTATCTATAACATTACATTATAACACGTTATAATTTCTTATCAATCCATTACGTAATTTAATCTTTGCTCAAAAATATGACAACCCTACACTTTATTCATTTACAACTCATTTTTAAAAAATAGAAACTTTTGTGATCGTTGCTTTATATTCAAGTATATTCAAGTATCTTTTAAAATACAATTAATGAGTTCGGCTATAATTAAACAATCATTAATTTAAGTAAATGAGAGCTTGAAAAGTTAAGAATACTTCCGATAACTTTACTCGAAAGCGTTACCCCTCAACGAACTTCATTGAAATATTAAGTTCTTTTGTCTATTCTTTTGTATAATTTTATAAAACTGAAAAAACAGATGGAATACAAATTTTGATTAATTATATAATCTGTTAGATTAAATAAGATTAGATTAATAAAATTAGAGGGGTAAACGATAAGTCGTTCAAATTTTAAATGATAAAGACGAAATTTGTTCGGTACTTGACCGCATACGTAAAATTGGCCTGCTATTGGAATGTTTGCCTGTAAGCCATCGTCTGGAAAAATTTCTTTATGGAAATATTTCAATTATACATTCTTAAAATTATCTCCGCGTACGTATTATGAATTCAATTTAAAATGCCTACTAGTATAAGCATAATAAATGCTTTAAGCATTTGTACGATTGTTAAGTGGAACGTTCGCAAAGCTCCACGTCGAGGTCCTATGAACTTTCATCGATCACGATTAAGATTTAACTAATATTTCCACCGTGGGTTATTGTAAACACTTTAGCCAGCGCACGAAAATACCTTTTTATTTTAAGTTTCTCGATTACGGTGAAACCATTATGTGATCGTTACATCATCAGCGATTCCGCGCGGTAGTGCACCCGTCGAAGAACGAAGTTAGTCAGAGCAAAAAGTATAATAACGAAACGAACGCAAGATAACGAAATCGGCAGTAGAGCCCACGCGCAAAATAAGCATTAGGAGTAATAGGAAGGAAAACAATAAGGAAAATGAAACTACAAACGGAAGAACGAAATGGACCGTGACAAATCTCTTTAATTACTCAGAAGTCGTGCGCATGCACCGTTTCTCTTTATTCATTCTTCCTCTCGCACGAGCATCGCATCTTTAAGGCCCCAACTGCCGTGTAATTCTGTTATACCTATCTGAAATTAAATAAATTCATTTCACACCTTGTCAGCGCGCAATTATTTTCAGATGCGGCCATTTTAAAAGCGCCGCTCGCAGCATGACTAACTTCGCCCTTCCCCCTCCATGATTTTTCGAGCGCGGGGCCTCGGAGGTGCCGAAACAGCCTCCGCTCGATGCCAGAAGCAGCGGCCGAGGAATAGACGATTCATCGCCTGCGAGCGAAATTGAACGATCGCTCCCTTCGCCTCCACCTCGTGCTCCTGCTCCGCTCGTTCCCACTGGGCCTCGCGGATATTGCAGGACGCACGGCGGCGGTACACCTACCGCAGATCAAACGCTCCGTGAATGCCCTCAATTTTTGAGCGCTCGACGCGTTTATCTGCCGACGGGTCATTAGCGATCTTCGCGCGACGACGTGCCCCGAGAGATACGTGTGCGCATGCATCCGTCGGGGGTATCCTCGGACGGCTCGGACGGCTCGATCGGGCCTCCGTGAGCGAGGACGTGATCTGAGTTTTCCCCCACCCCACGTGCGCACTACCTCCTGCGATAATTAGCCAGAGGGTTGACTTTTTCGATCTCGTTGCTCCACGTAAAATATCTACTCCACGGCTTGCTCATTTACCGAGCTTCTCCGGTCCTCTAATCCTCGCTATCAGCGGGCATTCGTTATTATCATTCTGTTGGGCTGCAACTTCCACGTTGTTTACCAATTGTCCTCATTATATGGGACTAATAAGAATTTATCTGGCATCAATAAATAATTTTTCAATATATATAGTCGAGGTCGTTTATCGAAAGTCATTAGTCAAAAAATTGATGGATACCGTTTTAGATTGTAAGAACTATTTCTACTTCTACTTCCAAAATAAATTTTGAATTTTCGAAAGTAATATCTCAATAGAAACATTGCTGTAATAATTCCTAAACATTTTAACAATTCAATTAACATAACTCTCTTTGATAAAATAAAGTAATAATTCGTAAACGAATTCAATTGTTTTTGTTACTCAACTAGGCATTATATTGTTTGAGCCAACATTGTTATAAGTTTTCTATATGTTACCGTTTTAAATTATACTGAACAGATTGCCGTGTATAATACTGCCATGCTATTCATTAAATACTCAGTATGCTGTTTTGTAAAGGTAAAAAATTTAACAATATAAGAATTTTTATTTAAATAACAAGTAATTTTAAGTTTAAAAATATTTTAAGTGTAATCATTATTGGTACCTGGAAACAAATTCATTTGAACAATACATAAATCTATGATTACATATTATTTTACAGATATTAGCAAGCCTTTAATAATGAGAAACAATAATTTCTCTGTCATTTATTAATTATTACCAGCTACGTGTGTGTGTGTGTGTGTGTGTGTGTGTGTGTGTGTGTATGTCAATTTTTTCTCTTTTTCTTCTGAAATTTATGATCAATATTCCTACAATATTTACCAAGTAATTATATAAACGCACCTAGATAATGAATTTTGCAATATTTGCTATTATCCATAGAAAAATACGCGATGAAAGAAACTTGTAACTTTATTAATTTATCGACATTGACAAAAATTAAATATCAATGGTTTAATATAAAAGAAACGACAAACAACCATAATTATACTCTTATTAAATTGGTTTCGCTAAAAATCGTATATAAAAGGAAAATTAAACAAAATCATACATTGCAATTTTAAATTAATTAGTAGTTCTAGTGCACTAGGGTATACCAACTTTATTAAAAGAAGTTGTTAGCTGAATGCATCAATCATTTATGTGGTAAACTTTGTGTTTTAGATTTATTTTTAATGCGTAGGAAACATTGGAGATATGTCGCCTTTATATTAATACTTACAATAACCATAAAGTCTATATTCGCTGAGATACCCCGAAAAGCGCAATTAAAAAGTATACTTTATAGCGATAAGGTCAAAAGGAAGAAGATGAGAATACATAAGTTTTCGCGTCGTCAAGTCGGCGTTTCCTCGCGACGATTATGCAAAGCTCGTAGGTGGAATCTCGGATTCCAACGCATACGCTTGGGAGTGATATTTTTATCCGGACTCTGATTTTTTCTTATTCGACTCTGTTTATAGGGAAGGTTCCAGGGCAGCGGATGCATAACGTGCAGAAGCGAGCGGCGAAAATAAGAAGGCAGTAAGAAAATGAGAAAAAAGTGCGCGATGGGAGAAACGAAGCTAAGAAAGAGAAGCAGAGGAGTGAGGTGGAGACGAAGAAGTCGACGTTAATCTCGGGGGCGAAGGTTCACGCTCGGCTTCTTTTCTCCTCATAATTTCCTGAGCGACGTCTTTCGACACGAGAACCGACGGACGTCCGATTTCCATGCTTCGCTACTGCTGATGTGTGTACCCAGTTGTGCCTACGTCGTTGAAAGCTACGGAGCGAGAGAGAAAGGATCGAAATAAATCCCTGCGTGCGTAGTCGCAAACATCTTATCCTGCCACCTCTCTCTCTCTCTCTCTCTCTCTCTCTCTCGCGCGCGCGCGCGCGCTCTCAATCTATCTATCTATCTATCTATCTCTCTCTCTTTCACTCTTCCAAACTCTCTGGCTGCTTCGGAGACTACTTTCTTCTCTACGGAAATCAATTTAGATAATAACATACGCGCTGCTGAAAAAGGTTTACTGTATCTCGCCAAGAATGCGTTTCACGATATTATGCCTCACCTTTTATATTCGTCGTTGTTTCTTTTTTTCTTCTCTCCCTCTCGAGCTGCGGACTCGTGAACAACCGATACGCCTATCTCGTAATTAAATTACAAATTTCCAATCTGCGTTGAGGAGAAATGTGTTCTGCAGATGGAATGGAGAGACGCGCAAAGTTGGCTTTGTTATCGAGTTATTTAAATATTTTGATGGACTTAGTGGCCTTTAAATTCTCATTTTACGCTCTCTTCGACTACGATTCCTCTCAACCACGGCATCTTCCAAAATTAATATTCCGTATCTATAAGATTTAATATGTTTTCGATCAAATTATTCGGTATTTTATATGATAATGTCATTACTTTAAATATCATATTTTCATTTTAAAGATATTTTGTATTTCAATTACGCTATTATAATAAATCGTACTACGTATTCACCTAGAAGCAGAATCAATTTACTCATGCTGTCGAAATAACCTGCTTTTCTCAAGATGTTGTGCGATAGAAACATCAAACATTTACTTTGCAAAGGTTCTTTTAATATTTTCTTTAGAAATGTAATTGAGCTTCTTTTATCAGTCGTTTGATGAGTTGATTTTCCTTTACTTATTTGCTTCATTTACATTTACATAATAAAAAATAAGATATAAATCCTATTTTAAGCAAATTTTTGCAAGGTTAAAATATTCAATCGAGAAAGTTAAGCTTGCAAAGTAAAGAAATATTTTACAGTTACTAAATTATTTACATGAAAAATAAATATTGAATATTTATTAAACATTAACTATGTAAACTTTTAACAACTAATTTTTCCCCCTTTCCTTATTTTATTCATTAAATTTCAAAGCGTAAAGCTCGATCGAAAATAGTTTTAAAAATTATCTAAATAAATATTCTTGTAATAGTGTCGCTTTCAAAGACATATTATGAAAGATACTCGAAGAATTTTCAAGTGACGTAAAACATATTTCTTTTAAATAGAAAAAGGTCATTTTTTACATCAGCAAATGTACTTTTATGCATACGTAAATAAATGAGTATTTCATCATAAATTTGAGCTTGTTCAGTTTTGCATAAAAAATTCAAAATTTCCAGTATTAACGATAGTTTTTCAATAAAAACTTGTTCCTTTTCTTTTACAATTTGTCAATGTAACTTGCACATGAATTCAATATAATAATAATATTTTATGCATAATTGATGACGCGTTGAAGGTCTTATTAATCCATATTACATAATATCAATGAAAAATACACCACGTAAATTTATCGGTCATATTTCTGTTTTCAGATACCAATCATTGAAGCTCAACTAAAAACAAAAGATGTTGGTTCGGCAACATCTCAATATATCTAAGAACCTTAAACGTATTATTCACCGTACGTGCTTATACTTTTAGAATACATCTTGTATAATTTTACATTGTACAATTATTACCAGCTATATATGTATGTATATGTGTATGTATGTATGTATGTATGTATGTATGTATATGGGAAAAAATCGCACGCTGCCAAAGTACGACGAATTTCTTCAAATTGACGTCGAGCTTTCCTGGAGAAAGACTAAAAATCACTAGCAATCGATGAGCGATTCGAACAGAAATCCACGTTTAAAACAAAAGCACTCGTTGCTGCCCTCAATGTTCCTCGGCCATTCGAATAATACATCCGTGTACATGCCGGCACGGTTCAAAGCATCGGCGAATTGCGTCGGGTGCACATCAGACGGGAACCACGTCGGCTGCAGGGTCAGAGGGGATCGGGGGAGGCAAGATTCGATTCTCGAAGCATCGTACACGCATACACATATATAGACTCTCGGGAAAGTACCTCTTCTTCTACCTCTTCTTGTTTGGCGCAACATTAAGCACAAGAGAGCGGCGACGAGATTGTCGGCGCGCGAGAGCGATGGTGAGAGGAGCGAAGAAGAGTATAAGAAAAAGCCGACAGCGACGACGACAGAGAACCAAGGAGAGGATATCGCTTTCCAAGAGATAAAGAGAGAGAGAGAGAGAGAGAGAGAGAGAGAGAAAGTATGGGAGGGGGAGTCAGAGGAGGAGGGGGAGAAGGATAGAGCGTGTGTGATGTTGTGATGGGTGGAGCGAGGTGAGAGAAACAGAGAGGCGGCTTCCGAGCTTGTAATTATGTTGATACGAATGATCTGCGGTGAGCCGCAGAGAGCGAACAGGAGAGCGAGTGAGAGAAAGAGGAAAAGAGCAGTGCCTCCAGCGGTGCTCACTGGTCCTGGTGCGTGAGAGCTCTTTCGGGCCCTTTCACGGCGAGGTGCGCGCGCTTTCGCTCGGTCCTTTAGCGAGACCGTGGCGAAACCAGTTTAAGTGGTTAAGCGTAGATGTAATTGATTTCCATTTTACGAGGGACCCTCTCTTTCTCACTCACTCACTCACTCTCTCTCTCTCTCTCTCTCGCTCGCTCGCTCGCTCACCCGCACGTCTTAGGAGTACACGCCACGAGTGCGAGCTGCAGCAGCGTGCAAGATGCACTACCTGTCCCATCACGCCCCCTTTCGCTCCCAACCTCGACGCGATCTTCAAGGCAACGCGGACGCATCCTATAGGGCCGGACGCAAATGAACGCAGGCTAAACGCGGAGGACCGACGATTACGCCGCTCGATTCTTAAGTCGCGCCCCTGGACAGTCGAAGAGGTGCGGGAGTCGTCGATGACAAAGCAGTACAGGTCTGTCCATGATCGCGGTTAAGCTGCGCTATCGTGCATGTAACCAAGGGATTTTGTTCGAGTTCTCTGGGATACTCAACTCTGGAACTTCTCAATGATATTTCTACCCTTTCTTCCAACCCCTCGAAGTCTTACAAATCTTCCTAGTGAAATACTAATATGCCCACGACTACTGCGCGACTCGATAATACCAGCAGTATATCATTCTTAGTCCTCTTATCATCTTTACTTATCTTAAGTACTGAAGCTTTTTTGCTCACTTAGAAATTCATGGAATATTGTACTGTCTATGTATTTCCAGAAATTTGAGAAATGCTAGGTGTTATTTTCATTGACAAATATAAGCGTTTTATAACATTCAATATTCACTTATCGAAAGTCGAAATAAAACCGATGTGAGAATAAAATAAAACCATAGGGCAAATGATATATTTATTACATTTGAATTATTACATTTGAAATTATTGGTATATGTTTCAGTTTGTTGGGAACAATTATAAACTAAAGGTAACGTAAATGCTTAATCAATATTTACCAACTTAATTATCTTACCAACGAAAATGACAAAAACAATAAGTTCTATTACATTTTATTATTGTACCGAGTCATAAATAAAATATTTTACTGTGAGAAAGAAAAATTAATTTTGTTTTTGAATTGAACGGTACCTAATACACCCAGAAAAATAATTTTCTGTTTAAACAAAAGAAAGAACGTTTCGATAAAAATGCTAAAACAGTATTTTTGTAGGTAAAAATTGTATAGATTTGGGAAGATTTTGCTTTATTATTTTCCATAAATAATAAAAATTTTTGCACGTAATAAATTTGAATATTTATGATATAACTCGTCCACTGTTATTGATGTAGTTTCATAGTTGTTATTATTATTATTATTTAATAAAATGCCTTTAATACGTACACGAGAATTTTGATGTATAGTTTAGTACAAATAAAATTAATTACGATAAAATAAATTCAAACGAAATGTAGTATGAAACTTGCATACAAATGTAAGACAAAATAAATAAAATATAAGTTGATATACATATATGATGGTTCAAAGTCAGTTTATTTCCAATTAAACCGCTAAGTCAACAAAAAATAAAACCGATAATAATTTTCTGTACTTTGCCCAAAATCTATTAACATTTATTGATTAATCCAAGTAGCTAGCCATGTAATTCGGTAAAATAAGAAAAGAAGCCATAAAAATCGTGAAAAGTACATTCTTAAACAGCTGTTAACATATCGTAAATATGGCAATTTTAATTGGCGAACGTCTACCTTGGCTTTTTTCATTAAAATAGTTCGAGAAGTGAGAGCAACGGCTCACAAAACTATCGACTTCTCATGCCTTATTTTAAGAGCGTTTCGTTGAAAAATGTTCGGTTGACCGTTCGCCTAGATTTGGAGTACACCTACTTGGTTGTATCCGATTATGAGCGAGTGGTTATACCTCGATGTATTCGACTAGTTAAGTATAGTCGGCAGAGAAAAAGACAGATTTCCGAACGGTTTCGAAACGGTATGCCGCGTGATTAAATATTGGTAATTAAATTTAATTAATTTGCTAATTTAAGTGCGCTTGCGCTTGCGCTTCCATTTCTATTTATGTTAAAATGATACTATTGTTTTTTAAGACTGAGCGTCTATTTTAAAAGCGTAATTCATGAGCATATTGGATCTTTACTTGGTAGATTTTTCTTTGCCAAGCGTGGTCATTTGAAGTTAGCATAATAATAATAAAATATCGTGGGAACGTAGTATAGGTGAAGTTTAAGTGCTTTCTACAAAAAACGGTTTTATTTCCGTGAATTTTGTATTGTAATTTTAATTCAATAGAGTTTTTAATGTTAAAATTACGATTTTAATTAGTCACAATAATATTGATAAGAAAAGAACGTTGATTTTAGTTCTATTAGTATAAGATATTTTAATGTATTTTATAAATTTAAATGTATATTTTAAGTGAAATTTTCTAAACTCAGTTACAAATAAGTATTTTTATTTAAATAAGTAAAATCTAAGATATCGTAGGTAACTAAATTATTCAATTCTCAATTAAAAATAAAGTGTTTACGTAATTATCATTCTAAATAAATTCTTTTAAAATCATTTTAAATATAATTTTTCAAATAAATAACTTACAAATGTATTGCATAGTAAATTTATTTAAATGTTATAAAATATAAAGAAATTTATGCACTTAAGTTTAAATTACGATTTAAAGTCAGAGATAAAGTATAATTGAAAAAATTTTCAATTTTTAACCTTTTCTGTTTTTCGTTAAATAAACCCATCAAAATATTTTAACTCTAGTACAACTTTATTACGCAGCAATTATGCAATGGGATTCCTCCCAAAGAAAACGATACCTTTTTAGTAGCGTGCATAAAAAATCTATACAACAAATTTTATTTTCATGTGCACTGAAAGTCTTATACTTTGATAAAATATCTTTTGAAAATATCAGATATACAAGTATACAATATCGAAAATATCTTTTAAACCAATTTGAATATTCATATAAAAAATACATTCAATTATCAAGAATACTTCAAATTTGTTCAACGAACAAATTTATCTACAGAATAAACCAAAATATAAAATTTTTCACTTTGATGTTGTGCTTATAATGCAAAATTTTAATGTAAATCGTTGTCATCGAATGAAATATTTTGGATTGCGAATATATCTACAGTCAGCTACAGCAAACATAGTTGTTGATTAAGAAATAAATTTATTCATTAAATTCGTTGTTCTTACATAATGTACACAAATGTAGTACAACATATTCAAACAACATATGTATAGCTTTATGATTTATTTGTGTTATAAAATACCATAAAATAAGAGAGTCCTCTTTTCATCATCTGAAAATAAAATAAAACTATGAAGGTCTCAATTGTTATTTCATGTTACTTACTACATAACATCAATTTATAAATCGTATCGTACCAATGAATACGTTTCCATATACATAATGAATATTTTTCCACCAGTAAAATAACAAGGTTTTAGACTTTTCATTATCATGAATTTTATTAGTACTTTATTCTTCGATGATAAATTGTACCATTTACACGATGAGCTAAACAAATATAATTAATAAGTAATTATTGTACAATAAGAAATAAGAATTTTTCGCTTGAAAGACGTTTGTACATTACCAAAAATAAAATATATCGAGGTTATAATTAATTATTGTCTGACCAGGTAAAAAGACAAAATATTCATATGACAGAATAGAACACGAAAACAGAAAATATCTACATAGATCTAAATGGTTCTTTTTCAATAAAACCTATATAATTTATAAGTAAATTATTTGGAAATAGATTGAAAATTATTATAACATCTTAACATCAGTGCTTTTTAGAAATAAAAGTTCTTAAATTACAATAAAGAATCCACTTCCTATTCCGCATGTAGTCCCAATAAGCGTGAAAAACCAATGTATATTATAAACTTCTTCAATATATTTAATACTCCTGTTGTTTCAATATAAAGTTTTATATTAATAAAATGTAAACGATTATTTATAAAAGAAATTGTAATATTTGTCTTACTCTATGATTGACTGATGTAGTTTAATTGATTTGATAATAGAATAGTATACATTGTAATCAGAATGTACAAAGTATTTAGATTTTTCGATACTTCTACACAAGTCGTCAACTTTCTTCAGTCGTAAACTATACAAGTAAAGTTTAAAGTTATGTAGTTATATATTTTTCAGTTAGTGTTTTAAATGTCATGTATATTCTTGCTACTTGCTTACATTTGATATACATAACGAAAAAGAAACAGTGCAATCAATTATCATTTTTATATTTTAAAAAGGAATATACGGAATTTTAATTGAAAATAGAAAATGAAACAATTTCTCATTTCTCATTGAGAAATGAATTTGATATACTCGAATAAGAAGCAAGTTTTCGTACATCCAAATACACTGTACATTACATATACATTTGTATATGTAATGTATATGTATTGTATATGTAATACATTTGTACATCCAAATGCAAATACAGTACATCCAAGGTTACACTGGTATTACGCTTTATCGTAAGACGAATAAGCGAACCGTCTAGTATCGGTTACACTAACTAGTGTTAATTCACGATTTATTATAGTCGTAACTTAAAAAAGGTATTTTACAAAAGAAATGTTTACAATGTATTTCGATTTATTATTATACATGCAGAATTGTTACATTTCTATGAATGAGAGAATAAATAGTGCACATTAAATTGCTTCTTTTAAATTGCCATTAAGAGATAATGAGAGAATTTTCAATTAAAGCAATTGGAAATTAGGTTTATGCTTATGCAAACTAATGATGCTTTTACCAAGCATATATTTTCTATAAGGATTACTAATATGCATTATATATCGATCAAATACAGATGTGATATGAAGCGTTATATATGAAGCTGAATACTTACATCAATATTTCGAATAAACTGTACACGTGGTATACAATCATTATAAATGCTGTATCATGGGCAGCAATTACTGTTGCAGAAAAGATAGCATGTAGACTTATTAAAACCATTAATAGAGCATAATATTTTTGATGGTCAATATTAAATTGAAGATAATACGGGAGTTCTAGGGAAACGGTTCGATTTTCTGACGTTGCTACATAATTCAGAATTTCACGAATTAACGAAATGCCAGGAAAGGCTACAGCAACACTGAAAACAAAAACTATTCATTTTATATTATAAAATATGAAGCGTAAAGTATACTAAAGGATTTCACAATATTTTAATAATTAATTTTCAAAACAAATAATCTGTATGTATTCATATTATCCGTATGTACTCATAATTATCATGTAAATATGCTTTCAAAAGTAAATAATTTTCATTACATACAACTATTACAATATATAATCACAAGCGTTGTATTTTTACGGTTAAGTAAAAAATATAATCATGAAAATAACATATAAAGTAATGCTTTAAAATTACATAATATGTAATAAGTGTCCCAAAGCTTTTACAACAGATAGAAATTCGATGTAGTTTTTAAAACATATAAATATGGATAGATTTAAAGTTCTAACATATCACTGAGAGAGCAATGGGTTTATTATCTCATACTTATGCTTTATCTTATCTAAGTTTCAATAAATGTCTTGTCTTTAAAGTGCTTACTGAATATCATTATCAATGTTTAATTGAGTGTTCACTTTCATTGAAAAAATAGTTGTAATAAATAAAGTATTCTATTACTTTTTTAGGAGACGATAAGCCTTTAAGTAAGACAACTTTTAATATTATTATTCAAATTTGAATAAACTTAAAATTAAAAATTTATTTTATATTTAACAATATGAAATATTATTTAAAAATTAACAAGTGAAATTTAATTCTTTACTTACAGATAGTATTCATCTTTAAAATAACACAAAAATTTTAATGAAATATTTGTAAAAATTAATTCTTCTGAAATAATTACAATTTGTTATTAAAACTAATTGTAATGAAATATATTTACTGATCATCACGTTGATAGTACTATATATTTTTCATAATTCGATATATTTGTCTTACGTGTATAGATATAATAATCTATTAAGTACAACCTCTAAAAGTTAAAAGACTAAAAGCATAATGCTTTTTATGAATTATACACGAATGAAATTTTTATTCTTTTAATACCCAATGAAGTAATATTTCATATTTTTAAAGCATTTTCTAATATTATATTATACAAAGAACTGAATAATTAAAAAAATATTATATGAAAAACGTTCTCTTTGAAGGTGTACAACTAACAATTCGAATTCAATTTACAACATAAGTTCAATTTCTTCACGTACTTAATATTGTTTGAATTCGTTGGATTCATTCTTAAAAAAAAACTTCTTTACATATTTGTTTAAAAAGAAATATACGAACTTAGAAGATGTAAAGATAAAAAACTTTCAAAAAATGCATTTAAAAATTGTTAAAATTCATTTGCCTTATAATTCAGTATTATTACAAATTTTTTCTTTAAAGCTGTATGTAACGAATATATTTGCACTTAAATAATTTTATTAACATTATTTTTCCTATTTCATTTCAAAGATGAAATCATCGAAACGATTGTACAGATTATTATAATAATACTGTTACAAAAACACATTTTTTTATCTCCAAAATGAAAGACATGGTATTAATTAATTGGACATCCTTAGATATTATTATTTTCTGAAGTTTCAACAATTATAATAGGATAGAATCTATTTTCTATGTTATTTAGGAATTTTTCCGATAGATTAACTTAATTTATTTGAATTGAAATTTAATTTCATTATGTTGATACAAAGGTATATCCCGTTTTTGTCGTTGGATGTGATTGCAATACTAAACCGAAAGTTATCTACAGTACTTCTCACACATAGACTTTTAATTTTTTTCTTAGGAGGAATTTTAGCTAGAACTTGGAAAAGGTTGAGTTATTAAGTTGGATTTTTAAAATTTGGTTAGTCATTAAAATATTAGAAAGTAAGGAACGTTAACGACGCTTTATGATTTTTACAGGTAAAAGTGCACGAATAAAATAAAAATAACTACGGAAGTAAAACAAATTTTAATTAAATTTTAATTAAAAACAGAATTGAATAATACAATTCTTTTCCAAATATTCGCTGAAATTACTTCCCCGAAACAACATCGAAACTTTACACGTGTGAAGTAGATAACATTTTGGTCTTGCAATGAAATGTTATCTAGAGCCAAAAACAGGATAAACCTTCATAACAGTTGAATAATTTGATGATATATTTATGTAAGATCCATGAAATAAATTACATAGTAAATTTTTTAATTATTAAAATTTTAAAATTACACTTAAGATTATTATTATTGTTGTTGTTGTTATTATTATTATTAATAGTCACATATAAATTAATTCATGGGCAAAAATTCGTTTTAAGAAATGTATAGCAACTGTGTTCCGCTATTATGAGAATTGATTTAATATTGAAATGTTGAAATTACATGTATATTTTAATGATACAATTTGACCGTTTTTAGCGTACTTGTTCAGGATACACAATTCTTCTTCGTCGTCTATAATTGTCCAATCCTTTTTTATTTTTTCATAAATTTTTTGTTGCTATAAGTAGATTAAAAAAAGAATTAATAAAATTATATCATGATAAGCATAACTATGATGTCAAATAATTTAATAATTCACTATTGTAAGGAAAACAATTGATCAGTTATTTTAATCCTACTATTTGTAAATTTAGTATATTATATTCTAAGTAGCACAGAATATATAAAAAGAAATTACCTTCTTTTTATTCAGTATACCAAAAATATATTTTAGGATTATGAATAAACAAATACCTTCAGCCATTATATTTTCTATGACAATTTGCACATTGACGCCAATTTCTTCAATTATTTTTATCAACTAAAAAAATATTTTCATAATTGTATATTTTAAATGGTTATACTTTAATTTTACAACACATTAATGGATTAATTAAATATTATAATACTTAGAAAAATCACTCACTATGGGCATTAGTAATGAATGTAAGTTTAAAAATACTACGAAATGCAAATATTTATCGCGAGGCTTGGTAGAATAAGGCCATATGCCAAGAATGTTTTGTAAAATTTGTGTTATTTTCCAATGAACGCTGTTTGAAATGTCCATTTTTTTGAAAAATTGACGATAATAAGTACTAAGCTGACTGCTTTCAATGCTTCACTCTAGTAGACTAATTGAAAGTGAACATGCAAAATGGAGTCACAAAAGAAATTTATGCTATAGATGTTGGATATGCATATTAATATTGTGACTATAAATGTTCATTATGCCTGATTCTTCGAGCTTCGATTATAGGCTTCAACTAAAGAAATTCTAAAGCAGTCAATAATTTTAATTTTTAATAAACATATCCTACATTCTTATTATTTTTTTTTTCGTGAAACATGAAGGTTAGCTTATGTTACGTAGATATCGATATAAAATTATGCAACTTTCGATTTCTTTCAAGACACGTAATGAACAAAATTATCATCGTTATATTTCAATTGGATTCTTTAAAAGGAGAAATTTTAGAATGTTCGTTCTATTATTTCAAATTAAAAATGCCGTATTTTCAATTTAGCAGTTAACTAATGCAATATCTATTAATAATTTTGGATTTACAAGAATTACTTAAAAAATTCCTCACACAATATTATGACGAAGTTTCTGACAATATTTAATTCAGAAATTTTCTTTTATCGTTGCATTGGAAAATTATCCTGATTATATCACCTGATTTTATCGTTATTTTACATAATATGTAAAATATTTGCAGACGTCCATTCTTGAAAGTTTGCCACTTAATAATCTGAGAGAACTACGAGAATGTCACGATGCTATATATCGGTCAATTGCAATTACTACGACACGCTATAAACTGCCTATCATTGTTTTTATATTATTAGATATTGAATGATTCTTTCAATTTAAATTTTATGCAACCTAGTAAAACACAAGCGTTTGTTACTAATGCAATAATTCCCTTATTCCTTACGAAAGTTGACTATAATATCAGAATACAGAACTGCTGGATATTTATATAAAAAATAAATAGACAACTGATTTCAGAAGAATATATTTATTAAACAAAAATAATATAAGCATGACAAGGAAAGAGTTTTCAGAAAGACGCTGCTTTCCTTTTGAGTGCACGTAGTTCTACAGCAAAATTAAAACTAGAATTCAATTGTTTGTATCTTCTGCAGCATGCAAATTTAACTACGGAGGAACAAGGAGCAAGGGAAAAGGATGTGGTCATAACATGTCTAATAACAAACAATAGGCCTCATGCATTAATTTGTTTACGCAAATTGATTCAAACTTATTTATTTGCAAGTAGAGAAATGCCTAAGGTTCGAGCATTGTCTGCAGTAAAAAGTATTGCGGGCAATATCTGTAAATTCGCGATATATATATATATATATAATTCATCAGTGTTTTTAGTAAAGCGACAATTTTTCACTGTGATTGGTGGTGATTGGGATATTCAAAATATATAAATAAATTTACAAAGTATATCGAGTGCATCGTTTTGTATAATTTAGGTTTAGACGTATATTTTACTCTTTGATTTATTTTATTTTTAATTTTGATGAAACACATTTATTTAAAATGTATTATGAGCAAGTTTTAAGAAATGTGATATGATCGGTTAGTCGTTAGATTATAAACCAGCAGTCTAATACAACTTGAATATTTAAGCATATTTCAAGTAAATATGTGCATATTAAGTAAACGTAATCTGTCCGTTGTAGATTTATAAAAGCATGAGAGAAAAGTACAAAGCTTTCTTGAAATTCGAAAGTGTGTGCTCGCTTTTTTTAAGAAACTAAAACTGCGAGGGAAGCAATAAAAATTAGCACCTGCGGAGGGTCATAAATATGAAAGGATGCGCAGAAGGCCACCGTGTGCCATAATCAAATTATACACGCCCGCGACGCCCATCTCGAGCGCGGACTTCTCCATGTCTCTCTCTCTCTCTCTCTCTCTCTCTCTCTCTCACTGTCTCTTCCTGCGGGTGCATATACTTGAACGAGTATACCGACGTATGCTGGGGCAACGCCTTGAATGAATATATAAGGGAGCTGTGCCAAGGATTATTATTATAAGGATATTCCGGACAAATGAATGAATATGTAACGAGGAGAGGCGAATAGCGATCAAGGAGTAGCCAAAAAAGTCAAGAATCCTTTAAAGTGGTCACTTTTTTCAAATCGTCATAGGACCCACCAAGACGTCGTCACTTTTTATCGTGCTAGCTTATGTATTCGTAATTTTTTGGTTTAGCCAGAGTAAAGAATCTTGAATTCTTGATGTGTGCTACATAAGCAAAAGAATTTTGAAATACTCTGACTTATAGTATACTTTTTTATTTTTATGAAAGCGAATAACTCAATAAAATCGATAGTAGTGTATTCGGCATTTTATGCATTTTCTGAAATATAAGAGATTTAAAGTCAATTTTCGAAATAGAAAGTTTATTCTTTCCAAAATACAAATTGAAAATTGCGTTTCCTGATAGTTATTCATCACTGAACCTGAGTAAATACAAAATATCTAATATCACATCTCGGTAAAAAGTAATATTTCGCAACAATGGACTAATAACTCGGAATGGAAGCTTGAATGATCGACAAAACAGTCGATCTATTTTCTTGAAATTAAGTGATTTGACACCGCTTCTGTTGCAGACAGTGGCAAATATCCATAAATAATATTTTCTCAAGCATAGTAGGTTTATGAATTTTAAAATATATAACCATCGATAAGTTATTACTTATTTCATGTTCCTTTCATCCTACAGAAAGATGCATTAAAAACGTATTAAAGCATTTTACAGTAACAGCGTTATATTAATAGAAGTACATAATTTTATTAATGTATTCTAAGGCTACCATTATTTTCATACGAACGAATATGATTTAATTAGACAAACTGAGTACATCGTCGCTATCTTTCTTTCCTCTTGCATACTTTCAGGCTCACGGATTTGTAAATCATTCTCTTAAAATTGTTTTGAAAAACTGTAGAACTGCTATAGATATATTCGAATCACCCTAAAGTCGCTGAACACTGTATTGCATTTTATTCGAGTAAATTTAGGTCGATACTATTGGTATATTATTGGTAGATATATTAGCTACTCAAGCCTTATACAGCTGTGCTGAATTGTGGCGACTCAGAACAGGGAAGTTGAAGAGGCGATTTCTTTTGGAGATCCATGTAAATTTATTGATAAGTTTATTGTTTGGGAATAGACATTGTAACTAACACTAGACTGTATTATTACGTATATCTTTCTCATGTATATTCTTTTGTAATTGAAATTCTTTTAATATAATGTATCGTTAAATTATACTTATAAGTGGACAAGTATATTTCTTTCTGTGTAAAAATTCCATTTATAAGCGTTTTCGATATTGAATACATGTAGCGTCAAAGTTAAAATTTGTTTAATAATTAAGAGAATTAAACATTTACTTACAGTTAATTCATTATTTACGGTTTTTGAATATTGAAAGCCTATTCGGAAGCTTATATTTGGAATTCAAGTATTCACTTATAGAGATATAAACTATTTCTTACAAAAATGAGAAAAGATTTCATTGTATTGATTGATAAGAAATACTTGTGACTCCTTAAATATATTGCGTAAATATGTGTATGTATTCGTAATTCCTTGGTAAAAAAAATATCAATCTTAGTGAAATCAAAATAGACACTCTTTTAGAAAGATTATCATTTTCTAAAATGAATTAAAAATAGCTTATCCAGCATTAGAACTACTGCATTTTCTGTTTAATTCAAATACTTTTTTGAGAATATGAACACTTAATTTTTAATCAAATGTAAAATTAATTTTATTCAAACAATAATTACTCTATTTTATTAAGAATACAATAGTGTATAATTTGTGGATTTATACATAAATAGAATCAAACGGAAAAGTAAGTACTGTATACATAATCGAATGCAGTCAATGAACTCTAACACAATACATGCAAAGGCAGAATACAAATAAATAGATAAAATTTAAGACATTGGTTTTTCTGCTATAATAATAATTTAAAAATATTTTGTACATATATATATATATATATATATATATATAAATTTATAAATAGATATATAATAAATAAACTATGAAGTTCTGCATCTTCATAAATCTGGCTAAAATAATTCATAAAAATATTTAAGTCAAATGAAACATTAACTATGAGATTTTATACCTTCCACGTGTATTAGATTTTCATATATTTTTGTTAATGTTTTTAAAAAAGTATTTCACTTCTTGTCTGAAAACGAGAGATTTTACTTTGCGTTAGAAAATAAACGAAATGGAAAGAGAATTCGTGGAGAAAATGAAAATATTACATACATTCATAAAAAATATTAAATATTAATGAATATTAATAAAATAATAATGCATATATTACGAAAAGAATTTTGTTTCGAATAAATGTAAATATCTTTCTGGGATGTGTGTATAGTGTATTTTCTATTTTAGCATGTTTCAGCAATCGTGAGGAAATAGGAAATAAGCTTTCAAAGATAGAAGTAATATAATTGGACCTATAACGTTTAAGTATTGTAGGCTTTAAATTATTTTTTTAAGTTTAAAAAGTCCACATTTTTCCTTTTAAATTCTTACATTATCGAAAATTGTCTTTTCATTATCGAAAAGTCATGTGCCACGTTTTGCTTTCGATAAAAATGAATACAAAT
Source organism: Wiebesia pumilae (assembly GCA_018907045.1). Lineage (NCBI taxonomy): Eukaryota > Metazoa > Arthropoda > Insecta > Hymenoptera > Agaonidae > Wiebesia > Wiebesia pumilae. Next base: position 8,228,972 of record JACCHZ010000192.1, read on the forward strand.
TAAATAGAAAACTTTATTGCCTTCAAACATAAACATCTTTAATTGGCAATAATATTATTTTGAAAATAATGCACAATATATTATACGTATACGTACATGAAAGAATTGGCTTAAAAATAATTATTTTCTGATAGAATTAATTTCTATTAATTTTTCTGGAAGTACATTCTACTTTTACAAATAAGTAGAAAGGCTTGTAATACGTTTATAATCTTTATAATAATTGATACGTATATAAAAAGTCAGATTGTGTCAAAGCAAATAAGTCTTAAAATAGTTTCAAAAAATCAACTCAATGAGATTCTTTAACGAAACAACTAAATGGTTAAGCACATTGCACAATTAAAATAAATATTCGTATGCTTTTTTCTTACTTTAAGCGAGATAATTACTATTATTCTTTATTCTTATTTTTGGTAAAAAATTAATAAGTATTTGAATAGAACATTAATTCCTTATACTTGTATATCAAGGAGCAGATGATGGATGCGAAATTTAAAACGAAAGCAACTACTGCTTGAGACAAAATACAAAAGATTTTGTGAAGATATGTCTCTGATAATAGAAAATGTGAAAAGAAAAGAATAAGCAACAGAGCCGCGCTTTAGGCAAACTTAATATAAACGTTCCAGGGAAGTTGTGCAACAGAGTGCTCACACATATCACGGAAGAACAGAATCGCTGTGGGCCGTTTCAGGTGACTTTCGGCTCGTTTTCAATCGCTTTCGCTCAATTTAGCTTCTTTGGGATCGACTGTTCGCTCCGACTCCATTTATCCTTGAGCGCATGAGTCTCCTCGCGAGATGAAAGGCTCAGCCCAATAATTCGGCACATTTCTTTCTCACCTCTTTAAAAGTCGTAGCTCCTGCACGCTAGGGAGTAGCAAAAAGATGCGAGTGTGGGCTAGTACAAGAGAGGGAGAAAAACGGACAGAGAGAGAGAGAGAGAGAGAGAGAGAGAGAGAAGAGCTCCAAGAATGGCCGTGCGCATGCGTGTGGTAGCGCGCGGAGGCAAGAGAGGCACGAGGAACGGAATATGTAAATTAGAAGCTCCGTGTGAATGCGGAGATTTATGATGGCTCGTGCGTATTTCTAGGCGCAATAAATATCAGTAAGTAGCGACGCGCGCGCTCGCCTTGCCCGTGAAACCTACACGCACGCAGACCGAGGACGCGAAAACCGCAGAGGACGCGAGCGATCGAGACGAGGACGAGAGGTAGAATAAAGTGGTAGTACACGAGGAAGAGGAGGACGTAAGCGCGCGCGAGCGACGATGACGTTGGGAATGAAATGCTGCGCGCGCGAGTGCACGTTTCGCGGAGGGTGAAAGGAGCGAGACGAAACGAAAGAAAACGGGACGCCGCGCCGTGGGTGGCTCCTGCTGCCGGAGACTCGTTGAGGCCCCCTTCGTCCTCCTGGCTTTTTGCTATTTTATTTCCCCGCCGAGCCTCTGGCCGGCCGTCCCGAGGCCTTATCAAGAACTTTCGTATATAAATCCCAATTATGCTTCTTGTCGTTTTCCAAAATAAAGTCGCCACGACAGCTCCCGCGCTCTTTCTTCTCCCTCTTCGCTTCCGTCACAATTATTTATCTTTAAAACGCAGAATGCTTTTTGCGACGAAGTTCCTGCGTGTCTTCGACGAATGTCGAGTGATCCCGCTGATCGTGACGCCGCTGCCCTCTTGGCGAAATTGTCTGCGCCGTTATTTCTGCAACTCAAGTTACTCAAGGAAGATCACAATCACTCGCAACAGATTTATTATTAAGATGCTTTAACGCGAGAAAAAATTAAGCTAACGAAACGTTACTCGCGAGCATAAATATCAGGCGTAATTGGAATCATCGTCTCGGTGCAACGCAAAAACGGCATTAATTAATTTTCAATTTGAAAAAGCTCTCGGCGCCGAAGGTTTCAATTTTTAAATTGAAACTTTTTTACTCGAAACTTTTTGACTTTTCTTTCTCACCCCGCATACTCCCATTCGATAATGCATAAGCACACATCTTATTGACTGAACAATAAGAAAGAAAGAATTTCGGGTCTTATTGATCGATCGAAATCAATTACCAGCAGGACACTAATTACTGCTAATAAAGGCTAAGTCCCAGCATTTGGACGTTTGGCTGCAGTACAGCGATTGCTCGAGTACTCGAGTGCTCGCTTTTCGAACGTAATGGTACCTGCTGTCGCAACAGCATCGTATTTATAATAGAATCGATTTATTATTTATATTTGCGCACACGTATACATGCGCGCGCGCACAGACGGAATATTCGAGGTACTTATATCAAGGAACACCTCTCTCTTTCGTATTCGCACTCCCGCGCTGTTCTTTCCTCTTATATTTCTCAGCTGGATCAGCAAGAAAGGAAATTTTCGACACCTGCTCGAGTCGATCTGAAATTACTCCTGTCGTAAACTAAATACAGATGCTTCTAAGTGCGCCGCATATCCTTTAAATATTTTCCGAATGGTCGTTCCGCGACTTCGTGGCGAGCAGCTTGAGTTTTTGCGCATTTCACGAATTTCGATTAACCGCTTGATTTGCGTTCATTGCTTGTGCTCTCGAATTTTAACGTCTTTCTTCTACTTCGTCGCATCTTAAAACGCACTCAACGTATTTTCACTGGCACGCAAGTTAGTGTTCGCCGATTTTATTACTTATTACAGTTAACTCTTTCATTAATCTTCTAATGTACGCAGTGCCTGAATTCTAACGTTGCGTTATAAGATTTTTTATCAACATGTAAGAAATGATAATTTTCAAAATCAACGATTGATCTGTGTTTTTTCTTTACCTTTCATTGCGGCTTCAAAGGTTTTCTCGCTATGTTCATGCGCGCCTTAAACAACTCGAGACAATCTAAGCCTCCGATCTTTTGAATAATATTATTATTGGTATCTTACAAATGCACTGTAAATAAAAAATGATACGCTTCACTCGTAAGAATATAACATTATTTATGACTAGTTAGTTTATGACTATTGAGTACCCAATTTTATAAGAGTTTTTATACAATTTTATACAAAATCTATTCAACATTTCGATAAATAATGTATATCAATATTTATTTCATACATATTTTTAAACGATACGGTTGAGAAACAGTAAAATATTAAACAATTAAAATATTTGTATGTGCATCTACGGTATTTACTTGAAATAACGTTTAATTTTGCGTAAAAGAAATTTTTACTCTATTGTAGAGCAATTTTCATCATACGATTTTATTACAATAAAAATTACTTAATCCATAATATGATTGAAAAATCTATTTTGAAATATCAAACAAGAAACGATGCATCCAAATACATTTCATAGAAAAATAGCATACAAGTGGCAACAGTGACATAAGCTATAAGTTGAACAATATATTTACGTATAGTATCACTACATCTTGTCTTAATCGTACGCAGAAAATTGAGCAAAATCTTTATATCTAATGTGCATGTAATCTAATGCATATCTAATACACGAAAAAATAAATCATTGCGATGTATTGCAAAGAAGATTGATAAATAATACAACGTGTTTAATAAATTTTCAAGTATAATGTACACAAGGAAAACCTCTTACTAACAATTTACTATTCTCGAGATCTCGAAGAAATTTAGTATAGATTTATTAAGTAAGAATTTTTCAATGCATATTAACAAACATTTGTTACTTTTATCATACTTTTATCATACTTTTATCATAACATTCCAACACTCGAGATATTTGAAAAACAAATCAATAATTAACGCACGCTACTCAATCGCCATTTATTTTATGTCATCGGCAACGAATGACGAGTAGAGAATAGCAATATTACTGCCGCGACGTATTCCAAAGTAAAAATATGTTTGAGCTCTCTTTTTTAAATTACTGCGCAATTCGTTGCATAATTTTCGACGCACCGTGAAGGTGCGACTACACTTAGCCAACTCGACAATATTAATTATTACATGAAGGTATCGGCTCGGGACTCGATCGTTATTTCAAGAGCATCTGTTTGGCCACTGCGGGGTCATAGGCCACCACCAACTCTCCGAATCCTGTGACCGAAACGAGCCCATAGTAATTTCATCGCTGGTGCTAGTCGCATGTTCATCGTGGTGGGCCCGCAAGTGCCTGCTACAAGCATGATTTTTCTCCCAGCACTCCTTGGGGAGCACAGGAGTGCACTCGCGACATAATCGAGGTACCTGCGCATATATGGGAATAATGCGATTAGCGTGATAGACAGATTTATAGCTGCTTATGGGATTTAAACTCAACAGGTTGCGCAAAGATCGCGTCGTGGGCTTCTCCGCGGGCGCATTTTTTCGTTCATCCTCTTTTTCTATCCTCGCCCGTTCGAATCTCGATGCTGCATGGCCATACTGCGAGAAGTCCTTGGACAAAGGATGTTTGGATATCTTGAGATATATCTGTAGGCGGGCAGGTAGTACAGGTGAGAAAAAGACACACGTGAAAATCGGTTATACTCGGGGTCTCTTTTCTCCTGCTCAAGAATGATCTATGAGTCTATATTTGTCTTTACGGGAAAAAAGAAAGCTTCAACATGTCCTCAAATATTTACCGAGATATATGATACGGCAGGGAGGTGTAAGATGAATTAAAAATACGAGGAGAAGCTTTTGAGAAAAAATGCATAATTTATGGGGTAGTTATTTCTTTTAGAGGCCTTTTTTAATTCCCTGCAAAGGCTCTATTCAATTCGAGTCTACCTAACACGATGTATTAACGCTCCAACTACTTTAATCACGCATTTTGTAGTCCCTTTAACAGAGCGTAAAAGTATCAATAAAATACATGGTTATATCCGTGCAAATTAAAATATTTCTGAATCCCGTGTTCTTTCAATATTCTTTAATCTCATCCTTCCGATTTGCATCGAACTCCGAGGGTGTAGGACAGAAACCATTGTAAACGCTGAAGACGATGCCATACAAAAGCATTTTCCTTAATAATCTTAAGGAAATGTAAAAGCATTTAATGGTTTTATTTTTAAAGTCATGGCAGGCATAGAAAGTGGTAGTATAATCTTCAAGGTGACTCTTTCACGTTTATCGGAAGAATGCGAGTGGAAGGAAGTCGTAGAAGAGACTCGAACAAAAATGTCCTGATAAATGATAAATGGTAGAAGCTGTGCGCGAAAATAACGCTCCGAAGACAGAAATTGTTTGCGCACTTCGTAGAAAGAATGGGAAGATACAGAAAATCAGATAATCACGTCACAAAACAGCGAATCTAAGACTGAGCAAAAAGAATGGACACCGAGTAAGAAGAAGGTGAAAGAGAAGAAGCAGTAGGAGTCACGAGTGGGAGTCAGTGCGAGAAGATTCTCTAGTTGTGCTTCCACCCACTTCTTTATTATTTACTGTGCATGCAGTCTTGCACAAGGCGTGTCACAAAAGCCTTGCGGGTTTCCTCTTGAATGTCGGACAATGCCTCCGGGATTTACGGCCGAAACTTTCAACAAAACTGTCAATGCTACGCCACCCTCGCTTGAGTTCTTTCTTGTGCGCACGCCTAGCTAGATAAACGTGTCTTTCGCTGCTCTCTCTCTCTCTCTCTCTCTCCCTCTCTCTCTCTCTCTCTCTCTCTCGATTCCTCTCTTTCCTATGGGAATCTTCGTACTCTTGTTTCTTTTTCTTTTTCTGTCTCTTCCTCTTCGTATCTTGCCTCACGGCCGTGGCACAAATATTTTCACCCGTAAATTCGAGCTTTTTATCCCTCGAGCCCCGAAACCTACAGATGAACGAGGTTTATTTACAGTCTTCGTGACCTAATCCACACCCCCGTCGTGGTGTAGTCGTGCACTCTACTCAGGAGTGGATGGAGGTATGCCTGAGAGCGTCGCTAACGCGATACCTGGTCGACAGACCGACTTCGGGAATCATGGCCTCCAGAAAAGTGGAACGAATTTTATTTTCCCTCGAGTTCCTTTTTTTCCTTTTGCTCACGATTGGTGCAACCCTTTTTATCTTTTATAACTTTGGACTCTCGTAAAGTATGGGCGCTTGTTGTGAATACACTTTGTCCAGTCCTTTTATTCTCTCGCTAATATTTTTTTTCTGGAGATACTTTGCGTGGAGGTATTTATGAAAGATATTTTTTAACTTTTTTCGATAAAAAGCATACTTGGGCATGCGTTTATTGAGCTTACCAGCAATAAAGACCTTTTTTATCTTGGAAAAAATTCGAACCGACTTCAGATTTTTTAAATCCGTTTAAAACTTGAACTTTCTATTCGAATGAATTACAATGGAAATATGTAATTTTTTGATAATCATCTAATGTGAAATCTTGCTTTATCCTTGCATCTTTATTAGGTAATCATTATTTATACATTGTAGAGGCATTTTTCAACAAACGAAACAAAAAACAAGCAACTGCAATCGGTATCTATGTAGCGCACATCTTTATAAACGTTTAAATACTTGGAAATAAAAGAACTAGTGAATGCTTAAGACTGCCTCCGTTGCTTTCAACAAAATAAGGAAAGAATTATTAAAAAATATCTTCTTCTCGGGTATTATTACGAGCCATTATGATTTTACAGTTTAGAAAAATTAAATTAAACATAAAATCTTAAGATCAATAAGACGCTTATCGTACGAACGTTTCTGTTCACTGGTTACGCAAAGTTTTTCCTTAAATTTAAGTAAGCGCGTATAAAAATTATTTAATGAAACAAAGAAACACGGGAACGTCGAGCGAAAGGCAATCATCCGAACTAAGTGTCGTCATTCATACCGACTTACCGCGGCATAAACTCGTTCGACCACGATAAACAACAACAATTACTTTGCGAGCATAATAAACTTTAATCCTAAAGAAAGTGTTCTCTTTCCAAAGCCAGTCTTTAGTTGGTCTAAACTGGCAAATATTTCGCAATTTTATTGTCGTTAAAAGTATTTTAACGCCAGCGGAAAGAGAGATTATCCATGAGTTCCAAAGCTATCCATCTCGTCGTCGACCTAATGTATACATACGCATACAAAAACCGACTCGTGGGGACCACCTGAGACAAACTCTGTTTCTTTCCTTCTCTCTATCTTGCTACTTTTCCTTGTCTCTTCCTCTGCAGCACCTCGGGGGACTAACTTTCCGAGTCAACGCATTGTTGGAAAAGAAGCAGACGGAAGAGTCGAGGCGCCTGCTGAGAAGGAAATGTTGACTGTTGGACCCTGTGGTTGGGACTGACAAAAACCACCCCTCGATTCGTCATACACCCCTAAAAGACTTTGCAGGTCGATATACACGAAAGAGCTGTACTTGCAGTACTTTGGTCTTTTACCTTTTTGCTTTTCCGTGGCATGGAAACACAGAAAGTAGTCAGCGAACGAGAGGGGGGCGGGAGGGAGGGGTAAATCACCGAGACCAAACAATCTTTTCAATGTATAAATAATACTGACTCCATTCGGTTACGAACCGTTAACTCGACGTTAAATGGGGAGGAAGGGCATGTGTAGGGGAGATGAGGCCGACTGCGTGCGATCGATGTTTCGATGCTGCGAAGTGTCGCGATTCTTATGTTTACGAACCGAGCCTTTCGCGTTTCATCGCTTTTACGTTTGGCTACTTCTGAGGCGTAATCTCTTTTTCGCAAGACAGAAAAAGGGGTAGAAGTATCGCGACATATTTATTTATCCCAAGAGATTTATGATTTATTGTTACGGTTTCACGCTCAGCTAGAATTCCATTCGGCTTTGTAATGGTGCACGTGATACATGTTTGTATGCTACGTTCGTTCCTAAGGTCTTCGTTTGAATGTATTCTGAGCAAGAAAGGAAATACTAGTTGTGAATGGACTTTGTCAAATAGCCTTGGTGTTGACGTAGTAAAAATGAGAATTAAGTTAATAATGCTGGCGATAAATACGCAATATTAGAAAATTTTTATTAATCGTGTTTGCTTGTACGTTTGTTCGGAAGTCAACGAAAAGATTTTCGCCTCAGCATTGGCACAATAGTTTAAGTCGAACAAAAAAATAGCTTGTTAAAAATATCAATGGTGCGCGTATTCTGTTGCAATACGGTCGGTATAGTCCTAGTTGAATAAATAAGTAACGAACGTTTTCAGACTACGATGAATGCAAATAATCATCAAAATTCTATCGAAAATTTAAATTTATTCCATTGTTCAATTTTACTTTTGAAAAGATACGTTGGTATTTTGACCCTGTAATTTTTCTTATCAGAGACTGAGAGACTGAAATGGAGTGATCTCTTATAAAATGACGGAAAATTAAATGAAAATTGCACATATGATTCAGAAATGTGCACGAGAAAAATAGTATAAATAAGAAATTTCTAATATATGCGACATATTGGTACGATAAGCAGTCACGCAGCTTTTCTTTCGAGCGATAATAAACATTTATAATTTATCAAGTACGTGCCATTTTATTACCTTACAATAAATCCATGCTATTAGGTTAATATTAAAAGTATAATAAACAAAAAGTAGTTTTAATTAAAAATTGACAAATGTATTGAGAATTAATTTACAAAAGTAATTATTTTCGGAAAAATTTTTAACGAATAAAATAGATAATAATTCTGATACAATTCTAAATCGGGCTTACAAATTGTCATAAAGGGAAGTATAATAAGTGTTCTTTTCATATATTAATTCACATTTTATTCTTTAAATATAATCACCTACTTAGACACCGCATATGATCCTCGTATCACAAACTACGTTTCGCACATACATTCTATACGTATATTCGATCACAGTAGCAAGCTTTTCATTACTCGCGCACGCAATTTCTTAAGGGAGCCTTCCTCGAAGTAAGACAGCCGACAATACCACAAGCAGCTTTCACAAACTGTGTTAATTGGTCGCTGAGCGCCGTGTCGACGTGGAGAAAATTCCGAGAAGATAAATTTTTCCGAATGGGACCTCTTGCTCACGCGGCGAACAAGACGCTGAGTAAGAAAATGGCCCTTTCATGGCCAACTTCACGGCACGTTAGACGCACATCTGAACCCGCTGTGTCCCTTACGCACAGGATGCGCTTCGTATTTCTTCGGCTCTCCCTATTCTTAGAGTCTAGCTATACTCTATTTCTTCGTCTTTTCCTCGGATTCTTCACAACGGGAGAAAGTACGAAAACATGAGGGAACGCGCGCGAGAGGAGGGCTAGGAGAGGGGGCGAGGTCACACCTCGACGGGTCGACAACAGGTAAGAGATACAGACAACAATCTTGCCCGGCTAGATGGGCGTGTCGTCCTCGTTTTCCGCCGATTCTACGGCGAATCATGACCGCGGTGAAAAGAAAAAAGTCACCGAGGGAGATGATTCTCCCTTCTTCGACTGCCTCCTCGTGAATAGGACTACGCGCCGAGAAAGGGGCAGAGGAGACGAGGGCCCTTCGCATGCTCGCAAACTTTTACAGTGTGTACCACGCCTTGCTTCGCGGTGCGTGAAAAATTAACGCTTCGATTGAGAACGAGGTTTAAGCCCGTTTGGGATTTTCAGTTCTCGGGATGTACCGGGCGATCGATTAACGCGCAGACTGAGAAAATGGATAAACTGGGTTAATGAATGGAAAAAAAAGGTTACCTCTGTTATGCAGTCGTAAAATTATACCTCATATGCTTCTTGTCTTATACATGTACTATTGTTTCACGCGTACGATAAAACTCGGAGTAATTTTAGATGAAGAGTCGTATCGATAAAACTGTTTTATTTACTCTGAACTTTTTCGTACACTCGGAGTGAAGAGATTGCGACTACTTATAGAAACTTGAATTCCAAGAAAGATCTACGTTACTAGTAGAGTTAATGAAATAAATAAAACAATTTTCAACGCGCAATTAGAAGCCTGCGTTACCAACGTTTTATTGGTGATTCTCTTGAGAAAGGAATTTATAATTATAATTACCACCCTCGCAAAAATTATAAAAATTTGTTTATTTTTACGTCCTAATATAAAAGAATATTAATGTTTTCCTTTTACTTATGTAGCAAATAAGACATAAATAATATAAAAGTAAAGCTGCAATTTTATTGTGGCATTTATTTAACGTACAAAATACTACAGTACTAAATTTCTATTTGTTTAATAAACACATCAATCCGCGAGAAATTGTTGTAAATATTTAATGTTTTATATCGCAAAAATTAATAAACAGATATTTTATGCATAACTTATTATAATTAAAATCGAGTGAAAATCGAAATGCACGTATTAAAATACATGTATGATCTGCCGAAGAAATTAATTACAACAAGATAATATTAAATACTTCATGAAGTTATATTTGAAAAGTGTAAATATGATTTTACATATGTAGTAATAGAAAGATGGCTTCGATTGAATTGTAGTTATCATTGAAGAATGAAATAAAACATTTCTCTGCTTTTTACAAATATCATATTCATGTGTACCTATGTGAAAATATTTTCAAACAGTATATGTATATTGTCTTCTCCTAAAAATCTAATCATAATAATAAATAATTAGTACGTTCATCTACATTTTTATCGCAAAATCATTTCAAAGATAATTTAAACATTCCATCGATATTTTAAAATTGTAAGTTTCTTTTAATTTCAAAGTACATTCTCAGCTAGTACTGATCCCTGTTAGTGCTCTATCTGTGAATTTCTATTTGGAAATAAATAAAAATTATGTACAAAATATACAAGGCACTTGATTAACTGTATTAACATCCATTTTCAGTGGAGATTCAATTTGATTTTCGTATTAAATGCTAGCTAACTTATAAAAATTTAAAGATTTGGATGTTCCGCATAAATTTTTCATTCAAATGGATGATTTATATGTCGCATGTTATAATATGTAATTCATATTAAAATATACTAAAAGATATTCAAGATTTAGTCGATTTTAGGAAAATTAAACAGAATTGAAATCGCCATTAGACTCGATGATAAAATTTCTCAAAACAATGATTAGTGTAGAGTCTATGACAATTAAGAACATGCTTACACTATCTGTATATTATTGCGAAAAGATGGTTGTCGTTGCAAACACTTATATTTCAATAATAACGTTTAAATCAACAACAGTTTAAAAATATTTGCATTGGTAGTGGTAAAAATTAATCTCACTCATTTGTCGCGATGAAAACGAAAGGGAAAAAATGATCCAAATGTTTGAATGCCGAGTGCACAAAAAATAGCTGCATTTTCATTCGTTAGTTTTTCCATTGGCGTTAGTGGCAGTTGGTACAGAAAATAAGCTTATTAGTGTCACGTCATATAATAGTAGACAGGCTTGTACAGCTCGGCGAGAAGCGGATTGTCGCCTGTACTATCGATGCCTGTCTAATTACGGACAGTATATCTTGAATTTAGACAATCGTAAGAAATTGCCTTGTGAAAATTAAGCACGACTCCCACCAGCGGGAGCAATGGCGGTCCTACTCGTAAAGACTCTATTCAATTAAACATTGACGTTCATGTGCTTATTATCGCGACCACGACAAACTGCGCTACGCGTTTTAAGGGAACGCGATTTAACGAAACGTGCGAAGCGCTGCAAATTATTTGCATCGTTACGAGTCAATCGCATAAAAGCTGGATCCTACCTGGAAGAATCACTATTTTCTTCTTAATAAGACAAGTGCGAATATACAATTAATATTCCCGATAGAGCGTAAGTACCGTGTGCCTTTCAAGCGAATGGGAATGCTTTTCTCTTGCCGATCAGATGAGGATGAAAATATAAATTTGATCCTTTCCTTTTGAGAAAAATTAGAGTTCGCAGAAAGAACGGCTTCCAGTTTTTTTAAATGAGCGCAGTTTCAATGCATAATAAAAGCACAACAACGCATATCAGCACTCGTTGAGTTTACAAGAAAATTTTATAACATATATCTGTATAAAATTTTGGCGTTCGATTGAATGTACTCCCACGGACAAGAATTTGGACACAATCCGAACACAAGTTGAACGTACATTTATTTGATATTTAACCAAAGAAATTTTACTCGCTCGAGTAATCAAGTATTCATTTTGAAATATTTTTTTTTGCTCTGCTCGGTTAAATTTTATCCTCGTAAATCAGCATTAAGCGAAAATTCAGATCTACCAGAAAGCTACGATCGCACTAAGTTTAAAACTTAAAAATCTCTTAGCCCGATCGTAACAACTGCTACGTTAACCTCCCGCGCTTAAACTCATCTATCACAAAGGCGGAAAAATAAAATGAGGCAGGAAAAGACTCTGGATTCTGTCCAATTCAATTAACATTTAACAGCACGGTACGAATCGCGCGTTTCTCAGCGCCGCGAAACTTCCACGTAGCGCACACTCCATAGAGCTGCGCACTTGCCAATTTTTACATTCTCGTAGCGCCTTATCTTGTCATAGTTTAAAAGGGACTTCCCCTGGTCCATATAATTCGTCAAGCAAGGACGCTTATAATAATTATAAGCGCAGCTACTAAGGCCAAGTCTCTCACAGGAAGAGTCTTTCCCTGCTCCACTTCGCGCACTCCTTTCTCTTGAAAAGTCGTCCAATTTTGCGCGAGGGCTTTCCGAGAGCGAAAATATGTGTACGAGCGAGTACAAGCGAGTCTGGAATCCGAATGTTGGTCGTCACGCGCGCGCGTGTGTGTGAAATACGTGACGGGTTCCGTATCGAATGCTAAAGAATTATGTAAGTTTTTTATACAGGTTTTATATGCTGTATCGTGAATTATAAAAGAAGTATGTCGCGATACGATCGGCATAATTCAAATTGCCACTCGTGATACAAAAATATGTATTTAGCGCTAGACTGTTACACATCGTGCGAAATATTATGCGGAAACGTTTTCCTTTTGGAGGAAAGGAGAAAAGAGGATTGATAAGTGATAAAGATAATTGGCATTTGATATTCCCGTGCGAGTATTTCTGACCTGCTCACGTCACCGAAAGTAGTTTTACTTTCCTATTACTTGCCGATTATGCACGAGGTAAGCATTGCGACAGCAACGAAGCTAAGCAGTAAATGATTCAATGCTGCTTTTTGCATCAGGAATAAAAAAGGATCAATTTTTTATCAGTTTGTAAACGCGTGCAGTTAATTAAGCTCTTGAAACGCATCCTCGGAATTTCCCTGAAATATTCGCCATCTCTTAAAGATTTCCTTTGCAAGTCCTTTCTTAATTTCGAAAATATTGACAAATGTAAAATCGAGTCCTGTTACGGTATTTAATTTTTATCCATTGAGAATTGAGAAGGAGTTTTGGCAGAAAGGGATCAAGGATAAATCGACGATAAACATGAAAATACCACACAAATAGTCGGATTCTGAAAAAGTAATATTGTAAAAAGAAAGGCACGCAGTAGTCCTTAGTTTCCAATCCATATAATACAAATGTAACTGCATACGTCGACTGAAGTAGTCAACAGCCTGAATTGCGAACAAGAAGCAACGAGTTTTCCGGCAGGCGTTGAGATAGCGGCGCGATAAGTCGGAATCACGTTGTATCAATTCGAGGACGGATAAGCATCTCTAATTCAAATCAATTCGTATTTAAAGCAAACGTCCCGATAACAACAGTTGCGGAGTCGCGATGCGCGTTACATTATATATTGTCCGATATTGGCTGCCATTTTCACAAGCCTCTATCTTCGGCTGCAATTATTAGATTACGCATGTAGTTCGAGGAAGAATTAGTCAGAGGAATTTAGAAGCTATTTATAAAAGTTTTCCAAATGATTTATTGCACGGAAATACTTCTCTTGGTCGTCACTCCATAATTTCATTGCGGAATGTTATATTTGATAAAACAGTAACAATAAACGCCAATGAAATTCGTATAGGGAAAAGTTCTTTTTTATTATCAAATCATGCTCTTAGAATAATCATTATACGAGTAAAGAAGTATCGTTTTCAGTAAAATATAAAGCGGCAACTTTATTTATATCGAACTTATTGGGAAGATCCGTATTTTCTATAATTCTACATTCATTACGTACGCACTTTTATTTCCACGTGTTCTTTACTCTTAAAATGTAGTATCAAAACGATGGTTGACTATTGACTATTTTTAAGAAACTGCATTCTTTCTTATACTCTTCAAGTTTCTTCGTTAACGTACAACTATAAAATAATATAAAAATTCAAATTAATGTAGGAGAAGAAGACATTTACTGAACTTTTCGGCGTTTAAACTGCCGTTCTGTAAGTAGTAAAATACTAGATTGAGATACCGAAAATATTTTTGTAATTATATGATAACTAAAGTTTTACTACTGGAATACAATAATCGTTTCATCTGTGGAAATCATAACTGTTGAGCAAAGCTTTATATTTAAAGAAAGAATTTACTGAAGTAATGAAGGATTCGTTGCATCTATAACTTATTCATATTTTTACGTGTACAAAGAACATAAAGTTCTTGGCAATTACGATAGACAATAAATCAGTTTTAAGGAATTTTATAACCAATCATCTTCGTATTTGCATTGCATATTACATTTTTGACTTTACTTACAAGTAATTTCATTTTGAAAGCTACGGAACTTCTATACTTCTCACGGTTTTATCCAATTACGTTGAAATATTTTAAATACGCTATGACAATGCTTTTGAAAAAATTATTCGTGGACTTAAATTTAATAAAAAATCCGGTATTACACAAGTAGAATAAAACAAAGCATAATCAATAATTTTTTTATAATTTGATAATTAACGATAAAAAAGTAGTTGTAGTTTGAAAATTGTAAAAAAAGGTTTTTATAATCCATCCTCAAAGTGTTCATGTTATTAAATTCAAATTACTATAGACTAAACTAGGTTTTGCAGATAAAGCTTTCAGAATATGGGTTACTGTTAAAAGAAAGTTGAATTTTAGTGATTATTACGATCGTAATAGAGTTCAAATGCGTCATAAAATTACATTTTCGCGTTCAATTGTGTAAAAAATGCTTACGATACGAAGAAATTCAAATATGGGTACTTTCTCTTTTCCAAGAAAACTTAATCCTCATGATTCATAAGTATGACTCAAAATCTTCAAGGAAATTCATTTGTATCTTTTCAAGTTCCAGAAAAATGCATCGAATAGAGAGGGACATGAAAATGAAAAGGGCGGCTAGAAATCAATTTACGTACATAATCGACAGTTAGTTGTCGAGTTAATTTCGCGTTCACCACAGAGGATGAGCTTTATACTAAATTGAAGTAGCAACTGCGCGAGATTCGTGTACAAAAAAAAAAAAAAAAAAAAAAAAAAAAAAAAAAAAAAAAAAAAATCAAGAAAACAGATCATTAGTCTCGATATCGTCGGAAGATGGAAGGACACAGAGGTGGTGGAGGGTGAGTTGATTATCTTGCAACGAAAGCATTTTACGAGGCACACGCAATTTCTCGATTACCGAGGTGCGGCGTTTTTATTTTCGATTTATTTTAATTTTCGATATTAATTCTGCTTAAAAGTTATAATTAATAAATTAATAATTAAAATAATCAAAAGAAGATTTATCTTTCCTATTACATATCGCCGAATTCAAAAAGATGTTTTATTTTGCTTATAATTGTAAATTTACTCGGATTATTATGTTATAAATCCCAATGATTAAACGAAAACATTTTGCTTATATTCGAGAATTAAAAAGAAATCAAGCATGTAAGTTAGTATAATTAAGGAAATTAGTCGAAATTTTTTATTAACGAAATATGACTATATAGAGTCATTTTGAAAATTGTAATAATA
The DNA here is from genome assembly GCA_018907045.1 of Wiebesia pumilae. Classification (NCBI taxonomy): domain Eukaryota; kingdom Metazoa; phylum Arthropoda; class Insecta; order Hymenoptera; family Agaonidae; genus Wiebesia; species Wiebesia pumilae. The sequence goes on from JACCHZ010000192.1 coordinate 8,244,647, forward strand.
ACGTAAAAGTTTTATTCTTATAAAGACAATTTATTGACTCATGGAGTAGTCCAGATTTTACGTTCTCCATTATTTATCACGTATGATAAGGATGTCGTAAAAACTTTATTTGAAAAAATGTCGTATTGTAATTGTTTATTATGTATAACAAACATTATAAGAAAAATAAGTAGCTTTAGGAATAAATCATATATTATTGTTATATTATTATACTATATACAACAGATGTAATTTCAATAAAGTTCACGAAACCATTGATATATTATAATTGTTTTTTTTAAATTACAGACTACCGCATATAATTTCAAGTTATTTATTAATGTATATTGGTACCGAGATTTAGAAACATTTTTTTATTATGACTCCAAGGATATATCGAGTGCTCTTTTTTCATAAATTTTACAAATATAATATGGCTTATAAAACATACTCATGGTAAATAAAGATAAGAAAGAATTTTCTTTATAACGTCTCTGTTATGCTGATAATTTAAATGATATTTGTAAAAGTAGAAAATAACACAACAAATGGTCATACTTTTTTACCAATTTATATAAATAGTAAAATTTATTTATAAAAAATTTAATAGAATATTCAAGTGTATATTTCGTTTAAAAATTGGTAAAATTTGAATTATTTTACAACAGAATGTTTTATTGTAACCATCCAGCAGAAAATACTTCAAGATTTTAACTTGGAATTAAAACGTTGTTTTATCGATGCTTACACTTTTAAAGAATTATTTTCGGATATTTTCAAATACAATTTGTTGTGGAAATAGCCTGCATTAAAAAGAATCTCATCTTTATTAACTACATTTTGTTCTCAATGTATGTATAGGCAAAATCTTGTAAAGACGTAGAAGCACATTTAAGTAACATTTTAAATGAAACTTGGCAGAAATTTTCCTGTAAAGCAGATAAAACTTGTTATAATTGTATGGCTTATATAATTGTATGTTTTTAATCACTTTCATAAAATATGATTTTGAGAAAAACGCGTTTAAAAATTAATTGTGTAAAATTTCGTATATCAAAGTAAAAAAACGGAATTACGTTTAATTTGCAGTGCCAGCGGCGCACAACTGCCTCTTTAGATTAAATTTTGCTTCATCTTTCTCTTTACTGGTCTCTGAAGGATCTTCGAGCCTCTTTAGCAGCGTCAGTTACGGAGGTCTGCACAGTCTTCACGAAACGGGTGTTCGCTTCGACGCAAAAATTGTACCAATTTTCGCGTACAGTCCATTCAAAAATTCACTCGACTGCTACGGGGCTTATTTTATTAGAACTGAAGATACAAACGGAGATATCGAAAATTATATCGATAAGTACCTTGTCATTCATTTCAACGCTTCAGCTACTATAGGGAAACCAAAAATTTGTGAAACCCTTCTCCCACCTTCTACTTTTCTCTCTCTCTCCCCGTCTGTAGGTACTCAAGTGCATTGATATGTATACTTATATATTTACAGAATACATAAACGAATATTATTTAAAAAATAATATTTTCATGTTAAAAATACTAATTGCAAATTGATATATTTTAGCAATAAAACAAAGTGTATATTTTATACAAAAAATTTGAAATAGTTATAAATTTTACACATTAAAAAGTATTTTAAAGCTTTCACTTTTATTTAAATAATAAATCATAAACTAAAATCATAATAATTAATCTAGATTATTGCCACTCACCTAAATTCAAAATAAAAAATAAAAATTGCCGTTGTCCAATAAGAAGATAAGAATGGAAAAAATGTCATTATTTTCATTTATAAATACAACCATACGTGCTATTAACTTATAAGAAAATATAGGAAAACATAATTTCTTATATATTTAAGAAAGCCTATTTTAAAATATGATAAAAATATATTTTATTATACTCGTATCTTTTGTTTCAAATCATTGATATTTTGATTATTCATAGTGAATATTTCTACATTTCAATATTATATCGGAAATAATTTTTCACGTAAGCTCTATTTCTTATAATTGTTGTTTGTATTGACCAGCCTTTTCTATAATTACAGATAAAAATGAATTCGAAAAGAGATTTTCATTATTAACTTAAATTTTAATTATCTCGTCGCACAGTAAGGCGATTTATAAATGAAGATTAAAAAATTTGTATTACATATAATTTTCAGTTCTTCAACACCATCAGATTCGAAAGGATAATCGAAACCAATGTACCCTCTTATTGCATCAGAAGGTTAAACTGTATTGGAATAAAAATTTAATTTATTATCATTACATAATTTTGCCCTCGGGGATGAAAGACAAAGTAGGATGTATTTATACTCGTAAATTACCAAAGGTAAAGAAATATTCATTGCAACTCATGAATTTTTGTATTTGATCAGTTTAAGCATTATAAAATAAACATATTACATATTACATATACTGAGCATATCGCATATACATATAAGACACGAAGTCATGCGTAATATTTTCTTTTTGTAAACACCCTGTAATAATAGTTTTATGGACCACATGGAACATTTTGCCTGTGTAATAATACGCAACATAAGCATACGTCCACATACATACCTATTATTCAAGATATCTTTATTATTACATTATATTGCATCATTAAATTTTATTAAATTAATATTATTAAATCTACATTGTATCACTGAACATTGTATCATCATTACGATAAACACTTCTAGACTTTATTTTCAGTCTAGAAGTTATTCGGTTATGCGCGAGCAAACAAACGATCTCGATTCGTTGATTTGAATATCGAATCTTCGTCGTAATCGTGAAAAAATTTCGGAGAAGAAGAAGACGAAGTTTGCTCAGTAAATTAACAGTAATAAACAGTTCGAAAATGGTATTGGCGATTGTCCTCGAGCGCCGACTCGGCAACTCGGCAAAGGAAGGCTCCGAACGCCAAATGCAAAAGCGACTTTGCTTTTGAAAAAAATAACGCAATCCAATCAGCGCGGAAGTAATGATCGTTCGTAATTCGCACAGCTCGATTCGCATTGCTGTCGATTTGCGAACCCCCGATATCCGCGGACGGCACACGTGCGAGCGCGGCTCGCTCAAAAGGTCGGGTCCGCGCATATGGGAATCGCGCGCGACCCACGGACACGTGCGCGCGCACACGCGGTAGTTTCTTGCGGATGGTCATAAGAAGATAGCCACAGGAGGAAAGAAAGAGGAGAAGGATGCATGCTCACGGGCGGATCCTGCGCTCGCCGACAAAGCCGAAGATTTCCCGGCTAATTACCGGGAGACTAATTGAATGCTCCCCTCCCCGCCCTCCGTCCCGGACTCAGCCGCCGACTTCGTATTTTATCCTCGCGAGCGTCGCCGACCTCGTCTTCGCGCCTTCTCCCGCTCCGTCTTGTCTCATTCATATTCATGCAGTGGTAATAGTCTTGCCGTCGCGCCGCAGGCATTACTACACTTCTTGTTCGCGTTCGCGCCACGCTTGCGCCACCGCAGCAGCCCGCAGCAGCCCTTTGTAACAGACTCGCTCCCACCTCCCCCCTTCCCCTTCATATCACAGGACTCGCCGTGAGCTCCTGCCTTTTCAAGCACTGTGCCAGCTTCCTTGGCTCTGTCTTTTGTGACTTCTGTATCTCGAAGGAGATGCCAGTGAGTAAAAAATTCCTCGAGCTATATTTCACGGCTCTTTAATATTACAATAGTCTACAGTTTTATCACTTGCGAAAAGCGATGCCACCTTTGAGAAGGTTTCTTTCGTTATAATTCTGCCTTTTATTCTGTCGGAACGACAAGTTGTCGAACGGAGATCCGAATATTGAAATTTTGCTTTACATAGAAACTAATTCATCATTCGTGCATCGTATAATTCCTTAGAAAATTCGTGATTAGTTTAAATGCAGCTTTTTAATGTACCAAATTTTCAAAAAGAACATTCATATTCAATTTATTAAATTAGTCCAAAAGTTCCGAGTGCTTACTTACTTATTACGCACTCTAGAATTTCGACGAACATCATCATCGTGCTATATCAGTTAAGCTGTACAAGCTCATAGATCCAATTACAACAACTAAAATTCCTTCGGTCTCTTTTGCTACGCACAAATGTAAAAATATTTTTCGTCCGATCATATAAACATATAAACTTCTTATTCTCGTGTATTACTGCAGCCTTCTCGCTACATACATTCCCACGTATATTCTATTTTTATATACAGTTTCCGAGTTCTTTTTTATTCCCTTTTTCAAACAACTGTATTCTGCATCCGCATGTACGGGTAATTTCATATTGTGTTAATTTTATCTATTGATAAGTAAAATGGTATGGAACGGGCGAAAGAGTTCGAGTACTTGAAGCATAGTTTTAATAAAATACTAGTAATATTATATCTTTTTGTAGAAACTTAGAAGACGCAAATAAAAACAAATTTCATAGTAAATGAATATCAGCAAGTAGTTGTCAAGATAAGCAGGAGAATAATTAAATACGAGAGACTAAACGGAGCACAGATCAAATGTAAATTAATTTTGAATCTATCGATATCTTAACAAAAAGCTAGTTAAATAAAGAATATTAAAATATTAACATTTGTTGTATTATTATTTTACCGTTTGTTATAGGGTGCTTGAACTATTACTTATGCACTACTTTACGTTTGTTCCTACGCTCAACGGCCGTAAGTTCAAGTTAAACTCTTATTAAAATATCCATTCAATTAAAAAAAACATCGGAATTTATAATCGTTATAATAATATACGTGTCTTTTTCGCGTTTTCATATAAGTAAAATATACCTTTTCGTTCTCTCGTGAGACTCTCGGTCTTTGGCTCTAACATTGAATGACTTCCTCTTCATTGCCGTGCTGTGTGTGATGGAGAGTCAGAGGTAGGAATTTTCCCTATTAGGCGGACTTGATTCTTAAATGATTATTTAATCGTAGACTAACCCCCTTCTACGTTCTTTGCTATTTTCTTTTCTGTCAGAGCCTTTCCCTCGTCGATCGCTGCTCCGAAATTATCGAAAATTAGTTCTATGTTGAGAAATTAATTCAATTTCTATCGAAAGCTTGATTAATAGCTCATTTGGTCTTCCTTTAGATTGAGAACTTCGTGCTAATACTATAACTCGCTATTGGATTATAACTCTCAGAATTACAGAAGGTATTGAATTCTGAGCGATAAAATGCTTATTTAATTTATATCGATCTCTATTTTGCAATCAGATATCGTAATACGTTAACAAACGATTGCAAGTAATACGGTCGATTTGGTAGGTAAACTTGTTCGTGTACATTTGTAAAATATAAGAGTTGTAGAGAAAGAGGGAGGATATTCCTAGAATCCTGTATATTAAATGTGTGGACACAAAAATAATAATTGGAAAGATGAATTAGTTTTATCATCATGTTGTGCATCCTTTTGTCAACAAAAATCCTAAACACGCATTTAATATTTCTTTTATGATAATTTCCAATTCGCAGATTAAGCTTTATTCTACTTCATTATTCTCTAAAATCTTTCCAAATTGAGAAGTCGAGACTATCTTTTTACTACCCACTCCTATACAGTAAAAGCTTGTAGCGTGAGAAGAGCGCAGATTAATTTTTGTAAATCAAGCTGAATATGTTACCTTTTATATGGTTATTTAGAATATGTTAATTTTCCATTGAAAACAATGCTTGTCTTATTCATTAATTTAAGTAATACGCAAGGTTAGCCATCTTTAATGAAAGAGAATAAACATCGTTGCTCATTATATCCAATAAGTTTAAATCTGAGTAGTACTAAAAACCTAATATAATTTCGAACTTTGAATTTTTAATTTGTGTTGTAACATTTAATAAATTTAATGCGGTATATTGGCCGATTCACGTGTTATTAAATAAGTTTATCTTAAATAATCAATTTGATCAACTCGTTCTTGTTTAATTTACATTTATTTGATTTTTATATTTAAAATATTAGTGTTAAAAAATAAGTTACGCCATAAATTGAAAATATTTAAAATTTATTTGATTATTTAAAATTTTTCGGGCTTCGGTTATCGATGTTCTTATCTTTAATATATAATTTTATTTAAATCTCAGAAAAAATACGATATTCAACGGATAATCTACGTAAAACATTAACGGAAAGATGCCCGCCTCCTTTTCCAAAACACTTTGTACACGTTAAACTGTATCTGATTTTTCTCCGTATAACAAGAACATAAACGTCGTATTTCACGTAGACTCCTTTTGTATAGCATTCTCAAGTAAATTCAGCGTGTAATATTTTTTCCACTTGATCTTCCCCTGAAACTCATACACGCGTGTGCATTCGTATGGGTTGATTGACCTTATATTCATGCATCATTTAGCGTTCTATTTTTTCTCTGTCTCTCTCTCTCTCTCTCTCTCTCTCTCTCACTATCTTTGAAATTGTGTATATAAATCGCTCATTAATGCAAGCTGCAAGCCTCAACCCTCCGTTAAAAGTTCCATAGAAGTCCGCAATAAAGAGGAAAGGACAAAAAAAGTAGTGTAAAAGAGTCTAGGGTGGCCCACCCTCGCACGAAAAGAAAAAGTCAAGGAATGTGTGTGCGTGACGTGGGTGGGCTGGAGCTACTCACGTCGGTTCCGCTTCTTCGTCGACCCAATATGTGCAGTAGTTCCGCATGCGGCTTCGGTGACACACGTATATACGTACTCCATTTCTCTCTGGCACCCTTTGCTTTGCTGTGTGCATGTGCACTATGTAGGAAGAACGCGCGTGAATATATACGCCCAGGGACACGACAAGCTCACAACGAAACCGCGCGTTCGCTCACCCCCGCCTTCCTGTCTCATTCGCCCCCTCCCCATCCACTTTCACAACTACTTGAGGTCCCCTTGAATCTCTACGAGGCACTAAATCACGGCTAAGGGCTGCTAAATAGCGACGCATTGCTGCCCACACATACGTGTACACTTGCATTAATTACATTATCTTATGCTTCAATCGAGACAATAAGATTATTTCTATTTTATACAAACATTAATGATTTACTAAATAAATAATAATATGTCGTACGCCGAAGGAAGTGCATTTATTTCATTGTTGGTAAAAGAAACTAAGAAAGATAAATACAATGATATTCTTACGTTTCTTTTTTTAAATAAACTATGAAAATTATGTTATACCTTACTTGAGACTACGAAATCTTAAAAATACGTCGTTGTAATACGAGGAAAACATAATTTATTCGTGTTTGTTGATTAAGAAATAATTGTTACCAATGACACTCTGATATGCAACTAATCCTGGATATGAGAATGATATAATAGTGTAACAGGTATTGAAATAGAGAATTATATCATTTATTATCCTTTATGTTGACTTTATTGTCTACGCAAAAGCAAACCTTCTTACCAAATTTGTAAGTAATATTTCAAGAATGTTGTATTCATTTTACATACATTAATTATATGTAATCAAAGAAGAAAGTAGATGCTTGTATGTTTATGAGAGATTCTGATATTATTCTTTTGGTAAAAGTACTGGAAAATACGAAAGAAGTAAACGGATGCATTAACAAGTAGCTCATTTGATTGAACAATATGTATATAATGATTGTACAATAAATATTATTTTTTTATCATTTTGACATGCCTAAGCTAGATGTGTTCAGTTGAATTTCTAAAAATGCTTTCGGCTTAATAATTTCTGAAGATCAGTAATATAAGTAACGTCATTCTTTTTAAATATTCAAATGGTTAAAGTGATATTACCTTTACATAAGATCAAGTTTTACACTTTCTTTGAATTAAGTTTTTAGCTACCATTTGCAATTTTCAATTAGTTTGCTGGAAAAACTTATTACCAATGTGAAAATTATACTACAAATTACCTTAGTTATATCTGCACTTTAAACATTAGTCCTGTAAATTATAATAAGCGTTTACTTAAAAATTACTCGATTTATCAAAAAGTTTTTATCAACGTAATAAAGCCTAAAGCAATCGCTACATTGTCAAGTTCTTGCGACGCTTAGCTCGGATCCATATATTTTCAAAAATTCAATCGCATCAACCTTTGACAAAAAAAAACATTTGATCTCTTCATTGCAGCTGCCTAGAAAGGACATTATTTATCGTTCGACGATCAGGATCTACATCATAGAGTCGGTGCGCGTTTATCCAGCCGCAAGGCGTGTCAGTACATCAGCGCGCGTGTGTTCCAGGACAAACTCCCCCGATGACTTCGACACGTCGACATGCCTCGAGGGAGGCTCGCACGATCCGACCCGTCTGCCATTTCCATCCCTATGACCCTTGGTTCTTGTTTTTTCGTTTATTTCATGGTTTTATATCGCACACAAAGTCCCCAGCGGTCCGCACTTCTCCTTCACGCGCTTCCTTTCCCCGATCGATGAACCGACCAAGACTGTGTGGGCCGCCCAACGTGCTGGCGTTATTATTGTGACTTCCTGCAGTACGCGGTAGGCAAATATGGAATTCACGAAGTTGGCATTGATGCACGACATACCGAGGCAACCGTGGAGATGAATGGGACGCGACACTTTTTTCTCTTACTTAGCGCGCGTGCTGTTCCTTTCAGACTCTGTTGTTTCGTTGTGTATTTGGCACACTGTTGGACTACATGGGTTCTCGGTAGATTTTCGGACTTTTAACGGTGGAATGGGAAGTAGACTTTTAAGGATTCATGGGATTTTCATGATTTTCCGACGAGTGGGGACGTTTCTAACATTATGCGACGCTAAGCGTTTTACGCGCATTCTTTTGTATGATGAAATCAAGTAGCGTAAGCAGTACGACCTTTCTTTTATGAGGTTCAAACGTATTTTATTAAGAATAGATAAGCGCTTTGTTATATTATAAGGCTATTGTCTCAATTCGAGGATTTACTATTCTTTTTTGCCTTCATGAGCATCGAATCACAGTTAACTGTTTCAAAAATGCATCAAAATGTCTGGAGCTTATTCTTTGGCTTTTTACACCGATTTACATGTCTATAAATATTCCTGGCCTTTTTTTTTAAACGTTATCAAGAAAATATCAATTGTAAACAAGAGCCAGTAATTTATTGTTGCACTTTCGAACCCTTTTCAAATTCAACGTTTTATAGTAATTATAAATTATTCACTGAAAATATTGGCAATAATTCGTCAGACAATCAGTCGAACTAAAAGAAATGCTAAAATTCACGTAAAATACACATTTATACATAATTTAAAAATTTTTATTTTAAAAAATTATGTAATAGTCTGTCTGTAATTAACATTGTTTAAAGATAAATTAAATTCTATAGCTTTCTTTCGGCTTAGAAATAGCAAAGTAAAAAATTCAATCGAGTGCATTTCTTAATTATCCTGAAATTCAACGCATAATTCGATAAAGTGTTCGGTAATATAACTATACTTTAATTATTACTTTAATATTAACGACATTTCGTTTAAGAAATAGACGAATACGCGAATATTTGAATCTCGCACGCACGGTCTTTTACGAAAAAGATTCGGATTAAATTATAAACGTACTTGTACAATTGCTATTAATATGTAATTAATACAATCAGCGAACGGCAAGCTTAATGTGAAATAATTTGTTTAGAATTTAAAAAATAGTTTAAAATTCAAATGAAACACGCATCATTACTCATCGCTTTATCTTCCTTCAACGTTGCTCCCATAACAGGAGCGTCGTCGTTTGGAGTAGCAGCACCGTTATCGTTTTTCGAGAACGATACATCAATTTCGATTCCAGGGCTGATCACACCTACATTAGTGGCATTAAATTTGCTCGTGTAATTCCGAATCGTGTATTGCTACGAAAACCCAATAAAATCCAAACTAATATCCACCCCGCGTGGATCTGGCGCAATGCAATGAATCAGTCACTCGGCGAAGACGCACTTGAATCGCTCGCCCGGAAAATCGAGATCGCGCACGCGCCGCTCCGTTAACGAGCGGTGCGCACTCCACAGATGCGCAGCCCGAGCAATTTACAATGATTATTGACGCCTGCCTACCGAACCGTTCCCATGGCTTTGGATTACGGGAAAAGGCGAATGCGGTCGGCAATTTCCCGATTTCTGTGCAACTTGATACCCATGCGAAGGGTCGTGAAATCAAGATATATGTGGACGGGCGCGCGAGAATCGGGGGTCGGTCGAAGTAAGCGTACTACGCGCGTTGCTACGTCAGCGCTGCCCATCCCCTCGTTAGCTACTTGTCCTTTATCTGGTTTATGCGCTGTTACGCTAATTACAGACTGGACTTTCTTCCTTGACTCAAAGCTGTTCAGCGCGTTGAGGAGGATACACGGAGATTAGCGGAAAAGTTGAGTTCGTTATCCCTTGGTTATTTACTACGTGGTACTTCATCTAATTTCGGTAATTTGATCTAATTTGTTGTTGTCTAATTGAACATTTCTTCGATATTTCAATTATTAAGAATAGGCATACATATGTAACGACGGAATAATTAAACGAGTAATTTTTAGCCAGTTTATCGTAACCATTTACTAATCAAATACGATATTTCTCATTTATGAACTTAATACCTATTATATATGGTCAAGTGTTTTTTCATGATTTCTTTTTACACGAAAGTATTATATAACTAGTATTAGTCAGATTCTTCCTTAGATTCGTATAACGACAACAACAACAACAACAACAACAACAACAACAACAATTTTTAGAATTGGCACTGCAATTCCTCGACAAAAATCTAGAAAAAAGTTGCAAGAGTGTGGGAGAAATAGTTTGGTAGGCACGTGACTGGGGTAGACGCACTTTTTTCGTTTGTCGGTGAAGATGAAGCATGTAACGATCGTGCGTTCGTGGCCGATTTTGGTGCTTCTACGACTCCCAATGGAATTCGTCAAAATTACAATCGGTATCACAAATACTTTCGTTCTTGCTGCTCTTCCCGATTGTATTTTCACGAGCGCCAGAAAAATAAGCGACAAGACCATTCGCTTGGTCGGGCGAGAAAAATTGCTTTTCCCGAGAGTCCTACGATACGAGTGTCTCGGGGGTTAACGAGGAATTATGAAATTGAAAATTATCTGACGATGCCATCACAATGCCAGTATTCATTGCTGATGACTTGAGGAATCAATTTTTTGCTGGGTTCATTAGAGTTGTAGGAAATTTGTCATTTTATTATTTGTAAAACTCATGCTTTTTTGTAATGTGCACAATCAATTTGTAGGGACATTATTAATACGAAATTTCGTTACTAGGAATATTCTAAATTTTATACTTAAAAGGCTTGAAAACGAGAAGGTATAAGGATACTAATTTATTAGGCAAATCATTATTCTCGCGTATAAATACGTGATTTATCTTTTACATCAATTCTTAATAAATTCTTCTATTTATAAATATTAAATTACATTTTGCGTTACAAGCTTAATTAAGTAACAAAAGAACGCCATTAATATTTAATAAAGGAGAAATTTGACTTAGCGATTAATAACATATTTGAAAATTCAATTTTAATTTGATTTTAAAATTTTATAACTCATTTTACTAGTCGTAAATATGCGAATACTCGCTTGCGGACATAAGAGAGCCAGATTTCACCATTTATACATAGTTGATTGTTAAAAGTTTATAACTAGTTTATAAATAGTTTGGAATAATAACTAGTTTTAAGTAAAAAAACTCCGAATTATTCTAATATTTTATGTTCTTGCAATTCCATCATTATTACTCCTTTGTTTATGTATCACGGAAAGTATTTCGGCTGGATTCTTTCTTATCGAATGCGAACACACATTATTTAAGAAGACACGTGTCATTGAAAACTCATAATTCCATTTATTCGCATATTCAACAAGTTTTGCTTCATAGTTATCATTACATGGATGAACTTTGATACTTGCCAGTTTTCGTGCTATTAAGACATACTCTATGGATTAGAAAACCGTAAAATTTTTTAATGTAACCGATTTTAAATTCGTACAGTCATATAACATTACTTTAATCATTTCTTTTATTTTGAACTTTTATCGATCGATTTGGAGAAGTTATATAAAGGCCTTCACTCTAGTGCAGTAGGTATGTATTTTAAATGCATATAATATTTCAGGTTATTATAACTATTAAATAATGAGAGCGCTCATTAAATTGACTGATTGATTTAAGTTACTCAAATAAGTGGTTATATCTTCTTTTGTAATATTAATGAAATACTTTTCAGCACTTTTTATGTATGTTTAAAATCAAGTGAAATCTATTGTTATTTGTGTAAATGAAAAATGTAGTATCGATGACATTGAAAAAGAGCTTAAAACTTAGGAATTTTTTCTAGGCGACTCAATTTATCGGTATATATAGCGGAAAGAACGGTTTCTCCTTATTTATGCTATACACAAATCCCTTGATTTATCTGCTCGTAAGAATCCAATATGATTAAGATAAATAAGATTATGAATTTTAACTTTTCATCATATCCAGCAACTGTATATTTTGAACAATTAATATTTTTTTCAACAAATTACGTCGGATAAATGTTTTTTTATTTTATTTACTCGTGATAATCCGTAGGTAAGCACGTTACTGCATTGTTTCAGTTGCCAAAATAATTAGATTTATGTATCCTGAACGATAATACAGCGAACGAATCACTTGGATAAATTAAATTGCAACTTTTCTTTATCTATAAATGAAAAACTTCGCGATTAAAAACTCATTGCCTTTCATCGCATTTTTAAGGAGCCAATTATCGTCAAACTTCTTCATACAAAGTTAATTGATGTTTTGTAAAAGAAATCTATTATTAATATAACACTTATAACCTTTTCTTTAATTTTCACTTTTATTCAAAGAAATGACATTCAACGCTTTCTTTAAATTTTGTGTTTGGCTTTTGTTAATGAAGTTGAAGCGAAGTCGACCAAACATCATAGGAAATTTAATTATATACTTACAGTTATATCCTTAATTTTAATATAGAGAAAAATATGTTTTCGATCAAACTTCATTGTTTCCGCACACATCAGCATGTCACATTTTTTATCATACCTATCGGAGTATCCAAGATATTCCATAAGATATTGCATAACATGTGAAACAAACTTCTAGAGATGATTGTCCATTCAATGCACTATAATTAGTAATGTATACGGAAATTAATAACGTGTACGGTAATTTATCACATAGAGCGGTATCGTTTCTATTAAATATTTAACGTACACGGATTATTATTGTATTAATGTTCTTTTACGTGCGAGCACTCGTCCGAAAATCTGGGAGTGATATATAACTTTTTATTGTAGGACTCTCTCTCGTCTCTAGTCTCCTTTTGCCTGTTAGAGTTTCTTACTTAAATATGATTTTCAACATTTCTGTTATCACTGTTTAATTATTCAATTTATTTCACTCACCATTAGTTGATTTTGCAAAACTAAATATGCTGAATTTTTAATTCCATACCTTCCTTGATCTTTTTGTAGGACGCTTTTCTAGCGTCTTTTTATTCCATTAATCTTTTTCAACTACGTACTTCAAAACTACTAGGGGATATATTAATTCGAGATTCTGGAGCTATAATTGATAAATATCGTTACCTACCCTATTTTTTAATTGATTCGATGTAAGGGCACTCCACATTTCGCAATTGTTTTCTGTTTCTGTTTTTGAGATGAAAATGTAAACCCAAGTTACATGATCTTCACAATTACGAGAACGAAAAATACCGACATAGACCAAGATAAAATGTACCGAAAAATTCTTGCTTAATCTTACTAGAAGAAAACCCATTACTCTGCTCACCTCTGTATCCGCATTCTGAACCATATCTTGGAAGCATTAATTCCAGCGTGAAAGAGGAAAAAAAGCATCATTTAGGGACAATTAATCGTATCGCGCTTTTATCGGAAAACGGCATTAAACAGGCCGCGAGAAGATAAAAAGAGGAAGTGGAGTAGAACTCGAACGCGAGCGCGCATATAAATCAGGATAAGGAAATCCGAAAGTGAAGCCAAAGGAAAATTATATTGAGACGCGTGCGCGTGATAAGCGCGATAAGAGAACGTAAAAGGGCATGACGAAAAAGCCTCGTGTATACGGCATAACGCGCCGTGGCGAACGGACAGATGGCCCTCGACCACCAGACGCCGCGGCATATTACGAGAGGTCCGTGGAGAAAGGAGCAACTCGTGCACTCTGTGCGCACATGTATACCTATAGGCAGGCGTATACCTTTGATTTGTGGTCGGGCATTTTTCAAGCCATTTGGTCGCTCGTCTATAATTTCGGGCCTCGCTCCAGTCAGTCAGTCGCGCGCACGCGCGTTTTCCACGCTGCCTTCTGTTTATTTTTCTTAACGACCGGAATAATAAGCCGCGGAACCCTCGAGCTGCGGCGGAAATTAAGTGGCTCTACTGCCTCGGGCAAGGATCGAGGGCTTTCCTCCTTTAGAAAAACACGGATGGCTACTGGTTTACATGTGCTTAGGAGGTCTAAATTAGAAGGACAAGTTTCCCTTTCTTCTTCCTCCGGGAGAAGTGACTTGTTTTTTTAGGACTAAGGAGAATTAGTGGAGAGTATAAACTGGGATGTATTACACTTTATAGGAGCTCTGTTTAAACGTTATGAGATTCGTTTCACGCGCAACCGAACCTTCTTCCTTTGTTCGAACATTCAGCCATTTAATTTCCTTTAAATTAACTAAAAACCTCTTCTTCCAAGCTTAACATTAATTTATTTATATTTGGCTTTTCATTTCTATAATTCATATGTGTATACAGATGTGCCCTATATAGTCGCTGCACGTCTATATAAGAAATGTTAACATTTTTATTACAAGTGTAACGAGGAAATTTTTCACGTACAAGCTACATATAAATGCAGAATAAAGCGTAATAATTTTCTATGGCCCACGTGCAGTTATACTTAGATTTACTTGTTTAATTTACTTAATTTGAAGCTTCTATGAAGTCAAAGTTTAATTATATAGCTAAGTGTAAGTTTATTGATGGGGGAATTAGCTCAAACCACCTGACACGTCCTACCTACTACGTCTCATATAAATATAGCTAGTACCTTCGGAGAATTTGAATGCGTAAGTTGTATTTTAGGATTCTTGTGCAGAGATTGTTTAATTTTTTTCGCTTTCTATGTACTATTCTTTAATAATAATCGATTGTATACCTTTCAACTGATTTTACCGAAAGCTTTTACAAAATAATCAGATTAGAAGAGAAATGATCAACAAATTATTGATATATTACGATGGACGCTATTAATGAAAAAGTAATTAAATCAATAAATATAGCGCACAACTTTAAGCATTAAATATTCATCTTACCGTTTATAATTTGCCTTTCATTTTTCCCGGTTTTTAAAATTTTAAAATTTATAAATGCCGAACTTTCATATTCAACAACTGAATATATCATGAGATTTGGACAGAAATTTAAATAAATCGTCATAAATACACGCATATTTTTAAATCTATACATTGTAACGAAAATCAAGAAAAACTTGGTTAAATTATTTACGTAGATTTTAGTTTGGTCTACAAATGTAATTTTCAACAAAGGAGAAAACAGTAATATCCTTAATAGTCAATATTTTAACACTACCCATCAATACAATGCATTATTTTGAATTTTGATCAATTTTCTCGATACAATAATTTGTGCAATTCTAAAGCCTTCGTTTCTTTTAATCTTTGTCCTATCAAGTTAATATTGCTTTATCAATATTATTTTATTGCACAAGCTGTACAAAGAGTTTTATAACACTAATTCTATCTTTTTTAAATTAAGGGAAAAAAGGGAAGAAATCTACACCATAAAATAATAATAAATAAACATTTTGCGTTGCTTAATCAATTAATATTAAAAAGTTATATGCTTACGTTTTTCTTTTACAACAACATCGACTAGACCATTTTGATTCTGTCCCAATGAAATATCGATTTCTATAATAGTACTTTATTCTTATAATTAGAAAAACTGAAACAGTAAAGAGAATTTCAAATTCTGAAGTAAATAGTTTTAAGGGAGTCGTGGTCAATCACTGCTTAACATCGATTCATCTTCGCGTTGCTAATCGCAGGATTCTTACGAAAGTTCCAACATGCGAGTCCGATCCACGACAGAATACAGTATTTCTTAAGTCGGAAAAAAGGCATAGAATCGCGAGAGTAAAGAGCAGCATATCGCTGCCACCGCAAGTGCTTAAACAACAACAGCTGTCAGACCTATCCAAAACTCCATAATAATCCTCTGTTGATCTGTCATTTAAAAGCGGCACTGTGTCCGCGTCAGGCTATCATTTTCATGAGACAGGCGTATTCGAAGGACGTTCTTACGTTACAAACGCGCTGGACGTGCTCGCGAGCTCGCGGACGAAGATCGAAAAGAAAAGTGGCTCACAAGTGCCACCAAAATTGCAGCTGTCAAAATTCCCTCCTATGCGCGATCTCTTCAATCCTTGAGGACGCGACGGTGTGCACGGGAGCGTCGCGGGACCTTTGAGGCCCCGATCGAAAGCCTCGGTCATTAGCGAACAATGAAGCACGCGAATAGCCGTCCAGTTAGCCACGTACAATGTAACGCGGTCCGACCTCGTAATAAAAGAGCGCGGCGCCAGCTAATTTTGGCGCGTGGCTCGCGGCAATGAGTCACAGCATTTTTTCCGACAGGAACTCGCACCGCCATTGTCCGGCACATCCATCGTTTTCGGATGCGCGCCCGGAGAGACACGTGGACCGTCTTGGTCGAGCACTGGTTATCGGGTTGCGGCGGGGTCTGAGCGTTCCCCCGAATTTCACGGGAGCTCGCGTAAGCGAACCATTGTGCGAGTGCAACGAGTTCGAAAAGTGCTCCCTCACCTTCTTCCAAGCCGCGAGTCAAGTGTCATTCGTCATTGGGTCGCTCCGTACGCGTGCCTGCACGTGCTGCTGTGCGCTCCATCAGGGATTAGTAGCTGTGCTAAGCTCGGGCTCGAGTGAGGATGACCGCGATTTGGCGGGGGAATTGGGGGGGGGGGAGGCGAAACGACATTGATATCGTGCCAGGCGAAAAGCCTAACGAGCCATCGATCGAATAACGAACATCGGCCCGTGTAATGTCGATGTTTATGCGAGAGCCAGAGCACGTTGCAACTTTCTTAGAATATATAAATTATAAGCCAGGCTGTAGAAGAGGCTTTTGCGTTATATTTGGACGACTTGATCTCGATGATGGCTTTTCATCAAGAGCGCAGACGCGATGTCTACTCGTGATATTTTTATGGCTGCTTTTTTATAACGGCCGATTTGCAACACAAAGACCAAGTCATTCCATCTGGACGCCTTAGAAGTGCTGAACTGTAAAATTAACTATTCCCGTATAATATAGAGTAGTGAGTGAGATGTGCTTTGATAATTGTATTTTTTTCAGTGTAATATGTTGAGAGATGTAGATGACTTATGTGTATATATATAAACTCGTTAGACATGATAATAATCAATATTTATTACATTTATCGCTTCAGAAATTAGTCAGCATACGCGAAATACCGCAAGGATTTGTCCAGAAACAAATGTATATTAACTTAAACTCATGTATAACGGAATTCATTTTCATTCATTCTATTTGCGAAGGATAAATAAATTTACGAAAAATATTATATTTTAGAAATAGTGTGCCTAGTACTATAAAATGCGTGTAATAAGTTGTAATGCAATTTCTGTTAATTGTAGCTGAGTAGCTTTGTTCAAAACCGGTGTATTTGAAGAATTTAAGAATGAAACCATATCTACGATCGGCAGTGAATTTATACAAAAATCAAGTATAGAATAAAAAATAATTTATACGGACTGCACCTAATAAAATTATTACTGTCATTAAGAGTTGACGCTCGTATTAAAAAGATTTATTTGTCATGAGATGTTATAAATGTATGACGAAGCATAATGATCATCCTTATGTCTTTCAATATTACCGATTACACCTGCGTCTTCAGAATTTTTAAACGCATCTCAAGACATTTCTTACTTATTACGGTCCCGCAGCACTAATATCCAGAAGTGTTCGATAATTAAAAATACCTGCGCTTCCACTTTATCTCGTATATGAAATTAATTCGTTGCTGCGTGCAAAGGAAATTATACCGAGGCCAGGCAGCAATAAGTATTAATTACAACTCGTCGCACCTTTTCGTAAAATAAAAGCCGAGCCATAGAGCGCGAAGTCGATGCGTCGAAACGTAGAATAAAGAGTGAAAAAAGTAGGAGAGACAAATGGAATCCAAGTACTTCATCTTCCAAGAGGCGAGATTCGCTCGGTTCATTACTCGGCTCCTAATGAGGGAATAGAGAGAGGTCTGTCAGGTCTGGAGGGAGAGCCAGTCTGCTAAGGTAGTTACATCTGCAGTGGGTGTAAGAAGGGCGTGCGAGCGAGTGATTTAGGTTCCATCCCACTAACAGCATTTACCTACCGCACAAAGCGCCGAGTTCGGTATACGCGCAGAAAAGCAAAACGGTGAGCATCGGGGAAAATCGGGCAGATACGGTGCCCGAATGGACGCGGGAGATAATCACCGGTTATCCTGTCACTCTTTTTCGAGGATACAAATACAAAAATCAGGAATGGAGGGAGGATCTCGATTTTTCAACCCTTGAAATCTTGGTTAATGATCGTCTCGGCTATGCTTCGATAGTTCCATAATACGCCCTTTGTTCGGGTGTCAAAATATGTTTGCGTTTCTCTCTACGCTTACAATGCTTGCATTTCTTTGTCGCTTGAGCTTGGAATTTGATACTTTATAATTAAAAAAGAAATACCCTTAACTAAAAGCTTTAAAAATGAAGCGATGCTCCTAACTTATTTTGCTACGTAAATATTTTGTTTTCAAGAAGAAAAACATAATATAACAAGATCAGTAATAGAATACAAACATTTTTAAGTATTCTTTATGCAAGTATTTTGCTGTTACTCTTTTATATGTTATCAAGTTTTCGGGAAGACTCTTATATTCAAGTTAATAACTTCAAAATATATTTAAGCAACTTGTACTTATTTGATTCATTATAAATTCATAAGCAAAATGACATTTAAATTACTAATTTCAAAAATGTCCACAAAAGAATTTAAATTACATGGAATCGTTAATTAGAGATATCAAATTTTCCTAATATCAATTATTATTCAACTTTGTCATTTCATAGACTTGTATTAAACAACACAAATTTCTTTGGTATTTTTTTCAATAATAATATTTGAATAGGTTCCAACATTTATAATTACAAGTTAAGTGATATTTTAAATTTACACGAATTTACATGAAATAGCGCAGCTTGTCTCCTCTTAAATCTTGCGCAAATTATTATAAAAGTTCTGACGTAAGAATTTGGCAATAATAGTTTCTTGCAGATTCTTCTTCAGATTCTTAAAAATTCAATGCCTTACAAACATGAACAACGTAAAACAACGCCAGTCGTGCATAATGTTCATTCGATAAGGCCAAACGCGCCGAGACAAATTTAGAGAAACATTTATTCTTCCCCTAACTCAAAAACTTCGCAAGCATCAGATAAATTTCATGGAATCAACATAATGACTTATAAACGTATAAGAGATAAGAATTTAACTGAACGTTGACGCGTAGCGTTAAAAAAGAAGGCCAGTCGATAAAGAAAAGAGAACGTCACGCACGAAGCGAAAAGTCGCGCGTCAACGCCACTTTATGCTCTGTGACAATCGTTTCGGTTTCGTTTTATAAAACTTTATCAATCCTTCAAACCCCTCCCCTTCACGCTCTCCTCGTACAGCGTCATAGCTGTGCAAAGGGCATGTCAGCCGGAAAATGATTTAAGTTGTGCCCGGAGTTGTACCGGTCGCGTGGCACCGCAACGTAACGTTAACGACGTTAAATCCATCTCTCGCGCTTGCGCAATAAAAAAGAAGCATGCGAAAACATCTCGGTGCACATGTACGTCGTAAGAAGAGCTAGAGAGAGAGAGAGAGAGAGAGAGAGAGAGAGAGAGAGAGAAAGCGATATTTCGCTGATATTCACCCCCGGAGTGACATAACAACTCGGTAAAGAGATTGCGATTGCCTTGCACGTGGGGGTGGAACGGAGACAGAGGGTGACAAGGCAGGAGCATTTCAACTTTCTCTCTCTCTTAGACAAATTGTTTGGGCCGAGAGTTAGTTAGTCGCGCCACAATGGAGTGGCACTTGCAGCGTGACGCCTCCCTCGTTACATTACATTACATTTATCTCCAAACGGTTATCTCGGGCGACGAGACCCCGACGCGACCCTCTTTTCTCGCTCTCCATCTCTATGGCAACGCGCGCCTCTACTCGCGCAGGTTCTCCCTGTCTCCGTGTTTTATAGCGAGGCCCGCTTGTATTGTGCGCCCGGAGAGAAAAAGAGACGAATCCTTAGCCCGAAATCGAAAACGAGACGACACGCGACGACTGATTCGCAACACCCTGCGTGACTTCCAAATGCCTTGGGAATCGTGTAGTCGTATAACGAAAATAAGCCTCACAAAATGTGCCACTATTTTGTTCCGCAGCGCGAGTGTGCGCGTGTGTGTATGCGTGTGCCCCGCTTGGCGGGTCTTCGCGCTCCCGAGGTAGAGGGGTATAGAAACGAGATGAAAAGACGATTGTCTCGTGCCCAACGTGAGAATCTTTTCCGGTTGGGAACTTCATTTTATTCTCTAATCGTAAAATTGATGTTTCGCATTCACGAGATAATGATAAATATTTGGCGGCTGCAATAAGCTCACTTGATTATCAGGTAGAAGAGTAAATAGGAAAACTCGATGAAAATAATCCTCAAATAGTACGAATAGATTTTCTGATTCATTATAAATAAAATAAATCGTTTTTAAAACCGAAGAAAGTCGCTCGTTAGATATCGATTTCGAACATTAACGTTTCCAAGCACTTTTTATACGATCAGGAAAAACTTGCAACGAATGTCAACGCATAAAATCAGCCATATCGGCAAAATTCTTCAACACTGAATGTCGCAGCTGTTTCATTGCCGATTTTGTTTTATAAGAAACTCGTATGATCATCTACTATTACTCAAGTCTTACGGAGTCACTTCAAATTATTCAATACGCAAATTCTTAAAATATCATTCTTCACTGGTATTTATATTTGTTACATAACTACTCTTGACATACCTCAAGGTTAGTATTTTCACACGTTAGAATTAGAGTGACAAGGAAAGGTAAGAGAAAGCACGATGTGTGCGCGTGTGCGCGCGCGCGCGCGCGTGTCTGTATATACACGTATGTACTCATTATAATGAAATAGTAAAGTGGAAAAACAGAAAAATTTAATACGATAATTTTACCAATCGATAAAATGGGTCTTACAATGAAACACGAATTAAAAGCGATTAATCAACGTCTACACCGGAACCACTTGAAACGTTAAGCAAAGAGAGTATGAAGAAGTTTGCTCGAAAGTTGCGGTACAGTATGGAACTCGCGAACTTACACCTCCGCACTCGCCCTATCAGAATTAATTTAATCCGCGCAGTTACGCCTCTAGTACTTTCAATTTCCGCAATAAAAGAAGCATCAGTGCGCAGTCTGCCTCTGCTCTCCTAATTAGCCGACCTTCTGAAAACAGGCCATTTAACGGTCATTTACGATCCGCGGTCGATAAGAGAAAATCGTAATTGAAAACCTTAACACTCGCGGAAGGTAAACACGCGTATGCGCGCAAAAATTCGATAAATGCGCGTGCGCGTACAAATTCAGAAGATTAAAAAGAAGGCAGCGAATGCGCGTGTACAGCGGCGTAGTCGCCAATTACGCGCTGCGCATATAATTCTCTCTCTCGCGCACGCGCGCGCGCAAAGCAATCGTAGCTGCGCGCGCGCGCGCAATTACCGTTAATCTCTTTCAATTACCGCGAAAATTGAAAGCAATCGGCGCTCCCAAGCCAGTGCGAGAGAAGCATAAAAAAGAAGTGAAATGCGAAAAAATAATTGAAAATTGCAGACGGCGGAGGATGTTCATCTCCTCTCTGTCTCTCTTCTTAGCGCCGACACCTGTCACTATCAGTTCGCTCCTCTCGCGCTTGGCCCCTTTATGACCCGCCAACATGCGAGTCCCTTCGTCCGAACACTCGTTCCTTCTCGCTGCCTCTCTTTGCCTCTTTGCCTCTTTGCCTTTCTTCCGAAGAAAATATAGAGAACGACAAAATGACGAGTGCCACCTGCTTTAATAGATGCCGATATCCATTAAATTGGTCGCGCATCCAAATGCTTTTCACGCCCAGTGTCTCTAATTGAGATCTTCGACTTAACGCACGAGTTGATTGTTTTCTCCGCGGCGAATCCTACACAAATGAGTAAGGGTCAATTACCGAAGTGTCAGCTGCTCGCTCGCTGTGGATCCTTTCGTAATCGACGACCATTTTCGATGCTTCTTTGTATACGAATATCATTACGAGTACACGTACACCATCGTTTCGAGCGTATAATGTCCGGAGGATGTTGATTAACTTAGGGCGACATTTAGTGCAGAGACTGACATATGTACTTAAAGAAGGATGTAAAAGATACCTTATGTTAGCGGCATGTTTTTGAGAACGGATAAGATTTCTCTTTTTAACATTTTGTTGGTATACCTTCCACTTTTTGAATTCAGTTTCGCAATGCCTGCAAATACGTTATACAAAATTTCTTATAAAATGCAGACTTTTTAAAGAAAAACGATCTTAAGAAGTATTTAAACGGTAATATTTTGCTGGATTCTTTAAAATGTTGAAAGCAACATATAATAATAGTATGAATTTGGTATTATATTCAATGTGTTTACACATTGTCAAGAAATATTTAATAATTGCAGTAATGTGTTTTTTAATTAATTTCGTTTTTTAGCGTATCATCATAGTAGAACGCTAGAAATTATTTATAAATTTTTCAGTAACTTATGAAATACCTGAGTAGCATGTATTGTGTGAAAATATATTAGTACTTAAATAATTATACGTACTTTCAATATGCGAAACTATATAAATCTTATAGTCAGTATTATACATAAGTATAATAATGAGGCTTATGATAATTAAACTCTTTGGCAGACTGTCTTATTTTCAACTGTTGTACAATTATTTGTAATATTTTACCATTTTGTCAAGAATTTGAACGTACTTAAATAGTTTTCTAGAAAGATAAAAATACCGAACAGCAAAGTAATTTTTAAAACATCAAGAACGTAGATGGGGTAAAATTTTAGAAACAATATATTACATGTGCTCTTGGTCTACAATTAAAAGTCGCTTAGGGCTAGCCACATCATTAATAATAAACCTGTAAATTATCAGGTTGAACCGCTTAAGAGAATAATAAAAAGTATGCAGAAATAAAACGATTGTGAAAAAGAAGTAAAGCGTACAGGCTCGTGTTACGTGGCCGAGGAAAGCCGTTTTACTTATTCGATTTCAACTGATTTTAGGATATACAATTAGTCAGTCGCATTTCAACATTTAAACGTCGAAAATCTGTATGCCTTTCAATTAGATGCAGTATTTTAAATAATTACTTCTTAGATGCACTTATCGAATTCTTGATTTTCGCCATTTTCGCGCTCATTAAAAATCTTTATCAAGTTTTCTATCGATTCAGCTTTTGAAAGGAATTTTTAAACCTGTGAATTAGCGTTCATACCCCCTAAAAATGAATATTTTCATCGAATTAAATCAAGAGCACTTTCCCATTGAACATCTAGCGCTTTGTCGAGGACACGTGAGTAGCCACAGATACATCCAAAAAGAGAATATTAAAATTAAAAGAGAGCGCCGAGTAGACTCGACATTCGGAGTCGTCGAAACGTCGTGTCCTGACAAAGCAAGGATTGTACAAGAGGTGAACAACACGAGCGTCCGTACGTGTAAACACAAGGCCGAAACCGACGGTAGCCGCGCTTGTAATACCAGCCAGACAAACACGATCTCGAACAAACCACTCTTGTGATATTCGTCGGCAGCGTGGGTGTCGCATCGCGCCTTTGGCCTGAGGCGCTTCGTCGCCGACTCGTTGCCGAGAGATTAGAACCCGGTGAACCTCTAGAATGCAACATGTCCTTTTCTCTATCTAAATGTGAGAAATAGAGAGAAACGGAGCGGTCGAGGGAGAGGGTAAGGGAGAGAGAGAGAGAGAGAGAGAGAGAGAGAGAGAGTGAGTGAGCGAGCGAGAGCGAGCGAAGGAAAGAGGGGATATTTGGTCGCGCACTATGTCGAGAGGAAGAAGATCTCTGGTATTAGATAAGAAACCCCGATGACTTTCCCACTTGTCAGGCCTAATCGAGAGAGCCGAGGGCTCTTTGAGATCTTATACTTGTGTATTAACTCGCCTATCGCCGCTCTGATGTACGTATATAAACCTCGGGCGTTCTTTCCTCTCTTCTTCGCACTCTCTCGCTCTATCTCTCTGTATCTCTCCACTCCGTCTATTTCTCTTTCTCGCGCGTGCACAGCCGATGCACGATTTCCTAAATCGTTATCGGCGTCATTAGCTAAAATACCACGATAGGAATCTGTACGGGGATTTTTACCTCACTCAGTCTTGGACGTGTTACGTCATTTGTTCCTGTGTCTTACCTGAATATTTGTAAGTCTCCTTGTCTCGTGTACTTAACGTTATCCTTTAAATGGAGCTTTATTATTGTTGTCGCGGTTATTATTGTTTCAAGGTAAATCTTGTATGTTACAAGGAAATTTTAATTGCACGTGTGCACATGATATGTTATGCACTGTGGTAAATGCTTGAGATAAGTATCACATTTAATTTTAAATTATATTTAATGCTTCGTAAACATGGAAATAGCTCTGATGCCCGTCGGATAACATCATGTTATACTAATCCATAGAAAAATTAATTTTTTTCAAACAAATATTATGCTCGAGAGTACATCCTTTTACGACAAAGATAATTTTATGAGAGGTCCTCGGAAGCGTTTTATTAACATATTTCGCTAAAAAAATACAGTAAGTGTACCTATTACTTTCATTTCAACTTTGGAATTTTATAGTATATAGTATTAATTTTAAAAGACTGAATAGTTAAATTCAATATGCATACACAAATTAATTGAATTATATATTTATTTAACGCGTTAAGTATATTAATAAATTGACATCGAACATACCAATCGTACTTAAATTAAAAAATAATGAATTTCAGTGCCACACTAGATATCAATTATCTGAAAGTTAATCTACATAATAATAATATTTATGAATTATCTTATTACTTCGATTTCAATGAATTAATATTGAATTATAAGAGAGTCATTCTGGTATAATTAAAAAGTAGCTTATAATTCTATTACTAGTGTGTTTATTCTTCATGTAGGGAGATTACATTTATACAGACTTTCTATACATAAAATATTCATTTTAAATAAACATTGAAATTTTAATTTATCCTCGCTTACGTATATAATTATGAGAGATAAAATGAAAATTTACTTGACTTACGCTCTTCTCATCGATGTTAATTTGAAATTCATTAGACTAGTATCAATTTATATTGCGTTATTAATAAATTATCTATCGTAATTAGTCATATAAATAGTTGTATTGTTTTAAAGTAAATAAAATGGTGCATTTTCCACTAGAGATTGAAAATGTTATTATTATTATTATATATATATATATATAGTTACAAGGACAGAAATTTCGAAAACATAAAATTAAACGGTTTTTAACTCTGTTCAACTCTTAGGAATATGTACACACACACACGCGCGCGCGCGCGCACGCACGCACGCACGCACGCACGCACACAATATTCTAAAATATCAAGGAGTTAAAAAATTTATTTATCATTAATGATAACTGGTTTTTGTATTGGATTACAATTTTAAAAATTTTAGTTAATCATTGGCACGCTGAAAAACATACTTTAATTAATTTAATTATCGTTCGTTTAATGTAAATTAAAAATCAACGTTTTATACTTGTAAATATATCGTACTTTGGGAATAAAATGATTTTTATAACCGATAGTAGCGATTCGTTTCTTATTCGCAAATCTTCATTTTGACCGCTGAATTTTCCAACTCGATTTTCATTCGAGCCACCGAGGACACTTATAAAGCTTATTTATGGTAAATAAATAGTCGATCTTCATCGTCCTGAGCCAACCCTTTGTTCGCTTAAACACAACAATTGACTTGGCCCATTTGAGAACAAAAATATGCCTTTGGTGAGCAAAGAATACGAGCCGTCCAGTGGATAGACCTTCAGTACCACTTTCCAGGATCACGTGTGTCAGTCGCTATTTCGTGGTCATTGTTGTGCCGGTATCGGCTTGGCCGCTTTCCAAGAGCATTTGGCGGCCGTTTTGGTCTAAGTGCCGTGGCATTAAGTTCGCTACCGCATACGCGACCGCGACCGCAGCGGCGCCCGCGGTTCCAAGAGAGAATCGTGTCCGAGTTAACCCGCGATGTAGAAAGCGATGCGCCATGGACAACCGTTGACGAAACAAAGATCCCCGCGTGCAAGCTGCGCTTCGAAGAACCATAATGAGATTTTGTTTTTTGCGTTTTTGCACAGTTTGCGTTTTTCATGAGTTTTTTGCGCTCGTCGTGTTTTCGCCGCGGCCGTTCAGGAAACGAGGCTCGACGTTTGCCGCACTAGAACCTGCGCGTATAATTACACCGAGAAAAGAAAGTATTTGAGCCAGGCTCCGCGCGCACTAACTGCTCATTCACCGGAATTTCAATGCAGGCAAATTATTTCTTTATCGTTAAACAATGGTGTTTTTCTTTTTATGCCTGCTTGATCTCGCTTGAGCGATCTAAGGAAATATTTTTCAATAGTGGGGAAATCTCCGCTTCAATCGATTTATTTTTACATAGAAATGCATAATTTAAATGGATGTCTCTTTTGCGGTCGCAAAACTATCTATTTGTGCAGTTAATGTAATTCGCTAACGTATGCATGGCTTCGTTTTGGACAGAATTCAAATTGACTTCATAATGGTTTTTAGCATTTATCGCATAGAATGAATCTATTATCTTTTAGTGACAAACTATAGTTTTACACTTTCTTCGTGTTTACAACAACGTTGCATCATGCATTTTTAGTTTTCTTCTGTATTTGTAATGAATGGTCGCAACGAGAGGGTATGATAGTTCACAGTATGTGTGAAACTAATCGTAAGCATGTAGTGCTTGATTGACCATGAGTTCTGTAATAATTAATTCTAGTCGACGGTTACCTTATGTTTTCATGATAATGTACGAATTACTAATAACCAATAATCACTCTCTTTATAAAAATTGAAAAAGCGTGTTAAATAGTCTTTTCCAATAAGATAACGGTAAATAATTTGGAGAAACTT
Organism: Wiebesia pumilae; assembly: GCA_018907045.1. Taxonomy (NCBI): domain Eukaryota; kingdom Metazoa; phylum Arthropoda; class Insecta; order Hymenoptera; family Agaonidae; genus Wiebesia; species Wiebesia pumilae. Next base: position 8,271,919 of record JACCHZ010000192.1, read on the forward strand.
CATCTAAAGATAAATGACGTACAATCATATGGAAAATCAATAAAAGACGATCATTATGATTTTGTTCATTTAACAGAGCAGAATTCTTTGAAGTACTAAAAACGTTTCAAAGTTATTTACAATTTAAATAAACTAAAATTTTGAATTTTTTAAATCATAAGATAATATGAAATTTATATTAAACGTGATATATGTGCAGCATGCAATCAGTTATAAGGTTGAGTACTTAAAAGTTATTAACGTTAAATAATAAAAAAATATGTATTGATAACCTTTTTTTACGAATTTATTAACTTTTGCGACGCTACCTTTTCTGTCAGTATCTGCATTTTATAGAATTAATTAGAATATCGTGCGTTTCAATAGAAATCGATAACAAACGATAATCCTTTTAAAAGAGGATCTTTTTATAAACCTATCATTACCCATTTATCAAGCTAGAACTATATCGGAACTTACAAACGATGTGAATTGTCTTCGAATGTAAAAGAAAGCAGTACATTAACTCCGAAATACATTATTTCACTTCTATCGAAAAGATTCAGCGGAAAGAAATATTTTCCATTGACTAAATATTACTTTTCAACCGTCGAAAAGCAGAGCGACTTTTATCTTCGAACGAATAAATACCGCTCGCGACGAAAAGATCAGCAGTTGCAGCTATTATCGCTGCACCGACTCCTCTGCGAAGAGCTCGAGCGATCATCATTGTTCTGCGATGATAGGTCGTGCGGGACAAGGAAGCGACGAATCAATGAAAAATCGCTACGTAATCTCGAATCCATTATGCGCGAGCTGTTCTTGAGAAAGAGATCGATCTTAGGGGCCGCGTGTGTAAGTGGCCCGCGATCGCGATAATTGCCGCGGACGCACCGAATTTGTAAATAAAGGCAGGATTGCGAGTCGCGTCAAAACCAAGAACGGGCTCGAAAAAATTATCGCTACGCGTGGGAAAACGAGGGAAAAAACAGTAATCGCGCGTTTAAACGCTACTCGCACAATAGCCGAAGAGAAATTCCGAGCGCAGATAATCGCCGCTACGGCTTTGTCTGGGGGACGCCATGTCACCCTCTTTGCATTTGTACCGAGAGAAAAATGTAGCGTCTCTCATAGCTCTCTCTCTCTCTCTCTCTTTATCTCTCTCTATCTCTCTCTATCTCTATCTCTATCTCTCTTTCTCTCTCTCTCTCTCTCTTTATCTCTCTCTATCTATCTATCTCTATCTCTATCTCTCTCTCTCTCTCTCTCTCTCTCTCTCTCTCACTTTATACATAATTATACGTAACAGATTTTATCGTTGCTCCGATATTTCACGTGAAATACGTCACTATGCCGTACACTTTATTCACAACTGCCCGTACTATTGCATTATCTGGTAAATAATTCAATTGAGTTCAATTATACCTTAGTCTGTGATTTTCCATTTCATTTCACGAATAACATCTGATAACCTTACGAGTGCTTCACAGGATCACAGAAGGAAAGTGCAAATATTCTACGATTTCATCCTGCGACAAACAGGAGAAATCTTATACCTCTAAAAAAAGTATTGTATTTCATTCTGATATCGATGCTTAAGTATAAAGAGTAAAAATTTGTCAAAAACTCAATTAGGACGTTAAGAAATAGTTTTCCCTCTACACTTAGTACGTGTACATTTAGTCCTCCATTAGCGAAATCTAGGTTACAAGCACGTGATAAACGGTGCGATTAATATGGTAGATAGAGCGAAGTAAGGTAGGCAATATTTTGTCAGTTTGTACAAATATCTTTCTCTGTTTGCGTATCATATTCAGGTCCCGATACGCGTGCATCTATGTAGACAGATGTATTGGCGGATATCGGGGCGAAAGAGAGAAAAAGAGGGAGATAAAGGAATACTGCTGTGCATATTGTTGAAGGAGAGCGGAGAATGTAAAGCCGGTATCGACACAACGATGCTTACGTATCGTGTCCGATGTTCCGCTATCGGGAGAATCAACGCGCATCACGCAACGCTAATTTGTCTTCGATTGCCCCGCCGGGGTTCGTGGCGTGGGAGATCGCTCTGGCCTCTCTAGCTCATCTTAACCCCACCTCTCCTTACGAATCCAATTCTTTCCCACCGCATCCTGACATGCTTCCCTTTCTCTTATTTTTACCCCCTGTTTCGGATTTCCGCGACAATTTTGTGCTCATCATTCTGTCTCTTTAGCACTCGATTTCATGTGGCACTCCTACATGCGCTTCTTATTTGCTTTTTGCCGTTGAATGGAGTTACCACTACTTCTAGTTGATCCCTTCTAAGTACTTCATGAAATTAGAAACTTTTGCGAATTCGATTTATGATTGTTGCTTAACTTCCAAAGGCTACTTTCAACTACCTTTAACTAGGCGTTTGCAGGACCTCGCTGAAGCAGCGCATCGCAGGGAAAGATGATAAAATCAAGATGGGAGTTCTTTTCTTTCGCTCAAACACGCAACATAGTCAACGTGAATTCTTAGGTATTATAATATGCACGAAATTAAGTGTTGTAATTATACATTGCATGATGGAAATATACGTGTACTGTTGAAAACTCATCTTTCAATGCGATCATAGGCAAGTAGCTTTCGCTTAAATAATCGTGAATGTTTAGAATCACAATGGAAAAGTCGTTGCCTAATTAACGATTGTGTGGGCTTGTCTGCGAAGGGCCCATCGAAGAACGCGAGAGGTTCGAGTATCACGGGCGATCAAGCGAAGATATGCTTCGTGTGGTAATGACTGGACGCCTCATAAATAATGTATAGATCCATCTCAATCTGCACCGCCGCTCGAATCTAATAATTGCATATGTTTTTGCATTGAGAGATTCTTAGCGAACTAACGCTCTGCTTGTCCCTGCGAAACTCCGAGTGCGTAATATACTAGAAATCTCGAGCGATTGTGATTATATGAAAGTTAATTTACAAAGCTAATTCTACAAAAGTTTCTGAAGCAATGGCATAACTTGCAATTTTCCTCCAGAATTTCACAACATAACGTAAGAATTAAAAGAATTACCTATTTATAAGCTCAAAATTTCATTGACGTTCATCCATATGTATAAATAATAACTTTTAGTAGTTATATCCAAGTACTGACTTTTAAAAATCTAACTCTAAGTCGAATTCTGAATGCGTAAGCGTTGTGATGAAGAATACGTTCTTTTAAAGATTACATTAATTTAAACAAGTGCTCGTAAAAGTATGATGAAAAATTTTCGTCATGGATGGATCGAGTGTTCGAACAATACTTTCTTGCTGAAGAGTAAAAAAGTATTTTCAAACAACCGTTGCATGTATGCTCCGTTTATAATATTGCAATTTGATTAGATAATTTAGAAATAACTAAATCTAAATACTCGCTTACTTGCAATACAAATACATTTCAAATAATGTATTCCCGTGTTTATTTTATAGAACAAACATCAGTTTTAGAGCTTGCAAATTTACTCTATAAGTATCCGCTGCTGTAGTATGATTAAATACGCTCCTCGGGCTCGAATCTCATTAGTAACGTTAGATTACAAGATTATCGTTGTCCGATCGTATCAGTTTTTACCTTTAGCAATGCATGAAGTTTGATCGTAAGAATTCTTTTCGTTTGTATGTGTATTCTGCGAATACGTTCCTTGAAAATTTTAAAGGAATATAATTACTTGAAAAGAAAATATTGTTAATTCAAAATAAACGCATATCGTTTTTATATTCATCTTTCCGATAATCATTTTATTTATATATACTTTTGTTTCTCGAAAAAGTAAGTTTATTTACAACTCAAAAGAATTACGTTTCATGACAATTAAATTAAAAGGAGAGGCATTTTTTAAAAATAAACACGCTTATTAGCGATAAAGTTCTTGCATAATTCAATTAAGTCGATCGGTTATTACGATTAAGATTCTCGTGTATATTTCTGAGAATATATTAGATTAGATACGAAGTTATTTCAGTAAGGTGTTGATAATCCAACGTGAAACGGGCGTACTGTACTAAGTTGCAATTTGAACGAGTTTCTGAAATTTTTGTTGACTTCTTAATAATATTAACTCGGTCTTTTAAAGCACGCAATCCCGATACCAGCGGTAGATTTTTGCTCTATGCAAGTAACTAGTAATTTAAAAACTAATCGAAATGAGAGTAAAATCACCTCGAGTGAGCTAATGAGCGATGTCCGATAGAGTAGGTGACTCGCGCAAATGCAGTCTAGGTCGAATGGATTCGTGTAATCAGGAGGCAGGAAGTCCGTGCAGCAGTGTCTTCTAATCGGAGAACAGCGCTCGTATGTCAGGATAACGCATCGAAGACAAAAAATGTCAGAGAAGAGAGTCCGCTAAAAGAGGGTGAAGCAAGCGGAAAGAAAGAAAGGGGGAGGGTGAAGGTAAGAGTTACCGAGAGTTGCTTTTGTATTGTTCCTGCCGCGCTCTCGTGACTCGTGACTCTTGCAACCTACGACCCAACTGACCCCGGGCCTCAATTACCTCGGACACATCCGCCCCGCGGTCGCCGTTTTGCCTCCAGCTCGCAGCGCTTTTCACGGCAGCGGCAGCATCTTGAGCTTGTGTACGTGTGTATACTGGCTCGATCTCGGATATACTCTGATGCCTATCACAGGTATATATCATCGCTCTCGCGCGAAATGCCGAAGATCGAGCCGATCGGACCTGTCGTCTTTTAAGCCCTTTCTTGCCTCGCCGACTATTTACGAGGCGGTGCTCCATCGATTTGTTATGCTTCTCGATTGGCACGAATTGTTCTGGATAAATTGTCTGCTTCTTTTTTAGCGAGTACCATTTTTCTGTATTTATGAACGATTACTTAAATTTCTTGCGAGTTGCAAGATGCATTATCGACGCTGGCAGGCTTGCTTGTGTTATTGACGCTCGTGTAATATCGAATTAACCCAAGTTTAAGTTCCATCGACGGTAAGCAAATTAGACTGTTTTATTATGAATGTCTGTGCGACGTTTATAATTACACATTAGTCAAAATTAAATTTTACTTAAATTCACTTTTGTACAACAAGCTGCTTATTATGTTTAATAATGTAACAGATTACTACCAGAGAAAAATATTATAATTCCAATTTATGAGGTAAAACGTATTCAAATGCTCTTTGAAGGAGTTAATCGCGTAATTTCATAGTAAATCTAGACAATTTGAAATCTTCGGAAATAAATTGGTACTTCAAAGAGATATTATACTTGGAATTTACAACAATTTAGAAATGCGTTTAGAAAGAGATTTAATTATTTTTACCATACAATTTATAAGAGAACGTGAGCGATAAGTTTCCAGTAGAAAAAAGAAATCAAATGAGATAGTATCAATCGCAACACGAGAGGGAGGTTTTTAAGTTGAAAGAATTGGGGCATTTCTTTAAGTTAATTGCTAAGAGTATACCAAGTTTCTTACCTGTAATTTACGTACCAGTTCACGTATCTTTCGTTTTGTTGGAAACATTTCACCTCGAGTTCAACGCCTAATTAAACCTACTCGAGAAAAAGCTAAGACCTTCAGACAACTTACTTTTACGTTGTGTGCAACTTTCAAAATGTTTAATGGGAACGTGGAACTGAATCGATAGCTTTTTTAGAATAACTTAATGAGTACCTCTTAAAATATAAGCGTTCCGTAAATTGTCCTTGTATTAATAAAGGAGAGTATCTTAATCTTATTATCTGTAAATTAGATAAAATTTCAATATACTTAAGACGTATGAAATATATATATATATATATATATATATATATATATATATATACTTATATATGAAATCTGTACCGAAAAAGATTTATGTGACACGCGAATAATGTGTCCAGTTCGAAGAATGGTAAAATTAAAAAGCCAAATTTCTCAAGTTAGTGTATAAAATTAAAGATAATTTTTATAAAACTAATTAGTTTTTGGGATGGAAATTGTAATATTTATTAAGATTCTTATTTATGATCAATTGTAAATGTACAAGTGTTTTACTTTCCTTCCAATAGTTGCCTAAATGTAAATTTTAAAATGTCGAGATGTATTATTAAAGTTTATAATAAAACGAAATTTTCAAAAACCAATGATAATTGTTCTACCATATCAAATACATTTCCGTGCATGTATATCTTACAATAAAGCAGCCTATGCTATCCTTAAATTGCATACGCGAGTAATCGCTTAAGAGTAATTTTATTATAATTTAAAGACTTGAAGGTAAAAATTGAAAAAGTACTACATCAATTACCATGCAGTACAAAATGCACTTTTAAGTAGCTACAATAGTAAGTACAGAGAAGTCGAGTTCCATTTCTCACACTAAATCTAAATTCTGTACACTGTCAAGGTTATATAGAGGACACAAAGTGATTGTCGACTCTTGAGCCTCCTGTGCAAGCTCTAGGATCCTCATATGCGCACAAGCACACGCTCATCTCATACAAGGATTTCAGCAAGAATTACCCCGAGCGAGTAAGCGAACTCATCGCAGCGGGCCGGACGTGCAAAAGGAAGCAGCGGCTTCGCACCGCGTTACGGCACTACGCACGAGGAGTCGCGCTACGAAATCAATTACCGCAGCGAAGAGCAAAGACGGCTCTACCAATGCTTCCGACGGGACAAAGAGAGGCTCCCGTCGAATCGGTCACGTAGAATAGTCAGGATGCGCGATCCTACGAAAGCGACCGATCGCGTTGTTCCCGGACCCGTTAAGCGGCTTAGAGTCTTGCGGGCGGATGCGCGCCTCGACAATCTTGCGTCGGAGTTTCGTGCCGACGGCGACGCCTGACGCGTCGACTCTCATTGTCCCTCGACGTCGCACGGGCGACAGGTCAATTGCTCGTGTTTCCTGGAAGAATCGCTCGCTTTCCGGGCCGTGTCGGAGGAGACGGCTGAGCGATTGATTAATCGCCGACCGGGGCGAGCGCGATCGCACGATCCGGTGCGATCAGTGACTCTTCGCCGTGTGGGACGGTGGGCGCGGACTCACTCGGAGCGTAGGCTCGCGTGCGCGCGCTCAATCTAGGGTGCGACAACGCCGGGGATGGTGAAACTGCTGCTCGTGACGATTGACCGGCTGACGGCTCGAATGGGCGCGGACGAAGCGATTTCGAAGCTCAACGTCGCAGCTGCAGATTTCGATATCGCGGTGGAAGCGCGAGGCCTCGATGCCGCATTACGCACTTCGAATTAATTTTACACCGTGTGGTTATCTGAAATGGATCTTTGCGAAATACATGTTTGCCCGTGTAAAGCGGTATTTTCGATGTTGGTAAGACTGATGGTAATTCATTGGTACTAGCTGGGAAAGTATAAGGTGTTTCACGACACCAGTCATGAAAGTATACTCACTTGTGGCTCATTCCCACGAATTTGATTACGAATAACATTGTACGAGTTATTTTAGTAGTATTTAGCATAATTTATATGAATTTACAATGAATGAGTAAAGATTGCTCGTCGATTAAACACTTTAAAAATAATTCAATGAAGATAAAACAAGGAACCCATGAAAACTTACGGACTGCAATATGTGTTCCAATGTCAAGAAAGAAATTTTACAAAATATAGGTTTCAATTTTTAACGTTTGCTTTATTCTGTTATTGAGTCATGCTGGTATTTATATTGTATTGTAATTTTTACTTTTAAAAGATCAATTCAATTCAAGCTTCTCCTCACTCTTATCATTTAATTTTTTATGAGCCAAAGTTATCGGTATACATACAGTATCAATTTTCACTATTAGTTTACAAAAGAATTATTAAAATATTTCACGCACTCCTTAAACGTGTGTCATAAAGTATATATCGCATAAAGTTTTTGTAAATTTAAAATTATCTTTTGTTGCTAAAGATCGAAATTTTATTCCAACTGCTGAATTCCAAACTAAGGCATTTATCAAGATAATATTTCCAGTCAAGCATTCACCATCCGAAGAACAGGTAGATTTTTGTAATAATCAATTTCATTAAAATATTTAAGGATTATGCTGACTTGTCGTAATCTCTAAAATTTTTACGTAAAAAATGAACAATGAATTTAAATAATAACAAAGCTACCTTCGCGATATATTTCTCATTTTAATAATGTTATATTTAAAGTGTATATATTGATATTCGCTGTTCATAATAATAAAATTTATAAAATATGTACTTTCCTTTTTCAACTGAAACATTTCGTACTTGCAACCGATCTTTTGTGGCTTTATTACGTGATGCTACAAGGAAAATGCTTAACATTTGAAGGGAAAACTCGATATCATACGTGAAGATATATTATTCCGAGCTTAGGAAATTTTACAAATAACTAACATATCTTAAATTAAGATGTAAAAAAATAGTTGTTCTTTAAATTTAAACTTCACTGTCTACTCTAAGTTACACTTTACTCATTTTTAATTTATTCCGAATCAACTTCATAAATATGTACTAAAGGCCGAAAAATAACAAAGGAAAATGTATCGTTCTGTATGCATTATTACACGTAGCGAAAGTACTTAAAACTGCATAAAACAACGTTCGAACGATAAATAACATAACGTGAGATAAAAATTTTTTTCCTTAAAATCTATAGTTTTATTCAAATAAATATTTGTTACAGTGAAGTGAAGCCTTGTTACATCAACCGCAAACAATCATCATTTTTAAAAAATGAAAAATTCGTATTCATAATTTACATTTAACGTCTAAGGAGATGTTTGACTAATGTACTTTTTGTATTTAAGGCGATGCCATACTCTCTTCTTAATCCCAAGCAAACTCCACATACCGAATGATTAATTATTCTGTTTACTTTATTTATAGTCATTAGTGCGTTTTACAATTATTAGTTGTAAAATTTCGACATCTTTTGCTATAAATAAAAATCCCAGATTAACCTATTTGTCTTAATATATGATATGTATAACCCTGATTTTATAAATTGGATATCAGATATATCAGTATCATAGGTTATTGTGAAATCGTCGAAGCTGATGTTGTGACCGTCATACTTGTGCTATGAATGACAATGACATCATTGAAAAGATCCTCAATCCTTTGTCAATTATTTCTCTCCAAGTCATTTTTCATAGATTAGTCAGAGACTCTCATATCAATGCCAAGAAAAACTAATTTAATAATTATCAAACTGCATTCTTTCGTATAAATTAATTACACGTGATTTAAATGTTGAAATATTTGTTAAAAATAAATCTCTTTAAACAAGATGATGATTAACTATAAAATGATGATAATACGAATCGCGCTTACAATATTTATAAAAATACTGTTTTGATGGTTATTCAAAGGTTATTCAATAATTCAATCTGACGTGACACTAAAATAAATTATTTCCAAAATTTTCATCCGTAATTTACTTCTTTTATTTTGAGGAAAGTATGAATAAAATTCATTCGCGTACACTCTGTGAAAATATATTTTCCGATTCTACTCTCTTAGTTTGTGTATTACGTGAACGTGAGTTTGGGTATAATGATTAAGCACCTTCACAAATATCAAAAGAAACGTGAAAAAGACGCGACTCCTCGAGGTTTGATTCCCGAATAAGCAACGCGTTGTACGAGATTTACGCGTTAACAGGCCGCAGGAGTCCACGGAACGAAACAGGACGAACGCGAGGAAAAGTTAATAGGTGCACAAGATGCTCACCGCATCGTAGCCCGGCTAATTTGCAGAGATTGCGCCTGTTTAGCCTCTCTGCCGATAATGATAATCGCTACGAGGACCGCGTTCGCGCGTCCTCGCCAAACTACAGCGTAACGAATTCGATTATTATACGGGATGCGATTAGCGATATTAAACTGGTACTAGAGACGATCTCCCTGCTATTAAAGCAATCGCTTCCTTCTGGAGGATGCGAGTGTACGATGTACTCGATAAACGATTTCTCTTTTTGCACCCAGATATATCTTTCCCTTTTTGCTAGTGGGATTTCTTGCAGAATTTGCGACTGACGGGCCTCTGTAGGTAATTACTCTTATATGTACAGAAGAAGCTCTTCTCAACAAATTCGCAAAGGTAAAAAGGTGAAAATTTGACTCTTCTGCCTCTTCCCTAAACTCAGCGGGATTTCGTCAGACGCAAAATGTCGGTCGAGTCTTCAGTGTCAATAATACATAAAAACTATTCTCTCCGTCACTTGTCGTAGTAGTCCCAGAGGTACAAAAAAGACCGTCCAAATATTTGCACGCGCACTCGGGTTGTCGCATGAAAAGTTAGACGCGGTCGTGCGGACACGCGCGAATCGAGTCTGCGCGTTACGAGTGAGTGAGATAGAGAGCGAGGTGGGGGCGGGGTTGGTGCGTGCGTGTAGGTATAGTAGCCGTGTGGCGAAACGCGCGACTGCAGGTGGCCCACAGATGCCGGGAGGATTACGGGGCTTTATCCCCCGGCGGGATATTGATCCCATTGTGCGGACGCGAGAGAGCGAAAGAGGAGGAGTGCGTCTTTTGGTGAGGCGGCGAATCCTCGCGAGGATTCGACCTCATCTCCGAGGTGTGGCTCGGCAACGGCTGCGTGCTTCCCGAACTACGCGGCCGCGTTATTCTGAGTAGCGGATCTCGCTGAATTTACATAGATTTGTCGATCTTTTATCGGGCTATGCATATTTTATGATAATTATGCGTTCAGGAAGTGACGGCTCGATTTTTCATTCTTACTTAGCTATTTTCTTTTTCTATTTTTTACTTCGCGACTGGCTTTGCACTCGAGCACAAAGGTTTTTTTCTTGAGATCTAAAGTCCGAGAATGAATGGCGCGAATTTTCATTACTTATGGAGTCTATGTACATAAATTCATTATGGTCTTGATAATGCTCGCGTAATTTAAAATTAAACAAGCGAACCTATTTCCGTAATAATATTTAAGAGTTAACGTTTTTTCCGTATTACATACCGTATTACAATAAAATTAGTATTACAGTAGTTATGATTTTTAGTCAATCCAATTAGTTAAATTGTTATACGTATGTCCGTTAAAATTAATCTCATAAAAATATAATAAATTTTTATACCATTTACGTCAATTATTTATACCGCGACTAATTTAAAAAATGAAATGGTTAACGATAATTTGTTAAGACTTTATTATTTTTTGGGAAATGACAAGGATGTTGTAATGATGGAAATAATGGTAAAATTCGATCAATGCTGAATACGCCTGAATTACATTGCAAATGTAAATTCTTTTCCAAGTAGATAAAAAGTTCTCTTTTCTAATATGTATTTGTTAGGATAAATTTAAAAATTACTCCTACGACAGCCGAGTTTATTATTTTGCATATAAAACTCTTCTATTTTTTCGTTTTTATTCATATTTATCGGAAAGCCTGAAGCTTAATTGAAATTCTACAAAAATAGAATTTATTTTGATCATTCGACAATTATCTTCAATGTAATATTTGGCAAGAATTTATAACGATTAATTTTATTTTAATTTCCCTCTACAGATGTCGATAGTTAAATTATATTCATGGATTACTATTTTTCCATGGCATTAAATTAATATTTCGTTTTGAATGTACAAAACACTTGTGATGAATTTTATTTTTCTGTTCACTAATTTATCTCTGGCAAAGAATGATTCAAGGAGAAACTAAAACTCAAGGAATAATCTGTCATCTCTTGTTCTTTGTGAACAGGAAATAAAACATTGTCATCTGCATCGGAGATGAAAAATTATACAAAAGAATTCAGAGCACAATTGCACTGTGGTCAATCAAACCCATAAAAATATTGTTCCGCAATGAGAATTATATCGACGCAAGCATAATTACGGTACAACGTTTACGATTGTCATTTCTGAAAAATAAAAGCAATTTGGCGAATCGCGTTATTGCCTACGTACGACTTGATGGAGTAATTCGGGGAAATGATCTTTTGAATTTCATAATTTCCAAATCAAAGCGTCTGGTATACTCGGTATATTACCCAATCCCCGCTGAGAGACATGGAGCTACTACCTGCTGCGGGCAATCGAAATTTTCGACGTCGAGCGCGTCCGAGGTCAATCGATCAAACAGCCAATGAAAAAAGTGTTTGACAGTCGACACAAAGTGTCCACTTACGTGGAGCACAGGGCATCGATCAAAGATATGATTTTGAGCTTTCCTTACGAGTACTTATGATTTTACTCTAGCACATTAGATTTCCCATTAAGATTTCAACGTTTGGAAACGGGTGTATGTGTGGACTCTGGCGTGCATGTGTCTTCTTGGAAATTTTCATTTTATTCAAAACATCGTGGAATTTTAATCGCGGGCATGGCCATTCGTAGTACTTTAGTAAACTCCTCAACGTACTTTTTTGGGAGCACAGAAAAATTAGGCGAATCAATATCACTTTTGCGAATGAATACCAATTCTTAAACGGTACCATAGAGTACGACACTACGCGTGAAGATATTTTCGCCTAAAATTTCATCACTACTTTTAATAAAAATAAATATACAAGTTAAATGTCCGAATTTCATGTTAAAAAATTTTTTAATCCGTAACAGAGATGATCCCAAAAAAGTTTACCCTTAGAGTCGCCGTTAATCGCTAATCAATCAAGGCATAGAATACCCGAAGAGGGTAAAATGTGATAGAAGACCGTAGACAGATCCATCGCATAGAAAATCTCATCGAAAAAGTAGAAAATTCAAGTCTAACAAAATTTGAACTCCGCCCAGGTGACGAGCCGGTGTATTTATTATATCACTCTTCGAAAATCAAGCGTAATCCCAGTGCCGTTCGCCGACGAGAAAACGAAGTAAAAATACGCCCGTAGACAATCGGAGGGCCAGAAAAAGAAAACAGGCGAATAATGAAGGGACTGAAACCGTGACAATGCGGGATCGCGTGGCTGTGAAAATATTTGGAGTCCTGGCTGAATGTCGATCCATTGTCATCTCGATGCCTTCCTAGTCAAAAGTGGTGGCAGCGCATTTTGTTCCGCGTCTCATAATACGCGTGTAGCTGCAGTGTTTTGTACGGATTTTCACGGAAAACCGACTTCATTTTCCTCGAATTTTTCGCGCGTCTACGCGTCACCGACAGAGTTTAACATGACGTGCATTGATGGATCGATACGCGTCGCCATACATGCGGGAAAAAAACCGCGGCTAACTTTGATGTTGATGGATGGTGTCTCAACCGGAGCGCGGATGTGCCAAGAAAACCCCTAATTAAGAGCTTTTGTCTTTTCTCTTGACGTAATTTAAGGCGAACGGTATAGAAAGTCGAATGCTAAGTCGTTTTACAACCTTTTTCTCGTGGAAATGATGGATTTCGATAATGTATATCAACGGTATTCCATAGTTTCTGTCGATTCACGAAGATAAGATATAATCATTTAAGCACCTTAACGGCAAAATTTCCAAGTCTCAGCTGGAACATATTTTATTATTCATGAAATATTTTATGCGTTCCAATGTTGAACATTAAAAGAAATTAGAAAAACATTCTATTGGAAAAGTAAACTTATTGCATATTAGCATGTACATATTACTTTATCTCTTATACGTAGATTATGAAATCAATATTACGAAATCCTTAAACAATAGTGTTAACGCGTGATGGTAGTAATATAACAAACGTACCTGATTCTTTAGTTGTTAAATCAGATATTTTATCGCTTTAGAATTCGTGATATTGGAATGCAACAAACGATGTTAAATCCGTAACAACAAACCGTTAACCCACAGTGATGCGACCCATGATTCGCCCGTTTTAAAGATGTAGTAAGCAACTACCACTCGCATACATAAGGCGTTATAGTCGTAGCAAGAAGAATATTGGATTAAAGAAGCAAAATACGTATGCTACTATTTTTTATTACACCGTAGACACCACGGGATTACAGAGTTGTATCAATTGACTGTAGTCAGCGATTTGACCTCATATCTTTTTAAATACATCTTTTCCATTAATTTCAATGGGAGAGTACTGCAATGTATAAATACATTACTACATTTATAATTTAATTGAATATTAATATTATGTGCAAAATTCTGAAATTATTGAATATTCAATGTTTCTACAAAAAATGATGCGTAAAGGGAATTAAAATAAATATGTTGAAAAATCTATTAACTTTTTATAAAAAATAAAAGTTTCTTATCTTTATTGATCTTTCAGTAAGAGCGATAAGGACGCATGAAATTATTGAAATTTTTAACACCCCAAATAGTATATTTAAAGTTTTCAAAAGTTCATATCATACATCGTTGATGTGCATCGGATGTTGCCCAAAAAATACTTTGAATTAATAAAATTCTATAGAATGACGAATTCAATACTTTTTTTTTATTATTAAGTCGTTCGTAATTCAGATTTTGTTTAAACTGGAATAATAGCAGTTAAGCTTTAAACATACATAAATATACGTTGTATTATAATATAAAACACTATAACGCTAATAAATATAATGTAATGTAATACGAATGCGTGTGCGTGTGTGTGTAAAATTCTCACTAAAATTCTGTATACGAGTTGATTGATACTCAAAAGTAAAGAACAACAAAAGCATGCGTCTAATAACTTTTTCGACCCTTGCTTATTCAAAAGTCAAAGAAGCGTATAAAAATAAAAGCCTCGGCTCGATAACGCTGCGGCCACATTATCTTATTGTAAAAGAAAAATAAAAGCGCACATGTACGCACACGTATGCATGCGCAGGAGTGAGTTCGCGGGTTATTCTCAAAAGAAAAGTGTCCAGAAAGTTCTTCGCGACGAAGGGCCTCGTTAGAGCAGGACTTACGCGATATTCGAGCTCTTGCGGTAAGTTAAGAACAGCAACTCTCTTTCTCTTTCTTTCTTCCTCGTTTGGAGTATGACGTACCACCCAGCGAAGAGCCATACCACCACGAGTCTCATCGCGCAAACCCTTTCGAGGGGCGAAATCCGAGCCTCTCTCTCTCTCTCTCTCTCGCTCTCTCGCGGATAGGTGAGCCGCCGCTGAGCTTCTATATTCATTCATTCGCGTGCTGCCTGCTTGAGACCTACCGCGCGACGCTAATCTCGATTTATAGCCGAGAAAAATCAACTCCTCGGTGCATGAATGTGTAGGTGCACGAACGTGTGTGCGCGCATGCACTGCACGGGTGTCCAATCGAACCGCCTGTCGCGCTATAATTCTCTTCCACTGGGCCTCCTTTGGCTGCGTTCACCTTTCTCCTTGATCCTCGTTGAACTTAATTTGTTTTCTGTGAAATTATAATTCGGTATAATTTAGACGTACGTATTTCTGTTTACTTTATCGACCATTCTTCAACTGACACGATCGTGCTTGTGAATCAATTTCGAAAATATGAATTTCAATTAATAAAATCCGCTTCGAATCGAGCACCTCGTTTAAATCGGTAGCGTTCCACCGATGAGATTTCATCATTGAACCCTTTTATTTATAACAAAATTAAAATTTCGTCTAAAACAAGTACTGGGAAAGTATACTTATGGAGAACGACGAAAACTAGTCTAATTCTTGGCAGCAATTGTACAATGAATCGCTGAAATTATCTTACGCTTACGCAGTACACGAGTACTGCTTTTATTAATGGTACATTTGCGACAGTTACTTTAATTACTTATTATTTACTTTCAGTAGTAACGCGCGTTTCTGTTCTTAGGAATACCGTTCATTATTTATACAACGCAAAATATTGTTTGGTACCTTTTATACACCAACAACTTCCTTGTAATTAAAGAGTAAGGCAAAAATGACCTTCTGCAACCGAAGGAATATTATTTATCCCTAGTGCAAGCTGTATGCCGAAAAGTCGAGAAAAGTTTCTTCCGATGAAGCGGGAAAGGCTTAACGTATTACAACTTCTCGACGTTGAAGCTGTACACTCGTCTTCGATTCATCCGTTTGGAGTGGTTTGGAAGACTGCTTTTCAAGTGTTGCAGAATACCGGCCTTACTTAACGCAGGCACAGCCCCTCCTTTCGAAAAAGCTCGGACTCGGCCGGAAAAGCTCCCTCTCCCGTCGGCACACACGCACACACGCGCGCGCGCCCAAGCGTTGCACCTTGCACGTACCTATGTACCTATGATACGCGGGGCGTACGCGAGCGTCGCCACAGTACGCGTACGTAGAGGAGAAGCTCCAATCGATACTCGACCTATCGGCGTGTTCCGCCATTTTACTTTCCCTCCCCGCTCGCGCATGTGTATGACCCAGGACATTCTTTCTCGCGTTCCCTTCCTCTCTCGCACTCTCGCTCGCGCTTCTTGTCACATCGAGGCTTGTACGCGTGGAAAATCGGACTTTTTGTCGAGCCCGAGCCTTTGCAACGACGCGATCGTTCGGGATCGTTAATACGGGAGATGGCGGATCTTGAGGACAGTTTCGAGCGAGCTGTTTACTTCGGCTTTTATGGATGGCAAGGGTTTTATCGGTTATACGCAAAGCAATTGCTTTCTTCGAACAGTTGTAATTTCATTTTATTTGCCTTTGGACACTCTGCAACAGCCGGCGATCGATGTTTGTAAACGGAAAACGGCGTTTAATAAATTTTAAGGCTCTTCCTTCGCTGCTTAAAAAATTGCTCGGATGGCTAATAAAAAGTGATTGGCTAGTAATGAATGGTAAATGGATTTTGTAATCTGTCCCGCAGATGCATATTTCCTCACTGACCAAATCGAGATATTACAGTTGGGTGACGTTTTTCTTCCTTAAAAGAGTCAACAGGAGGCCTTTCAGTAACGGTCGAACCGTATAATGTATAATGTACCCACGGACATTCTTTCTCGGGCTCTCTCCTCATCCTTCTCTCTCTTTAACGAACTATTTCTTTGTGTACTTTATTACAATACTTCGGACGTGAAATGTCAACGGAAACATTTCAGAAGCGTAATATTTGCCAAACGATAAGTAATTATCGTATAATAATAATAATTCGCGGAATAATAATTTTCGTATTGATTCAGCTTAGCATCGCGGTTAAACTGCCAGTCGTCAGTTTTCTTGATCGCGCTTAAAGTGATACTTAAAGTACTTTGCGTTGCGACATCTTTCCGTAACGCTTTGTTCAATTCGTTGCAAAACAACAGAAAGAGAACAGACTACAACTGCCTGACTGGGAGTTCCTTCTTGCGTCGAATTCTTGGGCCACGAGGCCAATCGACTTGCCACAGATAAAACGCGCTTTTATCGTTGGTACGATTGCGCCGCGAGCAATGCTCACACATAGACACTCAATGGTGCAAGACTGCGCGCATAAAAGAGAAAAGATGTGCTATGTGCTCGCGCGATATTGGATCGGATCAGATAGTCGAGTTGTTGGCACCTGTAAAGTGGGCATAATTAATGTGCACAGTATCCCTCGGCTTTTTTCATCGTGTAACGTTAATGCACGCGTGTGCCCGCGTGCTCACGAAGTGATTCCATTTGGGATTGAGAGAGAAATGGCGCGTTTACGCCAAGAATAGTGTAATATTATCTCCTCGTTGTTAAGGTTTGAAGTTCACGTTTCACGCGTGAACTTCACAGGTACAGCCAGAGAGAAAAAGAGAGGCTTTACTCGCGCGGGTTTTGTTACGCGTTTTGAAAAATCGTGCTTGATGAATGGCCGTCGGCCCTTTTCTGTCTATGCCTCTCGCTCGCGCACCTTCTATTGTTGTTTGAAAAGTGACCCGAAGTATCATTTTCCAGAGTTGCTCGCTCTAAATATTCTTTTTGTTTTCTTGTATTTTTCATATCACATCGGCCTTCTACGCCTCGACGATTGCTTCTGTAAACGTTCATTTATCGCGCTATAAATTCAAAATAAATACGTTGTCCCCTCTCCCTTCAAAATACCCAATTATCGTTGCCATTACAAATTGTTATTATAAGTAAGCTTACCGGAGGAGCTGTGCCATTTTTGTAATAATCGTACAAAGCAACTGTCGCACTTGTATTATATTTTGTTTAATCGAGCTCGACGAATGAACGCACCGAATAAAATGAAACGCTTGTTTTATAATGAAATGTTCGCTTCTGGCTGCAAAATCTTCAACAACGACAACTCAAAACAAGGCGTAGACTTTTGTGTGTCGGCGTGCAGCGATCGATCGCTGTTAAGATAAGGGTAACTGGTATCGCAAACGCCGCGCAGATACTCTTTTAAGTTTAGCGACACTCTGCTTTCGGTACATCGCTTCCATCGGTCTCCAGTCCATTAGCGCACCGCGTCCCTCGGGCAAGTTATTAGAGCTCGCGTCGATCGATTGCGTCTAGCGTCGTGACGAGTCGATCGCGATCGATGCACGCCGCCTAATCCCCGTACATCCCCTGAAATAAAGCGAGGGAAGGCCACGGGCCCGTCCGGCTTCCGCGATCAATTTCGCTCAACAATGATCGTAGGGCAAAAGGGCCGGGAGCAACAGTTCCTCTTTTTTCTCAAAAGGCCGTGCGCCGCGGGCAGGTGAATCTCGAGCGGCGATGTGCACGGGAGGAAGGCGAGATCCACGAGATAGAATCCGAAGCGAAGTTTAATTTTAACACGATCCTGCACTCCTCTGCGGTTTGGCCTTTAACTGCGGTCGCCTCGCCGGTCTAAACGAGCCTCGCGAGTTGTAAGCCAAGCGTGAGCGAGAGAGTGAGAAAGAGCGAGAGGGGGTGATATCGCCGGAAGTGGGCGTTTCGCATCGACTGGCGGTCTCCCGACGAGCGGCTTCTATCTCCCTCTTTATTTCTTTCTCTTCCGTCTGGTTCTCCTCCGCGCGCGGACACTCGCGCCGTATCGCTTCCTCTCTATTAAGTATTTAGAGAAAGAACGTCAAGCAATGGTCGAGAGCAGAGGGTTAAGCCAATAGAGTTACAAGTCGAAGTATCGATTATTGGAAAAATGAATTGTTGTAACGGTCAACTACGTCAATTACGTTGACAATACTTCCTTATTCATTTTTATTTTGCGAAGAATAGACAAGTGCACTTTGATAAGTGTGAGAAAGCAGTCTTAATTGTGAAATTGTTGGCTTTGGCTGTAAGAAATGTCCGATACGACTTTAGTTGCGAAAGGTGAAACGTTGAAGAACGCAGAGGTCGGTTTTTAAATATACCAATCGTTAAACTAAAAGAATTCTCGAAATGCTAATGAGAAACAATTACACAGTAAAGTAAATGAGAATGCTTGTGGGAACAGGTGATTTTCATTATAACAGGAAACGTTAAAATCTAGCAAAATTACGCACACTCGAAACATAAATTTTTAATAAAAATTTATGGCCTCGAAAATATGCACATGTAGGCAAAATACGTCTTTGGCTACATAATCTTTGCATTCGTATTTTTCATTAGCAATAAAAAGGCATTCTCTTTTTACTTTGTGTATTTAGTATATTTTTAACGACGAAAATTCGCAATCTAGGTTTAAAAGTATATGCACATATATTATAAATAATACCGCAGGGTACAAGCTACGTTAAATGACATTTTTTTAGCATTGAAAATTACTTTTCCTTGATTTACCAACACCTTACGTGCATAAAAATAATTATGTAAATCAAGAGATAATCGCATATGACGCGACAGAAGAAGATACCTTTGAAAGCGTTATTGTTTTTCGTGAAAACGTACAATTAAATGATTCTTAATTGAAAATTTCACATACGTTGAACGAACAAGTTATACTTAATTAAGAGACGATCTTAAATCTTAAAACAATAATTTGTATTAATTATTGTATAAATATTATATAACGAGCAAAATTAAGCTGACTATTAATTCTTATTAACAAATTTTCTACTAAATCATTCTCAAGAAATATGATTTTATTAAATTAGCATTAAACCTGGATCAAGTGAATCAGCAATATTAACATGGACTATTTGCATAACAATTCGTTCATTCCTCGCATCATTCGCTAAGTTTCCGAGATTCCCACCAAGACAAGATTACGAGAAAACATTTTTGAATTATGGTCTTATTGGTTTTATCATATATATATTCCCTTCATAAATTAATGTTCACGTGAGTTTCGATTTACATACAACGTGAAATTTATTCAAATACTCGACTGATTTTTATTTCAATATAGATTTAAAGTTTTTTCAATATTTCAATACTTTTAAGTCACCTTGCGCAATTTCTTAAGTACTCTTTAATGGAATTTCAATGAATTATAATTGTTGGATACAAGTTGATTTTATAAGTAGTCTTGTTTATATTTTCCAAAATATTACTAAGCTGCATTTTGTACATTCTTTTACACACTGCATCGACAAATTTTGGATTGATCATAAATCTTTGTAATTTATTATGGATTGCTTTACAATCCATAATTACTTTTCAAGCAAGGAAAAGTAATTCGACGTTTCTTTGCATTTAATACAGAGTACGAAAAATGTATTTACCATATAGAATAGTGAATTTATATTTGACATTATGCGAAATAGTCGTAAGATTGTCTTTTTACTAAGTTGTGCGATACCGTAGAATTTAAAAGTAAATAATTTCAATACTTTCGGTAAATTAGGAAGGGGCTCGTAATAAAAAAATGAGAATATACGCACGGCTGTTTTAGCAACCTGATCTTTCAGAATTGTCTCAATTTTATCGCAACGAATTAAAGGTCAAGCAAATATCATCTTTCATGGATACTTATCTTGTATGTCCTTCTCCTTCCTTTGAGCGGTCCTGCTAAAAATGAAAACCCTTTAATTTATATAGCCTGTCTTCATTTATTTCCTCTCTTGGTCTATCATAAGCCTCTGCGTGACAAGCTCGCACCGCCCCTGGGTAATTAACGATTTAACAAACACGCCGAAGGAGCGTTAGGCCGCAGGACGTCGACAGCGGTGGCACTACGTCCTAAGCGACTCGTTATTAAGTTAGACGCCGTTGAGCTGAGCTACTACTGGTAGTACAGACGTATGTAGAAAAGCAGAATCGAGTACTGGGTAAAAGTAAAAAGCGTCGTGCGAGATAGAGAGCGATAGCGACGAGGGAAGAGGAGGTAAAATGAGGAGGTGGAGGAGGAGTCAGCGAAAAGCATTAATGTTTTGTCAATTCAAATAAAGAAAGTTTCGATGTGCATTCTGCAATCGAGCCGCTGTCTTCTCTCTTCGGGTAGCCAGCGATTCGAGGTCTCGCGCGAGGAGGAGGTCTCTTCCTAATGACTTTATAATGCCTTCATCTCGTATTAAATCGCCACCGATTCACTCCCACCTTCCGACACGTTCTCCTTGATTCCTGATGAAATATGGCCTCTTGCCCGCCGCGAGATATGCATAAGCGCACACCACGAATTACGCTCCTCTCGCGGGGCTTTTCTTTTTGCGAGACCCTTTCCCGGTTTGGCGAGTTTGGCGAGTTTGGCGGGTTTGGCGGGTTTGGCGGGTTTGGCGGCTCGACTTCTCATTCGAGCGTTTCGCCAGAATTTGCTTTATTTTCCACCACTGCGCTGCCGTTTCTTTAGCATAGCTTCAAGTGTTCTTAGTTACAGTGCGGCACGCCGAATGAATTGCGATGTCTCCGATGCGCTTATTAAAGCGAGAACGCTTCGCAAACAAATCTGTTGTTTTAATGCGGGCCTTATTATCGTCCTTTAACTTATTCGAACATTGAAAAAATTATTTCGATATTTCTTTCTGGCGCGGTACTTCACTCGCTAATTCGAACGCGCATAAGCAATACTTTACGCGATCGAACGTTTGCTCGCGATAATGAGAAAATGTAGGGAAATTGCACCGAAAATTATTAAACAAATTTAAAATCGTTAAAAAGTGATTAATATTTTTTTGACAGCTATTTCGAACGATTATTAATTGTCTGGAACGATTGGCGTGGAATAATGCAGTCGCATAGTAGATTCGTAACGATGTATTACCGCCAATTTTAACTGCGCTCATTTGAGTATATTAACAAAATTAAATATAGAGCAGTGCTCGTTTGTCACTGTAAGATAGTTTATCTAAGGAAATACACTAATTGGATTAACGGTCGGATAACAACATAAGCTCCCGTAGAGAAATTATTCATACGCTTGAATTACTTATTCGAAAAATGCTATGTAGATGTAAATGAACGAATATTGCAGAGAAACAAAAAATTATTCAACAGACATTGATTTATAAGGTTTGTACTTATTTATAGTTTACCAGGCAAGCGATTCGCTTTGTACTCTTGTAACCCAAGAGTGACGTCTGCGTCAATTTTTATAAAAATTGTGTTGCCAAGAATGCTTTGAACTTAAGTTTGGCTTTTACGAATGTTTTTAAAAGCACATTTTAGCTGATAATTATATAAAAGTCGTACATTTAACGTAAGAACGCGATATATATATTCGACGAATTATATTTATAATTCAGATAGTTACAGTCAGAATAATTGCCTAAAATTTATCGAAATTAAGAAAAATTGTAAAAAAATTCTTGCTTAAACACCTCGCTAATCGGACTGAACTAATTCTTCGTACAAGAAGCAAAATTTGTTGCTACTTATTACATGTCCCACGTGAATCACCCACCGAATCCCGGTAATAAATAGAAGCTTCCGCCGCTGAATGCTGCGTGTAAAATTTAAAAGTACCTCGACCTATTTGAATTATCGGCAGCCCACCGCCTTATAATTCTCGGAAATGCAGGAAATAAAGAACTATTTTCCCGTAACCATCTTCGTACACGACGTTAAAATGCTGGCCAGCCGAGTTATACAGAATTAGGCGGCCCAAGTACCGGTTAAAACAAAGAACAAGAGAACGCAATTTTGTCGAAATAACGAGCCGCGGGCTGCGTCGAAGGGCTGATTCACGCGTGGCATCGGCGTATCGGCATTCCTTTGGCGACCCGTCGGAGAAAGGCCCTCGATGGACTTTTAACATTCTTCGGCTCTCGAAAGAAGGCGAACTCGGGGTGGTCTGGGTGAGGAGGTGAGAGAGAGAGAGAGAGAGCGAGGGTGAGGGCGAAGGTGAGGGCGAAGGTGAGGGAGCCGTGCGCGAAATCACGCCAGGCTAACATACGGCTTCGATATTTATGCCGACGTTATGCTAATTCGCGCGGCAATGCCTTCATGTCGCGTTTCAACGCCGGCGAGATCGCAGACGCGCGCGCTACTACTTGGGCCTCTTTTCTTCGGCGACGCGCGCACTCCCGGTGATTTATGTCGAAGGGATTGACCGGCGAGTGGGTCCGTCCGCCTCTTTTCTGGGCCCGACGACGCCGAGACGCATTGTGCAACCTCGTCGCCGCTGCAGCTTCGTACGCGCTTCTTACGCGCCTCTCCGCGCCTCTTACGCCCTGCCAGGAAGGACACTTGGGCGTATCTTTTATCGGGAGGCGTAATTGAATGTGGCTTTCTTTTACGGGCTTGTCACCGACTGTATGTCACTTTACGGCTAATCCTTTACTTTGCTTTACTTGACGCGGAAACTTGAAACATCGCTCAGCTGCTTTTTATCTTGTGGCGCATGTACTTTCTAAAGGATGCGTGTCTCAACTCGCAAATACGGTCATAGTTGAGCTCGACTTTCGATGTTGTATCAAGGCAATTACTCAACTAAAGGAATGTCCCTGCGGTGATTATACTTTGATTTTTCGAAAATGCAGGGATTCGCTTGGAATGTCCAATATACAAAGTCCATAATACAGAGTCATTTTATAAATTTCATATGTACGATAGGTGTTAAAATGTAAAATACCGTTCAATGGATTAATCATTCAATGATGTAGTCGTGCCAGCAACATTGTAAGTCTTTTTAAATTATCTATCAAATAAAATATATTCATTTTCATTGCCGAGCAATTTTCTAAAAAATTTTTAACTCCGAACGTCTCTTAGAGATTTATTTTATTTTACATTTTACTTAATATTCGTTAGGATCTCTTCACGAAATTGATACAGATTAACCTACAAAGTCGATTAATATATATATATATATTTTTTTTTTTTTGCTGAACCTGATATATATCGAGTGGAACGATCACTTGTTGCAATAAGTAATTATTGATTTTCAGGCATTATGTATTGATATTTCTGAAAATTCAACGTTCATCTTCATAGCCATTGCATATTATTCAAGAAAATAAGTCCTTCGAGATTAATTCATTTCAACCTTTTTAAGTGTAGATAATTTACGTAGGAAACTGCAATCGTCTTTTTCATTGTTTTACTCAATTAATTAAGTTACTTTATTTTTGTAAATACTTAAAAGTATAAATTTATTAGTATTGTGCGAAAGAATATTTGGATAAAATATTAAATAGAAGTAATGTTGAAACGAATAACGCATTTGAATTTTATACTGTAAAGTTATAATATTATTTAAATCAGAACTCTAGAATTAATGACAGCATCCAAAAATGTATAGAATAAGACCTTGGTATATCTAATAGTAAAGACAGATTATTAAATATTGTACAATTTCCTTTCAGCATTGGCTAATAGATTCTACAAAAGGATTGAGACAACTTCACTTAACAAAATCGAGAGCGAAAACCGATTGTTAAATTTTCGAAAAGTTAAAATTCTAATTTTAACGCATTTTTCATTGAAAAGACGTGCACTCTAAAATTATTTTAATTCAGGCACTGTATTAAGTATTATCAGTGACTTAAACACTTAAGCTTAATAATAAGTAAGGTAATTTAATAATATTATATTATGTTTTAATAATATTACAATGTAGGAATACATTGAAAAGCACATTTATAAAAAAAAAGTAATCCACATATTATAGAGTAAACTATATATTGATAGAACATAAGCTTTTATTTGAAACAGATAATTGTGCGCGTAAATTAATTTCGAAATCACATTAAGTAAATTTATTTCTAAAATTAATTTTACTAGTATTAGATTGGAAAGAATTCATATTTATAAATGACCAATCTTCGATTGCAATATTATACAATATAATTACGAAAACTATGCATAAATTCATAATCTTTTATAAAATTATTTATGTAATACATTTTTAATGTATTCAGGCTTTGAAGAAAAGCTCCTTGATTGTTCCGACTGAGCCTGACGTTATAGGTTACCGTAATAAAGAGAGAGAAGATACGAGATTGCAATTGATTATTTCAAGCAGTTTATCGCGGATATGAAGGTAATTTTTTGTAGTGTCGCGTGATTTTTTCGGACCTTGCCGTATGTGTGTGCGCGCTTGCACGCGTGGCGAATTTCTAATTAAAGTCGTAGTGAGCGTTGCAGCAAGCGCACAGTGATGGTTTGCGCGGCGGCGCATCGGCATTGTTAAATCGGCGGTGATTTACGGCGCGTGAGGTCATAAATGAGGAAATTTGCGAGTAAAATGATGACAATGGATGGGAAAGGATGATTTGTGGTGATTTTGCTTTTTAATTTGAAATATCTCGCGTCTCCCATATTCTCAACGGCTACATTAAAGTTTGAATAACTTTAGAGCGTCTTTTTTCATTTATTAAAAATGTATAGATTGCGTTTAGATAAATGACAAACTACATTGATATCAAAGAAATAAATGTTTTGTGTATTATTCATTGTCAAGTCAACTTCTGACTAATTTCAAATTCAATTCTATTCACACTAGAGATACATTATGTATACTATTTTCATGAGCATATGTGCCAGCAGCGGTTAATTTTTTAAATAGCATATTTTAAATTCATCCAGCTATCGTTATCTAACTTAGGGTTATTGATATACATATTAACAAGCAATTTATATGAATTTATGCAATAACATATTTATGCAGAATGATAAAACGTTATCAATTTTCGATAATAAATGATTTCGATAAACAGTTGCAATTACGTAAATATGACGTTTTCACAGCTATAATATATATATATATATATTGTTACATTACGAATACTATACATGTATGTTGCTACATTTACGATTTTTTTACCGACTTATTTTATGAATTGAATATCGAATTAAAAACTGTCTCGGATATTCTCAACAAACTTTGTTAATTTAGGCAATGATAAATAAGGCAGCATGCATGTAATAACAATAATGGAAACTCCGTTGAGTAGAAAGCAAACGGAAAAGATCGAGTAAGTTATACATCGTTGAATTTCAATTGACTTGGATTGAGTATCTCTCTTGATAATTATCGCGTAAGATTAAATCGACGTCAGTCAGTCACAGAAGTTCAAGCTCTACTTGTAATAAACTTAAAAAATAAAACCTCTTTCCAATGTCCCTCGTACTCAATCCGACTAATCTCAATTTCCCAATCGAGCAACGATATAATTATGCGAGGGAGTAGAAATCACGTCACGTTGGCGCGCTGCACGCGCACAAATACGCATCGTGTGGTGAGAACGACGACCTTTGCTTGTCTCGTATTGAAAAGCTTTGCCGAAGACGCTAATTCTAGCTGGAAAAGGATTGCTCGTAGAGTGATTTTTTCTAAACGCAAACCAAAGTAATTCGAGTAATTATTCAGACTTCCACTTTTCTTGCAAGCTTGTACATGGACAAGATATACCGCATTATCATTACTGCACAAAAATTAAGTTTAAATTATCGTCCGATTACTGTTAATAATAGTGTAAATTTTATGCCGTAACTCGAGAAAAAATTTTACGTTAATAAAATTCTAAGAGTTTGAAATTTTCATCAAATTCAATAGGCGTAATGAGAAATAAGCATATCGAATGACGCACATGAGACAGCGTCTCCTCAATATTACTCGAATGGGTTTTCTCAAAAAAAAAAAAACGTATTATTCGTGAAAACGTGCACTACTTCTTTCAGTCGAGTATTGCCGTAAATGTTTTGAGTAACGCGAGCGATCTTTAACGATTAAATGGTCGCAGAGGCTTCTTAATCGGAGGTGCATAAAAGACCGTGAAAAATGCAATGTTAATGTAAATAATGAGCGAATCAAGATAATTGAGAAGTCACGCGTTACTCGCGACGTTCATCGTACAAATAACGCTCCGTTAAATGCGCTTTCAAATATTGCGTTAAAATCTTATAAAACGACTTTGACGCCAGCGTGACGCCGATTAATAAAAAACCAACATAATTACGTAAGCAGCCACTTTCACGTAAACCGCCAATTCGTATCGACAAATTCAACGACTCTATTATTTCTCTCTCCGCAAAACACGTTTAAAATGGCTATTATTCCACGATGCCATATTCAGAGAACCGTTTGAATTTCAACCGACTGAATTATTAAGGAAAACATTATTCCGCAGCCAAGTGCAGGGAACCGCGTTGGAGCAGTTCCTCCAAAGAGTTAGGAGGGCCGCCAGGATAGGAAAGTGGCTTCATGCATCGCCGGAGCGGCCGATCGCGTTTGCGCCAGCGATTATTTGCCGGCACAGCGCCGGAAATATCGAGTGCTGTTTGAACACCAGTCATTATGCTCTTCGTGACTTGGCTTGAGTTCTGTTTGCGCAGAGGAGACTGGCGCGTGCACCTATAATGCACGTACAAGCGCGTACGGGGCAGCGGTGTCAGGGCGAGGCAGAAAAACGCAGCTCGTGAAAAGTTTAGCAGCCAATTCATGCCAATTTATATTTAAGTGGGCCTTTTCTCTCCTTTCTTCCTGCCTTTGTTGGAATGAGCGTTCTGGAAAAAATGGTTTGCGTAAACTTTCATCGTCGATTTATCTGAAAGAACAGGGATTATCGGTCCAACCGTATTTCTTGAGTAGACCCTCCCTTTTTCGTTTTCCTTTATTCTCCTAACGCGCTGACGATTAACGCGCTTTCGACACGAGGATATCGCTAATTAATTGGTATCAAATATGGTCAATAGGCATTCCACTGGATCTTATCGATGTTCCGTAAAGTTATTTGTCGAAAAAATTATAGCCAATAAATTTTCTTAATAATTATACCATATAAGTATTCGAGGTAGAGAACGAATTTAACGAATTTAATCTCACGCTGTAAATTATCCTTTATTTATTTTGGCATAAAAATATAAATTGCAACATAATTTGTTGCACTTTACCTACTTTTATTTCTACAGAACGATCTGCAGAAATAAACTTTATTAACCAGATAGTAAATATAGAAAAATATAGAGCAAACTCAATTGAGTTCTAACATTTCTACATAGAGTTTCTTTAATGTGTATATAATTATATTGTTAATAAGTAAATGTTATGATGCAGTAAATGCGTTTTTTAAATTGTCTATTACGAGTCAAATAGTATGACCTATTTCAGCGATTATACAGAACTACATTTTATAATTGGAATTCTTTAGTATTTCATTAGGATAAAATAAAAAGGACGTTTCATTTATTTCATTGGAAAGTTAAATTGTATAGTTTTTAAAATTTTTTTTACTCATTTTATTGCTTCCATCTTTGTGTTTATAAATTAATCGTGTATAGATTATTGCACTTCAGATTCTCGTTCCACCTTTATTGAATAGGAGATGAATAGTGAAAACTGCGAAGGTCATTTACGTTTATTTTTCTATTCCCAGGAAACACTTTCTTCAATTTCATTTCCATCTTCGTCTTACTATTTCTTTTTCTTTATACTCGATATGAGAGTTTCCTTATCTTATTATTCAGGACTTATTTACATGGTAGTAGCTTATCCGACAATCGCTACGCATTGATGTTCTTTCGACGGTACAAGCATTTCTTTAACAATATAATAACGTCCTACGCTAATATAATATGCTTGGTAGCGATAATTATTTCTTTCTTTCGTCTTACAGAATACGGGATAAAAATTTCTTTTAAAATAAACGTTACGCAATGTCACTTTATCGATATAAATTTTTTTCAACATTCCGAAAATTTTCACTGCAATGAACTGCGTGAGTCATTTAAAGGTACAATAAGATGACATTATAAATTGCAAAAAGTAATTTACAGTGATGTGTTTATCGAATTGTATCATTTAAAAAGAATAGAGACAAGCCGAATACTGAACAATAAAGCAAATCTCCCGATTACACAGAGTCGAAGCGATGGAGCGGACGATACGCTATCGTCGCATCATTTTTCACTTCAAGAGACGAGGCATACAGCAATAAGCCGTTCTCATATTTGTTTTTAACATACATAACGATAACAATACAGTTTTTATTAAGAAATATACAGCTTATGGTACAGAAAACGCCGGTAAGACTACCTTTTATCGATCGCGTAATTATGTACAATGTTGGGTGTGACGATGTGAACGATATTTCAGGCTAATGTTTCTTGTTGACATTATTTTTTTTTTCTTTTGCTTACCAATACGAGCTTATAAGATGCACCTAGTAATGTCGGTGAGCGGTCTGAAATACTCGATGACGCATTCGCTCCCGATCCAAAACTTCTCGAGAACGCACTACCGCGATAAAATCCTTTCATCGATCAACCGTACCAATTCTCCGAGTAAAATGCACATATTTACAGAACACATAAGAAACACGCATGCACTGACGGTCCCTCAAACAACAATACGCGACACTTCGCTGTTATCACACACGGCCGCAATTATTACCGAATACACCCCGATACATTCGATAAATCTCGCGGGCTAATAAATAATCAGTACGGATCGAATGGCAACGCCGCTTACACAGTGCACCAACATTACTTGGCCCATGCAAGAATACAGTCGAATTTCAATCGCTGAGTTCCGCGTAGCTTGAGCACTAGCGCATGCGCAATACGGCGTCTGTTAGATGCCGTACCCGATTATCCAAGTCAATTCGTAACGAACGCCACGATTTAATCGTAGTGGACGCGTAGTACATCATCAACACTAGCTCGTAAAGAGGAGTATAAAAAGATAAACCAATAGGAGAGTATAGACAGAACGAACCAAACAGTTTTGCGCGTAAACGTGTTTCACCTTCTTACAGTAACTGGCTCGACGTCGCCCATAGCCTTGACTACGACGGCGACAAATCCTGGGCCTCCCTGCAAAGGCTGTCGGTTGGCGACGGTGTCGTCATTCTCAAGGTCGAGGGGTGCGAGGAGCCGATCTGCGTCGAGGATTTGAGCTGCGTCCTCGAGCCCGCATAAGGTGCGAACCTGTGATGGGTGAGTCCGCTGAGGGTCGAGGGATAGACGGGTCTGGGGGCGGCCGGGCCCGCACCCCCACCCCCGGGGCTGTGTTGCTGAGCCACGCTCGCGGCCAGTTGCTGCTGCTGCTGCTGCTGCTGGTGGTGATGGGCCGCGGCGAAGAGCGTGGGCCCAAGGGACGAGGCCCACCACAAGTGACCCAATTGCTGCTGCTGCTGCTGCTGCGCCTGCTGATGCTGCTGGGCCTGTTGATGGCTGGAACTGGCCGCGGCCGCGGCCGCCACCCCTGGATAGACCAGGGCCGGACTCACCAGCTGGGCGTAAGGTCCGACTGCCGCTGCTGCCGCGGCGCGCAGGAGGATCTGCGAGCGAGCGGCCCACATCGCCTTTTCCTCGAGGCTGAGGTTACTGGCAGCGGCGGCTGCCGCGGCGCTCGACTGCTCGATCTCGAAGGGGAACCGATGGGGGAACCTCAGGCTCTGCTGCTCGGCCAGCATCGATTCCATCGTCTCCCTGTAAGGGTAACTGTGCTTCATTATGCGCGCTGCTCTTCCATTTCGAGCTTTGGGTTAAATTAATGATTCGTGATGAATGAACGGGTTAATGATTAATGGGTCGCGATTAATGATTTACGGAAGTGCCGAGTGCTAAGCGCTCGCTGATGAGCTTTCGGATCGG
Source organism: Wiebesia pumilae (assembly GCA_018907045.1). Classification (NCBI taxonomy): domain Eukaryota; kingdom Metazoa; phylum Arthropoda; class Insecta; order Hymenoptera; family Agaonidae; genus Wiebesia; species Wiebesia pumilae. Next base: position 8,302,470 of record JACCHZ010000192.1, read on the forward strand.
ACCAGACTGTTTTCTATTTTAAGTGCAAAGCTCGCATCGCGTGTGAAACATTTTTTTAAGAAACGCTCACTGTGCGAACAGAATTAGTTTGCTATGGAGGCTTTAACGAGATGTCGATGTACACTTTCTAAGCAGACAGCGCGTTTATAAAATCAAGATTTGTCTAATTCTTACGAGCACATTATACAACGACGTTGTACGTTCCGTTTTTCTTATAAGAACTTTCTCCAATAAAGATTTATGATGGATCTTCGCGTTATTTGAATAGTTAGTACTTTCTTTGAGTATACGAATTAGCCGAGTTATAAAGCCGACTCTAAATGACTATTATTGATGTAAAATTAATCTTGTGTCTGGATTATTTTAATGCTCTAATTTCCTTTGTGCTTCTTGAGTATCGTATTTTTATTTGTTGTCAGAGGAATGGTGTAAGTGGGCATTATTGGCTAAAGACTTAAACATTGTATCCATATCAAGTTCATCGATGTTCTGAATTTTTATTAAAATTACTATATTCATGACTGGTAACTCCCAAAACAACAAAGTTGTAATTTTTAAAAATCATGATAATTATTTTTTGAAAATATAGCACTTCTGATATATTATTGTAATATAAATCTACATCTTAAACATAAGTAGAGCTGTGTCTTTGACTGCAATTTACTTTATTATTTGATAAAATATTGTTTAAATATTAGACTTGACATATACTGCGTACATTTTTGCTCTCCATTCAACAGTGACTTCTTTAACTATCAATAATACTGAAAACGTTGTTATTTTAACTTATCTCCTCCGTTTAAATTATATTTAAACAATATGCAATTTTCAATTAAAAAATTAATTTCTCTGAAATATAAAGTAAATGAAATAAGTCTTTGAATGAATCGATAGAGAATTGATTGAGCTGATTGTTTACATGTCAACTCAAATTCACAATTATGATGCAAAAAGTTTTATATAAGAATGATTTTAATTTTTTCAAAACTATAGAGCACTTTGATTAATTTAATCAACGCGAGAAAGTACATAGACTGAAAACGTAACAAAGCGTAATTACTACGAGTGGTATATCGTAAGATCTAGACACATTACATTACTACCGGAGTGCTTGAATCATAAAAATTGCGTAGGTTATACGATACCACAAACTATAGACTTTCAGTTAAAAATTATTATGAGAGAAAAGGGTGATTTTTTTCAACGAAGTTTCTACTCGAGGATGCATTGAAAAGTGAAATACTTTATCGCCGTAAGAATATAAAATAATTGAACCAACCTCTCGAAATCCGTGAGTCTGGAAGAGTCGCGGAAGCCCTTAGCGAAAGGATTGCTGTCGATCTTCAGCTTCGTAATCTGCAACAGAAAAGAAAAGAAACCGGATCCCGCATGAGTGCAACCGTGACAAAGTACCGTACATCTAGAAAGTGGTAAGGGGGAGCTCGACGTTTCAAACTGTAGAAGATATGAAAATAGCACCGGGGCACGCACGATTTCCTCTCTCCCGGCGACCTCAAGAAAATTTACATCGGGGTAGCTCAAGGTCGAATGCCCTATTCGCGGCATCGATCCAGAGTCAACGGCTCGTAAAATTAGCGCAATTCGAGCGACCGTCGACGAGGTCTTATCCAAGGGAGGGTGACATCGCGACTTTCACGAAAGAGTGTTTGGTCGACATGTCGCCTCGTGTAGATTTGTTTGCTAGAAGGCAAAGACGCCGTAATCCATTTTCCGTCAAGGGTGGTCTACGAGAGCTCGATGACTCCCAAAGATTTGGCTTCTCGAGTACGAAATTTGAAAGGCCTTCGAGGGTTGACCCTTACTTTTCTAGCCTTCGCAATTACGTGTACCCATATCTGCCGGATCTCGTAGATTCGGAGTTTTAAGCGAAGCATGACATCGAATTTTAGGGAGGCTTTCTTCTAGTTCATAGATGTGTGCGTGTGGCCCTTGTTTCGATACCAGTGCTCTTAAAGAAATAAGTACAATAAAATTGTATTTATTAAAAGTAGACGATAACAAGTTAAGGCAATTCTCAATGAAATAAACATAAGTTAATAAATAATAAGTCGACCTACTCTCCCTTGAAACTTGAATATACTAAACCTCTTTAATTGTTTAAATAATGTTCCATACGAAGAGTTTCTATAATATTGCGAATTGAATATTACGATTAATAGAGGAAAATAGTACCCAATTAAATTATATTTATTTGTTGGAAAAATGATCGGTTGAAAAATAATGTTCTCTTTCTTTAATCTAATACGTACAAATATCGATTAATTTCATTATAAATTTATTGATTTGTACACCTGATTTATGTACATATTCGTACTGTATTCATTTGAAAATTCAAAAGTTTAATAATCTTTGCGTTTAATAATCTTGCTATTTTACAAATTATACGTAACTTATGAACTTATGAAATTATTTGCCACGACATGTAATTTTGTATTAATCTATGGTTTCATCGAACCACTTTATCGAAGAATGATAAAAGCTTTGCGTTCCCTTGACTACGATAGATCACAAACATTAAAGCCACCAGATGATTAATACGTTCGTTTATACGCGAAATGCAAAGGCATTATTACAAAATAAAAATAAATTAGTCAAGTGGTATTGAAAAGAAAAGTAATGAAAACCCTCGAGTTACCGAGCGACAAGTTATATTTACATGCTCCTCGGAATTTATGCAAGTTAAAGCAACGATCCTATGTAGCAGCGCTAACTTTACGTCCGGCGGGATTTACGCAAAGACAACGTGTAAGAAAATGGAAATGCGTTTAAAGTACCGAAAAATACGTATTCGAGGTGGCGCGCGCGAAAATTTATCGGCCGTCAGGGTGCAATTACGCATCGAGCGCTTCTCGGAATTGATTTGGAAAATCGCGGGTCTCCGTCAAGGGCCGCGGAAGGAGCGCGTAGCCTCTCACCCTCGGAGTCGCGGCGCCGCCCACAATTACGCGAGTCGCGGTTCTTAGTGCCGTGCGGCCGTAAAGCTGCGCGCGAAAAGAGTCCGCGGCGCGAGGCTAATGACAAGCCTCTCGCTCACGCGCTTTCGACTATCAATTATCGCGTTTTACGTCCTCGCCCATTAAACGCCGGCGCAACCTAACGCAAGAGTCGCGCGGCTCTCACTGAGGAATGTTACGAGCCGCGCAGCCCCGAGCGAACGCTTCCGTAACGCTCGCGCCACATTCGATCGCTCGTATTATTTCGTCTCTCGTTCAACCCGGTCGCCCGGGGTCTTTGGGTCTTTATAAATCGCGGCTCCGAGCGCGAAAGTTCCCCGGATGGGTCAAGTGGGGGAACGGAGGACAGCGGAGCCATCGCACATCGGGGCCTCGTCGATATGCATTGCTAATACGCGCGCTTTACCTTCGAGAAACCTAATCGTACAAATATACTCAATTTTATCACTTAAATGCAGAGAAAAGACTTGGAGATACGAGTGCTTTTTCGTTCGTTCGGACGTAAAAGTTGCGCGCATGGAGGTTTAACGTGATTTTCAAGGGGAAAAGTTTTACGACTTTACTTTCTTTGCTGCGTTTTTCTCGATTATTTAAGATTTCGCAGCGCGTGAGCAATTAGCTTCGTTCGAGCCTTTCAACCATTTACCGCTGAGCATTATTTCACGCAGGATATTTCGATTCGGAATGACGAATCGAAACTCTTATCTCTCGAACGATCGTTTGTCAAAACTGCTGGAGTCGAAGAAAGACACCCGCGATGCGGCAAATAATGGTGCCATTCGAAAATTGCTTAAGCCTCGGCCTTGAAAATCAATCGAGCCAAAAGCAGTCCCGATAATCGTACGGGCGAAAATGACGCTTAAAAGCCTCCTTCCCCGCCCTTCGTCGAGGTAAAAAAGAGTGACTCTCGGACGTCAATATATGCATCCGTACAGGCTTATCCGTCCTCTCACTCACGGTCCCTCGTCCCGACAGCTTAAGTTCCTCCCTCTCCCCCTTGACATCGGCCTTGTGTATGCGTTCGGCGCGTGCTAGGGACGAGGGCCACCCAGTGCGAAAACGGATGCACAGGTGGCAACATGGAGAAAAGCTCGTCGGGATCGCCGCCCCGGGGAGAACCACGGCATCTCGGGATTGCGATGAGACGAGAACCAAGTCGGAAATTCGAGAGTTCGGAGAGGAAGAGGAAGAAGAGTCGTGTGGATGCTCCGGAGAAGGAAAGGAAGATCGACTGTCAATGTTTTGCGGCTGGAACACCGGCGACTTCGGTAACTTTTTCACAACACGACGGCTCTTCACAAAGCTACGCTCTTTAATCGAGCGTAGCTTCAAAGGCACTTTTTCGTTCTTGCTCTTGCAATAATTTATTCGGATCGTCAATGTGACATGTACCGAATACCATTTTATAAAGATCGTTGTTCGATTGCGCGAAACGTGACAAATTTTCTATTATTTAAGCACTTGTAAATCAATGCATTATGTTGTACTAGCAGAGTTGGCGTTATTTTCGCTAAAATACTTTCTTTTTAATTAAGTCCTATGTTAGACGGATCGTATTTGTTAGAGAATAAACGATCACTGTTGCCTTATTCCAACGATGCATCCTTCAAGAATACGTATAAGAATACGTAAGCCTATCGAAGGATTATCGGGTGTTTTCGAATTGCTTCTCAGGCACTAAGTAGTATCACCGTGCTAAATTGAAATTCGGAGCGAGAACATCTAACCGGCATTGTAGGTTTAACCTACATTAATGAATAATGCAGTGCAAAGTTTGACTGCGACTTTTAAATACCGTTTGAAATCCTTCCCTACTTGCATCAAACATCGTGCACAAATTCTAATGTATTTAACGCGTCGATTCACCTGGAAATTAAAGACGCGTTCCGGAAAATCATTACGTATCCGACGCGAGCTATCGCACATGAAATCCGCTACTTTCGACGATCAGTTTCATTTCCAAGTGCATTAATCACGGTTACGGAAAACAACTGAGCTTCCATTCCGAATGCGCGATACGGTGAAACATTAAAAATTGCCGAGTCTCAAAACGACTGACCATTTACGACAGCCGACTAATGAGATTGGCATTTACGGCACTTGCAGCAGGTAACATATTCCGCTGCACGTCTATCATTCGTTTATAAAAGAAGTAAGCGAAAGATAAAGGCAGAAGCTGAGAGATAAGTTTGAAGGCGAGAGGAGTGAGTGCCACTGGTGGGAGCGAGGAGCCCCGCGACCCGCAGGGCGGGGCGAGGGGGTGGAGGACGCCGATGTGCCAGAAACGCACGAACATCCACGGAAACGGAGGAAAAACGAGCGCGCTTTTAGAAGTGAAAGCAGGCGAAGGCGTCGCCACGGTTCGCGCCCGGGGATTAACCGCACAGACACTCGTGCATGGGAAAGCGCGCGTGTGGCATGGCGGCACTACGAGGTGGGAATGGATTGGCGAACAATGCGGGGTACGAAGCTGCGGGCTCCGAGTGGCCAAGCGTTTGCCGTAATTATCGATTTGCGGATAAAAATGAAAAAGAAAGCGATCGCGCGATTGCTTCGCGGATCGATTAACCGCTCGCGTACTGCGTACGCCGATACGGAGTCAAGATAAAAAGTCCGGAACGGAAATTTGCGCGCTTAGGTAAATTTCTCTCGGTTTCCTTATTATTAGATTGTACATTCTCAATCGAATAAAAGAATACAAATACTGTTAAGACGTTATATAAGGCCATTGCCTTAATCATTTGTCGATATTACGTTGTGGGCTTAATGTGCGGAATAATTTCAAATGTGCCAATATTTGTTCATTATGGCTTATTATTATTTGCATATCGATGAGTATTCGATAGAAAATGAAAGCTTGTTGCACATAAATTAATATCCGATTTCTTGGTGTAACTTCGTTCGATTTAGGATTATCTTGAGTAATCGTATCCCATTGCTTGAGCTATGTATGATAAATTATGACTCACGCATTTTATTTACCTTTCCCACGCATTATTTATTTATTATTTATAATTTTTTGAAACCGCTTCTGTCGTGTACTTTTATAATAATATGTTAATCTAAACCTGTAAAACTTATAAAATTCATTATATAAATTTCGATCGAGACAGATTTATTTTACACAAAGCTTTATATTTCAATGTAAGGAATATACAAAGTCCAATATGGACTAATCAATGAATGATCGAATAAAGTACTATATTTTTACACATCAACTCTAAAGTACATTAAAAGGATTATCTTTCAATACAGTATGTAAATTAAAATGTTCGATTGTACTGATTATCTTGATGAATCGATCAAAATGTATAAAACGTATAGGCATAAAGAAATGAAATTTCAATGAATATACGTTTGTTTCAGCTATTGCGGAGTAAAAGTTCGCGGATGTGGAGAAATCACTTGAATTGAATTAAATTCTTCCTGCAATTTACTAGTACGAGTTTTAAATGATCTTCGAAATATTATTGTAATATATCAGTAGGTACGATAATTTCAAGCTAATACTAATAATATTAGACTGAAACAACTGTATCTCACGCAGAAAGCTTTTCGAGGGACGCTCAAAGTACAGCAGACGTCAAGGAATAAAAATATTTTTGCCCACCGGCACTCGAGGCTCCGACGCTTTACGATTCGTAACGTTCGACGTGTCCGGCTTGCTCGAGTGCGCGGGGCGGGTGAGGAGGGATGGTGGCAAAGGAAAGCGCCGAATCTGGAAGTACCGCTGACTTGACAAACGACCGGAGCGAGTCATCATTTGGGGGTAATCGCGCGACGAAAAGCACACCGATCAAAGGAGCCGCGACATCGGTTCCCTTCCGAGAGACAGAGAGAGAGATAGAGAGAGAGAGATAGATAGAGAGAGAGAGAGAGAGAAAGAGGCAAAGAGACGAGCGCGGTGCGATCGTAAACTGTTCGCGCGCCGACGGCGTCGCGACGCGAGCGCGAGCCCTGACTCTAACGTCGAGGGAAGTGGCCCAGATGTTTGGCTAATGATGTCAGTGGAATCGTAACTAAGGTCGAGGGGGAGTGAGAGAGTGAGAGAGAAGCCGCGCGACTAAGCTTGGATTTAGCGTCGAGGAAGAGAGTGTCTTATTACCCGGCGTTGCTCGATACACGTGCTGCAGCAGGAGCGCGAAAACCTTGGGGTAATTGGACCACCCACTCGCTCAGTTATAGATGTTCTCGTCTACTCGTTTTTCTCAACTTCCTCCCTCCCAGGCTTGTTGCCACTACTGCTCCTGTTACCGAGCAAACAAGCTTGCAGTCGCGAGAGCGCGCGCGACCTCCATTTTTCGATGCTAAAAGAACAAGAAAAAGTACGTGGATGCGCCGGCTTTTGGGCTTTTGGGCATTCGGTAAGGACGAGAAGAAGTGTAAGTGTGACCTGCCACTTAGGCATTAGGGAGGGATCGAATCCAGTTCGGTTATTCGAGCGTTCCACACTTGCGTACCTCTGTGTATATGCATACACATACCGAGTGGACTTTTAAATTGTGTTTAATCCTATTTTTGGTACTGAAGTTTAAAGTACAACGATGGATGTCGAAACTGCCGAATTCCGTAAAAATATGATATCCATCGTCTACTACTTTTGTATACGGATACTTTCCCAAAGGAGTTCTTATAAGAAATATAAATTTACACTATATTATCACATTGAAGAAACAAATCTATTTATAAGCCGTAAAAGTTATTTTTCTTTTAAGATTCAATGAAAAAAGAGATCTATTTAATGATAAATACATGTACTGAATATTATTTTATCTAACGTGAACAAAATTATAACTAATCCACATCGAATGAAGGTAATTATTAGCTTCACCTTGTTTAAATCTAAGTTTAGTAGAAGTTATAAATTGTATTCCAACAAAACAGTTTCAATTAAAGCTTTTATAATTATGAGGCGATCATTTGTAAATATATCGATATTGACGGCACATTCAATATTTCTTGCGATGTTTGCAGCACCAATCACAACAAGTTGTAATAGTAATGAAATGTACAACTAGTGATGAAACAGCGTAATGCCTAAGTGATGAGTGGGTTCCCGTGGCAGAGCGTGAATATGTAATCCATAAAAATCTAAGATGAATAGTTGGATCATATTTTACGCAGTTTACAAGATTTTGGCTTTCTAAAAAATCCTAAAAATGTAACGCCTCCTTTGTATCGACAACAAATTGTACCGACTACAAATGTGTACACTTTGATTTTGCTACAAGGTCTGCCTAAACTCGAGCACATGAATTTTCTCGGCACGATCGTAATTTTGCCGCTCGCTGACTTTATAAAGAGCAAAGTTATACGAATGCGATGATAGAATCGTTACTTTCCGATAAATGTAGTATGTAATAAGTAATGTAAATTTAGAACGTGTAAGCTTATAAGTAAATTTATCGATTATAAATTTTCCACAGAGATGCGACATTCGAATTATTATTGGAACGTATTATTGGAGAGTTGCGAAGTATTGAAAAACAAAATGTATCAGTGTGAATTATATTTCCGTAATTTAATAGGAAGGTTGCAGCTGCATTTGCAAGTCAGCTCGTTAACCGAATAATAATTAATTAATTTCAACGTCGTTTCAATGCGCTGTTCAACACGGCAATGCGATAAAAACAAAAGAGACACTGTAACAACAAAGTCCCAAGGTAGATCATCGGAATAAATTGTACGCTCGAAAGAAAGTGGAGTCAATTAATCAATGTAATCATTAGGCAGGCGGTATGGAAAGTACAGCTTTCTGTTTCGTTTTGCGTATCGTTTGCGCAAGATCCGCGAGCGTCTCCATTTGTCCACTGCTACGATCCTCTCACGCGGGTTGGGATTTCAAGGGGAACTCCGCGGATTTTAAACAAAGCATAGATCGTTTTCGTAGACAGTTTCTCTACCTCACGACTTACGTTCGCGCTGACACGCAGCGCTGTCCGGCATTTTGGCGGCTTTCCCAGAACGATTTGCGTGCCCTGCCGAGTGCGAGCTCCGCCGAGAATCGCGCAAATCGCTGACAGGAGAGTCGAGTGGCGTTGTCTGCTGACCGCGCGCCAAAATTGCCGCGTCTCAGCGATAAATAACGACGGCGGATGCGCGCCGCTGGCACTCGTCGAAAATCAGGCGCGTTTTATTATAAATTCAGGCGCTTCTAGAATTATATGGGCGTCGGTCGTTGGTATATGTGGCCTCGTTAATATCGCGGCTAAACGGAAGCTTCGATGCGATCGGGAGTCGTTTGCGAAATTGGACGAGGACTCGTCGATGAGTGGCGCGACATTGAGACTACGGAGGCTGAAGAAGTGTCACGCAGGAATCTCGCGGCAACGTAAAGTCGAAGGTAAAACGCGCACTAAAAATTCATCCGTAATTAGCAGAGAGACGAACGGGGAGAAACGTATCTTAAAGCGTGTAGTTAGCGTTATATCAACGAATGTATATCGAGTATATCAAGACGGTGTATCGGTACGCCTACGCGTATTCCTCAGCTGCAGACTGACTAAGGCAAATACTAAAGTATTTGTTCATAATGCGGAGATGTATTTTTAAATTGCAGGAATGGAGAGATTTATATTTATCGTTAACGAGTGTCGATGGAAATAGGCGCGTCGTTGCAGGGAATTCGCGAACGTAACGACACCGCGCTCGAGGGAATTCTGACCGAGTTGACGATTTGTTTCTCGTTAGCGCGTCGAGCCCACACGCACGAGTCGCAAAAGTACCCACATTTTTCTCTTCGATCACTGATACCGACAATGCCGAGGCAGAACATGTAACTCTTAACATCGACGATATTTTTCAAAAACATTTTCAAAAACATTTTCAAGAACCTCGAGTAGGTAAAAATTTGAAATGTTTGAAATGTAATTGCATATTTTACCAAAATAACGCGCACCATCCCCATAAAGGTTACGTTGAAATTATACGCACATTATTTGATATATTATTATTATAATATCTATGGACGATATTAGCGATTAATGTTATATCGTACGTGGTGAATAAGCAGCGCTTGTCCCTGTACGTGCGATTGGCCACTTCGATGAACCAATGCATCGCTTTCTAATTTCGCGTGTGCAAACGAATCATTCAAAGTGCACGTGAATTAAATTTACGATATCAAAGTAGTTTTTACTGTGCAATTGAAAACTCGACTTTAACACCAGGCACATTATTGCACGAAATCATATTTATATGAAGTTTGCGGGTGGAATGGACAGCCAAAGAAGTAACGGTTAGACAGTCGCAGTATCAGGGGAAAGGATGAAAAAGGCACCGGACTCCTTGACCTCCTGCGTCAGTAGAAATAGCGAGAGTTCGAACGTGGTAATAGGATTCGTCGAGGCGTTGCGCAGCTCCGGGATTTTTTTTCAGCAAAGCCGTGATGGATGCTGAGAAACGCGGTAGGATAATTGAAAGGGATGCTTCGGGCGCCCAAAACACCCGCTCTAATAATAGCTTTAATAGAGACGCGCCCATTGAGGAGGTCGTCGTGCGCTGCCGTTGGCTTCGCTCTTAGTCGAGTCTGCGCCCCTTCTTTCTTACGCGAGAGAACCAACAAAAGTCGCAAGTAGTCTTCCTGGCCTCCTATCCCAATCCTCGACATTCTGTAGATTGCCACTCTTTTGATGAAACAATTATGCCGACGCATAAGTCTCATCGTCACACGAAGAAATTGCAAATGTTTGTGGAAAGTTAAGGGGACGAAAGTAGCGCGTTGGACGATAGAATACAATTTTAACCAGCTAATATTTTCGATTTACTTTTAAATCTTGGATCATCCAAGATGAAGATATCGTTACTCTTTATAATTCCGATTGCGAATTGACTTTTATTACCGAACTCTGTAGCATACGGGGCTATGAATTCTAACTTGAAAGACTAAAGAATTATTGTATTTGGAGCAACATGAGTGTCGAAATTTGCCAAATTGTCATAGAAACTGCAATTTATGTTATACGCAACGTTTCATACCTATTTAGCCAGCTTCTGTAAACATTCATTCATCGTTAATTTATCTTCGGGAAAATATTTTCAGGAATGAAAATTCAGACTGAAAAAACGCAAAATATTCATTACGATTTTGTCAAGTGACGCATCCGTATACAATTTATGAGTAAATAGATATTGAAGATATCGGAGGACTAGTCGTCGAAATATTATGTAAAGCGTAATTTATTAATTTTATCTCATCGATTCAATCTTTAAAACGGTTCTCAAAACATTATAAAATAGACGCCAAGACAGTGTTAGGAATAATAAATGTATTTGATTCATTAAATGAACTGACACGTTCATTTTTCAGGTTCTGACACGAATCTGATAAACAGAATTTTATGTTCTAAATTGAATAATATTTTAAGGATTGTGTAAGAATAGCTACAGACATAGAAAGAACACATCCTTTCACACGCATTGAAAGGACAGGAATAAAAATCAAACGAAAATACTTTGAAATTGTTTTTACCAAAGTTATTATAAGTGAAAAAATATATAATGCGGTTATAAAATTTATTGCATTATTTTTAAAAAATGCCCTCAGTAGCGATTGTAAGGCTTTTGAAAATGTTAAAGCGTATCATTTGAATTGTCCCAAACAGTGGGCATACAGTTCAAATAACTGCAGAAATAGATTTAGAAATAAAGAAAGAAGATTATTTTGTTAGATAATAACAAAACAAATATATGGTCAACTCAAATGCCATTTGATAATCCAGCCAAGAATTTTGTTTAAACATTAAAGAAATTTAAAAGAACTTGCAATGTGTGAATTCTAAATAACGCGAGACATCACCAACGTATAAACTCCAGCGTCGTACATTGCTTTGTCCAACAAAGCTCAACAATGAGCAATAATTTTTGAATAATTGTCGATCTGTGCGACTTGTCAAAGACGTGCATAAGCGCGCGTGTCTCATCGTGTGTCACTCAGGATCTCTCATCATCGGCCATCTCGTGCGCCGTGTGTGGCTTCTTTTTCTTTCTCTCTCTCATTCTCTCGTATGCGCTTCACTCTTGTCTCATTTTAACGCGATTATTTATGTTTTCTTTCGTATATACCGACTCTCTACCCGCCGACGCCTGCAGCCACTAAAGCCATCGCCTCCTTCCCAAGTAGCTCCCTTTTTTTCTTCCCCTCTCACTTAAATTCGATCCTCCGCTTTTTTATCCTTTCTTTTCCTTTCTTTCCCTTCTTTTCCCGAGCCATATCTTTGAGAGAGAGAGAGAGAGAGAGAGAGAGAGAGAGAGAGAGAGAGAGAGAGAGAGAGAGAGTGCCGCCGAGTAAATATACCGGAAGGCGCGAATGGCAATTTTGCGATTGTCGGAGGCGCGAATTGTCGTCGACGTTCTCTTTCGGTTCAGAGGAGTTGATGGGAAATATCGAAGAAGGCGGACATTCCCGGTAAAATAGACAGATTTCCAAGTGGTTTTCAAGATTTCGACGATGACTTTCTTCTTGCTTATTTTCAGGTAATGGCTGGGATAGAAAATTTTACGTTAGCTTTTTCCGCTTCGCTTGGCGCAAAATAAATTTTTTAAAACCAATAACTTATAGTATCGACAGTCGCGAAATGCTCTATTAACTTCAACTTATTAAGAAATTATAAATTTGAAAATCCCACGATCTTGGTTATCACGCTTGTCTACAGTAACACGAAGTACAATGTTATATACAAGACAAACGTGTTTATAAATATTGTACAGGATGTAATACATGAATATATTACACGTGTTTGGATTTATAAAAATAATTGATTACATATTTTATACTATAATATAAAAATTAAATCGAAGTACTTTCAATCTATATCAAATACAAACACTGAATGCAAATTAATACAAACATAATGTTTAGTTCTTTTCAACTCTCTATTAAATTAGAAAAAAGTTTCTTTTTACATCTACATTGTAATAATTTAGTATTTAATTGCTTGACCAGTAGCATTTCTGAATTATTAAGCCGTGAGAATTCTAATACGCGGAAATAAATGTCACTGTAAAATTAGGCAAAACATGTCATTAACCATTTCGAATGAGAACTCGAATAATTCGAAATCCTAATGATTTTAACATAATCCGTAGAGTAGAATAATGAATGATAAAGACAATGTCTGGTATGAAGTGTAGAGCTTTATCGAAAAAACGTTAAAGAGCTATAGTTTGCAAGCAATAAGTAGAGATAAAAAGTGTGCTACGCAAGTAGCTGTTGTTGCTTTCTGGCTACGCTCCAATGCTTCTTTGGGTCGCTTCCTCCTGATGGTGAACGTAAACACGGGCACGAAACAATGTCGTAGTGGGCGGGAGGTGCGGAGGAGGCGGTTATTACAAGTGTCCGGAATCTCGGCAGCGCTTTGTCATCTACGACCGCCGGCTGAGACAAAAGGATCATCCAGACGACGACGCCGACGACGACGACGACGACGGCAACGCGCTACGTCGGCGTTGCTTACGCGGTTAGCCCACAGTCGATGCAGAGATGAAACACGAGCTTTTGGAGATATATGTTCGCGCAAAGTGAGAATTTCGACGCACTACGGGCGAAAAATGTACGATGTCGTATTTTACCGTCGGTGGACTCGAAGTAGTAACGTGCTCAACGGGAGTAACGTGCGACGGAAGGAAGGAAATGATGAAAAATTAATGAAAAGGCAACGGAGATAGGTTATATGTAAGATTATAAAAATCTACGAAGATAAATGAAGGGAAGAATGAAAGCGTAATTAAGGACACGCGCGGATGAGCCGAGAAAGATGAAGAAGGCAGAGTAATGAGAAGCCGTGGGAGTAAGGAAAAGAAACGCGTGGAATTATGTTTCTGCTACTGAAGCGAGTCGATCCGTCCGCTTGACGAAGAGAGAGAGAGAGAGAGAGAGAGAGAGAGAGAGAGAGAGAGAGAGAGAAACAAGAAGACGGAAAGGATAGGAAACGATGAGCATGCGTGTCTCGGAGACTGCACATTACGGGATGGGCTACACAAGTGTTTCTTTTATTTAGGCAAGGATCGTTAATTGCCGCCAGAAGCCCGGTAATAAAGACGCAGTACGGCGTCAGCGTTACTACAAAAAAGGGATGCAAAAGAGTGAGTAAGAGAAGTTGTAGAGGGAGAAAGAGAGCGAAAGACACCGAGAACGTAAAGTCAGTGCGAATGGGGCTAAATAATGAGGAAAATTCGGTAGGGCTTTACGCGTAAACGATGAGGCCGTTGACCGTTATTAAAACTATAATCATAATTATAAACTTCTTTACGCGATGTATGTGATTGTTAAACATGGATTTTCATATTTGAATATAGATAATTAAACGAAAAAATAAAAAAATTTCTTAAGCTTCAGTGGCTGACACGAGAACTTTACTTTCCGATAATTATTCAATTTACTTGTTAAATAATTTATTAGAATCTAGAAAACGTAAATAACTACAAAGAAAAATGTAATTAAATAAAATAGTACGTTTCACGTAAAGTACTTTTTCACTTTAAACGAAAAATTCAGAATTTAAATTTGCTTATGTAATTTGAAAAGTGATACAATTTTCAAATGGGATTATTATTAAATGATTTTCATTAAACGTTTATTTCATAGGACATACCGATGAATTTTTCATCTAAAAGTAGTCAATGAGCAAAAGGAATCTAAATATAAAAACGACTTGGAGCACTTTAAAACATGAGCTAATCGTACAAATGTGTTTCGATTTCAGAAACGTAGAATAATGCTTACGTGTTCTTGGATCAAGTGTCTTATCAGATCCGAGTATTTCCTACTTCAAATTCTATTGCCGTTTAAATGGAGTATTACTAGCAATGCTCTCTTAGTCTCAATTAGCAGTTATAAATCAGAACTACATAACCTGGTCAGCGTTTCACCAACACCACGTGCAATCCTTATAATCGCGGCTGCGCATTATCCAGCCCTTGAACTACGTCATTAAAATGGATGTTTTTAATTCCGTACTCTTGGATTTGAGGCCTCTGACGCGAATCTCTCATTAGCGTCCACTCGTCAGCACGATCCAGCCCACTTGCAATTATCGTGCTTACGATTCCAGCACAGCAGTCGGTGGAGCTCTCATTTTCGCAATCTAATACGTGGGCTTACAAAAAACGAACTCCCTCGATCTTTTCCTCGTTGAAAATGGATGGATATTCGTTATACTCGCAAAAACGGAAGAGCGACCATCACGGACCTGAAGCGAGAGTGTGAAAAAGAGCGAGAGAAGACGACGATGGAGAAGAACGAAAGAGACGCAGCAGTTAAGTTATGAATTATGAGGAGAGGCGCGCGAGAAAGACGAATCGAGTCACGACTGGCGTGCGTGTGCGAGCTAGTGTGCGTCGGGCAAAAAGCAGCTCGGTAGCTTTGCAATCACGTCCGCAAGGACTCCTGTGAAAAAGGAAGGCCGATAATGAGCCACGAGCTACTGTCGCTCGCTTAATGCGGGCGTCGGGGAGTTCGATTTTCGGCGTCGTCCCTTCTTAAAATGAGCGACGAATCTTTTCTTTATTCTGCATTATCGCGCGACTGCTAGCGACGCGTTATAAATAAGGCTGGCGGTTGATTCCTTGGTAATTAGCGATAAGGCAGCATAACTTTGGAAATTCACACACGTTTCAGTTACTTATGCGTTTGAATTCGATTGAAAAAGTCCCGAATAAACTTTCAGCGACAAGCTTACAGGCTGCCAGAGATCAGTGGAAAAACATGGTAACGCGATATGCTTTCAGAAATTAACGCTATCGTACTATTATATTTTAGCAAAAAATAATGGAATTCCAAATTGGCACTCAACGACGGACGAAAATCTTTTTAATAAATACATTGAGCTTTTCAAATAGAGACGGTTAGCTTCTCAAAAACTTATTTATTGCCGTCTGTATGTAAATAAATCTTTTCAAATGCGTTACAGTATTTAAATTTATTCGCGTAAAGAGACAAAAGAGTTTTGAAACACCCTGCGTTCCTCTCCTACAAGCCAACGAATAAAAAGCAACAAGAAAAAATATTATGAAAAGTGAAATCCAGCATTTGAAGCGTTCGATCGTGACGGAGCGAAGGCACAGATAACTTTAAAAGACTCGTTGAAATATCAGTTACTCGGACTCGCGAGGTGAGCTCGAAATTACTCAAAAGTGCTTAAAAATAGCTATAATACCGAGCACAAAGAAGAGCGCGGAGGTACAATTGGTCAACGGGGGCTCGGCGCAATAAAGAGAGGAGACGACGCTCTCGTGAGCGCGTGGCACCGAGTCGTCGTACCGGGAGAGCAAACGCATTGTCGATGTAATTATAGACTGTGGCCATTTACGACGATGTTCACCACCGGCCGTGAGATTTCTAGGTAAACTGCAAGATCGTCTCGCTTCCCCTCGAACGATAAAACGCCTACGAAGCCGGAAGAGCGAGCGCCGATAATGACGCGGCGAGTGGCAGGAGCGAGAAAGATATCCGCGTCGAGGTAATTGCCGGGAGGCATCTCTTCGCACCTCATCATCATCATTATCGGCCGCGTATGTGCGTCGCCGTGCGTGGAAGACCACCCGCGAGTAAAAAGTCGAGCAGGTCTCTTGAAAGTCGATCTGCCCGGATATGCGCGTTGAGCGTCTAATCCGGTGTGTGCGCCGGCGCGACGTCACCGGACACTCAACGCGAGACTCAACGCGAGACTCAACGCGAGACTCAACGCGAGACTCAACGCGAGACTCAACGCGAGACTCAACTCTTCGAAGACTATGGAGGTGCGAAGAAAGAACTGCTGCCTGGATTCGTTCTTTCCGTTTTTTTTTCGTCAAATTCATTTTTTCCCCCGCTGACTTCGTACAGGTTCCCGAGTGCGAGGGTTTGAGTGGCTTCTCGAAACAACCAAGAAGCTGCAACGTTTGTGCACTTCGCCTTTTTCACTGTCCTGACTTCAGCTATTTTACGCGATTGCTCGCGAGCTTTTAGCCCAGTAAAAAGACTCGTTTTGTCCTAAGCTTTCTAATAATAAAGTGTTATGGAAAAACTAATGTAATTTCCAAAAATTCAATTATTCAGCTACAGCTGTTTACTCTTCGAAAGAATTTTAATGATCTTGTAGAATTGAAATAAATCCAAATTCTTCTAATTATATAGTTTCTGTAGCTTATTAGCGTATAACAGACAGCACTTTATCATCCTGGTATATTACTATTTTTTAATTTTGATTTAATAAGCAATTGCAGTGAAAATAATTGTTTTCTTTTAAGCAAGCTTGTAAATCATAAAGAGAT
This sequence comes from Wiebesia pumilae, assembly GCA_018907045.1. Taxonomy (NCBI): domain Eukaryota; kingdom Metazoa; phylum Arthropoda; class Insecta; order Hymenoptera; family Agaonidae; genus Wiebesia; species Wiebesia pumilae. The sequence goes on from JACCHZ010000192.1 coordinate 8,319,695, forward strand.
ACGATTAAATTTCTAAATTATGCTAGGACGTATGCATTATACTATATAATATATACACGGTACTTTTAAAGAACGGTATACGTTTCAAAATATGTTCTTTCTCAAAATTTTCCGATACATTAGTTTTACTTTATAAGCTCCTATTAGTGCGAAATATTATTACTGTACTTATAAAATTAAATTATTATTAAATTATCACTTATTATTAAATTCATTATTTCACATAATGGCTTTTATAGAATGAGTGATAGGGCTGCAGCATAATCAAGGGAATTGCAGTTTTATCCCTATGAAATTTTTCTGCGTCTAATGTCGGCAAAAAATAAGGTGCTATGGGTGGTATTAGCCAACTGATAAGCTTTCACCTGAAACAAATCGTATAGCAGGTAAAGTTTACAAGGGATACAAGATGTAAGGGGAAAATGTGCAGAATTATCTGATATCTTAAATAGAGTCGCATACTTAGATATTTTAATCAGGTGTTCAGTACCATACCACGTGGAGCTTTTACGGATAAATGTTAAGGGTTGACGAAATGTTAGACTATAACGAAAATAATCGGTTAAAAATAGCAACAAAAGAAGGTAGACGATGCGATACGTGGTAGTATACTTAACAGCTAAGACAGGTTTACGACGTACAGATTAAGCATCCGACGAAGCTCAATTGAAACGCTTTCCTCGGTGCGCGAGTAATGTTTCGTTACATGGACGCGATATACGGTCATAGGTAGTATAACCGCAGCCATTCGTCCATTTTCACGGGCACATTGGGAGCCAAGTTCGGAGATGCGCTAGGCTATTCCGTCAGGACAAGTCGCAAGGGAAGCGCGGATTCGTTGAGTGCGCTTGAAACGGAAAAGGAAGACGCCGCGACGCTCGAAGAATGTAACGACGTCGTCGAGGGACCGGGAAAAGGAGAACGAGTACAAGAAAGACAGAGAGAGAGAGAGAGAGAGAGAGAGAGAGACCACACATGTAGGCGTACTCGAGGGCCAGAAATGACTGTATCGTGAAATATGATAATGTCGAGCGCTCGAAACGTTCGCGACTCTTGTCTACACAAGTGCAAATGAACGCGCTCTTTTTTCTTCGCTCTTTTTCCGCGACGTTTATTTTCTCGCTCTCTCTCTCTCTCTCTCTCTCACTCTCTCTCACTCTCTCTCTTTCCCACTTCACCGGGATTTTTTTCCTTTATTTTTCAGCGCTCGTCGTAAATCTAGGCGTGATTTATGGTATAAAAATGCAGATTAAAAAGTCGCGTTTAACGACGCGAGACGCGAGAACCGAGTAATTTATGAAAGAAAGTCATTGGGGGGTACGTGTGCATACATAGTCAATATATACGTCGCGCGCTCTGCCGGTGTCCGTTTCTTTTACTTTGTTTCTTTCGTTTCGCGGCTGACACCGAGTGCCTTGACAATTATTTTTAACTGCTTTGCGTTCGACGCGTGCGCGAGCGTCTATTTGCCGGCGCGTCTTCATTGTAGCCTGCCACGAGATTCGATGTATCGTCTTTGACGTAGCATAAGCGGATGATGAAAAAGTATGCGAAAACACGAGCGATCCTAAGTATTAAAGACGCGACTAACTTTGGAAATCAAATTTGTGTTTAAAGCGCGAAGTGGGTTATGGGTCTATTGTGCTGAAAAACCGGAGCTCCGCCGCTTAGCGTTGCTGATAAACAAGTCATCGGACAAAGACGCGTAGTTTTCGCCGTCGAATTTCTAATAATAGACGTCAGTTAAGCCTGTTTTTATTGTTGTTGCACACCTTACAGACATCATCGATACGAGATTCTCGTACCCTTTCTCAGCGATAGTGCTGAAAAGATTTTTACTTTGTTTATTTTGTTATTAACAATGGTCTAGTCGACGCGAGCACAGTCACTCATTTGGTCGCACGCTTTTTATGTTACAACTGCGAGATGTACAACTCGTACAAGAAGAGAGCATCTAGAACTAAAAAGAGGACGCGCATGTATAATAACTGCGACGCGCGAATTAAAAGGCACGCGGTAACACGAAAATAAATAGAAAAGAGATGAGCTTACGAGCTGGTTCTGATAGGCGGTGACAGCGGTGAAAATGGCCTCGGGGAATACGAAAGTCTTGTGTGGCTCGCGATCCAAGTCTTCTATAGGCTCGCGATTCTCGCCGTCCGGACGTTTTACCAAGTGGATGCGAGGTTGGTACTTGTGCATCGAGTTCAGGACCAACTGAAAGTTTACAATTGACAATACTCTTTTATCTTATATTTCAAGAAAACAGTCTTCTTTTAACACTGTACAACATTTCTAGGCTAATTCTAGCTACTCTTCGTAAAGGTTAGTAGATTCTGGCGAAAATATAATTTCACAAACTAACCAATTTATAAAACGTGTACATGAAAAATGTGTAAATGAAAAAAATGTATGCAAATGTACTCCAAGGATTGGACTTTACGTATAATTTATTCATTCGAATAAATATTGTCTCTGAAACTCTATTAGTTCGTTAAGATAATATAATCTTAACAGATTGTGTCTGCAGATCACAAATAAACTAAGAAAGTGTTTCGCCAGCTCCATGTCAATTTGTGAATTATTCTTTTATTTTGCAATTTTAAATGAAACCTGCAAGAAATAGTTGGACAAGCGACAAATTCATAATATTGACATTAACGAATACCGGATACTCCAATACATCGAGATTCTAGCTTATTGAGCTATCAGTTTGCTCATCAGATTTTTCCTTAATAAAAGAGCGAATAAACTTTTAAATCGTGGGAAAATATGAATAAATGCCAGGTCGTAGTTTTGCCTATCTTGATAGGCAGGATAAAAAATTTCGAGTATATTGCGAATGTAGTACTTCCAGGTGAAATATTAAAGCAAGATTTTTGATGAAAATAACGCGAAATTTGAAAAACTAGAACCGCTCATTTTATGTAAAGTTAGTCAGCAAAAACCGAAAATAATTTAATTCAATTCAGGCCTAAGGTTTATTACTACTCATAAAATGCGTGGCTCTCTCCATGACATTGCTGTTAAAATGACGGTTTCGGTATTCATCATGTCGCAGTCGGCCTATTTTAAGTTCATAACCGCTAAGAAAAGCACGTAATTAACGCTTACATTATGCAGTCGCTAGACTGCCAAAGTTTTAAATCGTCGCGGATTCCGTCTGTCTGATCTTTTCTCACTAGTGATCGCTTCTATTTTTACAGAAAGTGCACCCCTGCAGACTGTACATTATCGCGTCATGGATCGAATTACGCGCTGCCAAGATTATTCATTAAACGGCGGTCTGACAACCGTCTGTCAGGATCTAATCGAATCTCTTCCATTTCTTGCGATGCGACGCGATGCGTTGCGATCGGTTAAGATGTGCAGCAGCGACCTGCGCGCATATTAATCGCATTTCATCCGTAGAAAATTCAAATCGACTAGACTGTCACCCGTGAAAATTCCCTTCCCTCTTTCTCCCTCTCACTTTCTATAGACTTTAATAATAATTTCATCTTTCTTTTTCTCAATCAAATGATCATTGCTTTGCAATTTTAATACTCCCAACTTTATTTTCATTTGCTCGATATAACAAAATATAAATAACATCAGCTCTACGGTTTGATTTAAGTTTTCGGATCGTTTTTTTTCAATTGTGCATTAATACTATGAAAACCTTGAATTAGAACTTATTCAATTTCGAATCTAAATGTGTAGGAATTCAGTTAGAGTTGAGTATTTAGAATAGAACATATATAATTAACGCGTTTCGAAACTTTAAATTTACTTTTAATATTTAGAGCCATTTAAGCTTGCAAATCTGCTCGAAAATAGAGTTATCGATAAACTTACTAGTCTATTACTAGTATCTGCTATTCAATCTATCAGTTGGCAGAAATAAATAAAATTTACTGGGTTTCATTATTTTCGAAATTCTATATCGGTACGTAATTCTGTATGATATTATTACCTTCGTAATCCTGTAATTGGTTCGTTCGCGTAGTGTACGTTCATTAATTAGGATCTTAACAATATGAAGAAATAGAGTTTCGTTTGTTTCCGTTCAATGATATATAGACATATTACTTGCATTTTGCAATTTACAAAATAAAATACGAATTCATACAAAATCACTTCGATATTTAGGACTCGCGTCTCAGTGACTCGTAGAATCATAAAATTGTTTATTAACACCTGTGCCGTTTGTTGACTTACTTTTTTAAAAAGATGCGAGTGCACTCTATTAAAATGCGCAACGATAATTGAGCAAAGTCCTAGTTAAAAGTAAACTACACTCTTCGATGAAATTATTTCGACAAATGGCCTTCGCCTAAGCATAGGTCGCTGGGTACGAGAGAGATAAAATGAACTCACGTGTCCGTGCTTGTCCATGTCGTTGTTGGTGAGTTTGACCTTCTCGAAGGAGACGACCTGCTTGCGCAGCTGCTCGCCGCTGAAAGGCGAGTCCGGGTGCACGTAGAGCCGCGCCGGCGCCGGGGGATCGGCCTTGCCTGCGACGAGCCAACAGCTCCGGTGATATGCGTAGCGATATCGCTTCTCGTCCACGGGCACGATGTCCATCAGCACCGCGTAGAAGCCTTCGGGCCTCAGGCCGTTGAATGACACTCTGCAGGTGGGGAACATCCTCCTGCGGGCACACGAAAAGCAAAGATTATTATCTGGATGGATGTGAAAATGTGAGTCAAGCTTTCTCTTTTTTGTTTACCGTCCAATCCCGTTTCTTCCTTCCCCTTTTCTAGAGCGTGGATTGATCTTATCGAATCAGACGGCCGAAGGTTTGTCGGGAACTGAATTTCTTATTTTGCGCCTAATACGATAAGTTAACCAATCGCTTACATCTCGAGCACTCGCACAACACCCTTTTTTATTTTGGTACATTAGTGTATAACAAATTGTGTTTTGTTTCTACTCAACATTCGTAGCAATACGTATTTTGTTATTAAACAAGGCTCATTACGACTGACAATTATAAAAATTTAATCAATGCGAAAAATTATTAAAATGAAATATGGTGATAGCGGACATATAACTCGGGTGATAAACTATTTTACCACTGTAAATATTTATCGCATTTATTGTGATAGAGTATTATCCATTTTTATTTCAATAATTTAGTTTATAATATTAATATTATAGCCGTAATATATTTAAATGTAATAAAAATTCTTCTCAATTACTAACGTATACATTTCAGAGCTTTCTTAATAAAATGTAATTACAATTAATGGCAGTGACATAATTTTCATTTAATATATCTAATATTTACTTAAATGAGTACGACACTTTCTTGGATATATAACAGTTACGAATAAACAATGGTAGAAATATTAAATTAGCCTTGTAGAATAATCCTGGTATTTTCAGAGATGTTACGTTTAAAGAAACCATAAATAAAGTAAATACGTATAATCTTGACATTTCAGCAACTTATGAAATGAGATCACTAGATCCGTATAGAATACGGATATATATTACGCGTAAAAGTTTCAAGTAACTAGACCTTCTTTTATAAAACTTGGCAATACAATTGTTAATAAGCACATAATAATATCGACGATAATAGAAGTTAAATCGCGAACGTTAATAAATATTGTGGTAGTACTGTGACAATATTAAATATTGAACAAGAATATTTTCAGCACACACATATCTATATATGTGCGATAACCACTAGATATACGATGGAAGTTTTGCAAAAAGAAGTTAAAACATACTTTCCTTGAATTTAACTGATATTGTTAAAAGAGTTTGTTAAGCTGATCCAACTATGTGCAGTGGTAATATCGACAAAGCATAAGAACGTGAAATTTTTGAAAGAGATTTTTGAAAACAGGCACGAAAGCTACAATAGTTACATTGAAACGAGAAAAAAAAAATTTTTATAAGTATATAAAAGGAAAAAGAAGAATTAATGCGAGACTACGTTTAGAGTATGTGGATATTACCTAACATTTCTAACTCAATGTTTATTAAGCTAATATAAGTGAAAAAATGAAAAGAAATATTTAAGAAAAATCATAAAAATATTTACTATAATTATAAAAATATTTACGTTTATTTGCTATATTTTCGACTTAAACGTTGAAAAACTTGTTTCACACAAGAATTCCTGTAAAAATGGCTCTGAAAAATAATCTTTTGGTAATAAAATTATTTTTAAAAAGTTCAAACATGTTTATTTTGTAAAAACATATTTTTCAGTCGGAAAACTCTTTGCTCTTTATATCCTTGTCAACAATTTCTAATTTTCGTTACATCGTTTACAGGTTTCGTTCATATAGAATGTTCCATAATTAATATACGCGTGCTTTCAAAAAATTACGCAATAATTTAGCATCGAAGAAGTATGAGCGTCGATAAAATAAAGATAAGAGACCTGCGGCGTATCATATGCATGATCTAGAGAGATGTGGCAGCCCTTTGATAAGCCGTAGATTAATTGGCGGTTCTCAGTTAAAAGGGCAATTGCTTTGCGATAAATCATCCGGTTACGAAAGAACGTTACGCATTTTATCTCGCGATCTTGGGGTTGGTTGAAACGAGTATAATGATATTTAATTAGCACATTTGTGCATTATCCATCCAAAGGGGATGATTTATTAATTACTTCTCTTGTTCTTCCCTGTACGTAGAAATTGCAAATCGCTTAATTTTTTATTGAATCACACGCGGTCAGTCATTTTTATCTCGGCGTCAGCATCAGGCTGAGCCACCATCCCATGAATATGTAAAATGCAAGAGTTTGGTAAGAACCCATTGCTGGTGCACAAGGAATTTAATAAAGGCCTTTTTCGTATTCACAAAAAACAAAAAAAAAAAAAAAAACACTTTACAGAGCAACTGTATGTTCGAAGATATACAAACGAATCTCGAGTTTTCAAATACTCGCGCATAGACTCGCTTTTCACTTTCAGTTGTAGGTATCGTGGGCACTGAGAAATAATTGAGAAATAGTGTAGGAACCCTGCGACGTCAACAAATATATATACATGGCTGCGTGCATCCCTACGGTAATTAACATCTACAGTACGCTTTATGAATCTAGTTATAAAAATCTTTATAGGGAATCGCATAAAAGAGTTCACGTCGAATACACAGTATAGGGCGTGAAACTTATAGCCGCACATATGTACTAAATTGGTCATTTAAATTAGTCACGTACTAAAAATGGTTTTTTATTTTTTCTCAATCAAAGATGAAATAAATTATTGAAATTTGTTGTCTACCGAAGCAATTATTTTTATGTATTCGAATTATTAATTTTATCTCTATATATCGTTATGCAGCTAATAACCATCAATTAATCATTATTCTTACGGTAAAAGAATATTTCATTATTAAAAATTCGAAGTTTGAATTGTATCCGTGAGTCTCTTTAATAATTTATAAAACTTAAATTGAAACGCTGCTTCGATATTATTTTTAATTACATTGGTGAAATAATTTGGTTTAATATTTTTCAAGAATGAACGAATCACTTTTGTCCAAATAGAAAGAAAATTACTCAAAACAATGAAGTGCATGCGTGCAAAACAAATTATTATTAAAGAAATCCTGTGACTGTAATATACTACGTAATACTGATCGTAATTAACATCAGTAGATTTGGTACGTTTATAGACCATGCGCTGTAATTTTCAGTGTGCGTGAATAATTTGGCAAAAGAAACTGGGTAGTAATTTATGCCGAAGACTCGAAAAACAATAATTTTTTATACGTATATAATAATGTAATAATTCTACTTTACATTGTGCAATAATAACATAATATAGACTTTTATCACTAATACCGCTTGTTTCATCTTAAAACCGATCTTAATCTTGGTACTTTACTTTTATGACACATGATCTAATTTTTGTTCTTGCTCTTACTAACTTTCTAATGGCTGTCCATGTTCGTATAAAATCGATAAATCGCCCTCAATTTTCATTATAACAGCTCTCATTTGTCGTCGCTCATCTCAACCAATCTCGCGCTTAATCTCCAGAAAGTACGGACCTGTAAAGCACTCAAAGGATCCCAATACCCCAGTAAAGTTACCTCGTCGACTGAAGCGCATCACGGGAGTTTTTCCCTAACAGGCCAATAGTAATGGGCCTCCCGGTAGTGCTACTACCGAGTTCACATGGGACTCTGGTGGACGGACGATCGCTGCAGGCCACACTCGAGTCGAGCGACGCTCTCGGGAATCGCGCGCGCGCGCACACAGCGAGGAAATACAGCCATGGACGACAGTTCGCGTCTCTTCGAGTCAAGAGCTCGACCGTGGAGGAAAGAACACGAGGACGAAAGAAAGAGAAAGAGAGAGACGCGGAGTTTAGCTTCGGAGGCGAGGCATTAATACCGTGTCGGACATCCCGCTGGGCCTACCACTAAAACGCGGGGACACCCGCCGATCTTATCTTCTGATTCTCCGTCCGTCTCTCTCGTTCCTCCGACCGACAGACCCGGTTGTGCATTCACGTCCCGTCTGTGCATCTCCCTCTCCCTCGCCGCTCCCTTAACGTTTGTGTGCACTTTATACGCGCGACTGAGTAATGCTTTTATTTATCAAAACGTCCTTTGTTAATGAATCGAAGCAGCGGTATGTGCCGACCGAGAGTGAAAGAGAAAAAGTGGGAGAGGAGAAAGACATGCACAAGGATGTTTCGATAGCGTAATCGCGTTAACCTTTGTGCCAAGTGATTGCGACAAATTTTTTCTACAAAGCGAGCTCGTAAGTACGTGCTTTTAATGTGCCTGGATTCTCATGGGAATCATGAAACGAAAATAGCGTCGCCTGTGTTGATTTTGCTTTTCAACAAGGTTATTGCGACGCTCGCTCTTCCGACGAATATTTTCATAATAAATTTTATGTTGATGTAAGCAAAATATTCGATATTTGAATTACTCGTAGAATCAAGGAAGCATTACTTGCGCGAACGTTTACCATGCGCACGAGCTCATCTTATTACTAACGACAGAAAATCATAATGCTTGTATTCGATTAAATTTAAAAAATTCAAATCCAAATCTAATTTATTACAGAATCTAGGTGTATTATTGGTCACGGAATTGAACTGACGAAAATATTTGCGATTTAGTTTAGAAGTTATCTTTCAGAACTTACGCACGACCGATCATTAGAGCAGTAACTATTAAATGCTATTGAATCAAATGGATAAAATTTGTACGCACTTTGTACAACTGATGCTATATCGAAAATGTGAAAATATGTATATTTACAATTGGCAATAGAACGGCACTGCTAATTGCGATTAAAACTCCACCCCCGATGTTTCGGAAAAGGAAAGCCGCACAGCCAGGCAAACAAATTACAGAATCCCGGGCAGAGCGTCGAACAAAACTCAATACAGTCCTCGCGCGTGCAGTTCATTGTCACGTTGTTGGGGCGCACGCGCACGTCTCTCTCGGTAAGAACTGAATGAACGTAGCAGAGGCGAAGGTCCCGACTAAGTTGACATCCGAAGGGAGCGACGACCAGCGACTGTCGGGTAACTGTCAGTTCGTATCTGATTACACGGGGGTGTCGGCGACGTTCCCCCCCGGGAGGAAAGTGGCCCTCACTAGCGGCGTCGCGACGCGTCTTTAGCGTTCGATACATTTCAGGCTTGGTGGTCTGACAGTTCGTGACGAGTAGCAAATCTTACGTTTATGCTTATTTTACATCTGATGCCTGCAAACTTGCTCTTACTTTTCTCTTATTCGTTTCCGTTTTTCTTTTCCGCAGCTTTTCAGCGAGTGAGAATTCGCCAACAGATAATTAACGTACAGTTTCTCGTAACGAAGTCACTATTTCAGGTATATTATCCTTCTTTGGACGTTAATCACCTTTATGTATTAAATATAAACTTTAATTTTTTAACTTTTAAACTTATCATTAAACGAACAGTTTCTTTTATGAATTCAAGTATTTATTTTGCCCTGCATTTATTTATGTTACGGTAAATATTAAATTCCTAAGAAAACTTATTCTACTTATATTTAATACACGATCGTATTAGTTCTAGTAGAACTAATGTCATTAAGGATCATCGTTGAAATTTTTTGTATTTCCCTCTAAAAGGACTTTGCCAATGAGTCGGTAGCATAGTCTGCACAATTTAATGTGCCAACGTACACTACTCTTTTACTTCTACTCCAAACATAATAATACGAAGCTCGGCAATAATAAATCGTTCCTCTAGTTTCAAAAATTCGTAATGCAATGGCGTAATTCCCTAAGTAACAGCCCCAGAACTGGACGTGTCTTAATCTTTCAATATTTCAATTTTAAGATCAGCCCTTCCAGAGACATTAGAGTGAGCTCGATCTTTCTACAATCCGCCTTAAAAAAGTTAGCCAACGACCAGGACGTCCTCGCTCTTAGTCGCATAAAAACTCGTCTAGCAACATTTTCCTCATCCCTCGTACGGTGTAACCTCTAACTGAGAGATCGAGGCACTAAGGCAGAAGTCACAGGACGGTTACATTATGACCGAAATTCCTGGCCTTACTTATCATAATACAAGTACGCTTATTTTGACAGTCTTAAAGCAGCGAATAATAAATTTCTCCACTCGAAAATAACGAGTTCGGGCTGCCGAATAAAGCTGTTATCCACGTTCCCCTTGGGTGTCGCGTATCGCGCGTTGGTCCAGCAGAGGATGGGGAGCTGGTAGCCCCTTTCATTGTATGTGCACGGTTGTATCAAGGCTGCTCTCGTGGGTGTTGTATCACGTCGCTCGTTTACTGATTGAATTCGCGCTTCGAGACGCACGCGCGCAAATTTCCGATCGAGCGCAGGGGACCGAAAGGCGTCGCTGGAGTATCGCTTCATGAGTAAACGAGACGTGAAAGTTCCGAAGTACAGAGAAATAGAAACGAGAGAGAGTGAGTGAGAGGATATAAATGTGATTGGTTTTGCTTAAGTATTTATGTACTCGGCTAGATGTATATCGGATATGTGCCAAGTAATGAACTTGATGTAGGTTTGTAATTATTTAAACGCTCATGTTGAACCTTCATTCAAGGTGCAATCATGTGAAACGCTTGCAGTACGTGTAAGAGACTCTGTTGCTGATCTAATAAATTAGTCTATTAAACAACTTTGTTATACGTTACCGTTTGAATTAAGTAAATAGCTTTTTCAAAGATAAGATTCTTGATTACATGGAAGTATTTGCAGACTCGCGTACAGCTTGCGGCAGTTTGCAAACTTCATTTGCCTTATTTAGTTTTTCCTTAAAAAGTATTTCCGAAAACTTAGCTTTTGAAACTCAGAATGCGAAAATGACAAGTGAAAAAGTGATGTTAATTATTCGATTGAAATATGTATTCTTTAAATTAGTTGTCTGATAATTTTCACGTGAAGTCAAATGCAGTATGATTTATTCATAAAAAAGATAAATGCAAATGACGAAATAAATTGAAAAAGCTTTTTATCTTACACGAATCGAGAAATATTTTGTGCAGTTGTTTGAGTAATTTTTGGTATAAATGAGTATTTATGAGAAGAGTATCGATTATCACGTGTGCATACGAGTCATTCTGCATAAATTTCATACGACACAACGTTTACGTTATTATTTATTATCTTTGCCAAGGAGAACGCGTTATTCGCAAAAGCTGTTCGAGGCTTGAAAAGTCAAAAAACATATCACATACCTACGTAATTTCACTCGACAACGTGGCGGACACTCCGAGCACACTTTAAACGAAGGCATAATTTCGTAATAAACAAAAGGCATTATAGAGTTGAAGAGAAAAGGGAGGAGAAAAGTTACCCTTGGTGATATCGGCTACTGGTGGTACGAAGCCCGTCGTCGAAGCGAGACCAGGGACACAATGATGGAGCGGGTAACACTGCATTCGGTCCGCGGGGAGTTTCCCTAACCCTTTCTGCGTTCGGACATAATCGCTTTCTCCTTCTTTCTCGCACTTGCGCTACGCCAACTGATTCGACGAGCTGATAAATCGAGAGATCGAGATTTTGCAAGTGGGCCCCTACGTAACCCCTTACACGCGAGGTGTGACGCGTAGCCTTGACAGTGATTTTTATTGCCCGGAGAAAATTATGCCCCGGCGAGACTGAGTCTTTTCTTTATTGAAAGTCAGATTGGAAAGGGAGTTTCTAAAGGTTCACATACTAGTCCTACGTGCGATTTACGTTACTTTTTATAGCAAGGAACACCTACGAAACTTGCTGATATTTAAAATTTGTTGGAAAGTTGGAAATTTGGAAAAATAATTTGTTTTTTTCTTAATGACAAATATTTATGATTGTCTATACTGGTTGGCAATACTCGTAAAATAATTTATAAATGCAGAATCAAGTAGCAATAAACGTATACGTATAGTAGGTGTAGGATTAAGTCTCATAAAATGAAAATTTCATTAGAAAAAACTTCCATAAGCGTTCAAAGTATGACAAATTTCGTATGGATGAATTTATCTCTTTCCTACAATTTATTTTCTCAAATAGTTAGCTAGAATATTAATGCTGCTACTCGTAATATTTAATTAAATCGCTATTCTACGTAATCAACGATCTAATATTTATTATATTTCAAACGAATGTTAATCCTCTTAATCAAAAATTTGAAAGCAAAAACTGCAATTGGACGAATAATTTAATCACAAAGCAAGTAACATTATGTAATTATCTCTCCCACCTTTTCCATAATTAGGAATCGTGCCTTGGATTCGCGAAAAGGTTTCCCTCTATAAAAAGCCTCTAGCGAAAGAAGATCTTCGCAATTTCCCCGCTATTTCAAGAGTGACAATCTTTAAATATGATTTTGCACAAGGTATTTTTACACTTGGTTAACAAAGTCGAAAACGTTGAAGCCTTGGCTCATAAAAAATGCAAATTCCTCATCGACGCGTAACCTTGGTAAAATCCGCTGAAACTTTCTGCGAGTTTCGATAAACCCGCATCTCGCGCTCGACCAAAGGCACGGAAAAGCAAAAAAGGATGACCGACCTGCCAGTCTTGGTGATGATCATCTCCGTACCCAGCTCGTTGAACTTGTCCCAGAGGTCCTTCGTCTCAAGGTGGCAGACAACGTGTCTCAGCTCCTCGCAGTTGGAGCGCTCCTGGAGCAAGGGATTGAGGGGCGAGGGCGCCTTGCCGATGGTGCTACCTGTATCGTCGGTTTCGGGCTCGTCCTCCGTGTCGACCGACGACTCCTGGACCTGCTGCGCGGCCGCCGGCGTCGACGCCTGCGCAACCCCGGAAACGCTCGGCTCCCTCTCTGGAACAGGGAGAATATCGATGTATTTGGACGGGCGTAGTTTTTCATAGCTGCGCGTTATAAATCGTGCAGTCGAGTCCGGGGTGCTTAACGACACTCTGGTGCTAGTCGAGAACGGAGGAAATGGCAGAAGGAACGTTTCGTATCGCCTTTTTTTCCGGGCATCTACGTGTCACGAGTAACGATTTTTCTTTCGTTTTTTGGCGAGCTCGTCGTATTCCAAACTCACATCTCTAATTACAGAAATAGAGCCTAAGCTAAAACAATATTTCATGTAAGGTTCACGCTTTTCATTTTTTAAAATAGAAATACAATTAATAATCATTGTCTGAGAATATTCCATTAAGTACGATCATTAGTGAATGAAAAACATTTACTTGTTTAACATTTTTAGAAGGAATTTCATAAAATGGTATTACGTTCGAAGGAAATTATGTACCACGCAGAACTAATTTATGTCGTAAATTTCATATTTATTAGCGGAATAAGCGAAAGTGAATGTTTTATTCAATTAAATTTGAATTATAAAGCTACAACATTTGTGTATTCTCTTTTGTTTCATTATCGATGTTATTAATTTAATTACTGAATATTCTTTATCCATAGAAACTTTTTATACAAAACTATATTATTTTATGAAAATTTAACAACGGTCCTTAACTCTAAGATAGTTACTAAATTTTTATCAGCACTAAATATTGGATTTTTTTCGGTAAAACGTTACCACGTGTAAACAAAATACAAAATAATGTGTTAATTAATCAAATATAACGAATGTGTTGTATTTATCGTATACAGCTTTTTAAGTACACATACAATGCTTCAATAAATTATATTAGCTTACAAAAACGTTATGCTACACGTTTATTTAGTAAATATTTTAGCCTGCTATAAAATGTATTATATTACAGTACGCATAAAGTTAACAAAAATTTCTCATGGACTTTACTCACACTTAAACCATAAAGGAAAATTTTAAAATCAACTTTATACAATCCTTTCACGAGTCTGTAACAATTTTATTGAATAATATTTTAATTTCATTTCAATAAGGGTTATTATTTTTAAAATAAACAGTAGCTACTTCTTTCCTTACAACATTAACTAAATGCAATAAATTCTGCATTCTTTATAACTACGAGTAACTACAGTATTCTTATGTCAATGAGAAAAAATTAAACCTACATGCAGCATTGTCATTGTTTCTTAATTCTTTCATACGTCATAATGTTGAGAAAGCGACGTACATATCTTACCTGTATTTTTGTTTTAAAATAATTTTCTACTTTTAGATACCATTGTGAAAAATATTATTTATTTAAAGATAATGACTTTATGGTGAATCTGTCATCGTTTTAGAGACAAGAAATTTAATTTAAAAAGAAACGTGTGAGACATTCTGAGTTTTGAACTTTTACCGAAAAATGCAGGAAAGTATAGCTCGACTCCTGTTCTCAATTCATCATTCGTTCATGACGTTCTCTGCATCAAATCCGTGGCTCTGCTTTCATTTATCTCTTCTCGTCATCCCCACTCTTCGCGGCTGTAACGTACTGTCACGAAATTAATTTAATTCGTCCGTCGTTAGGATGCGCACGTTCGTTAATTCGTCGCATCTCTTCGCGCGCCGCGGCGCATAATAGCGCAAAGAAACGAGTAGGATTAATTTGAATTTATGCGCTGGTCCCGAGGACAGGCCACGCAAGTTTAAGTCCTTGATTAAGTGCACGACCAATTAATACATTGACGAGGAGCGCACTTTCGTACAACGGCGATTCTCCGGACCTGAACTAAAAAGTCAAGGATTTTCTGAGGACGCGTCGAGAAATCGTTCGATCGACGGTTTTATCTTATGAGGTTTCCCTTTGATCAATTTACAATAGAAGGACTCTATGTGGTTTTAGGACTGAAAGTCAAAATAAGTATAATTCGTTTATAATTTTCTTGGGAAATCGTTTTTGGTTTTAAAGACTCAAGCTCAAATAGAAATATAAGTCTTTGAACGTAAAGTAATCGATAGACGTTCATTAAATTCACCTACAATAGCTTGACTCATAATTAATCGTTGGTGATGATCTAATATACATTATAACAGTTTTTCAACATTAGACTCCAATGAAGAAGCGCCGATGACTGAAATAAACGAATACAAAGTATAAATCAAAAGCAAATAATATGCAACTCTCTATTTCATAGCAATTTATTTCGGACCAGCGATGTCCTACGAATAAACTCAAATATCAACGTTACAATATAAGAACTTTGCTCAAGCGAGACTTTCACAAATAATCGAGCAGCTCTCATCACAACGATGATAAAGAAGCGAAGAGGAAAAAAAAAGCAAGGATGAATCGCGATGTGCGGGTCAACTGGTGAACTAACGCGTCGTCGAGCGATCGACATTCCTGGACAGTCGACGTGCGCCAGACAGGCAATTAATTCCTCGCACGGGCGTGGAGAAGGTATCAACGTGTGCCCGAAATTAATAGCCGGCACCTGACGCGCACGCGTTCCTTCAAAAAGAAAGGGAAAGAGAGAGCTTCGACCAAGCTTCGTAACTGCCCATTACCAAGTTTATTATGGTTTCCTCGTGTTACGGCCGCCATCGCCGAAGCTGCCGCCACTACCCGAAAGATATATGTACGCGCATTTACACGTGTGCGTTCGAGTATGCGTGTGCTGACGTGCGTGCACGTAGAAAAGGAGGTAACGATGCGACCGCTTCTGTGTGCGTATATATAGATACCGAGGGGAACGGATAGGAAGATGCGTAACTCTAAATCTGAAACAATGAGAAGTTCCCCCGAGTACCGGTTAATGGAACACTGGGCTTTAACGCGAACGAAACTTTCACTTCGTTTGAGTTCATTTTCATTAGTTTATAGCGACTCGGCACTCGATGATGAAGATTTCACTCTAATGATTGAACGATGATTTATTTGAGTCGAGCGAAATTCTACTTTAATAACAGAAGCTAGCTTCGCGATAAATCTCCCCACTCGGAATGATTATTGATTCGTGTTTATTTAATGATTTATATTGAAATTATTTTATCATTTCAATTGACAATCCAGAGTAATTCCAATAACAATTATAGTAACATTATCTTGGAAAATACTCGTAGTTTCAAAGTCAAGTTTGAAATTTTCAACTAATACCTTGGACTTGGAGCTTGAATTTATTATATTAAGCCTAACTATTACCAAATGTACTCTTACTGGAAAGTACATTTACAGTTCAACAAACTTTAAATGAATATCGGGAATCTCTTTCGAAAATTCACTGCATTCACGAGGTAATCTCATAAATAACATTAATATAAGCCAAAGACTTGAAAAGTATACTCCCGTGCAACAAGTCAGCAATGAGGAATGATTGCGATCAGGGCCACTTGAGTATAAACCAAACCATCATCTAGTATAAAACAACGAATGCTTTCATTTCTAGATTTCACGACGGGGCGGTATACGAAGAAAAAAGACCTTCAAAACTTCTGTTTGAAATTGAATTTTGAAATAATCGAGATACTTATGCGCAGAGGCCATTATGCGCGTATGCATTTATAGATGAGCTCTTGTCGCGACGGTGCGGTATACAAATCAGTTGACGCCTGCTGAAGTGCGTAACAGCGCGAGGAGTAAAAATAATACACGCGATGAACAATAAAACGGCGGCGGCGTTGCGGTGGCGCGCGGCGTGGCGGATAACATTACCTGACAAGCATAAGGATCCGTCGTGTTCGAGTCGAGTACTTCTACTCGGGCGTGATTATCTGCCAGCAAGGTTACGGATACTGGTGTAGGTATGTACAAAACGAAGGCTCCGATGTGGTTTTCGACATCCGCTTGGCATTTATTTGCCACGCGACTGCATAAGCCAACTTCTTTTTACTTTCCGCGTGAAACGAACGTTATTGATAACCGAGTTCCAACGAGAATTTTCATCCCTGTGGATTTCTCGGCGGTTGGACACGCGAACTTTCTAACTGATGCGGTTTGAAGCAGCGTGACTAAATGTAAGTTTAAAAATGAATCGTGGCGTTTGATTAATGGAGGAGTAATAGAAATCCTGTTAAGTGTGCACCGAATGTCTTATTCATAACTAACCGTTAATGCTTCCTTAATGCATGATTATAGGTGCAGTGTCGAGTTCATTCCTTTTTGTTCACAGTATTACATTTTATTTGATCGTATTACAAAAACTGCACGGAAATCTTAATTCTTTCATTAATTTTACGTTCAATTTTAAATGCTATCGTCTTAACTTTGTTAGCAACGTGATAGTCCTTTTTTACGATGTAATAAAGGAATATAAAAGTGTACTCATAGATCTTTATTCGTTACATTTATATGAATTGCTTAGATATTTTCCAATAAGAATTATTTCCTGTGATTATGTCTCATTTCACATGCAATGAAAAATGCTGCGATATAGAATAAGTACTCATTCGTAGTTTGGATCAGCTTATTTTTATTTTTAAAATTTAACGGTAAAAGTAAAATACAACTCAGCTATTTAATTGTAAAGAAATTATAAAGCTAAACCTGGTCGTTGCTAACTTTCCATGCGCGGTAATACGAAATTTATTTAAATTTTCTTCCATTAATACACCCTTATAAATCATAGCAAAAATCGTCTGGCAAATGCTTAATTTTGATCGAATGTAATGATTTGTAATGCTGTCCAAACACACACATGCACACGTACACCTGTCAACGTGTAACACGGTAATACGCGATACATGTAGCATTGGAAAATATTCAGCTGTGCATTTTCAGTCTATTCCAAATAGCAAAGGAAGAAAGCTGTGAAATAAACTGCCAGATAGCACGTTTTTAACTTCTTCATTTGAGATATAGTACATTTAAATTCGGTGTCACGTTGTAGCTCGTGCAACCATGTTCATTATTGATACGAATGACAATAATGCCACGCAATAAAACTATTTTCTTCATTAGAATAACGATAAGCTGAGTTGCGTTGGGTCACGGAATTGTCAATAAAGATTTACTTTTTAAACAACTCATAAACATCGAAAACTCTAATCATGCAATTAATAGCCAACGTTTATGCTTAGGAGTTCGAATTAAAGCATTTATTCGAATAATAAACGCTATAATACAACAGAGAACATCATAAATACGCCAATTTATAGAATTGGTACCTTGTTCACGAGTAACAGTGAACCTTTCGGTCGGAGCAACGAGAAGAGTAGCCGGACCTGTGACGAGTCCAACGAACAGATCGACAAGCTTACCGAGAGCACAACGAACTTCTCGTCAAACCACGTTGCAGATTAGCAGTTTCGCACGCAGCGTAAGAGCTTCGAGGACTCGACGGATGAGGCGATCAAGCGGCAGGTTTCTCCTGCTGGTTTGCGCGCAAGTTCGTTCGAATAGCGGGGCAGGGGGAGTGAATTTTCTCGGAGCCGCTCTTGAGCGGATCGCCGCTAATTGGTCGCTCGCGGTGCGAGTGTGCGTGTGGTCCGAGGGACGCGTATTTTCGTATCGGGTGTCTGCGCGCCTCCGCGAGATCGGATCGGCGTTGAACGATCTCGAGTCGACTCTTTCTTATCTCGTGAGCGAGCCGATGCATGTACCCAATCTCGACCTTATGGGCGCGGCGCAATTGCCTCCAACTACTGGTTAAGCTAAAGACGTACGCAAGTTTACGTAGATACGTTGATGGGAAAACGTGTAAAACTGATGCCCGTGGGTCTCAGTCTCATTTTATTATAATAAGAAATATTACTCGATTAGTCGTTTCTTTTTATATATGTGCATGTACGCAATTAATATTGATATAGGTTACGTTGGTCTATACTATGTGGGCACACGCAAAGTGAATCATCGAAAGCCTTTTGCTGTATTTATAACGGAAGAAGATATAAAGTTATCCTTGATTGAGCAGAACTTCATGGAGTGACGATAAAATCTTATCCGCGTTGCGTATGAGTTTGATAAGGTACTGATAAGCGTTTATTATAAAGTTAAAGACTTCAAAATATGATGCGAATTTTATTTCTGTCATCGGCATTTTAATTAGTTCGATTCACGATTTGCAGCAAATCAGCATAATGAGACTGAAAGTTATATCGTAAAAAGCGCTTTCGATAAGATACACTTATTTAGACTATACTTATATAATTTATACTTTCTCAGAAAACTATGTATCCATGTTAAATTTTGCACTTTTCTGTTTTTACTGCAGCTACACATTACACGAATACATATTATACGAGTTAATTTCTACGTTTACTTTTATTCTTTTATTAAGTAATTAACACTCTACATTCGACACAATAAAGTTGATAAAGTTGTATACTTGTTAATGGAAAATACAGGTCAAATGTTAATGAAGAAGGTTAACTTGAAGCAGAGGAGGATTTATAATATGGTTGAGAATTTAGGCATGAGTATGACGAATGCAGCTCTGCGATACAAGAATGAAAGCAAAAAAAAAGACAAAAGAGAACGTCGTACGGAGTGATCTTCTGTGTGATTTAAGGCAAAATATTTTAAGGTGAAAACATGATCCGAAAAATGAAGGCAATCATAGCGAATTAGCAATAGGACGAGATTTGCAATAAGAGATCCACTTGTCTAAACTTGGTTTTTAGTACGAAAGAGATTCGGTCCCCGACATTGCGATAAACGCTATATATTCGTATAATTTTCGATTACGCTTGGATCTATTTTTTGTGCGCAATACCCATGCCTTATCGTTAAGTCTTTGTTTTCAGTAGAAAAGTACAACTCGACATCACCGTCATTGGCTTTCAGTTTGACAGCATGAACGTTCGATGAAAACGAGGTTCACAAGGTTACATATATAAAACAGGTAGGAAAATCACATACGTGCTCTTTACAAATGGTTTTTCTAATTAAGATTGCGTCTTACAACATCGTACATAAAAGCAAAATGACTAGGTCGCCAATTAAAAAATGAGAAAATAGAGCATTAATGTGGAATAGCAATTAACTTTTTAAGAAGGAAAACGGAAAAGGAAGATACGGTGAAAATAGTTTGGTTGCGCACACTGCTGCCAAAGAAAAATATTTGATACGACACTAAAGATTGAAGTTATTTTCGGAGCGATCGCTTTTAAAATGTGGAATAATTTAAATGAAAAATAAGCAACCATTAACCGTTTCCGCCAAAATAATTCGCAACATTCAGAAATACCAAAATCCACATTTTATGTAGCTATCAATTAAAACGTCGTGTCATCTCGTTATCTTTTTCTTGTTAGAGCGCCTTTTCGTCGCGGGACAAGATTTAATTAAAAAACATCGGCAAAACCATGTCTTGGACTGACTTGTCCTATACCCGCTGTGCGCCACGCGTTCCAGTGCGAAAATTCTCGCGACAACTTTGTCGCGGATATTTCTTGCACCAACTCGAGCAGAATCAGTGGGAACACTTTAGCATTCGGACATTGGCAGGTGTGCGCCTTCGCTTTTTTACGACTGTAACGACTGTATACGTATATTTCTCGCTTTGACCCCTTTCTCTTTTCTCCGAGTCGCCAACGGAATGTCAATAATATTCTCGATCGATGACCAGTCTCTCACATGTACCCATTAACAAGCGCGCGAAAATCGTGCGTCAGCTCTTCGAATATATTAATTCATTCACAAAACGAGAAAGCGACTTTTTCGTATTTTAAGAAACGACCGGATGCTTCATTCCGGTTTTATGAGTACGTACCGTTTAGAATGAGAGAACAAAATTAACGTATCAAAGAAACGATGCTGCTCCTCAGGAGGTTAAACTTATTTTTTTATTGTCTACGGCGATTAAACTTCCATGATATTAAGTAACTGCGCGGAAGCTATTATTGCAGCAGAATATTGTTGAATATTGCAATTTTATTATTATTGAAATAGTATGTAAATTATTGTAAAATAATTTATAGCTATTGAATTTGTACTTAATATAACGCGAAAGCTGCAGCATACGTATATCCAATTAAAGTATGCCATATTATTTATTATAAAAATAATGAAAATACTTAATTCGTTTGCATTAACTGTATCTAAAATTATGTCCAATTTGCAGTTTCGGATAATTCATTACAATATATATATTTATTTATTTATTTATTTATTTATTATAACGTCGATAATAATTATGATACTTTGCTATATGAAACCGAATCAGTCAATATGTAGTAAAAGAGGATAATAAATTAAGATATTATATATTAAAAAATATTGTTTAAATCCTTTAAATATAGTAAAAAACAAAATTCTCTTTTTGGAATTCGTTGACTTAATGTAAATTGTATACGCATGAAAAATAACAATTAATATTTAAAGTTTCTTAAACAAAATAAGGATTGTAATTGAAGACGCGTAAAATGAGACTGTTTTCCCTTTTTCTTATATAATCATTCGTGTAAAAAGTATTTATCGCTTATTTCTCTGATTTTATTTATTACGCAATGATTAGCGTGACTGTCAAGAGTTTTCTAATTTTTTTATTTCATAAAAACTATAAGAAAATTACGATCGCGCAGCAAAACTATTATGGCTTTGTTTACTGCTTACGTTAAAGTACTTATTACGACGCACAGATTACTCAACAAGCTTCAAAATTGCAATTGAGATTGTCCACAGTATTCGGTAATACTATAAATGCGTTAATGTGCTTATACAGTGAGAAATTTTTTTTGAAAAATAAAATAATCTCGAACTGCCCGTTATTAACAGGCATAGCGATATATGCTTACATTTTACAATAAGTAATTGAGAAATGTTAAAAAATAAAAGAATAATTTCTCGCAAAAGACGCATAAGGAGGAGATAATTTCCAAGACGTTATTTGAAAAATATCAGCAATTAGGTAGATAATTACTACCGAGTATCATTGCCACAAAGTTCACCACGATAAGTGTCAGCGAGAATATACGAATTCGGAACAAAAAAAATTTGAAAAAGGAAACCCTAATAACCGAACTTTACCCACAAAGGCGGAACTGACCAGGTGGAAGCGAGGGGTAATATACGATACTACGCGATGCAGTACTTCAGGGTAGACGCTAAATGCCCGGCTCGTTCACGTGTTGCCTGTCCAGGAGCGCACGAATCAAGGTCCTTAACGATCACGTGCGGTCAACGATCGCCAACGAAACACTAGGCTTGTTTACAAAACATTATGAGATTCTGGAGGAGAAATTTTCGGAAAGTGTCGCAACGACTCGCAAGACAAGAGGCAAAACTTGTTGGGAAGGTGCTGATTCATCGACGACAGCGACGCTGTCCCTCAAAGTGCGCGCGCTAGTTGAAACTGCCGATAGCTATTGTAGCTTGTTATGACGTACGATGTATGAAAGTATTATTAAGACGCGAGGAATTGAGAAAATTGCTGCTGAGAGATACAAAAGTCACTGGCTATTCGATTTAATGGCTCCTAGTCTGCCGATCATTAAATAATGATTTATTTGTATGCAGATACATTGTTTCACGCCATTCTTCTAATATAATCTCTTTCTTACGGAATATATGCTACACTACACCGCATAGCTCAGAGATATCAGTATAATTTATTTGTTTAAACAGTTACGTCTCTTGCATTCTACTTGAAAATTCAAACAAGAAATGGACGTGCAAATATTCCATAAATAGTTTCGATAGCTCATCTAAGTAATGATTATTTTCAAAATATTCCACAACGTAACGAATAACGCTGGCGCAATTCGAAATGATTCAATCATGTCGAATAAAAGAAAATTTCTCTTGAAGACGAAAACTAAAGCGAATCATCGCTACAACTGATGCAAATTCCGTAATCTCGTGAACGCGTGGTATACGGTGGACAGAGAGTGCGTAACAATACATAAGAGTACATAAGGTATTTCATTATCAGAACGAAACTCTTTTGCGAAGCATCGATATTTAAATAGGAAACTTCGCGAGGGCAATCGAATGCTCGAGAATGTAGTAAAGAAGCACGCGATGTTTCCTTGTAATTTCCCACGAAGCACGCCTGCGAAATATCACAATGTGCGAGAGAGTTGGCGCAGCGACATAAATAAGACCGCCATTAATTTATCCGGTCCGGGGAGCTTCATTTAGGCTCAGATTCCTCTGCTTCTGGGCGCAACGCACAACGAGTATAAGAATGAACGCGCGGCCGCACCTTCGCACAGCCACACAACAACCGCCCGCGACTTCGTACATGCTCCTGTATAATACGAGAGCTGTTCGACTTTTTTGCCATTCCCGCGAGCCCCACGTTTAAATGTTTTGCTTTTTGTTTTTCGTGGCGCGCTTTTGTTGCGCAGCAAGAATGACGATGTTCATTTTTGTCGCTGGCCTTTTTTCTCCTTCTACGCTCCTAACACTCGCACGGCGAATATCACGTGGACGAAATTTGAGGATGCGTAAGCTCGCGTTATCATATTTTAATAATATACAAGAATATATAAGACTCTATTTAAATAAAATGACTGATGTACGTGATAACTGGACTTCCGTGGATTACAGTGAGATGATGTATGGATTTAAAATTTTGTGCTTTTTATAAATTAGCAACAGTACGTGCTTGCGAAGGAGTTTTCGTGATTTTCCCGTGAACCTTTAATTCGGACATCATGCCTACCCAATGTGAAAAATAATAAAATAGTAAAAAATAATAATAAATAATACAGAAATAAAAGAACTTGGAAAACATCGTTCTAACAAATTTATCATACAAGTAATTTGAGAAAATTACAGCCACCAATTTTATAGTCTTAATTAAGGATTGCACGCCACAAGATAAAGTCACTTTTTTTGGAGATTATTATTAATCTTTTATGTCGTACTATTGGTATGATAATTAACAATACTCGTGAAACTAAGCTACGGTCAATAATTAGTAGTAATTTATGTTATCATTCTTAATGCCTACTTTCGCGCTCAATTTTTCGAAACTATAAATAAAATAAAAATGACGAGAGAAATATGAAAATTATAAGATGATAATCATATACTTTTGAGATATATTATTGCCTTGACTATTAATACGGAAAATGAAAACATTTTCACGTATTAAAGAGGTCTTTAAAACATAAAGGCATTATGGATGTCTACGAAAAAAGTTCATATATTTAAGATTATTTATGAAAATGAATAATTTTATTAACTTAATACGATTCTTTTGTTGAAAGGAAATTACGTAGATAATTAATAATTAACAGATTAATTATACATTTTGAAATCTATTTTCTAAAGTGATCGATAGAATATATTTGCCGCTATCGCTGGCATTTGATTGAATATTACCTTTATAATTTATTCTTCAGACATGCGAGCGTTTAAAAATAAATATCCACTCTCTTGGGAAGAAAATGATTTTAAGGAAAGGAACTTTATCAATCAATGTGATTAATTTAAACGCGAGTTATAGCGAACGATTGTCGTTTCACTTTGATTTTGGGTGTACAAATGTTAAAAATGCGCGCCGAATAATAATACATTGAAAATTGTCCGCGTACAACTTTAAAGGTTTTGAAATTCCAGGAGCTCATCGTATCATCTCGTCGCTGTCCCCAACCAGTTGTAGCATCAGCTTCTGACTTTTATCTCTCGTTGCTCCCTCTCTCATTCTCTCTCCTTCTCTCTTTCTCTCTTTCTCTCGCACGGCTTTCTTTCGCCGTCGCTTGAACTAAGACATTGGCTATTTATTGCGTGTCGAGGCGACACGTTAATGAAACTCAAGGCGGCCACGCGATCATTTTTATTTCGGCAGCTGTCCCGCGCATGCTCTAACTGAAAATTAACCGGTAAGTCTCTCTCGCTTTGCCTCTCCTTCCGCATATCCCCTGCTCTTTTGCTCAAAGTAAAAGCACAAGGAGAAGAAAAGACAGAATGGATTCACGTCAGTTCTCTCGATGATATGCTTGTAATGGCACTACGCGAATAATTAATCGATCGCACACTAAATTATGCAAGTACTTATATAGATCAGTGCATTTCCGTCTTAGTAACTAACTCGCGATTCCCTTTAGTTTATAAACCACATTTCGCATATTCAGCTTCATAAATAATTTGGATTTCAGCATTGGTCTAATTATAACAATCTAACATGCTCGTAATGAATATGTAATGTTAATTTTGAAATAACACAGTTAAAGAGTACTGTATTTCCATATACGAATATATCAAGCAGATACAGAATAATCGATGTATAAAAGTTAAATAGTTCTCGAAAATTGCTCTTATCGTGTTTGAACAGTGTTTCCGTAAAGGATCGATGACAGTGTACCGTTCTTAATCCATCATTGTGTTCTATGCAAACAATTTCATGCCCGTACCGATGATTAATTCAAAATACATTGACACTTTAAATTCGGTATAAGATTAATTTAAGATTAAATATTGTTTAGGAAAGTAAAAGAAAAATAACCTATTTATAAATAAGAATTATAATCGAGAGTGAATCCTCAAAAGCCACTCGCTCGCTTGCTAATTGACGAATTTTCCCGTAAGTAATAAGCAAAAAAACCAATTGTCCTATTAATTATTTTTTCATTTTACGTATATACTAACTATGCTTTTACGTTCTATAGATTTCGTAATGATTGTCCTGCTTCCAAAATGTATATTTCCACATAACAGTGACAAAAGCCAATCCAATGTAAAACTATCGTTTTACATTGGATTTTAAAAGGAAAAATAGGCGGAATTCTAGTAAGAGACATTTCGAGTTTTCAATGTGTGTTTTAAAAACTTGGAAATTTTTACAATAGAATCTGTCACGGATCGCTATCGATGATCTAGATTTGAATGGAAATTTGTAATTGTTACAAGCAGTAGAAGCTCGTGCACGCGCCCGAAAAATCCACTCACTTATTCAAAGGAAGCTGGCGAAGCATAAGAACGATAAAGCTTCTTTGCTCAAGACGCGCGCAAGCCGACAGTGAAAAAGCAGTCGGGAAAATTTAAACTCGCCACAAGCTCATCCTATTTGCCACAATTGGACAGTGCGCGCGCAGGTGGTAAAGAAAAACGTTCGAATCCGAAAGGAAAAAGCCGCGGCTCATTATCGATTTTCCATCGTTGGTTGTGATAAATTTGACGCATTAAGCCTCATTGCGAGCAGTCAAGGAAGCATCGCTTGTAGTTGCGCACAACCCACGAAGGAGCGAATGAGAGAAAGAGCGCGCAAAGGCAGAGCCGCGATATCGCTTGTCAATCGCGCGCCTGGAATAAAAACGAAGGGTCATCGCTTATCGATTGCCATCGCCTTTTCTATACGGGGCTGTCTTCTGCAGAAAAAGACAATTGTATATATGTATATTCGCGTACGCGCAAAGAGAAAAGATATCTCGTGTCTTGGACTGTTATTATATACGAGCCGATCTGAGACTGGTCGTCGCTTTCTTTGCTCGCTGCCGATGCTCGGAGCCTACGTGTCTCTATGCTTCTCTCTCACTTGTATAATATATACGTCTGCAGAACTCGCGATCCAAGGGGTTAAAGTTCGTCTGATTATTAGTCGAGTAATAAAGGATCCTTTAACAGGCGCAATCGTAGGTGAAAAGAAGCCAAACACCGTTACAATAAGTTGTTGCTGCGGTAAATCCTAAGAATCAATAAATGTCGATTCATAGAACGAGCATTAGGGAGGATGTTGATATAAGATGTCGAAGGTAGTGCTTGCATAAAGTGCCCAGGATATTTTCTTTCTTTTCTTCATCTTTTTCTTTCGAATCTTCGATTATGATATTCCGCAAGAATTTGCTGCTTCCGCTTATATTCTTATTTTATAATACAACTGCAGCTACAGATCCTATCTTACATTATATTGGTATAGTTTTTACGTTTTTTATCGCTTCGAAATCAAGATCCATTCGTAGCAATGATATGCACAAGAATAACTTGCTACTTGTCTTACTAAACATGATAATCAATGTTGAAAATGCGTTAATATATTATAATTCTTTAGAAACTATCGATATAAATGAATAATTTTAGAAGTAAGTCGAAATTTTGTAATTAGAAGTAATTCGTTTATTGATTTAGAATCAAATTTCTACTAGACACACACATCAACATAGTACATAAATTAACAAATTAATCATTATTATTACGCTAAATCTAATCCAAAAATATGCACTAATATTTTTCTTAATTAATATATCAATGCGTTACTCATATTAAGGATTATATCTCAAAGTTTTTTGACTAATTTTTGTTAATTGGTATATAATCAAAGCCAACAGTGACAATTTAATTTGTTGGCGTAGATGACGAAACTAATTTCTCACTAATTCTATAATAAGTATTTCGTATCATCTTACTTCTATCCGTGTAATATAATTTATTTACACAGTATTTTGTACAATTAGGATTTTCCATTTAAGAGTAATTTGAGAAAATATTATACCATATATATATATTTCTCCATAATATCTCAAAGTATTTACTATGATTAAAAAAAAATCGATGTACTATTAAAATGTTCAAATTAGTAAATGTTACATCGGCATTAGGTCTCAGAACATAAAGTAACGGAAAAAAGTTAGTTAAATTAATTGTTATAAGAATCCTCAAATTACGATAAAAGACCATTATTAGCCCTTGAACTTGGATGACTAACTTATAAGATTTGATAAATCTTATAAATCGTACCTCTTGTGATCACACATAACTGCAAAAGTTATAGACATTTGCAGAAGCCCATTTACGCTAGCGGAAATTATTTATCGGTGACAAAAGCATTCAAGTGGCGTGACTTTAAATCTTTTATTACCGTTGAATCCGCTACTGTTCTTTCAATAGTTAATATTAATGATTAAATTTCAATCATTTTTAATTACACTTTAATCTAAAAAATAACAAATAAAAAATTTAATTAGTGTTTACGATGCTGCTAATATTTAGGCGAGATCTTGATACATTTTAATATGACTATGCTAGTACTTATATTAAAAAGGAAAAATTGCCTGCTCTACGATCAAAAGATACGACTAAATCCATAGATAATAATTTATTGTAAAATATTATTTGAAGAACGTTTAGTAATTCATTCCAACAAAAATTATAATTTCTTTAATTATATCACCTTGTAAATGATTATATTCGATAATATAAAATTAGGAAATAAAAAATGTGTACGCATAAAAAGATCCCAGGCTGTATATTACATTGAATGCGCTGTAATTGTACACATTTAATTATACTTTTCAATCAGACGGCATTCGTCAAACATTGCCTTCTTCTAAGATCAATCCTACTTTTGTGTTTTCGATAAATTCTTGGTCTTTACTTCCATCATTTCTGCTGTGAATTATAATAAATCACAACAAATGCGTACTCGAACATTGATATCTTGACAGAATCGATAAAACAAGTTGGCAAGAGTGCTTCAACGAAAGCAAGTTTCTCTAATCTCAATTACGTAATTCACTCAAATTAACGAATCAATAAACAAGATGGGTTATCTAAACATTACATAATTAAGTACCGAATAATATTTGATTTCACGATCGTTCAATTCAACTACCATGAATAATTTGCACACGTTACTGAACTCCACGCAAATTATCCAAGTAGTGCATCCCACAAATTTTAAGAGCAATGAAGTATAACGAACAAGACGAGAAATCGGAAAATGTAACTTACCATGCTGGTGCAACTTGCCGCCGCCGACGGTTTGCTGCTCCCTACCGTGCCTCGAATGCTGATAACTGTGATAACGATGGAGGTTTTGCGCCGAGAGACTAGTCTGCTGCTGTTGCTGTTGCTTCTGTTGCTGCTGCTGTTGCTGCTGCTGTTGCTGCTGCTGCTGCTGCTGCTGCTGCCGAGAGTCCCTCGCCATTATCGCGGCGATGCTAAAGTCCGTGGCGCACTGCCTACTCGAGTTGGAGCAGTTGTTGTTAAGGTTGTTGAGCAAACTGCTGTTTGGCGAGGGGCTCGAGCTGTCGGTCTGCTCGTCCCCGGGCGTCGTCAAGGGCGTCTTGGTGGTGCCGGCAGCCACCGCAGCTGCTGACGCGGCGGCCTCGGCCGCCGTCTGCATCTTGCCGGCGAGGAGAACCCGAGACGACGACGAGTCCTCCTCGTCCTCCTCGCTCGGTGATCCAGCGCCGAACGCGGACAGGGTCAGGCCGTTACGCTTCCTACCGGCGAGGGTGCGCAACTCCAGCAACATCACACCTCGCCTGTGTCGGCTAGCCGGATTCCCGCTTCCGCTTTCTCTTGTTCTCGGTGGACCTCTCGCTGCCTGCGCGTCTTCACCTCGGAACGACCCTCTCGTCTTCTCCGTGCGCGAGGAGCGACTCCGTATTCGATCGTCCTTATGCCATCACTGCCAGAGGGCGGCCGTGCGCGAGATGTCCTTTTTTAGCTCTCGGTTACGTCTTCACCGATCCTCACGACTCTCTCATTCCGCTCTAGAGTCTCGTCCACGCGACCTTCTCTCTCAAATAGCCCCCGACGACATTGCCGCGTTTGCCTTGCAGAAGCAACCGGACGAGAACCTTACGCCTGAATTCGTTCGTGCCCGTTGAGCTTCACGTTTCCTCCTTCATGGATGGTCGGCGTCAGCAGGACTGATATTCTGATATCCAATCTATGTACGGCTACCGTCAGAAAACGTTGACAACGCGCTCCGTCCTTTTCGTCTTCATCGCGCACATGTACGAAAACTATCTCCGTCGTGCACTCGCGCTTCTTGCAAAGGGACTCGTCGACGACTACTAAAATTCACTTGTCGTCTGTCGCGTCTGGCCGGCTCGCGCGATATCCACTGGCGAAGTATTATCTCTGACGCGAGCGCGCGAGCTCCGAAGAAAGGAGAGGATAGAAGAAGAAGGCGGCGGCGGCGACGATTGCCCCGACGATTTGAAAAATCGCGCGGGCGGGCGAGCGGGAGAAAGAAAGAAAGACCGACGGAGAAAAGAGAAGAGGAGTGAGACAGAGTGAGAGAGAGAGGGTGAGAGAGAGAGAGAGAGAGTGAGAGAGAGCAACGCGGGGCACCGTACACGCCGAGGAGA
The DNA here is from genome assembly GCA_018907045.1 of Wiebesia pumilae. NCBI lineage: Eukaryota > Metazoa > Arthropoda > Insecta > Hymenoptera > Agaonidae > Wiebesia > Wiebesia pumilae. Next base: position 8,349,920 of record JACCHZ010000192.1, read on the forward strand.
ACGGCTAGATGCTGCTGCTGCTGCTGCTTGTGTGTATAAACGACAGACCGGTTGCCTGACAGACTGACTGACCCTCGCTGCCGTTGCCTTCGCGCGGGATGGTTCTTGCTTCTGGCCTGCCTCCTCCTCCCCCACTCCGCACACTCTCTCGCGCTCTCTCCAGATCGAAGTGTCTCACTCTCTCTCTCTCTCTCTCTCTCTCCTCGAGACGCAATCCCGTAGTCAGCGGCGAGTCCAGCGTGGCGCGCGACGTAAGAACGGTGGACGAAAGACGTAGGCGGGGTTGCGCATCGACCCGCCCGGTCGAATGCCATTGGTTCGAGGGCGATTGCCGTGCACGGGTAGCGCGAGGCCTCGCCTACCGGGGCTACCGATACCACTGGTGTACACGCGCGGCTACATGCGCGCGAGTGCGTACTTACTCTATACCGACACTGCGTTTGCGAGCGCGCGAGAAAACGCAAGGGTGTTTTAGGTAGGTTGCTGCGCGTATTCGTGTGCACGAGAGAGTGGCCGTGTGTGCGTGCTCGAGTGTATGTGCAAGCGAGAGAGAGAGAGAGAGAGAGAGAGAGAGCGAGTGAGAGAGCGAGAGAGAGGGCGAGGGGGAGAGAGGAGAGCGAGAGAGTGGGCGAGGGGGAGAGAGGAGAGCGAGAGAGAGGGCGAGGGGGAGAGAGGAGAGCGAAATGGGCAGGTGTCTACGTGTTACGCTCTCGTACGCGCCATCTACGGCACGGCAGCTGCCATTTTTTCTCTTCCCGCGAGAGGGAGGGGAAGCAATTGCTGACAGGGACCACTTTCCCTTCGGTGGCCCGCAGCAGCACCCAAGCCGTGCGCCAAGTATGAGCTCGAGTAGCAATTTATTGTTTTACCAGCGGACTTTGCGAAGTGTGGTATTTGGTGGGGAAAGAAAAAGAGAGGAGAATCTCTCTCTCCCTGTGTTGGTTAGCGATTCCGTGGCGGGATTAGGTCGAAGGGGAGGGGATGAACGCGTCTGCAGCCTTTTGATTCTTTTTCATTTTTCTTGTGCACCTACATCTCTTATTGCTCCTATTTTCTGGTCTTTCTTTTCTTCATTTTTCTTGCTCTGCTGCTACTGCTGTACAGTGGCGGCCACTTTATTCGTTTTTACGAAAAACGAGGAAAGCTCTGATGCTGCTACGCGAAAGCCAAAAGAGTCGAGGACTGTCTTGGTAATTACTTCGTCGTTATATATGTTAACGATTGTTACTTTTTTTTATAATGATCCTATGCACTTGAAATTACTGAATTTCAGCGGTAAAAAGTTATTTTAATATATAAGCTCATCTTATGTTCAAGTAATTAAAACTGAACGAATGATAGAGGAGCAATACACTATACAGCGATTTACAATCGGCTTGATATTTTTTGCACGTTGTCGAATACTTTACTTTTTAATGCTGAATATTATACAATATGATAAAATAGTTATTGTACTATTGCTATTTTGTACTTTATACTTGGTACGTATAGCTTTTGAAGATGCTCATTGATAAATTTATCATTTATCACTGGCTCTTAATTTTTTTAAAACGCGTTAACTAAAAGCTATTGATATATATTATTGAACGAATAAACTGATGAAATATCTGGATATTGCAATTTAATGATACATCCTTAACTCAACACCAATGTACTGAAGACTAAAGGGCAATTACCTGTAAAAATTATCCCGTATTCCATGCTTTAAATGGTATTTGCAAGATATCATTTGAAGAACCTATTTCGTTTTTCTACGTTTTCTTACATAATACGTTATTAAGTATAATACGTTGTTAAGAAATGCTTGCTTTGCGGGATATAACTTAATTTTCTCTTTTTATTTTTCACAAATCGTGTTATTTCAGTAAACGTGCGTGCTCTATGTATAAACATTATACGTATGCAGCTCTCGATTTATAAAGCTAACCGAGGATCTTTTTTTAGTTCTCGACGTGTGTATGTCTGATAAAGTTATCGTTGAGTATGTGCAAGTTAATTATACAACATTTAAAATTTTAAATTGATTCGTTATTCGAAAGAAATACAGATAATTTTCGCAACAAATATTTTCTCAGCAATGATTCAAGTTAAACTCGAAAGCTTTATGAAAGAATGAAAAATCTTGCATTGAATATATAGTTCTTTCATTTTCATACCGACAAGACCAGAAATTTTTAACTATATATTTCAATTACATTATAACATATTTTTTATTTTCCAAACAAAACTTGGATTTATCAATCATGAAGAAAACACAGTTTGATAATGATAAGCTAAACGCGATATTAAATAATACCTTAGTGGGATTAATTTAGTTCTTTTGTGCTACTTTATACAGGTAGTTCCTCACGCATATCTTTATCTATATTTGTCATTCATTACATTGCTTAATAATTAGTTACCATACATACATATATATATATATACCTTATACATCAAAACCATTTTCATAATAATAATGCAAATATGACGAAAAAAATGCATTGTACTTTCAAAGGATATTACCTTTTTAATGAGCATGAAGTAAACAGGATATCTGTTGCAATACCATTAATTTATCAATTTACTCTACATAAAAACCGAAACCGTTATTTTACTAAATCAAAGTTTATCTACATTTTCTACGTTCTTGAAAATAAGAATTATCGATGAAAAATGAAAAGCATTTAAAATATTGTTCGGCTTTTTCTCATTTAATTGCGATAAGTAAGCAGAACATCATATTCGGCCGCTCATTACTATATGAAGTTATAGAAATCAAATTGAAGATCGTTCCACCTTCATTGTCACAATGTTTTAAATCTAATTAAATGAACTATGCATTTTTATTCTACTTATTACTCGCTAATTATTTATATCCAAAGTTATGCGCTTCGACGGATATTCGTGCCGCTCACGGAATATAAATTATGCCGTGGCGCGTAGTCATTTGTTACCTCTCGAACAACGCTAAAAAGCCCACGCAAGAAGAGGAAAAAGGTTTTTTTCACGTATTCTGGATCACATAGATAATTTAACATCTTTCATCCTCTCTTTCTCTCTCTATTTCTTTCTCCTTCCCCCTTCACTCGATTAAGTTAAGGCAAGAGTCGAACGTGCCAAGGTACTTATTACGAGAAAAGAAATTTGTAGGATATTATACGTTTTTAGTACTTAAAAATTTAAAAATCTCCCTTGGGGATTTACATTTACAATTGATTTTTAAAATTTTATGGGAAAATTAATCTGAAACGATTATGAAATTAATTGAATAATTAGTATAAATTAATTTCCCCACTTGTAGCAAATTAATTATTTTTGTCAGTGAATTCTCTTCCGAGTTTGTTTAAAAATCATAACTAAAGTGAAAAAGTAACTTCAATAGACATTATTTTCGAAACATATTGAATTGACTGTAAAATACTTAATATATATAGCAAGTACAGTATAGCTATTCAGTATAACAAATGATTTTATCGATATTATAGCTGCAATGGAAATGCAGTTATGCCAGTACAAAATTGATGAAGTTTCTTTGGGGAACTTATTTTGGTGTGCTAATGAACGAATGTATGATTAAAACATTTTATTTTTATGATTTACTTTACATTTTTCAATTAATGAAAAGATGTAATATTTCAATATTTTAATTCGTTCAACTTTATCATTACAACATAATAACAGTTTGACGTGACTTCGAGTTTAATGTACATTTCATCATGATACTAGTGAGTTCTTCCATAATTGAAATAAGCTACCTATATATGGTTATTAAAATATTGATTAATATGGTGTACAAAAGATAAAATTCAAGTAAATTGTAAATTTTTAAGAAATTTTCCATCACGAAAAAACTTTGACGTTTCTGAATTAATAATAAGTAGATTATTATACATGTAATTAAAATTTATAAAATTGCAGATATTATATTTTCCATTTTAAGATGAGAGAATAAAATTTCAAGTTTAATTTAAAAAACAAAAATTATTCGAATACTTTTTACTGATATGTATCCTAAGGATGTAGTATTTACAAAATTTTATTTTTCAAATAAATCAACTGCGGACAATATCTTAATAATTAAAAAAAAGTAATTAAATCCGATTTAAATGTACAATGCTTTCTTTAAAATAAAAAATTTTAACTGAAAATGCAAAACAATAACAGAATTTTCAAATACATAAAAGCAATATTAATAATTTCTCTCATACAGTGTTAAATTTACAATTTTATCAATGTATTTAAAAATGGTTTATTATAACAAATAAATGTTGTTTGACAGAATCTATTATTATTATGAAAAATATATTTGTCTTCAACTTCGGACAATAATTTAAAAAATTTGTTGAATTTTTAGCGAATTTATTAAAAATTTTATTAGAAACCTATGATGAACATTGTAATATTGTAAAATATTTTCAAATAAATACTATAATTTATCAAAACTTATTATATAATTATATCTTTTTTCTAAATATTCATCAGAGAGGGCAAGTACTTATATTCTTCACAAAGATATATTTTTTGAGATTTTCTGGTAACAATTGAGAATCATATGGTAAACCACGATTTGTACTTTAACTCGTGAAATAAAAGGAAACGACATAATTTGTTGATGTAGATGGTGGATTGATCAGAAGATTAATTAATTAATTAATTTACTCCAATTCCTAGGACGATAAGTTATTTTAATATTTTAATTCAATAAATTATCCGAAAAATTTATAATTTTTAACAATATGATTTATGTAATGTATGCTAGTTTTCTTAAAAATTAATCTTTTATAAAATTAATGGCCTCTTTTACTCTTAAGCTTTTTACTAAATATCCACAAGCGTTTTAAACGAATGTAGACATTTTGCTTCTTGAATCATTGTTTTCTCGATTATAATTGTAATTTTTTATTTGCAGTGCACTTTTTAACGAGATATAATAAAAATATGAAAAAGTAAAAGATATAAGTATAAAGATAAAAGATATTCGTACACACGTGTTAATATTATAAATTTGCATTAGATCTTACTGATATCAAATATTTTAATAGTAAGAAATTTAATGTTGAAATGCGCATGTATACAGCAGAATTCGGATTGCACTTATATGCAGGCTAAATTACTTGAAAATATTGACAAGAGTGTTTGATAAACACTTATTGAAAATTCAATCTGGAAATATGCGTTTATTCTCAATAATGACTGCATTTCGTTCCGAGTTGGTCTACTGGACTCGTAATTAAGACTGTATAGACTGATCCTGTCTTAGACGTTGAGAAGAAAATCGAAGGATTCGATACGTGTACTAATTACAGATTAAGTTTATCATTTTTTAGAACGTATAAATAAAATAGCGTAGCGGCATAATTAACATTTGGATAATCAATGAGTCATGACGTAATATTATCATGTAATGAAAAGACTCAAACTCGTTGCAATTGGCTTTATTGTAGAGTCGCTGTTTCAGTCGCAAATTGTTGATTTAGTAAGTTTATTATAAAATAAGATCTCCGTTTTATAATAATACTTACTCTGTTCCACGATTGTCATAAAAAACAATAAAAATGCAGTATAGTTTTTTTAAAAAAAAAAAGGATATTTGTTAATACATTTTTAATTCCTCTTACTCAATGGAGAATCTTTTTAATCCGCATATATAGGAATTCAGCGCGTATATAAATATTCGAATCTCAAACGCATTGCGATACGTATAGGTTCATTCGAGTGATCAGTAAATCCTAAATTTCTAAACATCATATATTTATTTAGCATTCCGTATTGGTTAAAATAATAACAATTAATTAGTAACAATACAGAGACTCAAGAATATCATACATCTCGTTACGACAAACTCGTTATAAAATAAATAATAACGGGCATAATTCATTTTCATTAAACACGAAAACAGCTTGCGAAAACAAAAATTGTCTACCTTTCATGAGAAAAGCTAGACTCTATTCTTTGATCGTTCAACAATACGTTCAATGTGAGGTATAGGATAAAAAGAAAAGCCATTCATTCTGTTAACGGAAGGTAAAAAATGAATGTAATGAATTCACCTTAAAATTACATCCTCTCCGTTTAAAATTCCACGAATCAGTTGAAAAAATTGTAGCAATCATCAAACAATCGATAGGATCGCAAAAAGAAAGCTATAATGGTACAGCGATCGAATCAGCGCAGCCTGATCTCTGAACGGGCTTTTACGCGCGCACACACGCGCACGCGTACAGGCTCTCGCGGGCTATTATCTTCTTGTATGTAGAGGCGGTGTTAATATTATATAGAAGCTCGGTGCAACGCGGCGCGGATGAAAGATTAGCCGAGGCGTTTAGGGGTACACACAACGAGCCGATGCCGTTGCCTCTCTTTGAAGTGGTTTTCGGGCTCCGCGCGCCGGCAACGAAACGCTAACGGGTTTATATATACCTGATCCCCCGATGTGTACTTGTGTAATGGCCGAGGCGCGCAAGAAAAATAGCGAAGGAGAGAAAGAGGGAAAATGGAATATAACGATAGCAATATGCGCGAGCTACTTGCGTACGACTGCCTCGGAGGGGAAACGACCGGAAGTGGCCGGGCGGCTTCCCTTTGACAAGAGAAGCGCGAGCGAGAGCTTTTATGGAGGTGCGCTCGGCTGCCCTCGTGTGAAAGATAACGCGCCAATGAGCGGCCTCAAGTCATTAGAGACGACCGAAGCACCGCTGATGCGCGATGGCTTCTTGTGCGCAGCTCTGGCCTCCTGTGAAACACGCTGAAATCTCTTTTAGCAAATTGATGCTTCTTTTTATGGGATTCTTCACACGAGCGACGCGAGGCCTGCTGGATAAGTTTCGAGGGTTACTTTGCAACCCGTCGTTTTCCTAAACACATTTAGATATGTTTAATATTTTCCGAGTATTTATTAGGTATTTCACAGAGGCAATGGAAACCACGATGAACGGGTTTGTTTAGTTGCTGGGAAATTATGGAAGTGTTTCTTCTATTTTTTTCCTGTGATAAGAAGTGGACATTTCTATAAAAAATAATTGGTAATACACAGCATTGATGTCGTACCAGACTTAGTTGAATAAGTGTTGTTACTATTTCCAATAACAATGTACATTGTTATACACGAGTACATTTAATTCTTCGTTTAAATCACTCTAATCATCTTCTTCTCGTAGTGATTAAGCTTCCGACGGGGTAATTTTTTTTTTTTTTTTTCGTTATACAGCCGTTGTACTTCATATATCATTACTGCGTTGATAAAAATGTGTTATTCAATATTCAATTACGTGGAATAATTTCAAAGATGGAAAGAAAATTATTTACTTATATTTACTTAGAATTGATAGTTCGTAATTCTATTATTGAAAATTTAATATTTTTAAGTCATAACAAACCTTCATGTGGGAATTGTGATATCATATTGTTATCTATACGTCATTCTTGTTATTTTATATCATAAAAAATTTGCATTACTTAACACATATAACTCATCGACAATCGTCTTTAATCTCACTTGATTATAATGCAGTATGCATAGAAACTTAATGTAATTTTATAATGCGGAACAGTAAATATATTATTGCGCATAATACATACGTGCACGAAAAATATTTCTAATAACTAGTTTTTCTTATTCATAAACATTTATATTTACAAAATTTGACAATTTTACTCTACTTTTATTCTCTAATATATTATAAAAATTGAAGAAACTCAGGAGAACAAAGTCGATTGATCACTTGAGGCGTTATTTTCTTTAGTTAAAAGTATCGCTGTTTTCTGAATTTCACTTGTCTAAGCGATTCTCTTGAAAGCTACCATTTAAATTGTAAGTAAGGCTATTCCTAATGGCATATTTGAAACTTTAAGTTTCAACTCTGTCAAATTATAGCTAATGCTGAAAGCACTTTATGCATCAGAATTTTGGTGCACGATACGTAATTTGAAAACTCATCACATAAGCGCATAAATTTATTCTAGTTTGAAAGGTATTGAAGTTATTTACCTTTAGCATTACATATTTTAAACACATTTTCTGGTTTTTTCTAATACAAGTACAATTGTATACTTTAAAGGCTGCCACTACATAAAGCAGAATCACTTTGAACGTTATATTTATATAAATGAAGACGATTACATCTTCGCTTCCACAGTCGCTCGAGCCCTCGGTCACAAAATGGTTATGTTATCTCTTTTATACAAAAGAAAATTGAAAATAAAATAGAAAATCATCAAATATTTATATTCTCCGAATGATCGTCGGACAAAGAAGCTCGATGTCTCTGGAGACGTGAATCATAGCGATCACATGAGAAAGCGAGCTATTGCGCAATGAATAAATCGCCGCATCACCAGCGAAAGAACGAAGCCAACCGCAACGAGTCACCTTCAGATTCCTCGAATCTCCTACAATGAGATACCACCGCACGTCTAACGGAAGCCTGACGACACTGTCGCCGCGGAACAATCGTATCAACCCGTATCGATCACCTTCGCACGGATTGACACGAGTCTCTCTCTCTCTCTCTCTCTCTTTAAGAAAGAAGATTCCTCGATCAGTCGCAGATATCTCCGGATATTACAGCAGCTCCAGAGTAAAATTTCCAGCGTCCCAGAGGAGACGAGCGGTGCGCTCTCAGTGTGGTCGATCGGCCGTGGAATATACCACGGGTGCGAGGCGTCCACGTAGATGGCAACGCCGGTCCAAGCGTTAATCTGCTTATACGCTCTGACGCTGATCCGGACAAATCGCTGCGCGGTTACGCGTCACTTACACGCCTTATCGGGCGTAAATACAGGCGTGCATCGCGCTTGTCCGTGTGTGGGAGCGATGCGAGCCTGACGTATCGTCCCGAGAATGTAATTCGGTGCGCGTCTGTCGTTTATCGACTCATCTTTTCAGCTGTCGTTCCGCGCGTGCGCGCGACCCTCGCCACGCCGATTTTCTCCATTTGGTTAATCGGCAGGATCGCACGATGCGGGCGATCGCTAATCGGTCTGCTGCCTTTTAACGCAGGTGCCGCGCGAATTAATCCGGCGAAGAATCAACGAGGCGACCTCGATTGACTCGATTTTCTTCAACCCAGAGGACTTCCCGACTCGGCTTGAGAACGATGCTCGCTCAGGCCTGCATGGGAACGCCTGAGAAATTTAAGCCTCACAGCTAATTCCAGCCTTCGCCAATAAGTATTGAAAAGTCTGTTTGGCGATGTGTGATCACTGCGACTTACGTAAATAGTCACATCTTCGATTGGACGAAAATAAAGAATTTATTTTTAATTCAATATTTATTAGTTGTCGCGCAGCATTAAGATGATTTATAAGTATTCCCATTTGCTTAATCTTATATTACGTGAATACTTAAAGCTACACGAATCATTGAAAAGCTTGATCATTTATTCATCTGAAACTGCTGCAGTCTTGTTTCAATGAATTATTAACCAGCATAAGTAGATACCGTACAAAGAGAAATAAAGCGTTGGAATTGCATTCTTTGTAATATTTAGTGACTTAGAGCGCGACCTACCAAACACGATCTAAATACGTTTTTACATGTAATGGAACATAAGTTAATCTCCTTGTGTAAGAATCAACCTTAATAACGCTATTAATTTTGGCTAGACTTTTTTCCGGAAAGAGTTTATTTTAAATTTCAACGTAGACTTCCTTAGGTATTGAATAATTTAGGGAATCAGTGAGCAAAGCAAGCTAATGTAAAATTTATATGAAAGCATCATGGAATAGTAGAATTCTTTTGTCATGCTGCTCTTGTCGGATGATTCTCGCTCGCGAGAACACTACATACGATTCGGTCTTTGATTATTCCATTCTCCTTCCCTGTCCTTGCGTACTTCTTTTTGTCGAGATACACGAGCTAACGCATGAGACGTCGGCAATTCAAGGGACTATGCGAATGAATTCTTTTAAAAAGCATTCGGCTGCCGTAGCTGAGATCTTGATTGTGCGAATGACTTCGAGATATGATAATGAACAGCGGTTTGCCTACCGAAAAATTTTTCCTTTTTAAAGATTAACGCTAATCTTCAACTCAACTTATTCGACAGTCTTTCGTTAGTGTTGTAAATAAATATTCTGCGTCTGTGTTATATATCATAATAATAGCGATCGATCATGAGTAGTTAAATTAAATCTTGAAAATCGTTGCCTCGGTCCTATTCGTCGCTTTGAGCACGTTTTAAAATTTTTATTATCAATCTACGACTTAAACATTCTTACGAAGGGATTCACCAAATCACAAACATCAATCGTAGATTCTCATTTGGCCAATTGTGTATAAGAAGTGTTCGAATTTCCAGAACTTGAAAAATAACTCCATCGCAATGAAATCGGCATCAATGTTAAAAATACGTCGACCGCTAATAAAGAATATGCAATAGCGCCTGATTAACCGAGGCTCTAGTATTTGCGACGCAACTTTCTTTTCTCAACGTATCGATGAGAACGTCCAATGGTTCGCGCAAGTCGAAAGCAAAATGTTCAATTACAGCCAGAGGTTGTCATAAAGCTCCCCGTCGAACTTGGGAGCTTTATGAAGAAAATACAGAAGCCCTGCCACATAATCAATATTAATATCGGAATATTTGAGCGTAGAATGGAGAGTATCGGCGTAGACACGGTCTTTCGTCGTACGAGGAGCGACGAATGACTTCCGCAACGAGTCCGGCAAAGCGCGTCCCCATTGTATATAAAATTTGAGGAATGCACTTGGTGCGCACCATTGATTAAGCGCGGCGAGCGGCGCTCGCACAGAATAACGCTAATGTAACGCGAATGTAAACGAATACGGCGTATTATTGTGGGAAAGTAAAGGAAGTAACGGCTTGGCAATAATCGCGCGTACTATCATTACGCGCGTATGCTCACTCATGTCATTATAAAATTTAACTGTGCTGCGTGAGAGCTGCTCCGAACATTTTTGTTTAACGTTGACGGTTAGTTGTTGTATAAAGGCCGCGGGAAATGGGACATAAATTATTATGAACGCTCGCCCATGGAGCGCTGCGTCCACGTACGTTGTACAGCCTTTGAGAAAACTCGCGAGGGCTTCAATTTCCATGCGCGAGTCCAGGAGGCGATCGATAAACTGTTTGCAAAATGTACTTTTCTAATAATTTTCTTATTTTCTTTTTTCACGAAATGCGTGTTTTACATATTTCAATATAATGGGACGCTTGGTGGAAGCGGAAAATCGGTATATGTATGCTCAGGACATTAGCTTGATAAATTTATTAAGTCTTTTTGTAGGTATGTGTACTAGTAATATTTGTTTAGTCATGCAAGGCGATTTCTATTTGTTTGTACTTATTCTAAAATAAGCTTCTGAATTATCCGAATTATTCCAGTAGCTTATACGAGCAGCTTTTGTTTAGTTTAAATTTTTTTATAAGTTCCTTTATAACTTCCTTTGTACGTTTAGTTTTCTTGTCTGTGCATAATTGTCGGATAATACGACATACGAGTTGCTTACACTAATAAAAATGACACTAATTTCTAATCAGGGATTATTTTTCCCGAAAGGTATTAAAAGCTTTATAAATGGAAAAATCTTGGACTGTCAATACCTCTATTAAAATGAGCACTCATGGAAAACAATAATGTAATAAAATTTTTGATACTTATTAAGCAACGATAACTTCTTTTCTTCTAAGCATTTTACTTTTACACAGATTACTATTTTAATACTTCTTTTATATTTTTGCATAAATCGTATCCAATGATATATTTGACGAATTGTAACATAGCTATTTCATAAAGTTTTAGTAAATACGCGTAGCTGAAATCTCATGCATACAATAAAAGATCATCGGTAAACATTGAACTGGAGCTTGGAAACTAAAATCTGTGTGTACATGTCAAAAGTCCAAGCGCACCGACTCTTTTGCCTCGACTCCTCTACCACATCAAAGACACCATGTTTCTTTGTCTCTCTCTCTCTCTCTCTCTCTCTCTCTCTCTCGCACTGTTTTATTTTCTTTTTCTCGTACTCATGTACGTAGGTGAATAGCTGCGCCCATAAAGACCCTCGAAATTCGACTCAATCGCTTTTTGACGCTTAAACAGAACGCGTTCACTAAACCTTTAAAAGCTCCTTATTCTTACGCGCTATGTTTGACTTCAGCAGGACTTTTCAAAAGCTGTATATATGTATACAAATATACCTATATTTATATGTAAGAGAAAACTTGGTTTCATTAGTCTACCTATATTTAACCCTATACAAACTCATCAGCTAATTGTAACATCTTTTAAAATAGAATCATGCGTAACCAAGCTTGATAGCCGAATGATTATGTACATAGAATATCTTGAAGTAGAAATGTATAAGAAACTTCTTTTAATATAATTTCTTTTATCACAATTAGAGTAATATTGCTTTAGGATTCTTGCGATGATTATCGAAACTCTTATTTCAATGAAATTGTTAAATAATCGCGTGTCTGATGGAAACTTCATTCTCATCTGTAACAACAAATATCTGTTACAGATATTTTACACTTTTAAATAAATATTTATGTTATAATTTATTATTTTTATAAATATGATAATATATTGTAGATACAAGTCATTCGATATCTCATTTGCATTTGAGTTTTGTTATAATTTATAAGTCGACCAACTAAAATGAGCAATTTTATTTGTAAATAAGATGAAATAAGATATATAATTTAATTAGTAGTTAATGGGTAAATATGATTCAATAGGTATTGAAACTATACGTATACGACAAAGTTTCGTTGCGATATATTCCTCGTCTAGTACATACACTTTCAGCTGTTTAAATACTGTTATTACGAAGGCAAAAAGTACGTTACATAAACTAGTAAAAAATTGCTAACATGACCGATCCTTTCGAATTTCTCTATTACTTGCAGCCTACGAATAACCTTATTTCAAAGATTGAAATTCAAAATACAAAGCAAACATTTCAAACAAATATATGAATATAATTTTGCACCAAAATTATAATCTTCAAAATCTTACAATATCAATAGTATTAAAGATCTTAGACAATACGTTTTCACGCTCCGAAAGCACAAAGCTTAGCGGCTCGCAGTCAAACAAATATAAATTAACGTACTGAAAGGCTCGGATACAGCAAATACCGAAGCCCAGACAATATCAAGAGAAATTTCGTCAAAGAAGTCGTGCGGGCTTCTTAAATATAAGAGAGAGCATTTGGTCGGTCACCGTAACGCGCTAATCACTTCGCATCTCGTTCGGCCAGCCTACAGATGTACACACGCTAGTTGCGGAGACCCAAGTTTCCAGAAAGTTAACTGCCCGAGAAAGGCGAAGGAACGCGGCATCCCGTCAAAGGCTCTCGCTTTCATTTGCTCTGTTTTGACTTTTCGAGGGCAAAAGAGAGAAAAAATAGCTCGTCACGCGAGTCTGCTTAGCGCTTGTTTCGGGTTCCGCGGTGTGTGCGCGCGCGCTCTCTCTCATTGTCGAGTCTTTTATAACAAATCCTCGGCTCCCTTTTCCACTTCCTCTCTCTCTCTCTCTTTCACATATACGCCTCTGCGCACGTTCTCAAATGTTGCAGAAAATAAGACGCACACGTACGTGTAACGTTTCTCGGGGTCCAAGAAAGAGACGGAGATATTTGCTGCGGCAATACAATGCGGCCTCTGCGCCTCGTCTGTGTGCTTCAAAACGACGCCGAACACGGAGTCCGTCAATCATGTGCTTTTCGGGACTCGCTTCGTTTTCAATGCACATGTGTGTTTCTGGCTCGCGTGTGTGAAAGGGAAGTGGAACTGCCCGGGATGACGAGGGGATCCAAAAGACAAAGGGGGAAAGGTGATGCGATGTGGCCGAAGAAAAGGAGACGCGACGCGTTATTGTGCAGAGGCGCGGACTCGAGTTCGGAGAGAAAAATTTTCTTCAAACAAGAATGTATTAACTAAAATGGATGATCGTCGATGTAATTATATAAGTCGAGCACGTAAGTTACTCATTTTACAAAGAACATCTTTTGTTAGTTAAATAGAATTGAATGATATTTTATAAATTTGAACTGAAATTACAGCCGCCCATGCGTAATTTATGAAGCAGAAGGTAATGACAGGCTTTGGTTAATTGCATTAAAAAAATTTATTAGAGTATTCGTTGCTTTAGCAAGTACATTAGGAAATTTTCGTATGTCAAAACTCTTTTGTTACCGAACAAGAAGGGAAGGAATCCATTCTTTTTTTCTCGTGTTTACGATCATATTTAACCACGCATTTATTAAATGTAGCGAATTATTGATAAATCTTTAGTTCAAGTTCTTGTCGATTCTTTCTGCTATACATCTAATTTTATTTACTTATTTTTTCAAGTAAATTAGCAATATTCCTAGTACATTTCCAACAGATTGCTAGATTTGCTGGTAAGAATAATTGCTTAGCACGTTTCGAATAAAAATAAACAATCGAGTTTTCTTTAAGAGTAAACAAAGGATTCACTTCTCTAAATTAGGGAATTGTAATGGAACGCTAATAATAAAGATCGGGCTCGCAGCAGAAAACTGTTATTACAAAGCGATCCAAAATTTTTTATCCAAAAATGCACGTGTACGTACAGTTTACCCGAACCGCTCTAAATACTGGTTTTGACAACGAGAAAGGAACACAGGAAGATCGCATTCCTCCCTTGTACTTATAACCATTACGATTTTTTTTTTTGATGTTTCTGTTATTTTGTTCGTTTTTGTCGGAAGTCTGGCGACACTACTCAAAGATTATAAGTCATGCTCCGCCCGAAAAATATCTACATGCATATGCATTTTTTGCCAATTACACGTTTGGGTGTAGTTAATGAATGGCTTCTGGATGCCTATGTACTACAAAGGGTCGAACAATAAAAGTGTCATTTGCATTTCAAGAAATCCTCCTGCAGCCTTGTTATTATACAGGACACCAAAAAGATGTCGTTTTTTCTTTTTTTATGACCAAAGAAAGCAGTTTGTTAATGTCCATTTTTTAAGTGTAATTAATTATTTCGATATAAAAACTGAAGTAAAACATTATGAATGATTCGCATTCGAGATTCCTTTACAAATCATACGCTTAAAAAATTTGATGATCCATCGAGTGGAGGGCTAAATTAATTAATTATCCCTTCGCATTGCGTGCACGCAGTTAAAATGCAAGAAAATTTGAATGGCATGATTTATAAGTTGCTTAACTTCAAATCAAACTTTAAACAAATCGAATTGAACGCGTTTTATGTACACTATGCGTCAAAGTGGTAATATGCAATAATGATTAGCTTCGTATTAAACAGTGTGGCCAGGCGGGTAACAAAAAATTGATCCTAGATGCGTGAGATTTTCTCTGGTGAAAAGTACAATCCACCCGAGGAAAACGCAACGGATTTACTTAAGGAAACCGTGGCCATTGTCGGCGAGTCCAGGACAGTTAGTGTACTTTGCCGAGATGCGATGCCCCCATAAATTCTTTTGTGACACCATCCCTCATTCTTACCCATATACAACGGCCCGACTTCACGTAAGCTCGCCGACTTTATCGACTCGCAGAAATATTTACCCGGCCGTCGTGGCCCCAGCATTTACGACGTCGCGTGGACGCTATTATGAAAAAATAACTTACTCAAATTGACCAAAGGGGGGCCCGCGAGTAAAGGGTATAATAAAAGCCGCGAGGGACAGTATATTTCCGATGAAATCGAACACGCACGCGTCAATTATATTGCGCCGTCCGGTACAAAATCGAAGTCTCCCTTCCCGTCTCTCTCCTATTTTGCTCGCTCTTTGCTTCGATCGCTGCGAGCGCGCCGAGACCAGAAACGATCGACTTACGAATCGGCCTCTGTCAAAACGCCGATGATGGATCGACCATTAGTTGCGCGGTTTAGCGCCTTAGGTCGCGGCGCGTGTTTGGCCGTTATAAAATCGCAGTAAATCCGGGCATCGCCTCTCTCTCTCTCTCTCTCTCTCTCTCTCTCTTTTATTTTCTTCCCTCAAAGGGAATTGTTTACTAAGAAGTTATTGAATGATTTCAAATGGAAATAAAGAAAATCAATCCTTAAGTACTTACTGTATTGCTAGTTTCTCTAGGGCAAAGTTAGGAAATATTTTTATAGAAAAAACCTACAGTAACGGCAGATAAGTTCAAAAATCTTTACTTTGTAAACTTTTTTGACAAATTTCATTTGTATTTTTTTAAATTTTCATTTAAGAAAACATATATTTGGTGCATAAAAGGTAAACTTTGTTTATAGAAAAAATGTTACAATTCAATTAAATATTTCTCAAAAACTGAATTTCTCAAAAATACTGAAATTGTTACGGAAATTAATATTAATATATGTATAATTAATAATTTCGAAATAATACTGTTGCTCTTTGCCTAGAAACTATGTTAAACCTAGTAAATATTAATCAAGTTAACAAATCAATGAAACACTTAATTCTAATGAATATTCATTATACGTCATAGAGCTGTTGTGATCATTCATATCATTTGTCGTGGTTGAATTCCATGTTGAATGAGTGCGATGTTTATTTAGAAGATTTATTACATGCAACAATAAGCATAGCTGCATATCCCAATGCTGGTATGCGATAATTACGTAGCTAGTGAAACGAAAATCATATGCGTCATTGCATCTGCACGTTACGGTGTTGGAACTGCGCCACGCGGAAATACGACTCAACACATTATACGTGTGTGATTTTTTAGCGTGCGACCTTGGACAAAAAAACCGCTTTAATATCGCATATAGAGCTGAAATTCAACATCAAGTCAGGCTGCCGATACTATTTTGCCTTGTATGCATCCGTTTGATGCCTGTTCGACTGATTTGCGAATGTGATGGATTAGAAATGACAATTGGGAATATTACTGATGCGTTTGGATTATTAGAGAATGTCAGAGTATATTGGTCTGTATATATGCTGTTTGGATAATAGACATTATTAATCGGTAATGTTTGAGGCAATTTAGCTATGCTGATAATTAGATTGTTATATTTACTTAATCTACAATACTTTTATATTATTTGCCCGTTTATTTTATCTATGTAACAAGTAGTGATTGAAAATAAAACTTACAATTTAATTCTTCTTCTCTTAATTATCACATTTGCATGGTGCATATATTTATTTTACTAGCTGCAGTTTTATCGAAATAATAAACTACTAAAACATATACAGATAAAAATTTTACTCGATTTAACAACTTAATACTTGATATTTCACTACTTGCTTAATACAGAATAAAAATAATATCAATTGCATCGACTAAAGAGCTCTGAAATTTGTATTAACAAAATTATTCATGTGTTTTATAAGACTGTGTCTAAAAAAATTATAATTTTTAAAGTACTGCTTGATTTTGAAGCGACCACTTAATGAATTTTTGTTAATTTGATTACGTTTTTATAAAAGAAGTATAAACGTACTAATCAAGGTTTACATCAGTTAGAAAACTGATTAAACGCATAATATGTCTTCTAATTTATAAACTATTTTTTATAATTTATTTAATGTAATTATTTTCATAACGAAATCGCTAATACAAAAATTAAAACCTACAAGAAAAATTTAATATATTTCTACATAAAATTTTGTCCAAATATAAATATTTACTTCATTGTTAAATATAATTTATCTTGTATGTTAACTAAATCAATATCGATAAACAGAAATATATGAAAATACAAAAAATTAATTGATGCATATATACTTCTTAATTAAAAATCGACAACTATTACGTTATTTAAGTCAAAATGTAGGTCTTGGTTAATTTTTATTTCAAGATATATACTTTTGTATAGATAACATAATGAAATAATTTTTATTAGAATAACTATCATTTCTTTTATTAGGATAAATCTATTTCTCAAAATTTCTTGGAATTATCATTATTTTAAAGAAAATCCTATTCAGTACATTTCTTTGCGTTGCAACATTTAAAAAAGAAATATAGCGCATTTCATTTATCTAAAACTTAGTGTATGAAACGAAATTTTTGAATTTTTTTCAAGGAACTTGTAATGTTTTCTCACTTCGGATACGATCTTCTAATATTAGATGTGCCGAGACTGTTGTCTTGCTTCTTTACTAATAATATTAGAACATGAAATAAGCGATAATAATAACAGAAATCTACTGCTCTACGAGAGAATGTTGTTGATTATACTGGCAGACATTTCCTTTTATATACGTTGCATTTATAAATAGATAGATATAATAATCATTTTAATTTGAAACAATCAACTAATATTCTTTATGTTGTATTAATTTGCAAAGAAAGCTGTTTATTTGCATTTTTATTTACAAAATACGCATACGATGCTTTTGAAAAGTTAATCAAAAACCAAATCCATAAAATAAAAGAAATTAGACTGTTTCGACACGTACTGCGGAATCGTACTGGTAAATCGCCTAGAATGATAACATATAAAAATTTAAATATAATAAATTCTAAATAATCTAGCGCGTTAAACAAATAATCGAGGAATACTCATTTTTCAACGTTAGATATTCAAATCACGTGAAATGCTCGTGATTATAATAATACTGCACAGGCTAGTAAAAATAAGCTTTAATAAGTCACTATGAAGCTCCTCAACGTTATTTGATGTTTCGATATTTCGAAATTGACCGAGCTACCGTAAGACCCTCGAATAACTACATTTTTCTTAAATAATCACTTTCCAAACTATCCACAAGAATTCGGACTCTCAATTGACTTCTGAACGAGTATAAGCATACGCATATATAATATTGACTTCCGGTCGCGAGTACAATTTCCTCGCGTAAATCCGCTCAGCGACGGCACTCCGCCACTCGGGCCGAACAGCGAAATCGCCCGAAAGCACTTAATCGCCTGGCCGCAGAAGTGCCACCAATTTGCCAGGGGTGGGCAAACGACGTCCATTCGGAGGATTCCCAGGAGGCTGGGCACACAGACGTGGAGCGCACGCGATCACAGTTGGCACTCGCAGGGCCAGCTAATCCCGGAGTCAATCGAAGAGAGACACGGACGCCGGAGACAATGAGCAAGGAGACAGCTATACGCGCGTGTTCGCCAAGCAAGAGAGCTTTGGTGCGGCGGAGCGAGGGGGAGGATAGACGGGGGCTAAGTCGAGCCCGAATAACTGCCAAATCTCTCGCTCCAGACCTTCTTCCACCCCTGCCGTAATCCTACCAATTACTGCAGTCGCGCGCATTGTACGCTGAGGACGCTTCTACCGATTCTTTTAACCCCGGCTAAGATAACAGCGTCGCCCCTGTATACGAGTCCACGCCGATGCTACGGAGGGAAAGTGCCTTAATCTTCTATTCTACTGGGTCCTTTTTTTTACTCCCTTCTTTGCGAGTCTATATCGCACGTTAGTTTCAAGCTGGGGGGTGGGGAATTAGGATATTTACGCAGCAAATCCCCATTAGTCGTGATTTAACTAAGGATTACGACACTGATTACAGTAAAAATCGGATTTTAAACACTTATTTACTCGGTAATTATTTTTTCCAATTTCAGTTTATGTCGATAGCGGATTATTGTTGACGATCATTAGAGGAGCGATAAACTTGTGTTACGCTATGTGTTTCGCAAATAAGAAGATCTTTAGGAAACGTGCATTCCCGTATTATAAGATAAATTCGTTGAATTCGTGTCATTACTTGAAAAATGAAAAATGTGCATGAGAAAAGATTAAGTTAACCAAATAAAACGTGTTATGTCCATCTGAATTAAGTAGAACAAGTCAAGTATAGTAAGACTGCTATACATCGAGATTTGGTGGTTGTTATTTAATTCTACAATGCTCAATTTATCTCTGAAACTGCATGACATCAACTCAATTAAAAAAGTTGTAGGCTAGAAATTAACGTCAAATTATATAAAATATTATTATCTATTAACAATATTCCTTTGGTCGTATACGTAGAATAATACTGAACATGAAATTAATAAACGGTATACTTTGTTTCATTTAATAAAAATAGTTTCTAGTATATACTTTTATTTATCAAACTTATAAGATGAAATATTACTAATTCGAATCACATACGTTATTAAAAAATTAATTAAGAATATGTCTTTTTTTATATTATACAATTGTTTTCTTCTGATTTTTATGCAGATTAAATTATTTCGTCTGAATTATACTTTAAGTTGAAATATCGATTGCTTTTCGATAAAGTGTCGAAAATCAAGAAACAATTGAAATCTGCATTTGTACACACTAGCATATAGTCATCGTAGTCAATCATTTTTAATCAATTGTAATTAAATGATATTATCTTAACTTTCCTATTATGATATAAAACTAATTTTCTGCTCTAAATCTATTTGCAATTTACGGTAAAGTAAATTTAATAAAAGAAAACAGTGGATTAGTTGGTTAGTAAATTGTTTAGATTGTTTAGAATTTAGAAGCAATGATGGAAGATGCCTTTGCATAATTCTTCTGGCAGTAAAAAATTATCTTCCGAAAAGATGAAAACGACTGGTGTTTTATTGGAACTCAAAAGTCTATTTTGCAAAAGTAATAATTTCGAATTTGCGAATGAAGTTGAAAAGTGAGTTTCGTATGCCGAGTGCATCGGAAAATAACGACCAAATTCGATTTATGGAAGCTTCTCTCTTTCTCTCTCTCCCCCTTTCTCTTCGACTTCCTCGACTAATTACGCTCCAAAGTATCAGAACTTTGTCTGAAATAACCGGTGCATACGCAGCGCATCAGACACGTCTAAAACGTACGTATAAACTCTCGAGAGGCTTACTGCCTCTCTTCGTAATGATCCGTCCTGAAGACGCAGAAAAAGGGCCAGGGGAGCAACAACAGATCAGAAGGAGGCACTGCTCTTGAAGCCGCGCTCGTAATGAGGACAATAATTGCGAAAGGCGCAATATAATGCATGCGCGCATAAGGCCGCAGAAGAGGGTTTTTGCAGGAGCGCCGACTTCGAAAAGTCGAGCAGAGTCGGAATGCGTATATACACACATCGATAGGTATCGGCGGCGGCCACGCACATTCATTCGTACGGGGAGGCTCGAGAGCAGGTACGTGCGCGCAGGTAGCGAAGGACGAGCGAAGAAATATATGGCGAGTCAAGCGCGAGTTCTCGCACGCCCGTATATCTGTATGCGCCTGTGAGAGGATGAATATGATGTAAATAAATGATGAGGTGCCCTTAAGGGAGTAGATATTAGGATCGGGGGTAAGAAGTGTTATGAAACATAATTAGCGAGAGAGCGCCGCCACTGACTCGGCGATGATTACAGGGCGGTGAGACTAAAGTCGTGGCGGCGGCGGCGGCGGCGGCGGCGGCGACGCGTCCAAGAGGCCGAAGCGAGAAAGAGCGAGAGAGAGAGAGAGAGAGCAAGAGAGAACGTAGTCGAGAAGGATAGATGGACTACTCCTATGGCTAACTCCTTATATCTTCGCGCGCCTATATACCCACGCGTTTTCTCGCCCGTATTCCGTGCGCGCGTAATGCCTTCCCAGAGTAAAAAGGCGCGCGCGCGCGCCTGTGTGCGCTCCTAGTCATCGATGAATGTGTGTAATGACGATCGGACGAAGGCTTGATTTTGCGCAGGCGCGATCGGTCGTAAAAGATTATTTATTTAACTGCTGTCCGAACGTTGGTTAAGGTGGTGGAAAGCTCGGCAAATTTTATAACATCACTTATGCGCATAGGGACCTAGAATTTAATAATTGCCCACAACCCGTTGTCTCGGGAAGATTATTCGTTTTGATATTGAGCGAGAGACAGAGTATGGGGCCAACGAGAGGAAAGAAAGTCAGCTCGAAATTTCTAGTTGCTCGTATTATTAATGGGTAGCTTTAATGCGACGATGACCGATAACGGAAACTTGGTGATTATAATGCGAAACGCGTGGTGCACACTTTCATAATATCACACGAGCTACGGTTAATTTTAAGGGTTCGAGCTTTCTGTTTCTTCTATGGTTATGAATATACATTGCACAGATGTTGCACTCGAAGTGTTTATGGGAAATTATGATTTATGAAAAATAAATGTAGCGCTGTAATTTGTAGTCTCTAATTCTACATTCTTTGTTCTACCAGGAATCGTTAAATTATAAAAAGAACACTACTTTAAGTTATTAGAGCATGTGCTACGTTTTATGCAAAGGTGCATCATTTTTATATTTTAAATGTATGTAAGCGATTCGACTTAAAACATCAAATGATTAAATTATTTAAAAGTATGGATATATGTTTCTCAAATGAATACTGCCTTACAAGTATAGAAACATTACATCTTCATTACCTTAGTGCATAGACTTTAATCTGATTTAGGTATCTTGCATTTCTTAGTATTCCCATTAATTTTAAAATTTATAATTATTGCAATGTTAAATATGAATTTATTTTGAGCTCAAAGTAAGCGTGTTATACAAACATAATCGTAGTTATGCAGTAGCACAATTATACAAAGAATACTTATGTCGATTTAATATCAATTTAAAGTGGTTAAAATTAAACGAATTATTTTATTATCATATAACATACTTAAAAATTATTACTTTGTGCTCAGATGACATTTTTTAATTGATATTAATTTTTCGTAACATATATAAGAGCTTAATATATATATATATATATATATATATATATATATATATATATATAAGAGCTTAAGCGATATATTATATTATATTATATTATTATATTATATTATTATAACCTCGTAAAAAGTGCCCATTTAAAGCATGGATGAAATAATTTTTGCATTCGTAAATAACTGGAACCTTTTAATTTTATTGCCAAGGGCACAATTTTTATATCTTTACGTTATTTTATATATAGGCCAATACCATAAATGGTTCAAGTGTATAAAAAAATTCGACAAATTTCTCGAAGTAAAACTTAGCATAAATGTATTACCATTTAGACGGGCTCCAAAGCTTCATCACACATCATAGAACCACGATCGTCCATCGTTCTTCTTTGAATAAGAGAAGCTTTCTAAAGAGAGACAATCTAAATACGAAATCTTATTCATGCCATGTACAGGAGAACAGATTACAAGAAATGGATGGAAAGTAAATTATTTATACAAAGTAAAATCGAGTAAGGGATTTTCGGTGGGAGGCAGAAATAAGCCGACACAATATCGACAGAGACGAGTGATTCCCATAGTTTGTTTAGAGATTATTTCATATTTAAAAGAAAGAAAAATACCATTGACGAAGAAAGACATGGTTACATTTGCCGGATCCGCATACTACCAGCACCTGACGCAAGCGTACCGAACCTACGTACGCTCACCACGTCGATGATTGCACGCCACGTAATTGCCCTCCATTCGTGGCTGGACTGCGATGCATCCACTAAAGAGAAAAAGAGAGAGAGAGAGATTTGCGCCTCGCGGCTTCGATGGGCGGATCCTCCCGCGCGATTTTTCTCTGGCATTAATGACGGAAGTTGATGAAAGGGCGAGGCGACCTCGCGCACATTTATGTGCGGCCGAGGATGAGCCCAGATAACATGGGAGCGCGTGCTGTCGTCGACGGTCGTTTCTCACTCTCGACGTTCCACTACCATCTTCACTGCTAATCCTCTAGGTAAGGATCGTGAGTATCAGGAGGAAAAATTTGATTGTACGAATCATTTCTCGCAGATTTATTATCACTTGAAAAATACAGTACAGAAAAGATATTAGAAGGTGCCTCGACGTTAAAATTAAGAAGCAATGTGAATATGTATTTTGATATATTATTTTACCTTTAAAGAAGATATTACGTTGAAATTTATGAAGAAATATAATAGTATGAGTATCAAGTATATGTAGTACAGACTTACTGGAATTTGATAGTTTTACAATGCAGCTAAAACCGATTGTTACTTTATTAATATTATTTGAGTTGTTTTAATAGTAAGCTGGTTACCAATTTTTATAAATGCGTAATCCTTGATAGTTCTAATTATTGAAATATGTTTATTATTTTACTAAGGAGGACATAATTTTAGCCATGTTACTAAATAAATGTAAAAGCTTTATTTAATTTAAATGTTCTCTAAAGGCATTTCATTCCAGAATTAATTTTAAAAATGATAATACTTGTTCGGTTTTAAAAATACAGTAGCATTTAATTTTCAGTATTATGGAAAATACGAGAGGAAACTTTTTTATTTTTCAAGAAAAACTCTTGTTAATATAAAAATGTTCATAACTTCAAAGCTAGCGTTTGGAGAACTGGGCGTCGAAATGAAAAAAAAAGCATCAGTTGCATACGCGAGACCGAAAGAGAAATAGAGATAGAGAGAGAGAGATTGAGAGAGAGATAGAGAGAGAGAGATTGAGAGAGAGATTGAGAGAGAGAGAGAGTGATAGGAACAAAAATTGCTTGAAAACGCGCAGGGTAACGTAACGCGCAGTATATCAGCCGATCGCACATCTGCGAGAGAAAAAAAGTGCAAGAGCCCGCAATTTTTCAGTGGATACAGTCATTTCGCTCGGGTGTGTTGTGCGTGTACTCACTCGTAATGGCGATAGAAGCTACACGGCGAGGACGAGTTAGAGCATTTTCTCTCTCATGTATACATACAGGCACGTTAGGAGGAAGAGGCGGATAACTGGAAAGTGTCGCGCAGGTTATATGGCATCGTGCGCGCGCTCGACGAACGAAAGCTGCAGAAGGAGGCATCTTTCGCCGTATGTATTACATTTACACGCGCACGTAAACGAGAGTGCGAGACTAGTATCTGTATATACGTGCGAGAAGCGCTTTTCAAGGGGATAAGCCAGAAAGATACGAGGACGAAATATAGGGATGGAAATGGCAAAGAGAGTGGAAGGGAGGGATAGAGTTATATTGATACTCAAAAGAAATAAAATAAAGCGAAACGAATGTTATAGATTGTAAAAACTGAGAGAAAAGTGCAGAAGGGAACAAGATTAAAGCAACTCGTAAAACTTTCTGTATCTTTTTCAACTTGATAAAAAATAAACTTTTTTCAAACGTATTGGTCGAATGATTTTATTTCTAAAGTTCTACGCTTTACTGACACATTACTATTACGAATATATTATTCATTACTTTAATTCGAAAGTCAAAGATATCACTGACTTTATTAATAGATAGTTATAAGGCAAAGTAAGTTTCAGATTTTAATGCGGTCAATAGAGCTTTCCTATAAAAGTAAATTCAACAGAAATGCGAACATCATCTACGTATTGTTACATTATAATAGAAGAAGAAGAAAACAGTGAAGTATCTCAAGTTGAGAAAAATTCTTAAAAAACATGATTAAAGTTTGCAAAATGGTATATGTGAGTTTAATCAAAACTTCGGAACTTTTAAAACAAAATTCACCAAGCAAAGCAAAGCAAAGTCACCAAGAAAAACTAAAACTACGTTTATCGAGTATTACAATAACTAAAAGATAAATAACTTTTAATCTTCCAGATGATGAAGCTTTATTTGTAACGACGTGTTTTCTGTAATTAACGCTCGTGTGAGTTCAGGAAAACTATGCTTTTGCGTTGGCAGTAAAAATAATAATTTAGTTTAGCAGCGGTAACGATAAATAGTCAATAAAGTGAACGAGTAATAAGCATAGATCTAAGAGCAAGATAATAAACGCGCAAAAGGTTGGCTCATAAAAAGCTCAAGGAACGCGCGAACCCCATTTCCGCACGTTTCACTTAAAACGCAAAGCTAGTCAAATTCCTCCATCTTGCTGCACGTCCATACGCCCTGTCAAGGAGAACAAAGACAAAGAGAAATAGAGAGAGAGAGAGAGAGAGAGAGAGAGAGAGAATGCGAGAAGAGGGAGCGGAGAACATTTCGTATGCCGGTCGACATGACAACATGCTGCGTTATCAGAATTATTGCTCGCCTGCTGCTGCTGCTGTTGCTTCCTCTCGCTCTCCTCCCAACCAATACACCGACGAGCTAATGCCGCGCGTTAACATTCGTAGGGCGTGCGCGAGCTCTCGACCTTCGCCGTATTGTAGCTGCAAGCTGTGACTGGACCGGATCCCCCTCCCGGTTATAATCTGCTGGCGAGCAACGAAAGCTCCATCGCTGTTGCTGCTTCTTCCTCGTCTCCACTTGGGCGTTCTTTCGATTTTGACGCCGATCGAGCTACAAACTTCCACGCCACGGACACTTTTTTATTGCGAACTCTTCGGTCGTGCTTATATTGAAGCCACAAGGGGTCACAGTAGTGTCCTAATACACGCGTCACTTGGCCCTTGTCTAACACGCCTTTCGTCTCGTTTCATTGTAGGTTGCGTTGCGTTGGGCATGAGACGAGCAATTCTACAGCTTGAACTGCGCTCAGATATCTCTAGTATCTTGGAATGCCTTGTATATTGCTGTTTTCCTGTCGCGTAAGTATTAGCAATTAAAACAGTTCGGTAATTACAATCAAACCTTAACTGATCACTCATTACAAATGAGTGAAATGCACAGAAATTATCTGTGCATCAAACTCACGAATGTCACACAATTTTCCTTAAATAATAAAATAATCTTCAATACCAACTTCTGAATTCCCGTGTAAATTCAAATCTGTCTTTATTTGCGTTATTTCTTACGCTGATTGTAGCTTTCATATTTTCAGTCGAATGTCAAATTACCTCGAGTTATTGAATACTTGATTCAAATTTTAATTGAATTGATTATTGTCGGTAAAAACGTATAAATGTTAAAGAAGAGGGAAATATACTTTGATGCACGATAAGTAAGTTTGTTAACCGCGCAAGTATTCGTTGCGATTACCTGTAATTAAAAAGAAACTTATTATTTTAATAGATATTAGAAAAAAAATCACATCTACTTCAAGTTATTTGAGGACCAATCGATCTATATAGTAAACAATGAAAGAAAATGAATATTTAAAGATGATTTTATTATTTTATTACTTTGTTCGAAAAGCAATAGAAAGACACCGGATAACAACAGACACAAGTCCAAGAATACCATCGTCATTCAAAAATTTCACGAAGAGAAGAAAACTTTATCCTAATAAGAGCGCGTATTGCAATAACGATCGAACCGATGTAAGCAACGCCCAGGAAGCGTCTTTGAATCTCGAACAGCATCCATCCAATAGTGCTATAAAAATCTTCCACATAGACAAGGAGCACACGCAAAGGTCACATTACGCGCATTATTCATAAGCGCGACGCCTTCTCCTAATAAAAACTAAAAGGCCGATAAAAAAACTCGCAAGGCGATATCCTATGGGAAGAGTCCGCTATCCGGCGAAAGGACGAATCTTACCGCCGTGGCACGTACGCAAGCGATGGTTGTACGACACCCGGTGCCGATTCGGCAGCGTTCCAATAATATCGTCAACCTCGTGTCCGACGTCGTATACGAGTGGTCTATCTCTCGCTCTCTCTCTCTCTCTCTCTCTCTCTCTCTCTCTCTCTCTCTCGGGAAAATGAAATATATGTGCTAGTAGATGAGCGGCTACACGCGCATTTTATGCTAAGTAGACGTATGCGAACGCGAACTTATTGGAGGATGCGAGAGAAAGTTTCTCGAAGATATCCGACCATTTTTGCTGATTCATACACTCAACAAAAACGAAAAGCGAACTAATGTAAAATCTTCGTGAATGCGTTATAAGTCTTACCGCGTAACCTCGTACAGATGAGTACGAGACGTACGACTATATGCCGAAGAAACCAAATTGTCTTTGAGTAACGTTAATATTATATATATTTGCTTAAAATATTTACACAATTTCTAATTACATTTAGTTAAACTTCGAACAAAATTTTTTGAAAAGTACCGTAGAATTTCGCATTGATAAACAGGTATGAAATAAATATGTAATTGAAAAAATAGATCGAAAATTTTTCCAATAAAATTTTCAAGATTTTATTCATTATTATCCAAAAATGAAACAAAGTTGTAACACAAATATTAGGCAAGTAAACAGTTTTGACGTAAAATTAAGCGTCAATAATGTTAATTCGAGTAAATGCCGATAAAACTAATCGTGTACTTGAAAAAGTACTACAGTTAATTACGTAGTACGCAAGTCATTTGATAAATAATTTTTAAATATTAAATAACGTAAACCTAAAATATCTACTAACCGTGAAAGAAATAATTAATACGGTAATGAAAAATCATTTATAAAACTCGAACAAACATAAAAAGCGTTTTCATTTGTTGTTCAAAAAAATGAAGAGTAAACGTAAGGGACAAGAAAGAGGGAAGACTTAAAGGAAGCAGATGTAAAGAAAAAGCTGAAGAGCATTAAAGCAAAGAGATGGCTTGCTCAAATACAGCCGGCAGCCATTTTCAGATAGGCATGATTCACTTCCACGGTAATTTCATACCCCACCCTTAATGAGAACGTTAAGGAGTCCGCGAGCAGAATTGACAATTTCAAAAAGTTTCACAGAGGCCGCGATACCGCGCGTCAAGTGTAGCCGCGGGCTTATCAACCAGTAGCGAGATAAATCGCTAAAGGGTCTGTCGGACGTGAAATTGTCGAATCGATCGTCTAATACCGGGGGAAGCTTCAATTCCGTCGAGTGGAAACGAACTTCGAGCAAATGAATTAAAATAATATTTGATTGCGATCAAAGTTAAACATCGCTCCGTTTTTCTGATACTCTATTGGAAATTCCAATACAACAGCAAACTAATAAGCACCTAGTAAATTTATCAACCTCCACTTTATTGCACGTTCATCAATCGGAATTCGATTAAAAAAAAACTCTGTTCTTTTTTTTCATTTGAACAAAGTTAGAAATGAACGTTAGCGAAGTAACTCCCTTATTGACGTTCGTACACGAAGCTACGAGAAACTCCATCGTGTGCAGGCGTCGCTCTTCCCATTTTACGTATGTACACAAGACGAATCGAGGCGTAGGATTGGCCTGGACTACGAATCCACGTTAGTGCGTTGGCTGAGTCCTCGGAGGCAACTGACGGCGTTCATTATTGCGCGCGCACGATAATCCAATGTGGCGGAGTCGTGGCCGCGTGTCAATATTGAAGCCGCGCGCTTGAATTTATTACGTTCCCCCGGCGAACGCGCGCATAAATTTTCCACGGGCGAACTCCCGGACGTCTTTAATGAGCTTCGCGCAACTTTTGCCGTGTGTCATTCTTTTGTTCTTGTTCCAGCCTCTGAAGCTTGGACTTCGCCCCGAGACGAGGAAAAACCAAGGCCGGCGGTTTATTGCGCGGAAGCTCCGAAGTGATTCACGTTATTACAGTGTTTATTTCAGCGGTGCATGGCTTAGCGGCGACTTTCTCAAATAAACTTAACAGGATGCTCTCATTTTTACCTCGCTGCATCATAATTCTTAATAGTACGGTAGGTGCGCTTAATGCGTCCAGTCCAGAGATACGACCACCAAGGATCTGGGGATGCTCTGGCAATTACTCATTACCTTCCCACCTCCTTCGCACTCACTACGCACCCCAAATACCTGTTTTATGCTAAAATTCTTTATTTTTATGGTTTTGAAGTAAATAAATGTAGCGATTCGTTAAAGTCTAAAAGTTTTGTTTTTCCATGGACTTACACGTTCGCAGACGTAGGGCAACTGCCTAGGATAGTATTAATAAGTCAAATAAATTGTACTAGCTCTGCAAGCCGTTCGTCACTGTCACTCTAGACTCGATTAAAAAAAGATAGGCGAGGAAGAAAGCCTTGAAAATATAATAATCGTAGCTACGTATCTATAAATAATGAGTGCTACATACACACACACACACACACACACACATTTCAATAGAAATTTAGACGGATATTGAGATAATAAGACGAAAAAGACGACGAAAGAAACCTTTGCTATGTTTAACTCATTGTCTGTGATTAATTATTCCTTAAATATATCATTACGTCATTGTAATAGTTTGTGTGTTTTACTTCCAGCCAAGAATGTTAAATGAGGCTCGTGAACATACTAAAAGGATCATTAGAGAGAAAAGAATCTCATGGACGGAGATCAATAATACGAAGCGAATAATCTCCCCTTACGAGTGTTCAACTGTCGTCACGGGCTAAGAGGAGCTAAAGATGCAGTGAGGTGTGTGCATCGCCCTGCATAGAAGGGTTGCAGAAAGGGTCTCGCTAAAATGATAATAGTTCCGCCAATAAATCTTGGGTCGATAGCGTGAAGAATCTCTTGTTTTGACTGATCTCACTGATCTCCGGCGTGACACCGGACCACTATGAGATTAAACTGTTTACGGCACAACTCTCTCTTTCTCACTCTCTCTCTCTCTCTCTCTCTCTCTCATCCTGTAATCCCTGATTTACGAATACGTGCCTCTCACTCGGGGTAAGAAATTAAAAATATGTGTTTGTGTGTGTGTATGTGTGCGCGCGCCTGTACAAATGACACGATCTCCGTGGAGAATCAAGCCGAATGTGTGTATATATCGTAGCAAAGACTTGTTGGAGGGTTGTAAAAGACTGGGGAGTATGAACGAAGTAGAGTTGTTATGTAGGTAGAGGGCGATGTAATGTGAATCCCCCGGCTTGCTTGCACCAAATTACGCAAAGTTTGGAATTCGCAAACTTACGCGTATATGTTGCGTCAGTGCGATCAGCTTCCCATAATTTACGCAACTCGATTTGCAGCCTCAGTTTATCACTACGTGACGCTGCGATTACGTTTATATTGGCCGGCGGATATTTTTACCGGTGTAAGAATATAAACTCCTGGATGGCAGTGAAATGACTGCCATTTTTTCTGCGCCCAATTTTTTATCGCATTTGGCAAATAATATTACAGTTTTTGAAGAAATGATTTACAAATACGCTTCCTACATCGATATTCGATGTTTCAATACTTTTCCAAACGTATCATTACGAGCGTTGCAATAGCACAGGTTCATTTAAGCATCCCTAATTAAATTTGAAAGTTATTTGACGAATATCCTTGACCATCTATTTTTATGAAAACGATATTTGCATAATTCATGATTTTTAAATTTAAAGGTTTTATTATATGCAGATAAAATCATTTTTTATGACGATAAGGTATAAACTGTTCATCAATAATTCGATGTACGTCAAAAAAGTATTTATATATATATAAAGCATAAATTTATTAGACCTTCGACAATTTAATGATGCATAATTTGATATTTTATAATTATATGTAATATATAAATATATATATAATGTTTTAACGAATGTATACATAAACATCTTTACATCTTTAAAATTGTTCATTATCAAAATTGAACCATTAACTTTAGTCTAAAGGAAAAAGTTAAGAATGGAATCTATAGAATATTCTTCAGGCATCAAACAAAATACATTGAGATAAAATAAACATTCGATTCTATAAAGTAGTTACACGAAGTAATTGTAATATCGTGTATTTTTTAATTTCAAAGTTGATTAAAATTAGGAATTCCTGAAATTAAAAATTTTATAATTTTCTATTATTTTATAATTCATAGTAATATTTCCAAAATATTTATCATTATCATTTTACTTCAGTAGTATTTCAAAGTATTTAATACTTATCATAACATTGTTTTAAGGAAATTATGAAGAAGAATTATAATTCAATAACCTTTAAACTTCTACTTTTTTATAAAAACTGAAATGAACGAGCACAACGTAAGTAATAATAAAAACTTCGTTTTCAAACGAGGTTACTATACAACAATAAATGATTTTCAATTTATAAATATATCCGCTAATATTGTAAAAGATTTGCTTTACCCTGAACGGGTAAAACTTAATTAAAAAACAACTAACAATTTATGGGAAGTACTTTCTTCACGGCTTTGCTATGATTGATTCGGTCCGTTAATGTAAATGACACATCCTGTATCATTTGAGTTCAGGAAATTGGTTACATTTACGTAACCGATCTTTGGTACATATGCTCTTGTATTTATTTTTGAGGTACGTACCAAAGCAAAAATCCCTGTTGTATTAAAAATTTTGCTCATTGAATATAGATGAAAGCTTCTTGATTTTCAAATGATTTTAAAATATTAATAATTGTAACGCGATTAAAAAATATTTACAGAGTAAAAGTGTTGAACAGTATACAGTAGCGCAATTTTGTTCGCGCTATAAATTGTATGGAAAATTACCATAATAATATAATTAATCATAATAGACATTTACATTGAAACGTATCTTGTGCCATGATTACCTGAAATAAAAAGTAGCGCAGTTGCCGTGAAAAAGTGAAAAAGTAATAAGACCCGTTTACATGCAGTCCACATGTACGAATCGACGCTCCATCTCTTAGCGCAAACGCGATAACTTCGACGCGCGATCATAATAGAAAATATGATTCACAACAGTCATTTTCACGATTGTGGGATTTATTCTTGGCGATCGCATTCGTTGGGCGGCGCGTGCGCGATTTATACAGGACGAAAGAACCGCCGCCGCCGCCGCCGCCGCCGCCGCCACCATTGCTGACGGAGACGTAAGGGGGAATAAGAACCGAGGCAAATTTAATGAAATCGCTACGCAATTTTTCAAAGGCACTATAAAAAATCCGGTGTAAGGCGCACGAGTCGCTCTAGTGAATTAAAAGGTTGGAGTTAGAAGCAGAGGAACTACCCTGAAAATATTGACGTGCATTCCTTTGCAGTCGCGCCTGCTTTCACATGGATGTATATCCTTTGCGCTATTGTTATTCGCTTTGTACTTGGTGAAATGCGCGCGCAAAAAATTGGACTTTCAAAGAAGAGAGCTAATAGTTTACTCATTTACTCAAGGCGCAAATGAAGAATGGGAGATTAGTGGTACGAGAATACTCCTCGAATGAAAAGAAAAAGGGCACGCTTGCGATCCATAACTCAAGCAAAGCGCCATTTGTATTTCCCGGACGAATTAACAAAGCGATGCGTCAGCCCGTATATTTTTCCCTGGAAGTATGAAAACGGTAAAATAGGCCGACGCGGCGCCGGCGTCCGGGTCACTCGGCGAATCGGCGCTTTCGTTGCCGCGCATGTCGCGACGTAAATTCGAATGGGCGCACATCACATTTATGGAACGTACGCACGACGCTCGGAGCCCAATAAAGCCGCTCTCGCGCGTAAATGCGCCATTGCACGTACACCCACGCACCGGTCCGTCCATTTGCACGTGTCGCTGACTTTATTACACGGCCGATCGCACGTGGCATTCGTGGTGCTGTAAAGCTTTTAATGCGTTAGAGCGTCGAGGATGTTTATTCTTTCGAAAAGCCACTGCTCCTTTTAAGTTATTCTATATGTCACTGGCGCGTTGGTTGCGCACCAGCGGAAACATCTGCGAGTTTATTGACTATGACGAGGATCTTTTCCGAGCTGCGCAGGCTCTGCAATTTTCGCAAAAAACAGGTTTGCTTGTTTGATATACCATTTTCTAGTGTACAAAATGCTTGAATGGCGACAGATAACCATGAGTTGAAAAACCGGAACTACGATCTCGAGGATTCGCTGATTCAGAAAAGCTTGTTTATGAACTAGAAGCCTCTGTCCTGAATAAGACGTAAATATCAAGATTTATAATTCGCTTATGCTAGAGAGCTTATGTAGAATTTCAAAGCGTGATTGCTCAATTTATAGCTTGTAATAGAAATAATTTATTTACAGCTTGTAATAAAAATAGTGAGATTCAATTTTACGTGTAATTAGCATTACTAGAAAATGTATTTATAAGGAAGTTTCGTATCGAAAAATTTAGGTGCCTAATTCTAAAAAGTTTTCTATTGTATGTTACATTTTTCATTTTCTATTGCGTGTACATTAATTATTCGAACTTTCCTTTAATTAATTTCTATGGAATTCACTCATAATGTAGTTTTAAAAATCTCCAAGTTCCATTTTTGTAAATTATATTCGTTTATCTAAGCACGTTTTTTCTTATGTTTTATTAAAAAAAATGCTTACATTTTGATGTCATTAATGTAGTTGATTAGTTTTAATAGTTGAATAATGGATATAGTATGCTACTTTTTATTATTTAAGAATAATATATAATTAAAAACACATTTATATATGCATACATATCTCAAAATAAACGACAATATTGTTTGTTATATTTATTTGTATTCAAAGGGCTTTACATAACTATACAACTATTTTTGATATCACGTACAGTGTTTACGATAAAATTTTTAACATATTACACATTCTCAGATACAACAGGTATATTACGAAAGCAAAATATATTAATGATGTAAATAGTTTTTTTAAGCGTACCATATAATACATATATATATATATACTCAGATTATGATAAATTATATATGCAAGTTTTTAAATGATTTCCAATCGTAAGAAGAAAGTGAAACATTTATTTTTTAGATAAATTTTATATTTACTTTCATTCAAATAACTAGAATATGTAATTACTATCTTTCAAATAATTTCAGTGGTATATATAGTGCTAATAAATATAATCTAATAATAAAATTTCTTGCATATTACGCATATTTTTAATAAATGCATGAATATTATTATATATTCTAAACATCATAAGGTACTTTGAATTTTAGCTTTAAATCGCATTTAACTTCAACTTATTTTAACTAATTTAAATTATTCTTAGCATTTTAAACAAAATCTGTTTATTATTATTATTATTATTATTATTATTATTATACTTCAAAACTAAATACTTCAATTCGTTGCTTAAATTAACATATTACTGAACTACATTCTTTTAATAAAAATTAAAGATCATTTATAAAACGTGTACGTATACTTTCATTTATTTCTAATATTATAAAATGAGAAAGATTTATTTAATAATGTGAAATAATGAAACATTTGTATAATTTATATCCACTCTTAATCACTCGCCAAATATTCCGTACGTTACAGTTGAAAAATTGATTTCGATCGAATTCATTCAATTGCAGTTCTTTAATTACAAATAAAAAATTTCAATTTGTATAAAATAAAAAGTAATTACACTCAGTATAGACTAATTTTTAATTGAAATAAGTGATTAAAAATTCGATATCTAATCTAAAAGCATCTATTATTAAATATTATATAAAAAGCACCACAGTTTCTTCGATTATAATTACAATTTGAGCTTGCAACCTTCAATAATTGTTAAAAGAAACAATTGGTAAGTTTGAATTTTATAATTTTGTAGATTGTAAGATCGCTGCTGCAGTAATGAATAAAGTCGTATTTTGTAGCAGTGAAATGTCAGCGTATTGGGCTCCATCTCGTGAAAGTTAGGTTTGTGCTTGTGACAAATACAGATAGTCGAACGAATTGGAAATCGGAGTATACGCTAATTCATTACGCGTAAGCTTAATATTCAAACGCTAGTAATTAATATGTGTGTAATGGTTTTAAGAATTAAATATGGATTTACTTATTACTACTTCATGAAATTGGGTTCTTTTGTCTCGCAAGTGTTTTCACAGGTTTAAGTAAGAACGTTCATTGTAGCTATGTAAGGCGCATTGTTAGGCATTTAATGGATAAATTAAATATATTCTCAAATAAATTATGTTGCTTCTCACGACTAGTTTATTCTAGTGCGGTTATATTGTACTTACTAAAATGGTAATTTCAATAGCATCAAATCCATTATTTCTAAAAATCTTGTTTTCTTTTCTTTTTTGTTAAATAAGTAATTATTAACTAAGCCTTGATTACCAATTAAGCTTCCATAATAATGGCTTCGTATTCGATGAAGACGAATGTATTTTTTCAAATTACTTTTTCGTAACTACATCAATAGTCCCACATCTTCAATTTTCAAGAAATAGCATAGTTTACGGATCATCGATACAAAATATTTGTATTTATTTGATTCGATTATTCCAAAATCCTGTTAATCATCGGTATTGATGTTTTTCATAAAACATGTGCCGATCTTCTGCAAGTAAGAGTGTCACAAATAAACTTCAACTGAATATTCGAAAAGCATGAGTATACCGGAGCCTCGTATTATAATAAATCAAAAAACGAATTCGATTTCTTAAAATTTATTCACCGCAATCACAGTTTCACATTCTCGAGAATTTTTAGATTCGTATCGAACGGTATTTATCAAGCGTAACAGAAAGTTTCGAAAACTTTGCTGAACACATTATAGGGTACTATTATTCTATAAGGGTCTTGTGCAAGTAAAATCCTTGATTCATCTCTCAATTATGTGTACGCATACGACATTCGATCGCGTTAATAAAGGCGTTAAAAATAAGTAGGCGATAGCGCAGACTCTATCCATTGGCTGCGTGTGCAAATACTTGAGGTCGAAAATGAGTAAAAAGCCGGTGGCAGAACTGGGCAAACAGAGAAAAGCGGAGGTAAACCGCGAAGTCGTATACGCAATCGCATGCACGACGCGGCACGAAAAACTATCGATAGGCCGAGCGCAGAAAATTACAACGGCATTAGAAACCCTATAAAAGCCCCGACCACCTATACTCTTATCCGGTATCCTGCTGCTTCTCAATTACCATCATCGAGGCCCACGTACAAGCGCGCATAAGAGCATGGAATGCACATATGCATTAAGCTCGCGCTAGGATCGCTCGCCTACCTCAAATTGACGTGGCGAAAAATGCTTAGGCAGCTAAATGACTCAATATCGCTGTACCGCGCTCGATTTACTTTCACACGTGATGAGAAATACACACGCGCCTCTACGTAGGAGCGATGATCGAGCGCAAGACGCCTCCGGTGCCGGTGAGCGTAATATCGCTGAGAACTCGCATAATATCGCGCCGCCTTCGTGAGCCTTAAGTATTAGGCGGCGAGCACCGAGGTAATGAGCAACGTCTCTAATGCTGGCTTGCGACCATTAATGCTTCTTGTGCCCAGAAACGGGGCGCGCTTCAGTGAGGAAGATAGAGCGAGAAAGAGAGAGAGAGAGAGAGAGAGAGAGAGAGAGAGAGCGAGGAAGAGAGACAGAGAACATATGCGTGCGATTACACGCTATTGGGAACTAATTCGAATCAATTTGTACGCAAAGCTTAGTTTGGGCGAACGCAGGCACCGTAAGAATTGTACGTATGTTTACGCAATAAAATTAGACTTGTGGCGAGATTTTTCAATGCTCGGGCGCGCGCACAATACATCTTTCGATCAATCTTGAGACGAGGCTTCGATATCACGCATCATTTCGTCTTATAAGACGACAGCACCCATACGTACCCATAGTTATCGAAATGCTATTGTTGGCTACGTGGATAATAATGTGTCAAGTATATAGTGACTTTCTAGTGTTTGAATTCGATAAACTCACACTTACAATGGGTGAATGATACTTCGGACTTTTCCAGATTTTTCATTTTATTCACGACTAAAAGTATCGTAAAAAGTACTTTTTTTTATTATTGTTAATAGTGCAATGTATATTAATTTTTTTCTCAGTGTTTTTAGTTTATAGAACGTTATAATAATTTTCAAACTGTAATATTACTGAAAGTACAAAACGATTATTAGAAAAAATTACTAAACTCATACATACTAAAAAGTAATTCATATAAAATATTTTATGTGCATTTATCAAATGTATCTGTCAAGTTTATGTCACACTCTCGCAATCTCGATATTAATTATTTCACTATAAATTGCAATTTATCTTATAGTATCTATTTCTAAGTGAATTAATTAATTCTTGTGTATTTATTGGTGTACCGTATAGAAAAAAATATAGGTTCGAGAAGTTTTTTTGATATAGAATAAAATACTTCAATATGGGATTATTTAACGTGTCCAAGTCTTATTATCTAAACGCGAAAATGTCGAGTTTAAGTGCGCCTTGAATATAATTTTTGTATCACTCATTATACAGTTGTGAACAATTCAAGAACAACTTTTCCCTTGCGATAGCAAGTACTCTTCGTATTATCTTACATAAATAAACAAACGGTCTGGAGAACGCGTGAAATATAAGAAAAGTGTATAGAAAACTTTCTGGCATATGACAATCGAAATACGAAATAAAAAAATAATAATAATTCGGAAGAAACATTTCATCGGCGATTCAAGAAAATAAAATTAATCGCCGAATGTAAGTCTCAATTAAATGGGTATTTAATTGAATTTCATTTACATTCGATAAAAAATAAATTTGCATCGAGGCAATCTTGCGCGTAATCGAAAGTGATTTAAAGTCGGAAAGTATTTAGGTTTTGTTCAGAAATGCCTCGCAAGAATTTGTTTCAGCACAATCGTAGAATGCTGTAAAGAGGAAAATTTACACCACCACCGCCAACACCACCACCCTCGTCGCATCGCCCCCCACCTCCTCTGCCGCGCACCCAAAGCACACATAAATGGTCACGCGCACAGGCACACATGAACATTGATCGCTCTGCACCGAGAGAACGTGAAAATACGCAAGTTATTTGACGAGAATAAAAAATGAAAAATCTCTTCGGGTATTTAAAAAGCAACTCGACAAGACATATAAACAGAGCGAGAGAGAAAGAGGCTCTTACGAATATAAAAATGACAGGGAAATATTACGAAAATTAACGTTACGACCTGCTCGGAAAACAAATATGATTTTTATTCAAAATAAAAGTAAAATAAAGCAGACGAAGAAATGAATCATTACACCAATAAATAACGACGACGAAAGAGGCGTTTAAGTCCCCCTCTCTCTTTTTCTTTCTCTTAGCCACCACCAAAAAAAGAAATTTCGTCTCCCAGCGGGAAGTGGAATAAAAGTTCATCGATGCACTTAAACGCACAAACAGGCGCGCGCGCGCGCGCGCATACTCGAGCGCTTGGTCTGACCACGATTAGCATACGCACAGCTTATTCTTCGACTTGATTTCTACTTCACAGGAGCTACCTGCGACGCGCGCGCCTCTCAAGTTCTTGTCAGCGATTTTTGTTTCTGCTTCTTTTTTACAAGCTGCTTCGACCTCCTCCTGGCCTCCTCCTGGCCTCCTCCTGGCCTCTCTCCTCCCGCCCCTCGCCCTCACGGCCCGCCGCGATATGAATCACGCGCTATGCTCTCGAGAATAAGAACGAACCACTCGTAAATCCGCATCTCGCATTCTCCTTCTTTCTCTCCTAGCTTTATATACATTCGCAACTTTTTACGAGCGCGAGGCATGAAAAAGAGGAGGAAAAAGAAGGGAGCGAGAAACAAGTTCGTCCGAATCATATTTAAACGTCTCTCTCTCTCTCTCTCTCTCTCTCGTGGCTTTGTCCTCCTCCTTTTTTATCTCACTCACACCTCCTGAGTGCGCTTCCTACTTGACTCCTCTATTCTTTCTCTATTTATTTCTCGGGCTCTACCGGCAAGCGAGCACATTCCTTTTTTCTCTTTTTATCGATAATTGAATGTATCCGTTACTGGACGGCATCGGAGGGGGACGGGAGATTCGAGCGGCTACTGAATTTGATAAGGAATTTCTTGCCTTCGATAGAACAAGTCGTTTTAAAAGATAACATCGGAAGCACCTTTTAATATCTTACAAATATAATAAAATATATAGCAGGTAACCCCACCACCGGCACCCTCGACGTTCCATCGCTTACTTATTTATTATTGGTTTATTATTTTTAAGCGATCGAGCCCTTTCGGTTATTCAGTATTCATTGATGTGTTAAATGTTGAAAAGTGAAGTTCATTCCTGTTAGACTACACTGAATACATTAGACCGAATATTCCATGACCCGCGCTAACGCACACCTGCTGACATCTTGCAAGGTTAAAGAATTTTAAAAAATTGCACGCAACGCCTACTGCCAAATTATTGCGAATTTGTTTTTCATAACATTAGAACTGCTAATAAGAACTACATAGATGCTGATTGAGTACTAACATAAAAAATTAATGCATTCTCAAAGTATGTATACTCTTACAAACGACGATAATGGCATTGTACGCTATTAATACTGCTAATATTTCTTTAACTTTTAATAACTTCTGCATCGCAGTACCACTTCATAAATTTATCGAATAAAAATTCCTTTGAATGTAAAGTGAAATAACATTAAAGCTGTTAATACGGACTCGTTATCGCTAACCTAATTAATTACCCTATTATTTATATAGATATGCATGTTTATAAATGCTCACACACGTATATGCACGCAAGGGCGCACACAAAATTATGTATGTATTAAGTATATTTATTTATGTGCACGCGATATGCTTTTAAGTATTTTGATTTTCAATTATATTACAATTATAAGAAGTTACGAGTTTAATCTGCTATTCTTTTAATTATCCTTAGAATCTAATTTTCTTTTACATGCAAAGGGCATGTATACATTGTCTTTAAACATTTATATTATTATACAATTTTATATTTTAATAATTTATACTAGGTACTTATAAAATTACATTTTATTTTATTTTATTTTATGTATATTAAATATAATTGCCCACGTTTTTGTTAATACAGGAGAGAAAACGCAAGTTATTGCACGGAATAATATAATATAGAAAGCTTATATAATATTCCATGAAATTACCGTTAAAAGATTTTATAATAAACAGTAATTTGATAAATGAAGAACGTAAAAATAAGATTTCATTAAAAATTAATCAAGTCAAATCGAACCAATCATTTAGAAATCCTAGAACGAGAGAGAAGTCTCTGATATTACTGTTTAATTAAATATAAATTTTTTAAATTTCAATTACATTGAGAGAGAGAGAGAGAGAGAGAGAGAGAGAGAGAGACAGACAGACAGACAGACAGAAGAAATCATTTTAAATAAAAGAGTGCTTGTGCCTTGTTGTAGTACTCATGCTCAATTATGATTGATAGAAAATATTGAAAAAGCATCGACAAGTACAAAAATTATCTAATTTGTCAAAAATTAATTCAACAATAGAGGTGCATTGATAATAACGAATATCGGTACACGACAATAGCTGTTGCGTATAAATGAGAAAATTTCTCGTTTTTATTTACATCAGCCTTCCTGTTCTCTCTCTCTCTCTCTCTCTCTCTCTCTCTCTCTCTGTCTGTCTGTCTCTATTCCCTCTATCTCACTCTCTTTCCACTCGGTTTTTTTTATTAATAATTGAGTATATCCGTCATAGCTCAAAGGAACTCAGATGCAAATGCCGCTCGATTAGATAACTTTTTTTCCCTCTTACATACGCAAACGCGCGCTCCTCGAGTGACAACAAATAAATGGAATTTAATTTCGTTCTCTTTGGTGCGCACACAGAAAAATTTGACGTATCTTAAAGAAGCAGAAAAAGAAAACAAAATAAAAGAGATGCTGAAGAACGAGAGGACGAAGCGATATAAGAGGAGGAGGAGGAAAGAAGAGGAAGGAAAAAAAGACGATAGTCAAGGAGTAGGTAGCAACGTGGTGATTTGCTTTCCTGAAATTCATGCTCGAAGCCCGCTGCGAGCGAACGAGCGACAGCCTCGAGGGAATTATTAATGTTATGCAGAGTTTCTGCCTGCCACGCAGCTCGTCACACAGAGTCCGCAGAGGCCAGAGCGAGAGAGAGCGAGAGAGAGCGAGAGAGAGAGAGAGAGTGAGTGAGTGAGAGAGTGAATATGTAAAAATCCGGGCGCGCGCGCGACCGAGGGACCTCCGTAAGCGTGTTATATCTGATCTCTTGGCACTATGCTGATCCGTGAAACATCTTGTTAGCTTTGTACAAGTGGACAAAAGGCGCCCGAGTGCGAGCTCCACCCAGTGACTAGAACACCTTCGAGCGTTTCTTTCTTTCCGCTGACGGTTATTCCTTTTTTTTATGCGCTCGGGTATTATTAATTGCTTGTAAAATGATTTTCTGCCGTTATTGATATCTCCTGGTTTTTTTTTTCTTCTCAAGGTATTCTTCAATTTATGGAATGTACGAGCGATTGTGCTTCATCGCTAAATGAATTTACTAATTATTGGGGATCCGCAAATCCAGCTACATCCGTAGTAGTATATTTCGAGTAGTAATGTATGATGATAGATATATTTATATTTCAGAGGGGAATGGTTTCATAGTACAGTAATTATACAAACGGAGATGTTTATATTCATATAGAATGTAAGGGAATGTAATTAATATTTGAGTTTGATTACTTCAAACCTAATAAACTTTACTGGAGGTTTAATAAATTAATAGTGTCATCGGAATTTCACTAAAGATCTCGAAATAAATGGGCTGATTTTATCGCGCTGTGTTTAATTTTCGTCCAAAATGACCGAAACATCGATATTCTTTTTTACGATTCACAGAAAAGTAATCTACAACTCTATGCCTTGAACATTCTGTGAATCAATATTTTATCTCAGATTAATATGATGCAGAGTATAGGGAATTCATGTACATATGAAATTCGTTGTCTACCTATCATTGGAATTCAACATTAAGCTCTTTTATTTCGATAAAAAATCTTTCACTTGAGTTTTTGTCTGAATTTTTTTTGGTTTCGGTTTCGTTCTTATGTAAGTGTACGTACACAAAGGCGTTTCAAAGCGCATCGTTGTAAGCGTTCAAATTTTGAATATAAATCTTGTAATTTAATATTAATGTTAATAAATATTTATTTATCATTTCAAATCTATTGGTGAAAATAGAAATATAAAAATAATCTGCTTTCGAAGACGAGTTTAGATTTATCGTTTAATTGCGTTAAAATGTAAAAATATTAATTACGTGTCACGTGCTTATCGTGTACGAATATTCAGTTTGAAAATATATCTAATTACAGCTCTATTAATTTACAAATATCTAAAGTTTCATAAATATTAAAGAAAACGATTAAAAAGTATTTCTGTATTTTTCTCACGATACGCGTCCGTAAATGTTTCTCTAATCTTTCAGATATCTACGAATGAAATACAATTCTTCACAAATAACCCTTTTTCCATTTCAGGCTGTCATGTGCTCTCGAATGCAGAAAACAATCAAACCTTCCATGAAAGCTGGGATGATCCTATTAGAATACATCACTCTATTTTCCTCTCTTCCAACGCTGGGCTTCGATCACCATCCTTCAAAAAAATTTCC
Source organism: Wiebesia pumilae (assembly GCA_018907045.1). NCBI lineage: Eukaryota > Metazoa > Arthropoda > Insecta > Hymenoptera > Agaonidae > Wiebesia > Wiebesia pumilae. The sequence goes on from JACCHZ010000192.1 coordinate 8,392,763, forward strand.
TGCCTTTCTATAATTTTACCTCGACCTATCAGTCGATGATCTCTCCCTTTTCCTCTCTTCTGTTCCACGCTGACATTCGATGAACCACTCTACATATGTATCCTGACTGTCCCTCTTTTTCCTCCTTACTGAAATGGCTGGAAAAAAGAGGAAGAGAGAAGATGATAGGGAGAAAGAAAGAGTCGATGGATGAGGGGCGAGTCTTGCTGTCGAGTTCAACCAATCGGCGCGGAATGGCGAGTGAGCAGTACTACTCTGGCTGTCCTTTTCGTTTTCCCGTTCGAGTAAGAGAGTAAGGTAATGAAAGAGAAGAAGAGAGAGAGAGAGAGAGAGTAAGCGAGGAAAAGACAGCATCACGCGCGCCTCTGTACACAGCACTTGGGGTGGGCTGACGAGTGGCAGGTCGTACATGGGATATACCCACCGCCACGTCTCGTATAACGCGCAGTGGGGTCTTTCTTTCCTCTCTCCGGGTACACGCGAGAAGAACGGAAAGAGTAGGAAGGTAAATCGAGTGCAATGAAAGATGGAAATAGGGAGAAAGAGAGAGAGAGAGAGAGAGAGAGAGAGAAATTGAATGCAAGATGAAGAGGGATTAAAGGATTAAATATGTGAAGAGTGGAATTGAATAAGGATTGCCTAACTTTGAGAACAGATATCAGTAAGAGAGTGTGGGAGAATAAAAATGTACATTAGAGATGGAAGCGTGTATCAAACGGCATATTATGGGCAGTTAAAGAAATTTAAATGAGAATTGAAAAGAAAAATTACAAAATGTAATTAATACGAATAAAGTAATCAGTCATAGAATCAGAATAAATATTTATCTTTTGCAAATAAACATAAAAATAAATAAGAGCAACAGTTGATCAATAATTATTATAATAAAATTTATCAAAAATGCTTTACACGTATACATAGGTGACGTCTACTTAATATATATATATATATATATCATTAATCTGATTATAATATTAAATTTTTTTAAATAAAACCATTTCGATAAGATAAATAAAAAAAGCAGATTTCACAGGAGAATGGGAAAAAGTATAGTACAGAGCTTTTTCAACGATAAACAAATAGAAATGAAAGAATGCGAAAGAGAATAAAAAAACTTCGGTAAGCAAAGAAAAATGAAAAAGAAAGTAAAGAATTGAGAAAAGACAGAGAGAGAGAGAGAGAGAAAGAGGAGTGTTACGATGTTATCTGGGTCTGTATAGGTGAGGGATAAAAGAGCTAAAGGCTGTAGCAAGCGCGCGTCCGCGGAGTGTCAGAGAGCTGGAAGAGCATATCTTTTCTTCTCTCTTGCTCTCTCGAAATCCTCTCAGAGAAATCGGCCAAGCAGTGTTAAAGGGAGTTAGAAAGAGATCGAAAAAGACTACAGACGAAAGCGCGAGTAGTGATGCTGAAAAGGAAAGATGGAGCGAGAAGAAGAAGAAGAGGGTGCAGTAGTAGCGAAGGAATGCGGTGACCGGCAGGCGCGTTGTGTCTATACGTATACGGGTATCTGTCTCTCTCTCTCTCTCTCTCTCTCTCTCTCTCGGCCTTAGCAGGGGACAGTGACGTGGCCCCCCGCGGAGACCCGCGCGTTAATTTACTCGTGACTGGGTGAGCTGAGAGCGCGCGGATCCACTTCTCTGTGTGTTTGTGTATACGTATGAACATGTGCAGGCATGCGCACTTGTGTACGAACGGGCTCGGCAACACCTGAGATACGAGTGCTTTTTAAGCTCTTTTAGCTTTCGTTGCATCCTTGAGATGTAAAGGCCCGTCACACTGGAAATCCTTACAGGTTGGCGCGCACTCATTTCTGTCACAGAAGAAAATGTAGCTTCGATCAAATTTATTACCTTTTTCTTCATCCTTCAAGTATTGTGGATAAATGAAGCGAAGACATGTGTCTGAGAGTGTGAATTGCATCAGAATTGTCATACAATGTTTACGGTGTTTACGTGTAGTAACGTAAACACCGTCAATGGTGTCCAATAGTCATGAATGTATGTACCAGAAAGCAATATCTTAATACTTTGTTCGTATACCGGTAAGAATTCAACTTGATAAGAATGTTGCTAACAAGCTGAATACACTCTGTGGTTGTATGAATATTTCTGTATATCAAGTTACATATATGTGCGTATTTAAAATACATTTAACGTTACGGAAGAAACTATCGTTGCTTTAAAATCTTGATATAATTTATAATATTTTTCGATGATTAGCTACTAACATAAATCATACTTATTGAATCTTTAACACTTATAGTGACTCAAGGGGATACGAAAGTGAATAATTGATCGAATTATGCAAAATGAAAAAGTAGACTTGCTGTATTTTCGAAGGCTCGAAATAAATGGAAGTAGCCACTTAGAACTTTTTACTTTAAAATACGTCATTCGTACTTTGAATATAATATTTATTGGCAATAATAAAGCGAATTTGTATTTGAAGAAAATCGATCAGATTCCTACTGTGATGACTTTTTTTCATAATCAGAAGATAATCTTCTGATTCGCAAATATGCGTTTAGAAGCACATAAATGTGCACGTGTGGACGGCCAACCTTGTGTACATCTCGAGCCAAGTATTTATACATCGTATTTATGGGAGCCTATAAGAAAACGGGAAAGATGGTCCACGACAGCAGCAGCAGCTGCTGCACAAGGAGCTTGTTGTTACATAAGTAAGGAAAGGGAAATATGAAAGATAGGGAAAGGACGAGTGGAAAGATTGAAAGAGAAGATGGTGGAGGGATCCAAGTGTCTCTCTTTAGTCCACTCATTCGTCCTCACCTTCCTTAGCTGAACTTATCGGACTATAACATATTTTATCGCGCAACAGATCCTTTCACGCTAAAAATCGAGAGAGAGAGAGAGAGAGAGAGAGAGAGAGAGAGAAAGGAAAACAAAGTGAAGGAGTAAAAAATCACTTTAGAAATGTGCCGTACAGTCACCATTCGCGCCCTAACTCATCCGTTGGTTTATGTTACGAGATTTTATGGAAAGAAGTGAGCGCGGTCGCGCGAAAGAGAGATAGAGAAAGAAGGAGAAGTGTAGCGATGGCACCTGTGGAGAGAAAAGAGGCGACAAAAAGCATATTTGACAAACACGAGGGGCCCGCAACACGAATACAACCAACGATACGACTATACATACCGAATTAACGAATATATTTATTGCGGCTTATTATTGCATGAGTTATAGCTTAATACGTGCAGCCTGTCGGTTTTTTGGGGAATCCCGTAATTAAGGCGATTTCGTGGAGGACAAGTTTTATATTGATAATAAGTTTTCGTGTTTTTCTTGTCTCCTTCTTTCTCAAGTTAATCCCTGTTATCGCCTTATGTATCGCCTCTTCTGCCCGAATATATATGTGTTCGGTATATATATATTCTTTTTTAAGGAAATACGTGTTTATTGTAGAAATTTCAGATTTTATAGCTTTTAATATCTTATAAATTTAATTTCGGTTACAATAATTATCTTTCAGTTTGTCTTATAAGAATAACTTATACGTACTTGGACTATTTATAAAATTAAATTATTAATGCACAATTAATTGAAAGAATGAATGATCTATCGGTGTCCTCGTTAATGTTCTTATTTTAATTCGATAAAGGATTTTTTCTCGCCGTTTTTGAATGAACTCTTATGGAACGGAACTCTTCGTGTTATAAAAAATTGTGACTTTATATTTCAATTTCATATTATTGTTCTAAATTATAACTACAGTTCATAATTTGAAAAAAGAAAAAAGGTGAAGTAATCGAACCGCTCGTAGTTTTATATTTACCGCTTAAAGTTATTATATTTGTAGAGAAGAATCGAAACCTTTCGCGGAGATCTAAAATAGAAAGAAACTCTTATGAAACACTTTAGGATTTTATCTTTAGACATGATCATGTTTTTAGACTATATCTAAGAGTCATCAGACTGTCTTGAAAGTAAGATTTGAAGATTCATATTCAGACATTTTTAGCCGCACCTTGGAATTTACTACATACACGAATTGATTTTTTGGTTTTATGAATTGCCACATGATCTGAAACAAATTGACCATAGAAATATATAGATAGATATCGGACACTTATGGTACGATTAATCAATATTCAATCTTAAAAAGACTAACTTTCAAGATTTTGATTTTTTGCAGTTTTATTTTAAAATTTGATAGCCGAAGCAGTAAACATTTTGTTCTTAAATGAAGAGTCTACATTAATAACAGATCTCTTTTAAAAACACTCTTCATTTTCTTAGTAAACAAATAATGTGTAGTAATGAAATTATAAGCACTTACTTAATCGAAATTTAAGATATTATTCGAATAGACTAATAATGTCTTCAAACTTATCTTACAATTATAATTTAATTACTAAAACAGGAAGCTACAATACTATTTATTTTATGTTTTTTCATGTTATGCAAGGGAGTACGATAAGTTATAGGAAATTTTATCTACTTTATATGTTGGTGCTTTAAAGAAAAGCATGTTGCCATTTACGTATAATCAACTTATCCTTTTGTCCTTTGAAATGTGTTCGGTCCTATGTTTTTTCCTTTCATTTATGACAGAAATCTTTCTTGCAACTTGCAAATCCGCAAGGAACTTTTTTCGAGTCGAAATCTGCTTAATCTACATGAAAAAGTAAGTCAATAAATTAGAAGTGGAAGCGTGAAAATACGCTATTAAAATACGTAAACAAGATTCTGAGAGACTTGGACTAGTTCGTTATTCACTTGAAGGAACAAGTTATCGGTTGGAAATGCAAGTTATCAATATGAAAATATTCATTTATTTTGGAATTGAAGCACACGGATATTTATCGGTTGTCGAACGCCGCGCACTTGAGATGTGAACTCGGTATCCCTTTTTAAACATCGGATTCTTCGTTCTTCGCTCGCACACAACGCGCACAAAGAAACAGTATGCAAATGGCCTAGAGCTCGAAGGACGGGCAAAAGAGAGCAGCACAGCAAAATAGCGACAAAAAGGTTCGCGTGCAGTAGTATAATACGAGCATTATAGTCCAGAAGCCGGTGGGGCTCGTTAAAGTCGCCGCGCACAGAGGCGCGCAAAGAGAAAAAAGCGGAAGGTGCGGAAGAGGTCAGTCGCGGGACGCGTTCGCCCATATGGCATTGAGGAGCCAGGCATTGAGAGCCAGGATGGCAAGCCGCGCTCTCCGAGATAAGGAAGTCGATGACAGGAACGATGATTTAGAGGCCGAGCGAAGGCGCGGGTACCCATTCTTCAGGATCGCTCGGAGCAATAGCGCGGACACGGATTCTCGGGGCCGGGAACCCCCGCGGACTCGAGGCTCCTCGCCTGCTTTATGGTAGCATTTACAATTATAATCCGGGGCCCCGCGAGGATGGAGGGCGAGGCGAGGCTGCAGCGGCTTTTTTCTCCGAAGTATTTCGTCGCTTCTTTTAAATATCGAAATAACGACCGCGCCGTGATTTTTATTGGGGACCGCTTGGAAACGTTCCTCGTTGTATTCTTATATCCGTGACACTCGCGTGGGAGGGGACTTTCTCCTCTTTACACCCGCAATAATGTCGAGCTTTAAGCGCAGAGACTAAGCTCTAAACTGGGCGAATGGCGCCGCTAAAAAACTGTCTTGTCGTGTATGCGCGACTCCGGCCCTCGGGCCTTTTCCCCCTTACTTCTGTAATCGGCTATAAGAAAATCATTGCCCGGTGAATTATGCCTCCTAAAACTATCGTGTATAAATATGAGAATTCGCAGAGATGCTTTTAACTTACCATAAGTATATTTTACTTCATTACTATCTAATCGTATTGTTAATTTTTCTCATATTTTACGTACACCTTGCGAAGCCTTATAAGATATACGTTTTAAAAAGTTATGAAATAGCAACACTGCACTTTCACATCTATTATTGCAATGTAGCTTTCATGCGTTAACATATAAATACCTCACAGTACCTATCGCACTTCCACTTATGAGCATTTCCAAATTTAATCGCATTATAAGGTCTAAGATATAATTAGATTTATATGTATTAGCAGTAATACTTCCAATACAGATGTAGAACAATACTTTACTTGTGACGTTATTTATTACGTTAATATTCAGTTGATATTGAGCTCCGTTTAAAAATAAGAATTCATTGAAATCTTTAAAATAGTATGTTCTTGATCGATTTCAAGGATTACAGCATTTTGTCATAATGTATACATAAATAAATTTCAGAAATGACAGATTTTTAAAAATAATAGTTGACTTTTCAATAATCCAATCATTTGAACCTTACATTAATAATGAAAATTGAATATTTAGTTGACTTTACCGCGAATGTAATTTTAATATCTGCAAATCCCTTCCACCACGATATCTGAATTTAATAATGTTATAACAGGAACTTCATTGTAACTAAATTAATTAAATTTAGTATTTTAACTACTGGTACATAAACGTTAAGCAATCATAAATGAATCTGTAAATTTAAGAAGTATTAATTTCGTTACGTGGACTCATCTGCGCTCTGATGAAATAGAATAATATTTATCAATAATTAAGCATCTTTATTGAAACTAAGTTTTTTATACGAAAAGTTTTATAAACATAGTTAAGTTATACGCTTTTCTTAAGTTAGAAGTCTCTTATATTATTGTAATTGTACTTATCGAAATTCTATAAATAACAGAAACTTTTAAGACAGCATTCGGAACCACGACATTTTCTTTTTCGACATAGTATTTCGGTTTTGCATAGGTTACTATGAAATTACACATGAATCTATTTTAGAATTTCTTCAGAGCAGAAAATATTAAAATAAACTCTAATGAACTAACTGGTAAGTTCATTTTTTGAAAAATAGAATTTTGCTTAAATGAGAAACTAGTACTTTCTTCAATGTAATTATTTTAATGCTTTTCCAAGAGAAAAAAATCATTCGATACAAATTATTTAAATTCTAATATGAACCAGTCATCTTAATATTAAATACGATTCGTTCATACTCCACTATTCTCTCAGCAAAGAAACTTAAGTACGAGCTTCTTGTATATAATAAACACCCAACACCCGTGGAGACCAGAAAAAATATCAGAGATAGAATTCGAATCTTTTGGAGAAAAAGATGCATTCGCACTTTATAAAATGAGGAAATTTACGATTGCCACGTTTATAATCGCCCAGAAGTTGATTCGTCACGCCAACTTTTCGACTCTATCTACATATGCGAAAAGGCAGAGTAACACCGACGAATGAAATAACATCGCCTGCCTTGTAATAAAGAAGACGATGAGCGACACGGGTTCTCAGGGTGTCTTTTATATGCATAATGCCCGTTTTTCTCGTATGGTAATTAATTTTTTGTCCCAAGAAACGGGAAACTCTAGCCCTTTTTTCTTACGAGGTTGAAAAAAGAATAACTAGAGATGGAAAGAAGTAACTGCGCAGTTTCTAGGAAGAAACTTCAGTCCGATGATACGATGTCGCAAGCTACTGCCTGTGGGAATAACGACATGGATTCGTTGCCCGCGAAGCCTCCGATGCGTCGAAAGCCTGTACAAGAGTGATCATTAACTCGGGGAAAAGAACGAGATCGTCGACTGCGACGTCGACTGTTTACAAGATGACTTACGATCGTATTAGCAAGAAACGAAAGCTAAGGATCATATGGAGAGTAATATGCTGCAAATTAAAAAAAAAACTTAATAGACGTAAAAATCAAACAATCAACAACAAATACGATAGCAACAATTGATTAATGCAAAGAAATAGAAATCGAAGCTATTTGCTATTTGAATGAGCTTCAAATTTGACGAATAAACTTAGCAAGAGGAATATCTCAGAACATTCGGTAACTCAAGATAACAAAGAATGTACGTAGACATAATTCTGTGTTCCAACTAATGCTTTAAGTTATCCTCTACTTAACCGTGAATGATAATGTATCATTGCTATAAGTAAACGTTGGTATATTTGAAAAATTGAGAGAAGTAAAAAAATTTTTCTTATCGCATACGCATAACTGAATCTAAACAAATTATTAAACAGTATTCTAATAACCATATTAAGATACGTGGATATGATGTAAAAGCGAAAAAAATAAATAATGCACGACAAGTTTAAAATATGTCAATTTTTTAAAAACACGTTTAAATTGAGATTATGTTACACATACAGTTACTTTGTTACAATAGAAAAATTAATTGAATATAATTAAAATCTGACTGCAATGATAATAGCTTTCATCTTGTATTAAACATTGTAAAAGCTCTATAAATCTTCTTTTGTATTCCTTACATATAAAGAATAAATCAGGCGCTCTAATTTCAAATACCAGAACTCACAAGAATAGTGTATAAAGTGGTTTGCTTTCCTGATTTTAACACTGAATTAATTATTGTAGCTATCATTCTATTCAAGCTCTTTAATTCATCTTATTCCTTCCAAATATATCTTATGTAGATTGCTTCAGTCAATAAATATCGTAGCATAAGATTTTATTTCGTTTAACTTTACTTTGAAAAACCACCTAAAAATGTTTTTCGACAACATTTTAAGGAAATTTAATAATCATTTACGTAACATCATTTACGTTTAAATTTGGAAACGAAGACGCACAAATCTCCAAAATGTCTGATGCGATCCTTGTAAAAGATCATTAATGTAGCATTAATGTGTTTCTTTTTCGATGTATTCCTTTTCGTATCGCGTGACCGCGCAATTAATATACGAATGTTTTCAATAAATACGCCTCTCTACCTCCTTCACTCACTCACTCTCTCTCTCTCTCTCTCTCTGTCACTTTCTTCATAGTACTCGCCAATATAATCGACCTATCCATCAGAGGAGGCGGTCGGCGTAATGAGCAAGCGGGGGGTCACATCGATGCGTTAATTGAAATTCTCCTCTTATTCGCGCTTCTCCAGAAGGATGTCTGGCTTTCATTTGCCAGGGTAGCGACGGTAGCAGCCTTTCTTCCATCCGCGTGCGATGCGATGCGATGCATTGCGGGACGAAATCGTGCCGCACGGATTCTCTCGGGTACGATGAAAACTTGCCTTCTTTCCCTTCCCACTTGCTGCAGGGAAGGAGGACCGCGGATATTATTTTATTGCCTTTTTCAGTGTCATTGTGACGACGAATTGATTACAGCAAACGTGGCGATTCCGAGCGATTCAGAGAAACTCATTGGTAGAGGAGCATTGAATTAGAAAATGTAAGAATCGAGAAACGCCACTTACTTTGTAATATACTGTCCAATTTTTCTGAATGATTCGATATTTAATTACTGATCTTATCATTCTTTGTTAAAAATTTCTCAAATCAGTCATGTTATCTAGAAGAATATAAAGATAAAGTGGCTATTTCTTATTGCAATACAAGTATTTATTAATAAAGAGTAGTGGCGTAGATAACACGCCTACAATGAAATTCTGCAAATTTTTTGCAGATATTAGAGCGGTTCCTGCATTAGCAGCTATTAATTGCTGCATAACTAGAAAATTGTGGCATTAAAATCATCCTGAGTTAGTGTCGCGCAGTTTTCATGCTGTGCATTGTACAAGGATGGATATTTTAAATAATGTATGCAAAACTTATTCTTATCAAGAGAGATGAACATCTACTATTTTTGGCGTGTTTTTTATTTTGTTGCAAGAACAGGCTAAAGTGTGCCCGAGAGAAAAATTTTCGCGTTTTTCTCTTATGCTTATTATTATCAGACTCCACGGAGCTCGTGGTCCTGAGTTTATACGCCTTTTTCAGCTCTTTCATCATTAATGAACTTTGAAAAATGCCGGCCGTATGTCGAATTTTTTGTTAAAAATTGTACACTTTTTAGTGAAGTGACTACGTCGACTAAGGACGTAAACATCATTTTGTCGTTTCAAAGCCAATATCGTATATTGTCGAGTTATTTATTACTTCAAGTTGAAAGAAATTTCCGTAGTTGACTTTTCAAATTTATGTGAAATTATATTATAACTTATTATTTCATTATTTGTTTTTTACGTTCATACGTAAAATCAATTTTCCATTGATTTATCAATGAATAAAATATTGTTGCAAGTTCATGCTCCAAAACTCTCACGTACAGAATGTAAATCTATTTAGAATACAAATGGATGCAAAAGTAACAAGAATAAAAGAAGTATTGACATTTCGTATAATCTCAATTCATAAAGATAATCTATTCGCTTCTTATATAATCGAATTTTTTCTAATTTTCGTCTACTTTCGAATGACCATATATTTTATAGGCGGTATACTCTAGAAAGTTTTTTTATCCTTAATTTTTTTATATAATTTGAATAATCAAATCGCAAAAGTCTCGCATATAATGCATTCGAATTTAAATTAAAAATATTTTTTTCAATTTGATTTTAGAGATAAAAAAATCATCAGAATGTTAATAACAATGTATTTTGATAACAATTAATGTTAATAACCATGAATGAAACAACTCCTATTGTTAATAACAATTAATGTTGATGACAAGTTCGTGTATAACCAATTTAGATACGTACAATCAATTAAAACGCGATACGTAGTTTTAAAATGTGCGCAATATTTCACTCAATTATACATAATAAAATAAAATAAAATGAAATGAAATAAAATAAAATAAAATAAAATAAAATAAAATAAAATAATAAAATCCTGCCCTTTGAGGTGCTGAGAGATAAAATAGCAATGTAAAATAATAAAAGCGCTAGTATTATCAATTTTAACTGTAAAATACCTTGTATTTGTCGTAAAAGCGTGGCTTGAATAAAATAGATTAATACACGGAGATAAATACCTTTTACGTAGGCGTCCAGCTGCCCAGTCTCTTTCTGCTTACAGCAAATATTAAGTAATTTCATAGGTAAATAGTAAATTTAGCAATAGAAGTCTACCGCACAGTCAAAGACAAGACGAAACACATAAAACCCATGCGAGGCTTCGTTTCGGCTGACGCACAAAAGACGAGAACCAACAAAGTACGCGCAATGAGCACATTTCTCATATCAACGAGTTCATTAAAAGAGAAAGAAGAGGACAGAAGCGAAACGACCGCCTCTTCTCGCCCCTATAACCGCTCCCCCCGCGTTCCGAGAATATCTCGCGTTTCCCGTCGCAGCGGCAGCCTCGGAAGCTTGGATTATAATCCCAAAGATAAATAATCCAGTGGACGCTGGGCATGGAGTAGCTTCGTTGGGTCATTTGTCGCCCCGATAATTATATGGAGGTGTTATAGAGGCCTGCGAGCGATCGCGCAAACATACTCATACGTATATATGCTTAGACCACTGGCCGCGAAGATCTTTATGCGTATTCTGGGGATCCACAGGGTGCCGAGGTAAACTAACCGCCGGTTAATTATTGTCCCTCTCTCTTTTTCTCGCTTTCTTTTTCTCGACTCGTGTATGAGACTATAAAGTTTTATTCATCCTTCCTACTTTATTTCTTTTCCCTTCCTTTTTTCTTTATTTCGTTTTATCTCACATTCTTGGCTGAATTGCTAAAATTTTCACTTAATTATCAGTCCTTATATTTGTTGGTATATTTCTTCCTCTAAACGTCATTGCATATAGTTGAGGCTGCAATTTTTTCCCTATATTTTTATTCAGACGATAAAATTAATGTCACTTTTAAATCCGTGGAGTTTGCTCTTATAGTCATGTCACGTAATAAAATTAAAGTATGAAATTTTGTATTTTAGTTTCCATTACATAGTCAAAGCTTGTTAAAACTTTTTAAGATGAAAAAGTGCTGTTTTGATATTATACTGTATTAAGAACATTGCAATATTATATCTTTACAATGAAGTTTCTGTTTTTGATAAACTTTTTTTCAATTACATTACATGCAAACGAATTTATTAGCATACAAACATCCTGTATGAATGGGCATAAAACATGCATACATATTCTTACAATCGATGTCGTTTACAGATTTTTGTTATACAAGTTTCACCCACACATGCGATATTCCGCATTACAAGTTAACGTTTATAAGAGATCCACACCTACATGAGTTATTCGGTATTCTTTACAAATTACAGTAAATGTAATGATTTTTCAATTTCAGAAACACTATTTTACAGGAAATCAAACATACAAATCAACGTAAACTCGAATTTAAGATTGTTTTAGATTTTTCAAATAAACGAAGTTTTTAAGTAATTAAAGTGTTGTATGAAGTAGACAATTATTTTTATAAAAACTGATATGTATCAGGTAACATTTAAACATTAATAATACCAATCCTTTGTGATTTCAACCAAAAGAACATCCGAAGATTTGCACACTATTTTTGTTTTAATTTTGTTATTACTTTGGTGTACCGTTTATCAACAGACTATGTATTTATAATAAAAATCACTTGTAAATTTATTTCGCGCATATATGTATATACATTAAATAATTTGAAAATAAGCCGCAGTTTATCCCTTATCTTTGCCTTTTATAAATTTTTCAATAAAAATAATTATAGTCTGCATTAATTCATAAATATTTTGTTTATTAATTGCATTTCAATAATCTTTATGACCTCCCAGAATTCTCATGTGCAAATAAAATTCTCTCTCTGACCCTCTCTTCCTCAGCATTCGATGATTCTTTTTCAGCTTCTTGTTTGATTTTTTATGTTCTCCCCCTCCCTCTCTCTCTCTCTCTCTCTCTCTCTCTCTCTCTCTTTTAAGTCCCTTTCTCTGTTGATATGCTCAGAAAGAGAAAAGAGAGAAAGAGAGAGATAGAGAGGTAGAAGGGAATCATGTGGACCCGTCAGGCTCCAGAACTACCGTAGTAGCATTCAATTAGCCTCGCGGCATGTGAAATATTGCCCTGCATGGTGCGCACCTGAGCACGAACCGTGAACGCGAGCATTGTATGAGTGCCCATGCACGTGTATATGTGCATTTGTGAGGGCAAATGAGCGATTTTTTAGAGTCGAAAGAGGAAAGGCGATCTCCCCAAGATGGGTTAAGTGAATTCTGTTCACGATACATCGAGAGACATTTTTGAGATTGAGACTGGTGAAGCTTTGACAAAATACTTGAAGTGCTGGATATAAATATTTCTTCATATTCCTCGATATTATTATGAGATTTGAGACATAAAATTTATATGTAAACAATTTTTTGAATTATTTTGAGCTTTCCAAATATTTAATAAAACTTTTAATTTATTACTTTATATTAATTTTCTGCAATAGTATTATACAATTGCGTGCAAATTGAATGAAAATTAAATGTTTTTTTAATCGCAAACTCCATTAAAAGTATCATTCGATTATTAAAATGAAAAAGCAATTTCTTAAATCCTTAATGTATTTATTTGTATGAAATTATGTTTAAATAAAATACGTTATTAGTAAATCGAAATGACTAATATATTATAAAACTATAAAAACTGTGTATAAATACTTTTGCTTATATTAAATTCACTTCATGACTTTCAAGTATCTGTTATTTAAGTTGTAATCAATTCTGAAAGACATTTATATACATTCATAAACATTATTAAATAAATTTTAAATTGGAAAATATTTTCTTAAACTTTCCTTTAGAAGTGAAATTTTATTGTGAAGGTTTATAATATACATATGTATGTCAATATATAAAAATAATCTGTTCGTAATATAATTGTATTAAAAACATTATTACTAATTGGAGAAATACTAAATAGTTTATAAATTAAAATAATAGTAATAATTTTAATTCCAATAAAAATAACTATATTTTCTAAATAAAAAAAGCTTTTTGTAATTCATTTCTACGGTATTTAGAAAACGTGATACGTATCTATGCGAAGCGCAATATATATGATATACAGCAATTATACAACATTGTTGATTTCGACGCATAATTTATTAATATCTAGCTTTAACGTTATTATTACAATTGAATTATAAGTATTTAATTTTTGAATTGTAAAAATAATTTTGTATAAATTGTTTCACAATAGCCTGTTTTATTGTTCTGAAGGTTTAGGAATTTATGTATTATGGTTTACCTACACAGTTATTTAAAAAGTTATTTAATTACAAGAAACTCTTTGAAATTAAATAGAGAGTTTTTTTAATATTTACTAATTTTTAACAGTAATAATTTTTAGTTTTATTTATAACTATATTTAATGACCTTATAAGACAGTGTACTTGAAAAATGTTATATGAAGCGAAATCAATAAAGTTGACTACATAAATAATTAATTTTCAAAATCTTTAAAATATTGAAGTTTAATAAAATTCTAAGGTAAGTAAACCATCACAAATATTTAATAATTGTAGAATTATAATTTGTATTCATTGAATTTAGTAATTTTGAAAGTGAATATTTTGTTAGTAATGAGTTATAATAATTTATAATATAATTTATAATTAATGAAAAAAATTCAATTGAAAGAAATTTTATCATCTAATTCGAAAAGTTATTAAAAACTCATAGAAATGTTACCGAATAATTCTATATCGGCTAAATGTAATATTCATGTCAATGGTACATTGCATTAAAATAATTTATATATATAATTAAATTATAAATTGTATGCATTTCATCATATTTCTTGTAATTAGGTTTCAGAATGGATAATATTCCTAAAATAACCCAGTTATATATACCTTATTAATAGGCTTGTGGAAAACTCTTAAATTATTATTTCATCAATTTAATGCATATTTATATTGAAAAATAATACGTTAAATTTTAGTACTATAATTTTTAAATCTGTATTATAATATTTTAAAATTATGAACAATCGAAATATTCAACTAGATTACACAATAACAATTATAAAAGCTACTTCGCAGAATGAGTTTTTTTGAAGTTCTTTTGAACAAAAGAACAATCATCGAAGATTTAAAGCAATATTCCACATAAATTTCCGCAAATAATTTAAAAAATGCAATTGTTAATTATTTAAAGAAAAATACTTTCAATAATTTTTACTAAAGATCTTTAGAAATTTCGTAATAATTAATAATTATTCTTTTTATTCTTAAAAATAATCATTAAAGTTATATTATTTATAATACATATAATGATTTATTATACATTATTACATACAATTATATAATTATAAGACAGTAATTAGATACCTACTACGTATGTAACATCGCGACAAGCGGAACCGCGTAATCGCCATGTTACCAAATATACGTATCAACAGAGAATATGTGTAAGTGCGATGGTGAAATCGCTCATAAGGTATAAAATGTTGCGCGAGAAAATGAAACATCGATATGATATTGTATAGGCAGAATATTTTGAAAAACTAATTACATAAGTGGTGACTCTACTAGGCATTGCGATTCACTTGCAGACGGTCCATCTTTACAAATATTTCGAAGTTTCGGTATTTTCTGTCTTATAACGAGATACACTAGAGTTAGAAAAAGTTATATGAAATTCCGCCTCATTTAGTAGCGAGAATTACAGTATTTATTATCAAACAAACCCGATTTGCTATTCATCGGGTTTGAAGGCCTCAATATGCAGGTCAATATTGTAAATGTTAATTGACCCTCAGTTCTTTACTGTTTCTAGGAGCTTCGCTTAACGAAAATGTCATTAACCACTGATTCATTTCTTTATTTAGTTCAACTAACCAACACATGACGAATATTCTGTTATACAATTTTTACATCACTTTATTATTTCATTATTTCATTATCAGTTTTGCTAAACTCACATGTTTATTTATGTTTTTTTCAATATTGCAATTATTTTATTTAATCTTTTATAGTTGCGTTATATATCTGAGACCAGGAATTTTCCCTAAATAGAACCTTCTTGATAACAAGCTATCTAAGCTTACTACCCCACATGCGTAAAGTAGTCAATACCAACTCACCTCCTTTTGTTACGTAATAATTAAATTTTTATATTTTAATACTTATTGATTTCTTTAAATAATATGGTATTATTTCATTTTCTTATATTTTAATAATTACAGTATTTGTATTTAAAAAGTAATTAATTTTTGCAATATCTTTTTGAATTTACTTTATTTTCTTTCTGTTGCAAAATCTGAAATTATACTTTCAAAAATATAAATTAAGAAGCTTAAAAGTAATTTAAACATTAAAATGTTTAAATACTATGTATTTAAAAAATTGTATTAGTCTTTTTGACATTTGATAAAATATTTAATAAGAATCAGAAGAATTGCATATGAATAGGTAATAACAAATTACATATATATGTATATATATATATCATTAAAATATAAATTTAGATAAACGATATAACTGCAACACTTCTCTATCTCCAAATTTCACTGAAAGACTAATTTTGATAAATTACTTTAATAACTATAAAATGTTCATAATCAGATTCATAGATATATTAATCGTAAAAACTTTCAATTAAATAACACTAATAATAGTAATAATATTAATATAATTATTAATAATAAATATATCAGTAGTCGACCGGAAATATTAAAACAATGCAACAAATATTGTAATATCAAACATTTATTTATACAAACAATATGTTAGGAAAATAATTTACTAATGATATGATCTATATATATATATATATATATCTACATGAATATATACTAAGTTATTAATTTCGTATCAAAGATTTCTTAAAAGAATTTTTAATACAATATCTAAAATATCTAAAAATATACGAAACGCTAATTACATAAAAATACAAAGATAAGCGTTTAAAAATAAAAATTTCTATACAATTATTTATAAGAATATCTTATAAATTGAATATATTCATTACAATAATCAATACTATTAATATTCATTGATTTCATTTATAGATGTTTTCGATAAATAAGTTTCGATATTATTAATTTAATAAATATTATTAAAATTTTTTTCTAAACTGATTTGAATAACATTCTAATTTAATATGCTATGATTAATCTAAATAATCAAGATTCACGTTAATTTAATCTCCTAAATTTAATATCCGGTAGTGCTATGAAGTATAACTAAAATATTGTAAATCATTTGAAAAGTGCTAAGAACGAAAAGAAATGAATTATGTAAACGTTTATATGAGAATCGCAAAATCGATAAACGGAAGTGCAACAGAACACATAATTGATATCTCCGTTGACTAATTGAAAGGTAATTATATAACTTCGAAGCGTCTCTTTGTATATGACTCTCTACTGAATAATTGAACAAATTTTCTCGCTTACTGTTCGGCTGAATATCAGAGATAATTAATACCCTCACCGATGCTGAAGTCATTAATTGAGTATACGCTCCTTCATATGCATCTAAACGCATATAAACTAAATGAAAAATATATCCTCGGTTTACATTATTAAATATTACATTTAATATTACATTAAATCTTACACGGGAACATTTATATCAACTAATAACGGTTTGCAAATTATAAAATTTTGAGGTTACATCTACTTTCATCTATTTTCTTTCGTTTTACATTATAATATTAATTTTTAGATTTATCGCGATCTACTTATTGACTTCTTCTATATTAGTTTGAAAAGTTAAGCAAATACATTATCATTTATTAAATCTTTATTGTAATTATATTTTAACATGAAAGAATTTCCCTTTGTGCGATAAATAGAAAAATGGAAATCAAGTGAACTCGATATCCAAATATATCATCAAAGTCTTACGAACATTTTTAGTTATTAATAGTCAAATAAATGTGTAAAATATGTATTATTTATTATTTGTCATCATTCGACGGTCGATGAAAAGTTTTGCTGTAAATATTCCGTACACGTGTCTCGATAAAAGTATACAACACATCAATATAAATAAATTAATTCTTTAATTAATAAAATATTTTTATATATACTTCAATAATTACGTAACGGTATAACCACGAAAGTGAATTCATAAATGAAAAAGGTGAAGGAACAATGCAGACTAATGACTGAAAACAGAAAAAGCGAGTAACGCCTAATTAATAAGATCTAAGCTGATCTAAACATAAATGCATTAGCTCTCATCTTGATTATTACGTTGATAATTTTTGCATAACGTCATTCGTATCTTTCGCAGAAAGCAAAGTTTGCTAACTACTCACTCTCCTTTCATCACCGTATTATATTTTTCTATTTATGAACCTCTTGAAACACTCTAATTATATCGGTTTACAGACAATTCAGTCGTAATACGTACTAAACGTGCAGTAATTTTGTCGCTTGCGAGAAATATATAAACATATCAGTGTAATAGATATCAGGTGGAGAGTTGGAGAGTCCACAAAGCATTATTTTTAATTTTATCAAGTTGTATCTTAAGTGCGCCAAAAACTTTTGATACGATTAATTTCTTTACAATTAATTTTTATTAAATAATTAACATATTATTTTACAACATCGTTAATCTCACCTCATAATGTATATACAAAGGAAATGTTAGGAAATTCAATATATTACTTCATATATTATCAGTTTATATTCATAAACCATCGACAAAATTTATGATTTAACAAAATCTAGAATAAATCTTTGATTTTTTATTAGCTATGAAAGAATGTAATTTTTATCAAAAATAATTTAAAGGGAATTGTTGAGAAATTTCTCTATTGTTTATGTTTATGAATATGAACTTATTTATTTATACATATTCATTTTAATAATCATATTAAAATAAAAATTAATTACATGAAAAAGTCATTGTTGCAATTAAAAAAGAATTAACTTCTGATTACAATCTTCCAAATTTAACAACAGTTTAAATCTTTCATTTATCGACATTTCAAATTTACATATTATACTTGAAACTCTTTATTCTTTATTATGATTGTAGATATGATTACTGGTTGAAGAACTAATTGTAAATCGCATTGACATGAATCGAAGATGTACCTTAAAAAGATATCTAATGAATACAAGACCAGAAAGTAAAATACCCAATTCTTCTAGTTTTATACGCAGTCTTCGTGTTTTCTACAAATAGGGGATAGAAAATTCTGCGGGAGACACAACCGATTCGCTCATTCTCCAAGAGAAAAAGAGAGTGCGAGAGAGAGGGAAAAAGATGTCGAGAAAGCTTTCGTCTCTCCTTCCACGCGCGAAACCGAGTAGAGAGATAAAGAGAGACCATTTCATCTCTGAACTACTGATGCTGTATGCGCCGCTGCCGAAGGACAAAGATAGCGATTGCAAAGATAGGGACAATATCGTGCCGATGCGAACGAAAGCTAGAGGGAGAAATGGAAAATGCAGAGGGGCGGAGGAGGAGGGTAGCAATCGAGCGCCGAAGCGTGTAATTGAGTCCCATGCCGAGCACCCATCCCTTCTCGCTCCACCCCGCGTGCGCACGCGATCACAACTTTATCGAACGCTCGACCCTCCCCCACCCCGGCGCCACCCCCGACATTATTCTCGCGGTGCCGAGCTCGCGCAGCATCCGCCCTCGTGCACTTCTCGGTAGTAGACGCTGTGGCAGCTTCCCGCGCCGAAAGCACCCGGAAGCTCATCGTCTCTGCTGTTACCCTACTCTCACACTCTAAATCTACCCTTCCGTGTTTGTATATATACATGAGAGTGGAAAAGAGCGTTTCTCGACTCCAGTTTTGTAGCTCTCCTGTACGGGCTTTCTGGCTCACTTTTGCTCGCGTGTAAGTTTATTAGCAGGACTTTCCTGGTAAGCGTTTCTGTTCTATATGTGCAGTTTATTCCTTTGAAGAATATTCCAGGTGAATTGTACATTTCTGTTCCGAGGGTATCGATGAAAGTTCAACATATTTAATACGATCTGTCGGCGCTAATCGATGTGTACATATTTACGTTACCTTCGTGATAAACTATTTGTAATCTATTCAAAATAATAAAAAATAAGCATTTATGTAACTTTTATATCCATCGGCGAACATTGTCGGAACAAATTATCATAAAATAAAAAAATTACGAGATTTTGAAGAATTTGCTTCCAATTTCTTTCAGCCTGTATCAAGTATACACCTTTTGTTTTTATACACACTGTGTGTGATTCTTATTTTATAAATTAATAGACATAAAAAATTTCTTCCAAGCATCGAACTGTCACCAATATATAATCAGTGTGATATAACTACTAGATTTGTACAACTTTCATATAAAAAATTTAAATATTATCTGGAAGATGAAATATCTATGAATTCACGTCAATAATTTATACGTGATTTAATATACGAAAATAAAATAATGACTTTGAAGCTTTTTAACAATTTCTTTTAATGATATATAATTTCAACGATATTATGTCATTAGTAATACGTGTAGTAGAAAAAATTACGGTGAGTTAGTCGACAAGAAAATAAAAAATCCACCCAATATTCAAAGTTGAGTTTTTATTATTAAGTAATAAATAATAAATCCTTATAGTTAATATAACTGATAAGTTTTAATTCAACGTAAGGCATTTCCAATTCAAATATAACTATTTTTATAAAAATATTAATTTTTATATTAAATTTCCAAACAAATAGTTCACACGAGGAGTATTAAGAATTTTCTTAATTTACTAAACAACTTGTGCATTTCTTTTTGTAATGTTTATGCATATTATATATACTGATGGAATAAACAGTCCATTACAGTAACAAAAAAAACTACTCTATTTCGAAAATGAACACCTCAACCTCAGGTAGAATAAGAAGAATGACAATGCAGCCAAGTGTGCAATAGAAAGGTAAAAGAGTGTCCAACACCACGTCGTCTCACTTATATTCCCAAAAAAGAAAACTAGCAAGGGCAGAAAGCAGAGAGAAATCCAAGAAAGTATATCGAGATTAAACCCCTTCGATTTCCCTATTGCCGTTCCTCCCTGGAGACACGCCGGTAGTAGTAATAGTCGCACAAACGACAGACAGACGTAGATGTAGCGAAGAAAAAGAGGTCGCGAAGGGTGCGTGTCGCTTGTACCGATGCACGTAATAGAGAAATGATTTGATTAAAATGTATAGAAGCGCGCAGCGCCGAGTGGAGAAAGAGACCTACAGATGAATAGACAAAGAGAGAGTGTGTCTGAGAGAGGGAGAGAGAGAGATAGAGATAGAGAGATAGAGAGAGAGAGAGAGAGAATGGAGAGGGAATCTAGGAGGGAGTAAAGAGTGAGAGAAGCACAGCCTTCTGTTTGCGCATTTCACGGTTCGCCTGTAAAAAGCCAGTGCATGCGTTAGACAGATGGTAGTCGCCCGCACTCAATGGCCTGAGAAATTGGATCGCGTTTTAACTCCCTTACGTTTCGACTCTATTCCGCTCTTGCTCGCTCCTTCTTCTACATATTGAGAGACGAGGCAAGTCGTAGAATTTAACCCCTTTTTTATCGCCCCTTTCTCGATCTCACTACCTTTTATTATCTTCACTTCGACGACCTTCTGACGTTCGTTTTATTATTTCCGAGGGCAGCTCTTTCTTACATCTATCTATACGTACTTACCTCGCCCTATGTACGAATTTATCGACCTCGAAATTTCTTCGTCTCGTACAATCACCTCAACGCTGTTTTTCTTTTACACTTCCAATACCTTTTGTTACTCTAATGCTCCGCCAAAATTTCCATTTCGCTTATTACGGAATGAAATATCTCAAAGTCGAATTTTCAATTATGGATTGCTGTTTCTTTTTTAATTACAATTAAAAGAATATACTTTTTTAATTAATTAGATTTAACATTTATTATTTATACTGATTTGTACAATTTTATTCAGTGACGAGTAGTATTCACTCCTCCTATAAATAATTTAAGCTTATTAAGCGATACCAAATGTAATTAAAATGAAACAAAATTCTTATAGATTTTTATATTTATGTATCAAGAATTATAAAAATTACAACTATATGTTTAAATTTAGATTCAGTAACCGTTTATCTCGTTATCGTTATCCATAGATCACTAGTGATTTAAAAAGAATAAACAAAAGCTTGAAAACAGTAAATTATTCATGAAAAGTTAATATTTTATGCGCAATAAAATTCTCTTTAATGTAAAACACCTCTAACTTACGAGTAAAATAACAAACTGTAATTAGAGTTAAATAATTTAAAGTCTTTAACAAAGTAACAATCGTAAAATAGAAATCTACAAGGAAAAGTTTTTTAATACAATACATTATATGATACATTCTAATAGAAAGAAATACAATTACAATTCAGTATGTATTGTATGCATTTCTGAATTTATCAAGGGCACTTATTCTATACGTATCATAGATTATCCATTTTCTATCCACAACTGCAAATTAACAACTTAATTCCGAGGAATATTTATTACGTACTAATGTAAATTACTCAAGTTTTTATAAAATTCATTATTTCCGCAGCTACTAAATGAATCATTATAGTAAATAAAATAACTTTCCTGAAATTTCGAACAATGACAATTACCCATTGCTTCTAAAGTGTACTAAAGTGTACTTTTGTATAGAATTTAGATATATTTCGATGTTTTCAAATTGCACAAGATATATTGCAATGCAGTATTTTTAGAGTCTTATGTACTCTATGTATATTTTATGAAAATTCCATGACTTAATGCACAAGTATATCAATAAAACTACGAAACGTCTTTGTTAAGTTGTTGAAAAACAATATTATGAAATTACAATAAAAAACATCTATCAGTCAATAGGCGGACTAGTACTTCATGATGCAATACTACTTTATTTACATGGAAGGTTTGTCTGAAACATCGTTACAAGAATTAAAACATAATCCTAAATTCTTCGATTATAAATTAGTTGAAGCGTTATGTTACTAATAGTTCAATAAAGAGGAACGCACTCAGGGTAACATGACAAGTTAGCCCCCGGAGCGTCATCGATCGTCAGAAGGTAAATAGCGGCTAATCACGTCAGGAGCTTCAATATTAGGTAGAATGCTCACTAATACTAAAATATCCGGCTTTGTTTCTAACATTTAGATAAGAGTCCGATAAGGGATCTCCCGCCTACAAAAGGAGACAAAAGGAAGAACGAATAGCCGAAACAGGAGCGCCGCTTCTTCCATAACGATAAGACGCGCTGCTGAATGAGCGGCGTCGTCTCGACATGACGTTAGCCGAAGAGATACGAGCTCTTCAAGATAATCGGCACATTCGGAAGATGAATGCACCGAGTCGCTTGAGCTGAGTCGCTTAATACGATCATTTATCGCGCGCGAGTCCCGACTAATTTTCATATTAGCCGTAACAGCAGACCCCCGGCAGCAGCACACCTCGGACATTGTCGTGCGCATCAGGCGTTATTGTCGTTGTCGTTGTTGGTTCCATTCAATGTGATTGGCAGACAACACGCGTACCGTTTGTTTTTAACTCTTGTCGCTGCCAAAGTTCTGACACGCATTACGATCACGTACGGCTACATGAAAAGTTGTAAGTGCGGGTTTGGTTCGCCTGTATCATAACGAACGTCGATTTGAACGGAAGAGTAACGAGAGTCATGTGTATTTAAAAGGAAAATGCGTATTAATTATGACCAGTGCTTTCAAAAATGGCTTATCTATCGAATGTTACATAGGACAGATTGTTCGTTGATTAGATCGATAGCTTTGATAAATTTCAGAAGCAGTTTGCTAACCGTCAATATTTCTCTCTCCTTTCCACAAATTTCTACACCACCACCACCACCACCCCCCCCCCCTCGCCTTCATCTCGTACTCTCGCTCTTTCTATTTCTTTCTCTCTGTCAAATATTTAATTCGTGACAAAAGTAAAAATGTGACATTTTTGGCCAAAACCAGGCATATTTGTATAAAATACTGATCATATTTTTTCTCTCTATAATACAAGCGACACGTATGCATCCACAAAAATAAATACATAAATTCTTGGAGCTGCTTCTGGCGGTGCGTGCGCACAAAAAAAGACACAGAGCTCGATATCAACTCTTTTATTGTACGATCACAAAGCACGATCAAATTTATAGCTACACCAAGTCTACGACCGAAGAACCACTAAACAAAAAAATAAAAACGAAAAAGGGAGTGGGAAAGTAAACGGACAGGCGAATATCTCCCAACGTATAATCGAGAGACGCTCGCGTTCTCCTATTTTCTCAATTGGTTTCTCGATATAACAAAAATTGTCTGCTGCTCGTTTGGTCTTCTGATTACGGTAAAAGAAAAAAAAAAAATACAAACACATGCTAAGACCACTTCGCGGAGTAAATGCGAGAAACACCACCACCCCTCCATATTATCATTATTAACTCGGAATATATATATATATATATATACATATACATATGTGTGCACGCGTTCAGGTTTGCATGCGAATAGAACGTCTACCCCTCGCGATACGTTCGTATATACCACTCAGAATCGTACGGTTGAACGCGTTCGCGGTCAGATGACGCCAATTTGTTAATTAAACAAGCGGACTGTTTCTCGTGCCCCGTGACATTGACGTTGAATACACGGAAGTGATCGTGATCGAGGGTCATTAAAACAGCCGCTGCGATTTACTCTATTCGTATGCTAGGATAAACGAGAACATTTAGTTAATTCGCATGTGGCTACGGAAAATTACTACTCTTATGAGTTTTATAACCAACGGCTCAACTTGACTTAATTTCTAATTAGGTCCGAGGATATTTTCCACTTTTGGTGTAACTGTACTTAAAGCTTAGTCGATCGTATAATGCCTTTGAGACGCAAAAGCCAACGTAACATAACGAACTAATGCATGTGAAGCCCCATGAGAATAAGTACATTGAAATTATTTTCTCAAAATTATATGACTTTTTGCTACTTTAAATTGTATCAATACAATCTTTTGTTTTGAGTATAAAATTGAATAATAATATAACAATAATTCCATGATAAAAAGAGAACACCTTATGCATACAAAAAGTATTCCTAAATATTAACGTTTCGAAGCACTAATGTTTTTCACGCGTAATAATCATACATACGTAATATTATATTTATAAAAAAAAAACTGACAATTTTCAATGTGCTAATGAATATTCCAATTAAATAATTCCAAGTAATTAATTAATTAATTACCAAAAGAAAAATGACACATTGTAATCGTAGCTACATCTTTCTTTGATATCTTTACGACATATTAATCACTTAATTGTTTCCACAATGTAAATGCAGGCGGTACTGAATGTCGTTGCAGAAATGTTGACTCAGGAGCGTTCAAAATCCAATGAAACGAGTGTATCTGCTTAAAATAAATTATAAGCACAATACACAAAGCCATTTCAGTAGATTCCCGTGGTGAAATATTTACAAAGGGTGAAGAAATGCCGCGTTCTCTGAAATAGGGAAAATTTCGAATAAAAAATAAAAAAGGACAAAAGGGAAGAGAATCGATCCGAGGGAATAAAAGTGGGATCGCAAAGTTATGGCAGTAGATAGAGGCAGACTTGTCCGCTAGCGTGGTTCTCCGCGCGTAATACAGCGTGAAGTAAATTATGGCGGGCGATATATGCGAAAACTGTTTTCGATATTTTAGATTTAAGACTTTATCTCTCCCTCCCGCTACTTCGCTATTTCTTTCGTATACACCATCGTATACAGGCATTTTCTCGTCTATTTCTATCGAACAACGAGACCGGCACCGCCCACTTCGTTTTTACATTTCAGCGGTTTCCGACCAGCCCTACGTCTTGCAAAGTATTTCTCTTCTTCTAAAAGGGAAGGAATCGTCTTATTTCGAACGGCACCTAATATTCAAGATCGCCTGCCTTGAAAATTTGCCGGTTGTGAACAAAGTAAATATAAATTGTAGGCGAGGATCCTTTTTATTACAAGACAAGGAATTTACCAATGATAATCGTTATATTAATTTGACATTTTCTTCATTTAGAAACGATGAACACAGTAATATCAACTTTCAGACTATTGAAGAGAATTATTTGTAATTATTCGTAATTACAAATTTAATTTTTCAGCGTATAAATAATTTTATTACATAAAAGCAAGTTAGGCGATATAAACGATAAAAGAGTATTAAAAATGATTAGTCGTTTACACAAAATAGCATTACGTATCATAACATGATATTAAACATGCCAGTTTTTATTTTTCATTTTTTATAGTATGCCAACATTCTGCTTCACAATACAGAGATATATAGACATCGTTTGCTGCTTAAGTACGTAATAATGTATTAAATGGTTAGTAGTGACTGTTCGTAAAATTATTTACTAAATCAACGTTACCATGTTACTTTCCAAATTTAAAAGAATACAAAGATATTTCTTACGAGTAAAGAATTGACTTTTTTTTATTACGAGTTAGTGCTTCAAGGATATTTCGTTATTTATTAAAATAAATATGATTTAAAATAATAGCAATAAATGTAAAGATTTTGTGTGATTTTAATTTGTATTCTCTGTTATTAAGTCACGTATTACTTTTACATACTAATAATCAATTTTAAGAAGTAAATGTTTACTCATAGTAATAAATGTCTTATTGTGAAACGTTGAATGCAGTAAACGTAAAAAAGACAGTAATTAGGTTTTTGAAACATTTTAATAATTTTTGTAGTAGTTTTTTAATAGTTTTTATAACTACGTAAAATTTTAACTGAAAGAACTTTTTATATAACTTTTATATAATAGATTAACGTAGTTGCTTGACCTTTATGCAAAGCACGGCTTTAAAAAGGACGTTCTTCTTATTCTCGAGGCGTACGCACGTTTAACATACCTCTCTTGAAGTAATTATTGCATGTCTATAAATGAATCATTATAAATGAATAATTACAGCCTCGACGATACCAATCGAATAGATCCTATAATAAGCCCTTCCACTTATTTTCAGATATTAATACTCATTTTTCCTTGTAGTATTAATATACGCTCTTGTTATGTAGAACAGGATCAATAGCCTTTTCGTAGCCAAAGAACCGAAGTATAAGTCAATTATGGATTTGACAAGATAAATTGTGACAAAAATCGATACTCTTGATTTTAACTGAATCATTTACACTTTGATTATAAATACTGTAAAATCAAAAGCTTCAAGTTGATTTTAAGTTATATAAATGCAGAACTAATACAGTGTCTTAATCATTTTTAACTCGAATACAAAGCAAATATGATTACACATCGATATTAGTGCTAATCTACTATATAATAAGTTATAAAATATAGGCATGTGAATATTTTATTCTTCATAATAATAGAAATATAAATTTTTATTAAAATTTTTCATACAAGTACTGTATTCATTTATATTTATTGATAAAATGCACTTCTTAACGTAAAATAAATGCAAAGGTCATAATAGAATGTTTCAAAAATAAATAGAAGTAATATGATCTTTGTTCCCAGAGTTATTCAACTTAGAAGCGGACAGTAACTTGCGTAATTTTTTACATTTATTAATGGTAAATTTGAAATAAAAAATTGATGGTGTCTCTCTTGTAAACTGCAAACAATATCTATTGTTCATCTAACTTATATTTTTGTTTATCAGTTATCGAATTTTATAAGTATTATGTCCGGTAGTTAAATCTAAATTGAATTAGGCATCTGTACTAGTACACAGAAATTACTACACAATTAGAAAGTGCATGTTTATCGAATGAAATATTTCTTTGTGCAGTTGCATGTAATTTATTCGTTTGATTGAATATTTCAATTTAAATATACAAATAGCAGATTAACGGTGATTTTCTCGATCTTAAAAAAAAAGAGCGTTCTTTAACATAGTTAACATAGTAGCTAATATAGTAGCCCTCTTAAAATTTACATTTAATATATATCCATAATATATATGTTTTATTTATTCTTCAAGTCATATACATTTGACATTTAGATTCCGTCAAATTCATCCATGTTCAATATACGAAGATCCAAACAGATATGCTCACAAAGAATCGATTCATTTTTACATCAAGGATAAGTAGAAAAAAAAATGTATAAATTCAAAATCTTTAATTTAGAGATGATTCTTAAAAAATAGTACTCGTTTGCAAGCGCATAATAAAGGAGTTGCAAAACAAGTAAAGATTATGTCATTTTTCGTCGTGAAAAGTTTAAGTTGGAGACAGGTAATGTTCGAATATTTTCTTGTCATATATTTCATAAAATGCCCCCTCCTAATCGTTCCGGTAAGCTACGCAGGTAAGCTTTTGCAGCTTGAAAGCTCGACGTGCGAATGCCTTTATACGTGTCGGATATCGCGCCATAAATGACGCTAAACGCACCACGAGAAACACGAGCAGTGGCGCAAGTGCGAATGAAAAGGGTCGATCGCAGACGCGCAACCAGAATAATCCGTGCGCGAACTTTCCGCGTGCACAAACGCGCCACTGTACATTATGAGAGTCGTAAAGTCTGTAGAAAGAGGCATAAAGTCCGTTGTGTGACCCGCGCAGTGCCGGGTTCTTTAGCGATGAAGTGCGCTGAAGCAATTGTTTAACAAGCTCGTACGCGTATCGCTCGTTACGACGTTGAGAAATAAGTATAAAAGATAGCGCACGAAGGAATTTGATATTAATGGTCGAGCGATTCGTTTCAATGAGATGCGATGAAGGAATTTTAGAAATATCTATGAATACTTTTCAGTTCATTTATCGAGCAACGCTAAACGATGAATTAATTATCATCGGTAAATTATTACATTGTTACGCTTTGTAAAAATTATAAATAGTAGTTGAAAGTATATGGTTGATCGGTTTATATTAATTTTGTGCTTCTACGCAATATTTAATTTCAATTTCAATCTGTTAATAATGTCATAATGATTTTGCAAATATAATACGTAAACTTTTTGATAATTTTTCTTTCTGAACGTAACTAAGGTTCCTTGCTAACAAAACGTTACACATTTTGTTCGAAACATCGAGCATCGTCTAACGCACGTATAATATAACGTCAACACATAATATCCATCAACTTCACTTAATTCTTCTATAATACAAACTTTGAAAGAACAAGTAGAAAAGTGATCACATGATGTACAATAAAACACGAAGAACATACACAAATGCGCATAAAATGTAAGAATAAATCATATGTAATGAGCATAATCGTAGAAAGCGTTACCCCTAATTATTTATGCATGACCCTAATTCGTTCGTTCGATCGTTTTAATAAAACACTCTTGTAATGGATCTCGACGAGTATCGACTACTCTAACAAGCCCGGGTAAATAATCACCAAAAAAGCACCTAAATTCACTTCGCCTGCTGCTCCCTCTCGCAATCGTTAGCACAGGCCGCGTGCGCATGATAATAACGCGCCATCACCCCCTTCTGTTTGCCTTACATCATCCTTCTCTGCGACAACCTCTGACCCGTGCGTTCCGTACCTGTGACTATCGACCGTGCATGTATCTCCCTCTTCCTCTTTCACTCTCTCTCTCTCTCTCTCTCTCTCTCTCTCTCTCTCTCTCTATCTCTCATTTTGAAGCACAACAGCCGTGACGTTGGGTCATCGTATCGTAATCCAATCGAATGGAATAAGGGTCGAACTACGGGCATTTTGCAGAGGGCAAAGGCCATACAGAGAGAGAGAGAGAGAGAGAGAGAGAGAGAGAAAGCGATGATGTGGAAATGTACGGAGAGAGAAAACGCGCGTAAAAAACAGGAAACCGCAACGGCGTTGCATTGAGTAATGGTGTCTGACGTTGAAACAAAGGGAAGATTGAAGGCTTGCTGCTTGTGTACGTTTATCGGTTTAGCTTCATCTGGGCGCATGTACAGAAGCAAACATCTCTTTTTTGACAGAGAAATTGGAAACAACAAAGTCATGCATGTGAACCTCCGAAGAAAGGGGTAGGAGGAATGCGTGGATGAGGTTCTAGTGTAACAGTAGTTGTATCGAGGGTAGTCAATGCTACAAAGTAAGACAGAAAAGTGAATTTGGTAAAGCTCGAGGGAGTGGAACTTCAAAACCTTGTAGAGAAAAATAAACTTGTAAACTTCATTGTACCTTAAATGATAAATTTAATGAAACAAAGTTTATGCTCTTAATTCTTATAAATTTATATTTTCAATATGAGAAACAACAGAATTTAATCACACAGATTCTCATATTTGTCCCAAACAGCAAAAATTAAAATGGCGTTGAATTAAGCAAGTGCCTCCCTTTGGATCATGTCTTCTGATTTGGTACAAAAAATGGTAAAAATTTTTAAGTGTCGCCAAAGCTTCTGAATACATCTGCTCTATAATGATTAAAAACTAGTAAAAACATACATAGCTCATACAGAACTAAGTTCTCTAACCGTTCATCGATAGTCACTACTTAATTACTTGTGAATTATCCAGAATGTCTTTTAGTTATAACAAACTTAATTTACTTTCATTCAATAATATTTAAAAAACCCTATGAAAAACTTATATTACTATAGAAAATATTTTACTTTTTTAATAATATCTGTTAACAAGGTATTTACATAAAGTACGTTTGCATTCAATTATTTCGACATCGGAAATCTCATTGCACAATAACTATCATTGTTTTAATTATATCAGCAAAATTATTTACCATGGCCGTCAATTTACTTATTGCCTTTCTCGACTTTGAAAACGACTATAAGCTGTAAGTAAATCTCTTTTTCAACTGCATTATTTATATTGGAAATTATATTGTCTGAATACATCTACAACTCGACATCACGTAGCTAGTAAGTTACTTAATTCATACTTAGAGGCTAAAATCTTAAGGATAAAATTATTAGCATAAAAAAAAGGGTTTTAATTTATAATCGCCACTTTATTATAGCTCATTTAATATTGAATTAAATACTGAATTCATACTTAACATTCTTTTATTTGACTTCATTTGATTCTTTTAACGTAATATTTTTCAATCAAGTACAGTATACTTATTACGTAATGTTTGTAATAATTCATATCATTTCGAGTAGTATGTACCGATTTCATTTAAAAGTCAACTTAAAGCAAGAGCACTCCAATAAATAATAAAACCTTCATTTTAGATGTTAGATAAAAATTGAACAAATGTAAAATCTAACCAATTTTTATTATTATAATTTTCATACAAAAATTTAAAAACAATAACTTATTAAAATCTTAACTGTTTTCTTTTATTTAATATAAAAATTTTATATAAAATTATTGTTTATATAAAATTATCATATAAAATTTTAAATTTTATTTATAAGTAAACCATAAATATAACAAAACAGTAACATAAGAATTATTATCTCGTAGATTGTATCCTTTGAAAAGTTTTAAAGATTTTCGCAGAAACATGAGATGTTGATATTAATCG
This sequence comes from Wiebesia pumilae, assembly GCA_018907045.1. Lineage (NCBI taxonomy): Eukaryota > Metazoa > Arthropoda > Insecta > Hymenoptera > Agaonidae > Wiebesia > Wiebesia pumilae. The sequence continues at coordinate 8,423,865 of JACCHZ010000192.1, forward strand.
GTTTTAAATATTATTAAAGGCATGCATTAATGTTCCATTTTTAAGTTCTTCTGGATTGTACTATATATACATCGAGCGAAGCAAAATTGAAAAAAATAGATATAATAAATTCTTCCCACATATATTCTTAAAAAGTAAACGACCACTATACTTGAACAATACCTGCACTATCCACTTACTTCTGATAATAGCAGTCAACAATTTGTTCACAAGACTAAACGAAAATGAAACGTGACTACAGTTGCAAGCCAAATATTATTACTGACTAAAGTTTGCGTCAACCTTTATCATTAATAGTTACATTATCAAAAAGTTAAAAAAGGGCGTGAGACAGAGTAAGAGAGAGAGAGAGAGAGAGAGAGAGAGAGAGAGAGAGAGAAGAACAAGAGAAGAAAAAGTGAGAAACGCATTGAAAACTATAAATTTGCTTTTATTTCAGTTAGTTATTTCTCAATTAGGTAGAAGATCTTTTATATTAATTCCGACGTAATAAAAGAATTTTATTGGATAAAAGCAAAAAGTCTTCTACATCAGTTATCAAGATTTTATACTACAGGTGCCGAAGCATTTCAAATAAAACAATAAATTATTGATCGTTGCAGAAATCATTGGTAAAAAAGTTAAACTTGCCAAAGACCATTTATCAAACAATAATTGACGTTTTATGAAATGGCTATGAAATTAATAAAGTTGATAAATGACGTTTATAAGAACGTAAATAAAAGAAATGTCTAACTCATTGTTAAAGAATTGTAGAAAGACGAAAAAGTTAAAGTTAAGAATGCTAAAAATTTTGGTATTTATTAATACGTGTGTGTACATAAGACTTGAATAAAAATTGCGATGCAGCCGGATATGCAAATGACAAAAATGATTGTAGCATTGAAACTTGCGTGTTTTAAGAATGACGGCATTTAAAAAAAGTGATAAAACAATAGAAAAGTGAAAATTCGCAAGCAATCTCGCGATAAGCACATTGATAACTCAAAATACTTTAACTTTGTCTCAAATAGACTAGTCTGCGGAAAACATCGTTCGAAGTTATATCCAAGATCTGTCGTTTAGTTTTACGTTGGCAATCAGTAAGAGTAGGCGACACGCCTGTCCCTCTTTCTCTCTCACTCTCTCTCTCTCTCTCTCTCTCTAACGGGTTTTTCGGTTCGACGAGAGTAACTCCCTCCCTCTCGTGACGAGGGGCGGAAAGGGCGCACTTCGCCGCAGCCGCGGGAGGGGGTATACGAAGGGGAGGGCGCAAGTGTTATAGGTACGGCGATCGGACGAGGGCGGGAGGAAAGGTTTATTGGAGGCAAGTTTATACTCGCGGTGGCGGTGGCGCCGTCGGATGACGACTTGAGCGGCTACGGCGGCGCTTACCGCGCACGCGTTTACGAGCGAGTAAAAAGAGCATATACAGGAGCGCGTCCTGAGCGCGAAAAGCTCTCCGTGAGCCACGTGCGCGTATACTCAGGCGAGGATCGGTAAAATGCGGCGTTTACGCTCGTGCATACCTACACGTTGACGATGCGCCCCGGAAATTTTCTCTTATAAATTATTGGAGCGGCGCACGTGGCAGTCATGGCTGTACAGGCTACAACGTCACGGTGCTAATAATGGAAAAGGCTCTTGTGCAAGCATTAGGTCCCGCGGCTTTTCCTAAGGCTCTGGTGCCTTTTTATGGAAAGAACTGCTTAATAAGTCAGGGATGGCTGGTGTTAGAAATGCCGACGCCACCGAATTTATCATCGCGACAAACGCGCGTGCTCGACAAAATTGTATTTATCATAAGTCGAGGCTATCCGAGTCATTCGAAAGGTGCAATCAAAAATACATATAAAGTACCGGCAATCAACGATTAATTAAAGCACAAGGAAACTGAAATAAAATTTATACTTATATCTAATTATACGCCTGCATTTAAACTTTTTCAATTTCTACTTTTATTTGTAGGTAGTTGTTTGTCGGCATACCAATCAACTGATCAAATAACAAGTTTTTCAAGTACAATGAAAAATAACATTTTTAAAAACATTTTATAATTTGTCTTTTAATTGTAGACAGAAATTTTTATTATTTACGCTTGTTCAAGAAGTCTATTGCGTATAAAAAGGTATAATTAATAATACACGTACGCCTGAACTTGTAAATGCTACAAAGTCGAATTTTTTACAATAATTTTCTCTTTTTAATAACAATATATTGTCTTATGGAAATATTATTTCTCTTCGATTTATAAATAATTCAAAATTCGTACTCCACTTACTTTTCACTAATGATGACTTTTCTTACTCAGATTTGAAGATCATTGCTCAAGCCTGTACCGTTTAAGTATTTAATTTTAATTAATCCTAGAGGTGACTTTTAAATGCCCATCGTTTGATTTTATAATGATAGTCTTTTTGCTATAAATTCGAACTACGATATATTTTTGCATTATTTAATTATTATTTTGATAAATGATATTACGAATAAAATGTGAAAAAGCAAGAAAATATATTACGTGTAAAGAATTGTAAACAAGTTTTCTAATCTTTATTGCATGAAAATATGAACGCGTTAAGTGGTACTAGCTGCTTAATCGAAGATTTCATAAATGTGTGCATGTCGCACGCAATATACTTGCATATTTATTGAAGTTTAATTTGCTCTTGCGTGTAATCTAGGATATTGAACATCCACTGACTTTATTCAAAAAAGTACTTTTACTACTACTATGCGAACATTGTTAAACATATTGAATATGAAACTACCGCTTTTTTATATTTTCGTGTGGAAACGTGAAAATACTTTTCAAGATTTTTTAAACATCTAGGACATACGAAATAGGTAAACTTCAATTATTTACATTGCACGCAGTGTTCAAAATGTTAAATTCTTTTTGTAAGATATTTTCGAGTATTTACTCTCTTCGCTAAATATGTAGTATTGTTTGTGAACTGTTATGTGAAAGTTACGATTATATTGATAATTCAGACTTGACGCTGTACGTATTACAACACAACAGATATCAGTTTAATATTTTAGGCTGTGAAATGTGAATTGGCCTTCCTAAATTTATGGACTTTTGTACTACACAACAATTTCATCTAAGTAATTAAAACGCTAAAATGCAATATATATTCATCAACATTAAATATGCGCACTTTGTTAAATTGAAGAATATTTGCATGTAATACATATTACATTATAAACATAAATAATAATGATAAGAAATTTAATTTTTTAGTGATAAAAAATAGAAATAAGTACTGTATTAATTTTATACTGAACATAATGGCTAAAATATCGTATTTTAATTTATTATTCGAGAAATAAGTATCGGTACTTATATTTGATTCGATATCTTTTATAAGAAATAAAATGATCGTATGTAAACGTACTACACTTATTTGAAATATAACTTTGAACCGCTCCGATTCACCAAATCGAAATAAAATGTTACATATTCAAATACCCGAATAATCATTTACACAAGGAATTCTAGAAAAATTATTCTCATAATTTCTTGACGTTTTATGAGTTCCAGGGTAATAATTACAGAATTCAATCAAATATTTAACACCTTTAGAATAAATAAAGGTAAACACTTGCAATATAAATTATGACTGAATCATTATTTGTCATTGATATCGATAGAGAAATTATTCTACACTGCCTCAACCTCTAATAAGATTTCTATGACAAAGTGACAGGGTATGACTCAATTACTTTCAAACAAACACTATTACGAAAATGTTGTTAAAAAAACTAGGTCAAGATTCTGTAATAATTTTGCACATTAATTTTTGATAAGTTTTAATGTATTATAACAAATGCAAAATAAATACAATACATCATTAATTTTCCCAATAACAAGATCATTTCTTGCTTCAGCATTTTTTCCATGGGAGATTGCTTCGGTCATTTTACATAAATCCACTAGCACAGTTCGAAAACTGTGAATTTAGCAAATTTTTCATTACGCTTAGTAATTGATTATCTACATAGGCGAGCGGTAACGTCATAAAGCCCTCGTTACGTTATTATCGACACCTCGAGGTCGCGCTACAGAGTAGAGTCCGATAACATCGCCGTGCGCGCATAAAACAATATCGTGAATTTCAAGCGATAGTCTTTTCATGCGAGTTGTGTGTGTGCGCGCGCGCGCGCATGTATTAAATATAAAGTCCTGCGACCATTTCACGATGGCTGGATAACTGTTATCTGTCGGCTACTGGATTAATTAAAAACGAAATGACGCGCGCGTTCATCGGATTCGCGTATTTAAATGTGAAATCGAATCGAAATTTCCGAGAACGGATCCAATGTGCATCCCAGTGATAGAAGCAATTTTTATAGGCGTAGCTTTCGCTTATCGGCGTTGCGCTTCTTTTTCGCGAGTTAAGCAGACGCAACGAGTCGGAATCGATCGCGTGTTGTGGGCCAATTTCGGCTGCTGTACACGCGCACGTGAGCCGTTCAGGGACAAGGATCGCGTTGCACGAGAGTCCGGGCACGCGGCCTTTAGCATGCGATCGTAAGCCGCAAAGACGAGCGTCAAGCGATAATGGCAGCCATTGTGTCGGGAAGGGATGGGAGCTCTTCGTGAGCGGCGCGAGACTTTTTGGTTTGTCTCAACACGAAGTTGCGATTTAGCGTTGGCAGGCGAGCTTCATTATATCTATCGACAGGATTTTGTGCTTTTCAATTTTCATATTAAATTTAATCTTCAGCTAATGCAACGACACTATTATCGGCATTAATAGATGTTGTAGTGTAATTAGTGATAATAGTTATGAGGTAATGATAGTATTTAACGTCGGAAAAATGAAAAGCTGACAGTCTCATAATACGTCGTAACTATTAAGTTCATCGGCGAATTGTTGTAAGGTTAAATGCACGCTAAACTTAATTTTTTTACACTTTTCCATATTTCAGAATATGAAAATAACATTACCAACTTCTCCATAAAAGTAATTAACCTTTTGCGTTGTATTTTATACTTGTATAAATATAGAAGCTTCCGCGAACGTTCATATGTTTTTAAATACCAGAAATATAAAGGTTTTCAAAAGAACAGGATTTGATGTTTAACAAGCGATTAAAATTCTTAAACGTAAAATCTAAATAAAGAAAAAATACTTTAAAACTACCGAGAAAAATAATAATAGTAGAATAAATTGACTAAGAATTTTAAAAATGCGCTTTTTTAAATATTGTAAAACCTTTCAATTTTTCCTGTTGACAATAGACGAGTTTTATTTAACATCAATGACAATTGAAAATCATGACAATTTATGAAAAAATAGATAAACTGTTTGAGCATTAGCTCTACTTCAAAAGCATATTTACAAGCTTCATTCCTCTTTTTTACTACAGAAATAGTAATTTTTCTACATTGTACTTCGTAATTATCGATAAAGTATTGCTTTTATGAAACTCCTTTTCAAAATATTATATACTAATCTACTTAAAATACATTTAACTCTCCTTTAAGACTATCTTATATATTTCTTCTCTTTTCTACCAATTTTTCTATTTAAAGAAAATCATAAACATTATTCATTTATAATTAATTTGAAATTTTAATCATATTTTTAATCATAAAAACCATTAATAATTATCGAAAAATCACCTGATATTCATATGTGCTGAATGTAATAATTCAATTAATATTGTAATAATTGTCAGTACATTGATACTTTTTTTTAAAACTTTTTTAAGTATAATATACCAATTGTAATTAATACATGGGGAACAGTTTGGATTTATAAATTCAATTTGTTGAATATTAAATAAAATTACTGGGAAATATAAAAATAATAAAAATATTAATTCTAATAATTTAGTTCATAAGTACATCAACCATAAATCGCGTTGTTTATAATTTTATCAATTTATTATCTATCGAAATTTAGCTAAATACATTATATAATCATGAAAAAGTGTGTTAGATAAAATGTAAAATGGTTGTTTGAAATTGTAATGATTTTTTTTCTGTAATTTATAATAGCCAATGCTTCTCCAACTTTTATTCATAAATCCACCCAAAATCGTAATTTATTTTATTACAACATTTTCGATATGTGTAAATGTATAATTTTTAAAATTATCAACCATGATATTCGTGACAAAAGCATATCTGTAAATGGTGGAATGCTTATATTTTTTCAAATTATTACTTTTAGAGAAAAGAATAATACATAATCGAAAATTGCTAACATTTCATTGAAGAAGCCCTTGTTCATTGGATAACTTTCGCACGAAAGATGTATGAATACAGAACTAAGTTTACGGCTTGATATTATTTCTTGAAAAATTAATTTGTAATAATGCTTTTAACGTTCACAAGTTCATATTTACACAATTATAATTGGTTATGATTATATACAAAGGGTAAAATAAATAAACATATATTAAACACATTTAAACTAATTTTCATGCGTAACTCATGGGTCGTCAGATGGATTAATTCGTATTACTTTCTATAGTGTTCCAGTATTTGTTAATAGAAATTTGACATAATTTTAAAGAATAAGCTCTAAAACGAAGCGTTTGTAGCACGAAAATTGCTCACAAGCGCCGACATTTCGTCTAGAATGTAAAACTTAAAACGCCCTTTTATCGAAATCACCTTTTCAAAAGTAATGGAAATGATAACATTTTAGTAAACATTTTAGTCTAACGACAATATCATAAATTTTTAGTTGTATGTAATTAATATAATTTTGTCATAATTTTTTATGACTAATATATCTTTATTATATATATTATTATATATATATTATTATACTAATATATAATAATATATCACTAATCATAAATTATTAGTTGTATGTAATTAAATTTTTTGTATATATATATATATATATATATATCTAGGATATATTAAAAATTGGTATAAAATTACATTTTTTTCAAAGTGATGGCATTTCATAAACTATGAATTTTTAAAAACCTTAAAGTACACCAATAAAGTATATTATTCTGTTAATAAAAATTTAGCAATATCTTAATTTTAAACAAGCATTATTAATACTTTCGACGACGAAACGACAGCAACTTAGTGCTCGAGCGCCATCTACAAGGAGTTTTCGAATTACGAAAAAATTTTCTTTATCAAATAAACTGATAAAAGAATTCGGAGAAAAATTTTCCAAAGATTTGAGCCTTTATTATTTGCGAAGAAACGTGTAATGTACGTTTTTTTATATTCTAAAGTGCTTCCTTCTCCAACGTTTATCAAATAAATTGTTAAATATATACAATAGGTTGTATTAAAACTATATAATTCTTCGAATAAATACTCAACATAGATTTAAAAATATTTTAAAGAATAATTTATAACTCTGTATAATTAAAACACAAATCTAATATTTATAAAAATTTCTTTAAATATATATTGAATAATAAATAAGAAATACGACATGACAAGTCAAAATTTATTGTTTGGGTTCACGGTTCGCTTACAATCTGTACGCGTTATTTAAAATGTTATTTTCCAACTCATGCTATCTCGAAACACATGTTATATAATAATATTAATAATTTTTCAGTACTATGGATTTACTGCCATAAAAAGTAACATACTTTATTACCCTTAATACATCGATTGTCTAAAAAATTTACAATGACTATACATTTAAGAGATTTCAAATATTTTTGTATTTATCTGCTTCGTGGTAATATTTATTAGATGAAACATGTAGAATAAAATTTTTTTAGAATATATCCTTTTATATCACGATCGTTAGATTTAGTAACTCTTACTTATAATATATTCAAGGATAGCAAATTAAAAAACAGTATTATTTGTCAGGCTTAATATCTCGTAATAAAAAGTTGTGAAACGCGCAATACCGCGACAAACGAAGAAAAGAGTAAAAGGTACCGAGCAAGAATGCCTTGGTGTAAACTCGTGGGTGATATAAAAATTTATAATAATATTTGATATATAGCAGCTGAATAAAAGTAAAAGACTCGAAGTGAAAGGAGTATGTATAAAAGTATGATACAGAATAATTTTGTGCACAACGGTGTATACGTATGGCTGCAATGGTTATGTAGTAGAAAAAATTCTGTAAAAGTCTAAGGAAAATAGACTTTTACACAAAAAGATAAGGGAAATTTTACCCGAGAAACAAAATAACGACAGATGTATGATTAATTTTTATCGGTGTGAATAAAAAAATGTAAAAATCGTTTAACTGCCCTCGAGACAAATATGATTCATACTTGTGTACACATTTGCCCTGAAGATTTCTAAGATCAAAATATTTATCGTTCTTATTTCAGTGGGACCGGCATTGATCGATCTCGTTAATTTTAAAAGGCCAAGCGATATTATTTGAATTATATTCATAATATTTGAGACTCACCCCCATGAGGGTGTCTCGAGCAAGTCACATAACTCATAAACCACGAAAAAGACTCATCCCCAGAGTTCGCAGTGAGCCACGTAGCTCGTCGTTGTCGATTCGATTAATCGAAGCTCAGGCAGCTTCGATTCGTTCTCTCAAAATCCATCCCACAGCGCAGGGAACCATTAATTGGAGAATAAGCACAAGGTCCTCGTGCACGTAGATCCACGAGTGCACGGGTACAGGTAAAGCTGCGTGTCGTGCTTCGGTTATTGTTAGGTCGAGCGCCAAGATGAGGGGAATACAGACTACGTCGAATTGTGATCTTCATCTCCGCGGCAAGTAAAGGGCCGCGAGGAGGGTGGAGGAGGGGGTTGCGCGTCGCTGTCGGATCATCGTTAGCCGATAATGTTGGCGAGAGTTGGCGCGCGTACAGCGACTTCGGTGATCGATCATCCTCGAGGACTGCGGACTGACGATACCCCGGCCACCAGAATCTGGTCAGCCAAGACCTATTGTTGCCACCCACGAAGCCCCGTGGTGTTGTGTAGCTATACACACATAACTCGAGCTCCTGACGCATCCAACCTTTGTCTCTCGCCTGTCGATGAGCGGATGCGTGAGACGCGTATCGAAAGCAACTTGCATCGATATTTCTTCTTTAACGCACAACACGTTTCTCCACGGCATTTGCTATGAGTGAAGAGGTACTTTTCACTTGGCGATCTCGTTACGTCGTGGACGAATTTGTCATGGACTGCATATCTTTAAAAAAAGCGCGTACATTGTCCTTTCTGCATTACTTGCTACAAAAATAACAAGCTATGCAAAGTAGCACACTGGCTATTTAACCGTGATATTTGTTTAACAAGAAGATCATTGCTCGCTCAAAAGCACTTAATCACTTTACGTTGCAGCATTATTTTATTTTTAAATAAGTTACATACTCGTAGCTCCTCTCTACGGGACATTTACTTATCATGTAAACTAAGTAAGTCAATGTTTCATACGCATTATTAATGCGAGGAACATCACTGCCAAATAATATAAGGTCAGTTTTCTTTAAAAAAAATGTTTAACAAAGTGTTCTAAGGCATTTTCGTATAATAAAAATGTCTTACAGTTAAAATGACGAAGATAATTCATTTAATAAAATCAAATGATATTTTCCTTAATTTTGGTTTGTTTGCTTATAAAATACACTACTCATGCACGTTTATGAATGAGTATTGTATTTGATAATGTTTATCTATTACTTACTATCGTTAGACTTTTTCATTCTCTTTATTCCTTCTTTCGACTTGAACGACTTGAATATAAAGTCTTACAACTCATTAATTTAGATTAACTAAATACATAATCTCAAACGGACTACGTTAAAAAAATGTTTTTCATAATTACACTTCCTAAACTTACATTTATGAATATAAATAATTTTTTCAGCAAATGTTTTAATAAGTTAACGGCTAATTTAAATAATAAAATTATACCTATAAAATAAAGAGTATTTAGTACATTCTCGGAATATATACATTAATAAAAGTACAGTAATATTATTGTTTTAGGAAAAATTTTAAAGGAATATCTATGTAAGATAATAATTAGACTTTTCAGTTATTAAAAATGAATGAGGCTATTACAAGCTTTGTGAATAATCAAGCTTTTGATGATTATTGATTAAGATTCAGTGTTCTGTCCATGAAACTATCAAGCAATATTTAATATCGTCGTACTATGATAATGTTTTAATTGATATGAAAAATTCGCAATTAATCTATAAAAATGGTAATATTTAAAAAAAACACGAAGTAAACTAATGAAATATGGAGTTTTAAAAAAATGATGTGATTTGATCTAAGAGCTAAGATAAAAACGCTCATATTAATTGAACCTAAAGAAGACAGTTGTTTCAACCTTGGAATTATATACATTATTATAGTTTGAATAAGAAGGAAAAAACTATCATCTAAGGTCATCAATTGTAACTATTCGCGTATCCTATGACAGTTTGAAGAAAGGAGAATCTACCTTCTGACTCGACATTTATAGTCTTGTCAGACAGGACAGTTCGTTAAGAATCTCGCGATACTCTGATGTGCTAAGACAACAGTTTAAAATAAAGAATTTTAAATTCTTTAAAACAATATTTAAGCGCTCCATCGATCAAGAATATAAAAAAATTATATACAAGGAATTTTCATTTGTTAACATTAACATTCACATCTTAAAAGCAGCTTCTACCCATGAATGTCCACGGTGACCTTTTACTGTTTTTACATTTTTACATTTAATCGTAGGAAACGAGTAGAAAAATAAAAAAGAATTGATAATAAACGATTGATATCTTGTGCTAATAAGTTATATAAAATTATAGGAATAGCCTAGTACTGATACATGCCGTAATAATTTAACATTCTGAAGAAATCGTCTTTAGAAAGGAAGTTGACAATCCCGCATAGTGTTAAAGAGGAACAACATTCGATAAAGTTGGTATAGGGCTTGAAATAAGTGCATTGAAAGCACACGATGGAATAGTCCTAGAGGACCTGTTACGTGACAACTCGAGGACTATTAGGAGAAAGTGAAGCGGATTCAGAGGTATAGACCACATGCAAGGACGGGAGAAGAAATCAAAATGACAGCGTGTAATTCGAAGGCCACATCCTCGAGCGTGCCCTTAGAAATTTAATAAAATACCGGGGCAAAGCATCGCATCGGTTGCACGACACTCGTAAATCGTCACACTTGGTTCACCGCGCGTAGTCCGGCAGGGTCAAGATAAGTCCACCCCCTGACACCTTCGCGTACATAAATACGTGGAAAATGCTCCTCCGGGAACAAACCCTCTCGCGGCTCATCCTAGAAGAAATCAGCCCCGACGCGGCTAAGGGAAATGATGCCACCGGTAAAAAAGATGAAAAACCGAAAACGATGGAGAGGAGCTGCAGATCAAAGAGCCGAGTGGTATCTTAATAGGTACTAACGCGTCGGATATTCGGATAAGAAAGAAGCGCACGTGCCTCTCTTGTCTCTCGGTTGGCTTATCGGCAGCAGAGCCTCTTGACTATCTTTTTATTCCTCTTGGTCTTACTTCCTTTGCTCCTGCTTTTCGCTTTCTCGACGCTGACCCACACAGCAACAGCAACCTACCAAACTCGGGAGCTCCGAGTTTTCGTATCTAACGCGGCCGACACGCTGATACGCGTCTACTCGGTTCTCCGTCTCTCTGCTACTCGTCAAATAAACAGTCTTGAGACCGCAATCGTGAAGAGCGGAGAAAAAAATGATTTAGATGGATCGCCTGGCTGCTCGATGTGGGAAGTAACGGGGGAAGTTAAGAAGTGGAAACACGTGTGATACACTCTGTATGAATTAACTGTTTATTTTTTTCAATGGTTTTCTGCCTTTGTCGTTTGATTAAAGAACTTCAACTTGTTTGGATCTTTTTTGCTTTTGTAATTCCGTGCTGAGTCTTGAGCATTTTTTTCGATAGGTTGATAGCTCGATAAATCTAAATAAGTAACTGAGAGTCAAAACGAAGCAATACAATTATCTTGGCGTTTTGAAATAACCCTTTTGAATTTTTAATATTATAGTGACTAAAGTAACCGTGCAATTCTCCAAGTCTGACAGAATACGATGCGAAATTGTCGAAATAGTTCGCTTATAACAATGAGATTTATCGCTCTACTTACTTGTATTCGTAGAGATCTAATACGAAAGGTGAAAATATATCATATTCGTTTATTGCACTTAAGCTAATGACTAAATAAGTAGTGAAGAGAGATACGTTATACGATCGTATACAATTTGCAAACAATTTAAGTTTTGAATTTTGAAAAAAGAATAGACTTTTCAAGTTATGAATGTTCGATAAATGTTCTTATATTCCATACGAGAATTCAAAATTACGCAATAAAAGCACTTAATAACGCATAACTAAATACCGGCAATTCATTTGTATTAGAAAAGATTATTTCTTCTATTTATTTTATCAAGAAATTTCTTTTGTAGTCTGTGCTTTGTTAACAATCGAGCATTTTACCGCGAGCACATTCATTGGAGTGCGTAAATTTCATCCTCCTGGAATAGAACGACCAACTTTAAAATGGGCCTTCTAAACTGAAAAGATCTCAAGAGAGTCAGCTTCGTGTCTGTCGTGTATTTTTGCAAATGTGCACTAGACTGCAACTTTTACATTCAACTACGTCAGCCAAATAACGGAGACCCCCGGCATTTTCATCTCCGTTTTATGCGTATACGCGTATTTTTCTGACTGAATGAAGTATGAGTTTGAAGTTTGAAGTTTGGAGCATATATGTGGTACATCTCGTGAATATTTTTATTCGTCATTTATCTTCCTTCCAGCTTGTAAATATACGACAGCGTAGCCGCTTATTTTTAAACAAGAGTCCGTAAAATGTTTCTCGCTATATTAAAAAAATTAATAATTCACATTTTGAGTTGAAGACAAATTTCAAACGATGACGATTCGTTAGCTGAAAAATTTTACTTCACTTTACAACGCAATCATAAAATTACCAGTGCCCTCGAAAAAAAACTCGAATTAACAATTAAGCTCTAATACATTTTTCCCATTTTTAGTTCTCGAAGTAGTTACGTTACTTCAACTTCGCTTTTACGCTCTTGAATCGAACGTCCTTTTAGTTAACAATATCGATTGAGCTATTGAAATACAACACTTTGACAGTAAGTAGAGTAATTAGCAGTTCAGTTTTTAAAAGCCCACATAAAAATGACGGGTGAAAATATGAAGTTCTGTGGTTGTAGAGCCATTCTCGAAAGAAAGTTTTTTTCCCACGGTTCGCCAAACGACTTCTTAGCTAATGTACCGCAGTACAGTAAAAAGCTCATCGATCAGAATAGAGAGAAGACTTGTCCTCTCCTTGTCCTTTCTCTTTCTCTTTCTCAGTCTTATGCGGGGATGGGAATCGATTTCTTCTCCTTGGCCTTTCTTTCTGCTCCTCAGCTTGCGCAACATCATCGATGTCTTGTCTCTATCTTTATCTCTTCCCGTGCGTATCGCGCCATATCTCGCAAGCCAGCTATTGACAGATGTACATGGAAGAAAGAGAGAGAGAGAGAGAGAGAGAGAGAGAGAGAGAGAGAGAGAGAGATTAAAAAATAAAAAAAGAATACACAGAAAAAATATGGAGAAGCAGAGAGAGAAGCTACTCCATTCTTAATCCGTTGCAGAACGAGGGTCCACACCCTGCCGCCGTGACTGCGCAAGCGCGCGCGCGCGCAAAGGAAAGAGTGATAGGAGATGATGCCTGCGTGCTTACATGCCCCGTAGGCTTCGAGTAGGGACGACTGAGGCACGATGCCCAGACCGGATCAAATTGGCATGTTTTTTTTATTCCTTTCCGAGTTTCGTTTTTTTCCTTTCTACTCATTTACATAGCTTTGTTTGTTAATCGTTGTTCTTGTGCTATTGTGCGAATAAAAATGTGGAAATGAGCGTCATATATAATGTAAATTTAATGTAAGGATAAAAACAGCATTAACATTAATTATCAATTTTTGTAGGGCCGATCAACTTTTTTAACCTAAGTTGCAAAAGTCACTTGCGATTCCACGAGTAAAAGTAGAAGCATTCAAATAAGCGGTATCTTCAAAGAATTTCCAGCTCCTTCAAATTCCTAAGGTAAAGACAACCTGACAATTGCTGATGCATCAGAAAGTAATTTGTAGATGATTCGAGTTGCATTTAAATAAAATTGTAGTCGGTATTGTAATTGCAAGTATTGCAACTACTTCAATTATCCATTTTACGGCGATGAGCAGTATTATTAGTAAAATAATACGCTATTAATGCAATAAAAATACATTCTACCTTATTTTATTATCGATTTTAGGTTGATTAGATTTAGAGAAGCTTCTATACTTAATTTGGTAAGAAAATTGCGTACATATTAACATATCTGGTATTATATGCAGACTATAAATCAAAAAGGGAGTTCCAAAGTTTTATATTATTCCATATTTATTAGTAAAATTGTAGTTTTAAATGAAAATTATTTTCGTAATTACATTTAATAAGTATAATTTTTGTAATATTTGGAAATTCAATTAACGCAATCATGATCGTGTTTTAAGTAAGAAGTTTTAAGAAGCGAAAAAAACGTAAGATGCTATAAACGTTCTTACATAATTCTTGAGTTAAATTGAAATTAGCATATATTTATTTAAACGGCACTGCTTACTTTTTCTATTTATTTTTTCCAAGTTTAGATTAAACGCACTTCTTTCATATTAAGTAATAATTTTCTTCAATTATAAATTCCACGTATTGTATTTGGCCAATAAACTTTGTTCTTCGCTATATAACATGCAATAAATTTATCCACGGAAAAATAACAGTTCTTATTTAAAAGCGGAGAAGTTCACAACTAGGACTTCCTCCGTAAGAACGAGTCCGTTAAGATGGTAATAGGGAACGTAAAGTAAGAACTGGAATGTGTGTGGCTCTCCATTTGTGAATAGGTTGTGCGTCCGATGCGCCGGAGGGACTTTTGTATGAGGCATGGCATAGAGGTGTAAGGGCAAAGCCCGAGATATCGAAGATTCCGATCCACTTTCGTTGATAAATACGAAGTTGATAATGGACCTTGGCGATGAAAAATTCTGTTATCGGTTATACGCATCGATCGACTGGACTCGGAGAATCATGAATTTAGTTTACAAATAATGCACGAAGGTCCTTCGAGGAATGCCTCGTCACGTTCCTTTGACAAACAACAAAGCGGAGGATTTTCATACCTACTTTGGCAGTCCTTTTATACTCTCGATGCAACCACTTAAAATTGATTTATAATTGATTTCTAATTATTAGAACGTAATTTACCTTATTTATGCTGTTTATAATTATTTATAAGAAAACTAATATTGATCCTCCAAGTGAGTAAACTAAATTTCTTTATTTCCGTTATTCTTACTACTATTTTCGCTATCAAAGAGGTTATCTTATTGTTGTACAGATTAAGAATAAAATACGCTTACCCGAATAAAATGAAATGAGAATAATATATTTGACAGGACAAAAGTCGTTTGGTACCCCTGGCTAGGAAACAACGATCATCCATACATTTCGCTAGTCGATTTTTTGCAATTCAAATTACTCTCAGCTGGAATTCGCGAATATTTTAATATAAAGCTGTTTGCGTTTCGACAATTTGCGTTAGCAAAATTTAAAAGTAAGCCCACGGTCGAGATCACCGTGAATCAGCAAGTTGCAAGTCTGGAGGGGTCACGTCATCCGTTGCGCGACCTTAGTCCACCGTCTCCTAGCTGGAGCATATATCCAGGGCTTCGACTGCAGGAATACGGCTCGCGAGTCGCGGAAATTCGGCATCGCGCCACCGAACAGCACCCGAAACCCTGGTATGCCACACTTGGTCGCGACCGAGTCCGCGAACGACGAGAGGGGGGAGGGAGGAAAACAGGATAGAGGCAACAGGCCCACCCGCAGCAGAGGTCGGTTGGCACGCGCGCGCGGGGGGTCGACGGCTCTCGGGGCCCGTACGTTGACACCGGTCATTTTTACGCGGCCGCGTCCCACGCATGGGGGACAGCCTGAGTAATGGCGCAAGATGTGTACCGCCGGGGGTGTTGCGCGCACGCCTTAGATAGGATCGGATTTTTAGTCGCCCGCGGCGAACGGTGCGCGAGGGCGTTTACGCGGGCACGATATTTGTGGACGTTATTCGTGCGCGCGCCTGCGAGGCTGAGAGAGAATGAGCGAGTGAGTGAGGGGGGACGAGGACTTCGTCGCCGTGAAAATGGAAATGACGCGGGAGGGAGGACCGAGACTCCTGCTTTTTATCTTTTGTCTCCGCGCTGCTTTATTGTATATTAGGTCGGGGAATGGTGTTAATAAATTCAGCTGGATATTGCGCGGGTTTGCTGCTCTTTCCTTTTCTTCCTTTATTTATTTACTTTTTTCTTCCGAAAGCGCGAGTTTATGTTAGGACCTGGTGCGTTTCACCCTCGGCGAATGCAAAGTTTCATTTTAAATAAATTATCTCGACCACCGTTGTAGGCAAACGTTAGGGCGGTAAGAGTTCTTTCCGTTATATCTTTACATTTAATTTCGCTACTTCATCTGTGGAAAGAAACGTTGCGACGATAACAGCGTTTGTAAGATAATATCTTAGAAACGTGATTTCGAACTCCAATGACCAAATCCTTTTTCTTTTTAACTAAATCATCGTAGAACATTTGTGTGCGCGAATACCAGCTCTTTACAGTTGATAGGCTATTGATCCAACAAAGATATTTTGGATGTATACTTCATACATCGAGAAATAAAAATAAATGCTTCCCTAAAATTTATGTATTTATGATAGTTGTCTTATCCGTTCGGAGTCGGAGATGAAGGCGGCATTAACGTAAAAGCGGCATCAACAGCTGCTTTAATTAATCTAAAGAAGTGAAAAATCGGTAAACTAGATGCAATTTAAATCCTATATTTGAAAAGTAAAGAAAGGATATCGAGTTGGGAATAAAGTTACAGATTGTTTACAATAATATTATTATCTTGACATTGATAAGCGAAAATCTTTGTATAAATTACTGTCTTTGTGCTCGAAAGCAAACGCAGATAATACTTTAATAAAACTGTGAAACGTAGCAATATTTATTTATGCATACACAATTCATTGGCACAACTAGAATTCTATGGATATATTATGAAAGTATTATCAAGTTTTATTTTAAAAATTATTCCAAATTAAGCTCTGTTTGAAAAGTAGATTGTTGAAAATCATTCTCACCGTCTATTTTAAAACTATATCATTCGAATAATCGATCTTTAATTCTACATTGCTCATTAATACGGAATCAATTTCAAAATTTATATTTTCAGTTCGTCGTGAAAAGGCGTGTCACTTGTACACATATACATCACATACTAGTTGCCTTGGACATAAATGAGACTCATACCCTGCGCACACAATAACGTGTGTTACGTAGGCGTGCGCGCGTTTACACTGGTGCGCACCTCGAGAATTTACGACTAACAACGCATTTGCACGATTTATTTATTTGACCAAGCTTGAGTGCGCGTCGCTATTGGCTTACTCAAGGGTAGTAGGAACGTAACGAACTAGTGGCTAAAGCGAGCGCTTTAATTTTTAGATTAATAGACGTTCTCTCGAATCGATAGTATTTTTTTCATAAACTAGAGATGAACATTTTCAAAGGGCAATAAACTTGTCGAAAAAGCTTGATACTTAGTTAAAACTGATCATATTCTTACGCTTAATTACTTAACTGCTTGTTAACTTCGTATAAAGTAACGTTATGGATAATAACCATTTTTTCTTCAATAAAGTGTAGTTTAAATACTTCTTGTGAAGTTGGTAAAATAGATTAATTTTTCACAAGCGTTTCTAAATCATGTATATATACAAATAAAATGATAAACGTACCGTGAGGTCGGGTACAATAAAATTTTAAATTTAAAAATATAAATCCTAAATTTTAAATACTTAAAAGTGCAGTTATAAGATATATAGTTTATATGTATATACAAACACTCGAGCAATAAGCAATACAAGATTGCCATTCATTTGGTTACTTTTAGCAGTATTAATTAAGCTTACGAGCGATGCATCACGTACATCAATTGCTTTCCACACTATTATTTATTCTGAAGAACTTATTACAGTATTTATGTAGATTAGCAAGGAAAAAATGTGTAAATGAACTGGTCGTATATTATTATTATGCGGTCCTTTTCAGCGTCTTGATGTCAGATTGTCAAAAAGAACTAAATACACTTAGCTGCATCGATTACAATCGTACGTGGCCGACGCTACACAAGGATCGCTTTTGCAATTAAATCAGAGAGAGAGAGAGAGAGAGAGAGAGAGAGAGGAATTCGGGGTCTGAAAACACGACAATAATGATACGGCATGGTGCACCGAGAGGCGCACGCGTAGACGTCAAGTTACGATTTTTTCTTTTAGCTCCACTCCTTGGATTAAGGTCGCAGAAATACAGGGGCCGAAGAATCGAAGAAACCAGGAGGCAGTCATTTCGATCATTTGATGCGATTGCAGGAAAAAGTAAGACTGGGGGCCAAGAGCAAGGTCCCACTTCCCTGTGCATTCCTGTACAGTGTCGGTGAAGGAAGCAGCGGTCGACGAGAGCCTTGTGGTTCTTCAATTAGGGAGGATCGTGTTCGTGCCCGGGCGTTAAGACCCGACGGACGAAGAGTCGCGCGATGTTCGCGTTGATGTATTGAATCCACAGCGCAAGCGGAAGCGCATTTTCCGCTCTTCACCGTCGGAATGGACTGGAAAAGATTCGCTCGCTGGATCGAGAACGCGCGCAAAAAGGCGAATTCGCTTTTGCAATTTCAAGGGATTTCAATGCGCTGCTCGACGAAATTGTGTAGCTTCGCTTGAGGTGTGGGTAGAGGAAAGGCTTTTTATTCGTGTCGCAGTGGAGTGAGACCTGCACCTGGTAACGAACTTTTACTGTTACGGCAGCTTTTCGGATTTCTACTGCAATGCCTTTTTCGATTGATCCTCGCATTATTTCCTGTCTTAATACATCGTAATTTCTATGTGCATGTATTTAATGTTTGATAAGCTCATTAGAAACCTAATTAAATAAATTATATCGAATATGTAATGAAAGACATTTACAGAAATGTATACTCACCATTTTTATTAGACTATAAAACAAATGTAAGCGTTATTTATAGCCGATACGATTAATTTAAAATAATTCATTTTATTCGCAAATTAACCATTATATTTTCGTTTGAGCGATGTGATAAAATATCAAAAAAAATTAAAGAATTTGTAAGGAGAGAATATGTTTATACATTTTATTAACAATAATTTTTTCAACTGTTTAACAGTATTTAAAAAAAAAATAACGCAAACTGTTACGCAATTCTTTATTCATACATTATTGATATAATTTTTTTCATGTTCTATTATTTTGTTATGATTTTTATAAGCAGACACGTAGGAACTCGCATCCGACTGTTAAGACTACATTAAATACTTGTAAAGCGAAGTTATCTAACACTCTGAACTTAAGTAGAACTTAAGTTGTAGACTAGAAATATCATGTTATTGATCCGACCATGTTTAACATGTACTAACACTGGAAAGTTTAACTCGAAAATCAATTCAAAGGAAGGGAAGCATTTCTCAGGCCTTGTTAACAACACTAATCGATAAACTGTTGATCTGTAAACGGTTGATAAAATGACCAAGGACTTCCCGTTACATTTACTGTAACGCAACGACATCGACTTGGGCAATTCTGGTTTAACCGCGTTCAAGTAGGTATTGAATGGAACCTTCCCTCGAGTTGTGTTCCGAGTGAAATAACTTTTTTAAGCATTCACGCGGAACTCGAATTAAATTGTTTTTTTTCTTCAAATTCGAATATTCCGCGCAATGGCTTTCTATTCTATCTGTAGTAGCTAAATACACTAATTTACACGGTTCTTGCGACTTACGTTCTCGAGCCAACGACCTCGATTTGAATTCCTTTACGTGAGAAGTCTACACGATTTTTTTGAAAATATATTTAAACCTCATAGATGGAAATAATAAGTGTCGTTTCTTGCTAATTACCTTAGATAACGTAATTGAAATTTACTGCAAATTTGTCCGTTCTCCTACATAAATTTTCAACATAAACGCCCTCTCTTTCTCTCTCTTTCTATTTGATTTCAATTTCAACGTTGATTTCAAAATCAACGTTTTTTACACGTTTCATTTTAGGAAGAAATTCAATTATTTGAACATTTTTTTAAAATACACTTTTTCATTTAAAAGTGATACATTTATTTCAATTAATTCTTTAGTAGTGAGAGCTTAACACAATATTAAACAAGCACATGAATTGATAATATAAAAACGGATAAAAAGAACATGTACAAAATTAATTTAATTTACATCTTATTACTAATAATTTATTACACGGAAATAAATATCTAATAATAATACGAATTCTTTTATTGATTTTTTTTTTTGAAATAATTATTGAACATCTATAAAAATTTGTAAACAGATTTAAAAATACTTTGAAATAAAAAATTTTTATGTCTTTGTTACAATTTTTTAATAAAATTTATTTTACTCAATTGTAAATAGAATAAATAAGTAAATACATTTTCCTAATTAAAGAAAGCATAATATGATCGAATTTTACTATAATTCTAAATTTATATTTTTAAGATACAATCTTTCTTTGTTATCTATTTACAAGATTTTAATTAATATAGCGAATATGCGTTGCGCTAACTATAGAAATTATAATTGTAAATGTATCTCAAATATATTTGTTATTTCATTTCATTTAGTAATATTTCCCAAAAACACGCGAATAGCAAAATGATTTGACAATTCATCGTTTAAAGCGCAAGTCGAGATTTAATCTAAAGACGCCAGTACAGTAACGAACAAAGAAAAATATATTTGAATTAACGCGACGAATGAAAGTATTTACCTTGGAGTTCTTTGACTAATCACCAACGTGTGCCTAATTTTCTCACTCGATACATTATATCAGCAACGGACGTTGGAATCCATCGACTGACGAATAAACTAAAATTATCGATCCGAATGTGTCTTTTTTCATGACTTTGTTCCGACGAACGCGTGCACACGCACACAGAGGCACCGTAAAAATATATCGGATGGATCGTCGGGAAATTGCGCGCACAATCAGTCGTTGTGCACTATCATTATACGAGAGGATAAACGCACGCCAAGCGAGGATCGGAAAAGCATCACCAAGTTGTAACTACTGATTGAAACGAAGGGCGGAAGAGATTTCCAATTGGAGAAATCTGAAACCTTCTGATTGCTCATTTCTTGGTGCAAGTATTGAAAAACAAAAGTACTTACCAGGATATTGTTTTTTCCATGAAATTGTCACTTATGCGAAGATGCGTACGAAGAGAACCTAGAAGATTTCTAACTTTGAAAGCTGTTTGCTTTCATCATACGTAGATATTTATTTTCTTATTAAATGCTATTATTAGGGCTCATGGTCAATATAGAAATTTCAATTCATTGTTTGGGCGCAATTTCTGCGTTTGCATTTTACTTGAGAACGTATGTCAATGTAAAGGAATTTTAAATCAAGGCATTTTAATATAATATTATTATAATATTTAAATTATTATTAAATATAATATTAATTTAAATGTAATACTGGAAGTTGCTTCGTCAAGCAATTTATATCTGATAAATATGATATCTTTTAATAGTACTTAAAAATCTGTAAATCACAATTTTGAATTCGGAAAATATACAAAATTATTTTTAAAATATCTTAGACTATTTTAATAGGTATACAAAAAACTATGAACACAATCAATGCTGAGTTTCATATAAACACGCAGTTCTTTACGTATATCCATTGGTGTTGAGTTTGTTGTGTAAGTATCAATAAACAAAAGAAAAAATTGTAAAGTATGTTAATGAAATAATAAGCTTGGGTGTTGTCGAATGTGCAACCATAAATTAAATATGTGTTGTTTAACATTATTTTAATAAATTAGCTGATTGAGGCTATTAAAATAAATATTTCGTTGAATTCAAACAAATCTACTTAGTATTCTCATGAATCCAAACGTATATAAATATTATAAAGAATACGGTAAGAAATAAGTCAATATTCGATGTAAAAGAGCTTAACATGAGCGATCCGAAAAAACTGTCACGCGTGACGAAATCATGGAAGAGCTGCTATCCATCGTTGATGAATAATTGTATGAGTATAGTTACATGCTCAATTATTCATGAAAGTATTATATTTTTAGAATCACGTATCTTAGAAGTCCCCGTAAAATAAATTAACTCCTATGTAATCTAATAAAACCAATAAGTCAATATGTTAAAATTAAATTAATCATGCGTACAGTCTTTTGCGGGATATGAAAACTATTTACACCTCTTACATTAAGCAGCATTAGAAACTTGAAGAGTAGCTATTTCAACTATTAAAAAAAACTATAAAATTTCAACTATTAAATAAATTATCTTTCTACATATACACATAACGTATAGAAGCCTTGACATGGTTAGGACTAGAATCAATAGTAACATTCACATTTATATTAAGAAACGTCTTTGTAAAATACTAAGTTATAGGGGTAATAGTTATCACTTGTACATTTTTTGTTTTTATAAATAAAAAAGTCTGCTTCTCAAGCTTGTAAAACGTATATTCCGCAGAGATAAGATTGACATCAGGTTAAATCTACTCATTCGATACGTACGAGCGCTCGGATAATAGAAAAAGCTTTTCTTTAGAATCCAGACGTACATGAAGTACTACCCAAGCAATATAAAAGTAAAAGAACTAGGCGCGCGCGCACGTCGTTTAAGATAAGGTCGAGAAATCTCGCGAGGGCAGGCAACTAACTGGGTTCAAACGAGGCGCAGCAACGAAAATGTCGCGTGTAACAAGCGAGCACACACATCCGGACCACTTGAGTGTCAGGTTGCTGGTTTTGAAAAGCGTCTTTGATCCACAAGGGCGGAAGTAAGGCCGCGTGCCTTGTGTCTAATGTCGAATTCGTAATATCGATGACGCGCCGATAACAAGAAGGAAAATAGTGAATTAAAGCCAAAGTGGAAGCTCCACGGGGAAAATCATCTTGCTACAAGACAAGTGATTTGACCGATGACTGAAGTTTCTCAGGAACTTTGCAGCTAATAACGCGATGCGGCTATCTAGAATGACTTAGTCAGGAATACGCTTAATTTCTAGGATAGTCAGAATCGAAGGAGTTGAGCGAGGATCTTTCTGGGGTTAAGCAAGAATTAAACTTTTCCGATGAGGGCTGCTGAGCAATCAATATTGTAAGAAACCTGATAAACATTAGTTTGTCTTGGTAGGATTTCTCTAAGAACCGCTTAGAGCTTCAGTTATTCATCATTAGAATGATGAATAACCGAAATAAATTTACTTCGATAGTTAAAATTTATTTAACATATGATCAAAATAATAATTTGATTAGAGTTCATTTAAATTTAATTTAAATGATTTTCATGCGAATTCTTTATTAAAAACTAGATTTCGAAATATCTCATTTATCTGCCTGGTCAAACTTTTCTTTTCGAGTAAATCCATTAATTAAGGCCTTCGAAATGAGAAAAATCAGTAATATAGACAAAATTTTCGAAATATATATCGTCATCGAAACTATACCCGTAAAAACATCTTTAAAATAAAGTATCTTATTTACTGAGTAACTTAAAATTATATTGAATTGTAAAACGACAAATCAAGCTTAACATTACTTATGAATTATATCATTCGATACATTTTAAAGTATTCTTTATGAATGGTTTTACATGAATTAATATTAATAAATAATTAATAAATTTAAAGAAGTCTAATCTGTCGTAAATTTGAGGAACCATTTTAATTGGAATATTGATTCAAGTTCATCTCATAAAGATAAGGTTTAGGTAATTCTGATAAATGATCCACTATCATGTATTCATTATGAAGTTAGGCTTATTCGACCAAATCTTCCAAATTAATTTCTGATAAGCAAAATGTGTAATTCAATTTATAATACGTACTCAAAACCCTCAAGAGTATTGAAATATTTACTTAAAAGCTTTCAAAAGCAACTTGCAAATGAGTATAAAATAGCTTGTTCATATTTTATTCTGCATTTCTATTAAATCATAAAAAGTCATTCGAGTTAATATTTAAAGTTTTATATCTGAAACATGTGAAAAATATAATATATATATATATATATATATATATATATATATATATATATATAATAAATAATATAATAAATATATAATAATCAATGATCACTATAAGTAATAACTTCATAGAATTTAAAGCGAGATTTGAATGAATATTAAGGAAAATTTATTTCACGTTTAAATTGAAACGATAATCATCAACGTATTGATTCAATGACAATAATTACAACGTATAGTAACTACTACTGACCTTCTCGAGTCACGTGCGTATATTGCTATCACCTATTGTTTACGAATTTATAAGTACCAACTCATGCTTTCTTTTTCATTCAAGGAATAAAATATGGTCTGTTATCTCATTTTTATTGGATTACCTAATATAACTCAATAGTGGCAATGGCTGACTCTTTAATAAAACGAATATATAAAAGAGAATTTTGTACTTTTCATATTATTCGCACAAATGAATAATATTACACAACAAATATAATTATTATTAGAGCTTGGAAGATACATCTTTTTGAATAATTCAATAATCACATTTATATTTGTAATTTTAACTGCTTAATTAATTAATAATAAATAATATTATTAAAATTAATGCATTAAAAAGGAAAATTCTATTAAATACTTTTGAAAATAGCATAAAAATATCCACATCTCTTATGATACGAAAAGTACCTATTTCTATGTTATCTGAATCATGTTGCATCATGAATTTAAAATGAATAATTAGCAATGGAATTGATTAAAATGTACAAATGTTTGTTCGATTGAATTTAACTCTTTGGAAAGTCCATCGAAAATATGACGTAATTTCATATGTAATTATTTTCCGTAAATTAATTAATAAAATAATATGTAAAAACGATAAGTATATATATATATATATATATATATACTAATTTCTTGCTTAAAATAATATATTTTTTAGTCAATACTTGCAAGTAAATAATATTTTTAATAATTATATAAAAACTTAAAATTAAATTTTTTTACAGTATATTAATAATATTAATAATACTTCATTAAAATAACTGCAGTAGAACTTAAACTTGAAATTTCATAATTAAGAGTTAATATTAAATATAAAATATTCAAGTCTTTTATTAACAGAAAAAATGAAAAAATTCTTTTAATTCACCTTTAAAATATGTATCAGTACGTTTAAGTTGCTTATTAAAATTGTGAAAACAACAACTTGCATTTAATTCTTTTGATAATGTTCTAATTGCATTATATGATGAATTATTCTTATAAGTTATTAAATTAGAAATTATACGTTCATAATTAGCATGCTTACAAAATTGATTTTCTCCGTGATGAAAATTGCAACTTATTACTCATAATACAACAATCTAATATATTTAATGAAAATATAAAGTGATGATAGTCGTATCTGAACAACTATAGTATTTTACATACTATTTCTATAAAATACTATGTACAATACTTCCTGGTTATTTATGCTTTGTGCTTCAAAAGTTTTCTACATATACTAGCTCCATATTTCTTAAATTGTTCAATTATTTTCTATTTAAAGATTCAACATATTTTATTTCAACATATCAAATATAAAAAAAATATTTAAGATGGTAAAGAAATCTATAAAAAAGTGTATCTTATTTACGATTCAGTTAGTCAATTTTCATAAGATCAATCGAACTAAAAATATAAAAAACTTATCAAAATATCTCTCCAGCAGAAAAATGTATTACGAAGAAAAAAAATATATAAAATACTTATATTATCATACCTATTACATGGTATTTTCTGTAACAAAAACATATCTCAAAAAAAGTGTACATTTAGAGAGTCGTTAAAAAAAAATATAAGATAACTTTTAAAAAAGTCACAAATAAATTTTATTTTACGCCCGCACGAAATAAAATTGTACACTTAGATTTCTTAATTTTAAAATCAACAAAGAAACAAACCCTCATTTTATCTGTAATACGACACGCGTCCTCTGCCACATGCAGTCTCTCTCTCTCTCTCTCTCTCTCTCTCTCTATATATATATATATATCGAACCACCAATAAATCGAGAAAATATATAGAGCGGTTCGATACTAGAGAGAAAAAGAAGAAAATAAAAGTCGACCCACGAAAGCTCGACGGGTGTTCCGAACGTTCGTGTGAATCTTTAAGGTGAAATCGGTGCCCGCGATCCAAGGTGCCAAGAACTTCCCCACTGCGCGATCCCGCACGTCCAGTTTCTCTGGTTCGGATTCGGGGAAGCGAAGAGTCGACCCGCAGACTACGCGACTTTTTGCCATGAACGTGGCGTCGTCCTGAAAAGGGCTGCGGCCTGAATGATCGATTTGAGAACGATACGCTCTTCCCCAGCTTTTGTACTCGAGCGCCATTATGTGCGGCCAATAAGGAAGACCTCCCGGAAAAAAACGAAAATGAATAAGTTGAAGGCGGTTTATTGCGGCGGTAATCTCGTGAGGCAATCGCGGGCTTTGTCGAGCTGGACTATTGAACAAGACCTAATTTAAGGTGAGCGAGAGAATGCGCTTTTCGTAAAATAATGGAAATTGAGTGAGAAGTAAGGATGGATAAGAGGCCAAGACTTGGAAAGAGCGCAAGTTTTATCGCCGCAATAAACAGGCTCGTATCGATGCATCTACATTTGTGTCCTGTTATAATTTAATGTACAAAAGCTGTTTGAAATTTCAGTCGTTAAAACAGATTGCTTCTTTACGCGACTGAAGAACTGAAATGAACTTTTTCTGCAAACTATAAGATTGCTACATCGTTTTGTATTTTCATATCATTAATCTTAAATGTGAACATGAAGTCATGAATTTGACCTTAAATTCACTCTTTTCAGTAAAAAATACCGCGTTACGTTTATCGAATTAATTTTATTAATTAATTTAATTAACACGGATATAATTAGAAGTAAAGAAAATTGTAACATGTTATTCGACTTTACATTTTTCTTAAATCTTTTGTTAAACTCACTGCACATAAAGAGTTGACTTTTATATTTTTAACGAAACAATGACGTTTCATTTGTTTAATCGATCAATATGATGGAAAACGATATTCATCATTTTTTTTTAATTTAATAAAAAGTAATATTAGAAAAAGGACAGGTATTTAATAAAATTAAATAAAATTAAAGTTGCTGTTAAGAGCAAGCATGTAAAGACCTAAAATATCGGATCTGTAAGATATTGTTGAACAGATGCCTAAATTACTTCGCAATATTTCTTAGAATAATATGTCTTGTAGTATTATGTTAAACCGAATGATAGCGAGAAATTGAGGAAATGAACTAACACCGAATTAGGTTTTGCGTATGCAGTTTCGAAACGGAGTACAGTATATACGATCACACAATAATGATTATTACAACTACAATCTAATGTATTATTTTAAGAAATATGTTAGATACAATTATAACGATTTGTCAAATATGCTTTGACATTTTATATTTATTCGGTAACGTTGTTTTTACTACTACAATTTTATCTTAATAACATTCTGTATTCACGTAATAAAAGATTTTTTATTTCCTGAAGGAATATCTACGGTTTATATGCCTAAAACAGAACGGAATCTCAACATCTGTTCATTAATTAAAGAATAAATAATGACCAAAAACATCCCACAAAGGGGCTATTTTCAGTCTATAAATTATGACGATCTTTCGAGAGATAAACATTTTTCAAAAGCAATTTATGAAAAAAAGTAAAAATTATTTCTTAAAGTTAATTATTATATTCATAATTTTTAATTTCCATACGGTTATAACACTCAACTAAATTGCAAACTATATAGTGAATCTGAGTAAAATTTTTAACGCTTTTGCTTTGCTAATAATTCATTTACAGTCGTTTTCAATTTATTTGAAACTTCATCCATTGTATGTACATGAAAAATATTCATTTTTATATTATATTCATTTATGATTATTTAGTAATGTAAACACTAATAGTATAACTAAAGAATTCAAATAATAAATAATTTTATAGCACATTGTTTTTGCTACAGAAATATTGGAAAACAATAAAATTTCTAATTTTATCATAAATAAATGAGAGTATAGGTATGCATTAAATATATATGTTCCTTGCAACAAATTATAGTACGACTTACATATAACTTAATTTAAAATACAGTCAAATATTTATTATTTATTTGCATATATAAACGATTAAAATAAAATTAGTCAAATTTGAAGATCAATTTATTGCAATCTTGCGTTACTCTAATTAATAAAATAACTTCATACAGCTTCATTTACTATAGTGTAATAAACATTAACTATAACTAATCTTCTTAATTGGACCTTGGCTACAATTTTCTTTAACATTAGATTATTTCAACAAACATAAAATATAATAATATTTAAACAATTGTAATAAAAAAATTACATGGAATAATCATTGAAATGTTGGAGGAACTAAAAAATTTAAATATTATTCAAATAAAATAATATTTTAACAGATTAATACAATAATTAATACAATAAATTTAAAATTGACAAAATGAGGCCACATCTTATCAAAATATAATTAGAATAAGATTTATAATGATTCTGAAAATATTGTCAAATAAAATATTAAAATTAAACAATTAGTTTGTCTTCTTTTGAAAATTTTATTGTATTGTTGTTAATAAATTTTTAATTTATTTTAAATAAATAATTTTTTATATAAAAATAGATTCCGTTATGATGAAAATGGCTACAGAAAAAGTTCCACAGCTTTATAAAAATAAAAATTATTGTGCTAGAAGTTAAATTAACTTTAAGTTAGTTATACATTTTTATGCCTCATTTTTGAATTAATTGAATAAATTAGATTTGTGAATAAAAACGGGCATCATAAAAAAAGTTTAGTCTTCATTTTGCAATACGTATCTGTCAAAACTTTTAAGAAAGACATACATTGTTAGATCGATTGTATGTTAAAAAAAATTAAAATAATTTTCTATATAATATAAGATTAATGGAAATATTTTCTCTATCATAATTTTATACATTTCCAAAACACAAAGATATGAAAGATTGCTTATCCGCGTTTGTTAAATTGCATTGCTATCACCTAATGAATTCTTTTATCTTAAAAATTGCTAAGTATAATCTAGATAACTGTTATCTAATAAGTATATAGTATCATTTTACTACTAAGTATATTTTACGTGATATAAATTTACATAACAAAAATTTAAAAACATCAAACAGATTTGATGTTTTTCAATATTTTGAAGCTCATCACAAACATACAATATTTTAAAATAGTTTTAATATAAAAATAAAAAATATACTAACCATATTTTACCTTTTATATAATATTATTATATATTTAGTTTGTTGTAAAAATGATTTGCACTAAACGATTTTTTAAAGCAAAGGTAGCTTATAATCAACATTAAACTGAATCATAACTATTAAATCCTACTAAAAACGACCATTCACATTTTACTATGCAGTATTCTATTAATTCATTAAGATTACGCAAACATTTTTAAAGTAACGATTGTATATTATAGTTCTTCTTAATCTTAAAGAAATTTTATAAGATTTAAAATAATTTAATTACAAAGAATATTTAAGAATTTTTCTTAAAGAATAGCAGTAGAATCATTTTATTCTTACCCATGTTCAACATTCACTTAGAATTATTACTCATAAATATAATAAAAATTTTAAACACAGATAGTGTACAAATGTAATGTAATATTTATTTAAGAATATTTGATACATAACAGTGCCTTACATTGGCCATACAAATAAATCTTAATTCTTTTAAAGTAAATATTATAACTTAAAAAATAAAAAATATCAGACATTGCATTGATATAAGAGTAAATATCAACAAATATAAATTTCTTCCCTTATCAAAATTGTAATTTTTATGATAACTAATTAAAATACATAATTGAATACTGTCTAAAGACTTTCATAAATAAAATCTCAATAATGGCTAGAATTAAAAATTATCGAAACGTTGACAACACTTTGATCTTTACCATTCTATACTTGACATCGCGCAGTATTTACTAGTCATTACTGCAGTTCTTGAGTAATAGTTCTATCACTTTATTAAATCAGTCCATTATGTTGGCGAAATTTTGCTAATTTGTTCGCCAAATATAAAACAAATATACGATTCCAAAAATTTCATGATTCTTAATGTATATTTTGTAGACTTACGAATGAGTATATAAATGTTTTTAAAGTTTAAATGAAAATTCGATAAAAGTCAATATATGAGCTATTTACCGAACTATAACCTTAATTAGTCTCGAAAATCTCTACTATACTTTTTCGAAATTACGGAATGTGTCTGTCGCTAATGTCGTAATCATTAGTTATTTAACCGCACGAGACAATCGCTGTTGTGACGTCGAACACAGCGGCTACAAGTGTGTTCCTATAAAATATTCTTTTGTATTAAACAAAAAAATACTTATTTAATTTTATGATATAATTGAATATAAAAATGTTTCATATTTTTCTTTAAAACATATATATATATATATATATATATATATATATAAATATTATAAATATGCAAACTGGATAAAACAGTTTTTCATTTAAAATACTTAAAAAAAAAAAATTATTTTTACCTATTCACGCATGACTGGTTGAAAAATCGACTAGTGATTTTTACAAAATAAAACACTTTCTACCCTTAGGAGGTTCTGGTGGCTCTAATGCAGCTAAAATTGCTTCATCAAAAACATTCTTCAACCCTTTCTAAAATTTAGGATGATTATAACAAAAAATTAAGAAATATACTAACATTGTCAGTATAATTAATGATTTACCTGAGTTAATGCACTACATTCCACATATTTTACAGCTTTCAGTTCTTTTGCAAGTTTTTCACCTTGTTCAACTGAAATCGGTTTCTGTTTGTTTTTTGCTAATTTCTCTATTGTAGCAACGTCATCTCTTAAATCAATTTGAGTTCCCACTAACAAAAATGGAGTCCTTTGACAATGGTGTGTAATTTCTGGTACCCACTAGATAATTAATTTATATTGATTGAAATTTAAGATTCATAAAAATATATTTTTTTAATATAATAGATATAATATAGTCAATTTACTTTTTCCTTGACATTTTCAAATGAAGAAGGTGAAACAACTGAAAAGCAAACCAAAAATACATCCGTTTGTGGATAACTTAAAGGACGCAGTCTATCATAATCCTCCTGACCTACAAATAGTTTTTAAAATAAATAAAAATTAAAGCTATCTTATATCATAAATATTATTTTTATAACATTAGTATTATAAATAAAAGAATTTGAAAAACTCTTACTTATAATTACAGTACAATAATTTATAAAACTAAAAATTTTAAATAAATTTAAAACTATTCAATTAAATTTATAATTCGCAAATGCTTAATCATGGAGTGCATATTATATATTTATCTATTAAATATTCAAACTTTTATCAATTAACTGTTACATATCCTTTAAAATGCTATATATTTTCTAATTAGAAAAAATGTACTTACCAGCAGTATCAAACAATCCTAAGGTATATGGATCACCTCCAATCATGACTGTTACTGCATAATTATCAAATACAGTAGGTACATATTCCGAAGGAAATTTGTTAGTAGTGTAGGAGATCAGCAAGCAGGTTTTACCTACTGCACCATCTCCTACAACTACACACTTGATTGTTTGCATCTCCAATGCGGCAATTTATCTGTAAATAATAATAATAATTTTTATACAAAAATACATTAGATATATGACTATTTATCTAATTTGTTATTATACTAGTTACTCTGTCAGTTTTCTTATTAATTTTCAAAAACGTATAATAAACTTTTAGTGTAACTTTTTTAAACATAAATATATTGAGATATCTAAGCTTATGCAAAATATTGAATGCACTCAAAATTAACCTCAAAAATCAAGAAAATAATATAATGGAATTTCAAGATGTGGGATAAAACTAAGGTGAAATTTTTTGAAAACTTCACTTCCTTTAATAAAGGCTGATAAATGTTTCATAAAGCAACAACTAAAAATTTAGAAATCACTGTTCACTACCTCTGCCGACTGTAAATTGCATGCAATCAAATCAATTACAGGAATAATTAGCGTGGGATTGAGCTTTTGACAATAGGAATATTGAAATTACGGAATGAAACGACGCACACGCAAAATGCAGATGAACAATTCGTATCGCTGTTTGACCTACAGAGGTCACTACCTCACGGTCGATTGCAAGGATATGAGGTTGCTGTCGTAAACGATACTACGTTCAATAGATAATTTAGTTTTTAATTTCATGTGCGGTCTGACGATGTGGGCCATCCATAGTTAGGCCCGTAAGATATAGCACCGGCATATGTACGCGAATAACGTTCAGAAGTAAAAACAGTGAGAATGCGAGAGAAAGAGAGAGAATAGCCTGCGTGTGAGAAATAGCATGTTCGTTGGGTACATTCTCCTTCCCGCCCCTATATGTAAAAGATGACAAATCTTATTTATTATTCCGGAGTAAAAACAGTTTCTATTATAATTTCTATTATAAAAATGGATGTACAAAATACAATTTATTTTTAACTGTAATGAAACAAGTATGTTCATTGCACAAGTAGTCAATAGCATAGTATATAATTTTAAATAAGTGTAGTGGAATAGCAATATAATAGCTTAAATCTATATAAATAACATTAATTTTATATACGTTATTAAAAACAATTGTCAATGTTTTATGAGATAATAATTCACCATGCTTTGAATGAGAAGTTATCATTTTTTTTAAATGTCTTAGGTAAAAACTGTAGTAAATATAATATATAAATATGTTTAAGAATTAGCATTAGTTAAAAACCCACGGAACACACTGTAATCGAATAGTGGTTAGGCTTTATGATTTAGTGTACTCGTTAAATTAATTACCAAAAAATAGTAACTTAAATCTCTTGATTACACTATCTAGAACTTTATAATTAATATTATAATTTATCGCAGAAATTATGCAATTTAATACTTTAACCAGCAGAGTAAAGCTAGTCTAAAAAATGTTTGTTTTGCTGTTTCATGTGAATGTATGAGAGCATCTGGTGATCTTCAAATAAAATATTGTTTATCTATGCCTAAAATATGAATTACTTTAGAGGTTTGTTCGAGAATTCTGAGTTTGAAGATAGAGCATAAAATCTGCTGACAATTAACTTGATAAATTAGTTTATGTATTTATAATCACCAATACAAATGATGTATTATAAAAATTTCGCGGTTACCTGCCGGTAATACAACATATAGACTTATTAATCTGTAGTAAAAATATTGAGCTTATAACTCATATTCCATATACTTAATCACTATCATTTCTCATGCTATCTACTGAAGTGATCAACGGTCATACCAAAATTTTGAGGATTTATTACTAACGCCTCTAATGCATAAAATGTATAAAATGTTTAATAATGAAACCTGTAGTCTGGTTTTATAAAAAATCTTGGCTAAAGTTTTACGCAGAATTCAATTTAAGAATGTTGACCCGAAAAACAAACTTAACTATTCTATAATGCCTTTCTTTATGCATCGAATTACTCAGAGTACTAGAATACTATTGTAATTTGAATATTGTTCTGCACATCTACGCATTACAGTGACATTGAAGATATTTCTACAGAAGCATTTCAGAAAGTTGAGAGCTATAAAATAGAATCAAGACCATTTATCAGTTTCTGGAGTCTTTAGAATGTCTGAATCATTATTTCTTCGAACTATTAATTTTTCGGGTTCAGTGTTCATTCGATCGAGCAATTCGAAGTTGATGAACTTAATATATAAGAGAGCATTGATGAAATTATTTTGAACTTAATTTATTTGATAAATATCCGATGCATTTCATAAATTTCATTATCCAATGAAATCGACTTATACCTTTCTTTCAGAGAAGTGAAGTTGAGTTCTTATATCAATATTGCATTTGAAAAAGAAGGTACATGCGAAGGTTTTCTACAATAACTTCTTTGCTGACAAAAATTTTTGAAAATGAATCCGAGCAAATACTAATGTTGTTCTGTAGCGTATATTAATTACTATTAAACAATCCTACATAAAGACTTACTCTGACAGTGTCTCTTAGCATTTTTACAACTCTTCAAAGTTCTGTGATTTTTTTGAAGCTGAGAATTTTTTTAATTAAACTGCGGCATACGGACTTAAACCAATTTATAGATATCTCGTATCTCAAAATTTAATAATGCTTTTACAAATACATATTTCTCAAAATTGATATAAATCCCGTTATCTTTGACTGAATATTGAATTAGAAAATATTGTTAAAAAAATTAAAATTAAATTTTATTTTTAAACTTCTGAAAGTATGAATAAAAATGTATAAAATGAGACAAGAAAAAAAGAAAGAGAACTCAAATGTATTTTGAAGATTTGGGTATGAATAGAATATTAAAAGAAAACATTATCGAAGATTTTGGGAAAAATAACAACATTTTTTTTTGATCATTTATAATCGCTGCAAAAAGTTGACGGGATTATTTTGATTTTTACTGTTTTTTTTTTTTTAATCTAACACTATAATTCTATTTCAATTTTACTAAATCACTTTCGAGTGATATATTTATTATCTAAATGAATAAAAAAAAGAAAATATGGCATACTTTTATAAATATTTTTCATTCAAGTAAACATGGAAGCATTTGTATATTTATTTATATATCTCGTAACGTAATATGCCAACTTCCGATTTTACATTATATATTTCTATTATAGTATTAAATTAATAATGGTGGAGCGTACATAGATTAATAAAAATTAAGAACAAATGTCAAATTCAGATAATAAAACTGGTCAGATCCATTTAAATACTAATGCATAGATAATGAAAAACAGTTTAGATTTCATTCAAAATCAATCAATTTTTAAAAATTTCTCAAAACTAAATAATTTTCATTTTAAGTTACACAAGTACACAAGGTCATCTTTTAAGCTACACAAGTATTTTTTCCTTGACTTTAGTTACCTTGTATTTTCTAGAATATATCAAATTTTATGATTATGATTTAGATACTTCTTGAAACTATTGTTAATTAAACATATTATTTATAAAAGATAACTTTGGCTTACAAACAAATTATATGCTTTACAAAAATCGAAATTTAAACTGCAATTATTTTAACATTATAAATGTTTAGTTCCTAATAGTAAAATTATTTAAGAGTATTTTTTTAAATAAATACATAGAACTACTTCTATTTTAAATTATGTATTGAAATTTAGACTTACATAAAAATTGTAATTATTTCTGTACATAAAAAATTAATATAATGTACTTAAGATACAGTCTTGTTTATTACAATAGTTATTAAAAATTTGAATATAATGATTTATTAATAATTCACAAAACTTAAAAGCATAACATTTACTTTTTTAGGCACAAGATACTTAATATTATATATAAACAATGTAGCTTTCAAATCTTTTTCGGTAAAGTCGCGAGTAATGTACACAGTACATGCCTAAATATTTTCGTGACATTTTTTTTCGCTTTTTATTTATTGCACTTGTTTTATACTTAATATTATAAAATTTTGATCATTAAGTATAAAAGAATTTTTCACAGTGATACTAAAAAATATATGTAAACATTTTTAATAATTGCAGTGCTTAATATACATTGATTAAATGTAGCTAAATAATTATTTCATTTAATACATAACAATCTCTTTTGCCATTCTCATAACAACAATTCTTATTAATAGAAAATTCAACTTAAACTACATTAATATTTTATCAGAGCTAAATTATCACCACTTTAAAATGTTCTTATTAAATTACGTTTTTTAATTGCTTATAATGACTAATTGATCATAGTAGGAAAACCAATAACTCATTCCATCTTACTAGTAATGAGTATTAATAGTTTTGTAACAAAATTAATTTTACGTCAGTCGGTAAAAATCTCCAAAGTACAAATCACAATGTTTCAATTCAATACAATACTTTACATTTACGTTTTACTCTTATAATATAAAAATAGTTGGAATTGCATTTTTTTCATTATTTTGATTTTGCTTCCCTGTGTAAGCAAGTAGACACATAATTATTCTAGTTCCAAGTTGAATAAAGAAAATAGTTCTAAATATTCGTTATCTTGTTTCTGGTTTTGAGAATGGTTGAAGAGAACCTGGTTGCACCCATGAGTATCCTGTAGGTTTGTTATCATTATCATCCTAATTATTGGACAATGGAATAGAAATTTTTTAGAAAACAATATAAATTATCTTTTAACTTTAAATTGATGTATGAAGTAATTAATTTACCTTTGGTTTATAGATTTCTTGTTTAACAGGATCATGCAATTCACTATCATAAGGACTAAATGTAATATAATGCGGATCATCTGTTGTTGGTGGATCATAAACTACACTTAAACTTTCTTTTACACATTTTTTTGCTTGTTCCTTAAAATTTTCAAAATTTGTTTCCAATCTATAATTTGAAAAATATTTATTACCTACAGAAAAATAAAAGTAATAGTTATTGTAAAATATTATAACTAATGTACAGTAATGAGGCTTCTTCGTTAACAGATATCATTTTAGTATCAAGCTTAGTGAAGATTTTTGTTATATATTGTACCAGCTGCCAAATCCTATTATTCCGTTTCCATTCAGGAAAACCCCATGCAGTATTAAGCTCTCCTGTTACACAATTGATTAAAGGATGGAAAACTTTAGTTTGAAAAACTACACTCTGAAATAGGAATTCGTATCATCAATGTAACAATATGAATTAATTAAGTTGATAATTAATAAGTAAAGCAATTAAATAAAGCAAATGAACATACTGGACATTTTCCATCTGGAAAATTTTGAGGCAATGTTATTGTAAATCTAAAAACACCACCCTGGTACGTTCCTTGACGAATAAACTGTACACCAAACCAAACTGAAAAAATAATTATGATAAATATTTATTACTTACAAGATTTCTAATAAAAATATTTAAACACTTGTATTTACGGAAAGAGTTTTGTGCTGATGGAATAACGTAAATTCCTCTTAAGTCTTGACTACGTAACATATTGCTTAAAATGGATAAAAATATGCACATAAGTATAAATATTTATATGAAATCAAGTTTAAAAAAATTGTAAAAATGCAGCTTACTATTCTGCAAGAATGTTATATTCTTGAAGATACACTGAATATTCTTTACTGTTTTGTGAGGCATTTGGTCGATCTATCATTTTGATAGCAGTACTGAGTTGTGAATCTCCATTATTATTAACTGATAATAATTTTCTGAATGAACCTTGTCGTTTTAAATCATCTTCAGAGTCAATTTCACTCTTATTAACAAAAATTTAATAAGTAACAAATTATAAATATAAACTGCATTAAAAATAGACTTGTTAAACTTATTACCTTAACTCCTGAAATTGAAGTATTAGCAGACATTTTTACATTATTTCATTACACGATATTTATTAAGAAATCTCTTTTTTTTATTATTTTCAGATTAGGACGGATTATTTATCATCACATATTAGGTTATGTTTCTATAAAAAGTTCTTTCTTAAATTGTTTATAAAAATCATGCTTTAGAATAATTTAGTTTAAAAGAAAATTAGAAATAAATATAAATAAATAAAAAATCATGAACAATCTGATGTAAAGAAGAAATATTTTATAAGTTTGAAGGAGCTAATTAACAGATAACTGAAAATAGAGTAGAGTATGAGCCTATCTAGTTCACTTATTTAAATATTATGGTCTTACATTTTCAGTTAACACGAATAGAATTCAAACTAGTGTATAGTTTCAAATATATTATAAATTATTATACGATTTATTAATAAAATCAATATTTTCAGTCCATGTCATCGTCCGTCGATTGTCGTTTTTTTCTTAAACTTAATAAACTTAATAATTTGCTTTGCATTTGACACAGATGATTCAAACAGCTGAGTAGGTAAAAAAGTCTTCCTTAATATCGACAATTTTAATTTCGTTTTAAAATAAACATGAAATATTAAAATAATTCTTGAAAATTTATAAAATTATTATTTTATTTTAAACAAAAGTATGCTTTTTATAATATATTATTTACTTTTAGATATAAAAGTTTTCGTAAAAATATTTCAGTATTTAATTAGATAAAATTTTATTTTACTAGTATTAATATTTCTTGTAAACTATATTTTGAAAGAATTTATATATACTAAATAAATTGAAAAATAAAATGAAAATTATTATCGATCGAGAAAACGAGTTTCTGAGATTGCCGATGCCACTGTTTCATTTTTGTATATCCTTGGTACAATCTAAGTGAGCTCGAGAGCAGGCAGAATTTATTCTCACGTGTATCAAAATTGCTTTGCTCTTACAGCTCTTATTCATTTTGCATATTCCTAGACTGCTGCGTTCAATATCTCGTCATCAAAGCTGAAGTCTAATAACTGTCAGATGACAATCAGATTAGGAAATTAATGCCGATAAACAGCAGGTGAAATGGCAGCCGAAATCAAGCCCGCGCCAGGGATCAACCAGGATAAGTTCAGTAGCAACAGGAAACCGATTCTCTTATCAAAGCTTGAGGGATGTAATGACGATGTCAATGCTGCAATTATCATACCCAGAGTTGATGGTGTTATTAGTATTTGCGATGACAGGTAAACTATCTGGATTAGTCAGTGTATAAATACTGACTGCTCGGCATCTTCTTGTTCTTTTAATATTTGCTTTTTTATATTGTATTCGACTTATTTATGTAGAACACACCTATACGTCATTTTAATGTAATAAAGATTTGAACAAAATTAAAACCTAATTATAGTATCTAACCCTTATTCTATACATTAATTACTATATTTACTATTACTAATCCATGATATACCTTAACTTAATTTTCTAAAATGGATATTATCTTATGTATGTAATTTATTTGAAATTTTGACTATATATATGTATGTACGTGTTTATGTATGAATATGTCGTATCATATCGTATGTTATGACAATACATTTTTGTATTTTTGTATTTAGCATATTACTTTATAGACAACATTCTTCTGGTATATCTATTAAATTATCTTTAATTTCAGATTTTATTATTTCTAATAATAATAATGATTTATTTCAGAACTGTCAGAGTATGGTTGAAACGTGACTCAGGTCAATACTGGCCAAGCGTGTGTCAGTACATGGTTGCAGGTGCAACATCTATGGATTTTTGTCCTGAAACAAGGCAACTATTTGTTGGACTTGAAAATGGCAATATTAACGTTTGTATATAAAACAATTGATAAATAATTGTTCAATTATAAATATCACAGAAATAATACTTTGTTACACTCCAGGAATTCATATTGGAAAGTGATTATAATAGAATAACACCAATTCGAGAATATAT
The DNA here is from genome assembly GCA_018907045.1 of Wiebesia pumilae. NCBI lineage: Eukaryota > Metazoa > Arthropoda > Insecta > Hymenoptera > Agaonidae > Wiebesia > Wiebesia pumilae. The sequence continues at coordinate 8,463,326 of JACCHZ010000192.1, forward strand.
TGCTCATCAAGCAAGAGTCTCAGGTGTCATATTTTCCTTGACAAGTGAGTGGATATTGAGTATTGGGCGGGACAAACTTTTCCAATATCACAGTACTGAAACTGGCCAGAAAATTGGAGTATTTATAGCTGATTCTTGGTATACGGCTCTACAGTATCCTTTATTATTATTAACAACTTATTTCTTTTAATATACTGATTTTTCTGTTTAAAAATTTGAGATTAAGAAACTTTGAAATATATATTTGAATACTAATTTCCTCAATAAGAATAGATTTGACACTGGATCTCGTTATGCTTTTCTTGGAGATTACTCAGGACAAATACAGATGTTGGAACTTAGTAACAATGGTTGTCATTTTATAACTACATTGAAAACTCATACTGGAAGCATTCGATCTTTGGCATGGGATAGTGAAAAACAGCTTTTATTCTCTGGTAGTTTTGACCAAAGCATTATTGTATGGGATATTGGTGGTCGTCAAGGAACTTCTTATGAATTACAAGGTCACCAGTAAGTTAATTTTATCTTAAATTGATTATAGCTCGTATATTTGTTATTCATTTTTTAATAATTCTTTAATTAATAAGATATTTTACATATATTCACATATAATTTATAAAGTACGTTATAGTTAATTTAAAGAAAGATGTTTATAACTTATTATTTTTATTTCTTGTTAGCAATAAAGTAACTGCACTTTGTTATACAAGCACAGAACGTGTTTTATTTTCTGGTGGGGAAGATGGAGTTATAGTTTGCTGGGATATGGCAGCTGACAGGAAAGAAACTGCAAATTGGGCCGAATCAAATACATGTCAAGTAAGAATAATTACAATTTTTTTAAAGAATATTATATTTAGAATATTTAAAATTATTATACTTAATCAATTATAAATTATAGGCATGTGGGAGACCATTCTTTTGGAATATCAAGGCCATGATGGATCAACGTCAATTAGGTCTTAGGCAACACCATTGTCGTCATTGTGGTCAAGCGCTTTGTGCTCGTTGCACATCACAACGTATTCCAATTCCTTCAATGGGTTTTGAATTTGAAGTTCGTGTGTGTAATCCTTGTCATATTCAATTAAAAGATGCCAAGTATGTATTAATTTAATTTCAAAGTAACATAATTCAAAATATTGTAAAGTAATTTTTTAACTGTTTTATAATTTATCTTATTTATAATTTTTATCTAATAATATAGACATATTGAATAACATTGTTTATTAAACTTATAAATTTGTAGTGTATTCAAGATAAATAATTTTATTTACAAATTTCAAATTTTAAAATGAAAACTTTTTGAAGTACTATAACTTTGATATACATTTAATTTTATTTATTAGTACATTTAATTAAATTAACTTTATTCTACAGTCAAACATCATTAGCATCATTTCATGATGCCAAACATAGTATTGTTTATATGGATCTCGATATTCCTCGGCGAAGGTTACTAACTGTTGGACAAGATCGAATGATTAAAATTTGGGATGTTACAGCACTACTCCAATAAATTATCTGCTCTCAGGCTAAGTACAATATAAAATATAATACTTTTAGCCTTCTTTGTGATAAATCAATGTAATGGTTGTCTAATGACAGCTAACAAGATATAAAATCACAAGAAACAAGTGAGATAATAAATTTGAAAAAACTTTTATATAATATTTTCAATATAATTTTAAATAAAATTCTAATTTACAAAGAAAATTGCATCTAAAAGAAAATTTTACGTTAAAATATTACTTATAAAGCAAACAAAACAAGGGAAAATGTTCAAAATTGTTTTATGATACAAATACTTTATAGCAAAACATAAAACTTTCGATAAGCAAACAAAATCAAAATTTTTTTATATGCTCTCTGTTTGCTAACTTAAAAAAGAATTAAAGAGAAGTTTTAATATAAGTACTATAAGTAAAGAATATCTTATATTATTCCCTAGTCGCCTTAATTGTTATTAATAATTGTTTAATATTATCTATAATAATTCATTTATATAATTAATTTAAGGTACAATTTCTATATGTTTTTGTAATCTCTGTTTATCACTTCCATATAAAAATGATCATTTTGTTAACCTTAGTATTAATTAGAATGAACTTATAAAAATGAAAACTTTCGCAATTATATGATAAAAGGAGAAAATATATAAAGTGTATACCTTAAACTGAAATCTGAAAATACTGCATCTACATATATATATATATATATATATATATATTCAGTATATATACATATATATATATATATATATATATTGTGACAGATACTTTTATTGCGGTATCATATGGAACCCACTTACTTACAATAATGCTTGATCGCGCTGCACTTACTTCGTGCCTGTTGCTGTGCCGACTTAACCACCGTATGGTTGAGATTTCACAAGGATTTAAGTCGTTGGTATAATTTTAGCTTTGTACAATACCATGAACTACTCCGTGAACAACGTTAGAAGTTTCGTCCGCGTGTCGAATTAACTCGCATCAAATGTGGCGAAGCCTTTGTAATATGAAATATTATTAGCAGAATAATATTTCGCATCCGCTCTTACTCGCCAATCACATGTGTATGCATATATACATATGTATATTAAACATACACAGTATGTAATAATTTACCAGTACTGTATACTTCATCAAGCTATTGTAATGAGCATAAGGCAAGGCGATGGCTGTTAACTGTTACGCGATAGTGTTATCTAGTTTTCTATATAAACAAATATATAAAATATATAAACGTTACCGACTTATATTATTGGTTGTAACGTCAGTAAGTGTATTATAAATGATTTAATTTATTAAGTATCACATTTGATCAAATTTGTTAATTATGCATATTAACACGTGTACTATGGTGTTCATGTATCATGAAATTTATCCGAACACAATATATAAAAACGATACGTAGTAATTGTATTTATATGATTGCTAAATTACATTTAAAGCTCACATGTACATAAGAGTGTTATCTTCAAACGTCCTACAATAAATTAAGAATATATTTTAAAAGCTGGCCATATTAATTAAGATTCACTTGTTGCCCCAAAAAATACAATATATAAATAATACAAAATAACATAAAAATTTTATATTTAGTTACATGGAGTTTATACATAATTTTTTCCCATTTAATAAGGTAGAATAAATAATATTTTTATGAATTTATTGATAATTTCAAACTTCATTTTTAAAAAAAAGATAAAAGAAAATTAGTTCTGTAACTCGCTTCTATTTTCTGTTGCAAATTTGTAAAAGTCATTTTTAACTATTTTTCTTTATAACTAGTAAGTGATTTTTATGAGGAGATTATCATTGAGAATCACCATTCCATTAATTGTATTTCCGCTCAATTCAAATAGGGTTTTTATAGTTTCTATTATGTTTTTGATGTAATTCACAATGTTGATATATTGTACATAATAATTTTCTTATGGCATTATTAAAAATACGGAATATTTATGAGTAAAATCTACTTCATCATTAGAAGACTCATAGGTTCATGCAAATTGCGTTTGGGAACATTTTTCCAGGATTCTCGTATACTTTTTATAGTAATATTAAATTTTTCTAACAATTTTTTTTGGAGATTTTGGTATGCTGCTCTTATTATGTCTTTTATTATCTTTTTTACAAGTAATTTTTTGTCGGTGCAGAAATTAAATCTTGTTTTATAAATTGCAATAATAATTTTATGAATGCTTATTTTACTGCAAAATATACTAAGAATATACTCAACTGTAAACAAAGCTTGTTAGCAATATTTTCTTTTTCTAACATTTGAAGTGTCAAGTACACGTGTTTACTTTGCAATATTAAATTATGTATCTGTCTATTTTCAAAACATCAAAATCCGAGAATATATTTTCAACATAAATAAATATATATACACACATACACACATACAGAAATAAATGTAAAAATTCATTTATACATATATGCACGTATATACGGATGTGTATATATGTATATACGTATATATGCGTATGTATGCATGAATGTACGTATGTACGTATTTATAAATATGCAAATCTTACATAACTTTATTAAATTTACTAACGCAATGTAATTAAATATACAGCATCTCACGATATTATCAACGAAATCTGTAAGTCTGTGAAAAATTTATAAATAAATGTTTCTTGAAATAAAAAGATATTCATTTTCATTTATATTTTTTATATATTTGTCGAAACAACTTTAAGTATTGTTGCTGTTTTTAACTGGTAATTAATAGCAAGTACTGTCGATCTTTTGTAACCTTACTAATGAAAGTTCTGATTTCTCTATCCCAATGCGATTCAATAAATCTTTATTTATATTAATCGAGGACGGACTTGCACTATTATATTTCATTATATTATTTATAAGAATTCCGTTATAATTTTGAATTTTGAATTTTTAATAAACTATAGAATACGTATTATCATTAAAATTTGTACTTCGGGAACTTATTTAACTCCTAACATACAATATATTTTAATAATGTTAATAAGGATGATAAAAAGTAGAACGATGTGAAATATATTATATACCCATGAACTGTAATTTTATTTATATAAATTACATTTTAATAGAATATCAATAAAAAATATCTGATTTTTAATTTAATTTTTCGTTTTCAATTTAATTTGTGATTATAGCAATTACTACACTTATTATTATTAAAAATAAAATTTAAGAATAAACTATTACAATGCAGAAAATATAATTTTTCATGTACCTTTTTATTGTAAATTTGAAGTATATATATATATTAATATTGACCATATTTAATTAATTAAAAAAGATTTATTCTAATATTATAACATAAATTGACGTTGCTAATACAAGTATATTTTATGAAAACGAGTTCCTGTACGTATCATCACAAATAGTGCTCATGACGTTTGGAAATAAAAGTACTTATGAGAAAGATGAGAAAGAAATCAATGAGAAGTTTACTAATTACTAATTTTTAGTATTTTGCTATTGAATGGTCAATATATAAAATATATTACGCTGCATTAGTATAACTGTACGTTGTTATTCAAAAAGCGATTGAAATAATTTACTTTTTAATGTAAATTTTTGTTGTTATATCTTAGTATAAACAATTCATCAGTTTGGTTTCTTCTCAATAATTTTCACATTTTTCACTTTAAATAGTTGTTGCTGATATTTTAACTTTGATATAAAAATATGTACGTAAGATTAGTTTACGAATATGAATCGCAATTAAACATTGATTATAATTAAACATTTGGATGTGTTTTTAATCTACATTCAATAATTATTGCATTTATTGTGCATAAAAGTTTTTCATGTATAATTTCTCATTAATAGTGTCGTAATCTATTTCAACGACTACAGCTAACATTCCAATTATCTCAATAATATCGCATATACGTCAGTTTCAATAATATAAAATTATCTAATGATATTCATTGTGATAACTTAAGTAGGGAATTCAAGAGTTTTTTTCTTCTTCAGTGCACTTATATCAAGACAAAACTCATTTTTTGCAATGGATTTTTAAGAGTAAGTAGTTGTTAAGTTAAGAAAATAAAAATAATTAATAATTAAACACAATTTGTGCACTTTTATATTATTTGTATTGGTTTCAAATATTTGTTGAACATCAACAGAGCAAGGTTTCTAATTAAGAGAAAATTTGTAAAGTAATAAATGATAGGAGGAACATTACAAAATCAAGTTCAGCTCTATATTATATAAATGTAATAATTTCTCAATTAATACAAATAAGATGAAAAATGAGTTGCGGCACTCATAAGAAATATGATTTTACGATTTACGACTAGTATATTACATCTTAAAAAGTAAGAATTTTTGTTATTGGTTTCAGATTTTTTTAAATTAACAACCATTTTTAATTCGCAGGTCGTACGTATTGTTTTAGTAAAAACTTTATTCACTCCCAGTTCTTGACTCGATAGTGTCTCTAACGCGTAAGAAATTGTGTTGTTGAAATAATAAGCGAATATATTATTCGCTTCTATTATAAACTTTTTCAAAAAATCCATATTCTTTTTTTCCTTTTTTTTCTGTAAATTTTTTCAATTTTTTATGAATGGTAAGTGTAAGATAGAATTAGATCATTAATTTTTACTGCATAACAAAACGATTTTTAAAAAGATAAATGTAGAAAGGTAAATAGTTCAAATTGAACTATTTCAGTTAAAAATGATTATTCATATCATCTAATAGCATACGTTAAAACTAAAGCTATTATTAATGTACTAAACTATTATTAATATTAATGTACTTGCGATCAATCGAATGATGGTGTTTTAGCATGTTAAAAATATTTTACATTAACTTTATATTTATTGCAAAAAATTGCAAAGTACTGAAGTATGTTTCACTTTGTTTTTAAAAGTCTAAAGAGTACATTAAGAAACAGCAATCGATTTTTTAATTGCTTTATAGTAGCTCAATCTCTTAATCTTTCTAATATTATGGTACATTTTTTCGCTTCAGTTTTTTAAATACAAGGCATCTCTTCGCGTTTGTAACTTACAAGATGGTTTTTCATTCTTGAAGTTTTTATTCTATAAATTAGATGTTTAAAAAGTGAAGAATATTATATTTTTATTTGTATAATTATTAAATGACATTTTATGAAAATATCTTATCTCTACAAAGCTATCGCGAGCATTAATACGCCAATGGGAATACTAATTTATATTACTATACAATATTTGTTTAATTTTATTTATGTTTTTATTTAAATTATGCCGTTTTTAAAGATTAAGTTATTCTAATAATAAAAAATATGAATACGACTATATATATATATATAATAGTGCATTGAACGACTATTATTACTGTAAAAATTTCAAACAGAGGTAATGGAAATTTTGCGAATTTAACAGCATAAAAATCATAAAATAGTCAAAGCAGAAATAAATTTATTTAATACTTTAAAAAATTCTCTGAAACACATTTTACTACATAGTATAATAGAGTGTATCACAAATCAATGAGTTTCATCTTCATGTTAAGCGATGCTTTTAAAAATTGATTATTGATGATTGAAAAATGCTGGTACAGTAGATCTACTTTTTACTCTTAACCATATAAATCTTAATAATAAAAAATTATATTATACTTAAAGAGTTATTTTCAAAATTCATTGTATTAATAATTGAAAGGATGTTTGAAGCGTAAATTATTCCAAATTTTATATACATAATGTTGTTTTAATTTGAATCTGGTCAGCACGTAAAAATTTTGAATTTGGTATACATAAATAATTAAAATATAAGGATTTCAATGATTATCTTCATCAATAGAATACGGAATATATGGGTAAAATAATTATGAAAAGATTTATAACAATTGTATAATGGATATCATCCGAAATTTATAAAAAATGTATTGCCGGTATATCGATTTTCTACCGATAAAATCGTTTCCTAGAGAAGTGTATCATAAATGTATCATAACTTCAGTACAACGTAAAATTACGTCAAAATAATTTTATCTTATTAATAAAAATGTAGTGAATTCGTTATGAAAATTCGCTACCTTTCGTACTTTAGCACAAATAAAAATGCCTTCATTTTCGGCACAAATACTTTGAATGGCACTGGTTGAATAAGCAAACGCCTGTCTCTCTTCACCCTTTCTATCTATTTACAAATGTAAAAAAACGTCGTTCTCCAAATCTGCCGATAAAGTCAGTCACTGCACGTACCCTGAAATTTTGGTCAACAGGTGCGTCCGCAACCCGCGAACGTATCTCCGGGCGAAGGACACCGAGCGACCCTCGTAAACTACTCGTGGTGCAGCCCGGGTAGAGTCGCGCTCGTCCACGCGTGCACAACGGAACACGCGTTACGCGGTTCCGCCTTGGGCGGAGATCGTTTCGCTTCGTTTGACTCATAGCGGGGGCCGACGACACTCGTTTATAGTTAGCGAGCGTGCTCGTGGCGTTGAAGTCGATCTAGCGTGCGGAGACAGCGGCTGCGGCGCCAGGAAAAGAGGCTCGAGGTGCGACGCAGCCCTGGGACGCGTTAACGTGCCGGTCGCGGCGCCGCCAGGAACGGAGGCACGCCGAAGGAAAGCGCCGCCGCCGCCGCCGCTCTCCCCACTCGCCACTGGCCCGACACCGACAGGGACGGAGCGAACGCGTGCTCGAGGGAGAGAGAGAGAGAGAGAGAGAGAGAGAGAGAGAGTGTGTGTGTGTGTGAGAAAGGAAGGTGCTACGTCCGCGCTGGGCTCGGGCCACGACTCGGCGCCGTTTCTCTACCTGCAGTGGCTGCAGTGCAGCGGTACGCGCGCCGAGAGCGAGACAGAGCTGCGAAAGAGTCGCTCCTCCTGCGCCTACCTCCCCCACTTGGCCAGTACACCCGGAGCAGCGAGTCGGAGGGTGCGCGCGATCTCGTAATCGTTCCCCGGTGCTGCGAGTGCCTCGGAGTGTCAGTCGGGCGGGTGTGCGCGCGAGTAGTTGCGACCGCCCCATGGAGTAGTTCAGGGACGCGCGAGGAGGAGAGGAAGCCCCGGGGATTTTCACCTCGAAGAGGAGAGGCAATTTCGCCAGTCAGACTCGTCCTCGCCATCGACTCGCTGCAAGGTACGTGGCGAACGCGCGCGCACGCTTTTCAAGGTCGGCGCGGAAGCCGCCTCACCGTGGCCTGGCGCTTCTCTCTGCTCGTCTCTCGCTTTCCCGATCCCTTCTTCCTCCTGCGCTTTTTCTCGGCATTTCGACCTCTCGGCTACAAGAGGACTTTTACTTTCCCTCCAAGGCTCTTCCAGCCCGCTTTGGGCGGTCAGGCGAGTAATCGTAATTCAGTAAACGAGAATTCGATCCCGTCCTATCGTTCAAAAACGAGCGATTCGACGCTCCTTTCGGTAAATTGTTACCGTGGAAGCTCGATTCGTATCGCCCTCGCGAATTCTTACCGCTGGACACGGTGCTGCGCTTACGATCCTTCAAGTCGCACGTTCGCTCGCTGCTAAATCATCCAAGAAAGATAGCACGATAGCTGCAGCAAAATTGGCCACGTACTCGTATAATGTTGCAGCACTTGAACGACAGACCGATCTAATTCTCTCAAATAAATACGTAGAGCCGTGAATCTGCTTGTCTGGCGTGCTCATAATAAATGGCACAGAAGTAGAAAGTTCACCGGGAGTCGGGATATGAAAGAAGCGGAATCGCCTTCCGAAGCCGGTCGAGTATTTCCCAAAGTCAAGTTTTTCTACCTTGGCTACCTGCTGCGATGACCGGGAGCGCACTTGTAGAGACGTGTGCGTGTGCGCGCACGCATGTTCGAGCGCACGTAGTTTTTCCCGTTTTCCCCCTCGGGCTTCCGGAAAGCCGCCGCGCACTGGACGATACACGGGTATTGCGCTTGCGTGTGTGTAGGTGCCTTTTGCAACGTCGGGACGCTCTCGAGCGTGCACGAGTTACAGATAGCAGGATATGCATTAGAATAGAATTTTAGATCGACGGCGGCTGTGAGTGGAGTCGCGGGGGAGAATCCGTCGCTCTGCGATGAGTCGCGCACACAAATACGACAAGTAAGGCTTTTGAAGGGCCGCGCGTAGGCTGCGAGGACGATATTGCGAAAGAAGGGTATTTCGTTTTATAAGGCCGAGAGCTCGTGCCACGCGGCATACGATCACGTCGAGAAAGTTTCGACCGGAGTTTTGTGTTTTGGTTGGAGTGGCTTCTTCGAGATGAACGTCCAGAGGCCAAAGGGATCTAGGGCAGCAAACGTGTGCCTTGTTTAAAACTCGTATAAAACAATTTCTACCTTAATACCGAAAGTCTTTTTGTCTCTGTGAGTTCCAAAGAGTTCCACTGATTTTCCACGGTCTCTTTTTCATCTTTGTCAAGCCGTGTCGTACCTTCGAAGAATATCGGCATCGTATTTTTAAATAAGTTATTCAAGATGCTCGTTTGCAACAAACGGACATTTCGTTTAATGCACAGGCGCTGGATTTGAAAATACGTTTTTAATCATAATTGTCCGTGTGCATGCCCATACTGTAGTGTGCGTGCGCGTATGCACCAATGTACTTTCCGTAAAAGATTTTGAACAAAAAATTTCATCGTCTCAATAATTGATACTACTGGGACATTTTTTGTAGGAGCGATCCATTATTCCTCTTCCTTTTGACATTTTACAAATGTGAAAAAAGATAATATACAATGTCTTTTTTCTTCGCGATCATTGACAGTTCTGCAATTTCTTATTCGCAAAGACGTAAGGATAATTAAAAAATATCACCGAACGGAGGACGGAGTTTAAGTAATTCGATGACAAATTCCATTGAAAGATATTGTCATACGGGCTTAACGAAATTCGGTCTAGAATTCTTGTACAAGACTTTTGCATAGGGATATTCATTCTTATAAAAAACAATACTGAATAAAAATTTTGCCGTTTTTATTAAAAGCATCTTAATGCTGCGTACTTGCCACGCTACACAGTAGGAAGTCTGTTCTCGTTTAGTAATAGCCGTTGTTGAACATTTTGTAACGAACCGAAAGTAAGGCTATAATTTAATTCATGGCCGGAAAACATTTTCTTTTAGCGCGAATCGTGAAAAAATTGACGTTTTATAAAATTGCTATTAAAATACGCGACCTTGTGTATTTGCATATTATTATTAGACAGATCTTAAAACAAGGACAAAATAATATAGTATAAACGTACATGAATTTAACGAGGAAAATTGAGAACGACTTTATTGACTCTTACTTTATTATTAATGCAGACTTTCGTATATCGGTAAAGATTTTTTAGCTACGAATAAATTATAAAATTTTGTTTAAGAAAACATTTCGAAACAACACAGTTTTTTTTTGTTACATTTGCAACACTTTGAAACAAGCGATAAAATTCAAGATACTGGAGTTTCGTTTCACCGACACAATTGCAAATTTCACCGTATTTATTATACAGAGTAAACATTCGGATCGATAACTAAATAAAACTAAATTGGCCAACTTAAATTTTTAAATAGAAATGAAACTTCTGTTTTGATTCTTTTGAAACTGTCGCAATTGAAGTGTCAGCTTTAGTGTTCCACGAAAGTATTTTACTTTATACAACTTTAAAGCGAGTTTATTCAAGAACTTTATTCAAGGACCATGCTATGAATAAATAAATTAATTACTTTGCGCGATGAAAATGTAATTTTCGGCAATGTAGATCGCTAGTTTATTATTTCGAAGCAAATGAAATCCACGCGTTCTAATTTTTCTCAGCGTCAAAACAATAGTACAGTGTGTATATAGAATTTAATTTCTTCGAATTGGTAAGAAATGCTATTGCGTTTCTCATGCGTAATCGCTACATACGCACCAACATTTAAAGAGACTGCCTAATTAGGCCCTTTTTTACCAGTCCCGCATCTCTTAGTCGACATTCTTATGGCGCACAGTTTACTCGCAAAGCAGCTGGAACATTGTATAAATTGTCATTTCTCTTTAATTTGCCCAGTGTAATCTGTAAATAATAGACATTCTTAATTATAGGTACACTTATTTTCTTTCCGTAAACGTTAATCGCCATAGCAAAATCGCCGTATCACGATGCATTTTAACAATGATTTTATCAATGACGTCTTAGAGGGTAACTGACAGTTCTTGAGCCGCTTAAGAAAGCTTCAGCTTCAACGTCTTAACGGGGCAAGATGACGATGGATAGTTAATTGAGAATGACACGCAAAGAAATAAAAATAAGCAATGTTCTCTCGATAGTTAGACCGAGCGACCGAAAGGAAAAATTCAGTGCACTATGACTCTAGTAAAATGTTCTTGTTCGAGAGCCGCTGAAAATTCGCGTTCAAGGTTGGACTCATCAACGGCGCATGCGCATGCACACTCGGGCGCGCGATCCACCCGACGGCAGGAGGAGTAAAGGAATCAAGTCCACGGACGTAGAGTATGCGTAATAGTATGCGCCCAAATAGGTGGCATTCGAGGAATCCCTCGTGAAGGCGCGCGCGTGCGCTTGTTATCCAGGCAGTGTCCGGCGTGTATGCGAGTCTACGCTCGCACGCATGCACGGAATCCTGTCAAGCGAGGTAACCGGGACTCCCGGTGCGGACGTACGCAGGCTCGCGAGAAAAACGCCGTTGTGCTCGCGTCGGCTCAGGTCTCGACTTCTCTTCGATATCGCACGCGGGTCTTATCCTCGCAGCTGAGTGCGTTAATCGGGCTCGGGTAATAAATTCGAGACGTCATCGGGTTTTTCCTCTTTACGACCTTTAGGCAAGCTTTGGAAAGTAATTAGCTATGGACGTGGTCAGGTTATGGTAGTCAGGTTACTCTCCGAAAGGACTTCCTATATGCTGAAATACGTTTACGATTAGTTTGTAATGCTGTTTTCTTACGTGGCGTAAGAAAACTAATACCTCTCTCATCAACTTCAATCTACTTCTCTTTTATTTCGAATCTTATTGCCGTGAATTTTCTGGTTCTTAAAACAAAGTTCTCAACGTTTCTTTTGTACGTATTTTTAAAGTGTAGTAGTATTTTAACAGGACGAGCTTCATAGTAAAGAGGGACTGAAGAAAATTCAGTTTGCGACCACTCAGCGATGATAATAAAACTTAAAAACAGATTGGATAAGGTTAGTAGTATATTGTCGAGTATTGCGTACATTATATCTCAAAGGTGTCGTGTGATAAAAACGTTAAGCGTGAATATCACGATGCGATTAGCTTTCTTGCGTGAACAAATTTTCCTGTGACTGATTTATTTTAATCTGTCGTATGAAAGTATTATACGGTATGCAATTCCTTGATTAGTTCTTTTTATAAAAAGATATGTACTTTTTATTTGGAGGTATTCTAAAATAAAGTAAATGCACTTTCTATGTTTTTATGATAAAGCTCCTAAGGTATTTATATATACATATATAAGTTGATTAATATGTCAAATTATAGGAATCCGTAGACAAATATGTATGTACATTATTGCGTATTACAGGAACTTGAAGTATCCATAATTATATTCATGCTTCTATTTCTTTTATATTACATTATAGAGTCATTTTTGAAAAAATTTGAACTTTTTATACATCGATATATATATGTGTATATATCACACAATTTAATATACAAAGTGAATACTACTTTTTCCTATTGGATTCACTTAGAATTAATTAGATTTTTTTCGGATATAACGATTTATATATTATAAGTTGACGTTTTAGCTGCAGTTTGCATAAAATTTTTTAGAATATCGTTCTTAATCACTTTATAATTATCGTATTAAAAGTGTATGTTTTAATCTATTTTCAATTCATGTCATAGATTTAAACTACAACTTAATATTAAAATCCATCAATAATTAACGCACAATCAAGTTTAAATATTTTTCAAAAATCCACATAACGGATGAATTTTAAGTTATTCAAAATTATTGAAAATTTCAATTATTTTAATTAACTATTTGTCGTTATTAATTATTATTTAATTAATTATTTCGAAAGTATGTTGATTGATCAGCATATATCGACTTCTCGTTGGCACAGTAACATACAAATGATTAGGGTGAATATTTTCTTGAATCTACATCATACGAATTAATTAAATCTAGTAAGCCTTACTATCTAACTGGGCTGTTTAAGTTAGTAAATATCTCTGATCATGCTACGTGGGCTGTAGGAAAGATTTCTAGAGTTCACTTTGAAATCTTACGTAACGAATTTCACGTTGTCACGGCTTCTATGTTTTTTTGGTATAAAATTAAATTCCCTCGTATAGCTCATTAAGTTATGAAAATCGCATAATAATTACTTTCGAATCTTTTTCTTTTATTTGTTTACAACAATAGTAACCTTTAAAAGTAGCTAAAACTTATTCTGGTTTAAATTTTGAGATATTAAAATTTAAGGATGCTTTTATGGAACAAATTATCACTTCCGAGCAGTATTTGATCAGTTAGCGTAATATTGACGGAAGACTAAACCGACTTAACTTCGTTTATACTTCGTGATTAAAATATCCTCATTCAATGTAGATACTTTCTTACGAACTTTACAATGATTTTGACGTATGTGAGTAATTTTCTTGTTTACATGAGTATTCTTACTAATAAAATATTAATCTGATAAAATCATTATTTCAAAAGTGAATTAGTTCAATATGTAGTTCGACTTAAGATCATAAAATTAGAAAATTATCAAGTAAAAATCACAGAATTGTATTTCATCTGATCTTTTCAATTTCATTAAATTTGCTTGCATTGTTATGCTTAAATATCAAATAAAAATATTACATCTAGATTAATATTCTTAAATTAATCTATAAGTTTCAACGCAAGCTAACTTTTACGAGAGTATACCATATATCTCTAAGATATCTAATTGGTGAACTTTCTTATAACTTATGTATTTATAGACGATAATAATTTCTTGTAAAAAATGAATTTAGTAAATTTGTTACAAGGTAATAAAAACTACACGGATAGCATCCAAGAGTATTAAAATTTCGAAGATCTTAAGCAGAAAATAAGTAATAAGTCATTAAATTTCTTTTAATGTTTTACTTTTCAAGTGTATTTAATTGAAATAATGGATAAACAGGTAATTCAGTCAACCAGACTGTAGACTCATGCACACATTGTTGCAGTATAGTACAATATTTAGCGGCTTCTATTGTTTTTTCACTAATTAGATTTATAATTGTGATAAAACTTGTTAGTTAAGCCAACAGAGAAATTGCATAATAAATAAATGAACTTAAATTTAAGAGAAATTCAATATGATTAAGAAGTTAAAAAGAGGCCAAAAGCACGCTTTTATCAAGCGGAAGATGAAACGAGAGAAAATCGAAAGAACAGCACGAACGATGCGGCTCCAGCATCTAAGAGATATCGAAAGAAAGGAAAGGCGAGTTACAAAAAAGAAGCAGAATAATGTAGCGAAAACGAAGTTGTGAGAATGAGCGTCAGAGAGAGAGAGAGAGAGAGAGAGAGAGAGAGAGAGAGAACCGGGACAAGTCGTCCGTGGCCGGTACTCTCGCAATTAACGGATTTCCAGCGTCTCTAGGCGTAGCGGCTCTTCGGCCCATGCTTCCACCGTCTTCCACAATATTCTCGTGGACTCGGCAAAAAAAGAACGGCCACGCGTGTAGCCGGTGCTGTAGGACATGCGGAATGCGAGAGTATGCAGCCTCCATGGCTCGGACTTTCTCCGTGTCCGGCCTCGAAAGGGCTCGTGTCTAGGAATCGCCCCTTCGGGTGCCTTCGGAAACTGTCCTCTCGAGACCATTTCAAGTGGAGCTCACGAGGACCGCCATTAATGGCCATTGCGTGGGCTGAGCGAAAGTTTTTCGACGCTCGCCAAGTCTTGTTGTCTTCTGGACAGGATTTTCACACTAGTCGAGGAGGAGACTTTTCTCAATCGGCCTTTCGTACCGCTTACTAGTGCGAAGCGTTTCTCTGTACCGTCGTCAGAGAAACTCGTGATAACTTGCGTAAAATAATCGCTTATTTTCAGAAGGTGGGTGTTCTTAAGTGTTACATTTTCGAAACAATTAATGGAAAAAGTGAAAAAAAAAGAGAATGCTCGAGAGTATAACGCTCTTGCAACAGTTACACTATTAAAAATATTGATGCCGCGATAAAAGCTTGGCTATAGCCAACCAATTATCTGCGATCAAAGAAAATCTAAGCGAGAAGAAAAGCGTTGATTTTAGATAGAGATATCATAAAGTAGTAAATACAGTTCTACCTATCATGTATGAATTTATTGACAAACTCAAACTGATCTTGTTGTGTCTAATTGAATAGAGTCGAGTCGAATGATCACTGTGCTCTTGACATAACGTTATGTGCGTATTCAGGTCTTAGCTAAACAAATCCTTGAACAATGAAATAATAAATTATTGCGAAATTTAATGCTGAATCGTAATAATACTTACCACAAAGAAGTAATGTATGCCATTTGAAATTGTAGTTGAAATTATTTTTATAATTTTACCTTATCGTACGGAGATACTTTGAATTGTGAAATTTTTTACCAATTTTGTAAGTTAAATGTAATTTCTAATAAGTATTATTTTCATTTCCTATTTCTATACAATATTTTCGCCCTTAATATTTCTTTTTATTAGAAGATACTTATATAAACTTATATAAGCACTTATATCCTACATCGTAAAATGATTGTATTCAAGAACAATTATATTCAGCAGAAATATATAGTACTTACATCGCACGTCTTCATGTGTACTATAGATTTACTTTATACATTTCTTAAAATATATTGCTATGTAATTATTGTACAACTGCAGTATGTATTCAAAATTTTTCAATTTGGATAAATGCAAAAAAATTCTACACTCTTAGCTGCGACTATCACTGCATTTTCTTTACATTATTTAATATTTAATCTAATATTTTAATAAGTTCCTGTACGTTATTTATTTATTCATTTATAGGCTAACAATAAACTTTAATCAAAAGTATAATAACTCAATTTAAAGCACATGATTTTGAAAGAAACTCGTATAAACAAGGTAATAAATTTACCGAATTGAAACAGAGTCGATTAAATATTGCATTGTTACTGGTAATTTCGTACGATCAATAACGAAAACGTTAACTGAATTCCTTCATGCACTTAATAAATTTTTTTCGTATATTATGTAATAAAATCTCTCTCTCTCTCTCTCTCTCTCTCTCTCTCTCTCTTGCTAAATGAAAAACAGAAACAAGTGTAGGTTACTGCAGGATTGTATTAAAAGTAATAATTGTACACCGCACAAGAGTGAGTAAAAAATTTGTGTCAGTTATAAACGATGAAATTTCCCACGTTAGAGAAAACCCAGAGAAAATTAGTCGCTATGCTTTATCCCTTCGTCGTACGAACGCGTGATTAACTGTCGTCATTGACCGTTCACCATCGAGTATTTTCAAAGTCAATGACTGGAGCGATTAAATAAGCGAATAGAGGATACGGCCGCACGCTCTCCGGTTTTGCGCGCGTGTGTCACGACTACTTATACGTTAGTCCAGTCATGGGATACGCGGAATGCCCATGCGATTCAAAAATCATCGATACAGTGCACGTACGATTTTATCACGATTTTATCTTGTTACAACAATCATGTTTGTTGTATTTTATATTGAATTATGAAATTTCATTTAAGCGATTTCATTGAAATTAAATGTGACCGCGTAACAAATAATAATATAAAAATTAACCTTATCGAGCAAATCAGTAATTTACCATTAGAAAAATTTCAAAATTGGAACGCTAACTTAACGAACACTTTTAAATCTTTTTTAAGGCTTTTCAATTAAAATAATAGACTGAAAAATTCAAGATGAATAGATAATCATCCGCAGTAATTGCACGAAACCAAATTCTATTTCTATGCGTATGAGATCTTTGAAGACAAGGTCCAGGTAGAGCACTCCATAATATTGAGAGTCTTGGTATGGTATCTCGTTACACTCGGAGTCTACGTGTACTGGGTCACCAATGACAAGATTCAAGTAGAGCATCTCATTGGTTTTACAACCTAAGTTTGATAACCAGTCGAACTTAATCTCTACGTGCTCGAAATCATTGATAACATATAGGGATACATACATATAGAGAGATACAATAGAATTTAATGCGATAGTTGTACTTGTGAAACTACGAAGGGCTTAAAGTCAACATATTCTATTATCTTAGATACCATATCTAGCATCGTTACAACACACGAATTTCAGAAACGCGCAGGCTCACGGGTGCAAACGAAAATGTAGTTATTGTTTTGAACTATTGTATGAAACATAAATATAGATACTTAGTAATATCTCTGCACATACATTTGTACAAGGGAATATTTTTCATTACATTCTTTTAAGAAAAAGAAATATCGCGTTTCGCGAGCAATAAAAAATCCAATTAGATTTGTAAAACAATATTGCTCTCTACTTGGATTTCATCATAAGCGACCTTACATAGTTAGGTAGTACAATTTCACTTCTAAAACTATGCACTGAATTTGCATTTTATCACCAGGAGCTCAAAACAAGTAGATACATAGTAATACCAAATATCACAATTGAACTCTTAAACGTAATAAACTATTCTCCTCAATAACGCGAACTTAAAAGCAAAGTATGTTTTTACAATAATAATAATACACATAATGCTGCATACAGACATTAACAATTGCAAAATGCTGAGTTTCAACGGCATCCTTCATGATTTCTTGAGAAAAAAGTCATCAAATTGGTTCCGTGAGACATTCTGGAGTTTAGATTTTATCTGGTTTCATTCGAATAAAAAACTTAATTTAAACATAATTTCATATGATTTTGTAGTTTCATATTTCCACTTTATTAAAAGTTTTGCATCTTAAAGTTAAAATTTATTTTACAAAATGAGCTAAATCTAGCTCAATTTCAATCATACCATTTTATTCGAATACGTTAGTCAGGAACTCATAATTCGCTTGTGCATAAAACATTTGTAAGCAAGTGAATTAGAATTTATCAATGATTACGTAAACTTCAACTAGCGTTTTTAAAGTATATATGATATTATTCATATTCTAAGTAAATTATACTCAAATAATATAAAATATACATAAATTTCATGGTAATTTTGTTGCTCTGAAATTTCATTGTATAAGAACTAAACAAAAATAATATACAGAAACTGCTTACATAAGGGAAGTTTAATTTCTTCAGCAAATCGAGACACACTTTTATTAAAGTATCGATACGCTTTTCAAATACAAAACGTTAATTCAGTAAATGCTTAGATCTAGTCTGATCCAAGTATTAGAGTTTTAAATCATTAACAAATTATCTTATGTGTATAAGTCATCCTTCCTTTGCGCAGGTGAAAAAATATAAAATATATTGTGAATTTGAAAGGCCATTATTTATTTGCACGTTCTTTTCAAAATAAAATTATTTTAACTTTCAATTTGTAAAAAATATTATAAAGTTAATAATGAAATGTAAATAGGGAAATAAGGAAATTTTTTATCGAATAAATAAACTTTAGTATTGTAGACTTACAGAGTATAAATCATTATATTTTCATTATAATATTGACCAATTTGAATAATTGCATATCCACTTATACTTTTATTCGAGATATTGTGGGTAAAGAATGCATCCTAATTTATTACTTAAGTGCATAGATGAGGTAAAATGAAATATATAACTTTCGTGCTACAACGCATTTATACGATACAACAACCACTGTAGAATGCAGCTCAGTTGCCTGTAATTTTATCAAGAATAGCTGTAGTCAGATTGTCAATGTCCATTACATCGATCGGATGAATGCCGTACAACTGCTCATCACAAGAAGTTTGGAAATCGGGGCGAGATCTGCAATTTGACAAGCGACATATTCATTTGAATTGAATCGTGCGAGGAGCACTGATTTTACGTAAAATCCGTACCGAGAAATGGTGCAGAACGCATTCGTATTTATTGTATAATGCGAGGAATTTCACATGCCGTAATTATATAGCAATTGCGTATGAACGTTTCAAGAATCGATTTAAATTTTGAGAATTTTATCACGAACTGTATTAAAGAGATTACCTTTATTTAACGTAAGCATTTACTTACAATTGCAAATAATTTTAAATTACAATTCGCACCCACTTTTTAAAGAGAGTATTAAAAATATTCAAATTTATCTTTTATTCGAATATAAACGTTTATTTTAAAATAATTCTTTAAGGTAATGAGGTTATGTTTAGAGTATAACTTATTAATACAGAAATAGTTTCGCGTCTTTTACATATTTTAACCCTTGTATGCTAGAAAATCCAGGCATTGAAGTACCGCGCTTGAGGTTTTAATTTGAAAAATATCTGCGTATTGTTCACGGTTACTTTTTATTCGATGATTTAAAAATTTCATTTATATGTATATGTGTACACATATTAATTTTGGTATTTGTACTCAGATCAGTAGTAAAATTAATATTTGACTTTTCAGGGTGCATATAAAATATATTTTAATAAAATATACTAAAACAGTTTCACTGAACAAAATCGCATAAACATGTTTATAAAACCTTACTTTATAATAACTTCTTTTGGTATCCAAGTTATAGATATGGATTGTAATGAAAAAGCAACTTACAATTTATTTCCTAAGTTCGTAATTCTATTAATATTATTAATTTATGGTAAATAATTTCAAGTTTGATTTATACTCGTTTATAACCAAAATATATTTGAAATAGAATAAAACGAGCTTATAAAGGGTACCAAAACTGGTATACTGTTTTTCACGAAGAACTTATATATCAAACTTGTTACGCGAATTCGTCTAAGTATTTTATTTTTCATTTAATCGTTGAATTTTGACCGACGAAATTTCATAATAATACATGAATTTCTTTTCGTTACTGCTCAATTGCAGAATACAAAATACGTTCACTTCATAAATTACACGGTGTACAAATTGAAAAAGTTCATTAGTCTGTGATGTGTTTTTTTCTTTATTTCTTGCATACAATTATAGCATAAAATGTGATGTTAAAACGTTGATTGCGGCGACTGTACTTTTTGTGGATTATGTATTCGTGGGCAAAGATTATGTACAGCGTTGTCTCCTCGCGTGTCATTGTCTCGACAGTTTTCTATAATGACAGCTTTATTTCAATTGTACTTAACAATTACAAGTCTTCCTTCAATTTACTCTTGTTACTATTCACGACTATCGTGCCATAGTTTTACTAGTTGGCGAATTAGAAAAAGTTGTTTCGAGTAACTCTTTGTTTCCCCTTATAATTTTAACAAAAAATAATGCCAAGGTTCAAATATCCAAATATTTAAGTACATTTATAAATCCCATTTTAAATTCTAATTCTTCTTTGACTAAATTCATTATTACATTTTTTCCAGAATACTTTGACGTGATGAATTTTCGACGACATCCTCCTTTCGCAGCTTTCCATTTTCGAATATTTGATCCTTTGAAAACATAGACTTTCGATTAAAGTCGGTTAAGCTTTTTCCTTTCACTTGAATGACTTGCTACATGCGAGAGAAAATGAGGAGACCAGAATATTCTGCAGCGAATACCTGTACGCGCGAATGCAATTAAATACACGGGCCCTTTGAATGCGTGTAAAATTTGTACTCGACTGCATCGCGACTTTCTACGTTTTCACGGTCTATCTCTCTGTATCACGATTCGAGACTGCAAAAAAATGTCCTAGGAGGTATTATAAGAGCATTAGAAACGTCGAGGAAAGGGTTGTTAATCTTCAACAACCGGAACAGGTTGCCAAGGATGAAATTGGTGTGATTGCGCGCACACGCATAGACGACAACGTAAACTTGTGCACTGCCATTGTTTCCTTTTGAATGCTATGCAAGGGGTCCGGAATTATAATTTAAACTTTATTACTATTTTATTCTGTGTTCGTGTCACATGGACTCAATAGGATTAAGCTTAATTTAACTTAAATTTTTTGTATTGAAAAATATACGATATCAAAAGTATGTAAAAGTTATTTATTAACTTATACAATTATAAATTGTTGAATTTATTCTACATTGATAAAGCATTGTTTAAAATTAAAAAATTTAAAACTCAAAATAAAACGAATGAGTAATTAATAGAAATAATTAAGCTATAATCATTTGTCACATTACTTATTATCTAATCGATGACTATTAATACTGTAATGATATATTAACCGAATGTAAGTTCACTGAGAGTTATTGCGTATTCTCATCTTTATCGCGAGTTAATAATTGCTTAGGTTTGCGATTACGGCGTGCGTCTAATTTTAAGCTCATAAAATACTAGATAAGGTCGATTATTTATTAGAATAATGAACGAGCTTCATTACTGAAACTTATTAATAATTTCATATCAAGTTTATATAAAATGCATATTATCAAACGTATATAATACGTAAATATTTCTTTGGTATTGTTTTTGAAAATGTTTTCAGATAGAAATATTGATTGTTTAATTAAATATAGTTGAAAAATGTTTTACACAACTGGTTAACCTAGAAACAAAATTATTTATATTTTTAAAAAGTGTTAAAAGTTATCGTTTTGGCACAAACTGTTAATAAATGGAAATATTAGTTTTAAAATAAATCTTGGTAATTTAATAGGGTATAAGGAATATATAAAAGATTAATTTGTAATATGAACTTTTTTCATGATGAAAATGATGTTGTAAATGCTTCATTGACGATAAAAATAATAATATATTTTATGGTTATCAAAATTCATTGGTTAAAAAAAACTTTTATATAAATAATACATTCTAGGTCTCAATGTAGCAGAATAGACATAATAAGTGCATTCTAAATTCTTTTTGAAAAAAAATATATCTTTTACGTATAATTGTATATTTCAAGATTTAAATTTTATCTCTTTTACTTTATTGTACTTTATGTTTACTTCATTGTTTAATATCTAGCATTGCAATTCCATCCAGTTTTAATCTTGAACCATTTATGATATTCTTGAAAGTTTTGTTGAACGAAGTCCTATAAAAATTAAATTTTCGACAGAGCAATCACGTATGAATTTATAATATCCATAATTTACTAAAAGCAGTACTTTCTTAGATTCTTTTGACGTTTAGAGCAAATTTATCATCTTTATTAATTAATTCGAATAAGTAGATTTTATTATTTCTGTCGAAATGAATTGCGTAATATTTACATCTTTAATACAATTAATTCTAGTCGAATTTCCAACTGCTTTTAATTATAATAAAACAGAATATTCCTTAACGATTTACGAGAAGAATTAAATTTTTTCACTCGGTGGGTAAGAGTTTAATTTTTACTTCAAAACCGAATATTACAAAATTTGAAACGGTGGCTGAACATGTCGTTGAAAAAATCTTGTTGCGTTTCAAAATCACCTGAAAAAAACTTGAAACATTAACTCCAACCTTGGCCTTAAAACGAAAAATGCTGTAGATAAGGTTCCCAGAAATTCACACGGTCCACTCGAGTAGAACGTAGAGTCACCACCGTAATTATGACGTCGTGAGTCGAGGGAGAAAGAAAGAAAAATGTGGAAAAGTCGCAAAAGACAAAAAGATCTATCCGCGACAGCGGATGTGTCGTGTTCTCTTCTTCGCGACAGAGATACATTTCTTCTCTCTTTCTATAGATGCTGCTGTGAGGCACTACCTAACCCACTTTGCGAACAGGTTTGTGTATTCGTTCCCTGCTGCTTCTGCTTGCCGTAACGGTGATCGACCAAAGATATTAACCCGAGTATCGCTGTGCTGTGTTTTCGTTTGCGTGCACGTGCGTGTGAGCGTGTGTGCGTGTGTGCGTGCTTGCCCAAGCTGCATAATTTTTCACGGTAGATCACTACAATCATTCCACACCTTCGAATTTTTTATTCTTGCTATTAGCCGAATTAACATGCGGTATAAAGCAATAAAATCGCTAGTAGCTCTGTAACATAAATCTTAAATATATAAATATATAATTTATTGTCTCTTATTTATTGGTCTCATTCATTGGTGACTAAATCAATAATAACAGAGAGGTATAAAAACCTTTGGGCAATTTTTTATTTAAATTCTTATGAGAAAGTAAATTTTAACAATAGAAAATAACTGAATTATAGATTCATTTTATTTATATTAATAAATCATAGATATATTCTGGGTAAAGTATCTGATTTAAAATCATCTAATTTTAAATGTCACAATTCATAATTTATACATGTATCGACTGTTGGTCTGGGATAGAAAAAAAAACTACTACATTAAATATCGATCTTTGATGTATGTAAAGATAACAAACTTGCCTTGGTAGAATTCATTAAATATTTTTTATTTCAATATTTTTTTATTGGGCTTATTGAAAAATAATATTATTAAATGAAGCCAATTAATAATGATTAAATTACATATTATTATAATTATTTTAAATTTTTATAATCATTGTATTGGATATAATGGAAGTTATTGCTTTGTTAGTTAACAGGAGAAAAAATTTCAAATTTAGTGGATTCATGTCAGACTTCCGTTAATAATACTAAATTAGATTGTTACTTTTCAGGTTTACTAATACATGAAATTTATTTAATTAGCCTTTTCATTAATTTAATTAGCATTAATCGGTTAAATCGTAATAAAAAAGTGAAGACAGAAATTGTTGTAAAATAGGTACAAACTAATTTATGTTCCATGTAGCTCTAAAATAATGGTAAATCATTGCAACAAGGCGAAATAAATAATCTATTTAATTGATAACGTTCTGTCACTTAATTGAATCACTTATCTCTGTTGAACTAGAAATCGTAACAGTGTTTAACATGAAAGTGAGAAGATGTGCAACCATTACACTTCCAGATTAGATCTTTACCTTGTTTTGAATGCTCCGTAACTACAAGTAGTTGGAGTTAATTCTTATTTTAAATGCATTTATGATTCATACGGTATCGTCGTTTTCAAAATTTTTATTCTTCTCATATTTTACTTTTATCTCGCGTCAATATTGTGAGATTATTGAATATTTGAAACAGAGACAATCGACAGTCAATATTAGTTACATCAAATTCTTAATGTACAGTCATTTTTTTATAAAAAATATATAAAATTTATTAGATAAATATATTTCGATGGCATAAGTCAATGTTTGTATTATCTTGAAATTGGTTCATGTGGATAGTACGTATGAAATTATTTTTAATATTAGCTAGAAACAATTTTGTCATTTAATTCTTGTACTCGTTGAGTTGAAAATATACGTTTAGACTTATAATTATAACTTATGTATACATATATAAAGATGAAACATTCATAATTTACTTTGATGTCAATGATTTGACTTTTTGAAATCCTAAGGAACTAAAATAATTTCTTAATAGATAAAGACTAGTTATGTTTATTTTTCATATAAAGTTTACTTCTCGAAAACTTGTACATAAAAGTATACTATTATTATTATTATTATTATTATTATTGTTGTTGTTGTTGTTGTTGTTGTTGTTGTTGTTGTTGAATTACTGAATTGAAGAACTAAATGTTAGATCATTCGTATATCCTTCGGCTTGTATTTAATTTTAAAAATTGTGCAGCCGAAAGATAAAATACATTCGAATATTAAATTATTATTCAATTCATTTATTTAAATACTGTATGCGAATAAACAAATTTAATATAACGACATTCGATAGCGAACCCATATTAAACGAAGAATGAAAATAATCAAAGAAATGTTTCATTTTTAGGTAGCGAGCCGCAACCACGATTTGAGCGATGGTCATTGTTACTCGGGTAAGTATAGCAGTCATATCATTTCGCGAGTATTCAAGACCCGTAATATCGAACAAACCCTGCACACTAATCAGGAACGATCAGAATGTTAACTAGAGAGCTTCGCACGTTTAGCAGTCGTTGGCAATGATCATTTTACCACTTAAAACTTTCGCACGCGCAGGTTCGATGGCATAGAGACAAAGCCCCTAACTCGGTCAGTAGGAATCTGTGACGGGTGAAAATATTTACGAGCCCCGAGAGGCACGAATGGTAATTCCGCGATGAAAACAAATGGTTTTCTAGCCGAGTGCTTTAACGCGGATCCACTTTGCAGTGCTACAATCTTCATTTGAATATATTCTTATCGGGTATTCACGATAAAATTACGTAGGAACGCTCGCGTGGTAGAGGAAACATGATTTCCATGCGCGAAACCCGTTTTTAATTGTCAATATCAAAGTAAAAGGAATCTGTGCTAAAGGATAAATGAATACCAGGCCATTTGCAGCTTAAAATCTATTGATTTCTATTAATGAAATGTTTATTATGGCTAAATTATTTTTTATATACACTCGCTGTAAATTCGTTTGGTACATGCAAGTAATTTTGTGTAAAAAATTGAAATATGTTTCATGGTACTTGAAAAGTACATTTCGTTTTGTTCGTGTAGCTTTCTTTTGCACAGTTGATTATGTCATCGAATTCCTATTAAATATTATATCATGAAAGCGTTTAACCTCCAAAGAAATATCTAATACTGCGTGAAGTACGGCTTATCTCACTAGCTAGTTTGTTGCTTTAACAAATTTTACGTCCACTAATCAACTGTTTTTAATATATGTGTGTGAAATAACTCTCCCGGTATATACATATTGCTAATGAACCGAATATTCAATATATTACACTTTCCGCGAAACAGCATATATTCATAATAAGAACGTTGTTTTTCTAAATTATCATTGAAAATAAGTTTCGCTTTAATAACATATTTTCAGCATTGCTAATATTTCTGACAATAAGTGAATAATTATATAAAGTGGAATTTTATTCGATAAAAAGTATTAATGGTATAAATAACCTAATTCAAAGGAATTTCAATAAAATTCTATCGAATTCTAAGGATACCTGGCTCCTTATTACTTATTGTGAGATTTAATTTAATTTCCCGTTTATTGTTCGGATATTATTTGACAATGATCGTGATATAGCAAGGTGTGATTAAGCAGTATATTCTATATCAGATTGTATTATTTGTTTTTTTTTTTGTCATCGGAGATTGTAAGAATTTATTTTTAATTACTACTTACGACGATCTAAAAAGATATAACAGACAGTTTTCTTAATCTGTGACGGTTTTTTAATGTATGAATGTAATCGATAAATTTTTGATTTTTGTTATAAAGACTTTTTCTAAAAGGAATCATATACATTATAAATATTTAACAGAAATCTTATTTTAATCTCCTTTTGCTTGTTATTTTTCATTTCATAAATTTCGATTATCTAGCATAAAGCGTTAATGCAAAATTTAAAAAGAAATATAGCGAAAGCTTAACAATTGCTAACATTGCTCATCAAGGTTTTAAATATACATTTGCTTTTTCAATTTGTAGTCGTTTTCATATTTAATTTTTAGTCTTTTATCTGATTGGGCTTTTTATCTAATTAATTATTAATTATTATATTTATTGCTAGTGGGTTTTAAGTTTACGTCTTATTTATAAGGATTTTATATTAATATTATAGTAATATGTAACTGCAATTGTAAGTATTCGACTGAAATAAGATAAAGTTGATGTTGTTAAGATGAAGTTGTTATTGTTGTTGTCAAGAAGTTAATACAATGCTTGATTATATCGCTGTGAAACTTGGTAATTTATTATGACATGAGTTTAAAATATAGCACAAAAGGAAAACGTATTGTTTACGCCAATAATATTTGCCATAAACAATAGGTATTTATTAGACACGGAGAAGCAACCATACGCAAAAAAGACAATAAAAGAGAAAAGATTTCATGCATCGTGTAATTGAAGTTTTCAATTAATATTAAACTTGACAATGATATGTAATCAAATAAATTCTACAAACTTCCAAAATAATTGCATATTTATACGCAATCGAAAAAACTATTTTCCTGATTTTATATTACATGCTTTGTGCAAGTGCAATTGATTTCAATATCCAATAAAAATGTAAAGGAAGGCTACTACTGTAAAATCCTAACTTCAGGAATGATTTGTAATGATAGGTATTAATAAAAGCTCTTTTAGTCCATAAATAATCCGAGATGTTAGAATTATTATGAACATTCAATTATATCAGTTATAAAGTAATATCATTCTTGTTTACGGTAATCATGACTTGGTTTTTATAAATAAATAAAAAATGTCTCTTGAAAATAGCAAGCATTACGAGTTCAAATAAAATTCAAAATATTTGCTATTTTTATTTAAAACTTGTTTAACTCATCTGTATTATTGTAATTCATACGATATTTAGATTTGTACAAATTACGAATCTTTTTTATTAATATTTTAGATAAACTAAAAATTTAATATTACAGTATTATAGTATGAAATTCAATATCCAGTGGATAGCTTATTTCGTAAATAATAATATAACAACGGTTAAACATATTAATAAAATTATTTTTATTTTAAGTAGATTGATATCATTGCATTAAAAGGAATCCCCAAATGTCAACTCATTTTTATGTCGTCGAACAAAAAAATTCCGTAAAAAATAATATCACATAGTTATATAAGCAGTACACATACATACGAAAATTTTACGTATATTCTAATTTAAATTAAATGCAATCGACTCATTTCTCAATGAATATCAGCAAATAATTATATAATAAAATATATTTGCCGCAACAATAGTTATTAAAGAAAAATTTGAGAAAGATGAATAATTGAAAATAAAACAAATAAAATTACTTATAAAAATAATGAATATTCCGTAAAAGTAAACCGCACTATATAAAACTTAACGCCTGATTTTATTAGAAAATCGGCGCAACAGATAGATTTTTTTGCAATTGTGGCCAAAGCTTGGGAGCACGGGAAAATGAACAATTTATTAAGTACGCCTATAAACGACGTTCAATCTGTAAAACGTAATTTCTTTTCGGAGCAGTGACACAAACCACGGCAAGTCATCGGAGACTTCTTTTTCGATAAAACGTCAGAACTTATAATTATTCGTTCACTTTTGCCTAGTTTTAGTATGAAATGTATTAGTAATTTAATTGAAATGTAAACTACATAATATTGTAAACTACTTTATATATTATTTTGTTAACCTTTCAAAGATTACACATGAATTAAAAATCATGTTAATGTAAATTTAAATTATAATACTTTACATATATTGTTTAAGTAACTTTATGACTATCCTATCTCAACATTTTAATTTAAATTAAAATCTGAAATCAGCACTATCGTTTTATTATGCGTCTTAAACTATGGTTATTATTTTAAAAATACTGCGATGACTTTTTATTTTTACGCATTTAAGTAAGTTAATACTTGTTGATGTAGTTTGAGAACCGTTCTTTCAATGGCATTTGCTTAATATTTTGGAAATAGTATTGTAGCAAGTCTAATTTACTAGTGTATAAAATTATTTTTTGTCAATTCTAAAATATAATATGAGAAATTTTTTTATATTATCCAGAAATATATTTTACATCATGAGAGCGATTTAAGTAAAACAAATATAAGTATTTTATCTAGAAGATGCGATAATCAGTTAAATTGAGGTTACTATTTTTCTTTTGAAGTACAATCAGATTTAGAGCAAAACTTGTTTTTCAGATTTTAATTGCATTTTTATACTTTCAATAAACGTAAAAAACGCATGCATGAATTTATTAGAACTAATTCATAACTGTTATTCAGTTCAAGCGACTATAAACGCGCGTCACACATGCGTATTTGACATATCCAAACATCTAAGCCTTTAATCAATGGATTAACTTTATAAATTAGTTAGTAAACTGATGTTTATCATACGTAATACAACTGCAAGTTAAAAAATGTGGTTAAATTGTAGGAGCTATATACAGCTATACTTACGTACTCAGATTAAGTAGCAAACTGTACTTATCATTTTATTATGAATTTTGAAAATTATTATTTTCATTATTCTGAACAATTCTTATTGAATGATAATTTTGAAAATAAATTGAAACAGATCACTGCAAAATCAAGTCGTAAAATATAAATTAAAATTCTTTTCCTGATAATATTTGTAATTTCTAATTCAGATAGTTTTATAGCTCGTGTCCGAGATCTACTATACTTGTGAATTCAAAAAATGGTTACTTATTATTGGACGATTATGTCCTCCAAAGCGAAGGTTAATTTTTTCTCTAAGCCTTTTTGTTCAATTTCTTTTATTGGACAAAGACTTTTGCGTGTACTCTTTTAATGTCGAAGGTTAGAAAGACATAACATGTAGCTAGATCTAATAACTCAAGAAGCTTGGATTTGCACTGAATTGTAAAGAGAATGTTGATGTATAAGCGTACACGTGTAATACGAAATATGTTTCTGCACAATCGTATATTTCATACAGAAAGTTATTCATTGATATTTCACAAATATACTCTTGTAATCAACAATCAACAATCAACGAAACTGCATATGTAATACGTTAAATTTGGCGAAACTCTATTTTTCGCGTAGTCCATTAGTTTCGACTAATTGCCGTTGCTTTAAAGAATTTTGACTTACTGCTGGTTGAACGATAAGCTTTCACAACTGAAACATAAAAATAAACAATAGGCAGTTAAAAGAAAGTTGCACAAAGCATTTTCCATTAATATTTGATACGCCCACGCTCGATACCGTTGGTGAAATTAAAATTCCTCACCGAAAAAATATTGTTGAAGAGGTCTCGAAAACAGGGACAGCGAAACGACGTGAATTCGTCGAACACAAGGCGACCAGACCGTCCACTCGTTATACCGACGAACCAAAGAGCGGAAGAGCTCTTCCTATGTTCCGGTGAGCTGAACAATTGGGCCGTGTACAAATATCAAGTGCATATTGCCTGTGTGCATTCGCGGACGTGTGCGTGGTAGCGCATGTGTCGACTCTTCTGCGTGTGTCCGAGCGACCGGGAATCAGGATCGGCGTCTTTTCTGCGAAACGCGCAGATGCCGCCTTCTTTTCACCTTTATCAAAACGAACCTCACGCCTACGATACGTATACTTTCTTGTCTTCTCGAGACGTTCTGAAATTAGTAATCCGAAATTTGTCTCGGTATAAGATAGTAACAGATGTTTATTATTAAAAATTTTCCATAAATTTAATGATTGAAAAAAGAGAATCAAAACTCTTATCGTAATATTACGTAATGCACCAATTATATAACGTATACTTATAAGTATTTATCAAGTGAGTCAAGTAAATCTTTTTATTTTTAAAAGTAGGTTTCATTTGTTACAATAAAGGCATTTTGAATTATAATATAATATCTCTTAATAAGAGAATTAGAAATCTTTAAAAATGTAAACAAATATTTAAACGATTAATTCATGGAATATCTTTATTTAATTTTAAATCAAGTTTAAATTTATTTACAATATCCTTGGAATATAGCTAAAATACATTTTTCCATATTATTGATTTTCAAGTATTCTCTGTATAAGTTATCATGACTGGCAACATGACAGTTCCTTTTTTATCTGTCCTGTCTAAGGACTTTCGTAAGCGATTTAATCGCTTATATATGAAGATATTGAGACTTGGCCGTATAAATGTTAAAAAATACTTTGGATAATTAATAAAAAATCGTTTACTCGGAGAATTTTTTAATAAAAATTGCCGTAACGTCACGGTAAAAGTTGACATGATTTATAAAGCATTTTTACTATACAATTAAGTTACATTTACCAAATTTCAAAGGCGTTTCTTAACTACAATTATTAGCGTAATAATTTCCACTGAAAAGTTTTTAATAAACTTTGCTGGCCTTTTAAAGGAATATTTCTGAATGTCTTTTTATTGGTAAATTATAATTCATGAAAAAATTGAATTTTTGCCAACATATTTTCTTTCATACAAAATTATATCCGAACATGGATTAGGACATGACAAAGGAAATTCTAGTGTTTCGCAATTGAAAAATAAGTAGTTTAGTAAACTAAATATTCTAGAACTATAAATATTTTTCTCGTAAATAGAAAAGGTATGTTTTGCAGTGTACATAGTCTTCGAGTACACGTTCTTGTATGCAGACGAAGCCTTGCAAAAGCCGACGTCTGCCCGCGAACACGATCTTGATTTACAAACTTTTATCATTTTGTCATAGGATTATGTCATTTGAAAAAACTCTTTAACTCGTTATTTATCCTCGATGTATAACAAATATCTCGTTGTAAATGCACGTAAATGACAAAGAAAAACTTTATCTTGTACGCCTATTGTTTAAATTTACTTATTACTCGGAATATGAGTTATCGTAATCGTTTTTGATTTATTAAAAATAAAATCATTGTATTATTCCAAGTAAATGATATTTTACTTTCTTTATTGTTTATTGATCTTGTTACAAGAGATTAATTTATCAATCATAGCGATAACTTATCTCGTTGAAAATAGCTTTACCTTTTGTCTTTATTGAAAATCTCTTTATTGCTTTAATTAGTAGAGTCTACAAGTGAAAATAAAGAAAGAAGCATACTTTGTTAAAAGAAATTTGATTGTTAATTGATTTTATAATTATTTTGTAAATATTTTATATTTTATTTTTTAGATTTTAATTTTTTAATATGAGTATTTTGCTTGTGAATGAAAAATAAAAGATTTCAATCGATAGTTTATCTGTATTTTAACCATTCAAAATTCTTTTAAAAAGTTTAGAAATGGTTTTAAAATAAATATAGAAAAAAGTACATATAAAGAAATCGCATTGCTTGTGCATCACTTGTAAGTTAAAAATATTTATGGATGGAATAAAATCCTAAATTATTCACGGAAAATTTAACAATTATTAATAATAATCTAATAATTTTGAACTTTTGAAATTTGGAATAATAATAATTGAACTTTAAAAAATATTAAAT
The DNA here is from genome assembly GCA_018907045.1 of Wiebesia pumilae. Classification (NCBI taxonomy): domain Eukaryota; kingdom Metazoa; phylum Arthropoda; class Insecta; order Hymenoptera; family Agaonidae; genus Wiebesia; species Wiebesia pumilae. The sequence goes on from JACCHZ010000192.1 coordinate 8,495,623, forward strand.
TAACGTTGTAATTAAATTGATAATCATGAAGAGTTTCAGTCATTTATCAAGATAACACATGCAAAACATTCGAACCGTGTTAAAAGTTATACGAATGAATTCAACACATAAATCATTCATACTGAATCGTCTTCAGATTGTTTAAAAGATGATGAATAGCATTATTAATGTAAGTTGTACGTACATGACGTTTGACTACACATTTCCATGATGAAAAGAGCTTACAATTCTTGAGATAACACCACTTTATGCTAAAGTCATTTAAGATTATAACAAAAACAACGGTGAATACTTTAACATCGTGAACACTACGTTGGTTTTATAATTTACTAGTGCAATGCGACTAAGACTTGCATTTTTCCTAAAGATTCATAAAAAATGCGAACGTGAGAGCGATCGTAAATAAGAGAAAGTTTTTATGTTTCGCATATAAAATGTACGGTTTCTTTAAAGTAATTAAATAATTCGCTTTATTCGAATACTCCGTAACAGGTATTGATAACTGAAAATTTTGTTCTTTTAAAAATTCCATACTTTTAAAATTATATTTTTATATTTTAAATTTAACAAAAAGCAAAACATTGAGTAACGAATATCTGAATCTATTTTTACTAATTATAAATAAATATCGTTATCATGGTAAACAATTTATGAAATGAACATTAATTTTAAATATAAATTAAATATTATTTTATAACTTTTGCAAGTACGGCAATAATTGCTCAAGCCAAAGATGTGAAAATGTAAATTTAACAATTAATTAATTAATTAATTTATTTTTTTCTTCAGGGTGATTATATATGGATCGAGCCGATTTCGGGAAAAGAGTTTGACGTAGCTATTGGTGCTCGAGTGGTATCTGCTGAAGGGAGACGGATTCAAGTTAGAGACGACGACAACAAGGTATTCTTCTGAATTTTAAAGCTTTATAATATTTCTTCATATCTTGCATTAGACAGATTTTTACTATTGTAATTTGAGCTTATTAAAATAATGTATCGTAATTTACGCTGCTTAATTTTATAAATATTTTGTATCTATAGCCGCTTATATATTTTCTAAAATCATATAAGTTCTACGTCCACGTACACAGAATAAATAACGCGAACGAAAGACTTATGCCAATAATTATAAATTAAATAATTATTCGATATTGTAATAAGATTCGATGTTGTCACAGACGCGAAGATTTTTTGATCAAAGACATTTATCATTCGATCTCCATGATGAGTGTTTATATTTATATTTATAGCATCTTTTTACTTAATTTGTAGTATTGTATTGTGACAAGATAATTTTATTTTTAAAGATTAAGGTATAACGATGTAAAGTTTATTAGAAAATATTTCAGATAAAAATTGCGCTTAAGTCTACACGATTCCATCCGAGAAGAACGAATAGAGTAAGATATTAATTCAAAAAAATTTTCTTTCAAGAACCTTGAAAAATAGTTCCTTTCAGCTTTTTATGTTTTTATTGAACCGAATTAATTAAGAGAATGAATCTTACATTTAAAAGTGACATCCCGCATGTGTCAATTAATTTCTGTAATGCAAAATTTGTAGTAGCATTGACGAATAATCATTGAACTACAAGTCTGAAGATAATACACGACCTAAACTTAAGTCCAATAATGTTTATTAAATTTAATCAAGCTTTTTATTTAATTGTGAATACAGGAACAATGGCTAACACCAGAGAGGAGGATAAAGGCCATGCACGCGACATCGGTGCAAGGCGTCGAGGACATGATAAGCTTGGGCGACCTCCATGAAGCTGGTATCCTCAGAAATCTGCTCATCCGTTACAACGAGAATCTGATTTACGTAAGTTCGCTATTTTTACTTTGCACATAATGCAATTCAGGCGAAGTCTCTCGGGCAAATGGTAATTCGCCCCATAAACGAACATAATCTTAATTTGATTTGATATGCGATATGACTTTTGGTAGACGTACACCGGCTCGATTCTCGTTGCTGTCAATCCATATCAGATTCTACCGATCTACACAGCTGAGCAAATAAAATTATACAAGGACCGTAAAATCGGCGAACTGCCTCCCCATATATTTGCCATAGGCGATAACAGCTACGCTCATATGAATCGTTACGGGCAAGATCAGTGCATCGTTATAAGGTATTCATCTACTTATAATTCGCGTTTGTGCAAAGCAAAAAGACCGAAGATTAATAGCAACGACGAAGACGCATTGCGTATAGCTCATTCGTTCGCATTCACTTTCCGCACATTAAGCAGACGACATCAGTTAGATTTTTCCATGAACGACTTTTGGAATTTCATTCATAGCTGAAAAATAAAAATTGCTTATTAATTAATTATTAATTGTAGCTAATTATGATATTACATTACTGATGGCTACGTGAATTAAAGATACATTTCAAAATTAAAAGGAATTAAACGAGGTTACAATCTCAACTTAATATTGATTTACTTTTTTTATTTATATTTGTTCGCATTGAACAAGGATTATATGTTCTACTTTTATGCTCATTAATCTAATAAAACAAAGTTGTTTAATTAGTATTGTTTATCTGAGTTTTATGAAAATTAAGTAATTTCATCGTTGGGAATGTATTATGAAAAATGAAAAAATTATTAATAATTTGCACTTATTCCACTCCTATAAGTACAATATTTTCTTTAACAATTTACAGAAAATTTTCTTAGGTATTTGCAACAATTATTCTAAGCATATTTTAATTTGTTTAAATGAATCTAATAATATCAATATTAAGAAGTCATTTACTTACTATGTATAATAATAAGTATCGTAGCTCATCATTTTTTTTTATATATTTTTCTTCTTTACGCAATATTATGATAAATAATTAAATAAAAATTTAGATGAAAAATACATTTCTTCGAATTTAATGGTCAAGGCATTTTTATCAATAAACTGTAAATGTTGAATCAAATTTTCTTTTATCTTGCAGTGGTGAAAGTGGAGCAGGCAAAACGGAAAGTACAAAATTGATTTTACAATATTTGGCAGCTATTAGTGGAAAGCACTCGTGGATCGAGCAGCAAATTTTAGAAGCAAATCCAATTCTTGAAGGTAAATAGTTATTTACTATGCATGTGACTTTTTAAAGTTTTTAATTTTAAAATTTATTTCAGCTTTTGGAAATGCAAAAACCGTCAGAAATGATAATTCGTCTAGATTTGGAAAATATATCGATATACATTTCAGTGAACAAGGAGTTATAGAAGGAGCGAAAATTGAACAATATCTTTTAGAGAAGTCCCGAATAGTTTCACAAAGCTTAGATGAACGAAATTATCATATTTTTTATTGCATGTTAGCGGGATTATCAAAGGAAGAAAAACAGAAACTCGAATTAGAAGAAGCATCAACGTATAAATATTTAATAGGCGTATGTACAATTAAATAAAAATTATGCACAAATCGATTATAATTATAGATAAGCATAGATGACATTATTTAAAAAATCAATTTTTAAAATTTCTATACATTTACATTTCTAATGGTACTTATTAACGTATTGGTATTAAAGGTTTATATATTTGTTCAAATTGAATTTAACACGTCCTTGAACTTCGTAATAATTTATAAAAATACATAATTTTACTTTTACTACGTAAACATTGGTAATAATAAGTTAATATTGCTTAATCAGAATTATGTGTACTGTAAATTTTTCATAGAAATTTTGTTTTTAAGGGCGGAAGTATTACATGTGAAGGTCGCGATGATGCCGCTGAATTTTCTGACATACGGTCGGCAATGAAAGTCTTACTTTTTAGTGACAGTGAAATATGGGAAATTCTAAAATTACTTGCGGCCGTATTGCACATGGGTAATGTAAAATACAAAGCTACAGTGATTGGTGAGTTAATAATAAATTGATAAGTCAACTGAAATTTTTCTTCAGAGTATCTGTTATATTTATGAGCATATTATTTATTCATTAGATAATCTTGATGCAACGGAAATACCAGAGCAAACTAATGTTAAACATGTTGCACAATTACTTGGCGTACAAGTTCAATCCCTTATTGATGCCCTGACACGTCGAACAATATTTGCGAGTGGTGAGACTGTTGTAAGTATCACATAAAAACGTACGCATTATTATTTTTAAACCATCAAGTCATTCGATTTGCTTGTGTTCACTTTCTTCTACATTATATTAATTCGATTAATATTAAATTAATATGGTTAGTTTTATTAAAACATAAACATATTTTTAGGTTTCCACGTTATCAAGAGATCAGTCAGTAGATATTAGGGATGCATTTGTAAAGGGCATTTATGGAAGATTATTTATACATATAGTAAAAAAAATTAATGAAGCGATATTCAGGCCAAAACATGCATCACGAAGCGCGATTGGAGTGCTCGATATTTTCGGTTTTGAAAATTTTAATCATAATAGCTTTGAACAGTTTTGTATTAATTATGCGAATGAAAATTTGCAGCAATTTTTTGTACAACATATTTTTAAATTAGAGCAAGAAGAATATAATCACGAAGGAATCAATTGGCAGCATATAGAATTTGTAGATAATCAAGATGCTTTAGACCTAATTGCTATAAAACAATTAAATATAATGGCTCTTATTGACGAAGAATCAAAGTTCCCTAAGGTAGAAATATTTAAATACGAAGAGGTAATGCTCATTATAAATTTAATCACTACTTAAACAGAGAATTCTTTTAGGGCACGGACCAGACGATGCTTGCTAAAATTCATAAAACTCATGGATTGCATCGTAATTATTTGAAGCCGAAGTCTGATATTAATACCTCGTTTGGCTTAAATCACTTTGCCGGTGTTGTGTTTTATGATACTCGAAGTTTCTTGGAAAAAAACAGGGATACTTTTAGTGCGGATCTTTTGCAGTTAATACACATTTCTTCAAATAAATTTCTTCAAACTTGTTTCATTGAGGATATAGGCATGGGATCAGAAACAAGAAAAAGAGCGCCCACTTTGTCAACGCAATTCAAAAAATCTTTAGACGCCTTAATGAAAACTTTATGTAATTGTCAGCCGTTTTTCATCCGATGTATTAAGCCTAATGAATATAAAAAACCAATGGTATGCGTGATTCTGTTGAAATAATATTATTCACAATGAAAACGTTAATAACAATTTATAGTATTATCTTGTATATTATAGATGTTCGACAGAGGACTTTGTTGTCGTCAGCTACGGTATTCTGGAATGATGGAAACAATTAGAATAAGAAGGGCAGGTTACCCAATTCGTCACTCTTTTCCAGAATTTGTAGAAAGGTATCGGTTTCTTATACCTGGTATACCTCCTGCACATAAGGTAAGCTGTTTCTTTATCGAAAGTTTTACTTTGGAATCAAATGATTTTTTAATAAATATTTAAAGGTTATTTAATAAGCAATGATAAATATTAGTGGCATTATGTATCCTACTTGATTCAACCTATATTCAACTATATTCACCTAAGAACGTATTAAAAAAAAGAACGAAAAAATTCGTAATTTAACGTAAGCGTTATTAAACAATTCCTTTACAGACTGACTGCCGATACGCAACGACGAAACTCTGCCACATTGTACTAGGCAGATCGGACTATCAGCTTGGCCACACCAAAGTATTCCTCAAGGATGCTCACGATCTATTCCTCGAGCAGGAACGCGATCGTGTCCTTACGCGCAAGATCCTTATTCTTCAGAAAAATATCCGCGGTTGGGTCTATCGTCGGCGCTTTTTGCGCATGCGAGCTGCTGCCATCAAGATCCAGAAGTACTGGCGTGGTTACGCACAACGCCAACGTTATAAGCGCATGAGAATCGGCTACATGCGCCTTCAGGCCCTCATTAGGTCGCGGGTACTTTCACACAGATTCAGGCATCTGCGAGGTCACATTGTGGCGCTGCAAGCGAGGGCGAGAGGGCACCTAGTGAGACGCGCATACAGAAAGAAGATGTGGGCGATAGTAAAAATACAAGCTCACGTGAGGCGAATGATAGCCCAGAGAAGGTACAAGAAGCTTAAGTACGAGTATAGATTGCATATAGAAGCTCTGCGGTTAAGAAAGAAGGAAGAGAGGGAACTGAAGGATCAGGGCAATAAGAGAGCCAAAGAAATTGCGGATCAACACTTTAGGGTACAATTACATCATTATTTTTGGTTTTAAAAAAAAGCGACATTTTGAACCGTTACTCGATCGATTAATAATTGTTAGATTTTAATAAAATAAAAATTAAATTAGATTTACTATGTTAACGCTGCACCTTTGCACACTAATCATCTTACGTATGAATAATAAAAAGATTTCACAATTAAAAATTATCCAAGTGAAAACCTTTGGATTTATATTTCCAACTGGAATTTTAGGAACGTATGCAAGAACTAGAAAGAAAAGAAATCGAAATGGAAATGGAAGACAGGCGAAGAATGGAGATAAAAAAGAACCTTATTAACGATGCTGCGAAAAAACAAGATGAGCCCGTGGACGATAGCAAACTTGTTGAGGCCATGTTTGATTTCTTACCAGATTCCAGTAGCGAAGCGCCAACCCCGGCTAGGGAAACTTCAGTATTCAACGTATGGATTTTATCTAAAAGCCTATTTTACGTCTTGACAGATGTAAAATCTTTAATCACTAAACAATTCTTACAGGATCTTCCTGCACCTAAAGCTGATCAACAAGAAATTATCAGTCCAGTACAGACAGCTTCGGAAGACGAAGAAGATTTGTCTGAATTTAAATTCCAAAAGTTTGCGGCAACTTATTTCCAAGGAAATATTACACATCAATATTCGAGGAAACCCCTGAAGCATCCGTTATTACCTCTCCATACACAAGGGGATCAGTTGGTTCGTTTCTTTATTTTTTTTTTTTTTTTTTGTAAAAATCCCACACTTTTTATCATATTATGTATGAATTATAATACAAAATTTACGGCATCATATATTTTTGTATTCTTAGGCCGCACAAGCCTTGTGGATTACAATATTACGATTCACTGGTGATTTACCAGAACCGCGATTTCACACAATGGACAGAGACAATACCTCAGTCATGTCGAAGGTAACCGCTACACTTGGCAGGAATTTCATCAGAAGCAAAGAATTTCAAGAAGCACAAATGATGGGGATGGATCCGGTAAGCGTTAATTAATGTTCCGTTATTAAGAGACGTAAACGAAATTTGTTTTCGAGCTCTATTTACTTTCAATTGTTCGAAATAATAAATGATATAGTGCCAATGATGTGTGCATCTAAATTCATGCGTTGAACTCGGATAATTTAAAAAATATCTCCTACTCTGTATGACTTAAGCAATGTACTTTAAGCGGTCGATCTTAAATCTCTCCAGGAAGCATTTCTCAAGCAAAAGCCTAGATCTATTCGTCACAAACTTGTCTCCCTAACTCTGAAACGTAAAAACAAGTTGGGTGAGGACGTTAGGCGCCGACTCCAAGAAGACGAGTACACAGCGGATAGCTATCAATCCTGGTTGGAGGCTCGACCAACGTCAAATCTCGAGAAGCTACATTTTATCATCGGACATGGTATCCTTCGAGCCGAGCTCCGCGATGAAATCTACTGTCAAATCTGCAAGCAGCTCACCAACAATCCTTCCAAATCCTCTCACGCTCGCGGTTGGATCCTTCTGTCTCTCTGCGTTGGCTGTTTTGCGCCCTCGGAAAAGTTTGTCAATTACTTGAGGGCATTCATACGCGAAGGTCCACCGGGTTACGCTCCGTATTGCGAGGACAGACTGAAACGAACTTTCAATAATGGAACGCGTAATCAGCCTCCAAGCTGGTTAGAACTCCAGGCTACTAAGTCCAAGAAGCCAATAATGCTGCCCATTACTTTCATGGACGGCAATACCAAAACTCTCCTCGCCGACTCGGCAACTACCGCCAGAGAACTGTGCAATCAGTTGTCCGACAAGATATCGCTGAGGGATCAGTTCGGATTCTCTTTGTATATTGCGCTTTTCGATAAGGTTTGTGATATCAACGTAATATTTCGTAGTTATGTGATAAAGGGTCAATGTCGCATGATGAATAATAAATTAATTTACTTTAAGTTTTCACACTTATCTGATTTCATTAGCAGAGTTTGAAAGAATCTGAATTTGAAAGAGATAATCCGATGTATGAAAGTGAAATATCTACATAAGAGTTTTATGTTTGTCTTAATTAACAAACGAAAAAGACTTTGTTTACAAAACGTTGTCGTGAAATAAAATTAGTCTACTTTGAAATAATTATATTCTAAATGTAATAAACCTGTTACAATAAAATACTATAATACGTTTTTACAAAACTAAACATACTTCGTCATTTTTAATAGCAACAGAAATTATATGTTATGAATTTAATTTTCTCTTGTTTTTTTGTTTTTTTGTTTTTCTAATTAATCAAATAAATGTCACATTTGATGACGTATTGCCTAATAGTTACATTTTTAATATAAATTCATTCAACCACTTTTATAAAGTAAAATTTAAGATCAATTATTTATCACATTTTTAAGCTTTTGAGTAGTTTAAGACATTTTTTAAAACTAATATTATAAAAAGGTAATTACTTAAATTTTTAGAAATGATTGATTATTATTTTTTAAAAGATTTCTCGAATATTATTAAACGAGAATACGTTTATAAATCAGGAATTTTTATTTTTGGAATATTCATTTAAAATATTAATTTTAAAAAAACACAAAAAACTTGTGCATTTGACTTTGAAGAACAAGAAAGTGCAAAGTCATCTAGTGGAGCAATTTGAAGCTCAACAGGTGTCAAATATTTTATATGGTAATATCTGCTATGTACATTACACCATGAATATATTATTTTGTATAATACAACATAATGACTGTAAATAGGAAACGCTTTCGATGTCTGCAATATAATTTTTAATTTATTATTGTTTGTTAAACATTACGTAAAAAAAATTGATAATAAATAACGGAAACATAAACAACGTAAAAGAATATTTTCAGTTTTAAGAAAAAGAAACAGTTTGTAATTTGTAAATCATCCTTTATAAACTCTTAAGATCAGACATTGAAAATAGTTCAATATCCAAAGTAGTGCTGATATAGCAAATACTGCTGATGTGAATAATCACATTATTCTTTCAAATCAAAGTTTAAAATATTTTACTTTAAAAATAAAGTGTACTTTTAATAAATTTGTTTTCACTTAGTATTTCGTAACTCAGTCTGAAGATCTTGGGAGAAAAGTTATTTGGCGTAGTAAAACTAAACACTCGATCAACCATCGGGTGTATGCACGCGATTCCTCAATAAACGTATTAATTCGCTGAATGATTGTGACCAATGCTCCTTTGAAATCGCATCGTTTTGCGCGCACTTGAAGCTCACAATTACAACTAAACGAAATTGGACAGGTTTCGTCGCTGGGCAGCGGAGGTGATCACGTGATGGACGCTATATCGCAGTGCGAACAATATGCGAAGGAACAGGGTGCGCAGGAGAGGAACGCGCCCTGGAGGTTGTTTTTTAGAAAAGAGATATTCGCACCGTGGCACGAGCCGACGGAGGATCAGGTAGCGACGAATCTCATTTATCAGCAGGTTGTGCGAGGCGTGAAATTCGGAGAATATCGATGTGACAAGGAGGAAGATCTGGCAATGATTGCAGCGCAGCAATACTACATCGAGTATCACACGGACATGAACGTGGAACGACTGTTCACTCTATTGCCGAATTATATTCCCGATTATTGTCTAACAGATGTGGATAAGGCTATCGAGAGGTGGGGTCATCTCGTCTTGCAAGCTTACAAAAAAGTAAGGATACATTTTTATGCTGCAGCCAGATTATATTTCCTTTTAATAATCCTTAGGGAAAGTCCTTTTTGAAAAACCGAATGAATGCACTTTTTTAATTATAACTCACAAGTAGTGCGTGGGAGATAATACCTAGTAAACGATTAATTATACTAGAATTATTTATGTTTCATTATCGATTAAACTTTTTAAACAGAGTTGACGACAATATGTTGGAATTTTTGTTTTTGGTTTTTTATATAGTAACTAGAAATTAAAACTGAAAAGTGAATTTTTTATAAAATATAGCTTACGACAAAATAATTTGCAAATGCAATCGATCTTAATACCAAGAATAATACTTCATTATATCGTTATAATTGAGCTGGCTAAAAGTAATCGTATTTCTGGATTTTATGTTTTACAGAGTTACTACTTAAAAGAAAAAGTACCTGCACTTAGAGTCAAGGAGGACATTGTTGGTTACGCAAAGTTTAAGTGGCCGTTACTCTTTTCTCGCTTCTATGAGGCATACAGGAACTCAGGGCCAAATCTTCCTAAAAACGACGTAATTATCGCTGTAAATTGGACTGGCGTTTATGTCGTAGACGATCAAGAACAAGTGCTTTTAGAATTATCATTTCCCGAAATTACCACCGTTTCTAGTCAAAAGTATGCTGCAATTACCTTATATTGATTAAAAAAACAACACATCGTCCTATTAAGTGAAAATTGATTTTCTTCCAATTATAGCTTAAAATTAAAAAATTAAACCGATTAGCCATATAGATTTTATGTAAAATGCATGGTTTTCTCTATTTCTTTGAACGCGGAATTATAGTTCGGTAACAAATAAGTACAGTAATAAATTAAGTTTTAATCAATAACTCGACCTGTTGTAACCTAAGCTTCCACTCAAATCACTTCATAGTGACATTTAAATTGTAATTAATATTTCGCGGTAATATATTTACTTTACAGAACAAATAAGATGTTCACGCAAACGTTCAGCTTATCGACGGTACGAGGTGAGGAATTTACGTTCCAAAGCCCAAGTGCCGAAGATATTCGCGATCTGGTCGTATATTTCCTCGAGGGTCTGAAAAAACGTAGCAAGTACGCTATAGCCCTGCAAGATTACAAAGGTACGGGCGAAAGCTCGTCGTTTCTAACGTTTCAAAAGGGAGATCTCATCACGCTGGAGGATGACGGTGGCGATGAGTCCGTCTATAATTCCGGTTGGTGCGTGGGAATGTGTGAGAGAACAGGCGAGAAGGGCGACTTTCCCGCCGAAACCGTCTACGTATTGCCCTCGTTGTCGAAACCACCAAATGATATTTTGGTTAGTTGCTTTTCCCAATACTTTGAACTGTCAGTATACTAGTTGACATGTGTCAAGTTTCAATCTTGTTTTAAATAGTTATATAATTATTGAAATTTTAGGTTTTTGTTATTACATTACAAATTTCGAAAATCATAAAATGCATAAAATCATGGTATTCTCATTTATATTAGATTTAAAATTCACATGAAGCTATGGTAGTTCGTGGATTTATTATTAAATTATATTTTGAATATAAATATAAAACTGTTTCTCTATCAATGTTAGATTACTAAATACATGATATTTAATTTTTATATGCAGTCATTGTTCAGTGTTAATGGAAGTGAAAATGGACGAAGGCTTTATCCTCAGCAAATAAATGGCATTGAAACTCGTGACAAACCACATACTTTAATGGAGTATGCAATAGATCATTTCCGGTACGTACTTAGTTTCATATAAATCATTTTATCGTAGTAGGTTATATTCGAACCGCTTATATTTTTAAATTAATACAACGTAATTTTGTATTTCCATATTTAATCAAGATCCTTATCAATTATACATGAAAATTTCGTTTAAATGCGTTCCTTTAATATAAATTTTTTATAAGTTTTAATGTATTAATACGATTTTATTAAAACTTTGATTTCATATTCCTTGCGTAATAAAATTATTAAATAAAATTAACTATCTATCAAAAGCATATCCATTTAAGACTATCGAGCTTACGTTTTACAATGTTTACAATTTTTTTTATTTTGGGCTTATGTGTTATACTGTATTTTAAACTATAAAAATAATACGGTATCATAACGCTTAGGCTTTGTTGATTTAATTAGTACAAATAATGATCTTTTGATAGTCCGCCTCCAAAAAAGACGATGTCGAAAGCTCTAACCTTAACAACAGCGCGACGAGGGCATCCCGACGAATTATGGCGTCATTCGCGAGAGCCGTTGAAACAGCCATTACTGCGAAAACTGGTATCCAAAGATGAATTGGCGGACGAAGCTTGTTTTGCTTTCAATGCGATTCTGAAGTACATGGCAGATTTACCAACGAAAAGGTCGCGAATCGGCAATGAATACACAGACTTGATTTTCGATGGTCCGTTGAAGAATGAAATTTTGCGAGACGAAATTTATTGTCAAATAATGAAACAGTTGACCGACAATCGTAATAGGCTAAGCGAGGAACGAGGGTGGGAATTAATGTGGCTCGCAACGGGTCTTTTCACTTGTAGCCAAAGTCTTTTGAAGGTAAAAATATTCATGACTTATTTCCTAGTTATAAAAGTATCTTGTCGCAAGGTAATAATTTGCTGAATTTAATACTACAATTAAATAACTTAACTTTTAATTAAGTTAAGTTAGTTAACTCAGCACTCCAATAAAGATGTAATGTCCGCTTAAACGGGAAATAAAACGTTAGATTATTGTATTTTGTACATATACATTTTTTTAATAATGCTTTTATTGGAATGTATATTTTTTTTGCTTCGATCATTTGTCCATGTCAAAGGTGCTTAAAAATATTATTCCCCAGGAATTGACATTATTTTTACGGACTAGACGACATCGTATATCACAAGATTCTCTACAAAGGCTACAAAAAACTTTACGAAATGGTCAGCGAAAATATCCACCGCATCAAGTTGAAGTCGAAGCAATCCAACATAAAACCACGCAAATATTTCACAAAGTATATTTCCCAGATGATACGGATGAAGCATTTGAAGTTGACTCTTCAACTAGAGCAAAGGATTTCTGTCAAAATATTGCACAACGTTTAAATTTAAGGTCTTCCGAAGGCTTCAGTTTATTTGTCAAAATTGCCGATAAAGTTATTTCTGTACCAGAAGGAGACTTCTTTTTTGACTTTGTTCGACATTTAACAGATTGGATGAGAAAAGCTCATCCTACTAGAGATGGTCAGTTTATAATTAATTTTTTAAATAAATTGAACTCGTTATTACTATTGAATGGCTGTCTCGTATTATCAATATTTTAGGTTTATCTCCTCAATTCACATATCAAGTATTTTTTATGAAAAAATTGTGGACTAATACAGTACCTGGTAAAGATCGCAATGCTGATTTGATATTTCATTTTCATCAAGAACTGCCTAAGCTTTTAAGAGGTAAGGACTTAATGTGACTTGTGTAATAGATGTTAATTCAAAAGAATTGTTAGAATTATATGTAAACACTTTTTTTATCTAGGATATCATAAATGTACGAAGGAGGAAGCTTCGAGGTTAGCAGCATTAGTCTACAGAGTTAGATTTGGAGAAAGTAAACAGGAACTTCAAGCAATACCGTAAGAAAACATATTGCTTCAATTATATATATATATATATATATATATATATAACATAAATATAACTAAAATCAGTTTTTACCATATACTTAAAAAATAAAAGCAAATAAACCAATTTCTTTGTTATAGTCAAATGCTAAGGGAACTTATACCTGGTGACTTAGTAAAAATACAAAGCTCAAATGAATGGAAACGTTCCATAATTGCTGCATATAATCATGACGCTGGTAAATATAATTCTGTAAATTGAAATGCATCAGGTAAAGTATAACGTGTTCTAAAAATCTTGTAATTTAAAGGAATGAGCCCTGAGGATGCCAAAATAACATTTTTGAAAATAGTTTACCGATGGCCAACATTTGGATCGGCATTCTTTGAAGTAAAACAAAGCACTGAACCAGACTATCCTGAACTACTTCTAATTGCTATAAATAAACACGGAGTTAGTTTGATTCATCCTCAATCAAAGGTGAATATTATTTTTAGTAACCACAATTATTTATCGGAAAGCAGTATAAACAGTCATATTTACTTTTGTTGAAAAAATGTGTTAACCTTTTTAGGAAATACTGGTAACTCATCCCTTCACACGGATCTCTAACTGGTCTTCGGGCAATACATATTTCCACATGACAATAGGAAATTTAGTTCGTGGTTCTAAGTTATTGTGTGAAACATCTCTTGGATATAAGATGGATGATTTATTAACCTCTTATATTTCGCTTATGCTCACGAATATGAATAAGCAGCGCACGATAAGAATTAAGTAAAGAGCGCTTTTCTGTAGAGATTTTAAATCTTTATACAATCATGATTTTTTACCTCGTAAGAATGCAATACGAAGTAAGAAAAATTATAGTAAAAAGAGAGTTAAAATTTACATCTTAAAATACAAACATTTTGCGGCAATATGTTCTGATTTTCATAAAATGATTAATCATTTTAGTTTCTAAGATAAATAAATAAATAGTATAATTATTGAATATGTTACGCAAATATTTTTGTTTTTCAAGATTTAAATTCTAACTTCTGGTAGCCTTGTTGAAAACTTGTAAAAAAAGTGTTATATTTGTCACATCGAGATACTAATTAAAATAATCTAGAAAATATTTAAAACAAGATTTTATATGTAATTACATTTTATAAAACATTAATTAATACAATGCTAGGTTTTTTATATGAAGAATCGATTATTTATGCGATCAATAAATTTGTAAATAAAGGCAATAAAGGAAATAATAAAACTAAATTTTTTTTAAATTTACGTTTTATAAATGACCTATTGTAATATGATAAAGAAATTATAGAATATACATCACAAGTAATAACTTTTAAATTTTTTAATATGTTATATTCAGATTTTTTAAAAAATCTTACTTTGCAATATAATGTTATACAATGTTATTTTAATAACATATCTTACTTAAATGAAAACATGAGTACTTTTTAATGGCAACCGCTAGTTCTTCATTAAGAGGTGAAGTAATAAATAATAAAAATGATAACTAATTTATTTATAATCATGAATTTGTGATTTTTGTAGGACACAAATACTTGGGTTTTACATTAAAAAATTAAAATAAATTAAATTTAATTGCATGAATGCCCTAGTTCTTGCCTATTATCTTCTCAATTCCTAAACTATAAAAAATATACGATGTACAAATGTTATAATTTTAAAATAAGCGCTCAATTAAAATAATACTGTAGAAGCAAATAACAATATTAATTTATAATTTAATTTAGAGTAAGAATATATTTGCCTTAATCAATATTGACAGACGTATTTTTTTCAATATTAAATAATCAATTCTACGAGAATTTAACTTTGCATAATATTAGTATACTTTAAAAGTATTTCTACTCAAACTTACACTTCATTTTCATTTAAACTAAGTAGGACGAGAGTACATTTAAAAGCAATGATGAACTTAATTAACACAAAATTTTCTTCAGAAACTCATAACTGACAAAATTCTAAATTCTTGCGGAAATTTAATGCACATGAATTTGAAAGCTAAGTTTAAAATTATTGATATTTTCTTTTAAATTGCTAATACTTTAGCTTAAAATAATTATTATAAAAAAAATTTTTTATATCTCAATTAAGTGAAATAAAATTGTTAAATTTGTACTTCGAATATCACCTTTAAATGCAATTACAACTTCTTAAATAAAGCTATTAAGTAAAATTTTAATGATATTAAAATAGTTAATGAGCATTATGATAATTTAAGTAGATAATTCAATTTAAATATTTTTTCGTAATTAAAAATTAAAAAATAAATTGAAATATAAGTAAATAGAAAAAATGTTAAATATAGTTTTCTAAAAATATTTGACTATTTTAAAAAATTCATTATCGTAAAGAAATTCAACTTATAAACGTATTTACCAGAGTAAACTGAGATTTCTACGTTCTTCCTTTACTTAATCTTTTATGGCTATATTAGATATTATTTTCAGATATTAATAAGACTGTGAATTTTCGACTTTCGTATTTTTATATACAAAAGCGCCTAATTGTATTGAAATCTAGAATCGATAAAATCTAGAAATCGATAAATCTCTTGAGATATTTTTGTATTTATGTTCTGCTGAAAATGAAGCAATTTTATAAGTGTAATCAGCTACTCGAATCAAAATTTATATTGCACGTTTACTTATAACATTCTGCTCATTGTACACATGTAATAGTAGTGTTTAACTACTATTAGTTAATTAGTTAAACTAGTGTTTAACTCACCGAGTTCATTCCGGTGAGTAGGAATTCGAAGGAATATAATTATATTACTATTAATTGAGAATTACATACTGTTGGTAAATAATAAGAGTAACCCCATTTGTCATCCACCATGTATGTACGATCCCGATGTTAATTGTGGGTAAATTCCCATGGTTTACCTGCCGACATTCCTGGGTAACAATAGATGTCTTGAAGGAAGGCATTTCAAGTTGATGCTATCTCATTTCCCTTTAGAGATTACTCCCTCTGACTTTTTTTCAAGAAAGCACAGAAGTTTCTATTTAACGTACTTGTAATTATGTTTGAGGAGAGGCTTGAATTACAAATTCTGTAGTCATCAAGATCGTATTTTCATAATAAAAATCAGATACACCTACGTTATTTTTTCCATTTTACTCTAAAATCTATTATATGTACGATAATGTACAACATAATATAATATAATTAATTGTAATAATTTTATTCTCGTCATTTTTTCCCAATTTATAATTTCTTTTTCGAAATTTAAACCCATGAATTCACTTTCACAAAAACTGCATTAATCTAATTCATTTTATTCGAAGTATCAATATATACGATGAGTTCTTATTTGCTTTTCATCTTTTTTTGTTCGGTTTAAATGAACGTTCCATTGAATCTTAATTTGGTTATTTTTTAAATGGCTATGAGATAATATATCTTTCACAACGTATTAAGGAAAATGTTCAGGAGCTTGTTAAAAACGCTTTAATTTGTTTCCGATATTTCTTGTTTAGGATTTATTATATGAGATTACTATGATTTTTAATTCATAAAATATATTTTTGGAATAATTTTTGAAATAAAATCTTAACTTACACATTACAGGACTTTTTGTAAATATTTTACACGTTTTTTAATTATGAAATTGCTACGCATTTCATAAAAAATTTCTGAAGTAAACTGATGTAAAAAATTTGGCAATTATCTTCACTTTGAAATCTTCTACTAAACGTATACATATGTATATTTAGTACAGTACAAAAATTATTATAGTTAAATTTTTACACGAATAATAAAATTATTTCGAATTAAACAAGAAGTTTTTATACTCTACTGCTATTTATAATATCTGAATCAATTAGCATACATTGAAATTGACAAATGTTATTTAATTCTGAACCCTTTGCCGCCGTTGCGTAATTTTAATGATAATTACGAAAACATTAGACTTCATTAAATTCAATTCGCATAAAAATTCCCTGCTTTTAGAAATTCCATCGGTTTGTTATTCACAGTAGTAACTATAAATGATGCGCAGTTCACAAATTTACATATGTTTATGTACAATTCAAGAAAAGAATAAAAATAAATTCTTATACAGTCATGCAGTAGTTGCTTCTTTCAGAATGAACTATTTCGTATCTAGTTCCATTGACTTTAATATATGATCAGCTTAACATTGACTCTTGAAGATTGACATTCAATTTCATACTTACGTAAAGTTTCTTTTTATTATAATTACAATATATAAGTTGAGCCGTTATAATTACGTTTGATTTTCAACATTATTACATTCTTCTATTAAAAATATTTCTTCCAACGTTCCTAATTTTACAAGGATAATTCGGTTGTCATTGCCATAATTCGTCTTTAGATTAAAACAATATAGAAGATCGGCGTTTTATATATATATATATATACCAAAGCAGTCAAAGATATTGACAGCTAAGCAAAGAATCTTTATACAATACAATTTCTCTTTATAATGATATACACCGATTTTTATCTCTTTTCTAATTCGACTATTTCTCGGAAGAGTCTCTATGGAAATGAAAAATTGACAGTCGTTTATTCGTCATCTCACAGAGAGAATATATACCCTACAATAATATTCTGATAAATTATTACTCGATAAAATTTGTATTAACAACTTACGAATTAAGTCATCTACATATTTATTATACATAGATAATGCATTGCATTGTCCACATCTCACGCTAGTTTATCTCTTTTTTACTCATAGTAAATGCGCACACACGCAAGTGTATATATTAATATACACTCGTGCACATGCGCACAGACGCGTCACAGGCATGCCCGCATACATTCATATATACATATACAAAGTCTATTGCTATGATTGGGACTCGGACGTGGATTCTCCTGCAAGGGAACCATCCCAGGTACGAAATAAACGATTGAACGTGCCCTCTTTATTTCTAATTATGAGTATAAGTGTTTTACTTGGAAATTGCTTGCCATTTTAAAAATAATTTTTTATTGATATTTAATAAAAATAAAGTCAAGCAATATTTTGAGCAATTATTAAAATACTTAAAGCCCAGAATGCAAGCCTTTAGTTTAGTTTCCAAAAGTTTTACTCTAAATTAAGTGTCTTAATTTGTACACAGAAGATACCGAATCTTTAACCACTTCAGCTTGTTTCTTTATAAAAATTTTAGTACAAAATACCTATTATTTATAAAATGCAGCAACAAGCTCGCTTTTATCTTTAGCACAGTTAAAGATAACATTTGTATAAAAATATGAGCACCAAGCATTAGATTGAATCGAATGAGATCGAATCGAATCTTTGCAACGAGAATAAAAAAGTCCCCGTTCTCCGCATTTAGGCGAACATCGTCCTAAGCATTTGTTAGATTTGGGATGGCTCCTTCATCAAATGTGTGTCATTGGCCAGGCAAGAAACGCTGTTACTCTCCGACGCCACATTGACATCAATTGTTAAAGCCAACGAGTCGTCAAAAATCATACCATCTTGTCCTTGAAAAGGGTCCTCGTTATCATGGAAGCCCCAGCCATTCGGGTTATATCAGAGACCCGGCTGGGGTGGCTGATGATGGTTCCACGGTACGTCGGCAATGGCTGGCTGCATGGCTGCCTGACCCGGTCCCATCGTCCTTGGCGTCCTCATGATCTCATTAGCAGGCATGCAGTGCTGCCTCGGACCCGGTTCCGGGGTATAGGTGAAAGTTAGTCCCGTGGCGTAGATGATGCCGTCGTTGCGTACAAGGGAAACCGGCACTTGCGTCGGCTGGTGTATCCAGAGCCACTCTCCTCGGAACTGCGATATATCTGGGACGACACAGAGCATACTTTCCTGGCACCTGTACATTGTCTCGGCCTCGACATCTCCAAACCACACCTGCAGGTTGGGCGTGAAGTTATCACCGGTGAGCTCGAGCATCGCCACGTCACCACCCCCGTTCAGATTGAGGCTGTGCACGAGGGGCACTGGGGTAACCGGCGAGCGCACGGGTCCCATGCCCTCGTAGAACGTGTACTCAGCCCGGTCGGTGCTGATGATCGTCCAGCAGGCACCATCGTTGATCATCTCCTTATTGGCCTCCTTGGGGCAGGGTGTCGCTTGAAATTGGATGATCCGTTCTTGCGAGAGGCAGAGGTACATGTGATCGGTATCCTTCATGTAAAAAGCGCACTTGTGTAGCTGGGACACGGGGTCATCGGCCTCGAGACTGGCCATCTGCTTGTCGACCTTGCGAATGACGAGTCGGGGCAGCGCCATCCCTGTCTCGGAGCA
The DNA here is from genome assembly GCA_018907045.1 of Wiebesia pumilae. Classification (NCBI taxonomy): domain Eukaryota; kingdom Metazoa; phylum Arthropoda; class Insecta; order Hymenoptera; family Agaonidae; genus Wiebesia; species Wiebesia pumilae. Next base: position 8,515,314 of record JACCHZ010000192.1, read on the forward strand.
GACGAGCTTCACGGTGCTCCCATAGTGGACGTAGCCATCCCGTACCTGAAACTCTTCGGATTCACTCTCGTTGTCGTCAAGGAGGTGGATGGTGAACGCGCCCCACTGCGTTGAGCTCGCGTGGAAGTTGTTATTGTCGACGTGAAGATAACGCGTGCTGACTGTCTGGGAGCGCAGCCGATTGAACAAAGCAACCCGCGTACCGCTGGCAATACAGAGGTCGGCATTTTTCAAACTCTGCTTCTTCTTCGAAGGCTTCGATATCACTTTGATGCGTTTACTGTGAAAAACGCCGATGTCGTGGCCGTTGCCGTAGAACATCTTTACCGAGAGCATGAAGTGCTTCCTCTTGTCCGAGTCCGATATGTAGAGGGTCTTGGCAGCGCAGTATTGCTTGCCATTGTTGAGGTCGAGCTGCTGCATGTCCTGGTCCGAGTTGCCGATGCCGATGAACGCGCACAGTTGAGTCGACTGCTCGGATTCACCGTCCCTGCGCATTTGCTCCTGCCTCATGGACCAGGCGTTGCCCTTGAGGTAGATACACGGGGGCGGGCAGAAGAAACGCTTCTCGTTACCGTACGACTTTTGGGCGACTTTCGCATGGAGGATGACGACAACCATGTCGGCCTTACCCTGGGTGCGCTTGTGCTCTGAGAGATAGTGCTTCATGGCTTCGCGGCTCAGTCGTTGATCCTGTGGCTGCTGCTGCTGCTCGGGCCGGTAGACGCTGCCGAAGCGTGGGTAAGCCGACATGACGGCTGTCGGGGACGGAGGCGATTGCAGGCCGTGCGCCATCGTCGGCAAGCCGTACTGGCTATGTGGCATTATTGCTCAGTCAAGCTCTCCCACGAGGGACTAGTGGCGGTGAGCATTTAAACAATCACTCCTTCCAATTCATAAGAGTCGTTCATCGTGAGGCAGCTCTCCTTGATTGTTTATCTAAAAGCAAATGAAGAACTCTTAGTGTTGTTTTCTTTGGATGCTCACAAAAGCGTTTCACTCTTCTAATCGAATATAAGTTCATCTATATCACATATCTCCTACCAAGAGTTCTAAACTTTCCTTATTAAAAATAATGATCGATGGTTATTGTATTCCATTGCATCGCAATGGAATACAATCCAAATCTACACAATTTCATAAATACCCAATTTAAAACATGCGTATTTAGGTATATAGCTAAATGCACATCAAATTATATAAAAAAAATTTATATATTTTTAAACGCATCTGTTCGATTGAAATTGGTCGAAAAATAATTCAAGGAAACAATATTTCATTTTTTTTCAATTATTTAAACTCATATCATGAATATATGTAACATATTTTCAAAGAATTAAACTATTGTATGCAGATTTTATAAAGTAGGTAACGAAATCAAGTTAACAAATTTACCGAATAAATATTTAATCTGACTATCCAAGCAAGAAAAATATACTAACTATGAATTTATTAAGCTCATAAAAAGAAAACTCTTTAATACGGCATTCGCAATTATATATGCAAAATAGAATCAACCATTGCAAAGGACTGACAGATTTAATAGCAAATTAAATTTTATTTTAAATTCTTTTTACAAATTATTTTAGAATTATAATTATATAATAAATGCTAAAGCATTAAAATAAAGTATCATTCGTATAAAAAACAGCCATTTTTAATATCATCGGCAAGCAAATACATCTGCTTAAAACCAGTAGTTATTTCATAGCCAATAATAAGTCTAGATAATATATTTAAATAAAAATTAGAAAATATTTATTTCATTTTCACAAAACTGAAATTAATAATTAAATAGACGTTTAAACGAATTATTTAATCAATTATAAAACAAAATTATTACTCGATGTTTGGCTGCTACATCAATGTAAAAATCATTTCATGTTGGACTTTAAAATCAAATTTTTTTCTTTTCTTGACATTGAAAAATACATCTTATTTAATCAAATACACATAGTCATTTATTCTAAACGATGTAAATGAATTTCAATAAATAGATTAGTTAAAAATAGTCATTATGACTTTAAGTAAACTTGTTATTAAGTTATTGATATATCAGTAATATAATACAAGGATTTCTTTTTTTAATTAGATTTTTCTTTCAAAATATAGTACACGCTTTTAATGCAATAAATCCCTCTGAAGAGCGTGGGAAGAATTTTTATTATCAGCTACATACAATTAGCCCAAGATATCTTGTTTTAAATAAGTGTCTGAGAATTACTGTTCTTCGCACAGGAAAGAGGAAACATGTACAAGTCGTGGGAATAAAGTCAAGCCCATTTTTCTTGCATGAATTAAATTACTGCTGCTTTCTAAATAAGTATAAATAAATTACTATTAAAAAGAATTTTTATAATATTTACGGCAATGTACGGCATATTTGCTCATATTAAAATAAAACTTACTCTAAAAGAAAAATAAGTTGCACTTGTTTTATTGAAAAAAGACATAATTACGAAGATAAATTAAAGAATGACTTTGTATTGTTATCAAACGGCTTATAGAAATAAATCATTTCGAATGCAACATGAAATTTTAATAAACAAGCCAAGTTAAATGTTATTAACGATGACATCCTAATACATATTTATGAAAATAGATTTATCAGATAATACGATACAATATATTTCTAAGAGCTGGAATATGCACAAAGTACAATTTTATCAAAATAAATATAAAATGTAGGGATTTAAAAAATGAAAAGACATCGAGAAAACATAAATCATAATAATAAAATATCTGGTAAATAATAATACAACCACAAATTTAGAAGCTTGGAAATGTAGAGGCCAGTCAAAATAAAATTAGTAGAAACACTATTTTTCATTTAACTGTTTATATATGAAAAAAGACAAACGAAAATGATAATGAAACCGTAATTTCGAATGAATAATAAAGTCATTAATTAAAAAATTGAAATGCAATTTACCTTGAGTTTCAATATAGAGTAAAGGAATGAATTTTTTAACAACTTACTATCGCGGAATTCATTTCTCCAGCCGTAAACAACAGACATATCACAAATAGACACGAAGACGTGTAAGATGCAGAGGTTAAGCGAACTGACTAGCGTATATTAACGATATCCCTCCACACATTCCGCGAGAGCTCAGCAGCAGCAACAGCAACTGCAGCAGCAGTAGCAGCAGCAGCAGCAGCAACAGCAGCAGCAGCAGCAGCAGCAGCAGCAGCAGCAGCAGCAGCACGTCTCTCTTCTCTGAAAGGACAAGACACAGGAGAAGCGGAGATGAAAAAAAAAACCGGCATCTCCATCGTAAACCTCGATTCAGAAAAGAGCAACGAAAACGAGAAAAGCGCAGCCACCTCTTCTCCGCAGAGAGGAGGGAACGCCCGAGCAATACAGAATCAGACAGATGTAAATAAAAAGAAAACAAAGCAAAAAAAAAGGGGCGATACACGAGGCTTACCTCTCAGTAATTCTCGCGGCGGCGCCCGTCCGCGGTTATCGCCGTGGTCGCCAACGTTGTTCCACTCGCGTCTGCTAGCAGCCAGACCAACTCGGACGTTAGCCCCATAATTTCTCGTGGAATTCTGTACGTTTCTCCCTTTGCCGTCGGTCTACGTCCCTGGTGCAGTAGTACACCTTCGGCTGCCTTTGCGCTCACATAACACTGCAGCCGCGGGTGCGCGAACTGCGGACGTGCACGAGCGAGGGAAAAATCTCCCGCCCCGCGAGTAACTCTACCTGCGGGAAAGCGAGGAGAGCCGCAGCACAGCCGCCCGAAGCTGCCGCTCGTCTAATGTATGCACGCGCTACTTGGCTGTCCGAAGCCCCTCTTGCTCGCGCACGTCGAACTAATCCATTCAAAAAACACCTGTTCACCTTTTCCAATTTTCCGTGCAGTCTCGCCAACTTTCTCCCGGAGCGGCAAACGGCGCACGCGCGCTGTTGCAGCTAAGCGTGGTTCAAGGGTCGCGCGAAATTCGAACGCCGCGATTTGCACCGACGAAAGGATTTTTCTTCGACGAGTCGCGCTCGTTGCTCACAGAGGACGAATCATTCGTCGCGGATCAACGATCGGCTTTTGTCCGATGGCCGATACAGAATACATCCAGAAAAGTCGCAGGGCTTCTCCTCTAATAATACAAGGCTAAGTATCCACGATCACTATTCACTATCAGGAAGGCCAATGAGCGTTGAACGACTGTTGACGAATCGAGCGAATCGAACGTATTTATTGTTTCACTAAGAGTCCGCTCGAGCCTATCGGCCCATCGCCAATAGCAGAAGACACGAGACGGAAGCGCGAAAACCTGTTTGACAGCAAACAATCGCGATCATTATTTTCTTTTTAAAAATGAAATGTCGAAGGATCAACGATAAAAGACCGTTTCGTGCCGCGTTTAACCTCCTTCACCGACCCTGACGACCAAGTCCTCGCGAGACGCAGCGTCAAACTGAAACTGAAAAGCAGTCCACGCTGTTTGGCTGTTTGTAGCGATAGTGTGCGCGCCGCGCAAGAGAGAAGTGCTACATGTCCTAGAGAAACAGAGGAGAAAAGGAGATACAGCGAGAGAAAGAGAGGGAGGTATACATTGTAGGTCGTGTATACGTATCACACACGTGCACGCGTATATGCAGTAGGGTCCAGCGTTCCCCGCGCAATGCGCGCACGCGCGTGAAACGCCAAGTTTATTACGGCAGCGCATAAAGTGGCTGCAGTTTCTATTGTTTTACTTGGGTTGTACAATGGCCCAACTCTCGACTCCAACGCCGCGAGCTCCAACTTCTCTCTCTCTCTCTCTCTCTCTCTCTCTCTCTCTCTTTCTCTTACACACACACACACGCGCGCGCGCGCGCGCGCGACTCTCCTTCGTTTTCTCCTCTCGCGCATTCTCTTTCTCCTTCTCTCTTATTCCGACGATAGCACTCGCTCGCTCTCTCGCTCTGCCCCCTCCACTGCGGCCCCGTGGAATTGCTGCCGCAAAAGGATGTTGGGGTTACCCCGGGGGGCGTGGGAAAAACCTGCTGTGGGAAAGAGTGGGTGGCCTCTACCTCACTCCACTTCTCGCTCACTCTCTCTCTCTCTCTCTCTTTCTCGCTGACTAGGCTGTGCAACGATGACGACTACGAGCCGAGAACGCGAGCTCTATGGATATGCGTGAGAGTGTGTTAGAGCGCGCATTTGAACCTTGATGCTTGTAAGTCGGTGTGTGTGTATGTCGATAAACGCGAGCGTATAAAAGGTTACTTATCGCGCCTGAGAACGGCTATTCTCCTGTATATGTGAACCCGCGCTCTCGCTCGTGTACGAGGGCGAGCGTGAAATTGCCGCTGAAGTATGTGTCTACATGTAGCGCAACTACACGTATGAATATGCATGGGACTAAAAGAAGATGCGCGCGCGCGTCCATGTGAATTTTTTTCTCCTCTCGGTAGTCCATTTCTTTTTTTTCTTTCTCGCTCGCACTTTTCTACGAGCTATGACTATGTCTATATGGCTCGAGGTTACATATAGTTATACCGGACGAATACGCGCTTTTGGGGTTTTAAGCGCTTCTGGTCTATTCTTTATTCTAGAAATGTGCTTCTCGTGTGAAATTTTTGATAAAATAATTTACCACATTTTTCTATTCAACTATAATGGTATATATTTTTAAGTATAATAGAAAGTAATATTTGATGATAATTGAGACATTTTTTCCATCGAATTAAATAATTCGTTACGTGATTTTTTCACATGGAAACCTATTTTTACGTACGTTTACGAACTTGACGCAATATGTTTCAGATGACAAATAAAAGTGTTACCTAGATAAAGAATACCGTAATTTTGAACTCTGTGTTTTGAAGAAATTTAAAGGCAAGGGGTACTTAGCGTTAATAAAAATAAGCTTTTTAATTATTTTAAAACTGTTAATAGTACGATATAGGATCAATCTGTTCAAAGCTAATGAGAAAATATATGAGAAGTATATTTACCAGTGCCCTCATACACAAGGCTCTTAACTATTTAAATAGAAATGCTGCCTATCTTAATTTTGTGAATTATAATATTCTATACTCGCTTTAAATAAACAAACTGTGTGCAACTGAGGAACCCATAAAAAGGCTCTTACATTTTCATTCTAATTCATTCTAATAATTATTTTGAGCCTCACACAAGACGGACATCGTCCGTCTTAAAGTGAAACTTTTATTAAAATTGCTAATAGTGGTTCGTTCTATTTCAAAGTAAAAGAATTTCAATATTCTATTTATTATTTTCTTTAAATTTGAGGTTTAATATTCATTTTGAATTCTATTGTCTCGTGTGCGAGCTATAACTAGAGGTGATTCCTAGAGTATACGTATTTGTTGCTACGTATGTACAGAATTTTTATTTTTAGTTTTAAAGACGGGTTGCTAATAGAGTTTTAATGACCATTCATTTAAAATACAGAGGTCGTGATCTAAATTGCATTATAACTTCTCCTTGCCAAGTACTGGCATTCGCTTTTTCTTGTGTTTTTATTTTTGAAGACACTAATCAGAGATCACGAATGATCCTCGGAAATGAAATCAGTAAATTCGAAACAAATGTATCACCTCTTAAATTAACTCGATGCAAGTGATCAATTTCTATATAAATATAAAATCAAGGATATAACGAATTGAATGTACTTAATGGTGTTAACACTCTTGAGCTGCTTTCCAGCGCAATACAATTAAATATCTTAAGAACGATCGCGTATATCGATTTCGTGCATTCCGAATTTAAATGTTTTCTTTCACGAAACAATTATAAGGTAGTATTAGGTTCAACGCCAGCAACTGTATCAACACTTTGGAAGAACGAGCCGAATAGAATAGGGGAGATAAAAAGACCCTTCCTTATTGCATTTCCCCCCGAGAAAGTTCGTACAGGAGGGTGAAATAGCTAATGGCATATTGATGAAAATCTAATGGATTCGTGATACTTTTTCTTAGAAGTACTAATGACGATTTTGCGATTTTTTATTATAAAATTCTCTGCAAAATGTAGTTCACGATTAGAAAATTTAGTTCAAGATTATAAATATTTTATTATTATAGTTTCAGAAGATTCGTCAAATATTTCGCCTTACACGTAAACAAATAATTATAATTTGGCTTATTAATCTTAAGCAAAATCGCTGTTTATTAAAAATAAGTATCTTTTAAAATAAAATTTTATATTACAATTAAAGGAAAAATACATACTTATCGAGAAATATTTTCCCCTGCACACTGTCGTTTTATTCTTTATTTAATTGCATGGCCTGACCATAAAATGCATACTTGTCATTCATTAATTGTAATGAGCAATGTATTTGTTTCGAAAAGTTGACTTTTGAAAACTTAACTAAAATGGCGACTAAAATTAAGTTGAAGTATCATCAAACTTATTTCCTTATAAAAACAGTGACTTATAAATAGAACTCTTTTATTATTTATTTACAAAATATTTTACTGTGTTTTCTCTTTATTATTCAATTTTATAATGGAATTGTTAAATGTCCGAAAAAGCAAAGTAATTATCAATTCGCTTAAATAATTCTCTGCTCGATTGTAAATTCGTATATCATCGTTAAAGTATATATACAAAAATACGCATGAAACTGGAATAAATTATAGAAAAATTAATATTGCAATAACAGTCCTGTGTTATTGCTAAATGTAGCGATTTGAAATCCAGACATAAATTTTAGTCGTTGTAATTAATATTGTAAGGCTAGCAATTATTAGCGCGTGATTTATCGATAGCACACAAATGAAATATTTGATTTAAATGTCTGCACTTCAGTTCTTTCGAAAGCACTCGTAGTATATCCTCAATATACAAAATTTCTACAAATCGTTAAATGTGATAAAGAAAACTGAGAATACGTTAGACTGATCGGTTGGTATCGCTCGTGCGGATGTCGCTTATATTCGAACACCTCGATTAAAACCTCGATTACAAGTGTAATATAGCCAATTCCTTTTCCATATTCCATGCATTGATCGAATAAATTATAGTTGTTGCAAAATGACGAATAGACAATCATAATCGTTGCACGCGGGCTGCGGTTTAGAATGAGAGTTGCAGCTGATATTGATATAGATCGGCAGCGCCAGGCGTGATCAAAACAGGCATAATGCGAACGCACGTGGAAAGGACGAGAGCCGCTACAATAATACGGACTGCAGGACCTTCCCGCGTCTCCACATGCACGCGCGCGTACACACCATCGTAACGTGAGAATGATTCTTGCCCGACAGACGGTCCGTAGTATATAACGCTCACTGAGCGTCACACGTCCTCTTGCACACTCGCGCATACACACGGCGACGGAAAAGCTCTCCTTAGCACTTGCCCGGGTGCACACGACGATTCTAATAGCAAATTCGGGACTGTCTTTACGGAATACGATTATTTCTCTCTGTAACGAGAAGATCCTTTTATCAGCACAAATGAATCCCTCGCCGAACAAGCAACCACTCACAGAAATTTCGTTCGCTCGCCTGGCAACATAAGCCTCTTGAAACAACTCTTTTCCTACTCAGGAGGAAAAGCTGACAGCCTTTTTTGCATTAATAAACAAACTATTTGCTGGAAAACTCTCGAGATTTCTGTGCAATGGTTTTGCTTGACGGGCTTTTATATTTTGATGTTTTGCCGAAATCGTTAATACGATATTTTTATCTCGATATTAACCATCGATAGCTGTCGATAATTATTACTTCTAATTATACTTCCTTTGATGCATAAATACTTTGATTATTAAAAATAACGATATTTTTACCAACATTTTCTGATGATTCTTGTAATACATCTGTCAAAATATATCGCTCAAGCAACGGTCGGCAATGAATTGGTACTGATTATCTAAATTGTAATGATGTATTTTTGAGTTATGGCTCATTATACTTTCGTAAAAAGTGAAGCGAATGTAACAAACAAGAATGTTTGATATTTTTAAATTTTATAAACGTTTTATCAATTAAATTATATCACGACGTCATAGAATTGCATATTTTCTATTTATGAATGTATAAGTTCTAATGAATAAGTTATCACTTTTTAAGTTGAATTAATGTACGATAGGTAATATACTAGTTATGTTGTTCGTTTTACGGGAAATTTTACACAAGAACTAGTTATTGTAATATGCACATTCATTAACTTGAAATTTTCTTTAAAATTTCTAAAAGTATTACAAATATAAAATGTACAAATATGGCACTATATCATATGAACAAAAGCATCGCAATCGCTTTTTGTATTTTTCCAACACTGCGCTTACGTTATTTGAAATAAAATATTGTAAAAAAATACGGTTTAACGCGTTTATATGATTTTATAATATTTTTAAAATATAACGCTGTTCGTATTCTAGATCAGAAATTACAGACGAATCGTAATAAGGTCTCACTGGAACGATTCTACATTTTTTACTTCACAATTATTTCACAATTATCGGATTTTGAAGTATTTATAAGATAATAGCTATCAATAGGTACAAGTAACACATTTATGTTGCATTAAAATTATTCATTTTTTTTATCACCTTTATCAAGGTAATAAAATTTGTTATTAATAATGACTAGAAAACGAACTCTTACGACGTTACTTGATCCTTGCCGGTTAATAAAATAGTTTAAAATCAGAACAAAAATACAGTTCCTTATATCTTTGATAGAAAAATATTTATTATAGGTCTAGATAAATAATTTGAAATCTTTGGGCAATAAATCTTAAAAATATTTTTAGATTTTCCATCGTAATAGTACATGCGCATCATCCATAAACTACTTAAAACTGTTAAAAGTAGTAAACCAAAAACTATCTCAGTTCTTAAAAAAGTTCTCAATTTGATTTTCAATAAAAGCAGAAAAAATAATGTAACTGTGTAATAATATAGAATTCGAAGAATTGTTTCGTAAAAAGACATAATTTGCATCGCCGTAATTTAACGGTACTTGTTAGTTAGATCTAGTTTTGCAGTCCTGCTATGCATTTTCACGTACGTCTTTAACGAGTGCTCATAAGTAAAAGTCAGTAGCTAATTTAACGTCTATCTTTGCATCCTTATTGAGCTGCACATCTGACAGTTTTATGATTTTCGTTGCTTTAGCGCCAAAGGTGCTCCTATTATACAGCCCGAGAAAGATTTTTAGTAAATACTTAAATGTGATCGTCATAGATACAGTGATCAATAAGAAGAAAATTCAACGGGAAGTGGACGTAAATCTTTGAAAACACCTAAATGTCGACCTATAATCTTTTTATTTCCAATTATTCACATTTGACCTTTAAGAAAAGAAAATTAACTTCACTTTCAAATGAGGATCATCAATTGCTATTTTTCTCTTTTATTACTTCTTTTATACATAGCAAGCACGTTATAATAATGGATATGATTTTTTTGCCTTTCCTCAAAAGCGATAACGCACAGCACCATTTTTCGTACTCTCATTTAATTTTACTAAGCAACAAGTCCGCACGGAACGCTACGTAAATATATGAAGTGAAAGTACATCAGCCGCCGATTTGCGTTTGCACACAAACGCGTATAAAATGCAAAGTTGAAATCGATGTTTTACGACAGATACGAGAAAGACGGAAAAAGGGTGATTACTTTCCTTAGAAATGAAAACGTCACGATATCGAGTATACCTTAAAAAACGTGTTGTCTCTGTCGAGGCCCTCGCCGTTCTGTCAAGTCTTCTTTCAAGACCAAGCCGTACGTGTATTTGCAAATTAGACAAGGCTGTTCCCACAGTTTAAAAGGTGAGAAAGTGGAGCAGTGCGAAGCCATGGTTTTGTTTTGTGAATCTCGCTAGGAAGACACAAGCCAATCATTTCTCGAAACGCAGCAGCGAGAAGGCAGGAAAGAAGCATCGCTTCGCCCGATGATCTCGGGAACTCGCGCCTGTATTTATTTACGTATTTATGCAGTAAAGCATCGTAATAAGGGGTCCGTCGATCGCCCCCGACGATTACGTGTGCTCCGTTCCCTTTGTAGTATGGCAGGAGCTCACGATTTGACGTTCGTGCTCGAATTTCCGAGCTACGGCAGCATTACGTATCCGGGGGGACTTCATTCCTCGTCGCGCTCCCACGTTATGATTTTGGGAGCTGAAGATCGAGCGGTCGAATGGAATTCATTGGCCGCGAAGTCGAGCTTCAAAGTCTCGCATTGGTGGAGCAAAAGGAAAAGGGAGACGCACTCGGGGGTCATGCGGGAACTTCCGGACAATCAAGAGCTAAGGCGCGCCTCTGGAAGCTCTCGATCGTGCTCCATTTTCGCGGGCAATTAACGAACCTCGGAGTCGTTGGCGACTCCTTTACGCAGCCTTTGGTTCTACTTAGTTCTATTAATTATCGGTGCTTGGACGCTGGACTCGTGTGTATACAAGTCGCATGCAAGCCGCATTAAGCGATTAAACGAAGTGAAACTTGGTGAGATGGAAAAGATGATTCGCTGCTTTATGTGACAGCGTTTCATTTAATCGCAAATGGTCGTGATAAAGCTGATGATCACGTGTTCTGTCCACGAATTAATCCACCTGTATTATGTATAGGTCGGTGTCTGTCGATGTCTGTTCATTGCATATAATTTATTAGAGGCATGTAGTAATAGTAGCACGTTTTCGGTGAAATATTGAAATTTGAGAGTCGCTTGACTCTAATCTTTATTCAACCAACCGAAGGTTATATAAAATGAAATACCGAAGGTTTTATAAAAATCAATATGCGTATATAATTTATATTTTCGTTCGCTTTTTTATTGTAAATTTTAAACCAATGATAATGTATTATACACGAAGTTCAAGATTCGTTTTGCATATTTTACAATACATTACCGACTTCACCGATAATTACCACTTATACCATATATCTTTGGAGTTTTTACATATTTATTTGTAGAAACTATAAGCAAGTAATATTTCCTATTAAATTGTAATCTTTCAAGTTTTATGTAATAAATAAATAATTATATTCCAAAGACATAAAAAATTATTAATAAAATATGAAATATAAAGTTTTAGTTATTTCAACGTAATTTCATATTCATATACCGCGAAATAAATTTTCAATTATTAAAAATGAAGAAACCGTTTGTTTTATAAATGACACTGATTTTATAAAGCTTAATTCTACAAATTTATCGTGAAATCTATTAAAAATTATTTTAAATAGGTTGAAGAAATGTACTCATTTAAATACAGATTCTTATTTTTCGTATTTCGTGATTTGTAATACCGTTATGACAAAGTGTTAATTATTATTTACAGCATTTACAATTATTAATATATTTATTAATATATTTGCAATATTCATTTTAATATTTAGAAATATGACTGTGATTTTTTAATATAAACGAGTAACCTCGTGATAAATAAAAAGAAATTTTTAATTTTTAAAAATAAATATGAAATGCAGAAGCCCTATGTAAGGTTTTGTTTGAATTTCAGATAACTTTTTTTATTTAAAAGGGCACGATCTTTTTGCTTTAAGAAAAATTTATATGCAATTATTATTAAGGAAATTAATAGTTCCTTTTTTTGTAAAAGAATACTCATTTTCTTGAATAAATCTTGTGATAATGTTTAAATTACATATTCAAGTAGTCGAAATATGATTCCTGGTACGAAAATTGAGAGTTTCTGTGTCGATGAAATTAAAAGTGTTAAAAAACAGGCCAACAACGAAAAACGACTCAAAAAGTATTCTTCTAATCAAGATTCAAATATATTAAACAATTTTATAATAAAATGAGTCATTTCTATAAATCCTAATTAAAAATTAAAATAAAAGATTCGTCGAACTCTTCAAATGTTCAAAGTCTTGAGGTATTTATATCTCTAATACATTTATTACCAATATTAATAATAATGTATGCAAGTTGGATTAAGTACTTTATCTGAATTTTGACCACATATAATTTACAAATTCAGAAGTTAGTTATAACTACTTGATTCTTTTTTTCTGTAAATAAATTATAAAAAATATAAAGAATAATGAAACTTGAATAACATAGAATTTAACATAATGAATTTTGACTAATTTAAATAATATTTCATAATACAATTATGTAATGGTTAAAATCATACAATTGATATTAAAATAAATAAAAATGGTAATGTTTAGATTCTCAAATATATTCTCAATTTTTCTTAATTCTAAAATGATCTTGAAACATTGAAAGTAAATAAGAAATTTAAAGAAAACACACAGATCAAAAATTATTTTAGAATTCATTCCCAAAAAATCTAAACTAGCTATAATAATAGTTATCTTTAAGAAATATAAGATTAATAGATTTCAAATACAAAAAGAATTCAATGTTTTCATTTTAATTTTTAATTGTACTATATTATTTATTGATATCTATTCACAGTCTCTTTTATTATTCTTATTATCTTACATACTACATTCATTGCTTAAACATTTTTGCAATTGCTTTAAAAAGTCATTTCAGAAAATATTTATCAAACAAATTATTTACCAAATTAAGTATTTCAAATATGTGATACTTAGTTGATAAAACAATCATATTATTGTAAAAATTAATTGTTTATACGCTGCATTATTGTACGTTATCTAGAATAATAACTGTGTTGTAATATTTTTTTAAGCTACTAATCAAGTATGTAAAGTTCACATTTGTACATAAAATGTATTGATACGCAGAATTTAATTTTACACTATTCATTGTTTCGTGAAAATAAAATAAACCTAACCTAATTGTTCACTTCAACGTATCGATTAGAAAAGTAGGAAGAAGAATTTTTCACAAAAGGATACTAATTTTTATTAGTTGGACTTCTTTCTAATACAATATAATGAATTTATCAATTTTTCCGGATTTAGACTGATATTCATAGAGTTTCAAACGTCATAAATTTTATTGTCATCATTTGTATGGAAAATATAGTCCATATTTATATAGTTTTTATATATAGTTTTTATATAGTTTTACATAAACTATATTTAAATATATTCTGTAAAGTATTTTTTTATCTTTTCGTAAAAAAATATTACTACCAGCATTCAATTTTTTCGGTTTTTATTTATATATAAAAAAAACTATAATCATCAGGTTGCATTATTGGCTATGAATTTTCCATCTGTTATGTACATAATGATAACGTTTTGCTTATATCAAAATTCCGACAGCAGAAATAATAAATGCCGAAGTTCAGAATTTGTTTACGTGTTGTCTATACTATGAAGTCCATGCTTTTTTATAAATAATGGTAATAATAATACTAATAATAATAGAGGTACAATAAGAATATAAATATTTTTGATAAAATAAATTTTTGTCTTTTACTGAATTCTCTTGTAACTGCATATATGTTCGCTTAATTTTATTATGTTTTGTATATTTATTAATTATAAGATTTCCAGAAACTCGATGTGTTACATAACTTTATGCTATGTAAATGATAATTTCGTATTTGAAGCTCGAGAGTAAATCCGCAAAAATTTTTTGTAATAAATTTACGCATAGCAGGATTAGAGTTTCAGGAAGCTCACGATATGTGGAAATTCGGGTTAACTTTGAGTCTATCTGTTTATTTTCAAAAATATTCATTATATCATTTATAAAATGTCGTGTATCAAAAGATTTTTCTTTATCGTTTAAATTATTAAAAGACACAAATGTAAAAGTTTCTAGCGTTCGAAAATTAATAGCTCTTTAATCTAAAAAGTTTAGAAAAATTTATAGTCTTTTTTTATCCGGATACTTATTTTCAACAAAAGTCTTAATTTTTACTATTTACACCATTTTATCTATTATATTACTTAAATGATATTATATACACAAGAATGAGAAAGTAAAAAACTTGAAATATAAAATAAGGAAATTTTTTGAGTCGATCTAATATGAAATTTGAGCTATTTATTATTTACTTAATTCTATTTTATAAGCAATATTGTTTTTGGATATATTTTTTATATAAATACAACTTAATTTTTATTTAGTAATTCTTCATAATTATAATGAAGAGTCTCCCAAAAATTTTTTTTTTTATTTATTTTAAAACAAAAATTATAGATGGTTAAGAGATGAACTATTATACAAAAATATTTCTAATACTTACATTGTTATACATATATTGTCTGATAAAGGTCATGAAATTATATATTCGGGTAACTTTTAAAATAAAAAAATTAGAGTTTAGCAAAATCAAATTAATTTAAAAATAAAATAGATAATTATTCAACGTTGCACAAGTCTGTACTTTTCTAAGGTACTTGTTAAATGTAATTTTAATAATACAATCTAAAAAGAAGTAACGATTACATATAATACTTTTGATGAAGTATACGAAGCAATTAAAAGGTGCTACTAAATAATTACTAAAAATAACAGTAAAATGAGGTAATTAGACAAATTCATAACTATGAGAAGTAAATTAAGATATTAGTTTACATTTTACCTGAAATTATTAATTATTTCCTAATATTATCTCCTAAATTTATATTTAAATAACTAATGTAAGATTTTTTATCGTCAATCAACAAATATTCAAATGTAATAACTGACCTGCATCGTATTTATTCATATAAATAAGATAAAATATAAAATAAGTTAAACAAAATTAATATTATCAAAAATACAAGAAATTTGCTATTGACAATTAAATATGAAAATGAATAATATTTGTTAGTTAAAATTCAATTTTAAATGCCAGAAAGCTTGTTTTAAAAAAAGCAGCAAACATTTTCTTCCACATTTCCATTATTTCAACTAAAATTGAATCTTGGTGATTGAACAATGACAAAAAATTAAGAGAATTAAGAGGCAATTTTCAGTCAATTTTAGCAAATGCAAGATATTTTTCAATTCCCTTCCGAATGATCATTCTTAGTGGTGGATGGAGTAATTACCGCTTTAGCGCAGAACTCGTCTCTTTTTTATCCGTAGTGTCTTCTAGTTTCTCTCTACTAGTTCATACTCTCTACCATTATAGTGTAGAAAATGGCCGAGACTCTACTATAAAATGACATGCTGTAGAGAAGTTTATTAATTAATACAATTTAGTTATTTAGTATATATACATAAAGCCTCTTGTGTGCTTCGGTTGTCAATACGCTTTTACAATTCTTGATTGTACAATTCTCGACTAATTTCGATTTAGAATTCATTTGTGAGATACGTATCGTGAATTAAAGTACGAAATAGGTCCAATTGTTGTACTTTACTTAGTGATTGTCATCAACAGATATGATTTAATGAGGTGCTTTAACTCCCAACAATGATAAAAATGTAGTAATGTATAGAAGATCGATAACTACTAAGAAGTATGAAAATATAAAGTTAAAGGGAATTCGTTCACAATAAAATAGAGAAAAAAGTAATACTCGAAGCAGGATAAAATTAAAAGAGTTAGTAATTGTAACGGTGATCATTAGTTGAGTCACATAAAGATTATTCATAAGTACTGCACTTAATAAAATTGAAACATGTAAGATTATATAATATATCATTTATTAATAGTTTAAATGAATTAAAAGTGTTTAAAATTCAAAATCAGATGAAATTTCTTTTAAAAACAGATAATATAGAATGTTTGTGAATCGTTTTAATGTATAACATATAATAATAATAGTAATAAATCTTATATAATTAATTTAATGGTAAATTCTTACCTTAATACTGCGGTTTTATTATAAGTGTATATTGTATCAGACCAGTGAACTTTTAAATTTCCAATAAAACGTGTCTTTATGTCAATAAACATTTTTGGTCAAATAAAGCATATAATCCAATTATTTCTATCAAATCAAATATGCATACACATAAGTTATCAATGCTGGTCAGATTGGATTCTCATATTAATGCTGTCGAATAAGTAAACTATTAGGCTCGTGTTTCACCTTAAATCTGTAGAATCTTAGATTTAAAAAAAAGCGATTGATTGGATATGGTTGACCCAGGTATATAATATGATTAAGATTAAAGATCAAAGACTCGACGCGAATATGAAAATTGAACCTGATTCTTCTGCAATATAAATGGTTATCCAATTATACAGTAAATATATAAGATTCGAAGGATCGCTACAGATTCAAAAATACGTAAAAAATACCGAGAAATTAGAAAGTAATTAAATTAATAAAGATAGAAAAATAAAGCAAACTAAACAACAAATAATAATAAACAGTTATAGCTATATATTGAATTGAATTACTTAAGTGAATTTTTAACAGAAATTTTTTTATACTCTAATCTGCAATCAATTTTAAATTATGTTAAAATTTCAGTATTAACCATGATTCAGCTTTAACAAGTTCACTCTAAATATTGTCAGAATGGAGGAACAGTCTGAAATATTTATAAACCATCGAATTCTACATTGTGGTTAATGAAGAATAAAAATCGAATGATACAAACAGTAAAAACAGTACTAGAGTAGGCGGTACAGTTGTTTTCGATTAGAAATTCGATGGTCAAATCATAAAATTAATATATATTTAAATTATCTTACTTATTGAAATGTATCAGAGTACGTAATCCCAAGAATAAATACCAAGATGATTTAAAAGTTCATTCCATTTAAGGCGCTGAATGGCATGTCACTTAGCATGTCTCAAGTTTATAGTATGAGTATAACTTATATTATGTACATAATACCTTTTAGTGTATTTTTACAAATTTGTAATTTTCTGATTTTTGCAATTCAGTTATTATGAAAACAATTCTAGAGTTGAATTTGAACAGAATTGAACTTAAGAGTACTTTTGAAAATGTTTGAGATCTTCAAATCACAATTCATAGTGAAATATTCTCATTGTTTCATAAAAATAATGTTTGTAATTATATTATATTTTTTAACTTCGTAAAACCGCAATTATATAATTTTTAAATACCCAATAAGATTTTCCCAGTTCAAATTTAAGTGTATTCAAATTTAAGATCAAGTCACATAATAGAAAGATATAAATAAAGCTAAAAAGCTGCAAATAAAATTAGTTGATGCAAGCATTATTAGGTGGCTAATCAAATCATCTACTTGCTCAGGATAACAAAAATTAAGTTAATTAAGCTCAATCCATCGATACGCAGAAAAATATTTCATTAATCTTTTATGATAAAATATTAAACATATATATTTATAAAAGAATTCAGTAACTTAAATGCAAAGTATACAACAATTATATGAATATTACATTTGCTTATTATGATAGTTCAAGTATAAATACAAAAAATATGTTATTGAATTTATTTAAGAAAGAGCATTTGTTATTATCTTGAAAAAATCGATGATTGTAAGAGCTTTTCATTTTCAATCTTTACTTAGAAGTATGAAAACTTGTCGAAGCTTGATTAAATTTGCATGAGAAAGAAAAATTGTAAAACAAAAGCTTTTCCAAGACATATTTAAACATTATTTGTGAAATTATAAAAGAAAGATTTTTGTTTTTAAATTGTCATAAATTTAAATTACGATTAGAATTTAATTCTTCGTCCTAAATGTATTTTTTGTATTTTTTGAAAAATTTTAAGATAATAGTATTTTTCATAATCATACATTGTATGATTTTTAAGTTTATAATGATAGTTACTTTTTTTATCATGAAAAAAAACTGAATTAAATTTAGAAGTCTGAAATAGAATAACTGCCTTATTTGTTATACTTTTGACCAGTTATATTTGACCAAAATATTAATAAATATATTATCGAATTAAAATTTTTAAACATCAAAATAATGCTTAGAGCTTCAATAACTTTCACTCCGAATATTTAATTAGTCTTTTTTCGAATTAATATAACTTTTTGTACACTTTATCCTTAATTGATGACATTTCAGTTTAAGACTTGTAATTGTGTAAACACGCATAAGTGTCTGATTAAATTTAATTATAAAAAATTTAATATTTACTTATTTAATAATATTTACTTACTTAATTTATCATAATAATAATTGTTTATTCATTTTAGCATAATACAATTAAAAAAAAATTTACCCAAAATGTTAAGTTATATGTTATATCAAATGTTAAACATTTTTTTTTATATTTTGATATGAACTTCACTATAAATATTAGTCTTAATCTTTAAAATTAAATTAAACGCATATATCAATTTTTTATTGATATATAAATATAACGCATAATTTTTTATTTTAGCAATATTTAGCATAAATTTTATAAATAGTTTGTTTTTGGTATTAATATAATAATATTAATACTAATAATATTAATATAATACAATATTTTTAATAATAGTCATACCATTTCTATTTGAATTTGTTGGCATAGGATTTATAAAGTACTTATTACTGTTTTCATCATCAAAATAATTGCAAGCTTAAATGTGAGAATAAATTAAAATTTTTTTAAGCAGCATCATACATGTGTTGTAATGATTTAATCAATGTGTAAAATATATCTGCTATTACGTCTCCAATTAGAAGCAATAAATTAATTTAGATAGAAGCTACTATATGAGCTTATTAACTTACGTAGTTTGTCATGCTACAAAATTAGTTTGAAATCAAATAATTCGAATTCAGCGTATATTTAACCACTAATGAAATATGATGCAGTTGAAACTAAACGAAAAATAGGTGTTATGTTTTGCAGGAATCTCATATTTCACCGGTAAACAATTAATATATTCAAATTAATTTGTATTGTAATATGTATATGTAGATGCACATGCATAGAGATGCATACAGAGTGACGATCTATTCAATTATCGGGACCAGCGATGCGCGGAACAAACTTATACAAATGAAGCGAACATAAGAAAAATGTGGGAACTGAAATGTGCAAGCGTGTGGGTGCATATTTGTTGGTATGTACTAAGAGAGAAAAAAATTGATATTTACCACAGCAGTTTGTGTGAAGTTCTTTTGGAAAATGGAAAATGGAAAATGAAGGACTACCGTAGCGTTCAGCCCTTGCGTGAATTTCCGGGAGTTGTACTGCAGTTTTAATACTCGTGCATTCTAAATTGCATTTAGAAGTGGTTCTGACAACTTTCGTAAAATACTAAAGTAATATTTGGGTTTCGAATACAATTTTTCTAATTCTTGCACTTTTTTATTAATTTGTAATTATTTTAATTGTGAATAAACAATTCGTGATATTCTTGTCAATGTAATGTACTTTTAATATATTATATTTTAAAAATCAATAAGGAATGAATAAAGTATTATCAATGATACAATCAAAAACCTGATACAACAAAAATAGATGATTTACAAGGTGATTTAAATTCATCTACATGCGTATGCTAAAAAAATTATTAATTTCATTACGTAGTGAGCAATCATTCTCATCTATAATAAAATAAAGTTGAATGTATTAAATGTATTTGTAGGTATTTGCAATTTAAATGTAAGCTTTAAATCAAATTGATTCTGTTCGATATAAAAATTTTGAACATTATATATATATTTACATATTTACTTACGTATATTTAAATTTATTATCAATATATATTTGTTGGAATTTTTTTTAACGCTTGTTGGTAAAAAATAATTCATTTTTCATAATATACTATCATTTATTTAAGTTTTTTTAAGTAGTATTTTTATTTGAAACGTGTTTTGTCATTTACAATTTTATCACTTTTAGAATATTTTTATCTAACGTGTTTTTATAAATTGTTCAAAAACAAAAGAATTTATCAATGAGTCTTGCATTTAATTTATAAATATATATTCTGAATTAAATAAAAAACTTATGGAGCTTTTATTGTGCAAATTAATGAGAATCTGCTTATCGTGTCTATAGATGTAATTGCGATAAGCCGAAACACCCAGATACGTTGCTGCGCTTTCATACATGGCAAGTCAATATTAATTTAAGTAAATTTACATTCGACTCATCGGTATCTAGTTAGAAATAGCATTACTATAGGTACACGACTTGTAAATTACATGCGAAGAACAATTGTTATACTTAAAAATTCTTTATAACGTATTTAATGCGATATTATTTGTGAAATGAAAAAAGTACATTTTCCATTACATCAATTTACAGACCAGTTTTTCACCGTTACAAATAATAAGGGAAATTTGCAGGTCCATTGCCATGTACATTGAATCATTATAAATATTAAAAAATAAATGGAATTCTATTACAATATTACAATTCTTAGATCAAGATAAAAAATATTGCATGAATATTCTTTACTAAGATATGAGTCAACAAATTAAAATAAGAGCTATAAATTTAAATTTAATGTGTTTTAAAAAGATATTTTTACTTTCGTAGGTATTGCTTTTGTTTAATAAAATTTCTGAATATATAAATCATACATACATACATACATACATATATATATATATATATATATATATATATATATATATATATATATATATATATATATATGATTCCTCTATAACTATGTTTACATTTAATATACATATTATATGCAGAACGTTCGGCGAATTAATTTTTTGCAATTCTTAAACCACATTTAAAAAAGTAAGATCTTAGGTTTCATTAAAAAAATTAATGTTTCTGAATATTATAATTTTAATGTAATTACATATTTCTAGGGTATTAATGATAGTTTTTAATGATAATTTCATTGTGTTGCAAGAATAATATTAAAAGATATTAATCAAAAATGTGAATGCGGAAAAATGATGCAACATTAATTGAAGCATTACTTTATAAAAATGTTTTATTGTAATTAAATGATTTGCATTTAAAGCATTAGTTGGGTATGGTATATTTGTTCCAATTTA
Source organism: Wiebesia pumilae (assembly GCA_018907045.1). Taxonomy (NCBI): domain Eukaryota; kingdom Metazoa; phylum Arthropoda; class Insecta; order Hymenoptera; family Agaonidae; genus Wiebesia; species Wiebesia pumilae. The sequence continues at coordinate 8,536,991 of JACCHZ010000192.1, forward strand.
CATTGGTGTAATTGATGGAATTTTAAATGTCTACAGATTCATTCACGATGCTCTAGAATGCTTTTTGAAAATTATTTGCAGCATAAAAAATTGATTGTAATAATTGATAAAAATTAAGTCAATCCGTAACATAAAAGTAGTTTATTTATCTTTTGTTATTTCCATTTTCCAAATCGAAACACTCGTTTGTAGGGATAAGTTTTTAAGCAAACTTTTCAAATTATGCTATCAATAATTAATTAACTCGATAAATCTAATAATTGAAAAGAAAAAATTTTTAAATAAAGTTCCTACTAAAAATTAGTAATTTTAATACAGAAATACAGCCATGCAAACTCTGTAATGTACTTTTGTTCACTTTCTTAACAATTAATTTTTAATCATATTTTTAAGAAGACCTACTTTTTGTAAAATTTTTATGGAAACGATTTGCCTGCAATTTGTCAGATTTCTCACGCCGATGGTAGCACCCCGTGAATCTTAGAACGGAACGAAACTTGTATTGTCAAAAGTCCGTAACTGAACTCGTGGGGCGCTCTTGCAGTGCGCGCAACTTGTGTGATTTTTGCCATCAGCTGATCGCTTGCAGGACCTTCGCATTATTCTGCTATGAAGATGTAGCAAGATAAAATGAGTTTCAGGTGAACAACGTTTTATGTAATAGCCATTCGATACTTATCAAAAGTAATTATACTTGTATTTCTACAGTTATTATATTATTTTATAAAAACTTTACTTTTACCATATATAAATCTTTTGTTCAACAACAATTTCCTAGGTTAAGTTAATTTTGTTGACATTGATTTTTATCATTCTACAAATGAGACTTATTGATTGGCCGTGGTATAATATATATACCATATATATTATATGATCACTTTATTTTACGAATTTCAAAATAATATCTTATTGCTTATTTTAATTTTATATACCTTTCTAGACATATCTGAGGAACAATGGGAGTTCTTGGATTATGGCGATTTCTTGATTCAACAGGAAAGCCAGTTCCGTTAGAAACGTTGGAGGGAAAAGTTTTAGCTATAGGTAACTTTTTACTTTTCTTTTTCAATGTGTAATACAATACTAAATTTAAAATTTTTTAAATTTTGTAAAAAATATGTATATATATGTATGTAAAATTATTTTTGATTAATCCTTTCTACAATAAGTAAATATCAAATCTAATATTTTTATCCAGGTAAAAGAATACAGGTTATTGTTCAATTATAGATCCCAAGTTAATAATTATTTATTTTATTTTGTTTTTGTAGATGTTTCTATATGGATACATCAAGTCATACAAGGTTATCAAGATCGCCAAGGCAATTCAATACCCAATGCTCATCTTATTGGTTTATTCAATAGGATTTGTAAATTAATGTATTTTAAAATTAAACCTGTTTTTGTTTTTGATGGAGGTGTTCCATTATTAAAAAAGAATACTATTGTAAGTATATTTATTATTTTTATTTCTGTATTACAATAATTGCATTTTTTTAAAATAAATATTAAGCTCTATATTTTTTATTGTAAATAAAATTTCAAATTAAAGTGTTAATTAAGCCATTCATAAAATATAGTCTAATGAATTATTTACATTACTTTTTTATGATAAATCAAATATAACTTTTATAATTATAAATTGCTTTAAAAAGATAGTTTACAAATTTAAGAGAATAGTATTCTGTAGAATAATGATTCTTCATTTAGATTTTAATATCACTGTAGAGACATAATTAACTCAGCGTGGGAATTAGGTAGTGAGAATGGAGTCCTCTCATTGTTTTGTTTCCTCAGGCAACTCGCAGGAAGCTAAAATCTATTGCAACTAGTAAGGCACGAAAGTTGAAAAATGATTTGATAAATACGTTGATAAAGCACGCAGCAGTGAAGGGAGCACTTGACAAAGAAAATGACGATGGTGATAGTATTATAAATCTGCATCTTAAGAATTCAGCGGTTACTACAGACTCTTCTAAAATCAATGACATCTATAAATTACCTGCAATACCTAGTACTAGTAAATCAATAGATTCAGATGATTATTTAGATTCAGATGAAGAATTTCAATTAAAATTTAGTCCTCGTAAGCAAACGAAATGGATAGGAAATATTCATAATGTTGATGTAAACACTGAAGAATTTAAGAATTTACCAGCAGATGTTAGATACGATATTTTAACAGATTTGAAAGAAACAAGAAAACAAAATTCTTGGGGACGCATACATGAATTACCAGCGGTATAAATTACGTTTTTTTCGAATATAATTTTTTTAATTAATTGGTTATTAAACAGTGTTTGACATAATTCATGCATAATGTATAAATACAGGAATTAATAATTATATTCTTTAGGGTTCTAAAAATTATTCTGGATTTCAAGTAAAACGTTTATTGAAACGAAGATACGTTCAAGAATCTCTTGAAGATGCAGAGAAGGAAATGGGAGGAAAAACTTTGACATTAGAAGAATTAGACAAACTTTTAACAGATCAAGGGATTAAGACAACTCAGCAAGATGACATTTTTCGCATTGCTTCTGATAGTAAAACTAGAGTTATTTATATGAAAGGTTATTTACTAAATCATTTAACGTAAATAATAATATATTTCAAATTCAAATCTGAATAAAATGATAATTTCCAAATTAATTCTTATTAAATTCTTAAAATAATTTTATAAATAATACATAATCGTTTCAGATTTAGATAAACAAGTTACACAAAATAATGAAAAATCTAGTGATTCAAGTAATTTAAATCTAAATAAACAAAAAGAACAGAATTCTGATTCAAATGATGAATGTACAGATTCAATATCTATTAAGTCTGATAATTCAGTAGCTGTAATTGACAATATGCAAGCATATGATCTAGATGAAGACTGGTATTCAGATGAAAATTTCACTGAAACTCATTCGAATGATTCTCATTTATTATCAAAACGTACTATTTCTAAGACAGTTTTAAATCCTGCATTATCCTATATGTTAGAACATAGTGGTTTAACAAGAGATCAAATAATTAAAATAGTTGAACAAAGTAAGAAAAATAAAAAGCAATCTGATGGTAACAGTTCTCAAGGTTCAAGTAAAAGAGAAAGAAGGACACCAAATCGTTTATCCTTAAGAAACAGAAGCAAAAAGAAAAAATTAATTGATTCTACATTTGTTGATTCTCCAAAAATAGAAAAAGAAATTTTAAATAATGTAAAGTTTACTTCAGAATCTAATTTTGTAGAAGTATTAGAAAAATTTAACAATAAAAGTCAAGAAGTTAAAAGTAATGCTTATGAACAAAGTGTAGCTGTAGAATCATCAGATTCTGAATCTAATGATTTTGAGGAAGTTTCAGAAAAATTTAATGTTAAAAAAGAGGAATATAATGATTCTAATAAAACAATGATCATGGAATCATCAGACTCTGAATACAATGATTTTGTTGAAATACAAGATGTTCCGATTCCAGAAGTGATAGATTCAAAACAATTAAAAAGGAATAATTTTCAAATAACAATCAAAGCTGATGAAGAATTACAAGATGATATATTTGCAGATGTATTTTGTGACATTGCTAAAAAAGTAGATGTAGGTAATGAAAACAAATTCATATTAGATGAGATTCAAGATAAAAGAACACCTGATTCTTTTGAACAGTTGACAGAAAAAGAAAGCTTGATTCTTGTTAGAGAAGAAGTAGTTGCATCGTTTTCAAGAAAAGAAAGTAATAAAGATCAGTCAGAAATTTGTAGTTCTGGAAAAATGCAGGCAGAATTTACAAAGCAAATGCTTTTATTAACTCCTGAAAAAATTAATCCAAACATCGGAATACACAATGACTATGAAATTTCATTAAATATTAACAATTCTGCAGAAGCGACTATTGTTACAGAAGCAATTCCAGAATCGAAGATTATCGAAACAAATATTGAAACTAAAGGTAATGAAATACATAAAAATAATCATAAAGATTTGATTGTAGATAATTTTACAAGCAATTCTCAACTTATCCTTAAATCGAATTCTATGCAACAATTCACTAATATTAAAACACAAAAAGAAGAAAAAGAAGAAACAACAGCAGTTTTGTCAAAAATATCACCTTCTACTTTTCCTGTAGATGAAAAAGAACTAGAATCGATGAAGGTATGTCAATAATAATAATAACTTTAACTAAAGTATTCTTATATAAATGATGATACATAATTATCTTGTATTTTTTAGAAACAATTAGAACTTGATCAACAACAAATATTTGAAAACTTGGGTAAATTAGAAAGGCAAGCAACAGATATTACAGATCAAATGAGATTGGAAGCTCAAGAACTTTTAAAGCTCTTTGGAATTCCTTATATTGTAGCTCCTATGGAAGCTGAAGCACAATGTGCCTATTTAGAGCAAATCAAATTAACTGATGGAACTATTACAGATGATTCTGATATTTGGCTTTTTGGAGGACAATGCGTATACAAAAACTTTTTTGATAACAATAAAAAAGTCTTGCAATTTCTATCAAATGATATCAAACATCATTTTAGTTAGTGTTAAGTTATTTATTACAAATTTAGGTTACCAAAATATTAATCTGAATTATTTTTAAAAATTAGTTTAATTTTTTTATAGAACTTTCTAGAAAGGAAATGATTCAGTTGGCTCTTTTAGTTGGTAGTGATTATACAAATGGTTTGATAGGCGTTGGTCCTGTTACTGCTTTAGAAATATTGGCAGCTTTTCCTTCGGATGGGGAAGACATTTTACGTGGTTTACGTGCTTTTTCAATATGGCTCAAAGCAGGGAAGTTAGCAGCTCCAGAAAAGGCAACTTTACGCAATAAATTAAAAAATATTCAGATTGAAAGAGGTACATGTATTTCAATTCTATTTTAAAATAAAAATTTGTTAATGATATAAGGATTAAATAAACATTTTTTAAGGGTTTCCGAGTCAAGCTGTTGTTCAAGCATATATTTGTCCAATAATTGATGAATCAAAAGAAGCCTTTACATGGGGTAAACCCAACTTGATTCTTTTGGCAGACTATGTAAAAAAGAAGTTTGGTTGGACAAAATTTAAATTTGAAGAAATCATAACACCTGTTATGAAAAAACTGAATGAAAGCAAAAGTCAAAAAACAATAGATTCGTATTTCAAAGTTCAATCTGTTCCAAAATCAATTGAAGCAAGTTTAAGTAAAAGAGTACAAACAGCTGTTCAAAGATTAGGTGACAGCAGTCAAGATCTTGAGCTTTCTGATAACGAAATGTCTACAAATACAAAACAAAAATTTAAAAAATCAAGAAAATTAGTCGTTCAGAGAGCAAAGAAATTTCAAAATGAATCTAGTGATTTATTACCTATTATAGAAACAAATGAAGATGAGAGTCAATCACAGACAACTCAAGATACAAATGCAACATCCAGCGATATTAATATTAAAATTATGCCAAAAAAAATTGTTAATATAGTAGAAGATATTATACCGCAAAAAGAACAAGATAAAGCTAATGCTTTGAAGTCAAAGCTTAGAGCAATTGAAATATTTCGAAAGTCCAAAAAAGGATTAGATCGTGCAAAAAAAAGTAAAAAAGTTGTTAAAAAAATCAAAGAGGAAGCTGAACTTTCAGAAAGTAGCAGTAGTTCTTAAATTTTATATATACTCATGTCGAAACGCTTTATTTTTTTACATTAGGAGTAGTTTATTTATAATTATTTATTAAAATTTTACAAATGCATGTTTATTACAAACTATATATGTACAGAAAGTCAATAAAAACAAGAAATAAAAATAAAGTAGTAAGAAAAATCAATGAAGTATACAAGATATATATTTTAAATAGAATATAAAATTCAAGTCATCACTTATGAATATATTGTTAATGCTGTACAGTTAATGTTCATCTGAATATTAATATCCATTGTATACTTAATTCAGAAAAAATATACATTCTTAAAATAATCGTTATTTTTTCACTTTAGGTACATCTTAAGCAATAAAAAACCAATTAAAAGATTATTATTATACATCCAGAATATTTTAGAATAGCGGAAAGTAAAATTAGATTCATTATATTGGAATGTATTGAATATTTGAGTAAAGAAATTAATTAAAAGAATCTTATTTTCTTTTAATAAAATTAATTAGAATCTTATTATTAATTGAAAGAATATATTATTAAATATTATTAAAGAAAATATATAAAGAATTTTGAGTTCTGACTTATTGATTAATATTGCATTAATATATATAGGAAGTTAGTTTAATAAAGTATTACAAAAAATTATTATATTAACGAGTCATGTATACTGTATTAAACAATGCTCCTTAAGATATATTAAGTCAGAAGATAAAATAATAAGGATGTTTCATCATTAATTTAATAATATAAAAAATCAATAATAAATAAAAAACATGTTGAAATATTAAGGTAAGTATTTTTCAAATTTATTATTACAATTTTTGCCAATATAGATGATTAGTAACTTTTCATAAGTTATTTCATATCTCAATAGTATTATCATTCAATTGAAAATATAAATTTTCTATTTATAATATAAACTGAAATTTTTTTTAATTATGTAATATTATGTTATAATATGACTATTTGGATATTCTATTAATATTATACTTAAGGAAAAGTTAGTATAAATGGATTAAGTTATATCCAAACTACAATCTAATTATTAATTCATCGTGGTAATACAAATATGTAGAATTTATTATTTTTTAAATTTTAATCATTTCTTAGTATTTACATTACGATAAAAAATCTATAGTAAGCAGTGAATTAATGTTTCTTATAAATAATTATCAAAAATAATGTAGACAATTCAAATATTATCATAATCATAATTAAAAAAAATAATATCATTATATGTACTGTTATGTATAACTTTATCGGCATAATTAAATTTATCATTTTCTAATTAAAAGTTTTGGTTTGTTTATCTTATTATTAATTTTAGTAATATCATTAGGTTGAATTGAATTAATAAAAATTAGGTATGACTTATAATAAAGCAATTAATACTTAATTTTTAGTACTAATTTTAATTTACGTTCGGAATTTTTAAAAAATATCGAATCAAATTGACATTCTTAGAAATATATATATATTTTATATAATTAACCAATTTTATGAAGATTTATATTCCAGCTTTTAATATTATAAGCTAATAATATTATATTACTTAATTTAATTGCTTATTGTAACAATTAATTATGTTTTGTTTAATTGTATTTTAAACAATGAGTGGTACTAGAGACAATTTGGATTAAAATTACTAGTTTAGATACTATTATATGATACAATAAATTATAAACTAATTACGAATAAAATAATATTATTAATACTTTTTATACTTGTAAATAGAATTTATTTAATTCATTTTTATTCATATATTCTTTCGTTATGTTAATATTTTTTAATTTAAATTAAAAATTAATTCAAAAGATTTTTTTGGAAAATGTTGATTAAAAAACATAATTGCGTCGTATTCATATATAATATGCTATTTACACACATAAATTTTACTTTAAGAAAGTCTTAAATATTTTATTTCGTATTTCAATTTAGTATTAAGTTAGTTAACATTATTTAGTACAAACGAATACTTCTATAGTTCAAAAAAAATTTATATTTTAAAAAAATATTCATAAATTATCGTAGCGCAATATTGTATTTTTGCAACATTAATAGTACATCCTTATGATGATAAGATTACAAGAATCAGATTTTATTCATTTGGTATTAAGTTTAAATGTTCACTCATACTATAGAATTGTTTATTGCTCAGAAAATTCTATTTTAAATACTCTTCTTTATAAATATTTTTTGAAAATTCAGTACATGCACCAAAAATATACGTAATTATACATTTATTTCACAACGTATAAATTATTTATGTATTTATTTACACTTTGTACGTCTATATACATCCAAAAATAAACATGATAGTATAACAATTAATGTTTTCTTATTATCATATTAAATACAATATTTACTTACAATATTTAATTGCACATAAATATTGAACGAATAATGACTATGGAATTTCAAATTGCTATAGTTGTGAAGACTGAAGAAACGATTTTTATTATTAGTAGGAAAGTGTATCTAAATTTCAACATATGGACTTTTACATATATATTTATATACGATTTATTTAGAAATGCGAATAGAAACATAGAAAATAAATATTCGCCTTTTCATTATCATTAGGATTTCAATTTTTCGAATTAAATTAACTAATTTGCGCATTTTATATTTATATAAATGTGTATTTAAAATAAATGCAAAAAGTATATTTAATATGCTTTATTATGCGTTTTAAATGAACGTTTCGTCTTTAATGTTTAATGTATTAATAAGATAAGCTAAGAAATCTAAAAAGATTGTGTATCACTATACACAATTTGTAGATACAAATTTAACTAAATGCAGTTAATATCTTACACGATGATTTTTACAAAAATGTCAGATTTTCAAAGTGAGATGATATTTTAAAAAGATTATTAGATCTTACATATATTTACAAATTCTATTCGTTTTACATAATTTAAAATCCAGCTACTGAGCCCTGCCTTCGATAATCAGAATTTGCAGTTATCTGTCCATTTTTAATTTGCACAGCAGTAACGGCACTGCCAATTCCAGAATACGTAGTGACATTATGGCCAATACCTGATAAATATTTTAGTATGTCTGAAGGAAATCCATTTTCGTTTCGAATTTGCATCGGAAACAGCTAAGCATCAATATGTTTTATTATTGTTGGTGTTATAATTATTGTTTATTTTATTATTTAAGTTGTTATTGAATAATTATTGTTATTTTTATTTATTTATTATTATTGTTTGATAAAAGTTTATCGATACTGATATACTTACTTGATGATGAATTCTGTAAGCATCGATGGCTTCTTTAATATTGTAATTACTCAAGAGATTTAAAATTATAATGGATGCAACTGCTGTTGTTATCTTAGTTCCACCAGCAGCTCCGATAATTAAATGTGCTTTTCTGTCTTTATCTAACTAGGAAAATGAAAACTACGCATGAAAAAGTATTGCATAACAAAGTTTCTTTCCAAACTTAGAAAACGTTTTTAATATTTTCTTAAACGAATATAACTGTGTAATTAGTTTTGTTCATTATAGTTGTCTGTACAAAATATTTCTAATTGTAGTGAGATGAAAACTTCATCACAATATGAATTAAAAACTAACGGTTCATAAATTTAATTCTTCAGTGATTATTAAAAAAATACATATTAAAAATTATCGCTATTATGAACAATATAATAAATATAAAGATTTTATCTCAGATAATGTTTCATATCAGATACTTATATGCATAATACACAATACCATTATTAAATCTTACATTACGTTTCAAAGTTACACAATAGATATGATATATAATAAATATAATTACCACTATTGTAGGAGTCATTGAACTTAGTGGTCTTTTATGGGGCTGAATGAAGTTATTTTTTGAAGGTGGCATGCCGAAACCATTTGTAATGTTGGGTGAGCTAAAATCGTCCATTTCATCGTTGAAAATTATGCCGGTAGATTCCGATCTTATTTTAGCTCCTAAACTATAAATAAAACGTTCACTCTTATTTCAATACTGAAAACGCTAAGTATTTTTGCAGATATTAATATTATTAGTCTTTGAAAGTTGTTTAGGTGCATAGGAAAAAAATTATTTTAAATCTATGTAAATGAAGTCAACTAACACTTGATTGATTGTGGATGTCACCGATACAGCAGAACCATCCGGGGCTAATACCGTTACATGTGCAGTCCCATGATCTTCTTTGTTGGTAGTCATAGCACCATAATAGTTTGGATCATTATACGTTTTATTGTCTTGAATAGCTAATTTTATTGTTTTGGCGTACTCTTTAGAAGTTAAATTTCTAAGGACACCATCTAAAAAGATTCCAATTTAAGGGTATTATTTACATAGCTTAAAAAATAACATGTATCTATTTACTATTTTAAAAATTATATAGAGTTTGACATTTTTCCTAAAATCTATTTCGAATAAATTTAAAAAAACTTATATTTACAAGACTGTAGGTCATAATTATAAACTTATTATTAAAATAGAAAATTCAACCTAATGTTTAAGTGCAGATAATTTAATCTAGTTCTTAAGCTTTTCAACAAAAATAATATAATTCAAAGGAATTCACTTTATAAATAATACTAATTAATTTTAAATAGTAACATATTATAGTAATTTTCAATGTATTTATAAAATTATGCGACGACCCAATTGTCCCTTGCCGACGATGTTAATTCTAAGAAGCCTTTCGCAAAAAGAGGATAAATTCTCGGTTCTGCAGTTATAATTACTTTTAATAAATTTTTGACATGTTGGAATAATAAATGCCGTGATAAAAAATTTTCTACTCTTTAAAAATGGTCTATTATTATTTAAATATTTTATTAATAATCAATGTAATTTATTTTTTAACGTGTCTTTAATGAAAATAACATATTGGATTAACAGCTTTATAGTAATTATTTTTTAATATCTAAAATTTTGATAATATTGAAGTTAAGTAAAACAAATCGACAAATTTGGGTATTATCGGATCGATAAGATATTAAATTCTTTAAAATTATCATTTTATAACAAAATATACATTGCAGTTATATTGTATCTTTTACTAAATTTATAAGATAAAAGGAAGTTCATCAAAGTATCAAATTGATTGCTATTTAGATGGAATAGACGTATAACAACATCTGATTTTAAGCTGATTATCTAAAATTCATACGAACCTATATCGACGAAATCAGAATCACCGAGTTCGGTTCTCTTAGCGTAGGCCCATTTGAATGTTTCAACGATTCGTTGATACATAACTTTCTCGTCGCTTACCGGGACAAGGTCCTCAAGTACATTCAACATGAATGCGAGTAGAACTCCCGAGCCTGGCGGCGGTGCCGAGTACATATTCATGTTTCCAATTTTTGTTTCTATTGGCTTTTTCCACTTGACTCTATAAGTTTTATTATTACTTCTATTTTAGCAGTGTCTACTCATCCGTAAACGCATGTACGTTCTTGGGATTACAGATTAAAACATAAAACAAATTATATTGTACTATACTTTAGATTTCTAGAATAAGTTTATTATCGCTATGATATATAACATAATTGGATTAATACATAAACAATATTAGGTCCATTCCAACACCATGAACAAAAGCAAATGTAAAGAAAAATTTTCGAAGTTGATATAATCTTATTCTAGATAAAATTTTGATCAAACTTAATCGCGGTTTTGATAGTATGGATTATTAATAAGTTACTAAGTTCAGTCAGTGCAGTAACTAACTACAAGACTATAAACTAAAATTTATCATAGTCATTTATATACCAGAAGTATTATCTAATATAAGTAAAAGATACAAACGGGAAAAAAATGCTATTTTCATAGCAATTAAACTCACTCAATAATGGAACATCCTGTGTCGTAAGACGAACTAACGCTAATTAATATGTCAATAAAAAAATCACTCCTACAATTTACTCAATTGGAAATTATGAAGTATGACATTACAAAAATTTCTTTTAAGTCTCACTAAATAACATCATATTTAAAAAATATTTTAAAATATTATAGAAATTAGATTATTATAGAAATTTATTTAAAATATTATAATAATATAATATTATTATTATATTATTATAGAATATTATAAAATATTATTTTTAATTATTATATTAAAAACCAAACTTAATATTTTATAATACCTTAACATTAAATTTTAAGTTATTATTATACTGTATTCTTTTAGTAATAGAATTTATTTTTCAGATATTTGCTAAATGTTAAAATGTTTTTAAAATGTAATCATATTTCATTTTTCATTCTGAAGGAGTGTCATTTAAGAAAGTAATAAAAAGTTCATACTTGTAATTTGAAAAATCCTGATTAGTAATAATTGCACCAAAATTCTTAAGCTCCAATACTAAATTATTTCTGATTGTCCCATTATAAAAGAGGTTTACAGGATCGTGATCGTCGGCCAGAAGCCTTAATGTCTTTGCTAAGACTGGCCTTTTTATCCTTTCGCCTTCCTAAATAATAGAAGTACTTATTTTTTGAAGTACAATTATTATAACAAATATTGATTGTAAAAAGGATTCTTACGGTGTATAACTGTCTCGTCTTGGGATTTATGAGAATCTGCGACAAAGTTGGCTCAGCTCTAATGAAATTTTCTTGTCCCTGGAGACTTTTCTCAAGGTACTTCGTAACGATGGAACCAGTTTTACATAGTTCTATAGATGGTTCGAACAGATCTTTCCATGGAAGTTTTCCGTACCTTTGATGTGCCTCCCAGTATCCTAGTAATTCACCCGGGATTGCCACAGACAGACCCCCTAAAAATGATTAAGAGCATATCTTAATAGAATTAATGCTGAAAAATCACATGAGTCTATCCAATTAATATCAGATTTTCCGTCTCAAAAAATAAAAGATTAATGCAAGTAATAATTGTCTCGATAATGGTCACGTGAATTTTTACAAACGTACTACCCCTTACCTTATAAATACTAAAGAAAAAGTTCTATTAATTTAATTACACGAGCATCATATTTTTATTTATTAAAAACAATTGAATTGCGTGTAATTAATTAATTAGAGCAGCATATAGTCCTATTGCATATGTACTCAATATTGGCGTTCCTATTTCCTTTTGTACATTTTGAAATTTATGATATTTTCAAAATTAAAAGGAACAACATCATTTGTCGAATATATATCATTGCCGCGGTTAATTTAATGAAATAGTAATTAAATAAAGCAACTTCAGTTTGAATTTCAATTATTCTTATAAATTAAAAGTTCTTTTTAAACAAATTGTTATTATGAATTCGATATAGTTTTAGGGTCAGCTTTACGAAAACCGGAAAAAGGACTGAGACATATTATATTATATATTCTCTAAGGCAATCAACTAATATAACATCGTACACATTTAAGCGAATACTATATATACATTTATATAGTATTATAAATCTTATGTACACGTTAATTATATGAAAATCTTTTTCATATGCCAACTATATCAAGATTTAATAATCTTACAAATATTGATCTAAACTACTTCGATCATTTTAAGCTACTTACTTCTGAAAAAGAGTTGATTCCAATAATGTAATGATAAATATTTCATTAATTTTCGTGAATTAATTTATTATTAATTTCCATGAACAGGGCTGAAAGCTTAAGTTTATTGAGGCGGAGCTCAGTTTACATTTAATATTCATTTCAAAGGATTCCCAATAGACTTACTAAACTGGTTAATCACATATTTGCTTCATTTTATTAAGTTATTATATATTTACCATATAAAGATAAACTGGCATTTCCATCAAACATCTCCGAATAGGCCAATGTAGGAGCTGTTTCCCTTGCATCCAAAAATACAGCCGTCTGATTAGTAGCATCATAAATCATCATTAAAAATCCTCCTCCAAGACCCATGCTAAAAACGAATAGGTCATCGTCATTCACGATTGAGATTTATTTGAAATCCAACTGTATATTATTGTTGATTAGTATTAAGTATTCTTCGAAAGTTTACCTTTCAGATTGACAAGAGGAAGTCTTTAGATTTTACGTTAAACGTCGGAATTACTTCTACATTGTGATTATGCAGAATGAACCTCGTTCTCTGGTTTCCCATTTCACATTTTACCCGTATGAGACTATATTATAGTAATACCCGGGGGAGTTTTGCAACATTATGCAATAAACGGCATTTGTAATTCATTGGTATGCGTTACCGAATGCATGATTCATGTACTTTATGTGAATACTCCTACCTGTGCAATGAAGCGATGCCTTCGCAAAGAAGAGTCGCGATCGCAGCGTCAATGGCAGATCCATTACGCTTCAGCATATTTGTGCCAATTTGTGCGCATTCTGGGCCGTTTGAAGCTACTGCAGCCTACGACGAGAATTTTTTCGTTGTTAAAGCATGTGTAACAAATAAAGCGTTCGAACGTAAAAGCGTGATATTTTATATTGAGCACTTGCCAATAATATATATATATATATTTTTTTTTCTTGAGATAAGTAGGTTTCATATTTAGAATATTTATTCTTTATACGATACCTTAAGTCGAAGACTAACATTCAGAGTCTTCAGGAGATAAGCAGTGCTTACTTACAACTTTGTACCTAATTTTTTAATTTTTCCACGTTTTATTGTATTAGTTATGGGTGAAACTAAGTATATTTAACTACAAAACAAGTATCGTCAAACATACGTTTAATATAGTTTATGGAAATTGAATTTCGAATAAGTTGTACATTGCGTTTTAATACACATAAAAAGACAATTAGTGTTTGTAGTTCAATTTTGAAGCTCTTCAATTTTTGAGACTAATTATATTCTAAAAAAATATTAATTGCAGCAATTAAATTGCAATTTTGATAATATTATTAATAAAGCGTTTATAGATTGAATGCAAATCTTTGGCGTTTTTCTATGTAAATATATATCTCAGAATCCTTGGACTACAATTCGAAACATTATTTCTTATTAACAAATTGTATAACGTATATTTGTTAAATACTGTAAATAGAATCAAAATTAATCAAAATCTTGGCTTCGATATTTTATATTTATTAAAAATCTTATAAATACTCTTACCTAACATTAAATTGATGCATTATTTTGCAAACTATTAATCTGTCCTTTGATAATCATTTAGTGTATATGTATGTACACGAAAATTAATAATACTCAAATGTACTTAGGTATGAAATATGGCCAAATTCTAAATATTTGCACAGGTGTGTGTACAAACACTTCTACTAAGTTGAGGATAAATAATACACATAGCTAGGTTAAACTGATATGGTATAGTTGTTATTATGTGAGAAATTATAGTTTTGTTTTGAGTATTTTATTTCTAATAGTTTTTAAATGGTAACATAAAAATCAAATTTTGCTGTAACGATAGCAATCATAACTGATCAGTCTCTAGCGTAGTCGAGCACATTTATTTTTATCTATGTAACAAAGTTCATAAACATATTTATCGATATTTTATGACATAATTAAAGAAATATTAATGGACATAAAAATATTTTATGTACTCGTTTTACATTTGATAACAGTATTTGCTAATACATCTGTGCATTATTCTTTCTATTTAGAATTTTTAATAAACTGTTTTCATAAGATAATCAATTTCTCAAAATTATTCAATAATAATATACGTATATATTAGTAGAGATAATGTGCAGAGAACGTTGAATAATTTGAAGAAATAAATGTATCTAAGTTGAAGAAGAATTTTTCTTTCGTACCATCTCAAGGTATACAGTTACAGTCAATATATCACATAACTGTAACGCAAAGTACTCGATCAAGTGATGAGTTATACGTTTTATTATCTTATTCATTAAAGAGCATGGAGTATAAATTAGGACTTTCGAAGCCCGTCCTCTACCTTCTGCCAAGAAAAGCACATTTATGCTTTGTAATAATAATTTTGAGCTTTGTTTATGTAGAAACAAGCGTTCTGAATACCTTTGAAGATAAAATGTAACTCATGACATTTTTTGTTGATCGTGAGTTTTTGAAAACGTTTATCTACCCTCGTAAGCAAAATTCCGTTCATTTCAATTTCAAAATCTAGAATTTTAATTAACAATAGATTATTATTTGTATTTGTAATAATACCTTCGTATAAACTCCGAGGATTGAATTACTGATGAATTTGGATTTCTTCTCATTGGATTGACCACTTTTAATTACAATAACGATCACGAGAGCTATTAGGATAAGCGTGACTATTACGCTTCCACCGATCAGGAATGTTTTTCTAACAAGTCTGAAAGGAAAAAATTCCATGTACTTATGAATGGACTATATATATTACTGGATATTTATTTTCTTAATTTTCTCGCTGAAAAGCTGTACAAGCATGAATTTAAAAAACCAATTACGTATTTAATAAAAGCTTTGTATAGTTTTATATAAAATATTAAACTTTTAGTTAAAGTAACATTAAATTTTTCTCGCTTATTCGAAGAGTATTATTTAATACGTTATAAAAACTCTGAATGAGTCTCAGTTATTATTGACATTTTATTTGCCGAATTTAAAACATCTTAATCATTTTGCGGAAAATGTAATAGTATTTACATACGTATGTGTATAAATAATAATTAAATAGTGTTCACACATTAAAATTATAATAATATATTTCCTGAATATTCTAATTTAATAATGGAATATTGTATCCAACACACACCCACATACAGACCCAGAGACGTACACGTTATTGCTGTTTCTTAATCGCATGGACGTCGTTTTGACGACAATCCATGGATTAACGATATTTTTCTACAAAATTTGATAAGCTTCTCTTTATATGATAAATAAGATATCTTTATATGATAAAAAAAAGAGTGCAATAAAATGTAAGTTAGGAATGAGATCATGCTTTTAAGTAAATTTTATTTAAGTAATAAATAATTCATTTTCTAAATAAATACTCTTGAATATATTTAGTTTTTTTTGCATTTTATAAGGTACATAAAAATTCTTTCATACATCATGTTTATTATAAAAATCAAATACACTTCTGTAATTACGTCTGCAAATTTTAATCATATTTACGTTAATGAATAATAAAACAATTTTTGAAAATTATTAAAAGTGTAATATATCCGTTATCTTAAAAAAGAAATGAATTATTTATCTGCATTGTTTAATAATATGTTTGTAATTAGTAGATTTAATGAATAAAAATTATAGAATAGTAAGTATTTTAAATACATACTTAATAGTATTTACGTTAATAAACAGTATAATCAGTTGATTTAATGCATGAAAATTATGCTTAAATAAAACTAATATATATTTGTATTATGGTACACTTGTGAATCCTGAGGCAAATATTTTCTTTTAATATTTTAATAGTATTCAACTATGCGAATTCACATTCACAGTGTTTTAATATTGTATATTTAGTCATTTATTGATAGTAAAATATAATATAATTTATAATCATAAGCACTGATATAACATTAATATTGTTTTAAACTATAATTTTCAATAATGTAATATGCAATTTTTATTTTAACATATAACATTTTTTATATTGTGTATTTTGTAATTAGTTATTAAAATTGTTACTTTCGTAATTTTAATTTTAGTATTAATTTTAATCATTTAATTTGTTGATTTGATCGAATCTTATTTGAGATTTAGCATGCGTTGACACTCTGTACGATTATCAAATTGCATTCATATACATTAAGAATTTGTGATTTATGGCGGTATAAATAACTACTAACTTCATCAGTTTAGTTAATTGAATGTTAGATGATAATTTTTCAGACCACCAATATTGGGTCAAATAAATGAAGAAAAAAATAGTTTTTATGAATATATTTTCCAGTAGCAAATTACTGCTTTTCTCATGCAGCAATAAAAGTGAAGGTTATCTAAAATTGTATTGTAATGAATATCCAACATTTATCTTTTTATATTTGTAAGTAGTAAATGTTGAAAAAGAATTTGCATATTTATCTTAATTTTAAAAAATGACTTCGTTAAGATAAAAATATTTTGTGCTATATTTGACTCTATATTTGTCACAAACTTTATTAGATATGCTCATCGCTTTATTATTTACAGTTAAAATGAAAAATATTACAAACTGATGTTATTTTTCCATATCAATTACATGTTTAGCAAAACTATTAACTGCATAATATGTGCAAAAATATTTTCTTCTAGTTTTATTGTTTGCTTATGTAATATTTCATGCAACCAAGTTTCGCAATATAATTGATTAGATTTATATGCTTAATGTAAAGACTTGCTCGATTTAACACTTAAATCACAAGGCTGCCTTCATAGCACAGTGTCTGTGTCCTATTTGAAGAGTCATTGTTAAATTTTGTGAAATTATTAAAGGAATATGTAACACTATCCGGGTATAATTGAAAGATTATGATCTTGAAACTTCTTATGCTTGTAGAATATCAGGAATACGTTTTATTATTTATTTTTATTTATCAAATATTTCATAATGTACATACTTAAATTATTTTTAAGCTATTTATACTACGTTAAACTTTTATTAAAGTATTAGATGAAAGTTTTTGTCGGTATCGCAGGATTTGAATTCGATATAATCAAAATTTATGTTCAATAAGTGGTAATTTATTAATTTTATCTTTCTTTTGTGGTTCACAACCAACAATGTTTTTAAATCATAAATCTACGCATAAAAATATCGAAAAATGTAATAATTATCAATTGTTGAGTGCAAATTTTAGATAAATTTTATATTTAGTCGGCTAAGATTTAATAAAGATTGATAAAAAGTTATCAAGAAAAGATTAATATTATAAAATTAAGGTTTTATACTTAGAAACAATTTATGGACAAACTTGAAAAAAAGGAATTGATAACATGCTATTTCACTTTGTATGTAAATACAAAGAAAAAAAATCGATATTTTGAATAAGGATTACGTTACGTATGAAATAAGTAATGAATTATTATAAGTATATATTTGTATATATTTATTTATATAACATTTTAATTATATGCTTCAAAGAATAGTTTTAATTTTTACATCTATCCCTGTCTCGTTATATTTTATTCAAAGCAGTGAATTTAGTTCATTCGTTTTTACAGTTGAATAAAATAGATACAAATTGCAACTAGTAAGATTTGTAATTAAATACAATATTTAATGCATATAATTATGTAATAACAATCACATTCATAATATTTTTCACGTATTTCTTTTGTAAAAGAGTGCATTGCGATTAATTAAATATTATACCTTACAAACCTTCATCCAATATGCAGATGCATTATCTTAAGTTAGTTGTAAATTTCTCTTTACTAAAGATTGTAGTTTATTATAATATATTTATAATATCATTTAACTAGCTCTACTATAAAGTTATAAATTCTATGATGAACTGTACGTACAAAAAAATGTTGTATATTTTTTATTTAATAATAGTATTTAAATGAGAATTGAAACTTATATTAATGGAAAACTTGAACATAATTTAAATTTTCTATTCAAATTTTATTCGTAATATAAACATTTTTGATCATCATTTGAATAAATCAATTTCATATTTTGAATTTGATCTTCAAAACGTAAAATCGATTAAGGGCAAATAAAAAAATTATTGTAATTAATGTTTTGTAAATGTATTAATTATATTTAATGCAAAAATACAAATACTTTTTAATTATGATATTACATTATTAATCATCCGAATATATTTCTCTTAAAATTCTAGAAAATTTGTTGAAAATTCTTATCTAACAGTAATTTTATAATGCACGTGCTCTTATTTGAGAAGAACGATAAGATTGTACATTACTAGATAATTAAGAATATGAAACAGGTAGTAAAATTAATGCGACATATTTATTTCATGCTGTTTTATGTTAGGATTTTAGTAGAAATTTTCATTGAAGAGTCGTTTTTAAAACGTTGCGCGATTAAACATCTTGATTTTGTAGGTGTGCAATTTAATAACAATGATATGTTGATACTTTTTTATCACGTAGACTGGTTATGAGATAAAGGATGCGGCAGCTTCATTATGAAGAACTACGAAGGAATACGAATACCGATAAATGATTAAATATTGATATAGGGATTAATTAAATCAAGATAAAGAGGTATAAACGAAAATAGAAATTTTGATTTCAAACAAACTAAATTGTACATCTACGTGAATAAAAATGAGTATTATATACATTAGAAGTATATTTATCAATTAATAATGATAATATAAACGTATTGTAGAAATAGTGATAGAAGTATATTATTATCTACTTTTTGTACGTATTTTTATTTAATATGTTAATAAAATATTAATTAATTAAAAATATAAATAAATATTTTTTATGTTAATAAAATTTGGTGTTTGAAAATATTAGATTACTTTCACAAAAGGAATATAAAAATATTTTATAATTTATAAATGTATATTTTAAACTGTTTAAAAATTTCTTGCACTAGAAATTCAAAAATATTCGGAAGTGAAAATAATTATACCATAAAAGTTATCTAGTATTGAATAAAAGATAAATCGAAGTAAGAAGTATTTTAACACCGTAAGAAGCATTTTATTTACCAGCTGACTAAATCAAGTTAAAAATACTTTTTATATATTTACATTTAATTTTCAACTTATTTTAAGAAATGAAAACATTTACTCGAAACCTTATGCTTTATTGTCATAGATATAATTTGATTATCTTAAGCTTACCGAGTTCAAAATAATTTTTCACTTTGAATAAAAAGTGAGCCGAAAACTACTTGGAAAATGAAGAAAAGTAAAACAGCCAGAAAGGCTTTTCAAAGCTATTAAGTTTTATTAGAAGGTTAATATCCAGTTCAAATATTTAATAGTAAATTGCTTCAAACATTTATGAAAAAGTTATATTACTCCAAAATGTTATAATTAATTGTCGATTCCCTCTAAGATTTATTTGCTCTGTAGTACAACTTCAGTATTATATGTGATTTATTAAACAAAATCCTTTTCAATGCAAAAATGTATTCCGATTAAGAAGCATAATGCTGTTTTGTTGTATGAAAAGAATAGTTTCCTCGCAAGCGCGCATTCGCGCACACACTAAAGATATTCAGCGGTATCACCAAGTACTATCCAATTCCGTCGGTTATTTAAAAATATTCTATATAAATTTTTGTTACCACAGTCTATTTTTCCTCGCTCACCTCCACTTTCTTTAATTTTGATCGATGATTTTCAGATAACCTTTTCATAAATAAATGCATTTTTCATTTAAGAAAAAAATATTAATAACTTGTGAGTAAGCAGAAGTTTATGCTTATGGTTGCTTATTCGGTAAAAAACGCACAGTTAAATGATCATTAAAGAAAAAAAGTCTTTCTTACAATAATACGTTCAATTATCAGAAGGTAAATACTTTTTTAGAAGAGAAAAAAAACGGAGACACACGAACCGGATCATAATTGCGATGAAAGGCGAGCTTAACTTGTTGTCCCATGCAATGCGGAGTGTTGACTAGTCTCTTCGCTAAGAGTGAGCGTTTATAGTAAACTCATGCCCCCTCAGTTGTTAATCCCCACCAAGTCTGCAGTTCTACCTTTAGAGAATATTATAAAGCTATTTCTACATCGACGAATCCATGCGTGCACCTGGCCGTACATTTTAGATATTATGGAATTTTACAGCAATGTCGAATATAAGACATTACAGATTAATAGAGACTTTTATATTCAAGACTTGTACTTTAGCACATGTTATGCTAGACCGCATCCATGTTTTATGTACGAGTTTGGTTTTATAGCATGGACTATTTATTATAGTATGAAATTATCAGACAAAAAGGTCGTTGAATATCGAAATTTACTAGAGATTCATGTATACTTAGAAACTGTAATCTACGCAGATTGTTAGTTTTGCATAAAATTATCAAACTAAACTATTTACTTTACTTTCTCAGAATACGCGTGAGACTGGAGTGTTGGAGAGGACAGCGGAATGCCTATTGGAGAATCCTTTGTAATAAATTTGTTAATAATTTAAATTATAGTTTTTATTTTTCATCTATATTACGCATTCGACTCGAAATACAATATTTTGATCATTTCTTATATTTCAAGATTCTTACTCTTAATATATCAATTAAATTATATCGAATGATAAGTCTAAAAAGTGAATCATTACTGTTAGTAATATTAATCCGTATAAGTAAAATAATTTATTAAATTGTATTATTTTAGTATGATATCGATAATTACGTTTGTGCACAATTTCTGCTCATTAATATTTAATGGAACTTTAGCATGTACGCCCGTTTTTTTAATTTATTGAAAATTATAAAATAACATGTAAACATGTTATTGCTTTTACGGTTGAAATATTTACTCATTGTTTCATAGATTAAGAACATATATTTCTACAGAATTCTATTATATTTTGAGCATTTCAAAGGTGAATAATTCACTTATTTATTTTAAAATAATAATTGGAGCTGTCTCGCTCTTTTTAATACAAGTTTAAAATACATGCATTACTTGTGCAAGAATACAACTTAATAGAAAGAAAAATCATAAGTATCGATCAAAGGTAAATAAAAATTTTGTATGTTAAATACAAAACTAATCTTTTAAAACTAATTCACAAATCATTTAACTTATCGAAAACCATCTAAATAATAGTTTTATTATAAAATTAATAATTTCATATGTGCTTCGTTAAATTTGTCGTTTTACGTTGGGTGCAGTGGAAGATACTGGTGCAACCCACAAATGTGTGCGGATATTCACCGGAAAAACGGCATAGTCATTTTCAGTTTACAAATATTTTCGAAGTGAATTTTTATTTTAACTATGGCACGCTACGATCGAGCTATTACAGTATTCTCTCCCGATGGTCATTTGCTTCAAGTTGAATATGCTCAGGAAGCCGTAAGAAAAGGATCTACAGCGGTACATGTTGAAAATTTGTCTTAACCTTAAGATTTATTTTTAAATTAATATATAAGGCAGTTTGATTTATAATTTTGATTATTGTATAAATGTTTGATCTTTTATAAATAACAAAATAATTTATAAACTTTTTTTTTATTTTTCCATGCAAAATATTTTCTTTAATTTATATTTTTGTTTTATGTTAGATCCAAGTGCTTTTACGTAAATTGATTTTTTTTTCATTTTGTACTACACAAATTCTTGATGAATTTTTATCGAATACTTATATTTTATTTTATTAAAGGTTGGAGTTCGTGGATTAGATGTAGTAGTACTTGGTGTTGAAAAGAAGTCTGTAGCTAAGCTTCAGGAAGAACGTACTGTCCGTAAAATTTGCCTCCTCGATGATCATGTTGTTATGGCATTTGCTGGTCTTACAGCTGATGCAAGGGTACTAATTAATCGATCACAAATTGAATGTCAAAGTCATAAGCTAACTGTTGAAGATCCAGTTACATTAGAATATATTACGAGGTTTATGGCAAGTATGTATATTAAAAATAAATGCATCTTAATTAATACATTTTATGCATAAGTTTTGTTAATAAGTTTAATTTATAGGTTTGAAACAAAAATATACACAAAGTAATGGTAGAAGACCCTTTGGAATTTCGTGTCTTTTAGCAGGTTTTGATTATGACGGTGTACCACATTTATATCAAACAGAACCATCTGGTATTTATTATGAATGGAAAGTATGTATATATCGCTTTTAAATATTTTACTACATTATGTTTAGAAAATATATCTTTAAATTTTTTCAAGGCTAATGCTACAGGTCGCAATGCTAAAACAGTAAAAGAATTTTTAGAAAAATATTACACTGTTGAAGAAGTTGCTACAGACAAAGGCACTATAAAATTAGCTATCAGAGCACTTCTTGAAGTAGTGCAGTCTGGTCAAAAGAATTTGGAAATAGCTGTTATGCGCAGAGGTCAACCTATGCAAGTATGTAGTAAGTGATTAAGATAATATTATGCTTTTATTATTAATCATACAAATCTTTATAGATGCTTGATTCAGATACTATTGGAGAATATGTTAATGAAATTGAAAAGGAGAAGGAGGCTGAAGCAGAAAAGAAGAAACAAAAAAAGTGATCATATTTATATTAAATACACTATGTAATCATAGGTTTTTCATTTTTGCTAAAGATATAAGTGAGGGAACTGTGAAGGTGTTCAAGAACATAAAGAGCTAATATTTTTACTTTGCATCATTGTAAAATTTGTATACACGCTTGATGCAATTCTGATTGCAGTTTTGATGCAAATGTAGAAATATTTTTTTTTATTATAAAATAAAGAAAATGCCTGAAACTCACAATTCATAGTTTAAAAATTTCCTTTTTACTTTCGAAGAATAAATTTTAATTACATACAATAACGTAATAAAATTTTATTTTATGTTTGTATTAAATTGACTTAACAGACGTACTTGGATTTTTAGATGATAAAAATTTATTTAATGATTATAATAAATTAACTTTACACATGCAACGATACATATTTTAGTATTGCACATTTTCAATGTGAAAAGTCAGATGGTGCAATCAAATTTAGTCAAATCAGTGCTTCTGTAATTACCTATTTAATGACAATTGGCTAAAGTTGATGTAGTGCACATTTTTCTAAGATTTAAGTTAAGAAAAAATTTCATAAATGCTTTTCTCGTTTGTCCCTCCTGTCATTTTCTGACATTAAATATTCTGGAGATAAGGACCTTCCTCGATGATTAAATATTTGAAATGATGGTAAGTTTCGCAGTGTATCCCATGATTTGTTTTCTAAATCTACAACAGCACGTATTTCTTTAAAATCACCAGCTATGTGCATTACACCGTACATAACAGCAAACAGACTAGCTATTCCTTGTATAATTATCTGTAAATAAATTAATAATACAATCAAAATATTGTATAAAATAATTTTTTAAAAAAATAATTACTAAATGTAAATAAAAAAGTATAATTTTTATTAATAAGTTATCTTATTATTTTGGTTACATTGATTGAATTAAAAAAATTTATTAATTTCAAATTTTTTCTTATTGAAATGTTTTACCTTATATTTTCATCGTGTATAATATTGTTGATCTTTTATTATAATTTATAATAAAATATTTATAAATAATTTCAATTAAAATTAAGTTATACAAGAAACTTTAATGACATCTCAACCATTTATATCATAATTTAGCGGACGATAGTCAAAGTACTTTTATCTCTAGATATTTAAGCAACTTGAATATAAAATTTTTACAAATAAATGTACAATATATTATACTTTAAATATATTAACTAATAATTAAATTTTGAACCAAAGTAGATGTACTCACATCAATTGGTAATGTTGTAAATTCCTGTTCTGTTATTCTTAAATAAGAGCGGTCTAGAATCAAATATAATTTATGTTAATTATTTAAAGAACGATGTGATCCTTACTAAAACAATTCTTCTCGATTTTTGTACATTTGAAAGATAAGAAAAATGAATAAAATAATTTAAGAACTTTTAATAATACTTACGTTGCACTGCTGAATAGGCTGCATGAAAAATTGAGAGGAATCCCAGGAATGTGGCTAATTTGTGCATTGACTTTGCGACCATATTAATTTTTATACAAAATTAATTATTGTTTCTATTAAACAAAAATAAATAACTTTTTATACAAGGTAAACTGTGTACATTATGTATAAATATTTATTTACATGACTATTCGAATTGTTTAGTTTGATGTCTACGCATGCATTTAACTCAATATGTTCTTCAATCTACATTTAGTTCCTAATTTGTCAGTATAAATAATAAGAGATGCATTTTCAACAAAGAATTGCTGTACTATGTCTTTTAAATATCTTATAAATATCTTAAATATGCAGTAGGCATCGAGAATTTGTCCACAAATATTCTTAAGATAGAATGGAGGTGTACTTACTAGTACGATTTTAATGACAATATGAAAAAAAATCTTTAATCAGAACTCCTAGCAGAACGTAAAAGTAGAAAAAATGCAGAATATTTACTACCTAATGGAACTTAGGTTAATGATTACAGAATACTATCTTCTTAAAGCAAATCCCTAATATGAGCATCAAGACAAAAGTTGGTCTGAAAGTATGCCTCCGCCATTTTTGATCATCTGAAAGGGAACAAATCAAAACAAATATAGAGTGGTAAATTAAGTCAAATATTTAAAGAATATATTGCTTTATAATATGAGCACTCATACCATAAATAGTATATTTAAAAATTTTAAGAGCAAATTTTGCTGCGAATAATAAATAAATAAAAGAAATGGTTTTTATAATATGTGGAAAAAATTTATTTCATCATTGTCAATTAATTTGATTATATCTTATAATTTTATATAAATGAAGCTATAAAAAAGAAAATTGTTCTGTGAATAATTTTTCAAATTTATCGTTTAAAAATTATAGACAAATCCTGAATAATTTCATCATTTTTAAAACAAATATAATAGTATAAGAAATTATACTAGGAATAAAACATTACATTGAAAATACAAGCGATTTGTAATGTGAATGAAAAAGATATGAGTTCGATATGAGATCGTAGACAATCCAATGTTCTATCCATTATAAGATAATGGAGTTGGGCATGAAGTTTTTAAATAAGATCAGTTATTCTAAAGTAATACTCGTAATAATAATTTTTAATAAAATCGATTAATTTATAAAAATAAAACAAAAATAAATTATATAAGGCAAAAGAAGGATTTGCTTACTCCTTCCTAATCGAAGATTTTCTTGTTCTGCGAAATCTAATTTTTATAAATTCTAATCCAACCATCGCCGATCAGATATTCCGTAATTTTCACTTTTTCAATATTTGGTAGCCTAATAAGAATTCATTACATCAAACAATTTTTATAATTACATGACTAATGAAGATTTAATGATGTGCGCATTTTAATCTGCTTTCGGTTATCAAAACATGCATCGAAGCAAACGTATAATAATACTTGAATATTAATAATTACAATATTTTTTATATTTTTAAAGGTATTTCTAAAAATAATTTGTAGATTTTTCATGAACATTTGTTGTAGCTATATCTATAATAGCTATCTATAATATTTTCTGCAGTTAGATAGCATTTATTTTAGATTTATATTTTTAGATAATTCGTATGATAATCATGGAAAATAAGATATCATGCAGATTTACCAACTAATATTTCTAAAACTTTTCAACGGTGTCACCGAAGAACAATTTATTTTTCCGAATTATTAAGTGCATACAAAGATTTTCTAATTTTAAATGGTTTATAACGAAATAGAAATATTATTTCTGTTTAAATTTGTTGTTGTAAAATTTGCCAGTTTCAATCTAAGCTTTAACTGAGAGTAACATTGAAAATACTACTTTAAAATCATTTTTTATAGTTTTCTTGCATTTTTCATTATAAGTTGTTTAAAGGTGAATATATTTTATTTTTTAAATTGTGCGTCAAATGAATGCAAAACCTTATTTTAATTAAAAAAAAAACCGTGGAAATAAGGTCAAAAAGACAAGAACTTTACGGCAATCAATTTTTTATCAGCGGTAAAAAAGATAGTTCTATTTCAACTAGAAAAATTAAGGAAAGATCATTTTCAATTAAACGTAATTCTAAAATGTTAACTAAATGTGATTTCTTATGAAATGATTTTAGTATAATTTTTAGTATAATTGCTTTTAATATAATTGTTATTATAATTGCGATTTTAATATAATTGCTTCGTTTAATAAATGCAAAACTTGCGATAAAAACAGCAATTTTGAAAAAAAGTTTCCTAAGGACTTGGTTTTAAAATTAAATTCTGTAAATGTGACGATTAATTTATTTATGCTTGTTTAATATTGATTGGTAGGAAAAGTAGCACTTTTAAAATTATTCAACAATGATCTTTGTTATAAGATATCCGGGTATTGAATGTAATGGACTACAAATATTTTACGGGCTTGTGTTCTTCTTCAGTTCATCTATTGAGCTATTTTAATACTTAATACTATTTTTGAATAGTATACAATTTAGAAGATATTTTTAAATCACGCGCTTTGTGTTTAGACTTTATGAACGTTCCATAAATTTTGTCCAATTCATTCGTCTTTGTAATTTATAAAAATCATATGATTGTTCATATTTGGTAGTACCATTTTACATCATTAAAAGATTGACACAGATGAAGATCAACTAAATTTTACGTATCACTTGTATAAATTTGTTTTTCCAAATATTTAATTCAAATTTTATAAAAAAAGAAATTTATATTCTCTAATACGTTAAAAGAAAAATTGATATAATTATATGTATAAAGTTATGTAGAACGGTATTTGAAATTTTAAATAGTACAGTGCCAACGTTGCTAAAGACGCATGCGTTTAAAATATGCATATATTCTGCAGAGAAAAAGCAAATGGAGGAGTAGAGTGAATTATTTGGTGACGATGGATATAAACTGCTACTGGTCATAAAAAGAATAATTCAATAATGTATTTATTTCGGTAGCTAAATAAATTATATTATGTTAGTAAAATAGCATTAGTAAGTGGTTATTGAATTATTTATTTTAAATTATTTATTTGCATATTATTATTAATTAATAGACATTAGTCAAGGTTTTCCAAAGTGTTTAATAATTTTTATATTACCCATAAAATTAATGTTTTTAATAAAAAATTTGTATCTTAATTAGTGAATTATTTTCCATAATAATTATTGATTATTATTAATTAAATATTAATTTAATTAATGCTACATATGTAGAATTTCAGACAAGACATTTCTTACAAAATGGATAACGTACCAATAAATGCCGAATGTCCTTATTACTGGACTGCAGATTCTTCACAAGTAGAAAGTTCCACATATTATTCGAACACCTCTTTCAGTTATCCTACA
This sequence comes from Wiebesia pumilae, assembly GCA_018907045.1. Classification (NCBI taxonomy): domain Eukaryota; kingdom Metazoa; phylum Arthropoda; class Insecta; order Hymenoptera; family Agaonidae; genus Wiebesia; species Wiebesia pumilae. The sequence goes on from JACCHZ010000192.1 coordinate 8,565,461, forward strand.
CACATTGCCCCCCCTCCACCATCATATTCAGTTCCACCACCAGATTCTGGAAATTACAACTATTCGACCGAATCATATTTTACAGCTCCTCCCCAAAACTCTGATACTAGCTATCCAGTTGCAACTATTACATCATACTACAGCTATGAGTATCAAAATCGTACATTAACCCAAGAAAGTCAAGATTATTATTCCCAGAATTACACACAATCTCAGTCAACAAGTTATAACTATAACTGGAATTCAAAATCCCCATATCAAACAGAAGGAAAGACTGATACCTCACAATGGGGACTTGATAATTCGTCTTGGTCAACCCAGACATCTATTATTAGTTCCAATTTGAAGCCAAAAAGTATCTCTACAGATATAAGACAAAAGTCTATGAGCAATGGCTTAAGACGTTCTAATAGTCCTGACAATAGATTTCATGCTAGTAAATTTACTAGTAGAAGGAAATACGATGATTATTTTAATAAATCAAGAGATAGAAGTAAGGAAAGGAGAAATTCAAGAGAATGCTTTTATAAAAGAAGAAGCAGAAGTTTGGATAAGAAATCTTATATAAGCAATAATTTTTTCAATAATTATCCTTTAGCCAGAGCTGAAAGATCAATAAGTAGAAGTAGAAGTAAAAGATCAGAAAGTAGAAGTAGGTGTAAAAGATCAGAAAGTAGAAGTAGGAGTAAAAGATCAGAAAGCAGAAGTAGAAACAGACGATCCATGAGCAGAAGTAGAAGTAAAAGAAGATCTAGATCACAAGAATCTCATTCATCTATACAATCAATTCGTAGCAACAATCATTTAATAAAGCATAAAAGTCTTAGTGAAAGAGAAATGCTGTTAGAAAAGTATAGGTGAGAATTTTAAATTAGTCTTCTGTAATATTCATTATTTAAAATATCATTAATTTTTAATTTCATTTATTTAGACGTAACTACTGTGCAACGAGTGAAGATATCAAAAGAAAATTAAATGAGTTAGAAAGTGATGGTGTATTTGAAAGAAAAATTTGGACAAGAACTGCACCAGCTGATTTATATTATAATAGAGACGAAAAAAATAGTAAATTAATGAGAGGCACTAAAAAATTATTTGAACTTTGTGATGATTTTAGAAAAATTCTTATTGACAGAGCTGAAGCTGCAAGAGCAGATCAAGTAAATTAAAAAAATCTAATTTAGATATTTATTTAATAACTTAATAATTTATTATATATTTATATAGTCGCCATATGAGCCACCTCCACGAAAAACAAGAGCTCGTCTTTGTAGGCACAAATCGGAAGCATGTAGCAGCTCTTCTTCAGACAGTGATGATTCAGTGGATGAAGATGATAGAACTATGGAAGAATTGATGGCTAAAAAACAGCATCCTCAAAGGCTTCACCCTGAAATGTGGTTTAATGATCCAGGAGAAGTAATAATTGAATTTAATTATAATTAATAAAATTTTTTAGCTTAATTATATCAATTTAATTACGTGAAAGTAAAATAGAATATATAAATAATTTTTAAAAGTATTAAAAATAATTTTAGATGAATGACGGACCATTATGCAGATGTAGTGCAAAATCCCGAAGATCTGGTATCAGACATGGTATATATGCTGGTGAAGGAGCATTAGATAAATGTAATCCTAATACTAATAATGCAGATAAATTATTTCATTATCGAATTACAATTAGTCCACCAACCAATTTTCTTACGAAAACTCCTACAATTATAAAACATGATGAACATGAATTTATATTCGAAGGATTTTCTATGTTCTCGCATTTTCCATTAGTAAAGTTACCTACTTGTAAAGTTATTCGCTTTAATATTGAGTATACCATTCTCTATATCGAAGAAAAAATGCCAGAGAATTTTACCATAAGGGAACTGAATCATTTTCGTAAGTTTCTGAAGATTTGTATATTTAATAGTAAGAACTTTAAATAAAATTATTAATATTTTTGCAGAAAACTATTTATTTCAAGAAGTCTTAGAATTAGTAGATTTTGATTTACGAGCTGCTCAAGATAAAAATGGTTGTGGTCAATTCCATTTCATGCCAAGATTCGTCCGTGATTTACCTGACAATGGTCAGGAAATACTGTCTATGAATGAAGTCTTAAGTTATCTTATAAAAAGTAGTTCTTTACTGATTGATCCTGATGAATTACCTAAGTTATTAGAAATGCCACAATTTCAATGGCAAAATTTTGCTGATGAGGTTAAGGGAATGGTTGTTACTTATCCTAGTAAAAAACCATGTAGTGTTCGAGTAGATCAACTAGATAGAAGCCAAACTGATCAACCCCCAGGTGTTATTACTTATCCTGAAATTGTTCATTTTGGAATTAGACCACCTCAACTGAGTTATGCTGGAAATACTGAGTAAGTTATTTTTTAATAATATTTACATCGATGTTTTAATAAATTAAGATGAATTTACAAAGTTTTGATATTATCAATCATTTAAAATTTTTTAAAAATAAATTTTTATATCTTGTATTTAATAATTATCAATTATTAAATAATCATAAAATTGTTAAATAGAAATGATTATTTCATAGAATGTTAAGTAAGTATTTGTAAAAACTATAAATCGTAAATATGATATTTAGGAGAACAATATTTCAAGAGTTACATTTATTATATTTCTATTTTTCAATGTAATGTGAATTCCTTTATTAAATTCATAATAAAGTGATATTAATTGAAATTGTGAAAAGAATTACTGAATTACTATTACCAAACAGTGTGAAAGTTCTTTTACACTGAAATTTTCGTAAAACTCACTTGATTATGAATTAATCGATAAAAATGTATTAGTTTATTTAATTACATTTCTTAGTCGTTTCCTCAATGTCCCTATAAATTTCAAAAATTCTGAATTTGTATCTACATATTTTGTTTTAACCGAACGTATTATTGAAAACAACTTTTACAATTTTATTTTTGTTTTAAAATTTTTCAACAATTTGAAACTTGAGATCTGTAACATGAAGTTGTATTTTTCAACTTGTTTTACTAGCGAAACATTTCTTTAAGAGTGTGAAATAAACTATTTAAAAAAAAGTCGTTGTTTAATAAAAACTGTTTAGCTATCAGAGAGCTTGGCGAGACTACGTGAAGTTCCGCCATCTGCTTGCCAATATGCCAAAGCCATCATTTGAAGACAAGCGCAAACTAGAAGCTAAAGAAAATAAACTTCAAGAATTACGAACTCAAAGTAAAATGAAACGAGATGTTACAGTGGACGTTAGTTCAGAGGGATTTTATCGAACTGGTATAATGTGCGATATTGTCCAACATGCAATGCTCATTCCTGTGCTGGTTTGTCATCTGCGTTTTCACAAATCATTGGACAACTTGGAGGAGGCCCTTAACTATCCATTTAAAAATAGATATCTATTGCAATTAGGTAATAAACGATTTCTCTTTCTTATACTTTATTTTAAGTCAACGTAATTTTATTCTTTAATACTCTGTTGATAAATCGTGCTTACATTATGATATCTTTAATGAATAAAATAAAGTAATTTAAAAGTTATTTTATAATAATATGAACATTGCTTGGGATGTGATGCTATCTTAAATTATTTGATATAAAAATGAAAGCTAAATAATCATAATTAATCCTAGTTTAAATAGTTTTACCTTTTTATTATGAAAATTAAATGTAGATAAGGAATATAAAAATCTAGAATTCAGATTATTGTTTCAAGATTAAATAATTTTAAATTGGTATTAAATTCTTTGAAAATTTAGTATCTAAAAAGGAAATTTTTTTTCTAATTTATCGAAATTAGCATTAACTCATCCAAGTTATCGAGAAAACTTTGGCACTAATCCGGATCATGCGAGGAATTCACTGACTAATTGTGGAATCCGGCAACCTGAGTATGGCGATCGAAGGATTCACTACATGAACACGCGAAAACGCGGCATCAATACACTTATCAATATTATGTCGAGATTTGGTGCTAAAAAGGAAACTGAATCATCGATAGCCCACAACGAAAGATTGGAATTTCTGGGAGACGCAGTCGTTGAATTTCTCACATCGATACACCTATTTCACATGTTTCCAGATTTAGAAGAGGGTGGCCTAGCAACTTATAGAGCCGCCATAGTTCAAAATCAACATCTTGCGGTGCTTGCAAAAAAGTTGAACTTAGAGCAATATATGCTGTATGCTCATGGAAGCGACTTGTGTCATGATTTGGAACTAAGGCATGCAATGGCCAACTGCTTCGAGGCTTTGATGGGTGCTTTGTTTCTTGATGGTGGTATTAAAATAGCAGATACAGTTTTTGGTGAAACGCTTTTTAAACACGAACAGGATTTATTAAATATGTGGGTAAACTATCCTAGACATCCTCTGCAAGAGCAAGAGCCAACTGGGGATAGGCAATGGATACCTAGTTTTGAATTGCTTCAAGTAATCATCTACTTTTTTAGATTGCTATATTAATTGTAAAATGGAATTTTTATTTTTATTCTTTACTTATTATTGTAAATTATATTGTGCTTTTCGAAATTTTTTTTATATTAAGAGTATATATTGAAACATAAATTGAATTTTTTGTATTTGACAGAAACTAACGAAATTTGAAGATGGAATTGGTGTAGAATTTTCACATATTCGTCTTTTAGCTAGAGCATTTACAGATAGAAGTATTGGTTATACAAATTTAACTCTAGGTTCTAATCAACGCTTGGAATTTCTCGGAGATACAGTATTACAATTAATAGTATCAGAGTATTTATATAAATATTTTCCAGAACATCATGAAGGTCATTTATCGGTATGTTTATTTTCAATTTTTTAATTTTGTGTAACTTATTAATGTTATTAAGAAGTATGAAAATGAGGGTTAAGGGCAGATTCCGTGATTCCTTGCCAGTAATTGCCTATTAAAACATTCGAATTGTAGCTTTTTGCATTATATATTTATTAAAATTATAATATTTTCCTTATATTCTGGATTTCTATGGATTTTTAATTTTCTAATATTGAAGAATATGATATTAAAACATAGGCCCAATAAGTTATTAGCTATACTGTAACTTACTCTTCTACTCTTGATGCTGATTTTTTGATGACACAAACTTTTATTTTCCTAAGTTTCTGCAAAAATGATATGTAATACTTAGACAATGCATTGTGCCACTATGTAAGATAGGATCTAAATTAAGAAGAATGTGCTAATACTTATTTTTTCAAAGAATTGCTATACCTACATAAACTGAATAGTGGTAAAACTAATATACATAATGATGAATCTGAAAACAAGATGATGATGATTATATTGTGAAATCTTTTTATAGACGATTTTTATGTAAATCTGAGGAGTCGTAAAATTGCGTTAACCGAACGATTTTTTATGTTGTTCTGAAAATATATTCAATAAAATTATTGAGTGATTTTGAGATCAAAGGAACAATGCTGTTGTATTTATATGGTTATTTATTGATGGTAAATTATGTACATATTTACAGTTACAATGAATTACTTGCGAAGTACGTTTAAATTACATGAAAGAGTCGATGTTTATCAATTGAGATTGTTTGATGACTAACTTTTATTTTTTTATTAGATACTATCAGTTATTTACATAAGTTTCTTACTATTATTATAGATAAATATCTAATATAGAAATAGCACAAAATATTTCATGTGTTTTATGAATGAACTTGGCTAGGACTGATTACAGTAAAACTGTATTTTATGGTTAGATGTAAAAACAATATCAGAATTATAATATTTAAAAAGAATAGAATATACCATCTTCTATATCTATTCATTGGGACATATTCTCATTAGCGTCATATTCGTCTTTAGGGAACTTTAGTTATTATTAGGTTATAATACACTTTATTCACTTACAGTAAAACAATTGTATTTGCAGTTTCCTTTACTCAGGCAAATTTGGATTTATTAAAAAGTACAATGTAATTTTAGTGAAATGTATGTTGATTGTTTCTACAGTTCTATTATCATAAAACCAAAAATTAATAACAGGAATAATTTGGACTAGAATCAACTGATTAATATCGTTACAATCAATTTTAAATGAAAAGATTATTATTTATAAATAAAATTATTTATAAAAAAAAGAACTGGCTACCAGCTTTATGACAAATTATAAAGACAGACAATAAAGAGAGGATAAAATTCTGATAATTTTATTATTAAACGAATTATTTTCTTTTTTATTTAATTAATATAAAGAGATAAGGAAAAATAAAGAAATTCATTTTAAAGAGAGAATAAACAACCTTTCTCTAGGTTAGAATTTTAATTTTTTATTATTTTTAGATCAAAGTCTTCGATCTTCTTTTAGTTCAAATGAGAACAGAAGGAAATAAGGTTGATAAAATATTTAGTATTTATAAATAAGATTAAAAATAGATAGATAAAAAAGAAAAAGAGACAGATGAAATTTCTCTATTGGAATGGATTCTGGAACTCTGAAATAGAGATGGCAAAGGAAAAGTATTTTTGTAAAGGAGATATTAAGAATATCGATTAAACAAACTATGTACAAAAATTTAAAATAAAATGAATGAGTTTATCATAAAATATAGTATGTTACAGACTGAAATTCTTGTAGAAGTAATTACTATTATTCTTTCGAGTAATTATTCAAATAATTAGACGAAGTAATTCGGTTCTGTCACTCTATATTCATGCTTTGAATTATTCTCTAAGGCATCCTTTTTAAGAGGGAATTATACATATATGAGCGCCCATTTGTAGCATATACATTAATACGGAATGGGAATATTTAAATATCAGAATTTTTTAACGTAAGAGATCATGAATGATTAAGATTATGCGATAATACGATAAAACGATAATGTATATAGTTTGATAAGAGAATGCAAAAATATAAAAATTCCTAAAATTAATTTTTTTAAATTCTAACAGTCTGTGATATTTAATTAAACTTTTTTATTTACTCCAATTTTAGTCATGAGTTATAAAAGTTTTTAGCAAATATTACTGCATTCCTTTCGTGAACTTTTACTTTAATTATAGATTTACAATTAAGTACGTTTATATTTATGTGATTAAAAATTATTTTAAATTAAAAAAATATAAAGATTTGGATATACATTTATATTTTCTATATATTATTATTACACTTTACAGCTTTTGCGTAGTTCATTAGTTAATAATAAAACACAAGCTGTTGTATGTGATGATTTAGGCATGACTCAGTATGCTGTTTATGGAAATCCTAAGGCTGAACTAAAGACAAAAGATAGAGCAGATTTACTAGAAGCATTCTTGGGAGCTTTATATGTTGATAAAGGATTGTTATATTGTCAGATTTTTTGCAATGTTTGTTTCTTTCCTCGTCTTCAAGATTTTATAATGAATCAGGATTGGAATGATCCAAAGAGCAAGTTACAGCAGTGCTGTTTGACTTTACGAACTATGGATGGAGGGGAACCAGACATACCCGTGTATAAGTTAGTTAATTTATTATTAGTTTTATAATTTCTTTATTTTAGAAGATATAGTTATTGAAACACTATGTAATATTTCAGAGTAATAGAATGTAAAGGCCCTACAAATACACGGGTTTATACAGTAGCTGTATATTTTCAAGGAAAGCGACTAGCTAAAGCATCTGGTCATAGTATTCAAGAAGCTGAAATGAATTCGGCTAAAGAAGCTCTTGAAAAATCTCAAGGTATTGATATTAAAAAAGTACTATTTACTTTTCTTGGTAATATTGACAAAAATTAACCAAAGTATAAATAAAAGCATGAATATAATATCAGAAAAAATTGAAATTATGAAAGTTTAGTATTTCTTATATAAATTCTTAAAAGAGCTCATTTTTAAAACTGATTGTATTTTTTTATCAAATTTGAATATATATTAAATGTCAAAAAACTGTTATTATATTTTGGACAAAGTTTTAAATTATTGACATTTAAAAATGAGTATAAAAATTTTTATTTAAATTTATTCAATTATTGGTTAACAGAAAAATATCAAGAAATATATGAATTAAATAAAAATTATTGATTTAAAATGAGTAGTTTTAGATATGGTTTTTTTAAGTATGTTGATATCAAATTGTTAGTTTTTATTTTTTTTCTTGATTGGACAAATATGTGTAGTGACATATGATATAGAGATATTATAAAATTTATTTTTAAATATACGTAATATAGTATTTTATAATTGAAAAAAATGTTTTATTTTTTATTGTTAATAAAATAATTTTATTTACTATAAATTATAATAAAGAAAGTTATGGAATATTTTTATATTTATCAATATAAAAACTATCCAATAAATGTATAAAAAAATAGAAATATATTGAATTATTTGACTAAATGATAAATAATAATATAATGATGTAATTATTTTTCAGATTTATTTCCACAACTTGACCATCAAAAACGCGTTATAGCTAAAAGCATGAAGATGCAAAGTTGGTCACATGGTGGATCCAAGTATCGAGGTGTTAAATCCTTTAAGTTGGATGATCGCAATTCTGAAGATTCAGACGTGGAGCAGAATCGAAAGCGACGCAGTCGTAGTCGGGAGCGCGACAGGCGAAATAGTCGTTCTCGTGAACGCTATGATAGTGCGGATCGTAGACTGCGAGATCGACACGTCAAACACGAGAGCAGCAGCAGTCCCTCGACAAGAAATAAAAGTGCAGAAACAAATTCTAGTTCAGATAATTCTTTAAATTGCGTTGATAATATTGTTCAAGAGGAAGAAGAAAGTGTTAAGATTGGCAAGAAACGAAGGAGGCTATCGGACTTGTCAGATTCTAGCAGTAATGTCTCTGAGCCTGAAAAGAAAACTGACTTGCCTTTCTCAGAGAAGAAAATTAAGAAAATAAGACTTTAGTAGTTATGTGATTAATTTTCCTAGTACAAAAACTAGTAATTATAATTTGCCAGTGTTTATCAATATCCCTTAAGTCAGTAAGATGCATTGACTTAAAAGTTGATAAAGATTGTCAGTTTGACTATTAAGATGAAAGGTCATGCCACATTATAGAACTGGATTATATATTAAAAAAAATAATAATGAAAACGAAGATGACCTGTCAATTGAAGAAGTACAGATATTAATTTTTTTATTGTTGAATTTTTTACTTTGATTTTAGATTAGGGATAATCCATTATTTTTACTAGAAACTTTCAGTGGCAAAAAGTACATCTTAATGGAGATTAAAAAAGCAATGATATGTGCAACTTTAGTCTTATAATGACAATTACAATTATCTTAATAAAAAGAATTATATTTAAACTTATTAATAGTTTTTTTTTAATATTTACAATAATTTACATTTACATTGCATTATACATTTTTTCAGAGTTCAACTATTTGCTTCTAATTATTTTGATTTTGTTCAAAAAGATGAATTTGATATTTATTTAAAAGTTTTGAATGTTTTGAAATGATATTTTTACATAAGTTCATATTATTTAAGATATTTTGCAAATTCCAGTGTTTTGACAATAATGCATCATGTACATTAAATAGACCATATCGAAAACACTGTATGTAGTTGCAATGAGCTGTGCTATGGAGTCTAAAACCTATTTCTGAGATTATCTGCTTCAAATATTCATCATTTTCATGTATACATACAATTTCTAGAAAAAATATTTTAAGTTATTGTTATAAGTAATTATTTTATAAAAAGGCAATGCTCACCAAGTGTAAATTCAGGTGGTTCAAAATTAATGCATTTGATAGAGTATACCATAGGAATATTAGAATCCGTTGGTCTTATAGGTCCTTTCACAGCTAATTCGTATGCAGCTTGACTCTGCATGTCTAGTCCACAAAGCCTAAAATATTTTATGGTAAATAAAATAAAATTATTAAATTTTTAATTAAAATATTTGCAGAATCATTAATAATATAAACATACTCGAACATCTTTTTTTGATGAGAAGCTTGCATTGATGCACACACACGATCAATATGTCCTCTTCTGATATGTTTCCAAGTTGACTTTTCAATAATTCGCCCATTTACAAAATTATTATCTTTTGCTTGACCTAATACGCCTTTCAATTTATAAAATTTTGTCATGTTAGAGTTTCTTAATCTGTAAATTAATTTGATACCGGAATTTATTCCAAAAGTTAAGATTCCAGAGGATTCCTGGGTCAAACGATTAGCTGTATTCAATTTAAAATCATCAACTATATATCGAGGTCCAACAACTAAAATATTATCAGCATAACTGTCTCTTACTACTACCTCCATTTGTTTGTTTGTAGGTCCTTCAATACTTACATATTTACAAGGTTCTCTTACTTCCATTTCATTTAAATCTAGAAGATTAAAAATATTAGCAATAATATCAAGATCTACTTAATTTTTTAATTAATTGTTCACTATGCAAGTATATTGGTCATTAAACTGAATAAACATTTTTAAATCTTATTAGTAATCACCTTTACATAAATTTAAAATTAAAGTTTTTTTAAGACTTTCAAAGTGAATTCCTGGTGGCTTATAGATATTAAATATTCCATTTAAAACACTCCAAGCTACATTTGCTTTCTTAGTGAATTGGTACATTATTTCATTTATTAAAATAAAAGTTAAACAAGAATAGTATGAATAACCTGTAATACACTTCTATTAATTAAGAATTAACTTTATAAAAATGAAACATTTTAGAAACTTATTATCCGAATTACTTTTTATTTCTAGATGAGAACTACACAATAAGTAATCAAATAATTATTGTAAATTATTTGTTGTATAATGCCAATAGGAAATTATAATCATTTATATGTCAGATATTACATATTTGGCAACGTGATGATTGTTCGTAATCTCCGATTTTCTTACTAGTGATAGTAGCGACACCTATTGAAAATGTTTCAGATATAATTACAGGGATGAAAAGTCTATTAGTTTTTTCATGTTCAGTTTTAATCTCGTGTCCGAGTTAACCCGGCGAACTGGTTTTCAAGGTAGTTTATAAAATAATATTTCGTAAGCTTCATTGAAAGACAGGTGTACATAAAAAATACAACATTTAAGACTCCTAAGTATATTTTATCATAAGGAGCTTATAGAGTCGATTCTATTAAAAAAATAAAATGCCGTAGGTTATGATGATCATTCAGCTTGTATTTTTCTTTTATTTAATGGTTTTGTTGCTTAATACTAAATTTTAACATTCAAATTTTATAAATAATAAATGAAATCAAGCTATTTATTTTGTAAGATTTTTTGGATTTGAATGAAATTCTTTATCAACTAATTTATTTATTTTATTTTTTAGTGCTTAAAATAAAAAAATATCTTTCCTACAACATGTCTGATACACTGAATCAAGTAGAAGATGTTGACATTGATCCACAAGGAGTTTTTAAGTATATCTTAATTGATGTTAAGGATAAGACAAAAAGTGACTCTGTGAAAACAGTAGTTAGAGGCTACGATCGTTGTGAATGGCATGGTAAGTGAATTTAACAATTGATTTTTAATGCAAACTTTATTTAGTAATAAATTTTATTCAGTAGTACTTTTCGTTTTTATATTTTCAGCACCTTATTAAAAATTATTAATAATAATTTGTTTTCATGGTATAATTTTAAAAGCTTTAATAATTCAAGAAATACAAAATTTATTATTGTTTTTAAATTACGTTTTAAATAAAAAAAATTTTTTTTAATGTAATTTATATTTTTTAAAGTATTTATATCTAATATTTATATTTTATAAAATAATATTCAATACGTAGTAATAATTGTGTATCAATAAATGTATAAACTCTAATTTTTTCCATTTAAGCAATATAAGTGTTTTAAAAATGAGTTATTCTATATACATCTTTTTTAATACTTAAACAAAAGTGACTTAAAAATTTTCGTTAATCTAGAAGACCAACATTTCTGAATGTCAGTAGGAATTAATTTTATCAATATGCTAAAGTTTCTTTAAATATATTTGACAGCTAACTGATAAAAAATATCTGTGTACGAAATATAATATAAATTAATAACAATAATATTATCATTATTATTTAGTTGTTTCTAATATTAAAATAAATTTTATTTTACTTTGTAGAATTAGTTATATTTATATAAATTCATATAGAAAAAGAATGGAAGTTTTTTTTTTCTTACATATAATGTTATGAATTTTATTTCAGAACTTTATTATATAATTAATTATAATTTATTTTTTCTACAGAGAATTATTTATCTTTATTAGATTGTAAATCATTTTTAAACTGTAAAAATTCATTGTGTAAATAATTACACGTTCAAACGTTGAAACATTATAAAAATTTTTTTAAACTTTTGAAATATGTTTTCAATAGAAAATAGTAATTTAAATATTGTACTATAAAATGTTTCGAAGGAACTAGTGAAAATAATAAATGCAAAGTTTGTTTTTCTACTATTTTCAATTTAATAATATTAAATGAAAAAAAATAAAATCTTATTTTCATTAAATATATTGTTAGATATGTCCAAATTTTTACGCTCATAATTAAAATGAATTTACCGGTTCATGTTGTCAACTTCTTTGGCTGTTCTGTCTTTATCCGCTTTCTCGCTTCCTCGACATTTTGCTATCTCAGGTTCCGTGTAAGAGTAAAAGGAAAGCAAGACGAATACATTATAAACAGTGCTTTTATTCCTTTTTGAAATTCCCCGCGTAAGGTTACAAGTGTACCTCAAGCAGATTTATTGGTACGTTCTTGCTGCTCCAACATTTGAGCGCAGATTCAAATTTGAGCAATAAATACAATTTCGCTTACAGCTTCATGTACTTATGCATATGTTCAAGTTCGTTAGATAATTCAAATGAAGAGTCGCACAAGGACTTGAAAAATGTTCTCGTATGTGTGATAATCCAAAACACACGGTGAAGGGAGAAAAATGCAAATGTAACACCACTACGCGTAAAACCCAATTGACTCAGAAGATGCATAGAATTCCCCACTGAAAAATGCATTATTAAGGTAAAAAAGGTATATGAAACACCTCTATCTTAACTAAGGGAAGCTTCTCTTTAGTTTTTGCACTCAATATCGTTTGAATTTTGTAACTCTCTTTGTACATGTGTGTAAATAATATTTTGTTTTAAAGAAAGATCACGACAGTTTTTTTTTATTATTTATCTACACCCACGCACATATATTTAATATGTGGAATTCTTTAAAGGAATTCTTTAAAGGAATTACTTGATTCCTTAGTAAATAAGATATATAAGCGCATTGAAATTGAAGTTGCAGCAATTTGTATATTTACTTTAATAAAACAACATGGTACGATCTTCGAAGCGTCAAAAAAATATATCACTTGTTTGAGAAACGCACAAGCTATGTCGGAGGTTTGTCAACTGTTTTCCAATTGAAATTTTTCGAACGAAATATTTCTTAGACGCGCGTTTCATTGACGATCTGTATCGCTCTGTTTTCAGTTTTTAGAGTCTCGAAGATTCTGCCGTTACTAATTGTCTATCAGTTAAACGCCTAACTCTTGGTTTATGTGGTTTAATAATTTCTTCGTATCTCGATAGTTCACTCTCATTCTCATTCATATATCTTCCGCCATTTCCACCATGTTTCCTTTCGCGGTATCCGTCGCGCGTTCTTCCGACTTTTATTCTCCTCTTAATTTATATTCTCATCGCCTCTTTTCCCGCAAATTTCGTCACGCTCTTTCTCATGTTCCCCATCCCATCATCTTTTCTGTTTATAAATAGGAAAGTAAGTTGCATCGTTTATCAGACTACTCGTCAGTAACGTAACAAAGTTACAGAATATAACATTTTTAAGCAGGATATGCAATTTAAAAAGGAAGTAAAAGGAAATTTTTAAGGCTAATGTTTAGTAAAAATTTTGAAGTCTCATGATTCTTTTTTTCGAAAATATATTTATAAACTGATATTTTTATGCAAAGATTTATCGTGAGCACGATAAAGAACATATTTACGTTTCACCCTTTACACAGAGATTAAAAATTTTATTTCGCAAGGAAAGCTTAATTATAAAATACTGAATTAAAATGGAAATAAGCTGTTACAAGATAATTTACATGTTTTTATTTTAAATTTTACACAAAATACATACTCGAAAACAATACATTCACAAAGACGAATCTCCTCATTCCTTTTTTTTCGTTAAATATATTTCTATACGAACTAGGTTTTAAAATTAAATGTCTCGTCTTAGGTTTCATGCAGAGTTTTTTACTTCAATTAACTTTCAGATTCCTTTGCCCCCCCTCCCCCTCTTTTCGCTCTTCCTATATCCATCGATCCAGCCCGCTCTCATTATAGTAGAGGGAAAATACTCCAATAGAGTCAGTGCAGTGTGCAAAACTGTAGTCCTCGCTCCGTTCACGTGGAAGAGCAACACCTTGAGTATAGAAGTCATTCTCACTTTAGCCGGTCGGCAATCACTAGGAGGCGCGCCTAAAACAGCACCAGGCCCTTTGTATGCCGAAGCCCTCTTTGCAGCCGTGTTCGCTCGTCTGCAGCGAGGCTTCCTTTAAATTTTGGCTCGCTCTTTTCGGACTCGTCGTCGCGTCTATGGCGTGCCGGGCCTCGTATGCGAGAACGGCACCTGCCTCCTCTCAGGTGTTCGTTCCGCGTTCTTCTTCGATGTAGTGCTCTATGAGGTCCACGTTCGACATGCTCTCTCGGTTCGTCTGCGTCGTGCTCGGCATCGGCGTTGAATCCGTCATCCTGAAAGCATGCAACGACATTGTCTGTTTCATTATCTATAGGTTCGAACTTATCTCATTATCTATAGCTCGTTTCGATCGGCGTTAGTTCAATCGATTACCGTACGGCATGCGAGATCGCATGTTTTGCTCACAAGCATGCAATTAATTAAAAAAAATGTGAAATATAACTATTTATCGAAAAATATCGTCACAAGGGAAATCAAATGTATTCTTGTCTGTCATATGTCTGTCAACGAGTGCAATGATCGACAAATACGGCGGTGTAATTTATATGTGCTCGGAATTGAAGATTTTTTCATAGAAAATGTAAAATGAATATAACAAGCATTTTAGTATAATTACTTTTGAAAAAGAAAAACATAATGAAAGGATAATGCGAAGCGTAATTGAAGCATCGTACTGGAAAGAAAGCAGTAATTAGCACCGAGTAATTTCCTACCAGCACTTTTAAACTTATTATAACGGATTCGTGAACATTTTTGTAATTTGACTGTTTCAGATTTTTAATCTCTTTTATCACTGCTAGATTTTTTATAATCGACGAAGTACTAAATTACAATATAAAAATCTTTAAGGAGAGAAAATGTCGCATCACTTTAATAATGGATACACTAACATGTATTTATATAATCTACTCTAGCGTTTTACTTGAATTTGCTATATTCTATATTCTAATTTTTTGAAAGCGAAAATTATTCTCTCTGATAGGAATTAGTGAGTATTAGAAACATTTAATTTCGTTAACACAGCGATAATGACCAAAATTTCTTATATCTATATAAGAATCGTTATTACCAAGCGATCTTCTCTAATGTACATGTACATTCCCATAATACATATCAAATTTAAAGTTGCTTATATAAATTATCAATTTTATATATTTGATTGAAAACCTTTTTTCAAGTATTTAATTATCTTTTAATGGTATGTCATAGTTTATAAATTATTTACTTCATTATTTAGTTATTTAGTACATTATTTAGTTTAATTTAGTACATATTCACTTTTAGAATTGAATGATTGGTGAATGATTATTGAATTAGACAAAATATTTAAATTTGAATTACCTGTTACATACGATACGCAAATGTTTTGACAAAATCACACGCCAATAAATCTAATTGATAAATCTGTAACTTTATAAAATGATTGATTTTGTATTTTTAAGTCTAATAGGAGCGGTAACGATGCGTTAACATTTCTGAATTAACTTTTTCTGTATAAGCTCATTCAAGACTTTTATTTTATCGATATTGAAGATTTAATCAAATTATTATCTAAGGGTTGTATAAATGTCTTTGAGTAATGAACAATAAAAAACATTGCTAAGGTTTCCTCTCTATTTTTTATTTTTATTATTTTTATTTTTTTTTTCAAATTATTTTTTCGTTGTGTACTATGGTTGCTTAAAGTATGTCTCCTGCTATCTCTTTTTTTTCATGCATTCCGACGTGTTCTTTATTGTACCACTTTTTTTTCCTTTTTCTTTTTTCCAAGCTTTTTCCTTCTCTCTTTTTCTTACGTCGCTTGTATTTTATAATTGTTTCCCGCAGGGTTTTGATATTGTACGAAATAATATGTGAAAATAAAGGACCAAAATTGGTAAGTAAGTGTACATATATATGTGTATGTGTGTATGCGTGCGTGAGTGCGTGCGCGCGTGCGTGCGCGCGTGTAAGAGAGAGAATGATAATAATAATGAATGAGATATTAAACACATGTAATATTTAAGCGAGTAAAAAAGAGAGAACAGGTATAGTATACAAAGGAACTAGGTGGGAAGCGTATTCGTTTAATGGCAATAGTACGCATATGAGAGAGTGAAGTTGATAGAAGTCTTTATGAAACAGGTATAGACCGCGAGTGATTGATCGAGAGAGTAAGTTAGGAGAAGGGAACCTGTGAAGAACGGGCATAGAATATTAATGAGTAATGTAGGAAGAGAATGTAAAAGAAAAGCGATTGGAATAAGTATGGAATGCAATTAACCTAAGTGGAACAAGTGTTGCGCGCGAAAGTGTGAGTGAGTAAGGGAAGGACACATGGGTTGAATGGTCATAGAACATAAGCCAGAAGGTGAAAGAGCGAAAGTTAGAAAAAGATAGAAAAAGGGAATTAGCTTGGAACATGTATGAAGCATGATCGAGCGAGATAGAAAGGTAAAGAAAACCTGATTGTAATAAGTATATAATAAGAGGGATCTTCCCTAGTCTAGAGAAGGAAAAAGAACAGGAGTCTCGTCTACATTACATCAGGAAAAAGAAAAGAATTTATATTCCTGGATCAATTATATCTATGGGCATTCTATATCAACAATAGAGACGACAGATCTATTGTTGGTTTAGAATTCCATAGCTTAACTATTTACTAAATATAATGTATAAATAATTTTTAATATTGTTCTAACATAATATGTGGTTAAAAATATACTTTATATTTAACTCAAGTTCTAGAAAATATTTTAATATGCACAAAATTTTTATAAAAAGGTCAATAAATATCAAAGCTCTCAGTTTATTTTATAGAAAATATGTTTTGTCAAATACAATTACTCGAATTGCATTGACGAGAGAGATTTACCTTGAGTTTCCGTCATTCTGCTCAGTTTTCTTGTCCTCGCTCTCACCCTGTTCCTCGTCGCTCGTATTATCCTTGTCAATAAATGGCAGCGAATCTTCGTTCGGATCGTCGACCGTCTCGATTTTGTCGAGTATGCGCGAAGGCATGTGAGGATACGAGGGCGAGTCGTAGTAATTCAAATCGCTGTCGTTGTGTGCGAGGGTGAAGGGTAGCTTGAGAGAGACAACACCACCGATCCATTCACCGATCGGCGATACCACTATCTTAACCTGGAATAATGATTCTCAGAAGTAGTTTTGATTCTAAATCATACGTAAAGAAGAGCAAGTCTGTTCTGGGCATTTGCCAAATGCGGAAACAACGGTTCACCCTTAACATTATTCCTTCCAAACGCATTGAATTCGTATTATTCACATTCCACTGCTCACTGACTTCAGTTGCTTCATTGTAGGTGCATACAGTCAGTGTAGATTATCTATTCGCTCTATTGTTATGTAAATTAAATTTGAACGTTAGAATGTTAAACGAATGAGACGAATTTTTTCCTTTATGAAGTTTTTGGCTTTATAATTATTTCACTGTTTACAGAATTTAGCAGAATTAACACAAATAAAATATTTTGCTTAGAGTGCATAGATGTATAACTTTAAATATTAAGTCTTTCATTGATATTCCTTCTTTGAAATCTATACTGTTTCCATTGTTCTAAAACTCAAATTCAAATAGCTGGCTCTTCATTAATACTCTACTTTCATGACAATATGATGCACTGTAACCTCATTTTGCAAAATTTTTATTTCTTATTACATACGAATATTAAGTAATTATTAACAATTTTCTTAATATTTTTAAAAAGCAAAATTGATAGAGTACAAGCTTTATGCTGAAAAACTTCTTTAACATTAAGTTTTAGAATAAAAGTTAAGTTTGATCTTATTTAATTACTTCAACGCATTAAGTACAATCTATAATCATTTAAATGATTATAAACTAAGTGTGTTCTTATGATTTGATGAAAGGATGTATTTTATAGTAGATTGTGTTCTCATTGTATTTAACCTTAGTTTTTTGTAAAAAGAACAATAAGAATCGAAGTTTTTTAAAACCAAAAAGAGAAAAAGTATAAAAAAAGAAAAAAAATACCTGTTGGTATTGGATAATGTATTTCTTTAAATTATGTATTTAGGTATTGAATAAAAAAATGGTAAATACGAACAATAATTTGTTTAAAATTATACAAAAATAACTGAAAGTTTATGTCACGGCTTTTTGTTAAGATTTGTTACCAAAATTTGTCATAAATTTTAAATATAACATAATTTAAAATGATACATAGAATTACAAAATTGAAATAATAGATTTAGAATACAATCAAAATAATAAATTAGGAGTAATAATAATAAATATTTCAAATAATTTTGAAACAAATTATTAATTTTTAATTAATTTTAATTTAAAATTTAACATTTCAACTATTTTTGAAAATTGAAAATGTATCATCTCATCATGACAGAAATATCCAATTTTCTTTTTAATAATAATATTTTTGTCATTAATTTTTATTCTCTGATTATCGTTTCATTGTTTATTGCAAATTATATCAATTAAATAAAAAAATAAGGATTATTTATAATTTTGTAATAAGCTAAGATTTTGTTTTTGAACAAGAAAATGAAATTTTATTGCTACATTTCTATGGAATATATTGTGAAATAATGAAAGTTTATAGTTGGAAACTTCTTTCTGGACAAAAGTGACATAAAATCAAAAAACAGTATTGTTTTTTTGTATCATTTCATTTCACAATATACTGAATTTACTAATTAGGTATATAATTATAGAAGACTCTTTATAATATTTCAATATTAAGGATAAACTTAATTAAAAAAGTATATCAGACACAACCATCCATTAAATTAATATAAATTTAATACGTAATAAAAAGAATAATTTTTAATCATAAATATTACACTTATATTTGAAATAAAGTTTTTTAAAATTGAATTCTTCGCCTCTGTACAAATATTTAAATAATGTAATACCATTCTTTTATTTAAATTTATGAAGAAGAGCAATATATTACTTCGTTATTTCATTGCTCAAAATTCTGTAAGTAAAAAGACAATCTCTAGTGGACTAATAAAAAAAATGAGATTGCCACATCTCTTACAAGCAAGTTAATTGTACCGAGTCTTAACATCACTGTTCTTCCAAGAAAATCCGTGTCCGTTTTCTGTTAAAGTAATTTCAGAGGATGGACGTAAGCGAATTTATAGTGATAAATGAAAAAACAGATTAGGAAAAGCACATTTTTTAAGGATCTTCTAATGGAAAACAATTTATTGTTTTTCTATATTAGATTTGAGTTTAAACTGTTACTTTGTCATGTCAACTTTCGCCCTGGAACTTTTTATTGTAGAACAATTTTAAATTTATTTTAACCTTTCTGTAATCATTTGAATTAAATAGTTATAATCTAATAAAGATGTCGGTTTTCAAGTAAAATTCTTTTTTGTAGACCGTTTAATTTGTAAACAAATGATATTTTCAATTTAATTTATAAATTGAGATGTGGCTAAACCTGTATGTATTTTTGTAAAACAGGCAAATATGTTTGTTTGAGTGCGTATATCAACGAACTAATACGACTTATAAATATTTGTAGATGATTTGAAATGAATGCTTCATTTAATCTATCGACTTGTATATTAAAATTGATTTTTTTTAGGCATTCAATAGATTTAACTCAAATATCAAATAAAACTATATTATAGTACGTTTCAATAATAAATCGTGTACTCTATTTGCCGTATATTTTAAAGAATTTACAAAGAACAGATATGAGTTTCTATTGTAAAATACCGTGTGTATTACGTTCAAAAAAGCAAAAGATCGTCGGGTGTCGAAAGCTCGAAAGTTCATTAGGCACCTTGACGTAATAAGACACGTAAATGGCAAAGACGTTGCGATCTTCGGGCGAGTTGCTCGAGGAAACGACGGTGGAGGCGAGGTTGGCACTCGCGCGCGCGTATCCCGGATCGTCCTCTAGTGCGATCCAGTTCTTTGTTGTACCCTTCTCGGGCCTGAGGACGAAGCTGCGCATAAGGCTGAACCCCGGCTCGACAGGGCAACCCTCACGCGAACACATCTGCGCTACGACGTTCTTGAATTTGCCGTTGCTAAACATGCACACGTCCACGTGCTGCACGATATCCGCCTGGAAAATAGAAGAAAAGGTCTAGGTAAATTGTTCCATGAGAATCGTCGAGTCAGGGAACACGTTTTTTTTTTTTTTCGTTAAGGACATTGTTCACTCCTTCCCTCTTCCCAAAGTAAACTGCGCGTATCACGTGGAATACTTCACCGATATTCAAAGTAAATTATAACATGTAAAATGATTATTTTACAGTTGAGGAAAAATGAAAATCTCATTTGGAAAGCAGGACTTCGAATCAATTTTTAGCCTAATGATATTTGTTGTAAGCACAAAGTCCTTTTCCATCAAATACACCCAAGTTTTTTATTTTGTTACCCACTGTATTTGAAAAGTTCTCTGTCTATCTCTCTCTTGCTCTTAAATTTGGTAAAATGTAACTTTTTGTAAAAGAATAATCATTACTATTCTCGGACGTGACAAAATACATTTGAAAGAAAAGTTAATTTTACTTTTTTTTTACGAGATCAGCCGCAAAATAGTATATCTCAGATTTACACATTTATACAGCTTCCTTGAATATTGTTTGTACACTCCTATATATATTATATACGAAGAAAAATTCTGTAGTAACAATCACAATAAATGATGTCAAGTTAGCGAGCATTCTCATTTCTGTGGGAAAATTTCTAAATGTTATAGCGAAAACTACTCCAAAACTTGTATATAGTTTTTTGTAAAGACTACTGTACTCTTACACTGTCATTAAATTTTGTAACTTTTTATATACAATTTTTTTTAGGGATATACTTTTCTTGTATTCGGAATTCTAAGATAATATACACATTTCAACCGTTAATGAAAACTCTTTATTATCAATGAAACTTTTCAAAACATTTTGGCTATGTTTCACAAATATATAAAAAATGTGTTCAGGATAAGTAAAAGTTTTTTTTTTCAACATAACATAAAATGTAATATATTTATTTGTGTATTAAAAAGCAATTTTATAAATATATTCTTTGTATTTCTGATAATTTCTGATGTAATTCATAAAAGAAGTTATAAATAAAGAAAGTACTATACTTTAAAAAGTATTTTTGAATACTTTTCTTGTCAGCCTCCTCATAGTAAAAGTCTTTAAATATCACTCTATTTGAACTAGAAATATAATGATGATAAATTTTGTAGCTACAATACTTATTTTATAAATAAATTTGAAAAATCTATCTATTTAATATAAATATGGATTAAGTAATTGTTGAGTTTTTTTCGATAAGAAAACTTTCTAAGGCTAATAAAGATGAATATTGATATTAACTAGATTGTTGGATTAGAATATTAATGCTCATGTTTATACATAATTATGTTGCATGATCATTTTGCTTTTTTTTATAAGTTATTCACTGTATGTGAGTTAGTTATAGAATTATAATATTAGATACTAATGCTAAATTTTAAATATTATTTACCAATATTTTAGTAAATAATATGAAATGTATGGCTATGAAATAAAGCAATTTTGCGAAATTTTATGTTTTCTTTAATGGGTAATAATCATGATTACGTAAAAGTAGTTCTAAGTAATAAAAAAAGTTGTAAAGATTTTGACAAAAATTAAAAATATTTAATTTTTAATATGTAGCAGCTTTAATAAGCAAGATATTTATAAAAAACTTATTGTAATATTTCTTTATATGTACATTAAGTTTAAAGCAAATTGTTTTTTTAATTATAAAGCTTAATAGTACCGAAGTTTTTTAAATAATTAAAACATTAATGATAAGAGCTTTCATTATTATGAAAGATTAAAATTACGGAATTTAAAGTAGCGTAATTTTAAGTAAAAAAAGTATGTATATAAAAAATAAAAAAAGAAATTAAAATAATGAGAATTGGAAATTCGTAATAAATAGTTATTCGTAACAATTGATACAAGTATTAATCGGAAAATAAAAAATTGATACTATAAACTTAATTGTTATAAATTTGTAACTTTTTTGGGTTAAATAAAATAATGAATTATATTAATTTCTTTTAATGATATTAAACATTTTAACAGCGTGAATTAGAAGTTAGAGGGCCTAAGCAGTCATTTTTGTCGAAAATCAATTTATTTTTTATTTGTTGTGAAAAAACTAATAATAGATGTTTATGTACCTTTTTATCTAATGTTTGTTGATATCATATACGTGGAATAAATATGACAAAAGTTATACATATGTATATATAAAGTTATATAACGTTAATATTGCAGTACTTTTTTGATTTTGAAGTTTTAAAGAAGTAAAAAATTGAAATATAAATTTTTTTTTCACTGCAGCAGAATTCATTCTTATGTGTTATTTTCTTCTATAAATATTTAGTTATATGATGAAATTTAAAAAAAGTGAGAGAGAGAGAAAATTTATAAAAGAGCAACAATTTTATTGCACGTTCCTACGTTTTTTTATGTTAATCCGATTCTTTCTCTAATAATTAAAATGTAATATGAACGAATGAAATAATTTTTTTATTTCCAGAAATACAAATCTCATTTTATTAAAGAATAAATGCTCTGAAATATTTATGAACTCTTCGGTTTTCCAAAAATTTCGTATTCAAAAGTGGATTAACTTTTTTATGATCATTATTTTTTATTCTAACTTTCTATTTTAACAGTTTGTATTTTGTAAATCAATTTTAAATTATATGCAATAATTATTTTGATATACGTAAGCTCAGTAATATCCATAAATTAGAGTATTTGATGCGTAGTACCTTAAATGTATTTCGTTACGGTAGAATGTATAAAAGGTATATTCAGTTTATCCAATTAAGAGAATAATTATATATTAATATTAATAGTTTATTTTTAAGAACTAATTATTCTTAATAAGATTGCCTTTATTTTTGTAATTAGTTCTTTGAGTGAAATTTCCAATATTTATCTATGTAAATAAAAGTATGATATAATTTTGATAATAAATGCCAATTAATAAATGAACGATATGATTATATCTAATATTCCATAAGTAATATAAATTTGTAACAAAACATGAAGATATTATGAAATTTAAACATAAAACAACAACATAAAGATATAAAAATATATCTCCTAGCATATATAAGTTGTTAATCGCCATTTTAAAAATAGAACATTGAACTTGTTTATTTTTCACTTAAATAAAATTAAATGTAAGATTATTCTTTAACATGTGAAAAATACGGGGTGATTTATAGAATGAAATATACTTATTCTCTTGATAAAGTTTTTCAAGTTAGAGTTTCCTCTTACGTACTGATAATAATCCATTACTTCCGTATTTCAGTTGGATTTACTTCGAATTTATTTTATAAAGAAAACAAAAATAAAGAGAATTATATTAAAAATATAAAGAATCATAAATTTATTACATTTTTTACTCGAACGACACTCATATGACCCATAGGTCGTTTTATTTGAATGATCTCATTTTAATGAACGAAAATTGGTTACATATGGTTTAGTCAAAAAAATCTTTAATACACAATCATACGTATTTGGTGAAAAATAGAAATGTTTATATACATATATATTATATACGAAAGCATAGGATTACAGAAATAATGTGGCTTATTTGGATTTTCGATCGATGTAATATTAAATCTAAAGCCTAAATAATTTCTATGTATATTTTTAGAAGAACAATAGGAACATTAAAATTTATTATTATAAGATTTATTTGTTGAATAATTCCTTATTTTCGTTGATGCAGTTACAATTAGTTTCGGATATTATCTAAAAATGAAACGCAAGATTGAAATTTTCGTTCGTATATAGAAAATTGACAGGACTATCAATTTATATATAATTCTAGGTACCAACAATGTTCATGTCCACATCTCGATAAACATTGCTGTATTAATAATTGATTCTGATAATGTTTTCCGTATTTTCCAGTTCAATTAGTTTTACTGCAAAGTTTAATGTCGCGATATAAATTCTTCGAAATTGGGCTCATCTTGTGAAAAAGCAAAAAGCTCTAATACATGCTAGCTTCGGTGTATATCGTCACTTGTTAGCTGTACGCATACTAGATATCCATTGTTTGTGATGAAAATGATTGACAGAGAAACAGAAGAGCTTGCAAGCTCAATGCAATATGAGATGAAAGTTTGGGCCGTACGCGCGGTTGAATGAGCATCCAACTCAGCTATGTGTATCCAATAACTATCGGGACGAGAATCTGAACACTGATTTGATTTAACACAATTCAAGGGCTCTCGTCCTGCTTTAAGTTTTTGGATAGAAGCTATGCCAAGCTAATTTAATTTCTTATTTGCTTTCGCTGTGACGCGTCTCTTTTGGAGTTACTTCAATCTTTCATTATATACTCAATTGATATTATTGATAATTAATGTCAGTCGACGTAGTTTACTTGCATAAATATTGATGAATTTTATAGAGAAGAAGTGTGTACTCATCTTCCTACAATAAACGAATCTTGTATTATATAAATTTTATTAACGTCTTATTGTAGGTGTAAATTTAACTCTAAGTTGCATAGTCGCGAAAACTTTTGAAATATTTATTGTAGAGTAATAAAATTGTCACATATGTTATTCTGCCTTTTAATTATTATTTTTAACATGTTCTTTTAAACCCGCACATATACGCGATAAAATATTTTAAAGCTACTTCACAAAATATAAATCATACCGAGAGAAACTTTAAAACTGTTTAATTCTTTTTACAAATGGTAATTTTTGTAAAACTGTATTAAAGTATTTGAAATTCCATATGACTTATTTGATGCAATTAATATATTATAAAGACTGAAAAAGTAAACAATTAATATTCAATAACGTTATAAGTACTCAAGAAAATTACGAAAAATTTCCCTTGTCCAAAATAATATTTATTAAGTATTATGAATTGCGCTTGACAAATTAACAAAATAATTTATAAGTACCAAAATAATCTTATGAATAAGGACATCTATATTTTACTATATATATTATTAAGTATATTCGTGAATAATATATTAAATAATAATGTATTAGCAATTTGTAAAATTCTGACAAAATATATTATTTGTTTATGAATTTATTTTTCTCCGCTATTATCTCTGTTATTTACGTAAATATCTTGTAAAGAATAATTCCTATTAATTATGGTATCATAAATTTAAATTTGATATTAAAAATCATATTAATAATTTAACATAATTTAAAAAGATGAATAAAAAATATTAAAATTAAGTGTTTGGGAGGGGTGTTGGTTAGTTCGTGAAATGAACACACAATCAGATGCGCATAATCTAAAGAATATCTAATTATAAAGTCGATAATTGCTAAACCATTCGAATCATAATTTTGTTTTATTAATTTGCATTTTTCTCAAAAATGGCGTAAATGTCATATAAAATTAATATTAAATATGTTACATAAAGATTTTATAATAACAGTAATTTTCTTAATTTACATATTCTTTTTTTACTTTTGATTTTATCTAAAAGAACTAGAAATACAAATAGAAATTTGTATTAGTAATTCTAAATTTCGTGTGTGAAAAAAATTTTCCTGTATTTACTATATTTGAAGTAGTTATTCTAAATTCTACTGTATAGTTCATATAAATACGTGCTTATATTAAGGAATATAGATGCGTTTGCGTAAACGTAATTACCATGTATTAACGTAACAGAAAACAGGACAGCAATTTTTACTTGTGACTTTTTCATGTTTATTTTATTTAATTTCTAGGTTGTATTATTGTATTCACGAAATAATGCAAGGACGCAGATAAAGAGCAAATGTATAGGTCTCATAAAAATACGGAAATTTATGAGAATCAGAAGGAGGTCAGTATATATTAATTTTAGACAAGAACTTATGTAATTGATATGAGTGAGATGAAAGTACGTACTTTTCTGAGTTTCAAAACTGAAGAAAGAGAATTCAAGTGAAAAGAAAACAATGACAAAATATTTTTATTACAATAGAAATAAAAAATATCCGATTACAAAAATTAATTAACATTTTAAATATCTGGGTTCTGCATTAATAGAAAATGTAGTATTGAATGAAATATTTAAAAAATTATTTTAATTTAAATGTAAATTCGTTTATTAAGAATCAGGAAAAATAAATAAATAAAGATAATTATACTTATTGTCAGTTTATGATGGTGAAATTAAAATATTACTGTAAATCGAAACAATATAATATTTATATATATAAATTTTCGATATATACAAAACTTTTTGAAGAATAAAACAAAGTTTTAAAAAATGTTACTAACATTATTGTTAGAAGCTTTTTTGTATAAGTAGCATGTAAATAACTAATATAAATACATATGTATACATTCGTCTGTTTCTAAATTACAATACTTTAAGAATACTAGACATAAGTTGGATTTACAAGGGTTTATTTATCATATATTTTTCTTTTTAGCCAAATTTATGTTAAAGCTCACTATTCGATTGTTCACGTTTTTTATTTTAAAAGTATTTTGTATTATTCAAAATGACTTACGTATTTCTTATATAGACAAAATATTATTTTTTCATTAGAAATAGTATTTGTATATACAGAATCATAAAATAATTAAATTTATCTTTATATTTGCAACAATTCAGCAAAATAATTAATTGAAGTTCCAATATTGTACTGTAAGCCATGTAAGGTTTTCAGAGAATTTACTACTATTTAGATTATTCTTTCCTTTCACATACATGAATAACAATCTCCATTACAGTCGAGTAACGACTATAATCGTATACATGTACGCGTGTGTCAGCATTTGAAATTGTGTCAATTTTCTTAATGATATACTCTTTAAATGTCGTGCTTTATTGAAAAAAAACTGTAAGTTTAGTGGTACAGTTGGATGAAAATTTATTTGTTCATTAGTAATTAAAAAAATCGATATTCGATTAACGCGTTCAATGGTTCTACTTCTTGTTCATTTTTTTTTATTGCCACCGCAATAAAATTCAAGTAATATGTTTTAATAGTTAAAATATAGAAAATTAAATCCATATCATTAATTTCGTTACTAGGTTTATTTGAAAAAATATTACTACTACTTCTACTACGAATAGTAATAATGATTTTCTATAATCAATAAATAATAGAATTTTTTTAATTATCAATTATTATTTATACATATTGAATCGAGTCATTGGATTTTAGAAAGATAAGTATGAATTTATTTGCCGTTATTTTTATTTTATGTATTATTTCCACTTTAAATATTATTATATTACATTATTATTAGAAGCATTATTATGCTTGTAACCTATTTACTTTGAAAACAGTTATTGCGTAATTTAAGTATGTATAAATAACAAGTTTGAATGAAACATAACCCGAACTTAATACTTTCTATTTTTACAAGCCCTACAATCTTTCTTATCGACGCTAAATTTTTATGGGTCGTAACAAATTGAAAATGAAAAAGTTGTTTAGAATTCTGAACAATTGCACGTGAAAAATCTAAATATTTACATTAATTAATATTAATTACGTGGGTACATTGGTTTTTTGATATTTTATCTACTTCTTTCTTCATGAAAAAAGTGTAATGTTAAAACATAAAAGTGCGTGTAATTTATATTGTTATGCCATTTTCCATTATGTATATTATAAACACTTTTGTTTTTGTTTGGAAGCTTAAAGAAAACCTAATGAGCGAAAATTGTGGTACGTTGATTCATTCAGTTTCATACATTCGAATTGACCTTTTCTTATGGGTGCGTAAATGTATATATATATACTGTTAATATATATATATATATCTGTATACATACATATATATGCATATATATACATATATATATATATACACATATTTATATACTGTATATATACTCTCATATATATATATATATATATATATATATATATATAAATACATATTTTTATATATAAATTTGTAGTCATGTATATTTTGCTTCAGTTGCTACTTTGACACGATGAAATTCATACTTATTATCGTTTTATTAATGACATTTGCTACCAGCCAATGTGACTTTTTTGGATTATTGAATGATGAATGCGTATGTGCTTCAGGTGAGTTAATTTTTAGAGATAATATCTGTTAGGAATTCCCATTGTTATTGCTTGTTTTTTATTTGTGATATTAAAATTAATGTATCGTCAATAATTAAATGAAATTTACTAGTTCATATGATAATCTTTTTTAAGTTATGTATTCAATTAATATGATAAAAATCTTATTTAAATTCAAAGAGTAGACTAGATGATTCCTAATATTTTTTATGTTCTTAACGTGAATATAATATTAATTTTTTCTTTGTGTAACAAAGCTGTGACACATTTTTAGTTAAGAGTAGAAGGATATTTTTAAAAAACTTAATCTCATGTTACAAGTAGAGTAACGTTTATTTTACTCGTTACTGCTTATGATATATTATATATATTATAGCGATCATTTCAATTTTCAATTTATATATATTTACATTCTAAAATTGTTGTACCTTCTGATCAAGACAGTGGACATTGTGGTTCAGATGTGTTTTATCTTTATGCATTTTCAGTTCATGGTTTCTTGAAGCGATACCTTGAATTTAAAGATTTATACATTTTAAATTGACGTACACAATAAAAGTTTCATTAGTATGAGATTATATGCATTTCTATTTACTATATTACCGCTAGAAAAATTGTTATGAAATTTGCAAATATGAAATTGGAGCGAAAAATCTGTATTATAAAAAATTATAAATTTGAAGAGTAAAATATCTTCTGTACTTGTGACATAAATTTAATCGCCTCTCACACTCATCCTTCTACAGAGGATTTTAGTTCTCACTAAAATGAGGACTAAACTATAAAAATTTTATAATCTTGGCGTGATAGAGAAAGCTGAACAACAAATTTGTATTCAACAGAAAAATCTTTGTTAACTCATGCTATTTATACAAAATTAAATCGTTGTAAGGATTAAATTTTTGTTAATATCAATAGAAATAAATTGTAACATATGAAGCAGACGGTGTAACGTAATTCATTATAATATCTTGCTAAATATATAAGAATTTTAAATATGTATTTACAAAATCCAATGATAACTAGGATTTAATGTAGATCATAAAAGTAAATTATTATGATTGAATTTTATGGCTTAATCTTTTATTATAAAAGAAGTGTTTATTTCATCATATTTATTTCTTAAAATTTGATAAATAATTAAACTTAAAATTGGACTTAAACTATAATTGCTTCTAAAATTCAATGCATTTTTTCATCATTGTTAATTAGTACAATATTTTTATTCATGCGATTGTGTAATTTGAAAATATAACAGATATCGATAATAGTCTTAAGCTTGTTTTGTGTCAACAAAGTATTTAAGTATTTGTAACCTATCAAATTATATAAATGATAAATAATTTTCATATATATATGCATAAGATAATATTTTTATTAGTAATTCATATAAAATTAATTGAAATAATGACAGTATAGTATTATTATAATTTAAAAAATGATAATATATGATCATGTATGTAGATTTACAATTTTATAAGTTTAAAATTATTAGGAAGAATTAGTAGAATTTGACTTTCTTAAGTTTTTAAATAAAATAGTGTTATAATAAATATAAAAAGTTGTGTGATTTATAATACGCGAAAAAATATATTTGTTTAAATTATTACTGTATTAAAGAAATAAATTAAAAAATGCTCAACGCTAAAAAATTTAAGATAATTTTGTTAATATATTAGAAATTACTATGTTCCTAAATGTACATGCTATATCATTTGCATTCAATTAGTAATTTTTTCAAATCTATTTAAATGGAAATATCACTATTTCAATAATGCTAAATTGAAAAGTTATTTTTAATAAAAGAAATACAGATTTTGATATTCATATTATAATGTGTATTTTGATGACGTTTAGATTTGTTATAACTACAATTTTAAAGAAAATATCGATAATTATTTAATTAAAATTTTATAATTTTTAGTTAAATTGTATGTGAATATTTAATTTTATTAATAAAAAATTCTTAAATAAAAAATTGAATTCATTATCATATGTACTTGTATAATTATTAACTTATATTTGATATTATACATTATTATAAATCGATTTAAATTATATTATTATTATAGACAAAATGCAAACAGCAGTGATTTTACTTAGTTTCTGTTTCATTTTACATTTTATATTGCGAAGTTTGCTGAACTATTTTATGAATTATACGTTGTGTGCATTAATTTTAAAGTCCTAAATATTTTAAAATTTTCAGGATGTTTTGTGCCGTTAATTACGTAGTCTTTTCATATGCTCAAAAAATAATTGTATTTAATGTAGTATCTTGATTTACACTAAACTTTGTAGAAATATTTGAATAGCTATGTGAAACATAATTGTTTAATAATATGTCAGTAGCGTACGAAAATCAAATAGAATAAAATTGTTTAACATATTAAATATGAATAGCAATGAAATATTTTTTTTAAGATAATACTATTCACCTGAAGACCTTGTCTCATTTTTTCACAATAAAGATATCAACAATTTATATGTCTAAATTAATTATAGAAGAAAAATATAATTTCCAAGCATATGGATAGAATATAGATTTTGAAATTTATATAAGATTTCATTAAACTCTTTAATCTTTACTCTAGATCTTACTGAAATTCTTACTTCAGGTACATAATTAATAGTGGTTCATTGGATTAATTTCATAATACAATCTTAATAAAATATAATTATATTTTTACTTAGTACATGTATATGGGAATTCCGAAAATTTTCGATATGTTTATCGTAGTATAACAAATGTATCGAGGATGTTAATTTTCTGAAGATTTTTTTCATTAACAATTTTTTTTTATTCTTTAACAATATGTTGTTTTATCTTAAGTTTAATAATTGTGGATATTCACCTGCGAAAAATTGATCTACATAATATATTCAATAATATCATCAATAATAAATTTCTAGATTCTTCAGAGGGGTCAGATCGAATACCTGTACTTGCCGCAGATTTGACAACTTTATCAAATGAAATAGATCAACTTCTTACAGCAATTCAAAAAATGAAAAAGAAAAACGGCAGTACACCTCTGTGAATTTTAATTCATAAATATGAACACAGTTTAATATATTTTAATATAGTATGTAATTTTATAGGTACATCGTTTTACATTATAAAATAAGAATAAAAATATATTATTCATATGTTATCTTGATAATCTATTTATTTCTAGCTTAATACATGTGAATATAAAAAGTTACACGAGTATGGGATGGGATTGTAATAGATAACTGAATCATTTGATTCCTTAAGAATAAATATAATGATATCAGAAAATCAAATTTTTCAGAATATTTTATAATACTTTGCGTAATATTCCTATCTTATATTACGGAATAATTTAACTTTTATTGTTATTTAAGATAATCATATATGAAAACATTATCAAACTTTTGACGCTTCCATACATTTGGAAAATATAAGAATAGTTTTATGATTTCTTCAATTGCATTTAACTGCTATATCATATTCTTTATTAGGAAAATTTGTATTAATAGTATTTTTATTAAAATACTAAGTAAAAGATTTTCAATTTATTAAGCTTAACATTGGCAGTAGAATAAGCATTTATATATTTACATAAACATTTCAAGCTCTGTACAATTTTATAGTACCTTAATATAATCACAATAAAGAAAATTTCATATGTTTTTAAAATAAACTTGAAAAATAAATGTTCATTATTTTGTTAATATTTCTGATTATGTATAGTATAGATGTTATTAATGTCAATAAATTTTTTAGTACTTGTATTATAATTTATATTAATAAATTCACCACGTAATTTAATTTAATTGATTAAGTGTATCGTCATGCACTTGAATTTGATATTCCATAAGAGTTGGCACGAATAACAAAATAAAAGTGTGTTATAGAACGAAAATTTAATTAGAATAATGTTAAATTCCTCGACTTACTAAGTGTATTGAACTCCCTCAAATATGGGGAATGTACATGTGCATATGTGCAAAATATCTCATCAGGCTTAGAATTTACTATTCCCAAGGTAATAACATGCACCTCCTGCATTCTCGACGTCATGTAAACGAGCTTTCATTTTTCCTTTTGAATAAAGCAATTTAAATTTCTTTTATCTCATGGGACTTCATTCGTTGATAATTGACTGGCTACTTTAGTAGGTTAATGATGTTCGATACGTCCTGCGTATGTAAATCAAGTACAGTTACAAAAAACACATTAGAGGCTGAAGTGCATTTACTTTAATATTTCGCAAATATTAACGAATGTTATAAAAATAAGTATCAACTAATTTATTGATAAGTATATTACTTATGATTCTATGTATTTGTTGTTATTTAGAAATAAGTACAATAACAAATTCATTTAATTTTTTTCTGAAAAGTGTAGAATTAATAAGAAATCGTATCAAGGAAAAGTCATTGCAAAAATAATTTGCAATTAAAAATTGACTGATTTTTATAATTTATATAATAATAATATTATATCGAAGTATTTGATAAAAGATGAATAAAACATAATCGAAAAAAATAATGTTCAAACTCATATATTACTCTTCTGTACTTTACAGTTATATATTACTTATATAATTTACCCTCATAATTTAATTAAGAAATTTTAAATGTCAATAATTTTTTAAAAAGGTTATATGATGTTATTACTCAAAATTATTTCTTGGAACGTTCCACGTTCCATTGTTAAAAATTTCATAAATAATTTTGTTTGAATCTTGAAATATGTATACAGTTTGAATAATTAAATTTTTAATAATTAAAAGAGTAAACAGAGATGAGAATATACAGTCCCATAAAACAAAAATTGAAAAAAAAAACACAAAACAAAAAACATAATATAATAGAATACAAATGAAAATATTAATTTAAAAAAATATTCGTTATTTATAATACGTCCAATGGCCGCTGGTACATCTATATCGTATCAGTTCTTAATGTAATTCAGTTTTCTAAATAATAAATGAGTAGGGCCAGATGAACTGAATTAAAAGTTCTTACTTTATTTGAAATAATTTAATATTGTTTTTATAGTTTTCATATAATGAACTAAACATTCTTTTAGAATTGTGGAAATATTGAAAGAATAATAATTATTTTTATTTAACTTCAAAAATTAACTAGAGGAACATAATAAGTTTGTTCATATAAGTATAATTCATAACTAATTTGTACTAAAATATTATCAATATTTATTCTATAACAGTGTTTATGTTTATAACATTTAATATAAATACATTTGCTACGTTGAAAAAAGATTAAAATATATACACATAGTTTGTAAGTGTAAGATAAATTAAGAAAACCTCGATGAAATTAATTATGCAAGATTTGCATTGTTGGTTTTACTATTTATAAACAAAGCTTTTTGCAAATGTCCGTTATTTCATTCTATTCATATTATCCATCTAGAATTTACTGCAATATTTGTCAAAAGAAAAGCTTTTGTTTATATAAGCGCATCTTTATTGAAGATATTTGTGTTATGCTATGAATGTTTTTCAATAACATATAAAGTTTTCTACAATATATTATTTAAAATTTAATTACAATTGCTATATATATATATATATATATGTATATATATTGGATAGATCATTTAATTGAATGATTGCTTACATAAAAATATTGACAAATATAAATATCGATAAAAAATTTATTATTAGTTATTGGTAATTATAATTGATTATCATTTGAATTCTGGTATATTCGTTTTCTTACTACTGTTATTATAAAAAAGGCATGAAGTTACAAGAATTGATCGAATATAATAAATCTATACGAAAAAGCAATTACACTTATTTTTTACAAATACTTTTACAAATACAGAAAAGTTAATAATTATAAGAGAAGTCAAGAATTATAGAGATGTATGTGCAACCACGAATATTTTTAATAAATTAATTAAAAATTATTATACTTATTTTAGTTATTTGAAGCAAATATTTTAAGGCTTTTTTTCCTTTTTTTTAAATTTATACGTGGATATAAATCAATATTACATAGAAACGGTATAACCAGTTTATAACTTTTAAAGTATTCTTTTGCCTTATAAAAAACAGTTTTTTCATGCTGATGATAAACTTTCACA
This sequence comes from Wiebesia pumilae, assembly GCA_018907045.1. NCBI lineage: Eukaryota > Metazoa > Arthropoda > Insecta > Hymenoptera > Agaonidae > Wiebesia > Wiebesia pumilae. The sequence continues at coordinate 8,600,034 of JACCHZ010000192.1, forward strand.
CACTTATTTAAACTTTACTATGCATACGTTATACATAGGTTATATTTCACAAAAGTAAATTCTTAAAGTAAAATATATGTTCTGCAGTTTCTAATATTTCTTTAAAACTCTTTATACAAAAATGATATTTTTAAATGTATCTGCAAAACTATTTTTTTGTAAATAACCATTTCTTTACTGTTTTAATCTTTTATATATTTAGATCGATCGGAACATGAATATTTCCCAGTATTGATATAATTGTATTAGTGCTACAAAAATATTTATAATCTCGTTGAAACGGGAAAAAGATGATAGAGATTATATCACAATAGAAAAACAGCGAAATTATTTGAAACTGAAGTGATGCTTTTTGTTTATTCACAGTAAAACATAGAAAATTATACACTCGATATTTCATCTCATTAAGTGCTATAGGAGATTATAAATTCGAATTACAATATTATTAAACAGTCATTGATAATCTATATATTTCCAAAACACGTTTTTCATTCTAAATAAAGATTTTGTCCTAAATTTTTAAAATGTACAAGTAAAATGCTCAACTTAAACGTAAAACCAATCGTTTTATTTTTGTTATTGTTCTTGACAATATATTTGTTACGCGTATTTCACTAAGCAGTAAGCGCTGATAAGTAAAGTTTCAAAAATCTAAGTATTTGCACGTTTACTTTTTTTACGTTTTCTATTATCTTACGTGGCGTGTAATTTATAACCATAAGTAAAAGTGTAAGCTTTCTTCGAAAAGCATTAATTATCATAATAAAATTTTCTTTTCATATGAAAAAGATTAAACCGATAGGAATTTGAGATCATTGTTTGCATACTTAGATTCAAAAAAACTTTTGAATGCATGATTGTATTTGTATTTATTAGTGTCTATTGAAGCTTAAGTGAATACGACATGATATTTATTCACAGCTCTCGACTAATGTACTTTCTTAGACTTAAATAGAAGAACATTTAAGTATTGTGGAATTAATATTGCAAAGCTTCGTATTCGAATAATTAAAATATTCATAAATTAAAAGATCCTTGTTTCCTAATTTTCTTTTGTTTTAGTTTTTATGTAAGCCATGTATCGTTTGGTTAATGACTATTAAATACATATGATTGCGGTTATGACAATATACTCTAGAATAAAAACAGTGACTAATTTATATCGGACCTGCTAGTTTTCGAGGTCTCTCGAGGATTCCTAATAGTACTTGCAAATTTCGAATGGCTCTTTCAATGATTACGATATAATTAGTCACCACTTCGCCTCATCGATTTATTTATTATTGAGTGGATTGTATTTGTGATAGATTTTCGCCTCGTAACATCACTTAATGATAACAATGTTTTATTGACATACGAACGACAATTTTAACCATCCATCATTGACAAGAATAATAATGAGTCTGAAATTACAAGTCTGATATTGTAAGCTTAATCTTGCTAAACACGATGAACTGAAATTTTTTCAATTTTTTAATCGGCTACGTAGATGCGGATTGGTGCGAAAATCGAATGTCCAAAAATCAAATAGCGTTAATGTTTTTAAATACTTAAATGATACGATCAGCTGGACAGACTATTAAAAAATGAGCGTAGCTCTGGCGTCAACCGAAACAGAATTTGTAACATTAACTGAAGCTTATCAAGAAGCAATGTAGATTCAAAAATTAATAAAGAATTTTGTTAAAAAGCATGTAATACTAACTGTTATATGTGAATAATTAAAGCTGTATGAAAATTATAAACAAAAAATTAATAATGGAACGAAAATATAATACAACATTGTACTTCATCTATGAATTTAATCATAAGCAAACAAAAATTTTAAATATTGTCTGACAAAATTAATTTAAAAAAATTTAAAATTCCAAGTATGAATATTTGTTTAATCTGTCATCAATTGCTACAAATAATTTCAACTAAATCTAAGATAATAAACAATATTATAATAAAAAAATCTCAATTTAAAAGGAATTGTTAATATATTATTGTTTTAAGTCAGTATTAAACAAGGTATTATAATATACCTTGTTTACAGAAAATTTAACGCAAATTTTGTATATATATTATTAATGGACTTAAAATTTCTCTATGGATATTAAAATTATTAATGAACTTGTTCTATTTATTCTTTATAAATAAGTGAAAATATTTGCAGGTATTGTAAAATATTATTAAAAACGAATAAATAATGATTGACTTAATAGTAGGAGTACTTGTTTAGTAATTATGTTCGGTAATTCTGGATGGCATTTTTGAATTTTGTTATGCACTAAAAATGGCAGATAGCAGGGAACATTTCCAGTATATTACGTTCGTTTTATTTTCGAAAAGGTAAAAGTATTTTCCAGATGCAAAAGAAGGTATGTACTGTGTACGTTGAAGATACCGTTCATGAAAAAAACTACAATTTCTTTTAACACAAGCAAATAATGCAATTTTCTTTCTTAAGTACACCTTGAAATTCCTTGACAAGTCTGAAGCAGTAACATCAATCTTGCTATGTAACATTATTTAACGGAAATGAAAAAATGAGACGGATTTTTGCATCCACCGAATATTTACTTAAATATTATTTAAATATTTATCATTTTTATATTTATTTAAATATTTCAAGTCAACAGTTGTAAATCAAAATACTTTGGTAATAGTGGCTATAATATTAAATATTTAAGAAGAGCTTCATTCAAAGATTTTATGCGTTTCTAATTTATAATTCATTTATTCTTTGAAGCTGCATTAATATTAAAACTTCTTGATAGATATTAATAATGGTTTATTAATCTTTTTAATTTTAATTAAAATATTTTGACAATATTTTAATACTTTCTATAAATGTATTCTAGAAGTTTATGATATTTTAGTCATAAATATTTTAAAATAAAGGAATAAAACAAAAATTAATATTTATTCATTTATTTCCAAACAATAAAAATGCTATTAATATTGGTAATATCTTCAAATAATAATAGTAAAGAGTCAAATATTGAATTAAAAAAAATAAGTTTGAGTCTTTTAAACGGAAAATATTTATGTTATGAGAGAAAATCTAACCATCTGTACAGAGTAGAAAAGTTTCTACAATATGTCTTTTAAAACTTATAAACTTGGAAGCAGAAATCTCACAAAATATATTAGAATTCACGTAGAACTGCTTGCGTTTGATTTCCATCAGTGTGTTATTTTAACACTGCAAAAATATAAGGTCGTGCTAAGTTTTAAATGGAAATTTTCTTGAAAATTTATATAAATTCAGAATACCTTGAAAATATTTATATATAGACAAAAACTAACTAAAAAGTTACTGTTTCTTAAAATGAGAGAATAAGTGATATTTTAAATAATGTAATAAATAAACAGCTACGTTTGTTAAATTTGTATCTAAGATTTCCTGAAAAAGGCAGATATTTTAAGATGTCTAAGATGTTACTGCAATGCTTTAGAAATTTTAGTACATTTCCAAAGAAAAAATGTCGAAATATCTCTACAACGTACACGAGATAAAAATGAATGAAATGCACATAATTTATACAAAAATTTATTTATAATCAATTATTCTTTTATTAAAACTGTGTTATGTGAATCATGTGCGTTTTTGATGGATTGGAGATTGCTGTTAAATATATCGCTACATCGTATAGATACTAATATTCGTATGGGTTATTAATTATTTAATGAATTTTCATGAAGTTAGATAGCGTGGTGATTTATTTTTCCAGCAGATTGCTACGCTCCTGCACTGGTGTGTTCCCAAAGCGATAAGCCTAGGGTTCGATTGATACTTATAATGAGGTTCTCTTGACTCTCCTTACAGCTTTTAAACAAGTTCTATCACTTTTATTAATTATTGCACTAAACTGATTCGAGATGAAGCATCGTTGTATCATTATAGAGAACCCTTTACAATTCCCTACAGTAGTAAATTTTTTACTTTATCTACATTTTTTACATTATAAGGTTGAAAAATATTTCAAATTTAAGATTATAAAAATTGTATACTACCGAAAGGCTATAATTAAATAAATTACGGTATTATAATTTCCAAATAAAATGTTCTCATTTTGACAAAAATTATAATTCTGATATTATGGTACTTATATGTAGGTCAGAGTTAATATAGACTATAATAATCAATTGATGAAATATTTATTAATCTAAAACTTTTTGCATCTAAATTTTAGCGATGTATTTACAATAATTTTAATGGAAGAACTAACGTACATCTGATAATTTATTTACTACTCTATCTAGATTCTAATAATATAATTTGTAATTCGGCAGATATTAAATACATAATCATTTTAATAATTCCATTATTTATGTATCCTTAAACTTTCATGTTGCCCTTCAATTATAATTTATATAATTTTCCATATTATTTTATAGAAAATGTGAATTTGCATCATCCTTAATGTTATTTTTTACAAATTAAATATTAAATTTTTATAATTAATTACATAGATAAATTATTTCATAAGTAAATAAAAGGCTAATTAGAAGAAAGGTATGTCTGGTACTTTATAATGTATCATGTTTGTTTTATGGAAAAATGAAAAATTTATATATACAATCAACGCCATTTTTTATCGAAATAAAGAATTTTTTAACAATGGAGAAAAAAAATATAATTAAAAGAATATTCTATTTTTTATAATGAAAAATGCCGTGAGATATCAACCTTTTAGTATAATACACCTAATTACAATTATGATGATTGATTCTTACTATAAAATATGATGAAATAGGTCAATTTGTTTTTATTTTCATATAAATTTTGTAGTTTTTGTTTTCATTTTGTAGTTTTCTCGTTTAATCATAAAATATTTGAAAATAATTTATTTTGTGAATTTTAAATTAATGAAAAATTATCGTTTAGTTCATACTTGAAATAAATTTTAATTTACTTCGACGTATTTCAGAACTAATGAATTAAAGTCGGATAACTAAAATTTTTTCTTATTAGAAAAATTTGTAATAAAGTTCTTAACAAAAATACTCATTTCAATAGCTATGCGTTTTTCGTTTTTCAATTGAAGATCTAATAAATTTGTAATTAGCGGAACTGAGAAAAATTAAAAACGCAAATTAAAGCACCTTTTACAGTAACATATTATATAACTTAAGTTATTTAATAGCATATAGTTATATATAAAGAATGGTTTTGTTTTGTTCAGCATATATATTGTATAGTGCTGTGCACTTTGTTTATGCATCATATTTTATATTTTTCTTATGAAATGATGCTGTCTAACAAGACAATTGAACACATTCAATTCTTATACTAGAAAATTCAATACCTGAAGCTATTACTTATCAAGATTTCTGTAAGTACTTTAAATAACTCAGACAGATCACGACGTCCATTAATGTCCATGATGTTCTTTGTTAAAGAATTATATAGAAAGAACCTAAAAGCTCACGTTTTCTTACGTTATAATCTAGTTTGAAAATATTTCTGTTTTTTTCAATATTAATGCAACAATTTCATACATATGTTTTTATTTTATTCCAGTCTGATTCAAGATTTTGAGACTTTTCTAAGCATAATAACTTTTCTATTTCGCAAGAGTTTGTCTATGATAATAATAAATGAATTCTGAAAATTTAATATTTCGAAATGGTTAGAACAAAATAATTTATTATTTTGTATAGAAAGCAGTATATACCACAGATATATCCAGGATATATCCCTTATACATTCAGGAATATATAATTTTATTAATTTATATTGGAATAGATTTTATGTTTATAATGTACACGTTTAAAATGTTATGTATTGTTAATTGTTAAGTAAAAACATTTCATCGGGACTGAAAGCTTCTATAATCTTGCAAAAATAGCGCGTATAATAGTTAATGCTAGAGCGCATACTCTGTTCTCTCGAGACCTGCAATATGCGAGGAAAACCGAACTTCAATTGGTAGTTGTGAATGTGGCTATCATCGCCTGGTAATAGTGATAGTATACCGTTGACTGAAGTTCATCCAAATACTGTGGATAGTGAGTATGGAGTCGATATGCTTCGAGAAGTTAAGAATTGTCTAAAATACGAACAGGTATTTTAGAAAAGAAAATTACTATGGGATTTCCATCAGTAACATAAATATATGTATAAGTTATAAGCTTGACTATACAACATTCTTACTACTTGTCAAATTTAGATTGCATGATTATTCATTTTCATCGACAAGTCCGGCTATTTCATTTAATTTATTTATATGTAAAGTGATCAAATCATTTCATGAAATTGCTATTTCTGTTTATTTCTAAATACAGTTTTCTCTTATAAATTAGAGAATACATCGTTTCTTAACTGTATAGAAATACTCTATTTTACCTTAATTTTCGAATAAGTAATACCAGTAATACATGGAACCTCGCATTTTTTATCATTCAAAGAATTAGTTAATTGATACGGTTAATATATTTATTATAATATTTTTATTAATTTAATGAAAGAAAATTTTAAACATAATGCCATTGGGATACATAAAATACATGAGTCTTTCTGCTAGTAGTTGTTGGCCAAATAGCATATAAATACAAATTTTAAGTATATTTTTAAAGTATTGTTGAGTAATGATTTTAATACTTGGTGAAATAATTCAAATGAACTTTTTTATACGAATATAAGAACAAATAATTTAACTTTTCGTTATAATTTTAAAGATAACCTTGATCTCTTTTTAAATTGCTCTAAGATATTATTAAAACAATGACTGTAATGAATCGACTATTAAATGTTATTAATTATAAACAAATGTTTATGCAAATCGTACATTATATATATTAATGTTTAAAATAACCAAGCAAAGTTGAAGGCATCAAATTGATTTAGTTATGCATTAATCTTATAAAAATTATTTTATAATTGGTTCATTCAAGCATTCATTTAAAATTTATCTACATATAGTAATGTACATTTTTTTTGTAAGATAACGCGTAAAGTATGGAACAATTTTCGTGTTCAATAACGTCAATTTAATTGTCTTTTGAGAAAAAATTATCTCCAGTGCTCTAATTCTGTTTAGAACATCGGAAGTATATTCACGAACGAACTTGCTCATACACATATCCATAACAATTCTTTGAAATCTGTCGATCTATGCAGGTAGTTCATGGAACTGTACAACTTGACTTCCATATAAGCTTACGGATGTTTCACATCCGGTTCGAGCAGTTGATTTCAAATTAGCTTTGACACTTTCATGAAAATAATATATGCGTTGACAGCAAAAGGGATCTATGGTGCGGTTATTATTGTCACGTATTGACGTGCAATTCCTACGTATCGATACTCTTAGTGGGAACAATTGATATTCGTAAGAAACTCACCCCTATTGCTATCGATAGACATGTATAGATTAATAAACTTGCTGCCGTTTGGGAACATTTATCCTATTAATATCCTCATTACTGATAATTACTAAATATTTCGTATCCCTTGATGAATCAGTTATTCGTTGGAGATTAGTCAGTATATAAAGTCTTGTGGCATAAATAATGTAACGAACATAATTGACTGAATATATATATATATATATACACATATAGGTAAAACTTAACACTGTAATTGAAAATTTAAGTTATAAATTTTTTCAAATTTAAAGAATATAACATTCTTGAAAATTATGATAAGGTTAACATTTTCTAAAAATCTGAAATATACCTTTCCATGATAAGTTGAAAATCGTTTGCAACTTTCTACATAAAAAGATTCATAATATTTGTATGACAATTCCTGAATTGTACAATTTCTAATACAGAGTACAATAAATACGTATGAATACTAATTTGCAGTTCTTATGTAGAAATTAAAGTTTCGGTCAATAAATATATACTTTATAGTATTCAAAAAAGTACAAATAATATTTTGAATTTTCGATCAAATCTGTTAAAATTCATAAAAATAATTTTTCAATTGAAACTAATGTTATTATAACTTGAAATACAATAACAGTAACAATAACAATAGTTGATATGGGATATATTTAAAACAGATATTCTTCATTTTAATATAAAATTAGCTAAGTTTTATTTTCATATCTCATTTTAACGTAACTTTTTGATTTATTATTCATAAATTTGAAGAGTCTTGAAATGAAAATATCTTAATTCAAAATTAAATTTGAATTTTTCTTATCCAATTCTTTGTTATGTAAAAACACACATATGTGTTCAAAAATAACTTCATGTTTTACCTCGATTCTTTTGACGGATTTGTTGCTGTTATTAGTGACATTGATTCGCACGGTAATCGAATCCCCATGACTATAAGTCGACCGATCAAGGTCCGCCTCTAGTCTAACTCGACCGTCGGTCAGCAGAAATTGCTTTTCCACCACTGCGTGAGGAATTGCCGGATCTACAGACAAAAAATAAAAAGGACGAAAAATATGGTCAGCCAACTTTAAGCTTCTCTCCCAAAATAGATAAAATAGGGAAGAAAAGAAACGTGTTTGGGTATCTTATATTTTTGCTCAAATAAATACTAATATCTCTGAATTTCTGCCGCGTCAATTTGAGCATATAAATAGATACTTTTTACTTAGATACTTTTACTCGATTTTTTCTGTAAACCTTGTTTTTAATATTTATGTATTTGATGGCAGTGTACTTTAAAGTAGAATAGATTATGATGTGTTTTACATAATTTCTTGAATAAATTAATCATTTTAATACTATATTTTGTTGTATCTTATATTTTAATCAATTTAAATGGCAGTTTTATTGTAAGAGTTTTACTTACTTTATACCTTACTGTGATTTATAAGATCATAAAATAAGCAATTGCTTTTTAATTTACCTTCTTGCGTTAATTTGTTCATTAATGTACGTATTAATTTTTGTTTATTAGCATTTTAAGCTGTACAATAAATGGCGGTTTTCATTAGATACATTTCTCTCTTATTATTAACTCATAATTAGTAACATTTTAATAGACAGCCTTCAAAAGAAAAATAGCCTTTTTAATAATTAGTCAACGTTGATGTTTATTAACGGAATTTGTTGTTAAATTGAGAAACGAACAACGCAGAATATATTTTTATCCGTAGTTATCTAGTTGTTAGTTAGATTCATATATTTTTGGCTATTTTACCCTCACATTTGGCTTTTTATATGAAATTTACTTAATTTATAAGAGAAAATATTCACCTTCCTTCCCTTTGATTTCATTTTTGTCCTCGGTGTTGGTGCTTTTTCCCGACTGCGCCTTACAGCTGAGCAATGGAGAAGTTGTTCGTGTACCGGGAGTTGATTCTGTGGCGTTGGGAATGTCGTCAAAGACATTTTTTGGGGTCAGAGGAGTATTAGCTCCCTGAATCACTCTGATACCCATTCTGATGATTTGCATTTTTCGCGTCAATTTCTCGTCCGGCCTTTCAGCTGTAATAATAAACGATATATATATTTATATTGACATTCGTTAAAATAAACATTTTCTTGCTTTCAGATATTTAATATTAGATATTTACTTATTAGAGGAATTATTAAGTTTCAAGAATACCTATATTTATTGAAGATTCACTTTTATTTATTCGCATAGAACTTTCGACCTGTACCTAGGCCAGTTTATGTCTTCATTACTGTTTATTTACATTTTGAGTGATGCTGGCAGCGTAACAATATTCAGATAGAAATTTCATGAATATTTAAAGCTGTGTTTACATAAATCGAAGCCGATAAAATGCGAATGTATCCGTACAAGGATTCTTTTGCACCCAAGCTCATCCTTTGGTAGTACGAGCCGAACGCCGCAATCATGTCACATAATAGAGTCGCACTACAGATGCGTTGTACATGCTTTGAATGCATGCTCCAACACCTTGTACGTACGTACTCGTACGAGCAAAAAATTATAAGTTAAACCTCTAAAAATGTAGAAACTGTTGGTCAGCAATAGCTTTAAGCTAAGATTTGATTAGATGATTTAATAAAAACAAGTTTTACCTATTCTTTTTTTAATTCGATGATTTACAAAGAAACCTATTTGAGTGTCACCGTATGCGTTCCTTATAAGAATCATTCTTTCGACTAAAATATACTTTAGTATATTTATGGCTATATTTATTGATCAATTATAACTAGAATTTTCGATAAACACCGTAAAAACACTTATTGATCAAAAACAAAATTAAAGAGGTACTTATATTAACGGTTTAAATGCACTGATTTATTTATTTTGATTTTGAAGTTCCAGTTGATATTCATTATTTTGAGTATTTCATTTGAAAATAATATCTAATGGTATGAGTAGTTATTATTTACTTACAACGATTGCCCATATTTTATTCGTTTATACACCTGTAATAGGAATGTTCGACTTAAATAATTGCAAAAAATCTTTCAATATATTATTATAAGAATTTTGCAAACGAACAAGAGTACACGAAGTTTGATGTTAAAAGTGGTATATTATCTTGTGTTGCAATAACAGAAAATTTATGATGATTAAATTCGATGATTGGCGTCTCTCTTATCTGTGTCCTGACCTAGCTTTCAGTAACTTCCTCCAACAAAACTCACCTCGATTTATACGCATGAAAGACTAAGACACTCGTTCCAATCCAGGACAAACTAGGACAATTTACTGGTCTTATCTCATATACACAGCTGCATCAAGACATCGAATCATCGACAAATCGTAATAGCGAGTCAGAGAGAATTAGAGTAAAAGTCTAAACAATCGTTTGCCTTTTATTTTCTGTCAAAAATCTAAACATCTTTGTCAAAAGTAAGATCTCGAATGAAATAGCTTCCGCGTAAAAAACCAACTGTTTTGACAAAAATTTCAGATCTTAAAATTATTTTATTCGATCTTAAAATGATAAATGTTCAACCAGAAAAGTTTCCGAGTAAATAATTTCACAAGTCCCACTCTATGTATTTATATATGATACATTTAATTTTAGATATGTATTTTTTTAATACTTATTTGACTTGTGAAATAAATGAAAATGAGTTATACAACTAATCATCGTATAATATTGATCAAAATTTTGTAATCAATGGTTTTGTGATAATAGTATCTTAAAATATCTTTTTAGTTAAAGAAAAATGATTATATTTGTAAAGCATAATGAACGATAATAATGCTACAAAAAGTAAATTTCTATATTTACTTATTTATTTATAATGCTTTAGATTTAGAAAAATTATTTACCATAGGTATTGATTTTCAAAAAACATTTAGACAAATATATGACTCAAATAATTTGGTATCCAATTGTGAAATATTTAATTATTTCTAAAATGAAATCTAACAAATAAGGTTTATTCAAAAAATTAATGTATACAAAATATGCATAAGGCCATTAATGATATTTTTACAATTGCTTAGTAGCATTAATAATAATGCTGAATGAGAATATTTATAAACATTTTTTGAATGCTATATTTTACAATTACAATTTGTTTATAGAGTGAAAATATATTTTCATAAATAGTGAAAAGAATATACTAATGATGAACTATTCAGTCAGAAATATATGTTTTCAATAGGTCGTTGATATTGAAAATACTTTTATTTGAATATCAATATCAAAATATTTGAATAAGTTGTAATAGAAAAGAAGATTTAGTGAAACAAACAGAAGCAAATAGCAAGCAAAATTGAGTTAGCACATAGAAAAGTTCTTTTTTTGAGTTGGGTCATACAAAATTTAAGCTGAAATATTATAATTAGGTATGATAAATACTATTATCATAATCTAGTTGAAGCATTTTAATTTTCTTCATATAATATAAAGCATAGTTTTAATATTTAAAGGTAGATAATTGGTGATGCTATAAATTCAACGTATTTATTAAAATTTACTGAATTCTGAATTTTGTTTTTAATTAAAAATTTAGATTTTACTTGCAATGTTCATCTACAATATTTAGCTTAAAACTCCAAACATTTTGGGGTTAAATGAAAATGAATAAGTTTATAATTCTAAGATTACGAAATACAAGAAAAAAGAAATAAAAAGTAATTCGGTACATTGAACCCTATAAAAATCTTATTATTTTATCTAATTCTATTTATTAATACTCTTACTTGTACTGGAATAAGAAATTTGATGACTGGAGGGAATTGTATATTGTTTCACAATACTTCGAAATGAATTTGTACATTAAAAATAACAGTAGACAACGTAATTATAGTTATTACTGCAACTGTAATTATACCTATATTTTTTATATAATTTTGTACTCATGGGTGAAAAAAGTTTATCACAAAAGAAATAAAATTTCAAAGTAATTGATAAGTATATAAATTCTATTGATATTATTATATTTAGAAAATTTTATTTCTCTGGTTTCAGTAAACATTATAATCAATTATTTGTAACAGTTATTGTTTCCATCTATTTTTCAATACATATAACTTAATTGTAACTTTATCACTATTAAGATGACTTTGTTAATACCAGTATTATTAAAAAAGGATTTCAAATTTAGAAATACAACTTGAAAAGATATAAAGCACATTATAATTTTTAAAAATTTGATTTTTTATTCAATCCACTAACATTTTCACACAATCGTTACAACTGTAAAGAACAATATTTGATAAATTGACAATGAAAAAAATATGTGTCGTAAATGAAATATATTTTAAATATTATTCGGTTGTTTTAATCATATTTGTAATGCTAAAGTCACCATCAACAGATTTTTATAAAAAACTGATATTTGCTTCTAGAATTATAATTTATTTATCAAAACAGTTTGTATGAACTCTTATTCATTATTTCATACATCAGTAAAATACAAATTCTTTTTAAGATAAAAAATTCTTATTCTTTTTCAAATGCTGTGACAAGTAGAATAATTTTTGCGGCTACTTTCATGTATGTTTATTCATCGCCAAGTGCTAAAAGTACAATGTATCTCAGAATATTCCTTGATAAAAGTCGACTAAGAAGAGCTAAAGTAACAACTTTCCGTGATCTCACCTCTCTAGTTATTTCTGTATATGTGAAATCTTGCCGGTGATAAACTTTTACGAGAGTGTAAAGGACATCTGTGCAATAGGAGTTCCTCGTATTCCAAATCTTTGCTTAGAGCTTTCGATGGAATAAAGAGTTTTATTTGTAAATTTAATATGGTACCTTTTATACAATTTTTCTTCTTCTAGCACAAAAGTGAGTAATATTTTGTAATTTTCTTATACAAGTATTTTCTTTCGGTTGCTACGTTTATAGAGAATATAGAAAATAAATAGAAAAATATTACATCGTATTAGTAAGTATATTAATAATATATTGTGATAAATAAACGACAACTTTTTCTATTAAATATGCCTTTAATAAGTAATGTCTTGTCGCTTTATCATTTTTTTCGTCCGCAGCAAGCAGAAGTCACAAATCATATATTTTTCAATTCACTTAAGAGGGTTAGGTAGACATTTTTTTCCTAAACAAACAATTTCTTTAGAATTCAAATTAAAAAGAATCAAAGTAAAAGGAAATGCATCTTTTTAGATAATATGTATTGCTATGATATAAATTGAAAAGAATCATTGAAGTTATTTATATCAGAGTTATGTGATGTGAGTCATTTCAGTATCCACTTTTTGTTTTGAAGTTTTATAACGTAAACAAATTACGATAAAAATTCTTATTATCATTATTCTATAGATGTGTAGCCACTTGGAAAAATCAATAAAAAAGAAAAGGAGAAAAAGTTTTGTAATTCTTTCCGAAAATGGCGATTTTCTTAAAAATGAAATTTCGAAGATGCGGCTCTAAAAATTCGTTTTATGAATTTTTCATGAAAATAAACGAGTTTCTGTCGGTTTGTTTGAGTTTCAGTATACATGTTTAACGTATTGCTAAATTTTGTTCAAGTCGATCTGAATCTTTATTCAAAATTAGTTCGGCGAAATGATGAAAAAAAAGTGTAGAAATTGAAAATATAAAAAAAGTAGAAAATAAATATTGAAAGATGCGTTTAAAAAGTTTTAGAATTATTCATATAGAAGTGAATGTAGAATATGTTGTCTTAAAGTAATGATATTTGAATGGACGTTGCAAAGCGAAGCAACAATACATTTTTAATATAAATATGCAAATCACTAGTTTCCTTACAACCATCTGATGGAAGCTCTTTGTAATATTCATCATCGATTCCTAGTGATGTTCTTGCCTGAATAAACATTTGTTTTTCGATAAAACAACATTTACTCCTTACATTTTTCAAGATTCTACGATTTTCACTTTGGGCTATATTCAAACGCATATATAATGTCCATTCAATCTCAACGGAGGTAAATGACGAATGTCAGGCCGTTTGACGTTCACGCATTAGTCCATCAGTCTTCTTTAAAATAGATGCGCGTTGAGGCATGTCAAAAGCGGATGTTATATTGTGTAAATTGAATCTTGTACGCGTTCTAATGCTCTTTTTTCTGTATATTTGTATGCATACCGCGCATGAAGTCGTGCAAGTACTTCTCCCGCGTACTGATTTTTCTTATGTTTTCGTATTATGGGAAGAAAGTCAATGAGCTTCAATTGCTGTAAATTGAGGGATAGTAAGAAAATATTTCTTGCGTTATAAATGAAGTGTAGGTCATAAAAAATGTATAAAAAATGTGAATGCTTTTCAAGAAAGTGTAATATTTTTGGGATTACTGAAGAATTAATGGCACAGAAACAATATATGATTATGCTACAACTACACTATAATAATTAAAATACAATAAGATTATAAGTTCTCTAATAATTATATAAATATTCATTTTAGTAGTTTACTTAGACATGTAAGAAAATGTAATAGATTTTATACGTTACATTATAAGATTTTTATGAAGTTGAAAAGGTAGTAAGAAATCATAAGATTTTGATAAAATCATTATGCACTTTATAAATATGTTGCTTATTATGTATTCTATTTTTAGTGATACAATTCATAAACATAATAAGTATTATACAGTCTGGCTATCGAAGATTCGAAAGTCTTCTTTCAAACAATCTCTAATATTGTCAATTGTTATATTAATTTAAGTTGCTGAGCATTTATCTTGTTTATTTGTAAAAATTTCTGCATTCTTTCCCATAATTTTGATATAATTATATGTTCTCTTGAATATTTAATATCGTATAATCTTCAATTATACGATATGCTTATGTTTATCAATCACTGCTCTTATAATTTCTCTGATGAACAATATTGTAACAAATTTATCTGTCAAGATCTGATAAATTTTATAACTTATTGTATAAAACAATAAGATTTCAAATGTATTGTTTTGATAGATTTAAATTATCTTATTTTAATCCTAATATTAAATCTTATTAAATCTTACTTTACTACGAGTAAAATATTAGAAAAACAGTTTGAATATTTAAAATTAATAATAGTATTTTTTAAGCATACAGCGTATTGATTAGTAGAATAAGTTTCATAGTGCACATGAATAATATAATATGTACTGAGTAGTAATAGTCAGTGGTGCTCAAAAGTATTTATATTCTAAGCAATTGTAGTACATAGCTATAACATATAATCCTTGAGTATCGATAGTAGTTCCCTGTTTCAATTCTACATTAGATTAATAGATTATTTCTCTACTATATATACATTTATAAAGCGATACGTACTAATAAAAAAGTTCTAGCCTATATAAAATATAAGAAGATATCTACACATAAAATGTTTGCATTTAATGTGTTGCGTTTGGCAGGTTTTGCTTAGAATACAATATTCAATGTAATAAATTCTTATTTTAAAGAATTTAACAGATGACCAGTAGTAAATAAATTATCGTGAAATATTTAATATTTGTAGTGAAGCAGTATTTAAATTATAGATTTAACTGCATTTTAAATAAGTTTGTAAAATTTTTACAAACAATTTTAGGAAAAGTTTAAGTTGAACAAAAACTCTGCAACATGAATTGTCAGTATTATAAAGTAATTCCAATCCGTATTATTCTTTAGTAAAAATAAAGTTTTCGCAAATAGTAGAACTTCTCCCAATATTGTTTCCGTTATTTACTTATAGTACGTTAATTGAATGCTGCGATCAAAACAGCTTTGTAATTCAGTCGAATGTTTCCTCTCTTATACAATTGTTGAAATATGATTAAAAATATGTTTTTTGCGATAAATTATTTTTGTTCAGATTAAGCAGAATTTTAGAATAATGTTATTTTGGAAAAAAATATTTCTTATACGAATGAAAACTGATAAAGGAGAGCTCGCAACCAAATTTTTATATGTAAATATAAATATGTTCGAAAAAAACAACGCAAATGGACGTTATATGAAATGGTAGTTTAATTTTCTTTTTAGAAAACAAATTAAGAATTTGTAAGTACCCACCTACGTAAACTCGAATATCGTAACTAGTGCCTATAGGTGCCCCGTTATATTCTTTAGCTGGCACAAGCTGGACAGAAGGTGGTGCCAGAGGAGTGACGGCCATCGTAAAGGAATGGGCATTCGGATGAAACCTCTTTACTAAAACTTCCTAAAGAGAAGAAAAATTATTCTTTGTACATTGTTTGATAAATTTTTTATTTGAACTAATATTTGTACATAATATACATGTTTAGAATATTATTTACGTTATTTTTTTTTATAAATTAACGAATTTAGGGATTGTTAGCTTTCCATAATTTTAATTCTATCATTACAATAAAATGTATTATCGAATGTGTTTAAAATATGATTGATTTCGTTCTATTTTTTAAAAATGTAAATAGTTTTTCAATATTGTGTTTGTCTGTATTTTTCTCTTATGATAAATTTTATCATGAAGTGGATATAAAAATCATATTTTAAAGTTAAACGTTGTCTATATAATTTTTAGAAGTTACTTCGATAAATTAGTCGTAATTTCATAAAAAACAAACGTCCATATAAAAAATATAATCTATATAACTTTCTTACTTTGATTCATTACAACATAAATAGATCAATTTTTTGTTTCCTCAAAATATATAGCCCATGGATTTATGATTGTAATTTATTAGTCTAAAAAATATCCAGGTGGATTACTTAATTCCAGGAGGTACGTCCATTGGAAAAAGGACGTACTATTGTCGACAAAAAGTAAAAGAACTCTAACTGTTTACAAAGAATAAATTTTAAACGAATATAATAGCATATTTATGGAATTCTTGCGTTTGAGTACAATCAGTTTATAACTTTAGTGTGACTACTTGTTGTGGAGAGCTCAAAAGTAAAGTAGACTTGAAAGTGAATTTTCGTATGCAGTTGTGCTTATATTTCTTCTTCTTTCTTTCTTTCTTGAAAATTTACCTTTTATGTGAAGAGTTTTTTCCTCTTTGTATATATATATATATATATATATATATATATAAAAGAGTTTACGAAGAAAGTGTAAAGGGCAAAGAGTAGAATTAAAATATTCATAAAATGTAGAATAAATATTAGTGGCATAATAATGTGGATACATGTTTGAAAATATAATTAATTTTATTTCATGAAAATTGTAATTATAACAAATATTTGTTTTAACTTTCACTAGCAATTACGTATTTTATTTATATGATTATTGAATCATGTGTAAGTAAAGTACTTTTTGAATATTTTGTTGTTTGTTTAAACTTATTGAAGTATATCATTTTCTTTTTTATTATTTCTTTCTAGTATGCTTATTTGTTTTAAAATTATGTTAATTTAAAAATAATTCGTTTAATATTAAAACGCAAGTGTAATTTCATAATATTATATTTCAGTCATAAATATTTATATCTAGGTGTTAAAAACGATTTGTTTTAAGCCATATTTTATTTTGTAATTTATTAACAACGAAGTAATTTAATTATCTGTTTGCAGGAGCATATAACGCATAAATATAAAAAAAGCATTAAAAAAATATTTATTCTTAATGATTTAATAATTTGTCTAAATAAATACGCGTAAAATGTTGCTAATCCTCTATAAGTATAATCATGTTCACTAACGTTATTTTCGTCAGATATTTCAAAATATCCTGATGTTTAAATGTATCATTTACATCGTTATGACTTCTAATTAAGTACCAACGACAAACTAATAAGCGTGCACTGGCGTCTTTCCAAATTATCTCGAGCCGAATGGTAAAGTTATCTACGTGCACGCCAATATGGCGAAATAATTTTCTGTTGATTCGGTGATCTGAATCATTAGTATTGTAATAGCAATACCGGCCGAGTACGCATAATTAACCAATGATCAGCTAATACAAATGGTTTTAATGTTAATTATAGCTTTTTATTTTAAGTATGGCTAAGGGTTGTATTTATATATTTTTAATAATTGATGTGATTTAAGTAATTTTCTCAAGAGAAATAGTTACGATTTTATTTTTACGGGAAAGTTAGTTTTCTTTTAACTCGCATTACTTTCCACTACTTTTTTTCTTTTTAGTTTTTCATTTCATGCACTTATTAATTCAATATACCTGTAAAAGAAATTTTATAAAATGTTCGCAAATTACTTGAAAAACACGTAGATGTTTTATAGTAAAACATTTAGGACTTTATGAAGTTCACGTGTTCAATGTTCATTGAAAACAAATTATAAAAATTATAAATGTATATAAAATTTTACAGTCACGATCTAAGTATCTATTTTCATCAAATTGGAAAGTTTATTTCAATGCCTTTTTACATTATTTTACAATACTTTTCTTGCGTTTGATATATTAATAAATATTTCGATGTGGTTAATTTTGAAAATATTTTTTTGAAAGCCAATTATTATTTCTAGCTTGGATTCGTATCTGTAAAATTTGAGTTGAAATCCTCTTAGACTTAACTCTCGTAAACTCAGAGTGACTCCCGTTGATCGAAATGAGCATTTAATTTCTGTTGCATTTGCATTATATGTTAAATTTAAAATTCTAAAATATTTTCTAATTAAGGTTATAAAAAACTGACCTTTCATCGATTTCCAAATTTTAAAGTAATGATTACAATGTAACATTCAGTTCCAAAATTAATTCATGTGAAATGTAAGATAAAGTTAAATTTTTAACTGGATCTATTATATTAAATATTTGTCTTTAAGATTTATACAAGAAAATTAATTAATTGATAAATCAGTTTTCTTTTGTTTCTGGATGTAATTGTATTGTTTCGAAGTAAGTATTTTGGTATTAGTATATTATATAAAAACACAGTAGCATTATTAAGAAACGTTGTATTTTTTATCAGAGTTTTGATATTTCTAAATATATCTTTTAAGGATGTAAATATGAAACTTACGCTTAGTATCTAACTCTGTGCTAGTTAACAAGCTATTTCTATATTTTTAGATCTCTCTTTTTTAATTTGAATTAATGTGTGATTAAGACTTTAAATACATGTATTTAAAGTTTACCGTACCAATATCAAGTTCATTGAGATTATTTGAATGATTTTATTTTTCATGTCGTAACCTTTTTGTATATATCGACATATCGGTATTAAATATATAGAATTTGCAAATATTTCTGGTACATTTAATACAAGTATAATTATATAATAATTTGATAAGAAAATCCTTTCTAAGTTTGTACTGACATACGTTGTTTTTTCTAAAAGTTTGTTCTTGTATTATCTAAGTATCTAGAGTACAGTTTATAACTTTTGGTACTAAATACATTGTATATTAAACGGTCTCAAAATTTTAAGTGAATGCATCTAATTCTATACAAAAATGTTTTTAGTTTTTAATTTACATTTACATTTACAGAACATATGATTAGAAATTAATTTCTTTTCGATATTTTTTTAGATAACTAGTGAATGTAATTACGAGAACGTTTACTATTTCTTAACTTTTATGTCTAATTTTCAATTCTTTTATTTGCAATTGCTGTATCGTAATAACTTGTTTTGCTGTAGACATTATTCGTTTTTGCCTACACTTTTTATTTGGCACGTTACATTTAACCGTTGATAAATATTTAATTTAGAAATTTATTTTGACCTTTTTATTAATTTACCTGATTTGTATTTTTTTCATTTTTTAATCAGATTGGTTTAAACATATTTTCTAGTTTTCATAAATAGCAATGTGATAATTCTGCACTATTTTACAAAGTGTTTTGTTCACATATCAATTGGTCTATAAAAGCGTGTTAATGCAGGCACAGTTATATAATTCCTAAAGTTACTATTGTTTGTCCAACAGTATACATAGTCGGAAAAGGTAACTTTTACCATACATTATCACGTCAACAATAAATAGTTTACATGATTAGAAAAAGAATTATTATGTAATTGTTGATAGTTTCCTTTATTGATTTTATAGTAATTTATTTATTAAATTTATAATCTTCTAAGTTCTATCAGGATAAATATTTCGTAATTTTCTAATTTTTCAAGATTTTCTGTATTTCCATCTGAAAATTACACTACTAACTGACATACTTTGAGTTTTTATGTAACCTTGGAGTAGTTGTTACATTAATCAAGTCTTAATAATGATTCTTTGTTGACAGTCATATTTTAACAACGGATTATTAGTTCGGTAGCGCTAGAACTAGCTTTAGATTTATTAAGGGAGAAAAGCGAAATATTGGATTAGAAAAATCGATTTCTTTTAATTTCATCAATAGTAATATACCTGCAGACTTCATCAGTAAATTAACAAATTCAAACAATATTTTAAAAAATACAGTTCAATAATAAAACCTTTGTAACACGCAAGTTGAAATCGTGTTTTTTTTCAAAATTACGTTCTCAAAATTAATATACACGAAAGATCAAAAACTATTCTTCCGATTCTAATTATATTTACTTTGTTGCAAACAAGTCGATTGGATTTTATTTGATTCTCTTCTAGAAATATATCTAGGATATAATACTAAATATTCTTTTTTTTATAAAATATTGTAAAATTCGGTTTGTAATTGTATTTTTGATCCAATTGATGGCATTTTGTAAATTTTGAAGTCTGATCTTTTTAGCTATACTGACAAATTCTGTTATTCTATCAATTAAAAAATCTCAATATCTTAGATCAGTATTACGATTAGGAGAACATGAACTGTTTTGTATTTTCGACAAGAAAGTTACAGTAACTTAGTGCTATAGCGCCAACTACAAGGAACTTTCGTATCATTAAAATTATTTTGTTAAACAAAGTTAATACCATATTTAAAATGTAAATATTGTACACTGTTGACGGAGAAATTTATCTAAGATAACAAGAATTACGTTTATTTAGCTCTTAAATTTAGAAAATGGTATGATTAAACATATAAGTCTTTGATATAAGATTATTTACTATTTCAATATTTTTTACGGTACATTACTATATATATTTAGCAGCCTTAACACCCACTTTGAAACGTTTAAGTCTATTTTTGTGATAAATTTCAAAATTTCTTGATTTTATAAATAAATAAAAGAAGTTTTCTGAAAATAAGTTTGAGTTTTTATTATGGAGTAACATTGTTAAAGTTACAGTTGAATTTTGGTTACTGAAACATGCACCATTTTTTATGTTTTTAATTAATTTATTTATTTAAAATTATTTTTATTGGCATAGTATTTAAAACTAAAATAAATAAGAATATATGAATTGTCCTTTTTGGGTAAATTTATGAACTTAACGTAAAACAATCACTTTTTGTAAACATGTAAATCACTTTGAAGTGAGAATAAAATAAAAAAAACATTTTTTCTGATATTTAATGCTCATACTAGAATTTTTCTTACATTAATATTTAATGAGAAATATTTAATAATATTTGGCTTGTCGTTAAAATTTTACCTATAATTGAACAAGTTCCATTGAACATTAATAATATTATTCTTTTTATATTTAATATATTTGTTATAATTTGCATGACTTATGCTTTAAAGAAATTTTTCGATTTTATAGTTGTTTCTGCATTTTTAAAATTTCAAACAAATTTTGATAATATCATATCTTTTTTATCAATGTTTTACAATCTCGTTAGTTTCTTATTATTCTTCTGCGTTTGTATATAATATGTAGGCAGTTATTTATAAGGATGTAATTATTTGATGTAAATTTATTTGACTTGAAAATTAACTTATAAAAGAAACTAATACCTTATACCTAATGTTCTGCTGTCGAATACATTCTTAAAATTTTCAATACATTATATTCTTCTTCCTTCTCTCTGTATGTGTAAATGTAGACATAGTTATATCATATTAAAAATCGCAGTGATACTTTTTAATTTTGAATTGGTATAAAATAAAAAATTAAGATGTATATGTTTGTGTAACTTATATAGATGTGTTTTTATACGGAGAAAACTAGAAAAAGAGAAAAGCAGTAAAATTTGAAATTACTGTTAAAAAGGCGACGGTTTTATTTAAAATAAAATTTTAAATTATGATGCATCTTTAATCGTTGGTAATTTATGAATTTTTCATGGAAAAATGCAAGTTCTTGTAGAAGCGTTGATTTTTACAATAGTATAACGCGTGCATTATTTATTTACAAATTGTTTAAAGTTGATTGAGCTGTTAAAAACTTAAGATGAAAAAAGAAGAAAAAAATGTCTTTGACACTTGACAACACCTCTTGACTACCAAATTTACAAATTTCTATGTAAATTTTTGTATTACTTGAGTTAGAAGATACAAGATATAGGACTGAAACAATTTTAAAAGAAATAAACTAGAGAAATAGAAAAATACAAGTATTTTAGACCAAATAAAAATTCTAGATAAGATTAATTTTAATCATTTTTGTTCAGAATTTACATATAAGTTTATTATTATTTTCATTATAAGTTTGAGATATTATACTTGCATCTATTTGTATATGTAGCTAGACAAATAAGTATCTTTATAAATTCTTGAATTTATAAACAAATGAAAATGAAGACTTTTAATCTAGATTATAAATTTAAGATTAAATTAAATATAAAAAAGGAACTAAATTTTCAAAATTAAAATATTTTTCGATTACTTTAAATCTTTGAATTGTTGAAAGTATAAATTTAAAAATTTCCTTTTTAATAACTAATTTTTCTTTTCTTTTAATAACAATTTGTTTGCTAGTTGGTACCATGTATATTTTATTAACGCACTTGCAAAAAAATCTTTGAAACTACATTTTTCAATTATATTATATTTCATACATAATAATAAGAATATAAGATTACGTAAAACTAGAATTATATAAGCAACTAATAGTGTTATTCATTTTCAATAATACGTCTGTTCCTTGCTTGTATGTCACTAGTGAGATTAAATCTTTACGATGGAAGAATTACGCCATTAAGAATTCGAGAAGGTTAAAAGGTTGAAGGTATCCATCGAGTCGTGGATTACATACTTTGATACAATAAGCACCTTCGAAAAGAGAATTCATAGGAAGAGAAGCACTATAACCTATTTCTGTATGTGTAGCATTGCATCAGCGTTATTGAGTTTGCAATAGTCCTCTCGTAAGCTTACTTGTTACGCGTGTACAACAATGTATGAGTAAAGGTAGACATTATATATGATAATGGAACAGGCGGTCCAAGTCCAACGCGAACTTCTTCTCTGTAATAAAATACTAAACTTTATGAGTTATAAAGTAATATAGGGTTATAGTAAAATAAATACTAAATTTTTAGTATTTTTTTGTTTCTCCCTTAGTGTATTTGCTTGTGCGTGCACGCGCATTTGTGCGTACGTGCATATGTACCTTTTTTTATTCGTTCAAATAATATATTTAATGTGTGAGTATACGCACTCATTCACATAAATGTAAAGTAAATATTGAAGAGAGAATTGTAACGAATAGATATAGATAGCCATCATGTTACTTTAACTATTTTCTTCTTAATGTTTTATTTATTCAATAGTAAACTTTTGCTTTAGAATTTTATGTTAAAATAAATTTATAAGATTTTATTTTGTTTATTCCTCTTTGCGTTACTTGCTAAAATAGGGGTCTGATGTAATACGATATAGTCAATTATAATACTTATTCATTTTATTTGTGGTTGAGGATATTTTGTCCAATTGAATAAATGAGAGTGTTTTACAATATAAAAAAATTATTTCGAAAGCGTGTATCTCTTCATTGGTTTTTGATATGACTGACTTCTAAAGCAATTTTCTATCATTTTTATTTTTTTTCCATAAAACAGCTGCATATCACTACCGTTGTCTCTTGTTTATAATACTTTTGTATGCCTTTGTTCGATTTTATTATAACATCATTATATTCGACCCTATACAAATACTATATTATAAATACCATCTATGTATATTGATTTAATATTTTGATCGCCTTTTAAAAAAAATCTTTTGCTCTGAATGTAATTAGACATTCAAATATAAATCACGCTCTTTTAACAAGGTTATTTGAATGTGTGTTCTAATAGAGATTTGCTTAAGATGTACAATATCCTATATTTCTATGAATAATATTTTACACGTATCGATTTGTTCAAATTTGGAATTTAATTATCAAAGTAAAATATTACACTTCGAATATTGTATAGACATACGAGAAAAATATTTATTATGTTTTACAAATATGATAAGAACAATTGAATGATTCAAATGAAAATAAAAGTAAATTTACTTGTTTCCAATAATAGTTCATAGAATCTGAACTCTTCCAAAAAATCTAAAGGTATAACAATGTTTCTTTAATTTAAACATTTATTTCTGAACCATTACGGGAATGTTAAATGTCATATATCTTTTATAAATTATTGATTTGAAGTCGACTTGAAGTTTCCGACACTGTCGTTAGTTATTATAGAAGAAAGGTACGTTTGATCAGTATTGTATTATTAAACATAACTGTCGGCCCAAAGAATAAAGATGATTTTTTAAATATTCAACAATGTCAAGAGGATAATTTAGAATTTTATTTTATATTGCTTCTATATAAAATTTATATTCATTAGCAAGTAATATAAGTGAATTCAGAATTTTGTTTTCAGTAAGAATTTTGTACGAATTTGCATTCAAGGTAGACCAAGCAAAATACATTATTATTGATCAGGTTCTGAGAAAAAAGTTCAAAGTGGTATGAAATAGTGATAACGTTATTAGTATTTTTTACTAATTTTTCAAATTAATTTGATTTCCGTAAAAATCATAGCAAATCTAGAAAAAAAGAAAAATAATATTGAAGTTTTAAATTGTTATCAAAGTCTTAATATAATTTCTAATTCATATTTAAGTTTAAAAGTAGATATTATTAGGCTTATAAATGTCTTAAATAAATGTTTGAGCAACTGATATAAGTATTTGATATGACAAAATAGCTTTCTTTTATGAAGTATCTTATAGTATATTCATCTCTCTTCAAGTGTTCAAAATGATGCATTTCTTTAGACTTCTAAAATACCATGTTGTATTATTCTCGCTCATTTTTAATTTCATCGATCACACTCGTTTATCGGATTATGAACTTTTTTAACCATTTAAAATTTTTCTCCTAATCTCGAAACCAAACCAATGCGTAATTCTACCTAACATTCTAATAACTGGTGTTGTATAAGAGAATATATGTTCTATCTTACAGAAAAAAGGCGGTACTCAAGAATTAGTGAAAATGCTTCTAAATTCAGCTTGGGATAGAAGGATTTTATCCGCCGATGCTCTTGACATTCATGTGTTTAAGTTGTCAAAAGATATGAAAGGTGCCTACAAAACGAATAGTCGTGTATACGCGAGAAGGTGCGCGGGTGTTCAGTAATGCTCATTCTAAATAAATTTACACTGGACCAATAACTGGTATCGGTAGGTCAAGGTCGAGGTCGGGTCGTGAGAAGACTGACGTCAGCAATGAAAACGTTTCCAGAAGAGGTGCGAGTCCTTCGTGCTCCTTGTTCTTTTTGTATTTTCCCTCTGTTTTTAATGCAAATAGTTCCTACGTATAATTGATGTTATAAAAGGTACCGTTTTCATATACGGTTGAATGTTATGGTGGGATTGTTTTATCCTATGAAAACTTCATTTTCCACTCGCGAAAACGTAAATGTCTTTAACCAGTAGTATTGGAGGCATGAGAATAACAATGGATCATGAAGAAAAAAATTAGATGAATTTGTGCTGTTTCTGATCTTCTGCTCCTTCGTCTAGGACAAAAATATCAAACGTGACGTGAATCGTTGATCAAGTATTAAGGACGATGAACTTTAGGATACAACGCTTATTGAAATCTTTTCGTTTAATGGTCTACGTATCTTTGAAGTTAAGATATTGTATAACGTAAAAAATACTTCATAAATATAAATTGTATATCTAATTGTATAAAATTTCTTATAGAATAAGAACTCTTATTTAGATTTGCTTTAATTATGTACTCAGTAAATTAATTCTCCAATTTTCTGACACGTAAATAAAATTACAAAAAGATACCAAACAATCATCGCACTGGTAATTTACAGCAGGAATTATTACGCTCTTTTTGTACTCTTTTAATAAAAATATAAAAACACTTTGTACTGTTTTCCACACAAGTATTTGCTAAATAATGTTTTACTAAAGTAGTAAGTAGTGCCTTATTATTATTGAATACAAATTATATTATAAAACATTGAAAATTAAAAGTAATCACTAATTGTTGTCTATTATAAGAATAACATACTATTATACAAACATATTTTAATTTAATTATTAATAATTAATAATTTTCTTAAATAACAACAGAAGTATGATTATTTATCTCTTTAACTTCATTTTTGAATCCATTCTAATAAAATTGTTCATTGATTACTTTATGAAGAAAATTAAGAGCTTATCGAAATTGAACCCAGAAAGTTTCCTAGTTAGATTTATTCTTCAAATAAAATTTTACAGTGCATGCATACTGTCCTAATAAATCTAAGCCTTTAATGCGTTCATTAAATTTCTACGTAATTTGAGATACAGTGCTAAAGAAAGACACTTTCTTTCAAACATAAACTCAGTTTTGTTACTATTAAAAAGTAGCAGTTAGAAAACTTTCAAGAATTAATTCAAATATTGAATTAATAATTAATTAATAATGATTTTTTTAAAATAATTATTTGGTACTATATAAAAAAATTTTCTTTTTTCTCTTTAAGCAAAATTTTTAAGCAATATTATTTTATGTTAAAATTCATATTTTATTAATATTTTATTCTATTAATGATATTTCAGACAAATTGAATTTTGATTCTAAAGAATGTCTATTCTAAAAAAAATAGAACTGAAATTGTTATGTAATAGAAAAGAAGTAGTTTAGTTTTAGTTCTTATAAGTTTCAAAATACAGATAGAACATCGTCTGATTAAGAAAATACATGCACAAAAATGCAAATATGCATACCAGATTCTGTCAAAATCTGTAAAGTGTAAAGATAAAATTAATAGTTGTGCTATAATTACATAAACATAATTTTAAGTTTTAACCGAGCAGTCTATTCTCGTATGATATAGTAGCTTAATTTTCCTCGATGCTCTTTCACTTACACAAGTCGAGGATGTTGATTCAGCTAAAATAATACTCTTATTTGCATCTTCTAGAAAGACTAAATTATATTTCATAGTAAACGCTTTGTGCATTGTACTTTTTACAGTGGTTAACGCAATATGTTATTTTATATATTATATTTCATGCACCTTGTTATTTATTGTTATTTATTCAAGATTCATACAATGAATTCTGTATATTTATTTGTATTTCTATCAATGGTATTTACCTAAAATTTGTTTTATTTTTTTAATTAATCAATACACATATTATTCTAGTCCTTTATCTACAATAATCAGAAAATAATGTTGCATAAATTATAATTATAAAATAAACTTGTGCTTACTTGAAAATTAATTTATTTTATAATTCTGTCATACTGTTAAACGATAATGCTAATGGTATTGGTTTAATAATCGAACATTCATAGAATGTTCGAAATTCATAGAATACTTCATAGAATACTGTAGTGATTCTGACTGATTTGAAGAAAATATATGTGTGTGTGTGTGTGTGTGTGTGTGTGTGTGTGTGTTTGCATGTATGTATGTATGTATGTATGTATGAAAAATAATGGAAAATAAAAGGAAATTAGAATACATAAGCAAACTTCTAATGAAAAGGCATAAGAAGAGAATTATTAAAAGTAAAATATAAAATAAATCAAAGAACATCTTTAACACAGTAAAATTGTATTTTAAAGTCTCTCATTTTGTATTGTTACCGTACTTGTATACTAATATTTTAAATTAATAAGTACAGTTTTACGTAATTGAAATAAAGAAGAACAAAAAAAGTAAGATATGACAGAGTATAGTTTTTCATTTTCTCAATTTCAATTTGGATTCTCTAGAAAGCAAAGATTATCACCAATCTAAAGGTATTTAATGTAAAAGTATTTGGTTATAATATAAGAAACGAAGTGAATTATTTCATAGACTACTGTAAACGTCCCGGTGATCTACACTCTTGACTAATACTAGTGATCATAAATTTCCCTTGGGCTTAAAGAGATTTTCTCGCGAAGAAAAGAGTATGTTAAACGAGGCTGTTCTTATTTTTTTTTAATATAAATTTCTATGATTTCATTGAAAGTTATAATTATAATTAAATATAATTAACGAAGAAAATTAGTTGAATAATCTAAAAAATAAAATAGAAATCTCTAGATGTATCAAATATCTTTTAAAATCTATCAGAAATATTATTTCATTTTATGTAGGGTAAGAGAGCTAAAATAAGTTCTTTTTAAGGAAACGTATATTTATTCGCAAAATGGTAGTTTGTTACGAAATAAAAGTTGGCTATTGTACGTAAAAATTTATTGTAATATTAACAAATTTTTAACATTTTCGATAAACAACATTGAGTTATACGCACTTTAAAGAAATATTTTAATAAAATAATGAACAAATTAGATTAAGCAACGATTTAATATAACTTCCGATAAATGTTGGTAAAATAAAACATTTAAAATACTTTTCAAAATCTGAATATGTTAAAACAATATATTTTTATGAGTTATGTTCTTTCAAAACCAAATAGATGAATTGGAGCAGATGGCTAAAAATACCATTATTATAACAGATTAAATTTGTACAGCATGTAATTATAAAAGTATTAACATATCATGAAAAAGTAAATAAATTGTAGTTTGCCTTCCTTGAGCAATTTTAATTATAGAAAAATATATTTCTCTTTGCACTATAATAATTCTTTTCCGAAAAACAATTTATTTATTTAACTATGGAAATGTTTATTGAAAAAAAATTATATTCTTATTAAGCAATGATTAAGTAAACTTTAATAATTGAATATAATTAGTCTTCTAAATATTATTTCTTTTTTCGCATTTATCCTCAAAATATATTATCCAGTATAGAAAGGCAATTGATAACTTTTATGCATTACTTACATGAGTGATAGGATAAAAGTATTAGAAAAGTGTGTAAAGAATTTTTCGATACTTTTCGATATAGTAACTTATAATGACTGAACTTTAAGAAAACTTGATATTGAATTCTTAAAACATCAGTATGTAGCAAGTCTTCCCTTTATATATTTAGATTAAGTATTAAACTTCTTATATTTAGATCTTAGGAATTTTAAAATTCTGTAAAATACTTAACAATCAGTTGTAATTCAAATTAGCATAACTGTATACCTTATAAATAATTTTTGTACGAGAAAACATAAATAATGAATATAGATTAATAGTGCTTTTTGTTTATTAACATTATTTATTATAAATAGAGATATATCATTTTCGGAAACATTTAATGAATAAATCAACAATCAACTACTTGTTATGCAATTAGAAACAACTTTTTCCAGCGAAACACGTACGTCTATTATTTATGAATTAAAAATTATTGAAAATATTCTTGTCCTCTTCCTTTTACTTGTTAAAGATAAAATACATTAAAAATTTGTTAAACATTTATCTATACTCTTATTGGCTCTATTCATTAATGATATTATAAATATTGTGTTAACTTGAAAATAGTAATTTTCAACTAACTTTAAGAAAACTAATACATATTTTAGAACTTGCGACAATTATTAATTGCAAATATTCAGTTTTTGTGAAAAATCATTGAAAAATCATCGTGAAGCGTGACGAAATTGTTGGGACGCTCGCAAACTGGAGAGATCGCAAAAAATCACTATGCCAAGAATGATAGCTTTTCGCGATTTACTTAATCAATCGATCATTTCTTGGCAACTATACTCCAAGTCTTTCCAAGCCCAACCTTGTGCATAAATAAATACTATGAAGCCCATGCACCTGACTCATTCAGTTTGAATAAATTGGTTTGTAGAATTTTATATGACGAAAGTTGAAATAAATAAAATTAATCGTAAATACATAATTAATGTAAATAAGGCTTATACCGGGAAAATTATAAATTTTATATGTTTAGATGCTTGTTATAGAAATTCTGGGAACATCTTACCTCTTACACTGGATTTACTTTTTAGTGAAGTTTTCCTTCTTTCTAACAATGTTGTTCTGTTGCTCAATTAAATCATTACCAAGTGCACTTAGATCTCTTTCACTTTCTCTCTCTCTCTCTCACAATTATTAACGATTCATATAAATTATATTCCAATAACTTCAACTCTCAACTCACTAAAATATTATTATCAATAATTTTATAAAAATTGCGAAACTTTTAAAATAAATCTACAAAATATTTTAGAAAAATCTAATAAACATTGTTCTTAATATTAATGTATATATAAAAAGAATCTTGGATGAAAAAATCAACTGTTATTTGCAGTTACTGAGATTTACAGTATTATTCTAATACTTTCAGTGTTCAATTTTTATATGCAACAATTTTTTAATATTTTTGTGTCTTTATTAAGAATCTGTAATTACGAAATGGTAAAATTCTAAGATTTTCAGAATAATATCCATTGATTCGTGAAATTGATTCTACCTATTTTTTAGAGTTATCATTGTGATCATAATGTCTTTCAAATTGAACGATAATATAAATTATACATATATAAGTATTAATCTTTAATAGACAATACAAAACATCATAGAAAATAAAAAAATATATGGAAACTCTAATTGGAATATTTTCTGCTAAAGTCAGTATATGATGTGACTGGCGTATTGAAGATATTCTCTTTAGATTTCACAATTTAAATGTCACTTTTATATATATCTTAGTTATTTAAAAAAAAGTAATCGAAAAGATTTTTAAATGAGTATGTGCATCGAATGCAGCATCTGTGATTATATATTGGTATGGGTTTACGATTTTATAATTTGTTTGAGTGTTTGCACGCTTGTAAACATAATTACGGATACATTATATTGAATTTATACAGACTAGACGAATACACGCTATGATCGAATGAGAAAACGAGTAAATAAGGGAGTTACTAGGTATTTTAGTGTAATAAACAATTAATTGTTAGAACTACGTTTTAAAAAATACATAAAGTAACAATTTGGCAATGGAAACGTTGTCATTAATAAAATTTGCGTCTGTACAATTATAAAAATCGTAATAGTTTTTTCGGTTACATTATTTTTAATCTAAATAAAATAGATATTATCGAAACTGTACCGATTTATTTTTAATATTTTTTAAAGGGGTATAATTGACTCTATTTATTATATTATTCAAAAGTTCAAATAAAATTATAGATATTTTTAAAGCTACAAAGTCAATTGTAAACTTACTAAAATGCTTTACATGAAGCGCATAAAACTTTAAACATATTTTTCCATAAACTCTATTTTACCTTTTCCTTTTAAGAGAAGCCTTTGTAAATTCATTGTTTTGTAACAGCTTTACTTAAAAACTTTATGAGCGTTTTATAATATAATTATCTTTTATTTATTATGAGGACGTTTTCAGAAAACTTCTTCTATTTCAAAATGGCAAATCTTATAAAAAAATAAAATAATGTAAAACATTACTGTTTTTTTTTAAGTTTACATAAAAGCATTTTTTGTCCTAACCAAAAATAATTTAAATACGAACTCCTTCTAAAACGTTTAGCTTAATCTGTTACAAATAACAGATCTACACTGTCACCGGATGAAAAAGAAAGTTTCAATTAAAAAAGGGTTTATGTATTAATTCTCTCTATGTAACGTATCTACGGAAAATAATACTTACACAAGTAGACTAAAAATATTTTTCGTATTTTCGCAAATTTTTTTACATATTTTTGAAATTATAAGGAATAATAAAATGGTTTAGTTTTCGAAATAAAAGGTATTTCAATTCTTTTGCGATTTTAGACTTGAGTGTTTTTAAAGTAAAAATTGAATAGTTAAATCAAGAAATAGAAATGTACTATCTTTTTTATATAAGGTTTTAAACTTTTAATGATGAAAAAGATATAGAAATTTAAGTAAATTAGTTATTAACTAATATAAAATAATTTTATTCATAACGAGAAAAGTTATTTTAAGATATATTATTTGCAAAACTAAACTACTTCGTTGAATTATTTTTATCTTTACAACTAAGTTGATTACAATCATTAACTAATTAAATAAATTTTAGATTTATCTGTTTATTATTAATGCCGCATTATCGCAACTGTCTTTTAAGTGAACGTAATTAATTAAATGTTCTGAATGTCAGCTACATTATATTAATGAAGATCTTATTTGTTTTAAATAGAGATGAATTAAATTCCTTTCCAAATGTAACCCAAGTCAATTGAATCTAATTGAATCTAAGTTTTCTGGTAATTCGTAATAAAATTTCTAATCACGACTTTAGATTTTAAGTTAGCAACTAAAGCAAAAACTCATCAACCTTATGTTCTTTCTTTAATGCAAAAAGCTACGTTTATTTATGTACACTCGCGGATTGCAGCTCAAAGACTGGGATATTCACAATCCTCGACCCATTATGTAGGAATCAATTAATCTCCTACAAAATAACTTAACAGAACTCGTAGACGTAAGACATATTTACCACGAGAAAATTTATCACTGATAGCAGCTACATCGTGGAGCATATGAAATTTCAAATAATGGAATGATTCCATAAGTGAGAAGCGTAACATACATAAGCGTACATGTGCCTATGTAAAAGTTCGCAATTCTGCAGAATCTCTATTTACAGCAGATAACATTGCTCCAATCTCTTTATGGCCCCTCCCTCTCGCGTACACACACTTTCATGCAGATCTTTTACTCTGTCTTTTCTATTTCTCTTCTTTTTTTATTTTTTACATATTCCCGGAGCTTTCATGCAACCATCAAATATAAACTGAATCCCATGTGTTTCGATAAATATAACGTATCGCTGACTTGTTATTGTCGGTAAAGCGTGCGATTGATTCTCCCTCGTGTAATCCAATATACCAGAACCATGATGTATATTTGATCTAGGAACATGCGCTTAGTAAAGCTGAAATTTCTCTACTTGATAGTTTTTAAGTCGTTTTACTTGAAATCATTAATTTTTTAATAGGTAGTTATAGAGAGAACCGATTCCACCGAAATGATTTTCATTAAGTTTAACGTGTGCTTGTTTGTTATTAAAAAAGTTGTTTGTTTATTTGATAGTAGATAACTGTTTCTTTTAGTAAAGAATTGCTAGTTAATATTGGTACTTGAGCTGGAAAATTCTTGCAGCTCAATAAATTTGTAATTGCTTAATTTATATATATGAAACATAAAGTACAATACGAAAAGAAATTCAAAATTATTATTATTATTATTATTATGGCGTGCTCTCTTTACTATAGTTGAACATTTTACAAATTGTATTTCTAAATTTTATGTATAGTAGGCGCTCTTGAATAATGTGAATTTCTGTGTTCCCATTTGTATAAAAGTAAAGTTTGAAGAACCATAACAAAATTAATTAAATTAATTAAATAATATGAAAAATAACATTTAAAAATTGAAGCAATTCCAGCAGTTGATGATCAAACAGTCACATGTTATCCGAATAAAAAATGTGGATTTACCGTTTTATATCAGCAACTGAAAGAAAATTCATATATTAATAGGAAACGTATTCTGATAAATTCTGATATGCTCCGATGCTTTTAGTTACATTATACTTACTACCTAATCTTGAAATGAAAACACATCAAATATACATTACTCATTATACTAATTTAAATATAAAAGAGTTTTCCTACGTTGAAATTATGCAAATTTTGTTAATAAAATAATATTTTATAGAATTGAAATAATATATGATTAAAAATTCACAAGACTACGTTATAAACTAATATTTTCTGTTTTTATCTTATAATTGTTATCATTTTTGTATAGGATATTGTTTTTTACATTTTAAAGGCTCAAAAAATATTCGATTTTCAAATATTAGTAAGTAATTCAATTTGCAAATTTGTTAAAGCTGACAAAGAATTTTCTTCTATATTCTATAACTAATACCCCATTACAAATAGTATTAAATACTTGTTATTATATATAATATATCCTAAATAATTCTAATTCTTATTATTTTAATATAAATTGCTTTATTTTAAAACTGTTGACTGATAATACTTTAAAAAAATAACAACAATCTATAAAGATTTGATAGATTTCAGTATATAATACAAAACTTTTGTGTTCTTTTCCTAATATTTATGTTCAAACACTTTTACTACTCATGCGTAATAAAGAAATATTGAAAAATTTCCTTCTTTGCATTCTAAGTTTAAGGGCAGATTATTTTGTAGCGATAAACCCTTGATCGCTATCGTGAAATCATAATAAATTTAAAATGCTTATGAAATTAGCTCATACATAAAAGTATGAACTAATATGTAATAATATTATATGTAGTATAAGGTGTCTATTAATTTTGTGCCACATTTACTTGGAATACGATAGTTTGAATTTATTTAAAAAAAAAGCGTTACAACCCCTTTATATGATTATATGAAAAAATAATACAAATAAAATATCAAAGTAGAATTTGGAATTCATAAAAATAATAATATACAGTTCTAAATAAATAATTCGGAAATGCATTTCCGTGGATGGAATTCTTTTCCTAATTTATTGATACTCAGCCAATAATCAATAATTTTACTTTGATTTTTTTATTCTTTTACGATTTTAACAATAGAGGTAAATATATGTTTTTAATGTAAAATAAAAAAAGACTTTTAGATATCCTTCTAATCCATACCGTCTGAACTACATTTTATACGGATATCAATCTATTCATTATGCATAGTGGAAAAGAATATTAACCAAGGAAATCAAAGAAAATAGGTCTGTCCTTGAAATAATTTTCTGGAAACTAATTCTTAATTTTTTAGAAAGTGAGAAGAAAAAGAAGAAGAAGAGAGAGAGAGAGAGAGAGAGAGAGAGAAATAATACACAATGAAACAGAATTTTGTTTGTATTTAAATTTATAAATTTAGCATAAAATGTTATTAAGAATTATCGCATATAGTTTTGAGATTTCATTAAGTTACTATCAATGTCTGCATTGAGTTATATTATTTTTATATCAATTATGGAATAACAAACTTGCGGATCTGACGTAGTTTATGAAAATGAAATGACCGTATTTTATTATCAGTCCGAAAGTGATTTATAGGTGCGATATAATGACTGTGTCCATCAAATGAATATCTATTCTCTTTGCTTTAAATCCTTCGAAAGCTGTATATAATAACAACTTTTACAGTATGGTTAATATGAATTTTGATTTTCGTTTATTTAGAATATTTATGTTAAATTAGTAGGATATAATAAATCAAATTTAAAAGCGTTTTTGTCTTCACCAAATTCTTATCGTATTTTAACAACAAATCAAATTTTCTCGCATTTGTATGTGTCTTATTTAATTTGTATTGGTCATAAAATGTAGAAATTATCGTAGTCGAATATTTAAATATATCAACTAGTTATTTAATTGTGAATATGTTGAATAAGAAAATGAGAAAACTTTTAGATCTATATCTCGAAGTGTTTGGATTATGTATTTCTAACTGCTTGTTAATAACGACGAAAAAGGAAATATATAAATAAAGTTATTCTAAAGGTTACAAACAGCACTTCAACTCTGAAATACAACACTCTCTACAGTCTCTATTTTTAAGTACCTCCTACATTCCGCTCAGATAAGGTCCATAAATTATATAGTTAAAATCTAATCAACCCAATCTCTCAATCATCACCGCTTTATTGAGACTCCCTTCCGCCCGCTCTGCCGGACCGTTTAAATATCCACCCTCCATTTCCATCCCATACCATTTATACTCGCAGCCTCTTCCCAGTCTCAACACTCGAATCCCTACTACATCACCCTATCACATTAATACATTAGCTCCTGCCTACTTTCGGCCCATCCATTCTACCCAATCGACGGTTTCCTCACTTGACTCTTCGAATATCGCCTCTGAAAGTCTTGGATTACAATATCTACTCAGTTATATAATTAAATAATGAATAACCGGTCACCCATAACCTACCAACATACACAAATATTAACAAATGACAACAACTCGGTGCAAACCACAAAAGACACATTCAAACTATCATCTTTCACGTTCATATTCGACCATTTTACCACAGTTGATCACATGACGATTATTACCCTAAGTCATTCCTACTCCCCGGAAGATCGGGTAAGTATCGACTTCTTGAAACGATCCACTTGGATATAGGGTGGATAACGCTTGAGCTACAAGAGACACATCAAGGGCCTACGTTAAATCAAAAATTTACAATCCCATATACAACCCTCATCATTCTTCTCAATGAATACCGCATAAACGAAAAAATGTCAATGTCACCGGCCCATAAAACCGAATGATACAAAGCTTATAAGATATCAAGTGAGACTGATACATACATGTTCTTATAATAAGGGAAAAGAATAAGCGTAATAAATAAAAAACGGAAAAGGAAACGAATAAAGTCCCTTTCCTATATGTTATCGTAGAAATTTGCAGGAAATCCAATCAAAGATAGATACAAAACCTTCAAAATAGTGACTCTACTCGATTAATATTTACCATGAGCAACAAAAATCAAGGAAATCTCGAACTAACTAGTAATAGGGATAAAAGAAAATATGTTCATAATACTCCATTTTAGACGTATGATTCTTGAAATGCCCTGCTCAAAAAATATATAATTAAATTAACATCAAAAATAGAATTTCAAATAATAATGATGCGTTTATCAAATCACTCTTTAAGACGTATACACGACCCCATTCAAAAAGACTACAACGAATATTTAAAACACATGACAAAAAAGGTCCTCACAAATAACGATATAAATACCAAAAAGTATAAAGCTAAACGTAACACCGCAACGATAATAGAGTAAATTGATTACATAAAAAGTTTGTATATAGTTGACTACTGAAAAACAAAACCTCATCAAAAGCAGTAAAAAATTATGCGTCTCATTAGTTAAAAGCAATACGAAAACAACATCACCCATTCACCAACATAACCTTCTCTTGACACCTAGAGACGAATAGTCCACAATATACCCCATCACTATTTTTACACTTGCATCCGTTAACTACCCCCTGATCTAAATCATAACGCCCTACAACGTGGATTGGCCCCAACATACTCCTCCCACACATTAACCGTGTGACCCACTCTTCCGAGACAGCCACTCTACTCCACTCATCTGTGGCCGTCCGCAATCTCCCATTATCCTCCTATTCCTATACTCTCTTTGATGGCTCTCCGAGAATTGCCCAACTAATCTACATCCGAAACATTCTCCCTCCGCCTTACATCGCTTTCCCGGGGGTCCTCCGCAAATCTACGTTCCGCCCCATCTATTTGCACTGTTCAAAGCCTCCTCGCACGGCCCATACCACCATCACCTCAAATTGCCCTCCTGTCTTCCCCTCTTTCCCTCCCCCTGTTCCCCCTTATAACACATCGCCTTACCACCCCAACTTCTGCCCCGCCACTCTCCTCTCCTTTCCCTTATCTACCCCCGTCCCGCGGACTATTCCGCATACCCTATCGTCCCGTGATTCTTCAGCCCCCCCATATTTTTGCATAAAATATCTCTTAAAATTTTAGCAATAAGTACCATTGATTTTATAATATTCGTTTTTAATGTAAAAGATCCAAATGTATAGTCACATAAAGGTTCCAAATATACAAAAGTAATTAGTTAAGATTAAACGATAGCAACCAATGAATCGGTACGAATTAAAATTAAATTGAAAATACAATCGAATCCTGAGAGTTTCAGAGCATCCGCAGATAAACTAAAACGATTTAAAACATGATAAGAAAATAAATAGCGTGTTTAGTTATTACTTTAGTAATCTTTCATCTATTATGATTGCAATA